>CM056582.1:65384093-66676593 GCA_029721435.1 Gymnothorax reevesii
TGGTAAGATTGCGTTTATATTTGACCTTGTTATTTCCAGCTCAGCTCTTACAGTAAGGCTAAAATACTCAGTGTACAAGCAAGTGTTACACTCAGACTGTTCAGCGCAAAAAATGCACCATTGAAACCCATTCAAACTGCAATTTTTGATCTCACTTCCATGAAGGCATAATACGTGCATTTTATTATATCTGCATGTCAATAAAGTTACAAGACTGTTGACTTTGTCACTTTGTTTTTGCACTTAACCTGCTTTGTTGATTTATAAAGAGTAAAAAAACACTGACTGTTCTCCGCCCCCCCCCCACCGTCACCACCTTGACTAACCGACTTTCTGCGGGAAACCCTGCTGCCTCATGGGCACTTTGACACAGAAAGGACTTCAAAGAAATCGTCAGTTACACTGTACGAACCACTACCGTTTTCTGAAAACAAAAATATCGTGAGAGAGAGGAAACTCTGCTGAGCGTCCCCATCTATTTGTTTTTCCTTATAGGTTCAAGTATGTGGTCAGGATGGCGATTTCAAAAAGATGTTTTTCAGCTGTTTGCTCCTTTTATAATGGCTACCTATGTTGGTCAGTGACACTGTCCGAACTACTTCCATTTTCTGGTAGACTGTCGGTCCTATGGTAAAAACAAAAACGGCGAGAGGAGACTGCTGAGCGTCCCCATGTATTTTTCTTTCTTGCAGTGTCAAGTATGTGGTCAGGATAGTGATTTTAAAAAAGGGTGCGCTGTCACCTGCACGGCATCCAGGTATTTATTTTGCAGTCACGCTGGCTCAGTTTTTGGCAAAACAATAAAGTTACTGTATCGATTTCTAGTTATAGAATTAAATTGTATTTTATCATTCTAGATGAGCCACATATCGTTCTTGAATCAAATTGGAACATAAATCGAATCATTGTGAAAAATAATTGTTACACCCCTAATATTCTATACTTAGAATACATGATTGAAATGATTTGCTCTGAGCAGTTGTCCAAAATCCATCCAGATCTGTGCCTTAACTGTAAAGCCCACAATTTTTTTTTATTAATATTGTCTTTTTATGTTCTCAAATAAAAAGCTTTTGATATTTTAACGATGTTGCCAAAATACATGTAGGCCTTAAGGCCTAAGGTGAAAGGCGACATTGTCTAGTTTCTAGAAATGTGCTTATTCAGTATGTGGCTAAACACAAGCTACACTTTATCAGTGCAAACAAGTTCAATTTATTTATTTTATTTTATATACTTAATTTTTGCACCCGATAATTGGTGGATTACCTTATTAAATGGTCTGTGAGAAGGCTATCCTTGCCAAAGGTTGTTGCACTATGTCCTAAACCAGGGGTGCCATTAATTACAATTTTATTAATCCGCTCAGTTCTGCTGTCAACAATTGCTGCCCAAATCATATATTCTGGAGTGGTGAGGGCAATTTTAGTCATCAGGTTCTTCCAGTCATTCTACTTTTGTCCAATTTAAACATGGTTGCTATGATATATGAAATAAAATGATGACCTCCAAATTATCTGTATAGTTGTTGCTGTCGAAGCGATTTGCATATCAGCTCATATGGGTGTGTACTCTGGCCCAATCCAAATGTGATTTCCTTGAGTTACAGCTGGGATGCTGACTGAATTGATGCTGCTCTGTGACTATAAACGAGCTACTGGCACTCGCTAAAAGTACTGCACATGCAATGGCGGATTGCAGCAGCTTACACGGGACGATGCAGGGCTCCAGACTGCAAACTTTTTTTATGCAAACATACAGCTATCAATATGAAAATGGAAATGCATCCGGATCAGAACTGAAAAACTATGAAAGCTATCTGGACCAAACTTGGTAGATACATTCTTCATATACTCTAGTTGTGCCTTTTGCTTCTGTGGAGGTTTCAAGATTCCTATTATTGTGGTTTCCATGGAAAAGACTCTGAAGTTAGTGCAAATTAGGCCTAGTCCGTTGCCGGAGCAGAACTAAAAAACTATGAAACATATTAGCACTAAACTTGGTACATGTGCAGTGTGTATGGTCTTGATGTGCATTTTGCTACCTTTGACATTTAGGGATTCCAGAAAAACTTTGACATTCCCATGTATAGTGATGGGCAGTAAATTCACTTACTCGCATTTAACTCTACAACTATATATTATAGTGGCTAAAAAGCATTTTATTTTTATGATATATTTTCAGATACATGTTATGCACAGTTTGACAAGAAGATTCAATAAGCCGGGGGCCGGGGAGATATGTCATCTTCAGATGACACCTGTCTGTGTTTCCCAGTTAGCTGTTGATAGTGAAGTGAATTTCTTCAGAGACATTGTTTGCTATGGCTCGGTCTGCTCTGCTGAGCCAGGAATGCGTTTCTCAAAAGAACAGGTGCGAACTTACACAGTTGGAGCCATTGACAATGAGTGGATGAACTAAGTAAGTTGCTAGCCTAGTTTAAAAAAACTATGCTTTTGGGAAATGCACACCGAGTCCCCATTGTCAACACAAGTTGGATCTAAAATAAAAGTTGATAAAATCGCCTAAAAACATCCTTTTTCTAACTCTGCACATTGCCTCCTGTTCTTCGCTTTCCAGACTTCCGGGTTTGGAGAATGACATTCACACACACATGCATACATACATACACACATACATACATACATACATACATATACTCAGCAACAAAAGTTTCTGTGACACCATTTATGTGTATGTTACAAATGACACGCAAAGATCTCAATGCAATCAATATGTTTATTTAACAGGAGAAACACTGACTTTTCAGTGCCAACGTCACTCAAAACGAAAAATGTCATTTTCATGCATCATGAAGCACTTGTCTGACGTCTAACCAATTGTGACCTTCAAACTTCAATACCGGGTGTGACTTCCTCGTGCCATGATGCAAGCAACGCATCTCCGGCGCATGGACCGAATCAGATGTGCCAGAAATCGCTGCGGGATGTCATTCCAAATCTGACGTAGACGTTGTCGCAATTCCTGGAGTGTAGCTGGCGGGTTATCCAACCGCCGCAAACGTCGATCCATCTCGTCCCAAAGATGCTCGATTGGGGACATGTCTGGGGATCTGGCTGGCCATGGCAGGACATTGACATGTTGTTGCATCAGATACTGCTGTACAATCCTTGCAACGTGTGGTCGGGCGTTATCATGTTGCAGCGTTATTCCGGGACCATGTTGCATCAAAAACGGTACCACCAATGGCCGTAGCACTTCATCGCGATATCTTTGACCTGTCAGATTTCCATCAATAACATGCAAATCTGTTCTGTTTCTAGCCGTGATCCCTCCCCAAATCATGACACTACCACCTCCAAAACGATCAAATTCCTGAACACAGTTGTTGGCATAACGTTCTCCACGTCGACGGTATACACGTAAACGACCATCACATCGGTTGAGCATGAATCTTGATTCATCAGTGAAAGTACAAGATCCCACTGACGTTGGATCCACCGTCGATGTTGTTGTGCCCACTGTAGACGCAGTCGTCAGTGTTGTACTGTGAGTATTGGACGTCTTGCTGGCCGACGTAGGACAATGCCAAAATGACGGAGACGGCGACGGATTGTCTGTGCAGACAGTCGCCTCAAACCAGGTATCGTTCTTGCAGTTATGGTTGCAGGTTGGAATCGATTTCGGAGATGGGTTGTTCGAATCCAGTTGTCCTGTCTGGGAGTGGTTACTTGTGGACGGCCGCTGCGAGGACGGTCTCTGACATGTCTTGTCTGCTGATGACGCTGCCATAAGTTCCAAATGGTGTTTCGGTGGACATTCAGGCGATGAGCAACTTCCCCCTGCGAGGTTCCGGATTCAATCATCCCAATGGCCCTCCACCGATCATTTTCAGACAGTCTTGGCATTTAGAGGGTAGAGTTCCTGATCCGAAATGGCTGTGTTTTCGATAAGTGATGCTTCCGTCGTTCATCAGGCACAATGTGAACATTCCAAAAATTCTCCTCTTTTATTGCCATCCACAAGCATGATTTACGCACATTTTCACGTGCAAAGTCATTTTCTCGCATTTTCATGATTTCCATTTCAATGTTGTGTTTACGTGTACTGTTTCAGTCTGATATCACCATGTATGACAATTTCATAATTGCGTTATGAAAAATAATTAACAATATTGGTGTCACAGAAACTTTTGTTGCTGAGTATATAGAGAAATTATATATATATATATATATATATATATATATATATATATATATATATATATATAATTTCTCATTTTTTTAAAAGAGTTTGAATAGTACTCAAAATTTTAATATTTTTGACAGCATTGCAGTGTTACAATAAAACTAATTCCCAGGCTCATTGCTAAAAGACCCGTGTAACGCCTTTACTCTCTCAAATCTTTTTGGTTTTTGTTTTTGTAAGGAAGGTTTAGTGCTTCATCGCTAATATTGGGCAAGTTTTTCAGTTCTATGCAGAAAGATGCGGAGGTTGCGGTTGTGAGAGAATTATTCAGATCAGGACCACCGCATCTGGTCAGATGCTCTGTTGCTATGACGGTAACGGCCTGCTCTGCTGAATACATCTAATATTTTCATTTTCACTTTTATTGTTGACATATTTGACTAACGGAATGGAAGTCCTGCCATTCTTCTTTGTTATTCGTCACTTGCTCTGAAACTGCTATTGATCTGTGGTGCATCATACTGAAATTTGAGTTAATTTGAACTTTGAATGCTGTCTTGAAAATGCAAACACTCTGCATTTAAACAAAGTAACTGCTACACGAGGTGAAAGGGTGCACAATTTGCGTATGTTACCATTGGAAAATAACTAAAAAATATGACGCGCTGAAACGCCTTGCACGTTTCCCATGTGCAGTTCCCCCTAATATGGTACAATCTGTGTCCAATAGCTTTGTGGCTGGATTACCATCATGAAAATTGTCTACTACGAGCACCAAGAAGTAGTGTTCTCGATGGTGGAGGACATGCCAGGGTTTGCGGGGAACTGACTTTTCTTGCTTATATCGATCATACTTGCGCACTGTATTCACTTGAAATATGCCCTTCATTTTGCCCCCCTCAGGCGGATGATGAGCACTACATCCCACGAGCAGTACTTCTGGACCTGGAACCCAGGGTGATCCACTCCATATTGAACTCCCCTTATGCAAATCTGTATAATCCGGAGAACATATACCTTTCAGAGCATGGCGGTGGAGCAGGAAACAACTGGGCTAGTGGATTCTCTCAGGTGAGCAGGGGCCGCCCAGTGTTCTTATTTGCTCACCATTACTGAACTCTGGCAAGAGCTGCAATAGGGTGTTTACATCAGAGCCTTCTGGAAGGTTTCCACAAGAAATTAAGTTATGGCATTGTATTGTTTTCGGACATTTCCCTTGTATGGAAGCAAAATTGATGGAAAAAGGGACTTTGAATTAAATTTGGGGGCTGCTTTGCCGTAGCATGCATTTCCAGTTCATGTCATGGCTGAATGTCCTTTGTTGGTCAATTAATAAAAAACCAAGAACGTTATCCCGATGAAGAAACAGACTCTGATGTTCGTAGCAAAAGCAGGAAAAGTTTATTCCACAGCCAGCCATGGGAACAACAACATGATGCTGAGTTCAAAATTCATTAATTTTGTGAGAAACTTTATACAGGTAAAAGTACAGACATTTGCATATGACTTTCTTTAATGTAGGCATGGGCAATACAAATCAATAAAATGACTACATTTCTTGAGTTGCTGAGAACAAAATTTTAATTATTTTCTAATGATTTTTTGCAAGTAATTACAGAACACACAGACGAAGAGTTTGCCTCAACTCCAACACCTTTACAGGAAAGGGTCTCAGAGCCACAGGGTCCCAAAAATGGCTGATTTCGGCATTTTTAAACAAAACCTATTGTGAAAATTGGGGGTTAAGCCTGAGGGCATTTTTGAAAATACAGTCTATTCCGAAATTAACCAGGCCAAATTATCCATTAGGGTACCCTAACAGAAATAATTGATGCTAAAGTCATTTACCCATTTTCTGAAGTACAGCAGCGCCTCCTAGGCCCTTTTTTAATGGAAAATGCATTGAATTTCAACCAATTATGTTCAACAAACATTAGGTTTTGCATTGATATTAAAAAAAATGGTATGAATGGTTTGCCTGTGAAGTTTTTTTTTTTTTTTTTGATCAATGGCCTGCAAAGATGTCAAAATTATTGGTGGGAGGGCAAACATTAACGCTACTCGCCCATTACTGTGTAAAATGCAGTGAAGTCGCTAATGCTGGCAGTTGTTTGATCTCTCACTGTTACGAAATGAATCAAACGTTCCCCCTTCAATAACTAGGGCTGAGTTTTGCCACTGATTTCCTGAATCGATTCGATTTTGATTCTCATGGTCTCGATTCGATTTCCCATTCGATTCAATATTGATTCATTAAGGGATATTTCAGCTACAGGACCTGTTTTGCTTGAATATTAAAGGGAGTCTTGGAGAACTAATAATGGCAGAAATTATACTTTCAGTTGAATTTTTAAAAAGATACCTTCTAACTAGGCACAATATTTAAAATATTAAAGTTCACTCTAAAAAGTGAATCTTGTTTCCTGAAAAGACGTTTTATTGACCAACACATTTGATCAATCAACATAATAAAGTGCGACATAGACTTAAGTCAGTAGAGTATTATTCTCTGAAACTGGGTGAATATTACATGCTTAACTTTGCAAGTTCATTTTCCAGTAGATGTTATTAATTTGAGTAGCCTTGCCCAAAATACCCCACATGGACATGTTCGACTGTACAGAAATAAATATTACGTTGCATTCAACAGAGAAAATAATATTGGATTTTTTATACGAAAACTGGTTGAAAATGGTGGACGAAAATTGGGACGTTTTATTGCTAAACTTCCACCCGACGCTGTCATTAAAATATATCTCCCAAAACATGCAATTGAGCTTAAAATTAAGATCTGATACCGAAATATATATCCAACGTTGATTTTTGTTCTCTTCATTACTTGTAGCTTGAAAATCCGGCCTCAATTTACCGTTTCGTGCATAACCAGTCGTGTCCACTGCAGTTACTTGCGGATCACTGTACATTTTTACCATCAACAGGTAGTTTTGCATTTGCAGCATGCTTTCTATCAGTGAAACACTGCTCGATGTACATTTACATGACACGTAGTTAAAATACCTCTACCTGCAATCAACTTATTCATTATTATCCAGTACGTCGGGAAATTTGTTACTCAAGTAGTGTTTTTTTTGAGGATTTGGACCTGAGGTTTTTTTTTTTTTTTTTTTACTGGGACTTTTACTTTACATTTAAAAAGATAAAAAGTATACTTTTACTTCGTTACTTTGACACTGCCCACTTCGATACTCGTTACAAATTAAAATATGAATGTAATTCATCATTTTAGGATTATTTGGACTAGGTGTGTTCGAGAAGAACTACGGTGCTCGGCAGGGTATCTTAAGCGCCTTCTGCAGGCGTGTCCGCCAGCAGACATCGAGCTGCAAATTTATGCATGCAGAACAATAATCTATCACTAGATGGCATTCCCGGATCAGTTATTGAATGTTCACAAGCAAGATGGAAATGCACTAATAAAAGATCAATCTTTGAATAAAATGAATCGATATTGAAAATTAAAGTAAAAAATTGATCTGCATCAGAAAATTTATTTATTTATTATTATTTTTTTTAACCCAGTCCTATCAAAAACCTGTGGTGATTTAAAAAAAAATAAAAAATTTGCACTGTTTTTTTACTATGTCCATATATCCTCCTCCCATGATGGTTTCAATGAGCTACAGCAGGGGTGGGCAACAAGGGCCATATCTGTGTCTGATTTCCACACCAACTTCTGGCCATTAATTAGTTGATTACCTAAATTAGCCAAACTATTAATGAAGTCTGACAATTATGATGCATTTCTTTAAATTATCATTAGTGACCACCAAAGACTGTTCTTGTGTCCCTTTATAAAACATTTTTCTTTGATCGAACCTTTGCACAAATCAATATTTGTGTATGCAGCCAATTAACTAAATTAGTGAGGGTAATTGATAGAAATAAAAACCTGCATACACACCGGCCCTCCAGGACCGGAATTGCCCACCCCTGAGCTACAGTGAATAATTCATAGTAAAACAGTGATGTGCTGTCGGAGGTTAGTTTGGTGAGGCAGAAACCTCCCCTTTGCTTGATTAGCAATCAGACGATTTACTAGTTTAGTAAGACTATTCGGCAGAATGATGGGCCAGTTTAAGTTCCGCGGCGTTATTACTCAGTACATCGAACCTGAAATGCTCACTAAACAGCAGATTTGCGCGTACTTGCTTCCAGGAAGCCGAAGCAATGTCATCAACAAATATTAAAACAGTTCGAGTTATGCAGAGTTCACTGCTTAATCAATATACAATGTATTCTGCTTTAAATACGCTCATTTACACCCAAACAAAAAGAGGGCGCTTATTTTCAGTCTTCTTTCATAATCCGATTAACAAAATGTTTAAACGATATACAGAATTGCAGAGAGCCGAGGATTTTTCCTAATTGATTATTCAGATTTCCATCCTTGCAGTCTCGAATTGAAGCATATACGTGAATGAATCTTGTGACCGGTGGGCTTTAAAGGCCTGGCGCCGGTTTATTATTCGGTATATTTTACTGAAATTTCACAAATAGGGTCACAAGATATTCTGTCAACAAACTATGTAGGATAGTGTAAAAATATGCTCACCTTTCTTGCTGTTGTTGAGAAGAAATCACGGCGAACTTGCGACGAACTTCACAAACTTCTGTCTTATTTCACATCCCCTGGAGGTCTAGCCTGGACCAACAGACTCGTAATTTCTCAAAATAGATGGCTATAAGCAAATCAGGGCCGTAGGTGGGATAAGACGTCGGTGCGGGCTATTTGAAATCTACCTGCTAAATGGTCATTTTTGCCACGCCATGCACTTGAAAATTTGTAAACACAGTGCAAATTGAGGTCACGCATTCATCCAACGGGCGAAAAATAGCTCTGTTCAAATTGCGTTTTTGGCCGTAATGCGCAGAGTTCATGTATGAAATGCGGGTATCCTATTGAAAAGGCTGCTTTTAATCAAACCATGGTGTGCTTTTTGTATGAAAATGGTATTTACATCATTTTTTTTATAAGTTTTCTGAGGCTTGTTTACCACCCCAGTTCAGCTGTTACGCATTCCATTAGAGTTTACGCAGAGCGTTGCCCATGCCTATTAAATGTCTTCAGGAGTTGTTCCAGCTGTACCGGTTGTTGTATCAGTTCATGGGTTAGCTTATAGAATATGGAATCCAAATAAAACCATGTAATTTGCTCAAAAATTTGATATTTATCAAAAGTATCAAAATCTCAAAAGAATTTGACTGAACTCTCACTCACTTGTTTTGGTATTTTGGTGAATAAAATACATTTTTAAGGGCAGGAGACGAGGTCTATTTTCATAAATTGGGACATAAGTTCTTCATACCTTCATACCTTCACATGGCTTTGCTCCATACATGTTTATCCTAATGTGGCCTTTGCTGTTATGTAATATCATTTTGTTTGTCTCATAGCGTGATTGAATTTTTTAAGGTTTTTTTATTTTAATTTTAATTAAAATAAATTGGCATAACCCCTGAGTTGACATCAGAACCAAAGCCTTTGCAAGTTCACCCTTTGCTACAGTGGTCCCAGGTATTCTATTAAAAGATTTTACATGCAAGATTTGTATTCTAGGTAAGTATATGTATCCTTAATTTGGGCCATCTAGCCTGTCGAATAGGCCTCGACTCGGCTTTGCCCCCCCCAGACCCCCCACCACGGCTCTGTCCCTGCCCCCGGCCAGTTTGGGTGATGTCCCACCCCACTACATTATCAAAAGTTTCTGGCTAGAACCCTGAGGGAATGATTAACAAATGGGAAAATTGAATTAGAAAATGAAGCGCGAAAGACCATGGGCAACATGAAGTATTCACGTGTTGGACTGATCTATCCTCCATGTACTGAGAAGTCTGCTGTGGTTCAGCCCATTTCAGGCACAGCATGAAAACTTCAAAACATGCATCAAAATCGATGTCCTGCAAAAAATGGAAAAATGGAACGTTTTTTTTTTTTTAAAGAAAATTAAGTATTAATGGGTAAAATACCAGATTTGCATATTGTATAAAATCGATATTGTTGAAATTGTGAATGAAATGAGAGCCATACTCAGTTTTTGATGATGTTGGACTTTTTAGGTCGGGTGATGTATCTAATATGGCTGAACCTTGAGGGTCCCTCTGTCTGGAAGAGTTAGACATTTTGGTTATGCAAACTGTTCTCTTGACACATCCTTGCTTAAAAATGGTGGCAAAGACACTGTGCCCACTTCATCACACATGGCCAAAATCGAAATTGGCCTAGATTTTCATTGCATATATACGCATATAAAATATGAAAAGGATCTGTTAAGAACTGAAGGCGCTAGAGCGCTGACATGGCATAAGGTGTACGGACGCACGACAGACCACCACAAAGGCATCTAACCACCGCAGGAGGCCAATCTAGGCCAATTGGGCAAAAAAAATGCATGTTTTTGTTCTAAAAACGAGCAGATCAGAAAGTGATGAATTTCTAACAGAACGCCCCTGTTTATTGCCACATAAATGGTGGCGTTGGGTTATGAAGGTATCTGAGAGTCTGAGAAGTAAAATAATACACCTGGTTAAATAATGGCTGTTGTCCCAGGGTGAGAAAATCCATGAAGACATCTTTGACATCATTGACAGAGAAGCAGATGGGAGCGACAGCCTCGAGGTGAGTCGCTAACCATGATCCGTTTAAAAGATTTCTAAATATTTACGGTGGATGGGTGGTGGGAAGGGATGTATGACTTCTGGATGTGACTACGGAATATTATTTATCTGGAACCTATTGAACAGCTTGTGATTGCATGCATATATGCTTGAGGTTCAGACCAGTAGCTCTTCATTTTTTTTACTGCTCCGTCTTCGAAACAAGAGGAAACGAGGCGTGAGAGGAAAGACTGGGTGGTCTTACTGAAACTGCACTCACGTTATCAGTGATGGTTATCCTCAGTATTTCAACCCCCCCAGATACCCACTGTAACTTGTTTAAGCCCATTAAACAAAAATGACGGCAGTGGCGAACTCTGTTGCCTTAATTAGATTCATGCCCATGTCTGCATTATATTATACCCCCTGATTTGCAGTATTTTCAGGTCATTAGGTGTGGAGATTGATACTTTGTAGTCTGTCTTTTTTATTTTTACATATGTGTGAGAAGGGCTGAATAAGGCAAAATGTTAGCATTGGGGATTGAATGGGGGAAGGGCTTTTGTCACAGGTTAGTCTGAGGTGAGGGGTGCAGCTCTGCAAAGCCTGGAAACAGGTTCATTGATTTTGATTGGAAGTATTGAGAGCTGTTGCCATTTCTGTAGTAGAAAGTTATACATTTTTGTGCCATGCGTGTGGTGTTAACTGCATGGTTACAGTGGTAGTAATGTTGCGATATATTTATGATTTTGCACAATTATTTTAAATGGTTTAGTCCTGATTTTACACTGGACTATGGTGTCTGGGTGTTTTGTGTTGCAGGGTTTTGTACTGTGCCATTCCATCGCTGGAGGAACAGGATCAGGTCTGGGCTCCTATCTGCTGGAGAGATTGAATGACAGGTTTGCACATATTGCTGTGTGTGCTGTGCTTGCTGTTCTGTGACATGGCCCGTGGAGGCTGGGTATTTGCAAATAACTGCCTGAGTACAAGTGTTCTGGCCCCTGCAAGCACAGGTTTCCTGTTATTAAATATGAGCATAATTTACTAATTTTAGGGCCTCCCAATTTGATTTTCCTCTGTTAAAACATTCCTTCAAGACTGCACAACCCATTGACCAACATCAAACCAGCTATTGCACAAAATAATTTAAAGTGATATAACATTGGAAATATAGACTGCATAAAAAGATGGACGCAGCACCTGGGTCTGAAAAGTGAGGCCAATGCGGATATCTCTAAAAATTGCATTATATTTAATGGCCAGCAGATGGCGACATCGATGGTTGCAGAAAGAAGTTCAATGTCATAGAAGTCAGTGAGAAAATGACCCTATTTTCCCTCTTAATTATTTCACCAATGATTTTCCACTTTATGTTATCTAGCCAAATTAATGTCTCCTTTGATATATCATAATATTCATTTTTTTTTTAATTACGGTCCCAATTAGACTAAATAATTTAAAATATTATATTATTATATTAGATATTATATTATTGAATTAGAAATAATCTAATTTATTAGAATAAAGGATAAAGCCTGAATTTGCCTTAGATGTGTTGCTATCCTCTGGTCCTTGTCAGATCCACCTGTAGATCTACCCTTCGCTCCTCCCTGGATCTTCAATTCATGCTGTCCTCCTGTAAGAATCACATTCGCTTTTAAAATGACAAAATGGCGCTGTTCAGATAACCAAAATCTCAGCTTCCTAAATGGTATGCTTAAACCAATGGGTGACATCACGGTTGCTTCGCCCGTCTTTTTATATAGTCTATTATTATAAACACATTGGAGGGCTTAATTACAACATGCATTTCAAGAGTTTGTGGACTATGACGTCGGAGCCATAAAGTGAATAGGCTTAGATCGGTTTTCTAACACTACAGTTTGGCTTGGGCAGAATCTTATTGATCATACCTTCCTGACATTTTACCGGGGAACATGGGATTGGACAGTATGTGTAAAACCAAAATTTAAAGCGAAGTTGCTGGTGATGGAAGTACTTTTACCACATAACTGTAGTGCTTTTCCCAAAGCCCAGCTCATGACACATTTTTGATATTGCCCTAAGTACATATCACTTTTGCAAAAATTTTATTGGCTGAGAGCGTGGGAGGAAAAAAATCTTTCTACATTATGCCATGCTGTTTATATTTAGTCAAACTGAACACCAAGTGTAATTTCTGTGAAATTGGTGTGGCGCGCGCTGTAGCAAGCAAGCTAAGTGCCTCTCTCATAACTAAATTTACGGTATTTCGCTAGCACACTAGCTAGCGTGCACGCAGTACTTTTTCGAATTTGACACTCCTCCCTGGTTTGCCAACTGCAGGTACCCCAAGAAGCTGGTCCAGACGTACTCTGTGTTCCCCAACCAGGACGAGATGAGCGACGTGGTGGTGCAGCCCTACAACTCCCTGTTGACGCTGAAGAGGCTGACTCAGAATGCAGACTGTGTGGTAAGTGCCATGAGCTAGCTGCACTATACATTCCTTGCTCTGTTAATGCCGGAAGAGAACTATGCTGGCTCATATGCTGTTGTCTTGTGGGTCTAAAGAAATGTTGATGTCTTTGTCTGGTCTATCCTGTGAGAAAGGGCCTGTTTGGTTGTCACGCTGGGATTCATTATATTTCCAAATAATTTTTCAAAGCTTGTTCAATTTTTTTCTCCTTCAGTGTGATCAATTGATTGCTGTCCATCTTTACTGGCCATTGCTGTGTAGCATTACATTAAAAATTGATTGAAGCTCTGCCAATCTGTACTTGGCGGAATTAAAAATGCATGTGTGGGGTATTTTGGTGCCATTAAAAAGGCATGCATGAGGTATCTTACTCGTGGCTGCCGTGGACGGGGTCAGTCGGCAACAGTGCCCCTTTCCCATTCTCGGATGCACAGCTGACTGATTACTGACCAGTGACAGAGCAGATGACGCGACACCTCTCGGCAGCCGAGACCTGCCCGTAACATGCCAATGGCACTTTCTCTCTCCTGTGTCGTAAGCCATGCTGTTTTCTTGAAGGCATAGCATTTTTTTTTGTTGTTCTTGTTGGCTTTATATCGGCTATTGACTACACCCAAACGAACAAGTGAAGTGTCACTGTACACATCACAAACAGCTCAATGTTTGTAATTACAAAGTGATTGGCACGTCCACATGGCCCATGTCGAGATTGTGATATCATGCGTTTCTTTATTTCACTCATATCCCACTGGAAAAACACAAAATGATTTGATTCTTCAATTTGTAACACATACAGTACATGCCTTGCACGTACGTTTTTATTGTTGGTAATTATACTTATTTTAACTGCTTCAATTTATCAAAATACAACCCCAACTCAAAAAAAAAAGTTGGGACCGTATGGAAAATGCTCATAAACAGAAAGCACCGATTTCAAAATTTTCCTTGTGTTTCACTGCCGATAGTTTGACAACAAGCTGGTCTATTTTTTTTTTTCTTTCCCTGGTCAACTTAATTTTGTTGGTAATGTATTCGCTCCAGCCTTTTAGGCCTGTTGTGCGTTCCAAAAAACATTGGGACAGGGCTATTTAGGAC
Source organism: Gymnothorax reevesii (assembly GCA_029721435.1). Lineage (NCBI taxonomy): Eukaryota > Metazoa > Chordata > Actinopteri > Anguilliformes > Muraenidae > Gymnothorax > Gymnothorax reevesii. Next base: position 65,398,411 of record CM056582.1, read on the forward strand.
TAATATTGAAACAAACAATTTGCACATATATACTGAGTCAAAAAAGAAACTTCACACTCATAAATTTGCAAATATTTTCTTGAAACTTTTAATAAAGTTTTTATTGTCACTAGGGGTAAATGCGTTGTCAAAGACATCATAACACATCAACTACGACGTGCACAGGTACGTAGCACGTGCGAGCGTACTTGAAGCTAAAACCATGTTGTGTTCCTAGTCATGTGACCATATGAGAGATGTGCAACTGAGCTCAGGTTAGCACGTTAGAGTGACTTCTCGGAAAAACAAGTTTTTACAGTTAATTATTTGTTCGTTTTTCAATGTCATGGCTGTCAAACATTCAGTGTGAACGTGCCATCGGCATGCTGAATACGGAAATGTCCGTCACTGACGTTGCAAGGGTTATGGGATGCAGTCGACGGACTATCCATGATCTTTGGACACGTCTCCAACAAACTGGCACCACAGCTGACCGACCTTGTTCTGGTTGCCCACGTGTGACGTCAAAAGCAGAAGACCGGCAAATTGTCTTGCGTCATTTGCATAATCGATTTGTCACTGCAACGTCCACTCGGAATTAATTGTTTAGAGGGCGTGTGACTGCCCAAACCATACGTAATCGCCTGCGCACTGCTCTTATTCAAGTTGTAACGAGCCATTTTACTCTTGGACATTTCCGTAGCAATTCCAGTGGAACTGGATATATAATGAACATTATTTTTGTGATACACCATCTTTAATAGTACAGAATTAAATAAAATCATTATATAAAACCTCATTTCTTGTATGTTCAACTTATCAACCTCCAAACGAGTGTGAAGTTTTTATTTTGGCGGAGTATATTTGATTTAAGACTTCTGATGTCAGCAGCAAATGAGTGTAATCATGATTTGGTGTAAAATCAGGAAAGGCTTGGCTCTTCAGGAGCAAAGATGGGCCGAGGATCCCCAATTTCCCCACAGATGAGTGAGAAAATCATTGAAAGGTTTGAAAACAATACTCCTCAAAGAAAGATGGGAAGGAATTTGGATAGTCCATCCTCTGTAGCACATCAAGTAATTAATAGACTCAAGGAATCTGAAGGAATTTCTGTTCATACAGGGCAAGGGAGGCAGCCCAAGCTTGAATACTCGCAATATCCACTCATGTTCTTCAACAGCACTGCATCAAGAACTGCCATTTACCCATCTGTGAATTAACCACTTGGGCTCAGGTTTACTTTGGCAAACCTTATTTAGTCCAAAATATGTAGTGACAGCTGGAAAACTGTACAGAGTAAAAAGGAAACCTGATGACGTGCCCAGAGAGATGCCTTCAACTCCTCTGGGCTCTGAGACATTTGCGATGAACCGTCACACTGGAAACATATTGTCAGAAAAATCAATATGTTGTGCCTTTTTTGGGGAAAAATGGAAGCTCCAGACCAAAGAAGAAAGTGTTGTCTGCAAGTCTCTAAGCTGTGCTGGTATAGGATGTGTTAGTGCCCTTGGCAAGGGTAACTTACACTTCTGTGTAGGCACCATTAAACACTGCCACTGCCAAAGGTTTCCAGGCTGGTTTTTTTGTTTCAAGGTCAATTGCATCTAACTTTTTTTTATCCCCCGCCGCGTTTAGCACGAAGCGGGGGATATAGTATTCAGCTCCGCCTGTACGTCCGTCCGTCCCGAACATTGTCAGCGCAATACCTCAAGAAGGAGTCAACCTATTTCAATTCTTTTTGGTACCAACCTTCCTACTCGGAATGCGCAGACACCAGTCGATTTTGGTGACCTAACGGCGGGGAATATAGTCACTTTAGTGACAAACTCTTGTAATGCCCCCGCTACGACGTAGTCGGGGGTATATAGCGCTCCGCGCGTCCGTCCGTCTGTCTGTCCGTGTGTCTGTGCGTCTGTATTCATTCAAACATAAAGCGGGGGTATGTGAGCTCTGCTCGCTTCTACACTTGTTATGGTTAGATGTATACTTTTTTGAACCCTGTGGGCTAATGTATCGTCTACATGTGAGCCATCCTAGTTACTTAGGAGACGTAATCAGCCACAATACAGCGCCTTCGGACCAACTCCAGATTAGAATTGGTTAATTCTAACTCTGAAAACTATTAAGCTTTTTCAAAATTTTGTGTATTTATCAATGCCTCTTTGTTCTTGTTTGTTCATTAGCCTTAATTTTATCAGGCAACACATAATGAACAATCTATATTTTACAATGACTATTGACTATTTACAATGACTTATTTAGTTAGACCCTTTAGTATATCTAGGTGTTCCTCATAGATGGTCAAAACTCTCGCTCTCACCATGACTCCAGGTGGTGTTGGATAACACCGCCCTGAACCGGATTGCTACTGACAGGCTACACATCCAGAATCCTTCTTTTTCCCAGATCAATCAGCTGGTGAGTAATTGCAGTATTTTTTGATACCATTTTTTGATTTGCATTGTTTGGACAATGCTTCATTTAAAAGCAAAGCTGCTGCTTTAGGTTTCATGCATTTTTGTTTGTTTAATTAAATGTTTATTTTCTTTTAACCCTTTAAACCCTAGGGTCCCCCAAATGGCAAAAAGTGAAGCATTACCCATGTAACAGTATAGCCATGCTGCATATCAAATTGAACAGAAGAACCTCAGCAACAAGAATTTATAAGCCATTTTTACATGCAATTCTGACACCAATGAATTGAATTCCCAAACACCAAAATCCCTTCAGCGCCACCTAGTTAACCCGCTCGCCACAATTTCGATGCTATCGCTATGCTGCTTTTTGCCACATGCACAACCAATAGCTCAAAGGAAACCAGAGACTCCACAGATTCCAATGATAAGCCCCCTTTACTCTGCCCCAAAGCATCTGCAAGATATCAGCAAACGAAGCAACAACCGAAACATAAAAAACAACAGTATTTACACATCTGAACAAATCTCACAAGTGTCCCCATCATTTTGAGACCAAAATGATTCAAAAAGACCTTATGGTTGTAGAAATATGCCCTTTTCAATTTGGGTATGCAATTTTTGGTCTAAAAAACAGGCTAGGGTTTTAATGGTTAAACATACAAAAGCAATTCAGAAAGGCAAAATAAAGCTCTATCTTACATCTAGCACCCTGAACAACCACACAAACAAACCCCATCTGCACAAACACATTCATGCATGCGAAGACAAACGACCCTAAATGTACTCTGTGTGTGTAGCTGCAAAGCTATTTCTAGGATCACAACATGCACTGTTGGGAATAATGTGCCGGTATTCAAAAAATATTTCTACAAAAAAAAAAATAAATTAAACGAAAAAAACAACTACAACTACTGTGTGAATACTTGAGTATCAGGGACATCAACTACTAGACTGGACTTAAAACAAAATGACACAAAATAAATAATAAACAAGTGGTGCCAAGCACAAGAAACCTGCTCCTCGCACATGTAGCTTATTTGAGCATTGATCCAGTTTTTGTCCAATTTCCTTCTGGTATATATACTTTATTCATACATTTGTAGAATATTTGTAGAATACCAACAGCAAGTTTAATAAGTTGCTCAATGGAATTCATTTATTAAAACAAGTCAATTTTCAGAATGAGTTGAATCGAAATGACCAATTTATAGATGCTTATATTTGACTGATTACCCTACACTTTATGAAGGTACAATAAGTACCAAAATGTGAGGTAAATGGTGGGAAAAAAAGATGTGAAAATTTTTTGGTGGGAAGATATGCCAAGTTAAATTTTAGAATGAGCTGATTAGAAAAGCTTAATTTGACTGATTTGCCGATACTTTATAATGGCCGAGTACCGCAGTGTTAAGCAAACGGTGGGGGAAAAAAACATTTTAAAAATTCAGAAAAAAGAGGTGTCATTTAACTGTGATGTGTATGAATTGTGTCTATGTATCAGCAAAGTTTGAAGTAAATCACAATAAAATGGGTGTTTTATAGACAGTTGAAATTTCGTCCATTATAAGTGAATGGGGAAAAACATTATTTAAAAAATTCATAACAAATTTGAACTTTGACCTACTTTTCCCAAATTCAATAGGCATCTATTCTGGGTCAATGGCAGTGTCTGAACTGAATTTGGGGTGAATCTGGCCATCAACTTTGCTGTTAGTGTTTTAAAAAACAAACCAAACCAAAAACAATACCACTGCCCTCCCCTTTCGGTTGGAGCAGGGTAGTAACAACCCCACCCACCAACCACGGAGACCAAGGGACATCAGTAGAGTAAAATCGAATTCCCGGGCACTCATCTCAGGGGGTTTTAACTCCTAAAACACTAACTTTTCACTCAAGGTTTCCCTTAAGTAGGTTCGAAGTCAGCATTTTTTTTTTCCATATTGTGGGACAATATACACTGCTCAAAAAAATAAAGGGAACACTTAAACAACACAATGTAACTCTAAGTCAATCACACTTCTGTGAAATCAAACTGAAAGCAACACTGATTGACAATCAACTTCACATGCTGTTGTGCAAATGGAATAGATAACAGGTGGAAATTAAAGGCAATTGGCAAGACACCTCCAATGAAGGAGTGGTTCTGCAGGTGGTGACGACAGACCACTTCTCAGTTCCTCTGCTTTCTTGGCTGATGTTTTGGTCACTTTTGAGTGCTGGCGGTGCTTTCACTCTAGTGGTAGCATGAGACGGACTCTACAACCCACACAAGTGGCTCAGGTAGTGCAGCTCGTCACGTCAATGCGAACTGAGGCAAGAAGTTTTCTGTGTCTGTCAGCGTAGTGTCCAGAGCATGGAAGCGCTACCAGGAGACTGGCCAGTACATCAGGAGACATGGAGGAGGCCGTAGGAGGGCAACAACCCAGCAGCAGGACCACTACCTCCGCCTTTGTGCAAGGAGGAACAGGAGGAGCACTGCCAGAGCCCTGCAAAATGACCTCCAGCAGGCCACAAATGTGCATGTGTCTGTTTAAACGGTCAGAAACTGACTCCATGAGGATGGTATGAGGTCCCGACATCCACAGGTGGGGGTTGTGCTTACAGCCCAACACCCTGCAGGACGTTTGGCATTTGCCAGAGAACATAAAGATTGGCAAATTCGCCGCTGGCGCCCTGTGCTCTTCACAGATGAAAGCAGGTTCACACTGAGCACATGTGACAGACGTGACAGAGTCTGGAGACGCCGTGGAGAACGTTCTGCTGCCTGCAACATCCTCCAGCATGACCGGTTTGGCAGTGGGTCAGTAATGGTGTGGGGTGGCATTTCTTTGGGGGGCCGCACAGCCCTCCATGTGCTCGCCAGAGATAGCCTGACTGCCATTAGGTACCGAGATGAGATCCTCAGTCCCCTTGTGAGACCATATGCTGGTGCGGTTGGCCCTGGGTTCCTCCTAATGCAAGACAATGCTAGACCTCATCTGGCTGGAGTGTGTCCGCAGTTCCTGCAAGACAAAGGCATTGATGCTATGGACTGGCCCGCCCGTTCCCCAGACCTGAATCCAACTGAGCACATCTGGGACATCATGTCTCACTCCATCCACTAACACCACGTTGCACAACAGAGTGTCCAGAAGTTGGCGGATGCTGTAGTCCAGGTCTGGGAGGAGATCCCTCAGGAGACCATCCGCCACCTCATCAGGAGCAGGCCTAGGTGTTTTAGGGAGGTCATACAGGCACGTGGAGGCCACACACACTACTGAGCCTCATTTTGACTTTCAGGACATTACATCCAAACAAAGGACATTTAAGGACATTACATCCATACAAAGTTGGATCAGCCTGTAGTGTGTTTTTCCTCTTTAATTTTGAGTGTGACTCCAAATCCAGACCTCCATGGGTTATTAAATTTGATTTCCATTGATAATTTTGTGTGATTTTATTGTCAGCACATTCAACTTTGTAAAGAACGAAGTATTCAATAAGAATATTTCATTCATTCAGATCTAGGATGTGTTATTTTAGTGTTCCCTTTATTTTTTGAGCAGTGTACATATTCTCTATCTGTTGGTTGCAGTTCTTCATTGAAACTACATCATGCTCACAGTATATCTAGAGAAATACTCAAACCCAGGACGTCATGTTTTTATGGATACAACATTACATGAAATGGACAATAACTAGATCAGGTACATAATTTTAATACTCATTTCCCTACAATTCAGCAGGACATGTATTGGATTGTTGGAAACCTTGGAATCTCCCTAGAATTTTAAGTAGGTCTTTAGTTCCACAGGTTTGAATGCAGCAGCTGTATTTGCCAGAACCATAAATTGGTGAGAAGGCTTTATTGGGTTAAGATCAACTGAGGTGGAAATCTGTGAATTAACATTGGCTTCTCACCATGAATATGAGCCACAGAGAGTTCAAATTAAGCACTGTCCAAAAAAGGTGTAAGACCAAGTGCTTAAATATAAATGTGGCAATCATGTCCTGCCATGAGGCCAGCAAGCAAAATGCTTTCTGAGGCCTGTGGAGATAGGCCATCTCCTAACGGATCCTGTTGATTGTGTGTTTGCAGTTAACTGCTTGTCAGTGGTGTGGGTGTAACGGTCATAACAATTTGGGTTCTCTGCAGGTCTCCACAATCATGTCTGCCAGCACCACTACTCTGCGCTACCCGGGCTACATGAACAACGATCTGATTGGTCTGATTGCGTCCCTCATCCCTACCCCACGTCTCCACTTTCTCATGACTGGCTACACCCCACTCACCACTGACCAATCGGTATGTGTAATACATTACATTACATTTATTCAGCTGGCTCTTTTATCAAAAGCAGTGTACAACAAGAGGATAGAATCAGGTCACTAAAATGGTCACACCTCAGATCAGACAAAGTGCAATCTGTAGAGAGCATTAAGTTGCCTTAATTCATGAACAAGTTACACCTAGGCTTGACTGTAGACTTTTGTCAGCTAAATATGATCATTACAAATAAGGACACGCAATTAAACAAGCAGAAATTGCAGTTAGAAACAAACACTTCACTGCAAGAGAAGAAATGACGGCCAAAATTATGTGGATATCTGCCTTTGGTCTGGCGCTGTCTCAGGCTTGACCTCTTGGGAGCACTGTAGGAGCATCTCGCCTGTGTATCATATAATCGCAGTCCAGATGATTCTGTGCTTCTGTCAGTTTGGAGGACGGCCATTCCCCCGATTGGCTTGGCATTACCCCCATCATGCTCGGAGTGAACTCTGTATATGGTTTGTTGAGATCTCTGACGGAAGGCCATTTCCGTCTCTGGCAGGGCATCACCCACCTGCACCAAGTGAGCTCTATATGTGGTTTGTAGATCTCTTGTGAAGAACTTGACATTTCTGACTTCCACTCTGCCAAACGCTGTTTGAATCAAAGTTGCCTTAGAGCCAGTGCTCTTTACTCAAAATGAGCCCAACATCACTGACTAGCCTTTACCGTACTCTCAACGTCCTGGCTGGAAGTAAATGCCATGACCAGCATTCTTGCATCTCCTGGAGACCGTTTGCACAAGGGTTGATTCTGTGCTGGGGAAGGGGTGGATTGCAACTCCATATCAATGGCTATGCCTTTGCAATGAGATGCTAGTTAAGCATATTTGTCCATCTACATTTGGTTTTAAAATACATTAATTTAGATGAAAGCATTTCATACATTTTCTCAATTTGGAGACCAATGAATCTGTCTTCTGGGAAAGAAACTGTTATGCTGGGATGGCCCTCAGAGGATGATCCTAATTTTATTTTCCCACTTGAACCTCTAGTCTGAATACTGAGTATCCTGTCAAAAAAGCATGTTTTAATCGTCTGCCGTGTTTAAATCTCTGATTTGACGGAAATGCAAGTGTCATTGTAGTTCATGGAAGGAAACTCAAGGTTGTTTTTGTTTTTAGCATTATGATGGCGCCTTGCATATTTATTTGGACAGGTGGCCAGCGTACGGAAGACTACAGTACTGGATGTTATGAGGAGACTGCTGCAGCCCAAGAATGTTATGGTGTCTACAGCTAGGGATCGGCAAACCAACCACTGTTACATCGCTATCCTTAACATCATCCAGGGCGAGGTGGACCCCACGCAGGTACATTTATACTGGTGTTGCATCACTATCCTCAATATCATCCAGGGTGAGGTGGACCCCTCACAGGGATATGCAGTTTTCTGGAAAAGGCAAAAAAGCTAGAATTTCAAAATACTGCCGATCTGCATGCTGTATAGCAGTGGAGCCCATTCATCTGCCATGGATTGCATTCACCATGTTTGACTTTGTAACTGGGAAACATTTGGCATCTTATGTTAGAACCAATATTGACGGAATGTTGTCACTTTCCTTCCCAGTGCAGCTGACAAATTTGCATGCCACCAATTAGCATTTCATTCAAAAGTTATATTGATTATAAATGACCCGGATCCACTTATTTCTGCTTGTTTCATTATCTCCTGAGGTTTATGGTGGTTTCTTGTTCCCTTTTGCAAACAGTAAGTCTAGCAAGAAAACATTGTGTACATGCAGTGGCCTTATCATTCACTGGATCTAAACCCATTTGAACTATGAGAGGTCTTAGTTCAAAGTGCGTGACTGTGTTCTCCATCAGAATGATCAAAACCAAAGAACAGGAAGTAGGTTTCAGCAAATTGGTGCTGGGTCCCTCTACCAGAGTCCCAGACATGAAGGATTTAGGTGCATTCAAGGTGTTCTGGCAGCTAATCTAATTGAATATAATTGAAATGTTGGGTTTTTTCTGGCATTCTTCTCCTGTCCGTATGCAGTTGCACTCAAGGCTTTTCCTGCTCTAACCTCCAATCATCGCCTATGAATTTGTCCTACCTGTGATGATTGGGCGGTACTACAAAGTGCCCACAAGATGTCAGTGACGGTTAGTTGTCAGAGCAGGGAATAAATATTTATGGCGGTATCGCAGGCAACTAAAAACTGCCAGGAGTGCAGGGGCGTATCAAGAGTTTCAAAAGTGTGGGGGCTGTAGTTCGTCTGCCTGGGGGTGGGTGGGGGAGGGGGGGTGTGTGAGAGAGATTGAGTATCTGAGCAAGGCTATTATGGAGGCTTAACAGAAGTCAAATAAAATAAAGGGTTTACTCATCTCTATATATAGTTTAAGCATCAAATGAAACTGAAATATTCACTTGAAGATTCTGTTTACTACTGTTATCAGCACAACACAGTTCTGTCCAAGTGTATCCAAATTTGCACGACATTATCCAGATTTTCAATACGTAGCCCACATTCACCAAAATTATGCCACACACTCATATTGTTAGAATACCCACCTCTTTTGCTCTACCCTGATTCAGAGGTTAAAGAACTACATTCTCTCTCTTATCAAAGTTCTTCTGAGGTAGAAGAATGCCAGCAACAACTTGACTCTTAACAAATGGTTTTGCATCATATATCATTAGATGTGATTTGAACTCATTTGATTGATCACAATGTCAAGAAGCAACAAAGGACGCTTGAGCAGCTATCCGCCCGGCGTCAACAGCTCCTGGTCAACCCTTCATTACTAGAAATCTAATCAAGCAACCCCTTTTAATTTTTTTGATACTTTGTGAGTATTCATTGGGACTATCCAAAAACAAAATGAGATTGAATTTGAAAGGTTTTAAATATTATTTGCAAGATAAATGGTGCTAAATGGGCTCTTTAATTGTGGTTTTTAACCTGCTAATGTCGTTTTTCATGTGCCATTCAACCATGCATACCTCACACATAAATGGCGTAAGCGGTACTACCCAAGCGGGATTTGACATTTCATAAAGTTTTGTGTTTTTATTGGCTTTTACCCCATTCTCATGCTGTATTTCTTCACAAACGCTAGAAAAACACCGTTGCGATTGACAATAACGTAAGAGACCCGAAACCAACGGCAGAATCGCCGAGAATCACGCATCATTTACATTAGGACGATCTGCGTTGACACGAAAACTGAACAGTTAACCATACTTACACTGACATAATGCCGAGCTCGCTATCTAACTTCAGAGTAACATAGTTTGGCTCCAAGTGTTTCATTCATGGATAATATTGACAACATAACAACACTGTGACAGCGAATAGATCTATATGACATTAACAACGCTGCAAAACTCAGCTTTTGAAAAGTTTGTTGCTAGCTTCAATAGTGTGAAATTTGCGGGCAATGTAACACTAGAAGCTACAAGCTGACTGAGGTGGATCTGCTGTCTCTTGCAGTGATGAACAGGGTGCCAATTTCATATGTTTCATGATGGATATTAAGTAGATATGACTGCATTACATCTCTGTGACAGCAAATTTTGCATCACTAATTTAGTGTGATGCAGTAGATAATTTACGTCTGCAGCTACCTCACCCTGAGTCAGACTGCTGCCGAATCCTTCTAAAGCTCAAAGTATGGACAGGTGTCTTGTGTCCAAACAATACTAGGGCGCGCGCAACCAGGGGGCTAAAGACTGCTTCGGAGTGAACTGATATCAATGTAGATGCCGCATTGTTTGTAAGTTCTTGCTGTCGCAATTGCAATAAAATGTCACTTCATAGAAAAATCTGTTTGATTTTCATTGCATCACAAATCAGAAAAACACTCAGCAGAATTTCACTCAGCTTACCAGGTTGTGATGGTTGTTTTTGGATGTCTACAATATCAGGAGCATGGTGGTTACGTTAGTGAGCGCTAACCAAGTCAAAGTAAAAATCTTTACGATTAGTCTACTGTACGGCCTGCCAACATGTAGAGGAAAAAAAACCGCCAATGTCACTAAATATATGTTACACTACCTGTTTGATAGCTCGTTAGCGAGGTCTGGAACAGAGATGGCTCAGACCAATTATATCAACAGCCTATGCAGGTCAGACTGCACCGATTACCTCCAAGAAACTGGTCCTCAATAATGGTGAGACATTAATATTCCTGGTGACAAATGGATTTCAGATATGTCCAAATGGCCAGCTATCACATGGCCCGACATATACATTTATCTCATAGAGAAGCCCAGTGTGTACACAAAGGGCAATTTGCGTGCATATAAATGTTTACATGCGTACAATTACATACTTTATGGTCATGTGCAAAACTTAAAGTTTTATGACATGGTTTCAGGGTTTTGCACTCTGAGGGCAGGTGTTCTGCCCAGCCAGAGTCAGGGACTAAGGACAAAACCTTATGATGTCTGGGTGTACGTGCACAGGTATCTTGGGTAAGTCCTTACTGCTAACTGCACATGTATGGCAGGGTAAGGGTATTTCTCACAGCAAATATTGTGAGCTCATGATTTCACTTACTTTTGCTAATAGATCTATGCGTAGAACCAGTCTCGCTTCTTGTTGTGGTCATGCTGCAGCCATCATGCGCCAAGTTGAACTGTCAGGGCGCAGACACACTGAGGAGGAGGTCGCCTCCACGTCCCAACCAAATCGTAGGAAGGACATGTCCCGAAAAAAGGTTGAGCCAGAAAAGCTGAAAAACATCAACTTCAGCCAACCAAAGTGACACCCGACAGAGTTGCCTCAAATACATCACGCTCCTACACCCCAAAATATACCAGGTAGCTTACATGAGAGCGAAGTGATGTGCAACGCGCTGATACTCAGTGAAATATTACGCGCAACCGTCGACAGTGGACTGAAGCTTCAGGAGAGTGACATGTAGGCTATTATTAGGTGTTATTATATTATTTATTAGTATTATTTACCTAATGATACACCAATAATTTCACAAAGTTTTCGGCAGAGCTAAATTAAATACAATATTTACATATCAAGCATTTGAATAAAATCATCATCTCCTCTTCTTTTTGCTGCTGGACTCCGCTTGAAAACAATGAAAAATGTCCTGCTTTCTGCCCCCTGGCTGCGCGTGCGCTTGTCTGCGATGACGTTGCACAGAACCCCATCTATAGGTGTTACCGCTGTTGTTGCTCGAATGCGTACTGATTTGTCGTTCCCTTTTCACCAAAGCCAACTGGTGGATTTGCTGTGATTGGCTGGAGGGTCTATCACCCAAACTGAGTGACCAATGTGTGTAGCCTGGGCTACTCTTTGCGCCTGTGTGTGTTGTGGGATGGTCCTACTCGTTTGCAAGTGTCATTTTTTTACGTTGGCTATTTAATCTTGTTTGATCTCGCAAAAAAAGTGTGGGGAATATATTTTTAGCAAAAGGGTGGGTGTTGCATCCCCCACATTTGCAACGCGCCTGCATGCGTGTAACCAATGTTCTGGAGTGAGTTCAACAGGAAGTAGTGCGTTTATTGATATGACAAACAAAAACTACCAATTGAAAGAGAACCCCCTTATACACTATTTATGGCATTTTTTAAAGCAAAGATTACTTAACAGATAACGCTACCCAAATCTCTCACTCATAGCGTTGACCTGTCTCGCTGTCCCAGCCATGTCCACATCAGTCTCAGCCGCAATAGTTTTTTTTTTTTTTTTTTTTTCTGTGGTAAGACTTCTTATCAGCAGGTTGTGCGCATGCAGATTCATTGGCGTATAAAAGAACTAGACCTCGCATGTAATAGGAATTGCCTCCCGTCGCCATGGCCAATCGCTGCGGACCTTCGGAAGTGGCAGACAGCGCCGCGCTGACAAAGTAAACATTGGAAATCGGAGGGATTGTTTTTTTGCACATCAGTTAAGTTTTCAAAATACAACTCGTGATGCGTGAAGTACATAAGCTCTTGGGGTTTGTTTTGGCATTCCCTTTCAGCATCGATGGTATATGAAAATGTATGTTTTTAAATTGTTATTTTATAATGTTATCTAGATTAGTACTTTACTTGTTATACTGAATATATTACATTGGATGCATAAATGACTTTATTTCTGGAAAGTTTTTTTATGCCTCTCCGTACGGCTGGGGGCATATAGGGTTACCCGTATCCATCCATTTGTAGAGCCACCGTTTACCCGGGAGCATGGGAACAAACGCTTCAAAAGTTTGACTGGCCGTTAATTTACGCATTGAGTTCCTGGTCAAAAAGTCACTGTGCTCAGAATTATTCCAACTACCCCATGGCAAAAAACCGCAGGGCTCGAAATCGCGACATTTTGTTTGCAAAAGCCACCAAAATCAACACACTTCGACATTTGAATTAAAATAATTGCATCTGTGCGACCGCTTTTCCCCCCAATTAAATGCCTCTTTTCCTGTACATTTGGTAGTCAGTAAGTATGCAAGCATGCCTCTGCCGTAGCAGATCTACAAATGTGTGCAGTGATCCACAAATGTGTAGAAAACATTTGTCCGTAACTTCACCTTTCCTTGAGCGAGGTGGCCTAATGCGCATGCCCACCAATAATTCCGCTTCCATGTGTTGAACGCACTGTTAAACCGTTTGCGTACTCTGTATCGCTCGCTAGCGAGCTAGTTTGCTACCTAGCTAAGCAAGCTAACGTGATTTTGAACTTTATAACGTTATAGCTAGCGTGCCAATGCATTTAGCTACATAGCCAACTGGCTAGCGAGATAAAAAGGGTACAGTTTGCTTACAATGGAATACTCGCGAGCGAGCTAATTGGCTACGTAGCTAACTGTGGTCAAGCTATCACCAGTTTGGAAAATGAGTCAGACTATCATTGCTAAAACTATGATGTGCAAATATAGCAGATAGCGTGGTAGTACAGACACGTGATGCAATTGCTGTCAAAAATCGGCTTGTAAACGGAAACAACTTCGATAATTTGGTTTGAATATGATTTTTATTGAGTTTATTTATACTTAATAGTTGACAACTGCAACTGTCTTCACTTGCAAATCTGAATGCAGACATACAGATTTTTTTTACTCTCACAAATCTGATAACACATGCACAGATCTGAACAGGCACACACAGATCTGATTACACACAGAGAGATATGATTACGCACCCACAAATGATAAAACACGCACACACAGATCTGATTACACACAGAGAGATATGATTACGCACCCACAAATGATAAAACACGCACACACAGATCTGATTACTTACACACAGATTGAAATACGCATTTGCAAATCGTATTGCTCCAATAGTACCCCCATTGAAAGTCCCTCCAAACATGGAGAAAGCACGAAAAACAGAAAATGCTGTGACAAATGTGCGTCAAGGAGTTTGCATGGTGTTCTGTCAGTTTTTGTTTCCAATCAGAGTTATGATATCAGTTTTCTGAAGCAAAAATTTGATAATGTATTCATATTATCTCAGTCAACTGTCAATTGTAGTCACAATTCACATATAAAAATACTTTTTTCCCTACCGTGGATTTACACATACATTCCTCTATTGATAAATTCTGCATTCCCTTATATCCGCCTAAGTACAGGTGTTGATAACCAGTCACTCATTATGTTCTCAGGCTCATCTGCATAACTGCACAGTAATAGTTCAGGCCCTTGTGAAGCTTCCTCGATGACACTCGGTCCTTATCATTGTTTAAACTTTCCACAATGACTAAAGGACATTGGTAGGACAAGAAGAATAGTATCCAAACCTGTGTGTAAAAGTAAGGTAGTATGAATTCTCCTAATGTTGGGCATGGTTGCGCAACTGAAAATGACACGATTTCAAGGAAAAAAAGACATCCAAAACTAGCCTGAATTGCTCAGTTACATTTACGGGATTTAAATGAGGTACGGACATGGTCAATGGGAATTATTTCAAATGTAATGGGACTGGAGGGTTCCTTCTACCTGATGCATCTGTCTCTGGAGGAGGTATTCAATGAAGAAAGGTTATACTGCTACTCTGGTTGCATTTTGCTGAATGTGGCTTTTTAGCTCCCGCCGCCAAGCGGGCCCGTGCGGGAGCTGTGGTATCGGGCTCCGTGCGTGTGTGTGTGCATGTGTGCGTCCATCAATACATTTTGCTTTATCCCATTGATTCAGTTGCAGGCTCCTAATTTTCACCGGACATGCATCTCGTAAAGGCCTACAAATGACGTGCCTTAAGGTGACCTTGGCCTGTTTTTTCAAGGTCACTGCCCTCAAAATATCACCAAAAACTTTGACATTTTCCTTCATCTCATCAACTATTTCAGTTACAGGTGCCTAATTTTTACTGGACATGCATCTCTAAAAGGCCTACAAATGACGTGCCTAAATGTGACCTTGCCATATTTTTCAAGGTCACTGGCCTAAAAATATCACCAGAAATTTCAACATTGCTTTATCTCATCAACTGTTTCAGTTACAGGGTCCTAATTTTTACTGGACATGTATCTCATAAAGGCCTATAAATGAGGTGCCTAAAGGTGACCATGGCCTATTTTTTCAAGGTCACTGGCCTAAACATATCACCAAAAATTTTGACAATTTGCTTTCTTATCAACAATTTCAGTTACAGGCTCCTAATTGGCTCCTGCCGCCCGAGTTGCATGGGAGCTATGCTCAGTTTTAGGTAGAAATAGAAATTTTGGGAGTGCAAAAAAATTTTTTGGGTGTGCTGATGATTTTGTGTTAATTGTAAACGACGCGCAAAGCCCGCCGGTGAGGGGGGGTAACGACGCGCAGCGAAGTGCCTTAGTTCCACTTTGTCGTTATAAAATCACTGTAACCCACTGCCAGGGGCTTATTCCTTTTATAAAACAGTTACCCTACATATAACTAGCCCATTAAATAAACACACAAGAAAAAAATATCGACAATTTATTGGTAATAATGCAACAATAAAATTGAGAACTTCTTCCACCAAGCAAGATAGAGTGGACAGAATGGTTGGCCAGCAACACAGACGCTAAGATTACTTTTTCATCTTGCGCCATTGTCATGTCACATCAGGCTATTTGGGCTCGCTAATGTAGAAATACTATGAAAGCAGGCTATTTTGAATGTCTCCTTCGATCTCCCGAAGACCCCGTTAAATAATTTTACGTTTGTTTCGGTTTTCGAGTTTCCTTGTTCTCAACTTGCGCCGATCGGCCAAATCATTTCAACCAGCAGCGAGAGTAGGGAACTATTGACTTTTGTCCTCCGCACTTGCCAGTGTCCAAGAAAATATTTTTAATTGTGCATTGGTTTGCTAGCCAACTTGTCAACTAGCTAGCGTTCACTACAATGGTTGTGATTAACCCACACAGCGCAGAAAATAAACACACAAGAAAAAGTCAACAATTTATCGCTAATAGGCTACTGAAATAGCGTTAGCAAGTTAGCAACATGGCTTGCAAGGCAAAAGTGATATCGAACTCTGTAATGCAATAGCTAGCTAGGTAGATAGCCAACTGGTTATCGGGTTAAAAGGCTAAACATCGCTGACACTGAAATAGCGAGCTAAAAGTCTTGAAACAAACGTAACTCTAACGAGTCAGTTGAGCGCAGAGAAGTTCGTTGTGCGCAGGGATATTTAGTGCTACAACCTGCCACAGTGGGTTACAGTAATTTTATACTAGCATGGATCGCGGCTCAGCCAATCACATTTAAGGATGGGAAGCACCCGTTTTATGATACATATTTAGCACGGCTTTGGTCAAGCAGTGCACCATTTTATTTTTTATTTATTTTTTTTTTGACCGTGTTTTTCGAAAATTAGCCCTGCAAATCACGGCTGCACGGCTCGCTAGCTAAAACTAAGGAGCTATGGTATCAGGCTCCATCCATGCGTGTGTCCGTCCATGCGCGCGTCCGTCAACAAAAACTTCAGCATTTTGTTTATCTTAACGGTGGGAGCTTTTGGGGCCACCAGTGCCCTATATTTGTATTGGAATTTTTACCATATTGAACAAAATTGAATGACAAGGATTTTTACGTTCAAAATGTGAACTGCTCAAGCGCTTCAGTAGACCCCCTTGGTACGTTTATTGCACCATTGTGCTGAATCTAGGGTTGCTTATATTGCTTGATTTTCCTTGAAAGTGGAATGTCCATTCTGTTAAAATAAGGTATATTTAAGATATTACTGAGTGATTCTTGTTCCTTTTTAAGGTGTAGAAAGTGTTTATAAAAGGTTGTGAGCTCGGAATTGGGAACAGCTAGCTTTTCATTGCAGGGTGAATGTTCTGACCATCTAATAAGCAGTTCATTTAATGAGTATGTGTGCTGGCTTTGGGGACTGAAGAAAAATGGACAAAACTCTAAACTTAATCATGGAGAAAATGCATGTTTTGCATTTGGAGAGGTTACTGGTGGTGACCAGTGATATCAAACTCCAATGATAATGATAAACTCATGCTAAATTCAATCAGAAAATCATTAGTACATTTTGAATTTCATGCGTCAAAAGTTTATTTGTGTTAAATATATGATTATTTATTTTGACAGTGTGCCATTTCGAGGGACCTTAGACTTTTGGGAGCCACCTGCATAGCTGTCTTATTTGGGTCCTAGAGAGTAGGTAATTTGGAATTCAGTGCTCAGATGACTTGCACTTGTGGTCAAAGAGTTTATGATCCCAGAAATGTATAGTTTTAAGCCCCAGCAATTTTTAGCTGCGACCAAGCAGCTCTATGAATGCTTCTGTCTGTCTGTCTGTCCGTCTGTGACACCTTTTTCACCATGTTCCTGTCGTCGTATCATCATGAAATTTTCAGGAGTTATTGACCTTCACCAAAGTGATGTCCATGCACAAGGTCGAGGCCAAAGGTCAAGTTCACAGAGGTCACGACCTTGTTTGCGGGTTTTCGCGCTGTAACTCCAGTTAGAATTCATGGATCGCTATGAAATTTTGGAAATAGCTTCTAGGCATAGAGGAGGTGTTGCCTATTGTTTTTCAAGGTCATCCGTCAAATCCCAAGGTCACACAGGTAAAAAAAAAAAAGTTTCAATTTTGCCCGATTTGACGGTTTTCGCACCGTAACTGAAGCTTAATTCAATGAATGGCTATGAAATCTTAGAGCAAGCTTCTTGGTATAGAGGAGGGGTTCCCTATTGATTTTCAAGGTCATCTGTCGAATCCCAAGGTCACATCGGTCAAAAGTGTCGATTTTGCCCCGATTTCACAGTTTTCGCACCGTAACTCGAGTTTAACTTGATGGATGGCTATTAAATCTTACAACAAGCTTTTTGGTACAGAGGAAGGGTTCCCTATTGATTTTCAAGGTCATTTGCCAATTTCGAGGTCACACTTGTACAAGAAACCACCAGTCATGGACACTAGGCCACGTGACTGATGCTAAGCCAGGTCGCAGCTATTAGATCCCTGTGATCTACTTGTTTAATTCTCAGTATTTTTTTTTGCTCCACTGTGACGATAGTCAGCAGTCAATTCAGCTTTTCTAATGCTGAGTCCGGCATCTGTGTCTGTCCGTGCCACATCAACTCCTCACTTCAAATTTGAATATCTCAAACTGTCTGAAATTCTTCTAATGTAGTGTGAGCCTTTTATGAAATTCTGAATGTTCACTGTGAAAATTAGGAAGTTCTACGTCCCATTTTTTGAGGCATTCAGCATTTTGGACTTAGAAAATCAGTGTTTGTACTCATTTTTACCCCTCGGCCGAATCCGGCCCGGAGGGGTATTGTCGTCACCTGCGTCCGTCTGTCTCTCGTCGTCCGTCCATGATTTTGTCCCGGCCAGTACTCGGCAACTAATGATCGCAGCTTCACCAAATTTGGTATGGTAACTCACTATGACCCATAGATGTGCAGTGTCAGGATTTTTGCTAGATTTGACCTTTGACCTCAGCGCTGTGACCTTGAGATTGCAAATCTTGTCCGGGTCAGTACTGGGCAACTAATTATTGCAGCTTCACCAAATTTGGTATGGTAACTCACTATGACCCATAGATATGCAACATTAGGTTCTTTTTGCTGGATTTCACCTTTGACCTTAGCGCTGTGACCTTGAGCTTGGAAATCTTGTCCGGGTCAGTACTGGGCAATTAATTATCGCAGCTTCACCAAATTTGGTATGGTAACTCACTATGACCCATAGATGTGCAACATTAGGTTTTTTTTTGCTGGATTTCACCTTTGACCTTTGCACTGTGACCTTAAGGCAGGAAATCGTATCCGGGCCGAGGGGTATCCAGCAACGCGTTATGTTTTCAGTCTTTCATTAATATCTCAAAATCTGTCTGATAACTTTTTTTCTGAATTGTTGTGAGCCTTCCTTATGATGTTCTGATGATCCCCTGCGAAAATTAGAAAATTCTTTGTCCTGGTATTTGAGAAATTCAGCATTTTTGACTTATAAAATCAGCGTTTGTGCTCATTTTTTGTCTTTCATTAATATCCGAACCACAGGCCTGTCAGCCTACAGAGCTTTGCTGAGGATGACCGAAATGATCCTGTTGTTGTGGAACATGCTGTTCTACATCATGTTGTTCCTCATCATTGTTCTGGAACACGTTGTTCCAGATCATTGCTCAGAATCATTTTGTTCCGGATCATCATTCTGGATTAATTAGGGCTGTCGCGATAATTAATAGCGATTAATTTAAGCGCAATAAAAGTAACTGCCACTATGAGGCAGACAGACGTGATTGCTTATTACCTTTTCTATGACACTTACCTAATGCGGTCATTTGAAATGCTTCCGTAAGAAAAAAAGTCTGCTAATTACCAGCGAGGTTGGACAGCCTCCATTGCCTTGGCATAATTAGCTAGCCTTAAATCATTGCCCGTGTAATTTGCCTGACTTGCAATCAAGCCATTTATTCAGCCAACTGACAAATCAAAACTAAAATGTGGCCTATAATGATTAAGTAGAGATAATGAGAAGCAGACAGACCTAACCAGGCTGCCGCGTTATACAAAACCAGTGAAGTTGGCACGTTATGTAAATCGTAGATAAAAACAGAATACAATGATTTGCAAATCCTTTTCAACTTATATTCAATTGAATACACTGCAAAGACAAGATGTTTAATGTTCAAACTGAGAAACCTTTTTTTTTTTTTTGCAAATAATCATTAACTTAGAATTTAAAGGCAGCAACACATTGCAAAAAAGTTGGCACAGGGGCCTTTTTACCACTGTGTTACATCGCCTTTCCTTTAAAGGACACTCAGTAAACGTTTGGGAACTGAGGAGACCAATTTTTGATGCTTTTCAGGTGGAACTCTTTCCCATTCTTGCTTGATGTACAGCTTAAGTTGTTCAACAGTCTGGGGTCTCCATTGTCGTATTTTACACTTCATAATGCGCCACACATTTTCAATGGGAGACAGGTCTGGACTACTGGCAGGCCAATCTAGTACCCGCACTCTTTTACTACGGAGCCATGCTGTTGTAACACGTGCAGAATGTGGCTTGGCATTGTCTTGCTGAAATAAGCAGGGGCGTCCATGAAAAAGACGTTGCTTGGATGGCAACATACGTTGCTTCAAAACCTGTATGTACCTTTCAGCATTAATGGTGCCTTCACATATGTGTAAGTTGCCCATGCCTTGGGCACTAATACACCCCCATACCATCACTGATGCTGGCTTTTGAACTTTGCCCCTATAACAGTCCGGATGGTTCTTTTCCTCTTTGGTCCGGAGGACACGACGTCCACAGTTTCCAAAAACAATTTGAAAGGTGGACTCGTCAGACCACAGAACACTTTTCCACTTTGCATCAGTCCATCTTAGATGAGCTTGGGCCCAGCGAAGCCGGCGGCGTTTCTGGGTGCTGTTGATAAATGGCTTTCGCTTTGCATTGTCAAGTTTTAACTTGCAGATGTTGCGCCGAACTGTAGTTACTGACTGTGGTTTTCTGAAGTGTTCCTGAGCCCATGTGGTGATGTCCTTTACACACTGATGTCAGTTTTTGATGCAGTACCGCCTGAGGGATCGAAGGTCACAGGCATTCAATGTTGGTTTTCGGCCTTGTCGCTTATGTGCAGTGATTTCTCCAGATTCTCTGAACCTTTTGACGATATTATGGACCATAGATGATGAAATACCTAAATTTCTTGCAATAGCTCATTGAGGAATGTTGTTTTAAAACTGTTCGACAATCAGCTCACGCATTTATTCACTAAGTGGTGACCCTCGCCCCATCCTTGTTTTTGAATGACTGAGCATTTCAGGGAAGCTGCTTTTATACCCAATCATGGCACCCACCTGTTCCCAATTAGCCCCTTCACCTGTGGGATGTTCCAAATAAGTGTTTGATGAGCATTCCTCAACTCTCTGTCTTTTTTGCCACTTGTGCCAGCTTTTTTGAAACATGTTGCATGCATCAAATTCCAAATGAGCTAATATTTGCAAAAAATTACAAAGTTTACCTGTTCAAACATTAAGTAACTTGTCTTTGCAGTGTATTCAATTGAATATAGGTTGAAAAGGATTTGCAAATCATTGTATTCTGTTTTATTTACGATTTACACAACGTGCCAACTTCACTGGTTTTGGGTTTTGTAGCATTATGAATCAAATTGTCATGTTTATGGTCAAGGAATCTAAAAATGAAGATAAAATAAATGTAAGACTAATTTCTATGGTGGAAGTCGCAATATGGAGGGAAATGTTGTGCTTGGCGGAGGTCTGCGCTCTCCGAGTGCTTTTCTAGCTTAATTTGAAATGAGAAACGAAGTGGCCAGTGTCAAAGTAGCAAAGTAAAAGTATACTTTTTATGTATTAAATGTCGTAGAGTAAAGGTCCCGGTTAAAAAAATAACTCAAGTAAAGTACAAATCCTCCAAAAAAAAAAAACTTAAGTACTGTAACTAAGTACATTTACTTTGTTTCTGTACACCTCTGAAGATAACACTATATTATAGTGACGCACGTTATATTTTTTCAACGTTATTTTGTTTGGCAGACAGCATCGTTCCGGGCTTTGTCCTCCATTACGTCCATCGTGGATGAAGATGATGACAAAATCATCAAGTGATACCTACAGGGAATTCTTGGAAATGAATATGTCACATGGCCTTGATCGTTAGGGATTTTGTGGCATATATTATGCATGTTATTTTTTGACAGATAGGGCTAGCTTCATTTTCCAACTTCAGTATTTAAAACACAGAACACTGTTTCGCCGAAAAACGGTTTCTTAGCTTCTGTTTATCTGTATTCCAATGCTCAATTGTGTATATTTCGATATAACCACTGCTAGTTTCATAGAAATCTTGTGGGTGACTACCCATTAATGTTTGAAAGATGCACTAACGCGCACAAACATAACTTCTGAATTGTTTTTTTTTTTCCAATTTACTGGGAATATGGAATACTTTCTTCTACATGTGACACTAGTTTTTGATAATCTTTTATAGGATGGACCAATGTTTATTGCTACTGGGCCCTAACCGATAAAATTATTACGTAAACTATGAAGGCTATGTGGGCATGTGGCTATTTTCATTACCAGGCAAGAATTCATGACCTTTATGGTTTCGTTGGCTTTTCCCATTACACCTTAGCTGAAAGTGACTCACATGCTTTATACATTTTCACTATATAAATTTGAGCTTTGGATGTGTTCGTGTGTTGTCACAGGTGCATAAAAGTCTACAGAGGATTCGAGAGAGGAAACTGGCGAGCTTCATCCCTTGGGGCCCAGCCAGTATTCAGGTGGCACTGTCTCGCAAATCTCCATACCTTCCGTCAGCCCATCGTGTCAGCGGACTGATGATGGCCAACCACACCAGTATCTCCTCTGTAAGCCTGCTTTTCATCAGCCTGTTTTTTTTTGTGTTCTGTTGATGTACTTGTGTCATTCTTGGGGATTTGGGCCGGCTGAGGTCGCTTTTGTACATTGTCTAAATTCGATGAGAAGTTGGGGGGGGGGGGGCGCGTTAGAGTAGGGTAGGGGTCAGGTAGGTAGGTCTTACCTGCGTGTATATTGAGCTTTAATAAGTGAACTCGCGGTTCCCAGTGCACATTTCAGGAGAGTTCCATGTCAAGGCACATAAACACACGCGTTGGTATTTGCATCATGGCAGCAAACCAGTCTTACAGTCATATGTCTCTTACAGCAATATGAAAGAAGAAACTGCAGCAATACTTGGGTGACTTGAGGCTTGTTTGTTACTGGCAAGGTAATGGAGCTGAGAGCTATCATGTATGTAGCACAAGTGTACAGTGTGATAACGAAAATCACGGCACAACAGGCAAAAATTCCTCTACCACCATGTCATCTAATTGCAGTCATGTGCAAAAAAGTAACATCATTCATGCAAAGATTTTGGCATGAAACTATCGCCAAAACAACAGAATGGAAAGATGTGAAGATGATGGATGTGAGGAACTGTTTTAAATGGGCCTGGATGGAATGACAGGTCACAGTGAATGGTACTGTCATTAGGTGAGTTTTTACGGAAGGTCGAGGTTCTGGCAAAAGCCCGGTGCACGTTGGGCTCAGACGTGATAAATTATACCTCTGTTGGAGCAAAAGCATTGGACAAAAACATTTTAGTCTTCTGAGGTGCTAGCTAACCAACTAATGTTACAAAGTGTGCCGGCAATGGACGCACCGATTAGTTTTTTTTTTTTTTTTTTTATGCCTTGACCTTCAACCTTTTGTCCACTGCCACAAGACCATGGAACTGTGAGCTTGCTTATTTTCTCAAATCGCAATCTCGTTGTTTTTGAAGTAGTTGTCGTTGTTTGTGTGTGTGTGTGTGTGTGTGTGTGGGTGTGTGTGTTTGTGTGTGTGTGTATGCGCGCGTGCGTTTGGGTTTTTTTTTTTTTTTTTTTTTGAGGAATTTCTTTGTCAACTGCAAAATGTTTCTTGTCGACTATGTGGGCATATCGAACCAAAGCATGCACGTTGGCCTGATCATGCTGATTGTGTTTATCATGGTGCAGATATTTAGATATTAGAAGAGGTTGTTGAACAGGAAAATTAAACAGGACTTTGTTTCGAAGGTAGTTTTTTCCACTCTGCAATCACTAAACATCAATAGCTTCTGGGGGGCTTCGCGCACCCCCTAACCAGGGCTCTGCCCTGGACCTGGCTGGGTGCCTGCAGCCCCCAGGCCCCCTGCTATTATTCTCCTCTTTTTTTTCTTGGAAGCCATTCTCGTCCTTGTTATCAATAAGACAGTAAGCAATTTGTTAGCCTAAAGCCAGCTTTCCATGTACACCGAAACGTGACTTCCAGAGGCTTTTCCGCGCTCTGAAAAGTTAATTTTGTGTAATTTTGCAACGATGGTAACCTTTCAATGTTCTTGTCTCCTCCCATGGGTATTTCTACACGTCTAAAGAAAAGTTGGATTCTCTATCAATGTTTTTGTGCGCAGATTGGTGTCAGCCATGGAAAAAAAGCTGATCGCCCTCTCGATGATACAACAATATAATGAGTAAATTTTAACAATTACAGAAAGAACTAGAGAATTGCAATTTCGAGTGTGAATGCTGAAAGCTGAAGCCACACTGCGCTGCTGTCTTGAACACAAAAAAGTTTGAATGATTTGAATGTTTGCTGACGCCACACTGAATAGCTGCTATAAAAATATATTTGAATTATGTAGAATTCTTGAATGTTTATGAAAAAACTGAAATCTGAACAAAGAAAGAATTTAAGAACAATGCTATCCATGCCCTCCAAGGTAACTTGGCAAATGTTAGCAGTTATGCTAACCACGTTATTCAGCTAACGTAGGTAATCTTAGAAGTCGAATGAAGTCTCTATGAAAAAGAATGCTGAAGTTATAGAGGTTCAAAGTGGTACAAGAGTTTGAAGACTGTTTCAATGCGTTTCTAAGGGACAAAAAAAGTGAAATATTTTAAAAAGTATAAATAGTATGAAAGCCAAGGCGACAAATGACTTTTCTTTTCAGTTGTTAGCCGGTCAACCTAGAGTGTTTTAGGGTGGCAAAAACCATTTTAGGTAGTGAATACATATGCAGTAAAAAAAAAAAAGAAAGAAAGAAAAACGAAAAAAACTTATCTGATTGAGCACTCGCAATGTATTTCGGTTACTTTGGAAAGTTTATAATGCCTGGAATTGGATAAGAGCAGTTTGCACATGAGACGTGGCTGAGGAGTTTAATGCAACTCCCTGGAAATCAGCGGTAGGATCGAACGTATCAATATTACAAACCGTGTTGAGTTCAGCTTGCCAGTGAATAGTCATTGACTGATCCGGGTGTTTCATCTAGTGACAAAATAATGTAACTGCGTGCATAATTAGAGCAGCTCCATTTCCGTGTCATCAACATCTGCGCATACGGGTTATGGATCGGATGGGAACGTATGTAAAAATAAAAAAATTTAAAAAAGGCCATCGCAAGTACGAACTCGCGCCATGAAAACCATAGTATAACATAAAA
The DNA here is from genome assembly GCA_029721435.1 of Gymnothorax reevesii. Lineage (NCBI taxonomy): Eukaryota > Metazoa > Chordata > Actinopteri > Anguilliformes > Muraenidae > Gymnothorax > Gymnothorax reevesii. Next base: position 65,423,459 of record CM056582.1, read on the forward strand.
TATGAGAATATGAATTACTTAAAATATTTCAAGTGCTCATTTGATGAAATTAAAGTAAATACGTGTCGGTGTTTGCTGATGCGCCACTGAAAGAGCTTCAGTCAATGAGAGCTACTATCGCAAGCAGAGGAAGCCGGTGGACAGAGAGGTCAGCGTAGTCTGCGCGAATATTCCTCGGAGGTTTAGATTATCATAATGGTCCCGCTGGCAAACAGATACTGTTGACTTACAGAGCCTGTATTCTAGTCAGTGAAGACATAACGTTTGCGAATGAACGTAGTGGTAGACAAATACTAGTTTTGCAAAGCAATAATTCCATTTCCGGTAGACTGAATACAATGCCGTATCGCATTAATGAATATGTTTCTCTTTTTAACGTTGCTTTGTAGCGAACTTGTCGTTGCGTTTGGTTGTTTGACACACAAAGCAACGTTTTAAAATGGTGGTACATTAGCTGAGACCTGCAAATGGAAATAAGCAACGTGGAGAATGAGCTGCAATGATTTCCCTAATCGCAAAATAGCTGGCTCGATTCACTTCGTTGTTATGAAGACACCTTTGTTCTAACGAAGGCATTTGTATGGAAACTCTGCTCAGCTCACTTAGATTTAAAATGAGACAGTCACGGACGGAGGGCAAAGGCAGGAGTGGTGTCCGATTACCAGTCAGAGCCAGGCATGTACAGAGAAGTGCACACACAGGCAGTCGCTGAGTCACTCAGCCTTGTTCGCGCACGCCTCAAACTCCTGCTTCTCACGCAAAAACCGTGTATCCTGTCACCAATGTTACCATATCAATCAAGACACGAGACTTTGCTGAGTGCGCAGATGTCTTTTTTTATTTGTCTGAGTGATATATTTTTGGAATAGCAGCGATCTGAAAGCTCTGGCCGTTTGCTGTTCTCACAAATTTTTTTGGATGATTTTTGAATGGAAGAGAGCGAAGTTGGACGTGCCTCCTGTCCTTCGGCTGTTCCCTGAGCCAAAACTTTATACTTCACTGCTACAAAAATGATACTGCTGTAACAAGAGCAAATTTTCCTTCATTTCTGTGAAATATTATGAAAAGGGATTCAAATTTATTGAAGTTGGAGGGATGGAGAAAGAACCTTCTTCATTCTGTCTGCTTTCAGCTCCCACTCTAGCTGTGGCAGAAGAGTTTGATGACTGTTTCAATGCATTTCTATGGGACAAAAATTTTTTAGAAAAAGTATGAATGGTATGAAAGAGAAAAATAGTAGCAATAATGTCCAGAAAACTCTGAACGTTTTGATTTATGAATTGTTGAAATGGCACAAAGCATGTAGGAGTAGTTAAATAGCGTGGAACGGCAGAAGAAGTAATAATAATAATAATAATTACAAAGAAAATGGCCGATATGAAAAACAATGCATTCACACTAAGAAGGCCAATCTAGTGTGCCTAAGACGGGGTGGTGGTGGGCCAGCAAAATGATAATTCCTGTGCTTTTGAAATTGGGGATATCCATTTTTGATGATGCAAATGCGAAATCACCCCAACCTGTCACTCCATCCTCATGCTTTCATGCTTACCTGCATGAAAACAAGTGCTCATACAGGTCATTCTAAAATCCCCTGATTTCCTATGTCTGCAGGGGAGTCATTGTGCCCAGCCCACAGCAAACAACCTGCGCTCAACACGCCCATTGAGCATTTGATAAAGTTACATTGTGAACTCAAGGCAGACATGTAGACTCGCACCGAAAACAACTACCGTTTATTTCATAACCTCAGTGTATGGGGGCAGTTCCCCACTTCTCCTTCTCCTGAAGTTCATACCCATGTCATATTAAGTTACCGGGACAAAACTGCTGACTGAGGATAAACTCGGAGAAGGGCTGGCTTTTTCCATCATGGACACAAAGTGCTCCGTTGTCAAACAGTAACAGTGGCTGACCACCAGTTCCTTTACTTGTGGCAAGCACTCCAAGGTTTAATCACTCATCATTGTTTTACGAAGGTGTTTAAATCTACTTAACCTAGTGCTATGTGATGAACCTCACCTCCAATGGTTTGAAGGGACAGTTCACCCAAAAATGAAAATCCACTCATCTACTCACCCCAAAACTAATCGAAGGGTCCCTAATTTATTTTCGTCCTCAGAACACTTGGAATCACAAAGAAAAACAGCATTGAAGACAAATCCAAACAAGGCTTATGCCGTCGGAGGCGACGGCTTGGGGTATATCCCTGAACGCCCCCAATCCTCGAGTAGACCCAATACAATATAAAGCCCCTCAGGTCATGACCTTTCATTTGAACTTAATTTCAGGTCAATTGGACAAATGGTTCCGAAGATGTGGCCAAAATGGTAATTTTCCCTCACAAAGCTCCACCTGGTGGCAAAATATTGAACCATACAGGTATGTCATCATGTGACATGTTTTGAAGTCATGACCTTGCAGTTGCACATAGTTTCATGTCAGTTGGACAAATGGTTCCAAAGATATGGCAAAAATGGTGAATTTTGTGTGACAAAGCTCCACCTTGTGTCAAAATTTTGAACCAAACGGGTATAATGTCATTGTGGGACATGACCTTTTATTTGCACTTGATTTGACGTGAATCGGACAAATATTTCCAGAGATAAGATAAAAACAGTGATTTTTCAGTTTTTGGCCCCTGGTGGCCAATTTAGAAATTGTAAATTGTCCAAAATCGAATCAGTTCTTCCTCTTTATGATACTTACTTGTATGCAAAACATGAAATTTTCAATTAAAATATTACTGAAGTTATCGCGTTAACACGTAGGGCGGTGGCGGTCGGACCGAAAACATAATATCGCCGTTTGGCATTTGGGGATATAATTAACAGAAGTCATTGGTGACCACTCTTGCAAACATAAAAAAAACATTTAAAAAACAAAAAATGCCTCCATACTGCTCGCGTGGCGTAATCCAAGTGTCCGTAAGCACCAACATTCAAATTTGACTCAAAAAGACTTTCACCATGCTTTTAGCCTAAATATCCAAAGTAGCCACTTTGAGGGAGCCCAGTTTATTTTCACAGAAGAAGCTGACCTCACTACGGTGGCCAATGAGTGTAAATAAACTCTTCAGTCATTGAATACTAACTTTCAAAATTCACTTTGATTATGCCGCACAAGCAATATGGAGGCAATTTGTGTCTCATAAATGTTGTATTTTATGCTTGAGAATGTGGTCACCAATGACTTCAGTTGATTTGGGTTTGTCTTCAATGCCATTTTTCTTTGAAACTCCAACAGTGTTTTGAGGAGGAATGAAATTCACAGACCTCACCTTGTGGTTGTAGATGATGGGTGAATTGTCTTTTTTGGGTGAACTGTCTAAGGTCCCACAGAGACATCAATTCTGGATCAGGCCCAGTCAAATAACGAATGGTGGGACAATTTTGACAGTGGAATTAGCAATGTAGAGTGGAAATAATTTTTGCATGCCTTAGCATCACAATTTTCTTTGAAAACTATTTACTTTAACTGTTTTACTGCTTTCTTTTTTTAAACCTCCAAATAGGAAGAAGCCCAATATACATGCGTCCAATGTGCTTCTCTGGTGTTTGGCATGCAGTTAACGCAGTGCCATCAACTCCTGATGGTTAGGCAGTGCAGCATTGTTAATTGTTTAAGTGGTCTAATGTAGATATTTTTCCAAATAACACTTGTGGCTGGGAACTCTTTTGGAAAAACCATCAGTATACTTGCGGACTCCTGGGCCTAAAAGTTGATTTTTTTTTTTTTTTTTTATCCCTGGGTATTTGTATCTCTCAATTATTTTAACCTCTTCAAAATCTTAGTTGAATTTATAGTAGGTAGCTTTGAAGTGTTCTGTTTGGTTCAATTGATTTAAACTTGTTTAGCTTTATTTATACCATGGTCTGGGTGAATACTTGTTTCTGATTGGCTGGCAGGTATGCATTAAAACCGTGGAACCGCACAGTTAGTTCGGCTACGGTCGTTTCACCATTCGAAATTAATCCACTAGCCAACTTATAACCATAGCAATGTAAGAGCTGATATTTGACTGGGTACAACAGAAACCTAGCTGGCCATTTATCTCCAGTAAATTTTGCAGCGTCATATAAGTTGCGTCCTGCGGGGCAGTACTCAAGCAATAATAACCGTAAATATTGTAGCAGCGAAGTAATCAGGCTTTATTCATTAAATGGATGCAACTGTGTACGGTTACAAATGAAGCTGACTTGTCCACTTCATGTATCAGCGACTGCTGACAGTTCGCTAGCTACATGCTATGCCAGCAGACTGATTTCAGCTCGCTGACTCGTACTCAAGCGATAATGACCGTAAATATTATAGCAGTGAAATAATCAGCCTTTATTCATTGAAAGATTGTAATTGAGTACGATTACAAATGAAGCTAACGTGTCCACTTCATGTATCAGCGACTGCTGACAGTTCGCTAGCTACGTGCTATGCCAGTAGACTGATTTCAGCTCGCTGACTCTACTGAAACCGTCATAAGTTCATTGTAATTGTGGGTAGCAAGTTAGCTACAGTCTGCATGATCGAGCATAATGTGGGGTTATGCATAATCTCTGTTTCAGATTAATGCCTCGATTTGATATTGCTGGCAAATGACCATGGTATAAGCGGGATAATCAACTCGAAGGTGAGCATTCCACGGTTTTAATGCACTTCGCGGAGGCAACCACCCTCCGCTTCGCGTCGGGTGGTTATTTGCCTCCGCGTCGTGCATTAAAACTGTGGAATGCACACCTTCTCGTTAATTATCCCTTACTTAAGCGCTAGAAATGGTGTTAAAGTAATTGTAGCCCCCGGACGAAGTCGGGCAGCCACTATGGAGTCATGCTTGTTGTCCCGCCACCGCGTTCGCATCCTTTTCCTTGTGGACGCTGCACAGGCTGTAATTTTTGACCGATTACTTTCATATTTGGTTGGACTTGTGTTATACAGCCCCAATTCTGAAATAGTTGGGACGAAGTGAAAATTGTGAATAAAATCAAAATGCAATCACTTTCAAATCACACCAGCCAGTAATTTATTCACAGTAATACAGAGATAACACAGCAAATGTTGAAATTGAGAAATTTTACAATGTTATCCACGAGATGAGGTCATTTCAAATTTGATGGGTGCTACAGGTCTCAAAAAAGTTGGGACAGGGGCCTGTTAACCATGGTGTAGCATCCCCTCTTCTTTTTAACACGGAGTGGAGGCATCTGGGCATTGAGGAGACAAGTTTCTTTAGTTTAGCCATTGGAATTTGATTATACTCTGGTTTAATACTGGCTTCCAGCTGCTGAAGAGTTTTGGGTCTCCTTTGATGGACTTTTCGTTTAATTATGCGCCGAATGTTCTCAATCTTTGAAAGATCAGGACTGCAAGCAGGTCAGCTCAGCGCATGAACTCTTCTACTAAGAAGCCGTGCTGTTGTAATAGCTGCAGTATGTGGTTTTGCATTGTCCTGCTGAAATACACAAGGCCTTCCCTAGAATAGATGTCATCATGGAGGGGAGCATATGTTGCTCTAAAACCTTTAAATACCTTTCACTGTTTATGGTGCTTTTTAAAACATGCAAGTGTCCCACACCATATGCACTAATGCATCCCCATACCATCAGAGATGCTGGCTTTTGAACTGAACGCTGATAACAGGTGGGGTGGTCTTTGTCCTCCAGGCTAAAGAGGAGACAAAGCCCATGATTTCCTGCAAGAATATCATTTGGACTCGTCTAACCACAGGACACTTTGCCACTTTGCTACAGTCCATTTTCAATGAGCCTTGGCCCACAGAACACAGTAGTGCTTCTGGATCATGCTCAACAATGGCTTCCTTTTTTTATGATAGAGTTTTGGGTGGCATCTGTGGATGGCTTGGCGGATTATGTTTACAGACAGTGGTTTCTTGAAGTATTCCTGGGCCCATTTAGTAATGTCAATGACAGAATCATGCCGGTGTGTGATGCAGTGCTGTCTGAGGGCCCGAAGATCACAGGCATCCAGTAAAGGTCTTCGGCCTTGTCCCTTACGCACAGAGATTTTTCCAGTTTCTCTGAATCTTTTGATGATGTTATGCACTGTCGATGATGAGACCTTCAAAGCCTTTGCAACTTGACATTGAGGAGCATTGTTTTTAAAGTACTCCACAATTTTTTTTTTTATTTATTTATTTTTTTACACAAGCCTTCACAGGTTGGTGAGCCTCTGGCCATCTTTACTTCTGAGAGACTCAGCCTCTCTAAGACATCTCTTTTATAGCCGATCATGTTACACACCTGACGCCAGTTAACTTAATTACTTGCTAAATGTTTTTTCAGCTGATTTTCTTATATATTAATTGCTTTTTCAGCCCTTTTTTTGCCTGTTTCCCAAATTTTTTGAGACCCGTTGCAGCCAGAAAATTTGAAATAAGCTGATTTTGTGGATAAAAACGTAAAATGTCTCAATTTCAACATTTGAAATGTTTTCTATGTTCTATTGTAAATAACACATTGGCTCATGTGATCTGAAGGTCATTGCATTTTGATTTTATTCACAATTTACATTTTGTCCCAACTATTTTGGAATTGGAGTTGTAGTTTTCATAGAAAATGTTTGATTTTAACCCATTATACGGCCTATTGCATCGATGACTCTAACAAGCCACTGATATTTACTCCAAATGTGCATCAATTATCGTTTACTTCTACTAATAATTTGTGTCAGCCCCTAAAGAACCACATTGGTTAATCCCTAGTTGATATAGCTATCTAGAATTGGTTATTCATATGCTAATATATTGTGCTGTTGATTCTTTTTTTTTCGTTGAAGTGTTTTAATGAATATGCCTTTGACCGTTTCCTCCCCATAGCTGTTTGAGCGCACATGCCGGCAGTATGACAAGCTTCGGAAGCGCGAAGCTTTCCTGGAGCAGTTTCGCAAGGAGGACATATTCAAGGACAACTTTGATGAGCTGGACAACTCGCGCGAGGTGGTTCAGCAGCTCATCGATGAGTACAGTGCTGCCACTCGCCCTGACTACATCTCCTGGGGATCCCAGGAACAGTGATGTTCTTGTGTAAACTGCCTCAGACGTCTGCATGTATTGTAGTGCTAAACCAGGCAAACTGACTCAGTCTGGTGGATTTCTCTCGAGTCAAACAACCCTGATAGAAATTTTTCTGAACTTGTCCTGAGAGTCTGACGATTTGGTTAATGGTCACATGTAGCTCAGGGGATGGTGGAAGATTGACATGAATGATTCACTGCTGGGTAATTTTCTGTTTGGCTATGCTGGTGTTGTTGAGTGGACATGAATTTAAGCCAGGTTATCATATTTGTTCTGAATGCAAATATACTTGTATTATAACCAGCCACACAGACTGATTACTCTTCTTGCAAACATTGGATTTTCTGCCAGTTACCACATAATTCTGAAGGGTTTGATGGGACTCATGGTTCTAGGATCATATTATATTTTGTGTAGCTGTGGGTCTATACACAATTTTCTGGTTTGGCTACTATTCTCAAGTTTTTGTACTCACTGATACTCTTGTGCTCATTGTATGCTTTAGAAATAGTATTGAATTGCACCAATTATGAAAAGATGATTATATATTGTAATTTAGGAATTCAAATCGTGACCATTGGGTAAGATGCTCAAAAGTATTTGAAACTTTCAAAAAAAGACTGTTGCCTTTTATTAGCATCCTAGGACCACTGTCACCCCATAAGCCTCTTGACTGAATGTGCTAATGTGTCACCTTCTGATGCCAACTTGCTGCGCAATTACTGTTTTGCTCGTTTGATAGCAAGTCTGATTCCTGTAGAGGATTATCCTGTTTCCAAAGCTGTTTGGCAGAGTTGAAATTGATTATTTAATGTCTATGTTTTGGAAAAAAAACTCCAATTCCCCTATGCATTTGTGAAATGTTTGAATGTTTTACTTTATTAAAGATCCTTTCGGAATAAATGTTGCCGCTACTATCTTATTGCTTGTTGCAAATCAGGAGTCAACTTACTCAGTGGTGAAGGGTATTTCTTGGTTTAAAATTTTTCTTGCCCATGAAAAGAATAAAATACTGAGATTTTGTCTGACTGTACATTCATGCAGATTTACACACAGAGGCTTTGTGACGACAGGATGGCCCTAATCTGTGTATGATAGTCTGGAAAGCCTCTCGGGGATAAGTAACCATGTCAGTGGTTACAGGTACAGGTGGAATGCACCAGACCTGGGATGGATTACGCATAATCAGTGCGATTACGATTACAATGATTACAAGACATTTTTTAAAGATTACGATTACAATTACAGTCCTCCAAAAATTTATGATTACGATTACATGGGTTTAAAATGTATGATTACGATTACGATTACAATCTGATCATTTCCAAATAATTGGAAACAGGGCAATATAATACCAATATATAAGAAAGGGGACCGTACCGAGCCAGGAAACTACAGGCCAGTGAGTTTAACTTTCATTTCGTGCAAAATATTGGAATCTATCATCAAAGATAAGCTGGACTAATTTCTTGAACGTAACAGTATCTTGAGGGATAGCCAACATGGTTTTCGGAAGGGAAGGTCATGCCTAACAAACCTTCTGGATTTTTTTGAAGAGGCCACCAGGTAGTCCCCCCAGGAATCTGCGGAGAAAAAAAGTGTTGATTCCGCGGAGAAAATTCCTGATTCTGCGGAGAGCAATTCTTGATTCCGCGGCTTAAAAGTTGATTTTCCGCGTGCATTAAAAAAACCTAAAATAACCAGTTATAAAGCAAATTTATGTAACAATGAAGCAAAAATACTCTAATGAAATTATTTGCAATACCAAAACACTGCGAAACATTGTGGTTATAAAATAAGCAGCATCAATATTCTTTTTGTCCCTCTTGAGCAGATTTATTTGCATAACTTATAAAGTGCAAAACATTTCACCAAACTATGGGTGAACGAGGCTTAGTAACTGAACAAGTGCCAAAGATCAGAGTAAAGATTTAAACAAAGTGTACACTATTCACTGTATCCTCAGGATATTGTAAACGTTACTGCATACCGTAGACTGTATAAAAAGATGGATGAAGCTACCGTGATGTCACCCACTGGTTCGAAGATGAAGAAGTGAATCGAAGATCCGGGAGGAACGTGGCTCTGGATCTGACCGTATCGGATGAGGACCAGAGGATAGCGACGCCCCAGAAGCATATTCTGGCTTTATACTTTATTCTAGTTTATATGGGACCATAATTCATGAAAATGAATGTCATGATATATCGAAGGAGACCTGAAACTAGCTATAACTAACATAAAATGATGTGAAAAATCATTATTTAAATTAAAAATCAGGTCGGAAAGTCGGATCATTTTCTCATAGACTTCTATTGCATTGAACTTCTTTCTGCAACCACTGACGTCGCCATCTGCTGGCCATTAAATAGAATGCCATTCTACGGTACTTCCACATGGGCTTCTTTTTTCAAATCAGGGTGCCACGTCCATCTTTTTATATAGTTTATGCTGCATACAGCAGAAAAAATTCAGTTTCCGTAACCGGCAGCACCAGCTGTGAGTCTTAGATCCCGTTTATCTAACCGCAAAATCTAGCGGCCGGGATGATAAATACATGTAAAATATAAAATTCTGCACCTCGCCCTATATTCCGCGGACTGCTTTGATTTCTGCGGAGGGCTTTGAAATCTGTGGTAAATTCCGCGATCGCGGAATCGCGGATTCCTGGGGGGACTAACCAGGACTTACGACCAGAGCAGGGCTTATGACATCATATACTTGGATTTTCAGAAAGCATTCGATACAGTACCGCATAAGAGACTAATTTTTAAAATGAGCTCCATTGGAGTTCCAGGAGGTATTCTGAAGTGGATTCAAAACTGGTTACAGAACAGAACACAAAGAGTAGTGGTCAGTGATATCTCATCTGAGCTGGGTATGGTGGGGAGTGGCGTCCCCCAGCGATCGGTGTTGGGACCCCTGCTGTTCCTCATTCACATTAATGACCTTGATAGGAATATTGAGAGCAGATTGGTTAAATTTGAAGATGATACTAAATTGGGGGGTTTGGCAAATAGTCTAGGGTCCACTAAAGTGATTCAGAATGATTTGGATAGAATCCAGAATTGGGCAGAAATGTGTCAAATGAAATTTAATCTAGCAAAATGTAAAGTTGTACATGTAGGTAATAAAAACATAAGACGGGATTACTTCACAGGAGGTTTAAAACTGGTATGTGCTGCACAAGAGAAAGATCTGGGAGTGATTGTTAGCCAAACCCTTACAGGTTCTAGCCATTGTGCCGTAGCAGTTAAAAAAGCTAATCGATGCTAGGATACATTGCCAAAAGTATTCAATACAAGTCTAATCACGTTTGTTAGACCACACCTGGAGTATTGTGTACAGTTCTGGAGACCATACTTTATGAGAGATATAGAGGCTCTAGAGAAAGTTCAGAGAAGAGCCACTAAGCTTATTCCAGGTATAAAAGATGAAAGCTACGAGAAGAGGCTGAAGATCCTTAATCTCTTAGTCTTAGGAAAAGGAGACACAGGGGTGATTTGATTGAGGTCTTTAAATATGTTAAAGGGATTAACAAAGTGAATCATGTCGGATTCCTTCGACCAAGTGTTGGGAGTAGAACTCGGGGTCACAAATGGAAGTTGACCAAAGGTAAATTTAGCACTGATATTCGGAAATATTTCTTCACCCAAAGAGTAATTTCAATGTGGAATAGCTTACCTGACCATATTGTTGAGGCAGAGACCTTGGGGGTTTTCAAGAGCAGGCTTGACCTAAAGCTAAATACCATGGAGTTATTCAGTATCTGAAGGGATATATTCACAATAGTATAAAGAAACTGGCGAGCTTAGTTGGGCTGAAAGGCCTGTTCTTGCCATTCATGTTATGTTATGTTAGATTACAATCATGATTACGACTGGTTAGAGTAAGGCTTCTTTGTGGAAATATCTTTATTACGGTACATGTATATTGATGCATTTATATATTTAAAAAATAGCATGTGAAATGATTAAACATTGTTTTTGTATAGTAGAATGACTTGTGAAATAATAACAACTTGTACAACCACAAGTAATAACAGTCCCTGCAAAAATGAGAGATTACAACTATGGGCCCATCAAAATTACTGATTACAATTATGATTGTAATCGTAATCATAATCGTAATCCAGATTACAATCTGACCCCGGGTCTGGAGTGCACGTTTTAACTACTTTAATTCCAGGGTAATGGACCTCTCTGACCTGTCAGTCATATGCAGCAAAACAACTAATCAGATTGCCTTATCTTACTTAGGTCCAACCTACCCTGATAGCACTGCCAGATTGTCCCACACTCAATGCATCCTTTAGCTATTTGTAGTAGGCCAGGTGTCAGACTTTTTCTGAAAAAAAAAGGGTGCGCTTGGGGAACCTGTAATACTGACAAAAGGTACCCTGCCCAGCTACAGGGAGATCAATTAATCCATTTTTCAAAGCCAAAAACGCATTAGGAGAAGTGTTTGCGATGGATTAAGACGTGGAATGCCTTGCACGCAACTCAGTGTGAAAAGAATCAAAAAACACAGTAGACTTCTGCATGCTACAAACCAGTAGTTATTCTGCTGAGAGCACGGTTCACTCGTGCCACCCAGCACAGGAATTCTCAACACTGGATAATATAAAATGTGTAGCCAGATGGTGAGGGATTTTGTAATAGCATGAATTAATCTGCTTAGAAACTTTAACGTGGGAAAAGTTGGCTTGGTAGTGTCATAGAACTGAGAGATTAAAGGCAGTAGACTTTGATAAAGTTTATTGTCCTTTTTAAGTGGTGAACCATACCAATGAAAACTAACTGCCGAAATCTGTGGCTCTGTCTAGTATCAGCATGGCAAGAGACCCTAAACATGGAGGCCCAGAGATTTATGCTGAAACAAGGTGGGCCGCTGTTCACAGTAAAGATAGAACTGATTGGATACAAAAGGACAAATGGCAGAGAGAAGCAATAAATGATTAACAGAGGGGGGTTGGAGGAACATTCAAAAGGGAACAATGGGAGTGGATTAGTTGAATAGCCAGGTACAGACAGAATGATGGGTAAGGGGGGAGCAGAAGAGTGCCGCCTCCTTCTACCACAGTAGCTAGCCAGCTGGCTGAGAATGTCAGTCCCTTAGCAAAAATGAGAAATATAAGCTTGTTACACTGTCCTCCTTGAGGTGTAACAACCACAATTTGACAGCTAGCCAAACTCCTTTCACAAAGACTAGTTGCATGATAATGTGAAGATGGAGTGAGACTGCAATGACAAAATACAGTACAATCACTACAATAAACCATATAAAGGGTAAAACATTCAAGTGCACAAGCATTGTTAGTTATACATTTAAATCACAGATTCTCATAATCAATTGAAGGATTAAACTAGCAAATGCCAATAAACAACACAACAAATCATTTCCCCTCTAAATACATCATAACAGCTCCAAAATACAGCGTGAGCACTAAATGCTAAACATCAAAAGACTCAGCATGATCGAGTTCAACACTTGCTTCAAACAATACATTTCAAAGTTGATACCCTTAAACAATGTTCACAAAAGTTTCCTTAATCTGGATAATTGAGTGGATCATAAACAGATGCAAACTTGCAGCCGATGCTTTCCAAGGCACAAACAATAGAACAGCAGCAGACAAGCCCTCTGTAACCATATGTGGCTGGAACAAACTAAGGCCTTAGATGCTTTATACCCTCCTACTCCCCCCACTTCCGGTTTCAGAAGGATGTGCAATACCCCCAAAATACCAAGAGGGCGCCGGCCAGAAAACAAATGCCTGGAGGGCAGAACACTTGTCAAAGAAATTGGTTTGGAGGAAAACGCTAATATAATGATATAATGAATGCTGGATTAATAACTCTATTATGCCTAATGTAGCTAGTTTAAAAGTTTGCTGCACTGCGTCATGATTTATTTTGAAGTCTTGCTCACGTATTGCCTGACTCATGGCCTACTGATGACAGACGACATACTGGATCCAGTGTTATTTTTAGCTCAGTGATGGCAACAAATGTATGAAAGCTACTTACCCTGGTTTACACATGAATTGTGATTCCTCTGTTTTGCCTAGTTTGATCTAAATCTGCAGTTTATTGGGTGCTCGGCTTTTCTGCATTGATCGCCAGCACTTCGCCATGAAGGCCTTGACACGCCAGATGCGTAACGAACAAACAACAAGAAAATACGAAATGTTCAATGCAAAATGTACGGATCAAAACTCTTCAACCTGGCTCCAACATGAATTTGCGACAGAAACTCAGGAAAACGAATTTACAAAGTTTTGACAGAGGACAGAGGAAGAACAAGGAAGAAGAGTTAAAAGAATGGACCCATCCTCCAGTGATGATCTTTTTCTCATCGTTCTTTCTAAGAAAAAAAGGCTTTCTTTCGCAGATAAATGATGACATAAAATGTCTTGACAATACCCATTAAGACACACTTCTTCATTTTGAGTTTCCTGTGTGGCAGTCCATATGCAAAAATGGATCACTCTATATTATTTTGAATTACATGATTAAACTGTTCTAAAATTAAACCATACCAGAGGCTTACACGGACCCTTTAACCCTCAGAAAAATGGTTGTTTATTCCTCTTTTTGATAGTGATTTAACTTTTTTTTTTTAAACCACATCCAAAATTGTCTTTCAAAAGGCTAAAATAGCTGGTGCAAATTTAACAAGTGGTGCCAGGCACAACAAACCCCGCCCCTCGCACATGTTGAACTTCGACCTACTTTTCCTAAATTCAATAGGCCTCTAATCTGGGTCATTGGCAATCCCTAAAACCAATTTGGGGTGAATCTGGCCATTAGTTTTGCTGCTAAAGTGTTAACAAAGAAAGAAATAACAAACAAACAAACCAAACCAAAAACAATACCCTCGCCCTCCCCTTTCTGGGGAGGCGGGGTAATAATCACCAGTATCCAGCTTATATTTTTCTCTGATTTGCTTTGGGTCCAGTGAATTTTTGGATCCTTTTTAGCCCACTTGGCTGACAGACCCCATCGGGCTTATGCTGTGTTTAGGGTCATTAGTGGTGGTCTGTCGTGCGTTCGTGCACCCGGGCGTGCGTCCACAGTTGTCATTTCAGCGCAATACAGCGCTGAAGGTAGATTGCTCTGCTAAGGGTTCATCAAATATGTAATGGGTTCTTGATTTGACCTAATTTTAAAGGTTATATAGGTCAAAGGTCATAAAATGTCCCGATTTGTTTTAGGGCCATAGCACCCTCAGTTCTCAACGGATCCTTTTCCTATTTTATATGCATATATATGGGACCAAGATCTAGCCCGAGTTCGATTTTGGGCATGCTGTGATTTTTGGTTTAGCCACCAGGCGGCTTTTTCTGCAAAATTCAAACTGCTCTAGCTCTGTAATTTTATGAGCTAAGATGCTCAAATTTTTACTGTAGGTTGGTCTGCAAACGGTTCATTGTATATCTAATGGGTTTTTGATTTGACCTCATTTTAAAGGGTATATAGGTCAAAGGTCATAAAATGTGCCAATTTTTTTTCAGCGCCATAGCGCCCTCAGTTCTCAACAGATCCTTTTCCTATTTTATATGCATGTATATGGGCCCAAGATCTAGCACGAGTTCAATTTTGGGCGTGTTGCATTCTTGGTTTGGCCACCAGGCAGTTTTTTCCATAAAAATTCAAACCGCTCTGGCTCCCTTATTCTATGAGCTACGATGCTCAAATTTTTACTGTAGGTTGGTCTGCCAAGGGCTCATCATTAATGTAATGGGTTTTTGATTTGATCTTAATTTCAAAGTTTTGTAGGTCAAAGGTCGTAAAATGCACAGATTTTCTTTCAGTGCAATAGTGCCTTCAGTTTTCAACGGATCCTTTTCATATTTTATATGCATGTATATGGGCCCAAGTTCTAGCCCAAGTTCCATTTTGCTGCGATTCTCGGTTTGGCCACCAGGATTTTTTTTCTTCATAACTTCAAACAGCTCTAACTCCCTTATTCTACGCGCTAATATGCTCATGTTTTTACTGTAGGTTATTCTGCCAAGGGTTCATCATGTATGTCAGGGGTAGCCAACCCTGGTCCTGGAGAGCTGCAGCGTCTGCTAATTTTTGGTGTTACTCAGCATTCCATTGATGGATTAAAGTAGTTGATTACTCATTTTTCTGATCTCACCTGGTATTTCAGGTTTAATTTGGTATTAATGAGCCAATCAAGCAATTAGCAAGAAACAACTTACAAAACTCCTTAAGCCAATTAAGCAGACTTGCAGGTTGTGACAGCAGTCTATGTGGAAACCAAGATTTGTCACTGTGGTTGGATATTTAGCGTAGTTGTAATGCAGACAAAGTAGAAGTTCAGAGTACAGATAAAAGTTTATCGAGCAGGGTTGGATAACGCTGGTCTTGTCGAGCCAGAGGGTGTGCTGAGTTTGGTTTTCTCCACCCGCTTTAAACCTAAGACACCAGGTGAGGTAAGTGAAGTGTTTAATCAACTGCTTTAATTCATCATTCAAGTGCTGAGTAACACTAAAAACCAGCAGAGACTGTGGCTCTCCAGGAACATGGTAGGCCATCCCCAATATATGGGATTTTGGTTTGACCTAAATTTAAAGGTTATGTAGGTCAAAGGTCATAAAATGCACAGATTTTGTTTCACTGCAATAGTGCCTTCAGTGTTTAACGGTTCCTTTTCATATTTTATATGCAAGTATATGAGACCAAGATCCAGCTCGAGTTCCATTTTAGGCATGCTGTGATTCTCAGTTTGGCCACTAGGGAGCTTTTTCTGCAAAACTTCAAACAGCTCTAACTCCCTTATTCTACGAGCTATGATGCCCAAATTTTTTGCTCGCTTGGCCAAAAGGCTCAAGGGGCTTACACGATGCTTGGGGTCTTTAGTAGTGGTCTATTGTATGCCTTTGCATGTGTGTGTAAACTTTTGGCTTGTCTGCGCTCTAGCGTCTTCAGTTTTTCACCGATCCTTTTCATATTTCATATGTTTATATAGCGTCTTGAGGTCCAGACCATGTATGATTTTCAGCCCAATCGGACCGATATTTTGGCCAATAGGGAGCGTTCCATTTTGGCCACGTTTGGCCAAGAGGGCACAGTGGCTTTGCCACAATTTTTTCTTACTATATTATTATTAAGAAAAGGGGTTATGTGTTTGTCTTCATTTATTTATTTATCTGTGCGTGTGTTCGCCTGTGGACAGCCTACAAGCCGCAGTTTTGGTCAGATCGTTTTCATATTTCACAGAAGGGTTGTGAATGGTCCAAGTGAGAAGTGATTAGTTTTTGGTGCAGATCTGGATCAAACTGTTGATTCTGGATCACTTTGAAAATTTCGTTAGCATTGGGAGGTGGGGCAAATTTCCAGATTTTCTTTAATAACTCCATCAAACACATAATGAATCACTTGAACATCAACACGCTATAGCCCTCCAGAGAAGGCAACAACCATGAGTAGTATGATCCAGATCCGGATCTGACAGATAAAAAAAACCTCTACAATATCAGCCATATTTGAAGGTCGTGGGTGCGGGCAGGATATGTGGTCTCTGGACACACCCTCTAGTTATAAGTGAAGTAATGCTCTCTTCACCATTATAGTACATTTGTGAACAGGACATGTAGGCCATCACATGTATTGATTAAGTCACTTTGTAATGCTTGTAGCACTTTGCCAATTGACCAATACGGTTGAGGTTGCACAATAATTATTTTGTTCTGAAAATTTGATTTCTCACTTCCAGGGCACTGCCTAATGCCCCCGTCACACCGGATTGACGGTGCCACTGCAGTGCTTGTACGGCATAAACTGCAGTGGCACCGCCATGATCTCCATGGTTCCTCAGTAGTTCCGCAATTGATCGTTGAAGCACCGCAGGATACTGTCAAAACTGCATACCTTCACGGTGGCACAGAGGAAACTTTGAACATGCTCAAAACTTCCGCAGTGCCCCCGCAGGTTGGACCAATCGCCGTGGCACCGCCATGGACCCGTACAAGGACCTCAGTAGCACCTCCATCACCGTCGTGCCTACGAAGTACAACCGCCGTGCAATCACCAAAAAAAGTAGACTGGCGACCCTACAGCTATCCCGTGATGGTTATGGCGGTGTTAAGACGGAGCTACCACGGGAGCTCTGCAGGTATAGGGGTGCTACTTCGAAGTCATTTTTAACTCTTGAACCACGTTTTGGAAGCATCTCTATAGGAATAAATCATCAGCAGACAAAATATCACAACGAATTTCGAACGAAAACCATCTCTCATTTATAGCCGACACGGAGCCTACCTGCTGCCGCAGCACGACCGCCGTAGCACCTCAGTCATATCGCCATCCCCGTAGTAGCACCTCACTGGCCCCTCAACGCTGCCGCCAACAACGTAATACTGCCGCCAATAATTGCCGTGGCATCGCCGTCAAATCGTAGTGGCAACTCAATGGGATCGCCATGTCCTCAGTGACCCCACAGTAATTCCGCCCTGGTTTCCCAGTAGCAAAGCGAAAAAAAACACGTTTGACGGGTAGGGGAAAACTATGAAAACACTACTGGCGGTGTCACTGCGGTGATGGCGATTTTGACAAAAATCCGCAGTGGTACCTCCAATCTGGTGTGACGGGAGTATAACAGCCAAACGGTGCCTGATTTATAAAAGTGCTCCTGTTTTAGAAAGGGAAGGTTATTTATTAAATTTATTTAAAGCTATTTAAATCAGGTATGGTCAGCTTTGACACGTTTCAGTTCTCTGGATAATAAAAGGCCCCCCAAAAGTCGCAGTTCAGCCATTTTTGAAAAATGCCACAAAATGACTTAAAACCTCAGAGAGCATGTCCATGACAAATTCAATGTAAGAATGTCTCCAGGTTGTCACAAGGGCTCGTAATGTCCAGGTTTCAACAGTAAGACATCCTTTTGAAGAATTAGGCATGACAGCAAAATGCCCACATGCGTGTCAACTTCTGCCCAAGACCGCCATGTCCCAACCCTTCATCCGAATGACCGCGTGAGACCAGCTACTGCCACGGAGGGTTAGACAGGTACTCTCCAAGATCAACTGCCCAAACTAAAGAAGTCAGTCTCCACATGTGCCATTCTCTTCTTGGACCTTACCCCTGCGCAACAAAGAAATCGGCTCAACTGGGTGAATAGAGATGTTCAATGGCACAATGAGAGACTGTCTTCTCTCTACTGACAAGTCACATTTCCTGCTTCTCGGGGTGTGTGTACAACGGCATGTCTTGTGCTGCACAGGTAGATGTTATGCTGATGTAGGCATGACGTGCGGGCTGGCATACGGTGGTAGAGGAGTGTTCGTTTTGTGCCGAGGTGGCCGCTGGGAGGACTGGGAGCTTTCCCGGTGGGCCGGGCAATATTTTATTCTCAGTGAGTCCGGCCTACTTACGTGAAATACCCAATCGCCAGCCCTTTTGCCGTGACCGCCATACATCTTTTAAAAGACAGCACCTATAGCAATCTAATACCATACTTAAATGCACCTGATCAACATCGTTAAATACTCACCCATGGTGACTCAAGATGCAATGTAAATCTGAATTCATGATGATGTAGGCCTAGCTACATTGTCCTATGCATTTTAATAAATTGTTACAAAAATAAAATGTTTATTAGGGCATGTGAAAAGCGATCAAAACACAGCCTATAGGCCTACTATATATTTTGCTTGTTTTGCTCTAAGAAGTTAGGCTACAGTGGAACAGGGAATGATGGGAATGGGAGCTGGATTGTCCAATCATAGCCTTTCTGCCACTCGACGTGCATGATCAGCAAGCGTGTTCTGTGCGTGCGCGGGAGTGATTCTCTGGTTATGCGTAGTTGCACCTGAGAGGTGCGTTGTGGATGGAGGGCAAGAAGAGGCCAGGAGGGGCCGCAAAGGCCAGGATTAAAAAAAGAAAGGCACTAGAAGAAGATGCTTCCAAATGTGAGAAGCTGCCAGATCTATTTTCCCAAGGGCAGAGCCAATTTGCATCTGGTCAAGAGATATGGTTAACGTTTGCAAAGCTATAAGATATGTTAAAGGCTAGACGTTTGGAAAGTTAAGACCTGTTCTTATAAGCACAGTGCAGCCTAGGCTAAAATTCAATCTCCTTCAGTGACGGTTCGTCGGCCATAAGAAAGGGAAGCCAAAACCTCGCCCTTCAAAGCATAATGACTTAAACCTTTCGTAGTTTACTTTCCTTGATCAGCAGGTGCTTATACCAATTGGTAGAGGGACAGTCAAATTTATTTTTGATAGCAAATGAGGTTGCAAATGATCAAATACGTCTTTATTAATTAGTTTGCGAGGCTTCTTCCGCAACAAGCCACGAGAATCTGTTTTCTACAATCGTAATTCAGTGGCGTAGCCAGCGGGGGTGCTGAGACACGTCCCTTTTTGACTGCTATTAGTAGTTCTCAATCATTTTCTTTTATTGACGCGTTTTCCAATTATCGTAATTGGCAACCGAAGACGCGGTTTCTCTCCATATGCGATCTAACAGCGATTAAATCATGGGCTAAATTCAGTCCAGTTGCAGAACACGAACAGAGAATTGGATCGCAAAAAACTTCCGTTTAAAACAATTAATAGCCCTGACCTGCTCTCAGTCATTTTCATAATTAACACAGGGTTCACTCAGAGAGCACTCCACATTTAACAGGTGCGGCTTGTTCTCCCCGATTAGGAACAGGTCAGGACTAATAATTGTTCTAAATGGAAGTTTTCTGCAAGCCAATTCTCTGTTCTTGTTCCGCAACTGGACAACTTTACAGTCTACTTTTAACATATTTAAGGGTTGAAAAACTCCTTTCACAGGCAACCTGTGTGCTTGAAAGTGTCAAAAGAAACTGGTATGCCATACCAATGAAATGGTAGGCATCGGTGATTAAGTTGTACTGTGAGAGAATTAGGTAGACACAGATGGGGCAGTTTTTGCAAGAAGAACAGGTCCTGCTTTGAGGTTCAAACTCCATTTCTGTGAGTCCACCATCCTCCTCATCTGCCTCTGTTTCCTCACTTCCTATCCTAAGCAAATAACCCTCCAGATGGGCTTTCTTTAGCTGCACCCACTGAGATGCCACACTGCGGCTGTTGATGCTTTGAATCAGGTACTGTCTGATCAGGTACTGGCATAGGCCTGTTGTACGACCCAAAAACAGAGAGAGTCTGTAAGGAACCCAAATATAGCTTTCTTTTATTTCAAATTATTTATTCAATATTTTGTAACATTTGATTTCACTGCTTATATGAAAGACTATTCTTTTCAACTTGTACATTTCTGAGTTTTGTATTAGGGAGTTTCCAGTTGGAAATGTGGACTGCTGTTTGAACTTTCCCACTAAGATTTATGTTGTATAGGTCACTTGGCTACATTATGCACTTTTTAGTTAATTAACAAAATCAACAGAATGTTTAAGTGAAGTGTTATTCCATTAAGTGGTCAACAAAAACCCAATAAAAAGGGACAGAAAATATTAAGTTGATCAATTACGCTTCATTTAATAAAATGCCGCCACCGTAAAAAGTGGGCCAGTTTATGCATGAAATTCCCGGGCTGAAAAATGATCCCACCCCGGCCCTGTTTGGAGGGAATATCTCATGCAAACTGCACCTCCCTGTATTTCATTAACTGTACGTGACTGCAGTGTGATATTGTGATACTGCAGCTCATTGTCCGACCTTTCGTCCGGCAAAACAAAGAGTGCATTGCAATCTTTTTCAATTGAACAATCATTATGCACCGCTATGACGACTTGCTTAGGATGTGACAAAATTTAACGCGAAAAATGGTTTTTTTCGTGAAGAAATGCATGTGAATCAAACATTTTTATAGAATTTATTATTCACTCACCTAAACATTTCATTATAAGGGAAACTAACATGTTGACCAAGAAAAATGATTGAAATCGGATCACAAATCTCATCCATTTCAAGGGATGTTTTCCGCCTCCTTGGTTTTCTGTCCACTGCCCGCCACTGTAGAGTACTGTTTCAGGTACTCCTTACTTCCTTGCAAAGATTCTGAAACATTGGCTCAGTCCAGTCCTATGGTGAAGGGGTTGATGGACATTAGAAGTATATTAGTGGGGTGGACAAAAGAAGCAGTTCTACTATTCGCACTGCGGCAGGCTAGATAAGAGAAGCAGTTCTGCTATTTGCCCCGCAGCTGGGCCAATAAGAGGTCTCAGTTTAAAATTCACCCTGCTCTTGTAACTTTTGTGCCAAAACGCCATGGGGCAAATAGCAATTTCCTTTCCAATTACACCTTGTCATTTCGAAAGTTTTGAAATGTAATCTGAAAGGAAGTTAAAAACCATGTTTGAAACTTCATGGGGTATTTCCCAGCAAAATGGAAACGATGGCACATACGCTTGTGATACATTCAGTGTCAGACTAAATGGCAAAAATACCCAAGCCATCCTTAAGGCCAACGCCCACTGACCGCGAAGCGGTGCGGCGCGTCAAACTTCGAACGTTGCCTTGTCGCTTTTAAACGCCCACTGAAAGCGTCAGCTGTGTCAACATTGACAGCTGTCAACGCGACCGAGAGGCCATGAGTGTCAATGTCAAAATATTAAACAAGACAACGCATTAGACGCAACAGACTATTTTGAGGAGGGCGGGGGGGACCTACCTACCTACCTACCAACCTATCAAGCTTATTTTAAGTGACGGCAAAGTGCGATAGTCAGGTTACTATGCACTATACGTTATATACAGGCATAATTTTCCTCCTAAATTTAGACGTCAAGTAAATTAAGATTATGATTAATTTTACTTTACCCAGCAGCGAATTAGCAAGCTAGCTAACTTAGCGGAGTTCTCATCAGTGCACCTTGAGTTAGGTACTGTCTAACTGTAGATCGCCTGATAACTTAAATGCCCGCAAAATAACGGATTTCGCTTCAGAAATTCGGCAGTGGTGAATAGTAAAAACTGAGCAGTGGCGAAAAGCAAAAATCTGACGCGCACCAGACGCTGCCAGTGGGCGTTGCTCCATTGAAATTAATGAAACCAATTTTTTGAAGCGCGTCTCACGCTTCTAGTGGGTGTTGGCCTTTAGTTTATGATGTAAACCACACAAGTCCAGGACTAGTAAAGAACACGTCCAAGTTCCTTTTTTGTCTCCTCTTGAGAAATAAGAAAATAAGGGGGGCCAAAGTTCATGAAACATACAACCCTGATTATTTTTTTCCGAAGTCAGTCTCTCTAAAGGAAGGGATTGTAACAGTTGGTCCAGAAATAATTGGAAAGTTGGAGGAGATTCATTTTTCCAATATGAAATACATTTCTTTGCAAAGTTTCTTTGCAGAGTAATTAATACTCTGCATTTTTTTTTTTTGATCTAACCGGAGGTCTGGCATGTTATTTAATAAATACAAACAAGGATTCAGATTAAATTGTATTTTCAGAGTTGATGTAGTAAGCAGATGAACCGAATCCCAGAAAGTTTTCAACAAAGGACAATGCCAAAACATATGCATAAATGTTCCTTCTTTAGTTTTGCATCTCGGACAGTTAAGGGTGTTATCTTTGGACATTTTATGCATTTTTATGGGAGTAAGATAACATCTATGAATAAACTTCAAATTAGTCTCCTTAATATTGTTACTTGTAAATGGAAAATGTATTCTTTCACAGATGTCTGACCAAGTATTTTCATCTAAAGCCATCTCCAGGTTCTTTTCCCGATCTTTAACAGGGTTGGAAAAGACGGGTTAACTCCTTTGGTTATAATATTATAAAATTTGCTTATCTTGCCTTTAGAGGAGGATATTAATATATCCTGTATTTCTGATAATACAAAACTTATATCACTTTCTTTGACAAGTGATTGAATGACATTCCAAATTCACAAATATTTTAAAAAGTCTGTAGTGGGAACGCCATATTAAATTCTCAATCCAATAAAAGATTTCAACTGCATATTTTTATGAAACAAGTCTTTGAATTGTTTTATACCCAAATTTGTCCAATTATTACCTGGCCCCTCCCCTAGGGGGCCAGGTTAAGCAATGATCATGTCTGTGTGTGTGTGTGTCTGTCACTCTGTCTGTCAGCCCGTGGCTGGGGCCAGGTCTGCTATCTCTGATTGCCGTGTTTATATGAAGTTTCCTACAATCCTTCCAAGCTAAAAGCATGTTAAAGACAGTAAAGCACTGAGCCATGTTTTTGATCTTATGAAAGTGTTTTATAAACATGAGAATCCAAAGGTAAAGGGTTGACAAAATTTTCTTCCATTTGGACCCACAAGGATTCCTGTCTCCCCAACGTCTATGACACTAAATTACGCAATTGTGCTGACCAGGAATAGAAGTTGGGTTTAAACATGCGTTTCCACCAAACACAAAACAAATTTTTCGCGTGGACTATTTATACTCAAAGTCGGCGCAAAGATGCTAATACACGCAAGTTTGCTCAGGAGGACGCGTATCACATTAAAGCTGGATTTATGGCGCTGTGTCGACCCGACGCCATCGCTACGCGGAGCCTCTGCAGTGACGTGAACCCCCACCGCAGAGCTTCTGCGTCGCCTGCCGTGCACCTCCAAAATTTGTCCAATGGAGTTACACTGGTAAGGTGGAGTTACACTCGTGCGGAGCGTCAACTGATGCCGACGCCTCCCATTCATTTCCTCTGGAGAGCGGCGAGGGTGTCCGAAGAGGTGGCGCAATGCATGATGGGAGTGGCTCATCAAATTTGGTGCTTGCGGCGCGTCAAAGAAGCTGGGATATCCCAGGTTTACAGTAATGAATCCAAAATCTACCAAAATCTAAATCCAGGCGGGAAAAAGCAATAGTTGGTTGAATTAATATTGTTGGTGGTGTCAATTTACTTTCGCCAACATTACGTTGATCAGTACTTATTTTAGGGCAGCATTTGATGGACAGCAACGTCACTGGGAATGCTGAAACGCCCGTAAGTGGCCAAACCAACGGAAACAAAGCATCAGCAGGCGTTGACGCGCCAGACCAGTGTAAATCCATTGTTAAGGTGGATCTAGGGTCTGGCTTTACATTCGTGGATTACGGCGTGCTTTACAGCCGCGTGAAAGGCGGCGTTAGAACGCTTTGATTTGTGTAATTGATTTATAATGATCAGGTCTACACATCGGCTGGACCGGCAAAAAAGAACGCGCTGTCATCACTGTGAAATTCCAGAAACTTGACTGTGGATTTAGTCCAGGGCATCAACGCCCGCAGACGCTTAGTTTCCCTTGGTTTGGCCGCTTGTGGGCATTTCAGCATTCCCAGTGACGTCGCTATCTGTTAAATGCTGCCCTGAAAGAAGTACTGTCCAATGTAATACTGGCGAAAGTAAATTAACACCACTAACGATATAAATTCAACCAAGTTTAGGTTACTGTCGTAACTCCGTTTCTCTGAAACACCGAGCGGAGAGATCCACCAATGGGAATGACATCTGGACATGATTTCCACAGAAGCAACCAATTGCACCAAGTCTGGCTTTGACAGACAGTAGCACATTCAATACTCTGGGAGGCTATAAGCATATAAGACACTCTAGCGTTACTCCTCCTCAGTGAACATATTTGCTTCTCGTGCGCGGCAAGCAGGGCAGTCTTGGTGGATCCCTCAACTCGATGTTTCAGAGGACTGGGGTTAGGACTATAACCTAAACTTCTCTCTCATCATCTCGTGTTCGAGATCCACCTATGGGAGATATGGACAACTCCCAGATTGCCCAATGCTCACAGCTGAGACGCTGTCAAGCCAGCACAGGAGACCCCCTTCTGGTAGGGAGGTGGTGCTTAGCCCATCCTGTGACAGGGAGAAGCCACACAATCCAGTGCCCAGCAAAGGCGTGGGGGCAAAGCAATGCACTATCCCAAGCAAAAGGGAGTGTGAGGCACTCACATGGGGCTCACTCCCAAGTCCCAACTACTGGCATTCTAGTGACACCCAGGCAGTAGAACCTTGCAAAGCTCAGCCCGCGGCTGAACAGATCTCCTGCAAGGAAGCCCCGTGAATAGGCCCCGTGATGCAGCCATGCTCCTTGTGGAATGAGCTCTCAGGCACAAGGGGGCACCATCCCCTTTGAATCATATGCTATAGCAATATCTTCCACCAGCCAGTGGGATAACCTCTGCTGGCTTTACCTATGCAGCCAGGGGCCCAGGCGACAAAGAGCTGGTCGCACTTTCTGAAAGCTTTTGTCCTCATAATGTATGTGTCGAGAGAACGCACTGGACACAGAATATGCAGCCTTTGCTCCTCCTCAGAGGACAAGAGTGGTGGGTGCAAAGCAGCTTGCTCTAGCACCTCACCTGTAAAAGCTGGGAAGCTCTAAGGCATAAAGGCTGGTTTACGTTTCAGAGAAATCTTATCTAAGTTAGGAGAGAACTTTGCCCATGAGGGATGCACTGAGAGCGCATGAAGGTCACTGACTCACTTAGCTGAGGCCAGTGCAAGCAGCAATGCTGTCTTGAGGGACAAGAGTTTTAAGTCTGTTGCCTTAATGGGCTCCAAAGGCCGAAGAGACAGAGCCGCCAGCACCAGGGGCAAATCCCATGAGAGAATGGGTTTTTTACTTTACAGGCAGAGAACAGCTGGCCCCTTGCATGAATCTGCGAATTGGGGGGTGCTGTCCCTATGTATAATCTTTGAAACCAACGTGACAAGCAGTAGTAGCTGTCAGATAAACTTTAATGGAAGAGAAGGACTTCCCTTCATCCATTTGGTCTTGTAAAAAGCAGTGCACTTCAGAAACAGTGCACTGGTAAGGCACTAACTGACGAGAGACACACTGTCTTTCAAATACCTGCCACTTGTTATCATAAAGTGACTTGGTAGAGGGCCCCCCCCCCTGCTTTGAATGGTAGCAACCATATGATGGGGCAGCCCTAATGCATTCGGGTTGTGCCTTTCATGGGCCAAGCCCAAAGAGCCAGATGCTCCGGGCAAGGGTGGGATATTTCCCCATTTGCCTGCAGCAATAAGTCCTTGAGAAGCGGGAGCTTGCATGGCTGTGCGTAAAGACTTTGGATTATCTCCGCCAGCCACGGTGAATTTGACCACCTGGGTGCTATTAGGATAAACTGAAACTCTGTTCCCATACTCTGGCTAGAGGGGGGTATGAGAGCAAGAGGGGGAAGCACATAAAGGAGCACTTTTGGCCACGGATAGGCCAGTGCATCCACGCCCAGAGTTGTGTTCTCGTCCCGTAGCGAGTAGAACATAGGACAATGGGCTTTTGCTTGCGAGGCGAAGAGATCTACTGGTGCGTGGCCGAATCTTCGCCATAGTATTTGTTGAAAACATGAAAACAGGATCCTAACAATTTCCACTATTTGGGGACAAAGGCACCATTCCTCGTACAGTGGGTTTCCCCTTGACAGCAGATCTGCGCCTGTGTTGAGAATGCCTGGAACATGGGTCGAATCTACCGATAGAAAGTGATGGCTGCTCTAAACCAACAATCTGTGGGCAAGACTGTGAAGGCGGAGGGAGTGCATGCCACCTTTGCGATTAATATGTGCTATCGCTGTCGTGTTGCCGCAGCGTATTGGGACACGGCGTCCCCAATCGAGGAAGGAAGTATCTGAGTGCTGGCCATATGGCTAGTAACTCCAGATAATTTATATGAAATGAGCGCAGCTGGTTTTGCTATGTCCCATTCACTGTTCGTCCCTCCTGGGTCACTCCTCACCCAGTGAGGGATGTATCTGTCGTAACGACCTTTCTCATAAGAACAATCCCAAGGGGGGTTCCCTGAGCATAAAATCTTGTGTTTTCCCAATGAAGCAGAGTTGCAGTGCAATCCCGCGATTGAGATTGCGCAGGGGGTTGAGTTAGAAGGATGAATACCATCTCATAAACCCCATCATCCTCAACAGGTCAAGTGGTAAAGCCTGTGAGGCTGAAGCCATCAGACCCTGCGGTCTCAGGCATGCACAATACTGTACTCTCGAGACAGTTTCTGATTGATATAATGTGTTCCGCTGATAGGAAAGCTTGCATTGATACGAGTTCAATTCCAGTCTCAGAAATGTTACATTTTGGAAGGGAGAGAGGTTGTTCTTGGCATGATTTACTTGAAAGCCAAGAGAAGCCAGGTGTGTCAGAACTCACTGAATGTCCCACACAACTCTGTCTTTCAAATTGATAATTATGAGCCAATCATCTATGCAAGTCAGAATTCTGATTGCTGTTAATCTTAACGGGGCCAGAACTGCTTCCACACAAAGGCAGAACACCCGTGGGCTCAGGGAAAGACCGAAGGGTAGAACCGTGTATTCATAGCAAATGCCATGGTAGGCGAAGGGGAGAAATTGTGTGTGGGGAGGATTGATGCCTACATGAAAAAAGGCTTCTTTCAGACTGATTGATGTAAACCAATTGTTCTGATGTATTGAACGTGAAAGAGCGCCATGTGTTAATATTTTGAAGTTGTACTTCCTCAAATGTTTGTTTAACGCTCTGAGGTTCAAGATGAGACGTAGGAAGCTGTCCTTCTTTGGAGCCAGGAAATAGCGAGAGTAAAAGCCCTGTTGTGCTTGACGTCCCGGCAGAACACAAATTGGCCCTTTGTTTAACAGAGAAGCAATTTCCTCCTCTAAAACATGGTTTGACTCCATTTGGTTTGAGAGTAAATAACTCCGTTGAAGTGATGGGGTCTCATTCTGAAATAAAGTCTGTAACCTTTGGCAATCGTACGTAAGACCCACTCAAGCTCAGACATTGTTTTCCAGGTGTCGATGTGATTCGTGAGCGCCCCTGCTGGCATGGGGGACCTTGGTAGAGAATGGCTGGGAGAGGTCTACTCAATGAATAGGGCTGGCGCTCCACCGAGTGGATAACCCAGGGGAGGCCACATGCGTTGTGAATGGTTTCTTCTCAACACAAGTTTCTTTTTGAGGGCAGAAGCCTTTTGAAAATGGCCTAGGCATGCTGAACATGGGGGGCATGTTTATTGCACTCAAATCATCTTTTTGCAAGCTGCTGCCAAGTGGAAACACTTAAGGGACCTTTTGGGCCATCATGGTCTCAGATAATTCTCTAACTTTGTATATTTGTTCATTTGAACTCAAATGATGGGTATCTCCAATTTTTCACAAACGGCCCACCAGTATGGATTTTATGGGCCTTTGAAGAAATGGCCTGTAGGGGGCTCTTTTTAAAACACGCTGTTGAAATAGTCTCATATCTTTGATTCTATGACAGATACAGATCTTGAAGGTGGCTTGATCCTTGACATGAACCTTGCTCAAGGCTGACAATCTTAAAGGTTGCTTGTATCAATGGTGAATTCCATGGAAATTAAGGTCAAAGTTGGGGTTCACAAAAATATTTTCCACTTTTACAATCCTAATTACTCGCTAATAGTTGGAGGGAGTGATCAACTGATGCCAGGAACATTTAATTTCAGGTAAATCCTTGCCATTTCTATCAAAAAATCAAAAGAAAACTTAATAGTTGCTCAGATTAACCCTTTCAAAGTTGGTTGCAGCTGAAAAGAGCCCAAGTTTAAAGGCCTAGCTCGCCCCCGGGGGAAAGTTGCACTGACACTACTTTGCTCTGGAGCAGTGTTCAATGACCTGAATTACACTGCTATGGCCCAAAAATCTAGAAAAATCTTCAAAAAATAAAAATCAAAAAATCCTCCCACCAAAAAGTTGGCCTAAAAAGTTGTAAAAATAATTGCTTTTTGCATTGAAATGTACATGGCAATGTACTATTATGTGCTGGAAATAAAGAAACCCACTTGAAAATCATGCGGTTTACTTTATATGAGCTGAAAACCTCAATTTGATATTCTTTGTGATCGTAGTCACCTTATTAGGGTAATTCTAGGCCAAGTGGAAACACACCTGGGCCATCATGGTCTTGCATTTTACTTTAACTTTGTCTATTTGTTCATTAGGCCCAAATGATGAATATTTCTGATTTTTTTGCTAACTGCCCTCTGGTATTGGTTTTATGGACCTCTGAAGAAATTTTCTGTATTTGCCCAAAAGCAAATACAATTCGAATGATGAGTTTAATGCTTCCGAACGATGTGTTGTCTTCCTACGCACCGTATATCTCACCAAATATTAAGGCAATTATGCGGCCCTCCCCTGGCAGCATTGAGCTGCGTATTACAGGATTTGTTTGATTTTTAGCGAAAAACGACAAACTTACCGGAGACACCAACAGTCTCTGCCACCTTCCTCCTCGAGCTGTTTCTTTTGTCATTGTCCTCATAATTTGGCAGGGAACCCTCTAATAAAATCGGGAAAGACGAAATTATACAGTTTCTCTTTTTTATCTTTACAGGGAACTTGTGAGAAGTGGAACTATTATTTCGGAGACCACGTGGCCTAGAAGACAACGTACACACCGTCTGCTATCACTTGGTTGGATTTTCGCTTCTCGTCTGCCGGATTCATTACCATAAATCTGGGCTACCTCGCCTTCTATGGTGAGTAACAAGGGCGTCCGAAGCAGTGGCACAAGGCATGATGGGAGTGGCGCGTCAAATTTCATGCTTGCGGCGCGTTGAAGAAGTTGATTTATGGTACTGAATCCGGCAAACCCAAAGGGAATATCCAATCAAGGGACAGCGGACAGTGTGTACTTTGTCTTCAAGGCCACGTGGCCGCTGAAATATTAGTTCTACTTCTGGCAAGTTTCCCATAAAGATATAAAAGATAAACTTTATCGTATCGTCTTTTCCGTCTTATTTCATCTTCTAAAGTTAGGGTACGTACGGACATCATCAACTCCACAAAGCAGTTAAAAGTGCTGTACAAGTAACGTTAAGTTTGGTGAAGAATGCTCATCCTTAAACCTACAGTCACGCCCAATTACTTTGCTTGATTAGCAATCAAGCAATTGATGCTCAATTACTAAGACTAATTGACTTGGAAATTTAATTGCCTCTGCATTATTGCTCATTATATCTGACCTTGAAATGCTCATGAGCCAAAAGATTTGCTATATTTGTTAGTTTAAACTTCAAGAAGCCAAGTGCTGATGCAATGCCATTTCAAACAAAAGTTGGCTTGCAAGCTAAAAACCTTTTTTGCCATGATCAATGCTTCACTTAAAGGAGCTATATGTAAGTTTGTGGCCAAAACTGGTAGCGCAATCACATTCAAAATAGTGCAGAGCGCAGTATCCCCTCCTCCTCTCCCCCGGACAAGCTGTTGCCAGCTAGGTTGCCGGATCCAGCAAGAATGTCTGCTACACAGAGCTACCTTGGCTACGTTTCAATATATTCAATGATTTGCTCTGACAGGGTTGCGTTCAGTTCAGTTCAGTTCAGAATAGATCGAGACTAATGACTTGCTAACTTTAGCAATGGTCATATTGGTCAACTTGCTCGTCACTCTACTGTGTGGATAGCCCACTGAAGTCCGTACTGAAAAATGCGTAAAGAATGAACGAGGACTCATTTGAGCGATGTACTGTCTCAATTATATTTCATATTGCCATATTATACCATGGTCTGGGTGAATAGCTTTGTCTGATTGGCTGGCAGGTATGCATGAAAACCGTGGAACCGTAGGTGTTCGGCTACGGTCGTTTCACCATTCGAAATTCATCCACTTGCCAACTTGAAACCATAGCAACGTTACAGCTGGTATTTGACTGGGTACAACAGAAACCTAGCTGCTCACTTATCTCCAGTAAATTTAGTGGCGTCATATAAGTTGCGTCCTATGGGGCGGTTAACAATAAGTGCTCAAGCGATAATGACCGTAAATATTATAGCAGCGAAGTAATCAGGCTTTATCCATTAAACAATTGTAATTTTGTACGGTTACAAATGAAGCTAACGTGTCCACTTCATGTATCAGCAACTGCTGACAGTTCACTAGCTACGTGCTATGCCAGCAGACTGATTTCAGCTCGCTGACTCTACGGAAACCGTCATAAGTTCATTGTAATTGTGGGTAGCAAGTTATTCACAGTCTGCATAATCGTTCATAATGTTTCCTTATGCATAATCTCAGTTTCAGCTGGAATACTGTATCAAATCATCAGCTAGTTAATGGGTATAAGCACGTGCAAAAAAATTCTTTCTCCACAAACGTAAGATGAACAAGAGAGCTGGTTCAATTTAGCTTGGCCTATAGTATTGGGCATGAGAAGGCGCGGCGCCAGTTTAATGATTACAAACTCATTTTTTTAGTGCAAAACTTTAACCAAAAATTTCTGAATGCTGCGATTTGATATTGCTGGCAAATGGCCGCGGTATAAGCGGGATAATCAACTCTAAGGTGAGCATTCCACGGTTTTAAGGTACTTCGCGGAGGCAACCACCTCCATGCTGGTTATTTTCCTCTGCCTCTGCATTAAATGCACACCTTCTTGTTAATTATCCCTTACATGGCTGTGCTATTGCTGGAACGGTTTCTACAGCGTCTCAGCGTAATGCCAGAGAAACGGACTAATAATGCATTGCTAATGTAAACAATGAAGAGCCACGGTTTTTATTTCTCAAACATTTTGTTATCTAGTCAATTCGATGACCCACGACCACCTGCGTACGCACTAACGTAGGTTACCTTGAACGAACATACATAATGTTATTCGACTGTTGAGAATATTTGAAATATCGTGCCTACATTAAATAGAATTAAGTTAGCCAAACTGAGCTGAATCTTACCTGCCCAGGAGAAAATGAGCAACTTCGGTGTCGGTCTTCCAATTCTTCTCTGCTTTCAGCTGTCTCCATTTTTCAAAGGCATGTCCTATACAGATCCTTGTTTTGTTTCTGACTTTGTCAAGACGTGTTTTGGAATCATAACAAGGCCTTTTAGGTTTAGTAAAGTCAGACATTTGCGCTCCGAAACGCTGGTAGCTGCAGCTCAGTTGTAACTGGCAACCTGGATGCCGAAAGGCTACTGACTTTGTGATTGGGAGATGGTTGGAGGGTGGCGCAACTGGCCAAAACACAGAATGAAAGCATAAGCATTAGTTGTGGGCTGCAACTTTGGTTTTGTAATGAGAATATTCTGGCTGGATTACTGTTGTCAGTGATATAAGTATGTAACCCCCCAAGGCCACCAGGAGTGCTACACAGGTCAGGGTATTCAATTATATGAATTAAGAAAGGGAGGAGGCTTGGGTACCAAGAAATATATTTATTTTTATTAAAAATTAACCAGATGAATGACACCAGACAAATACTAGACAAAAACTAGGTTGGCTGTGGCTGTGGCACCCCAAAGGAAACCAGTATAAGTGTCACACCTACACGCCAATAATAAATAAGCAGCACTGTTGGTACTCTCACTCCAACAATTTGGCCCAAACACAATAGCAAAGGTTGTTCACTACACACAGATAAGGGGCCAAGTCACACCGTCTATTTAGTACACAAGTCTGACGCAGCACACCTGAGGGGTGTAACCACTTAACCCACTTCCCCCAATACAAGTTACCCAGCCACAGCCTAACCAAAATTAACATAAGAAAAAGAAAAGACAGAGGTAAAAGACTCAATAGAGTGGAGGTGGTTCTAGAAAGCTTATCAAGGTAGCAAGCTTCACGTACTAGGCCTAATCAAGATGAGGGTTTTGAGTGGTTAACCTCAAATTAATAATAGGGAAAAAACAGTGGTTACAATAACCGTCTAGGCGTCTGTAGTTTGCCTTTACTTCCCGTCCACCTCAGTGCAAGAGAATAGTAAGTAGCCTCCGTGAAGTTCAGTCCTTCAAAAACGCTGCTCTAAAGTGCTGTTCTCCTCCGTTCTGCAATATACTGAATTTGACTCGTAGAACGTTGCTATACAGTGCAATTTGCTGTCGTCTCACAATAAGCCCAAATTTAAAATTTGTAAAGATCAGGGAAGGAAACTGCGTAGTGGCATACAGCTTTTTCACCGCCTACAGAGCTAAAATGTACGAGTGCTTCTCTTTTGGCGTTTACCGCAGGAATGAATTTCAAAGAACAAACGATGACGTCAGTTACCGGATGTAGTCCTAGATTTAAAAGGCCAGGACCAGTGCACCTCATCACAAGTATTTGAAATTAACATCATTCCTTAATGTCTAGTGATATATCAGGGCCATTTCATGATTAGCTAATCAAGATACATTTCTTACATATTGCTCCTTTAATGTGTGAGATAATGTTTCACTTTACATGCATACTATTTACTTCATTTTAAAAATTAGGCGGAGTTCATTTCCATTCTTTCGTAATACAATGAACACAAAGCCTCAACAAAACACAGAATTACCAAAAAAGCTGAGATTTTTTTTCAAATTAATTAGTCATATTTCCATCCTTGCAATCTTGCATTGAAGCGTAACGTTTGACCATTATCAGTATATCTCATCGCATTTCACTCAAAATAAATAGCTAACTTCCTTATCAGGGATGTCTAGATCTTCTCCTTTGAACTGTATCTTCAGGAAAGCGATAAACAAGTGCATTTTCCAATTGATCATTACACTGTGGAACAAAACATCGCGCAGTTTGTGTCTTAAACCGCAGATAAGCTGTAAACACCCCGCCCTATTGCCACCATGTGAAAATCTGTTTAGAGAAATTGCTGCCACAGAAACGTGATGTCACGCCTCGGTTCTCTTGAGAAGTGAATGTAATGCTGTCACAAACACAGCTGCAAATAAATAGGGTCCCGCAGTGAAACTCGCGCGAGTAAAGCAGGGAGTAATTTCATTTTGCATTTGGTGGAAACACACCTTAAGGGTGGCACTTGGCTTTCTAGCTTGGCACAGGAAAAACCAGTCCATACACATTTAATGAAGGTTACACTTAGAATTCAATATGAATAATAACCCAAATGGGAAACACTTACCTTAATATCTAGATAGATTCTCTTTGAAAATAGATCAAAACCACCAATTCTTTTTATGTTGTCATATAAGTCGTCCCCTTTGATATTAAATTTGTTGCCTGTCTTAGGTTAAACTGGTCCGGATTTGTAGTATAAAGCATTCTGCCAAAAAGTGGATTGCACTCACATACAGGCTTTTGGGGAGGTTATTGGGGACCATTGATATCCATGCCTGCCATTATTGATGAACTCATGCTAATTACCACTTGAAAATCAATAATTCATATAGAGCTTCATAAGTCTAAGGTTGATTTGTGTTAAAAATGTAATTATTTTATGATTTGACAGTGGAAAATTTTGAGAGCTTGGAAAGCCACTTGAAAAGGCAATTGGGGAGCCTTATGGACAGCTATCTTATTGGACAGAGACGGTTGATGATTTTGAATATCACACTCAGATGTAGCACATCTGTGGACAAGGAGTTTATGATCCCGGGAATGTACTGTTTTGACTCCCAGTCATTTTTCAATTCTCACAATTTTTATTTATTTATTTTTTTTGTACAATTTAAATACTGAATTTTCATGAAGATTTTATTGTGTTTGCAACCCTTATTCTTTACTAAAATTGTTTAATTAAACTGTAGCCTATATCCAGCATACATCCAGAGACTGTTCAGACCAAACACCCCTGCCAGAGCACTCCGCTCTGCTACTTCTGGTCGCCTGGCTCCTCCCCCTCTCTGCTCCTCCCCTTCCCGCTCAAGACTGATGTCTGTCCTGGTATCTCGTTGGTGGAATGATCTACCTATCGAGGTCAGAACAGCAGAATCCTTGAGCACCTTCAAGCGCCGCCTGAAAACCCACCTCTTCAAGCTCCACCTCTCCCCTACTCCACTGCCCTGAATCCTGTCCCTACTTCCCTTGATTTGTTGCCCTTTCACGATCTTGTTGCACTTAATTTAGTTTACTTTATTTCCTGATTTTATTACCGCTTAATTTGGTTGCCCTTCATTTTGTTGCACCCCATTTTGTTGTTGATTTACTTCATGTTCCTGCCCCTTTGTTACTGTTGACCTGTTACCCCTTTTGTTGCACTTATTTTATTTCATTCTAGTGCCCTTTTTGCACTTGACTTTGCTCTTGACCTTGTTTCCATTTTGTCCACTTACCCTTTCCCTTTTGTTATTGGTTTAGATCTGTAACAATCTGTAACAATGGAATGTGTTCTGTCACGTACTGTTAGCACTTGTACTTGTCTCCTAGGAGCTCTGCACTTTAGTACTGATCATGTGCACTTTTGTTCGTCGCTCTGGATAAGAGTGTCTGCTAAGGACCTGTAATGTAAATGTAAATGTATTAAGATTGTATCCTAAATGGTACACGTGTCTTGTTTTATTTATTTCCCCCCTCTGAGAAGCTCAAATCTTTAATATGGTGACGCATACATTTCAAGATTTGGCTTCTGTGCAAAGGGGTTGAGAACTACTGAAGGATTCTTAATCCCTGCTCCCATGGTTTTGGATGCAAATACAGCTCTCAGCTCTTTTCCTTTCTGTTAAAACAATGGCTCAAGCAGATAATGAAGATTTACTTTTTTGTTTTATTATGTAGAACACCAGATAAACAAAGACATAATTCCACGACACATGGCACGCACAGTTTTTTGACAGCAGGATTAGTCCAAACATGCTCCTTGCAGGGGTGGGTGTCTGTAATGTATTCAGTTGAAATAAATCCAATTACCAATACTAGCCATTTATACTAAGAAGAAATCACACTAATTTTTACATGAAAAATTATTTCCCCCTATATTCACCGCACAGATCCAACAGCATGCATCCAGTTTAAATTAACTTCTGGCAGGATAACACAATAATAACAGGAGTTTTCACATTTTTGCTTGTTAGAATTAACTGAATGAATAAAGCACATAGAGTAACTTTCATTTCTACTTTTAATAGGCATTTTGATTGGACAGAATTCAGTTCACTTGTTTTTGATGGCAGAAGGTTATACAGGGACAATTCAATTTCTTTTGTATTGCTATTTTTACAGAGCTATATCAGAAATACGCTTCAGAGAGCTGCGCATTTGCAAAAGGGGGAAGCGGTGCTAATGTGCTGAAAAACTGCAACGTCATTTCCTGGGGTCAACACTTACTTCCTTGACAATTGTTCATGCTCACGGCATAGCAACACATTCACTTGGACACTTAACACACAGCATGAAATACCTAATATTTGACAATGAAAAATCCAGTGAAAAATGCTTTCTGTTCTTTTTTAATGAGCATAGTTTGGCTTTAAGATCGCTGAATATAAAGCTTAATTCCATACATAGACACAAGGGCCATGACGATAAACACTGTGCTTGTTGTCTGGTTATGATGTGGTTCATTCAGCACGAACCAGTTGTCATGGCTACTGCAAGTTGACCTCAAAATGATGTCACCACTTTTTCAGCGCATTGAGCCTGGAGATTTAGTGGGACTCTAAGTGGATGAAGCCAGAGGCTCAGAACTGTTGAGGAAGAAGCAGAGGCTCAGGGTGGTGGAGCCCTGTTGGGGACCTGGCATATATCGGGCCTTTGGCAGCAGGCAAAGCAGAGGTATGAAAGTAGGTGACTGAAGT
Organism: Gymnothorax reevesii; assembly: GCA_029721435.1. Lineage (NCBI taxonomy): Eukaryota > Metazoa > Chordata > Actinopteri > Anguilliformes > Muraenidae > Gymnothorax > Gymnothorax reevesii. The sequence continues at coordinate 65,459,855 of CM056582.1, forward strand.
GGTTGGTGGCGACGCAGGGAGGGTGGAGGAATTGCTATCGGTGGTGGATCCGAGTCGCTCCGGATGCCAGCAGCCCACATCCAGGAACAGCTTTTTGACGTCGTTACGAAACCTCACCCCTACCAGGGCGTATAGCAGCGGGTTGAGGCAGGTGCGGACATAAGCGAGGCTGCGCGTGGTGTACTCGGCCAGCAGGAGACGAGCCCACTGATCACACGTCCCTGCAGGGCTAGCTGTTTTCACAGAGAGTAATACCATGTATGGCAGCTGGAAGAGCAGGAACACCAGCACTAAAGCTGCCATCAGCCTCAGGGTGTGTTGCCTTCTGCTCCCCCGCCCGAGCATCAGGGCACAGGCAATCCTTCCATAGCAGAACAGCATCACCACGAAAGGCAGGCAGATACTCGCAATCCGAGCTCCCCTGGTGGCCGTCTTGACCCGCCAGCTCTCCTGAATTGACACGAACATCTCACACTGGGTCCCTGTCCCATCGCCCCGGGAATCCACATCGGCAAAGATGATCTCCGGCAAGCTGAGAAGTATGGATACAATCCACACGCATAGTGCAGTGATCTTGCTGTAGAGCTGAATGCGTCTGCGCAGCCTGTGAGCCGTCTGCACCTTCACAATCACCACATAGCGGTCTATGCTGATGCAAGCCAGCAAGAGCAGCCCGCTGTAAGAGTTAACGGCATACAGGGCCTGCATGACCTTGCATAGGTGGAGGCCAAACTCCCAGCTGCCTGTCAGGGTGTCGGCTGTCTGCAAGGGGATGGTGAACACCAGCAGCAGGTCTGAAAAGGCCAAGTGAAGCAGGAAGACATCGGTCATGCAGCGGATGCGGACGCGGCGGTATAGGGCAAAGGTTATGATCACAAGGCAGTTCCCCAGCAGCCCGAGAAGGAACACCACAATGAAGACGCATGTCTGGAACACCTTGATGTGGAGTTCCTGGTTACTGCTGCTTTCACACATCTCATGTATCTCAGTAATATCATAGCTGGGACTGGCAGTGTAGTCAGAATAGTCTTCGGTCATTGCCCAATACTCTTCCATCCTGAGAATGCTGTGGATGTAAGAGGAGTTTTATGAATTTCTGCTCATGTTCAAAACTGTTGTAGTGCTGTTTTTTTTCTTTCATCCATTTCTTTATTGCTACTAAAATAGAATACAATTGTTTAATTAAATAGTGTGCATGTCTTCATTTGTACATTTCATTTTGCAACCAGAGATGATTTGTTGAGAAATTCTGCTTTTTAACTTAGACGAGTGTTTTACATTAAAATCTGACAAATCTGCTTTATAGTTACAGAGCTTGTGTCACTGGGAGAACCTCCATACACCTTTAATATAGTATAGATCAAGATGAATCAATACAAAAGGTCTTGTTCTCGTGAAAACCTCCAAATGTATGAGAGCTAATGGTCTCCTCAGCAAAGAATGCCATCAACGTCAGAACTGCCACAATCTGAATCCTATATGCACAGATTAAAGCTGCTTTCATACCAGACGCGAAACAAATTTTTTTGCACGACAGATTACATTCAAAGACGCGCGTCTTTGCATTGACTTTGAATGTAATCTGTTGTGCGGAAAATATGTTTCGCGTTTGGTGTGAAAGCACCTTAATGGCGTGGTTCTCAAACTTTCGCCAGGAAACACATGTACCGGTAAATGATTATAGCTGGGCTCTTTCTCTGTGAAGGTTGTTGAACTTCTTACTAAACGACATTTGTTACTTGTTTTTATTTATTTAAATATTTGAAACATTTAACATCCCTCGAATGCGACTCTTGCTGCCGTCTCTGGGTAATGCAGACAGTTATTGGTTGTCCTTCGAAACATGCGCTTGTTAGCCACTGCTTCTTTTCACTTGCAGTTTAAATCGTCAAGTGCACCGAACAAGGGAAAAGCAAACCCTAACATGTGCAACTGACGAGCGCCCAGAGGGCTGATAAGAGATACTTAAGCAACTAACTGTGCAAACCCACACCGACTATCTCCCTTCTGTATCCCTCAGCAGCGCAAAGCCATTTGTGTATTTCTTAAACTCTTTACCTGAAGTAGGGTATAAAGGTTTGATTCTTTTTTATAATCATTTAATTCTTCCCTATCAATTGCCTGTTTAATTGTATTTTCTTTTGATATTGCACTGGTGGATTGCATAGTCATGTTGAGTTAGATGAAGCCAAGTGTGAAAATGTCACAGCCTCTGCTCAGAGAAGTCAGCCATTCTCCTCTGCCAGATCAAAAGAGGAAATCAGTCTCATACCCGAGAGTGACTGGCAACCATCTGTTACTCTGGGTATGAAAGCTTCACCCCGCCATTTTCAGTTTGCTAAGTCTTGATTTGCACCCTCAGTGCTGATTTTTATCTCCTGTTGTTTATAGCCTTGTGCTCAATCCTGGTTTCACCCTTTGTTCCAGTGTTAGTGGCCCTGCTTGGTCTTGGAGTTCATTACCTTAGATGAAGTGGTGCTCATAAAGGCTTTATACAGCATTCATAATGCCTTCATAAATCAGACATAATATCTTTTTAAATCATACATAATCAAATGTGATATTTTGTAAAGGGTGAAATATCACATCTGTATTTCGCATGTGATACCAGATGTGACAATGACAATGTCACCCAGCTGACAATGTCACCCTTTTATAGCATTCAGCCACTAGCTAAGTGACATTATTAATCACATCACATCTGCCATCAGATGCTGAATAAGGGTGTTATTTCACGCTTTACAAAGCATGACATTTGCTTATGTATGATCTTTGAAGACATTATGTCTCATTTATGAAGGCATTATACATGCTGTATAAAGCCTTTATGAGCAACACTTCATCTAAAGTGTGACCCTTTTTTGTTTGCATTGTCCTGACTTTTTTGTGTAACACTTGAGGAAACAGTGAGAAAGGAAATTAATTTCTGCCTCCTACGCTTCTCCGCAATTGGGTCCATCATCAAATTCCTGTCAAAAAAAGCTTTCAAATGCTATCCATAGATATCTATAGCTCTGGCAATCAGACTAATATGTACAGAAAAGTGGTCAGGACCTGCCAGCTTCATATGGTTGAAAGCTGCATCCCATTTAGCTCCCTCAGTTGCCTTGCTGTTAATGCTGAAATACTCACCATGGACAAGCAATTAAATCCTGTATTAAATGCTGCAATTAAATGCTCTGCAGTATTGGCACCCACTTCTATCACAACACATAGCCAGGGGAAGCTAATTACTTTTTTGATCTTTGACATAGGTAACTATAGGGAATTCTTGATGCCATATTAACCCACCAGCCATGTTTATGAGAGGTTTTGAGTGAGTTAGCTGTAGCACACTGTGGGTTATAAGCATTTGTACTGTATGAATGCATGGGGGGGGGGGGGGGGGGCATGAACAAAAATGATAAAAGTGAAAGCAATTTGTAAATTTCTGTAAAAAAAAAAAAAAACAAAAAAGATTTTTGTGTGATGCCCATAAGTGTGCTTCTGATAAAGCTTACTCAAAAGAAAACTACTGTTGCGTGCCAGTGTCTTGAGTTGCGTCGCCAATTCGTTAGGCATCGAGAAATTGTGGGCAGATAAAGTTACATGAATCAATCACTGGCACGCGCGGATGCATTTTTAGCTGAGCTCTTTTACCGCTTGTCACATTTGAGGTAAAGTGTTCCCCATTTATCACATATATAATTATCTGTAAGTATTCCAGTATTTTTTTTTTTTTTTTTTTTTTTTTTTTTGTAATTTATGTTTGCAGTAAATTTGTGAATTCCTGGATGTCCAAAAAGGTAAGACTCTTTCAATATGACTGAATGCAGTTTTCTTCATGACTTGAGATACTGGCTTGTTGCAAAATTAATCAATCTTATCAAACAAAAAAAGGTATACCAAAGGTTCTCAATCTTATCCGGGGAGTGTTGATGTGGGTACAGTCGGATTCTACTGATCATCCCCTAGCGTCTTTGCTTCAAACATTGATTGGTTGAATCATTTGTTTAACAACTTGGTTGCAATGAAAGCCGGCACCCACACTGGCCCTTTCTGAATAAAATAAAGTTCTCTTGTATTGACATTTATGTGGAAACAACATTGACATGGAGAGAATGTTTGACAATTATATTGTAAGGATTTCTAAAATTACACTTGGATATACAGTAGTTCCATTGCATTCTTTTGACAATAACCAGCATTCTAATTATATTAATCCCACAAATTATTAATGTCTCCAGAAGAAAGAGCAAATACTTTTAGGCATCTTTTATGGCAAATATAAACAGGCATGTTAAATTGTGCTCCCAATAACTTCTCATTCAAGCAACTATAATCTTGCAAAAAATGGTGGAAATAAAGTTTAAATAGTGTGAATAAAACATGTACAGCAAAAAGAATTATAACAAAACATTTTTGTGAATTTAGCTTACCTGATAAAACGTCTGCTTCCGATAGCAGTACCAGCGCACACTAAACAACTATATCACTATACAGATAAACATGTAAACCGTAAATCGCATTCACTGTACAACATGACTGGATCGAGTACTGCAAAAAAAAAAAAAAAGCAAATACTAAAAATATTTAAATGATGTTGACAGGCTGTGTGCTGAGTATTTGCATTTCAAACACGTGGATTTAGTATACATGTTATAGTAAAAGCAGAATCAATGAACAGATTAATATTAATATCCAAGAGTGGTTAAGGGCATGTATAAAAATGCAGGGGTGTTGCTGATTATTTTCATGCCCGTGAGTGGTTTTCGGACGCATTGTGAAGCACTACTGGCAAGGACTGCTGAAATGTTTCAAGTCGAACTATGGTGAATTCGACAAACGTTTCAGTTGGAAGGAAAAAGGTAATCGGCTTTGGTGAAAAGCAGGTGAAAACTTCATATACAACCTTATTTCCAGTGAAATTGGGACGCTGAGTGAAATGCAAATAAAAACAGAATGCATTGATTTGAACATCCCTTAAACCCCTACAGGAAAATGCTCTAACTGAGACATGTAATTGTTTTTTTGAAAAATATCTGCCCATTTTGAATTTAATGCCAGCAACACGTTTCAATGTTGGGACATGGGCAACAATAGACGGGAGAAGTTGTTTGTGGTCTGAAAAATAAACCTGGACGAACATCCAGCTAATTAGGTTCATTAGCAAAAGGTCAGTGACATGATTTGGTATGAAAAGGGCATCACAGAGAGGTTGAGTCTTTCAAATGTAAAGATGGAAATTGCTTCATCACTCTGTGAAAGAGTGCATAAGCAATTTGTCGATTTAACAATAACATTTCTCAATATAAAATAACAGAATTTGGGGATTTAATCATCTGCAGTAAGCGATATCATTAAAAGATTCACAGAATCTTTGAGTGCAAGGGACAAGGCCTAAAACCAATATTGAATGGCTGGGATCTGCAAGTCTTCAGGTGGTACTGGACTGAAAACAGACAAGATTCTGTAGTGGAAATCAATAAATGGGCTCAGGAACACTTCTGAAAACCATTGCCAGCGAACACAGTTCATTACTGCATTCACAAATGCAAGTTAAAACTACTACGTAAAGATGAAACAATTCATAAATAACATCTAGAAATGTTTCCATCAACTAATTAAAGGCCAGAGGTTGGTGTGAAAACCAGGGACGGATACGGCCCTCGTTGCCCACATCTGATCTAGCTTTTAATCACCATGCAGTTCAATAGCGAGCATCCATGACAGTGGCGGCTCGTGAATTGGCAACAGGGGAAGCCCAAACAATCCCTTAAAGTGAATTATTGTTCATGACCTGTTTTCAATCATTCAATCATTCATTTAAACAGTGGCGGGTCGTCAGCCGTAACAAAGGGAAGCCAAAACCTCGCCCTTCAAAGCTAAATGACTTAAACCTTTCGCAGTTTACTTTTCTTGATCAGCAGTTGCTCATACGAATTGTTAGAAGAACAGTCAATTGAGTCAAATTTATTTTCGATAGCATTGTTATACATTGCACCAAGAAATTATGAGGGGTTTTCTTTCACACATAAATTACGACATAAATTACCATAGGCCTACGCTATAAATTCTGCGCTCAAGAAGCTTGTGAAACGGCATAGATTCGCAAATTGATAAGTGAGGCTCATTAAGCAATAAGCTATGCAACATCGCATTCTTTTCTTATTACGATTGTAGAAAATGGACTGTTGTGGCTTCTTGCGAAAGAAGCCTCGCAAACTAATTTATAAGGAGGTATTGATAATTTGCGTCGTCATTTGCTATCGAAAATAAATGTGATTGTCCTTCTACCAATTCGTATGAGCAACTGCTGATAAAGAAAAGTGAACTGCGAAATGTTGAAGTCATTAAGCTTTGAAGGGCAAGGTTTTGGCTTCCCTTTGTTACGGCCGACGAGCCGCCGCTGATCCATGATAGTATGGGGGTGCATTAGTGCACATGGCATGGGTAACTTGCACATCTGTGAAGACGTTATTAATGCTGAACACTATATACAGGTTTTGAAGCAAAGTATGCTGCAATCTAGACAATGTTTTTTTTCCCTTCCCAAGGAAGGCCTCGCTTTTTTCTGCAAGATGATGAAACATCACATTATTCTCACATTACAACAGCATGGCTCCGCTGTAAAAGAGTCCAGGTACTAAAGTAGCCAGCCGACAGTTCAGACCTGTCACCCTCTGAAAACATTTGGCACAATATGAAATTTAAAAAAAATGAGGAAGGAGGCTGTGAAGTGTTGAGCAGCTGAAATGCAACTTCAAGGAAGAATGGAAAAGCATTTTGCTGACAAGACTATACCACTTGATCTCAAAGGTTCCTAAAAGGTTAGAGTGTTGTTGGAAGAAAAGATGATGCAGCAGAGTGGTAAGCATGTCAACTTCTTTGAAAGTTTTAATTTTGTTGCTGGTGTCAGATTCAAAATGAGCAGATATTTTTCAAAAAACAAAAAACTTCTCACTTTCCACATTTGATATGTTGTCACTGGAAAAAAAAAGTGATTTGGGGTGTTGCTATATAATTGACTCTGTAGGGGTACCAGTGCAGGTATGAATGGGACTCATGTGTCATATTTGCCAATATCTTGTGTTTAGTCAGCTGTAATTCAATTGTATTCTAAATCAAATTAGGATTGTATTACATTTTTACGACTCCATTAGTCAAAGTCGCTAACTTTGTAGGCACAATCAATGCATTATCCTATCAAGGAACTCGCACAAACGCTCCAACTGGTACATCTGGTCATTTTAATAATATACAATATTTTTGATAGGACATTCTTATCACATTATTGGTGTTAAAGAAACGTTAAACAGTTGCCTGAATGAAATATAATTGATTCAACCTGAAAACGATGAGTTTAATGTTACTTTTTAGCAGTGTTACAATTTTAAGTCCTGCGGTTACAATTAAGACTCAACGCGCTTCAGTTGTAACACCGGACAAGGTCTGGTTTCAGTTATATTACTGAAGGCCTGTTTTATCAACTGAAAAACTTTAAGTGGTTTATGATTGCAGACGTGTTGGTGCTTTGCCTGAAAATATTGCATATGTAGATAAAACAATCTCTTAGTAATAGAGTAAAAAGTGAAAAACTTACAATTGAGGCGGCTCTCCCCTATGTTATGATTAAATCATTTATGTGCAGTTACTTTAGAACATTAGCAAGTTTGCTGGTAAATAGTCATATTTTGATAAATTTGTGTTTTACTTTTGGAAGTTCATACTGATAGTGCGACGTAACGCGCAGTGTCCAGATTTAAAACCAATAAAAGTGCATATTCACACAAATTGTTTCTGATATCCACTTATGGTTGCCTCTGTTGTCCTGAATGTGACACTTTGTTCAGCACTAGCATATTGTTTCATTTATAGTAATATTTCAGCAGCGCAGAGTAAAACTCATAATTCACAAAAAAAACATTAATCGGAAAACCCTGGAACCACAGCAAAACAATTTCTGAGTGTCCACGCATTTGCCAGGAATATAAATGAAAAACATTTCCAGTGTTTTCTCTTTTTCATTTAATGCAGGTATACAATTTTTAAACAGAATGCGCATTTTGCAAAGAGGTGTCTGAATGTGTGCCACTTACATGCAGGAATACATTGTCATAGTAGTTTTACATTTTTCACACCAGACTTCGCACTTGTCTAAATAAGCAGGATAGCTATGTCCACACATCCCTTCAGTTGCCAGGAAGAGCTAAATGTTTGGCTGTGTTAATTATTAAACATTTGAATATTTAAAATCGAATGAGTATTCCCTTGTTTATTTTTTGGCTATCACATTATATTATTCCAAAGAAAATGTTAAACTGAACATTTTTTTGTTTGTTTTTTTCTCTCTATCTGAAAACATATTTAATAACTTCTTAAATATGCATAAGTGCATGATCAACATAGAGGACATCAACCTGGATATAAATATGAGTCAAGTCCACTAACCTGAACGTCAAGTTCCCAGGAGATCTGGTATTGAAGTGTAGTACTCGAAAAGTGTAATGGTTTTGTTTTTGAGTTCTTGCGGCCAATCTTGAAAAACAACCTGCCCATATGACCCAGCGCTAACCCATCTATCAAAACCAGCATTCTGTCAGCTGACACCATCTTTTCTCTGAAGTTCAGGGAGGGTTCAGGGCTTCGTGAGCCAACATGATCATATAAAATATGTAGATGAACATCCAATTAACGATCTAAAACTGTGACAGGATTGAGAAGTATTTTATATTGACCAATATCATCATATCCCTCTTGTCGCCTGTATTTCCCATGCAATTTTTGTGGCCCCAAATAATCTGATGAGCCAAAACACTATGACCACTCAGAGCTGAAGCTAATAACGTTATCTCCTGAAACTGATGCATGGGCTAGTGAAACTGGGCTAGTGGGGTGCTCCCTGTCAGCAGTGTTGAAGACCTGCCAATAGTGATCTTGAGAGGGACGAAACCTAAATTTGTGACTGGTGTCGTGCAACAAGCTGTGGAACATTTTACAGTAATGATGATTTTGTGATAATGTGCCTCAGCACGCAGGGCATTACACTGTGCTGCGTATGGTGTTTGATACCACAGGCTCGTCAGCAGAGGTGGGCAACAAGGGCCATATCAGTCCCTGGTTTTCACACAAACTTCTGGCCTTTAATTAGTTGATCATCTAAATTAGCCAAACTATTTCTGAAATCTGACATTTCAGCCACATTTCTTTAAATTATCACGAATGGCCAACAAAAACTGTTCTCATCTCCCCACATAAAAATATTTTCTCTGATGTGACCTTTGCACAAATCTGCATTTGTGTATGCAATCAATTAACTCAGTCAGGGTAATTGATAGAAATAAAAACCTGCATACACACCAGCCCTCCAGGACTGGAATTGCCCACCCCTGCTGGTCAGAGTGTGCAGTCTAACCCTCTGTTCAGCACTGAAATTATCTCTCATTGGCACTGGACCATGGAGCCGTGGGAGAAGATCCAAAGATCTGGTACAGAAGTGCGGTGGTAAACTCTGTTGTCGCACAATAAGGAGGATCTGGGTTTGAGTTTGGCATGGACCTCTCTGCTTGGAGATTGCATGTTCTTCCTGTGTGTATATTCCCCGCCGCGAAAAACTTGCTCAATAGTAGTGGTCTCCAGCCCTGTTCCTGGAGCGCAGTAATTCTTTAGATTTTCACTCAAACCTTTAATTCAGCACATCCAGATTGGCTGATTGGCTGCTCATCAAGTTCTCTAACTGGGATATTGGGTTTGCTTTGCTTCTGTTGGAATGAAAACCTCCAGGACAGAAGCTCCCGAAGAATAGGGTTGGAGACTATTCCGACCAGTGTCCCTGACCCAAGGCTCTGGCTTCAGAATTGGAGTTGGTCCTAGGCGCTGCACTGCAGCTCCCCACTGATCCTGAATAACTAGGATGGGTCAAATGCAGATGGCAAATTACGCCATGGTGTTCAATAAATAATACCTTGTCTTGCAGCCAATACATTGGACAGATATGTTTGATAGCAATAGGATGCATGACGCAAAGAAGACATGCTGGCGGAGGCAGTGTGATGCTCTGTTCTAAAAGGAAAAGCTGGGTATGGGCATATTATGTAGGTGTCAGTTCGACAGAACTGCTCTGGAGGCTTGTGGAGGGCCAATAGGATATTATACAGGAAGTCAATGTTTTGGTCACTAGAGTAAATTCATCGGTGAACATTGACGTACATTCTCTTTGTGATGCATACGACGTTTTCAGCCAACTTAGAAGTAAATTTTTAGATACCCTGGGAATAAAATCAATTAATTGCATCCATAAGTATCTAGAAATTGTTTACAGTTAATCTGAATTTTAGAAGAATGTGTTATGCTTTATGTGCTAATTACTAATGACGAGATTTTATGTTACTCTACTATTTGGCCCTTGACTTTTTGAAAACTGCCAGCTCAGTCAAGCCTAAACATTATCCAATTTCGCTCTTAAATGAATATAAGTGCTGCGAGTGTGCAGAGGCGAGTTCAGAAATTGTAATGGTTTAACGCAATAAGTACTGAATATCATGAACCTGGGCGATTCATTGTAAGTTTTTTATTCACAAGGAGTTTAAGACTCAAAAACACATCTTGGAAACTTCAACAAAAAAGACAAAGCAATCCCCAAAATGTGATAAACAGAAATTTTTTACCGTATATACACTCAAAAAGTTGAAATGTTAGATTTGCTTAGATTTACTTAATAATGTTATGTCAACTGGTTCCACAAAACCGAGTTTAGTACATTCCACTCAATGCAACTAATTAAACTGGCCAAAAATGTTAGAAGTCTAATAAAGGTTATGCAAAGCAATTGCGTGGAACCAGTTGACATAACATTATTAAGTAAATCTAAGTAAATCTAACATTTCATTTTTTGAGTGTAATTTACAATTATTGAGATGATCTTGTACTGCTGTATGAGAACAGGGGGGAAAAAAACACGAAAAAAGCAAAATTTGCTCTTCTTATTTCAATGTAAGGTAGTTCATTGTATGACCGCAACAGGCTCTAACAGTTCAACCAAAGGAAAGGATGGTGGTTTTGGGCAGGAGCTGACAGGACCGACTTTCCGGGGTGTAGCCAGAGAACAGAGGTCATGCTATTAGTAATTCATATTTTTTGACTGCACATACAAGTTAGTCTGGTTAAAACCTGCTAATTTAATGTGATATTCTAGATCGGGGGTCTCCAATTTTTCCCAGAAAGAGCCAGTGTGGGTGCAGGCTTTTCATTGCAACCAAGCTGCTACACACCTGATTCTACTAATCAAGCTTATTAACAAAGAGTCCAGGGGCTGATTAGTAGGATCAGGTGTGTAATTCCTTGGATGCAATGAAAGCCTACACCCACACTGGCCCGTTCTGGGAAAGATTGGGGACCCCCTGCTCTAGATCATATGATACTTGCTTTGCCTTTTCATGCCTTATCATTCTGGCTTTTTAATTTTCTTGGCAGAATGGGCAGATGAGAAAAAATGAAACAACACGACAACGCAGTGATTGATACCGAGAAGCCAGAGGCCTCAAAACCACAGAGCGATGTTCGTACAGCAGCAAAACTTTGTTTCTCAGCACTGTTTTACACACCATGTTTTTGTTTACGGCTGTTTTTATCCAACCAAACGACATTATAGCACCGTACATCTAAAACCTCAATTCCATTAGAACTGGGACAGAAAATGAAAACAGAATTAAGTGATTAGTAAATAGTCTTTCAGCAACCTTTAGTTGAACAAAAGGAAAAAAAATTAAAAGCTTTACCATATCAGCTGCATGGATTTTTGTAAATATACGCAAACTCTGAATGTGATGCACACAACACTACATACGAGCAGGGACAAGGGAATGCAAAGACTGGAAAAGTCATTGAATCTTCAAAAAAAAAACACCAGCTTGCAATATTCCATAGGTAAACAGGTGAATCGGTACCGGGTGATTCAAATAAGATTGGGTATTAAATGAGTGATCACAGAGGCATGATTGTTCACCAGAAAGGTGGTTTGAGGACTGCCACTTTGCTCAAAGCTCCATGAGCAAATAATCAATGTTACGGTCTCAACCATATTTTGGGTTTTAGTATTCTCAGCCAAAATAAAAACTTCACACTCGTTTGGAGGTCGATAAGTTGAACATACAAGAAATGAGGTTTTAAATAATGATTAGGGTCCGAGCCCTAGACTAGGCCTGGGCAGAGGACCACATTGCTATTGCTGTGTTTCTTTCTTTCTTTCTTTCTTTCTTTCTTTCTTTCTTTCTTCTTCTTACGCACCTTTCGACCTAAATTTGACCCCCTAAACATACTCAAAAACTCACCAAATTTGGCAAACACCTCTTCACTGGCGAAAAATTTGATAAAATGTAAAAATGATCCCCATAGGTCACAAATTGCCTCTCTAGTGCCACCCAGAAACATTATATTTGCACTTAGACGGCCACCACAACCGGTAAGAAGTTCATAGAGAGATGCAACCAGCACTATATTGTTCATCTCATCAAGACCTAAAAATTAACGGTCGACACCCATGATCTAAATCGAACAGGAAGTTCGAAATTTGCATATCAAAATTGCTATTCGTTCCTGAATTTGGCCTAAATTTGCCCTTGAACAAACGCGAACTCCTTTAAGGGCGTTCATCGTATCGACCCCAAATGCTACTAGATGACGAAGGACACTCTGCCGATGAAGACTACTGTACAACTTTGTCAAAAGTCGAACGGTATGGATTTTATGAGGTGTCAACGATGGGGTCCCCAGCCACTTTGACTGCCTTTTTTTTCTTGATGCGTACGCAATTTCCATGTAACCCCTTAAACATGCTCAAAAACAAACCAAATTTTGCAGTTTATTCAAAGGGGCATCAAACATTTTTACAATCTGAAAAATCTTCACCAAATAGACAAAATGGCTCTCTAGTGCCACCTAAATACACCAAAATGGGACTTTGACTTTCACCACGGCCTATCATAAAAATAATGTCCATAATGTAACCGGTTCCGCCCGAAATGCTACGGAAATGTCTAAGAGTAAAAATAGTAAGTTACAACTTGAATTAGAGCAGTGCGCAGGCGATTACGTATGGTTTGGGCAGTCACACGACCTCTAAACAATTAATTCCTAGTGGACGTTGCAGTGACAAATTGATTATGCAAATGACGTAAGACAATTTGTCGGTCTTCTGCTTTGGACGTCACACGTGGGCTACCAGAATGAGGTCGGTCAGCTGTGGTGCCAGTTTGTTGGAGACGTGTCCAAAGATCATGGATAGTCCGTCAACTGGATCCCAGAACCCTTGCAGCGTCATTGGCGGTTGTTTCCGTATTCAGCATTCAGCCAATGGCACGTTCACGCTGAATGATTGACAGCCTTGGCATTGAAAAACCAACGAATAATTAACTGTAAAAACTTGTTTTTCTGGAATGTCACTCTAACGTCCTAACGTGAGCTCAGTTGCACATCTCTCATATGGTCACGTGACTAGGAACACGAGAAAACATGGTTTTAGCTGAAAGTATGCTCGCACGTGCTATGTACTTGTGCTCGTCGGAGTTGATATGTGTCATGATGTCTTTGACAACGCATTTACCCCTAGTGATAATAAAAACTCTTTTACTGAAAGTTTCAAGAAAATATTTACAAATTTATGAGTGTGAAGTTTCTTTTTTGACTCATTATATTTTTGATTGCTGGTTTCTGTTGAGAGCTGTCACTCACTGGTAAACTTTTCCTGTTGACAGGTGCCGGGCCCAGTGCGGATTGGCTGATCTTTGGTGATGTGGCCACTGCAGACTGGCTGTTTCCAGGGGCTTGGCCTACGTAACTTCTGGATTTGCAAGAAGACAGGTGGCCTTGGTCAAAAATGAAGCCTTTTTGTGACATTGCACATTAGATTTTTGGCGTTGTTTTTGTTTTATATGATAACACACACATGCCATTTAGTGTAACATGACATGTCAGGAGTGTAATGCATTTTTTGTAAAATTTGTAAAATTTAATGAACAGTATTTAGACAGGGTACCGTTTGTCTATACTTATATTGATATGTCTTTACTGGATATTCATGGCATGTTTGTTATCATATGAAGCAAAAATAATGTCAAAAATCTAATGTTGTGCAATGTCCCAAAAAGCCTTCTTTTTTTTTTTTTACACCGGCCAGATAGGATCAATGCGGACAGTAAAGCGTTGATTCTCCTCCTCTCCCAACAGACAGCATTTAGACAGACTTTGATACAAATGTGAAATGTGTTTGTTGTTGTTTCGTAAACTTGTGTTTCTGATAGTCCTCAGACTGTTGTACTGCCGTGCCTTATCTAATGAAGCCATCGGGGTGAACTGTCATTTTTGTTTATCAGCATGAAGGTTTATCAGTTTCACCTGCGATCATGTCTCCGGACTTATCACACTTTTCTTTACTCAGGAGTTGGAAACAGTGCGTGTGTTTCATGATCATTTAAATCGTTTAAATGAAATAAGATACTTTGAAATGTCTTTATGCAGTTCCATTGCTTTCAACGATCTTATTTCATTTAAACAATTTTGATAGAATGTCCACTTTGATAGAATGTTGCTTTGGATGCCAAATGAAGACAAACCAAGTTTTAGCTCAATTGACCCCTAGTTTTGATTTTCTGGGGGGTGGGATAATGGGATAAGTAGGCTGAGCACCCCAGTTGGCGAAATTATGATTTCTCTCCATTTCTACCAGGCTGTAACTCTGGAAGTAATAGAGCTACCCCCGTGATTTTTTTCATGACTTGTTCTCTAGGCACTGTACTACCCTTTATTGCCAATCAAGGTGTCATAGTTTTAACCCTTTTATTATCGTTTTATTTGATCTCAAAAATGCTACTTTTACAGACTGTGTTATGTTCTGTCTGCATTTTTGCCTGTTCCAGGGAATCCTCCTCATGTCTGCGTTCCAGTCCATGTCTTGTTTTCTCCAATGCATGCACTGCTTCTTCGCTATTGGCTGGCTGCGGTATTTCCTCTTTCCTTCTGTGCTGTTCCGGCTTCGGGTCTTTCTAAGCTTAGTGTCAATTAACTGCTTTTAGTTGCTAACCGATACTAACATTCATGGGAGGTGCTTTTCTTAGACAGGCACTTTACTGATATTACTAATCTTGGTCGGGCATTAGTTGTCATGATTTCCTGCTTTGTTATTATTTCAGTTCTTGCTTTACTTTGCTGCGTAACTTTTTCACTCTTGCTTCAATCTACATACTTCATTGGTACTTAGCTGAGCACGCCCATTTTCTTGATGGGCTTGTTATGTCATTTAGCCTTTATCCTATGTCTCTCGCTAATACTTTGTTCCCTCCTTGTTCTGCCCAGGTGTTGTTCGTTCCTGATCAGTCCATGTCCCTTTATATTCTGTAGAGGCATTCCAGTTGGCAGTCGGTCTGTTGTGTTTTCCATGCTGCATAGTTTCTTGCTGATTATTTCTCACCTGTTTTCATGCCACATGTATCATGCTCTGTTTTTGTATCACATTCAAATTACCCTACTGCTCAGCTCTTTGAGTGTATTTTTTTGTTGGCCTCGTGCCCGCTTAAGCCTGCAGTTTTTCCTCTTATTATTTTTCAGTTTTTGAAGTGTAGTTTTTTGTTGGCTTCATGCCAACAGAACCACAGGATGTTTAGTTGTGGTATTTTTGTTGGCTCACATGCCGTGTTTGTTTGTTTTTCTATTTAGTAAATCTCGTTCATTTGATTCAAGTATCGCTACTGGTGTCCCTCTGCGAACGTAACCTCACGGACCGACTCGCAAGACACCAGCGAGATGGACCGACGTCTTGCCATGCAAGAGGCTGAGCTGGCACGTCAGCGGCAGCAGTTGCGGGAGCTCACGAATTCCGTGGCATGCCTATAAACCACCATCCCTGTGGCGAGCACAGTTTCCACCCCTGCATCGCCTTCAACTCCTCAGCAACCACTGCTGCTCCGGACCACCTGCGTACCAGCCCACCCAATCCTAACCATCGGCTACGCCGGTCCTGAGCCCCTACTCTTGCCGCCGGAGTGGTATGGGGGGATCCAGGTCATTGCCGAGCCTTCCTCATGACGTGTGAGATGCACTTTGCTCTCCAGCCCCTCAGCTTTTCCTCAGAACAGGCTCGAGTCGCCATTGTGTTAACCCAACTCACAGGGCAAGCTCGCCTGTGGGGGGCAGCAGCCGGGCAGGCCCAACTTCCCTGTGTCTCCAGCTATTAGTCGCCGGCTAGCGAACTGATCCGCGTCTTCGACCGGACGAAGCAGGGGAGGGAGGCAGGTCGGCCGCTGCTCCACTTACGTCAGGGGGAACCAGTCTGTGGCTGACTATGCCATAGAGTTTCAGACTCTGACCTCCACGGCTGGGTGGAACAGAGGAGCATTGTGCAGGATTCCGTCAAGGATTGTCTTCTGCTCTGCGACCTCCTGGAGGCCCTGGAGGCCCTTGCCAACCTGGCCATTCGAATAGACAGTCGCCTAGAGCTCGGCCGTAACCACCATTGAGGACACAGAGGTCCGGACCTCAGTTAATTGTCCCTGAATTTTCGGTTTTTTCCCCACCCTTTTTCCCCCTCATTGTGCCTGTTTATTCTGCAAATTGTGTGTGAGAGAAAGAGAGAGAGAGAGAGAGAGAGATCCCTCATCCTCATAGTACAATGTAGGCTATTGCGTCACCGTGCATTTTAAATACCACGGCTTGCGCTTGCGCTGCAGGTTGAGGTAAACGGATAAACTTCTTTGCGAGTCTTGCGAGAGAGAGTTCAATTGTATCATTGTAGTGAAGGGAGACCATATGCTATCCTGAGACTGACACAAAATGCACAGAACTCTGAGGCAGACAAAATTTTTATTTTCGAAGCCGACCGAAGAGCAGGCAAAGAGAAGAAGGCAGAACTCTCAAGTTTTGAATGCAGGCTAAAGTGAGATTTAGATTTAGTGGATTAGGCGTGTTCGCGAAGAACAACGGTGCTTGGCAGGGTATCCTTGTGCAGATGTGTCCGCCAGTGGAGGTGGGGCTGCAAATTTATGCACGCAGTTGCAATATTTCATCACTAGATGACAGACCAGGATCAGTTATTGAATATTCACAAGCAAGCTTAGCTTGAACACGGTTTAGAATATGGACGAGTTCACTCCAATTCCTGTTTTTCAGGAGTTGCCTGAATAAAACTCCTCAGGTAAGCCTGATGTGCAAACTGTACTTGCACATATTCAAAAAAAAAAAAAAAAGTCTCTTGCTACAGAAATAAATGTTGTCCTCTGCAGCAGGCACTTCAGCTACAGTGAGCCAATGGTATCCCAATCAGTAATTAAAGCTGAAGTTGACAGGATTGCTTGACCGAGAGGGCTAAAGCTGCATTTACACATATCGTTACTCGCCCATCTCTGAGCGATAACCGTCAATGGAATGTGAATGTGTTCCAGCAGAATGTGGTGAGGGAAGGCGAGTTGAGGACTAGCGATGCGATGTGGGCTTGTACGGACATAAAATAGTTTTTACTGTCAGCGATGCGAGTGGAGCGAGTTACCAATGGAAATGTAGGATAGAGATGATTGACCGTTGACGTGAACAGACAGCTCCACAGACAGAGAGCTGCCGTTTGAACACCGCAACGCACAAGAATTTTGGTTCCTACATCATGCCTGACGAGCAACTATTAATACGATCTCAAACCAGCCGGACCTCTATGGTACCATCCTCAAAAATGATAAAAATAAAAACCGAAAGCATGACGCATGGAACAGAGTGTCTGCCATCATCTGCGTTTCAGGTGAGAGCATGTTTTAAATTACGTTTTTCTCTTCAGTTGAATATGCTTTTGGAAGCTAATTGTCAGCCAACTGTGGACATCAAACTATGCCTTAGCTGACAATCGAAAACAGAAAAGGCGATCTATAAGTGGTACTATTTATGAATTTATTTTATGAATTTAGATAAGTGAATTGTCAGCCACATTAACCAAGGCAGATAATGATGTGTATGCACCCGCTGGTATGTTATTACAGCCACAACTTGTTTCCCTCGGATTCTTTTGCAGTGGGAAGTAAACCATCAGGAAGCCATGGCAACCGAAGCTGACGGCAGAGATTTTTTCTGCCAGCAAGTACAATTTCAGCAAGTAGCGAGGGGCGATGGGCGAGTAGCGATATGAGTGAACGAGGCTTTAGATTTTTGAACGAGTACAACTTTCAAGTCCCTCTCCTATTTGAGCTGAGATCCAAACCTGAGGCAAAAATTTGACATGTTTTTGATACTATGTAATTCTACTATTAATTATAGTAAATTATAGTGGTTTTTAAACTGCCAGTAAACTAAAAGAAGAAGTATATTAAGGAGAGACTGCCTGCTTGTTTTTTGAATACTGTATCTTTCATTCAGGTGTAAATTGACTAAAGAGCACAAGAAGAGAACAAACAGTGGTTGCTTTCCTTCTTTCTATGCGTAGGGCCTATTATGAAAAATACTTAGTACTTGTACTTGCACTTTTGATACTTAAGTACATTTATTCACGAAGTATTTTTGGTATTTAAGTATATTTAATGTGAGCTACTTTAGGAAATTTGCTTGAGTCATTTTCTTATGGGGGACTTCATCTTTTACCAAAGTAACTTTCAGTTATGGTACTTCTACTTTCACTTAGATATTTTTTTTCCAGTACTTTATACACCTCTGCCCATTTTCCACCGTAAGTGAATGAATAATGCAGCTTTCAGAAAGTTGTTGTAGCAGGGTCACATAAATAATTCCAAGATAACTTTTTTTTTTCCATTGGTTGTTGCCCTAAATCTCTCCCAGATAAGATAATGCTATTATCTTATTGGCTATTGTGTAGCCCCTTTCCTTTTTGTGAATGGCTGGCAGGTGGCAAGCTGCCACCGAGAACTCCAGGGGAGTCGTGTTTGATTCCCGCCAGTTTCCACAATTATAGCGGTGCAGCTGCACATACGTATAGACCTACTGTTTGAAATTGTTTTTGTTTTAATCTTTTTTTTTTTGTATGTGAGAAATACTATGTGTGGTGTAAGTGTGTGACATCTGACTGAAATGTGTGACAATCACACTCATTGCGTGAGACTTCAGAGCCCTGTGGAGGTTAGGTGAGAAATGAAAAAGTTTTGCAAAAAGTTGGTGCCATGATTGGGTATAAAAGCAGCTTCCCTGAAATGCTCAGTCATTCACAAACAAGGATGGTGCGAGGGTCACCACTTAGTGAACAAATGCCTGAGCTGATTGTCGAACAGTTTAAAAATAACATTCCTCAACGAGCTATTGCAAGAAATTTAGGGATTTCATCATCTACGGTCCGTAATATCGTCAAAAGTTCCAGAGAATCTGGAGAAATCACTGCACGTAAGCGACATGGCCGAAAACCAACATTGAATGCCCGTGACCTTCGATCCCTCAGGCGGTACTGCATCAAAAACTGACATGAGTGTGTAAAGGACATCACCACATGGGCTCAGGAACACTTCAGAAAACCACTGTCAGTAACTACAGTTTGTCGCTACATCTGCAAGTGCAAGTTAAAACTCTGCAATGCAAAGCGAAAGCCATTTATCAACAGCACCCAGAAACGCCGCCGGCTTCGCTGGGCCCAAGCTCATCTAAGATGGACTGATGCAAAGTGGAAAAGTGTTCTGTGGTCTGATGAGTCCACATTTCAAATTGTTCAAAAGCCAGCATCTGTGATTTATATTCTTTATATTCTGTAGAGGCATTCCAGTTGGCAGTCGGTCTGTTGTGTTTTCCATACTGCATAGTTTCTTGCTGATTATTTCTCACCTGTTTTCATGCCACATGTTTCATGCTCTTTTTTTGTATCACATTCAAATTACCCTTCTGCTCTGCTCTTTGAGGGTAGTTTTTTGTTAGCCTCTTGCCCACCTTTTCCCCAGAACCATCCTGTTCAGTTGTAGTATTTTTGTTGGCCCACGTGCTGCGTGTGTTTGTTTTTTATTTAATACATCTTGTTTATTTGATTCAAGTCTTGCTACTGGTGTCCTTCTGCGAACCTAACAGACTAGTATCGAAACATACGCATTTATAGCAATTCTTACCTTTCTGGCATGTGGCACAGCATTAAGTAAAAATTTGAACATGAACAACTCCGCCTCCCTCCAAAGTCCCACCCTCTTCCCCCTGCCTGACCTTTGAGGCTCCCCTCCTCCCCTGAGGCGTGCGGTGAGAAAGTGAGCAGCGCGAATGAAGCTGCTTTCACATTGCACACGAAACAAATTTTTCCCACGACATATTACATTCAAAGTCAGTGCAAAGACGCAAATCTCACGCATATTCGTGTCTTTGCATTGACTTTGAATGTAATCTGTTATACGAAAAAAATTTTTCTCTCCGGTGTGAAAGCTGATTGAAACGGGGCAGTGGATTCAGATTCAGAGGCACCGGTTGGTGAAAACTAACCAACAGTAATGACATAATATTCAATTCTATATGTGGTATAAAATAAAATGCCCTTGTAAAACTGACAAACTACCATTAACGTTATTATAGAAATTATAGCTTTTCAGCGCCTGTTTGTTTACAGTCAGATGAATTGTTTTTTGGCAGAATTCATACATTGTTGGGAATCGCTGATTTGTATGTTTGCTTTTAGTATGTTTTAGTAATTTTAGTTACTATTTATTTATTTATCATATTTATTCTTTTAGAGTATGCATGTTTCTGTAAGATTGCGCTGTCTTTGGTCTTGAATGTTTTCCTCTCGTTTCTGTCTCGTGGTGTCTTGTCAGTTTCATCACACTCTCTTCCCTGTAATTTCAGTTAGGTATTTCCACTTCCTTCTCTCTGGCTGTTCTCATTGACTATCCGCACCTGAGAATAGTTTAGCAAGGCACGGGTGATTAGTTAGATCAGAGTTAGAACTCCACCTGTTTCCCCTCTCTCTCCTATCACCGTCCTTGCTTTTCTAGTTCCGCCTCTCTCTACAGCTGTCCTGTGTTTAGCTGGGATTCCACTTGATTAGTTTGTGTTTAAAAGACCCACTGTTACAGCAGCTTCGTGTCTACTCGTTTCTTCCCATAAGCTCGCTTTGGTTAAGTCTCGTTTCTGCGTTCTCTAGTTTTGATTGCTGCTTGCTCGTTTCTTCTGTATTCTCCCGTAAGTTTTGTTATTGATTGTTTGTATTACGTTGTTTGATTGCAAGTTGAGTGAGTAGTACTTTGTTCTCCCTTATTCCCATTTTGTACCCATCTGTTCAGATTCTCCCGTGTTTCGCCCTTATCCCATCCAACTCTCTTTTCCTTCCCCTTCCATTCCCTTAGATCTACCCCTTTTGTTACTGTCTTTGTGCGGATTGATTTCCTGGTTACCGAATATTTCTGCTTGTTCCCTGACTCTGATTCTGACTATTCTGCATTACCCTGTTTGCCTGGCTATCCATCTGTTTCTGTATTTAACCATGAGCTTCGCTAATCCTAATAAACGCCCTGCCGAGGCTGAACTGCATTTGGAGTCGAAGTCCGTTCCTTTCATACATATTTCCTTGCAAAATTGCTGTCATAACGTCTTACCTCACCAGAATTGTCCTAGTAATATCAGTCATTAAATCAGGAGCAGTTGCAGCTGTTTTATTGGCAGGCTAACTTTGAGAACCTGCTTTGTCTCTACCGCTCTGCTGCTCTGCCAGAGAGGCGCGCGACTCGCAAGCGGCGACAGCGGTAGGCAACTGGAAGGGACGCGGCGATGGATGACAGACAGGAACCTCGGCAAATCATTTTATTCGGACCGAAGAAAATGATTGGTCAGACTTTTATCAGAAATATATGAGAATAGAATATTAATTAGTTTCAACACCTGGTGGATTTCTTTTACATTTTAGTGTGCCATACACGTATTAGGAGCATTTTAAGATTACAAAAGAAAAGTGTAAAAATGCCAAAAAGGTAAGAATTGCTTTAACGGTACCATTTTCACTACCGTCTGATGACATATGTGGATTTGTGGTAATATCAACTATTAGTAATAGTCAAGAGCTTTCTATAGTCACCAATTAATATCTTGTAGCATTTATATTTCTTTGGTGATATTGACCCTTATTTTTTCCTCCTTTGGGGGATGACCGTTTTTTGGCCCCTTTTTTCAGGATGTGGGTGTCCTTCAATTTTAATGAAACCTTTATTTTTGAAAAGATCTTAATGTGCACTGCCACCAAAATAAATTTCATAATGGAACTGACGTACCTTCATTAATAAAATGCTGAGTCATTTTTTTTTCCATTTTCGTCCTAAAATTCACGATGCCACGAGCGGGCATGATAAAAAGGCATTGATCCATAAAAAGAGGTCGGGTCAACTTAAACACCAACTCGGGCAGCCAATATCTACCAACAGTCAACTGCCCAAAGGCAAAATTATTGAAAATGAACCAAACATATGTCGAGCTGCGATAGTTTGTGAGCTGATGTATAACTCAACAGTTTGGATCACAGACTACCAGAATATTGATGGAATTATACCCTTTTCAAGTCCCAAAAAAATTACATCAAATTTAGGCTGTGCTACATGGAATATGCGTGCAATCACGTACACCAAGAAACAAACAGAAACTATAAGAGTCTGCTATAAGAGCTGCTCTGTGGTTCCTTGCTGTGAGGAGAAAACTACTTACACGATGCCAGGGCAACTGTTTTTGGCAGCCCTAATCTGCCAAGAAAGCAGTTTCTTTGGCATTCTTTGTCAGTGATATTTAGAAATGAATATTTGAGATGGCAGTGCGCCACACTGCGAGCATCTCACTAACAAATGCAACTAAAAATTCCAGCATATGACTAAAAATCAAATTTTAGTTGCATGCAGCATTCTGCTTCTGACATGGGTTAGAACTCATAAAATACACTGTAGCTCATTACTGATACCATAATAATGAAAACTACAACTCCCACATGTATGTTACAGATAACTGGGATGAGAGATTTCATTTCACCATGATTGACTGGTTACAATATTGGTTCCGTATCATTTGATTGAGAGTGTGTTGGAGAGTGTGGCTGAGATAACAGTGGTTGTACTGTTTGATTCAATACCAGATGCATGACATAAAATGTTGTCTAGTTTATCATTTTTTGCCACGTGTTTATTGGCACCGACCAACAGAATGTTAGATGTGGTTCTCACGTGTCACACCTCATTCAAATGACTCTCTGACCGGTGCTATGAACAAACGTTTGTAATTCACTTGGAAATGCAACCCTCCTCCCTCCCGAAACCCATAGCAGGACATTACTGGCTAGTTTTCGCTGCAAAAAATTGGAAAAGAGGAGGAGATTTGTCTGTGCAGGTATCGTCAAACATATTTTATGAGGAAGAATCGGGCCCTCAGTGTGGCCAAATCAACTACTTGGAACATTCTCAAAAACAAACAACACATCATGCGCTTAGGAACACCAGTGGGCCCTGAAAGATAAAGATAACAACTGTAGTGGATGACCAAAGAATTTTTTTCGCTGATGAAGACAAAACCCCTACACAACAGTGGGCCTAATGAAAAACACCTCAAGGAGGTTGGTGCATCTGATCGGAAGTCAAAAATCAAGAGAAAACTCCACCCGAGTAATTACAGGAGACTTGTTACAAAATTAAAACCATTGATAAACCCCAAAAATTGGAAAACCAAGTTGAAAGTTTGCCAAAAGGATCCTATCCTATGGATAGATGTGACAACAATCAACGAGCACCAGAATGATGAGGAGACTGTGGCAAAAGGAATAAAACTTTCATGGTCTGAAATGTACTATCGCATCTGTAAGGCATACTGGATGCAGCATTATGGCATGGTTGAGTACAGCTGGCAATGGAACTGGTTCACAAGTACATTTCAATGATGACAGCTGCAGTATGAATTGGGCCTGTGCAATATATAGATATTACATCAATATCATGATAAAAGATATTTTCCAAAATTTTATGTATTTTTTATGTACTAATATGATATGACTTAAGTGTTGTCTTTTCAGGTTTTAATGACTAGGTTACAGGGAAGGAATGCAGTTATCTGCAGTTATTAGAATGTTTTAGCAGTTGCCTGTACCCATGTGGTCATCATGTCCACATTACAAATGAAAATTTGTCAAAAATCACATTTGGGTTTTTGAAATCACCAATAGTTATTCCAAAAATATCGCCACAATGTTGATATTGTGATATTCAGTCATTGTTGAATTTTGATTTTGCCCGTTTTGCCCAGCCCTAGTATGAATTCTGAATTATATAGTGCTATAGTGTCCCACTAAAAACCCATTGTAGAGAATTTCAGAGTTAAAGAGAGAGAAAACTTCCATCTGAAGTGAACAGCAAATGAAAGAACTGGCCCTTAGGTATTACAAGATGTTTTTTTTGGTCAAAAAAGCTGAACTGAATAATGAATACATAAACATTTGGTTTGAAATACTCATGGAAGACATTGCATTTCATGTTAACAGAGCTTCATTCAGGTTTTCATTGAGGTCAACTGTCCAAATGCAAGGGGTCAAAAAAGCTCTCGCTGAAGAACCAAAGTTTCTGCTAACCAGTGAATGTGCTGACACCCAATAGCTAAATACACCAGCAATCCAATGATCTGTGAAGAATTGTATCCACCAATACAACAAATGCTTTGCTATATAACACACCTAACACAACAAATGCTTTGCTATATATAACTTATAGAAATAAGTGTTTGAGAAACACTACAAGAACCAATCTTTGTTGATACTGCGGGGATAAGTCAATGTGGCACAGCAAATGGCGAAATGCTTTCCAAATAAAGTCTACTCTGGGATTTTAAGGGCTAGCCAAAATGTCTATCCACCTTACAGTACACTGGCAAGAAGCAGACAGGAGGCATTAGACCATTCACCCATACCGTTTCAGTAGGGATCAAGCGACAACCTCTGGGGCTGCTAAGTGAGGCCAACGCAGAAGTGCCAAAAACTGCAGTTCCTCGAATGGCCACTTGGGGCTGGCTAAAATAGCAAGTCAATCCCCATTGACCACCATGTTAACAAGTGTTGCCACTAAACGTGGCCATGTCCCCTGCCAGGTCATGGTAATTGATTGGGGTCGGCGTATCACACAAATACACATTGAAACCGAAGATGAATGAAATCGGTCAAACCGTTCTTGAGATATCACGTTCACAAAAAAATGGGACATGATGGCAGACGGACGGACGGAGCTGAATACTGTGTCACCTGCTCCGCTCGCTACCGTGGCAGCGGGGGACAAAAAAGCCCAATATTACAGCAGAAATAAACATGTTTACAGCCTGGTTCAAAAAATGAATTTAATTGCTATAGCACCCCCCTGGCCCCTGTGAAAACTGTGGGAAGAGTGAATTCTTATGTAACTCATCCATTTTCATTGTACAAAGGCTTAAATTTCTACATAATTAAGCATGTGGCCACTTTGAGTGACAGGACCTTGATACAATCCATGGACAAGATTTGTCACATCTGGTCACGTCATATAGCTTGACTGAAGCACAGCCTACACACAGGCCTACATAACTCCAAGCTAGAGTAGGAACTAGTGAAACTAGTAAATTAAACAGATATTTTGATAAGAATAAGCAGGTAGGTATAATTTGATAGCCATTGACACATGCCAAGCTATGCATATTACACGTTAGCTTCATGAAAAAAATTGTATCCATCGAAGCACTAGCTCAAAAGTTTTCCCCTAACTCGAGCAATTGTCAATACAAAAAAAAAGAAAAGAAAAAAGCCTGATCAAGCCTTTTCGCCAAAATTTCTTACACTTCTGAGACGACCACACTTCCAAAGCACAGCTCTCTGGTGCTTAGGTCTACTGCAACGCATAATAACATTGAACGATAGCAACCTTATCATCTACATCAGCGCTTTTTAAAGGTCCTCTATTATGTCACCAGGTGCACAGCTAATTAGCTATTACAAGCCATTTCAAAATCTTTTCCGTTTTGATATCACGTGGGGAAGTAACCAACCAGAGGCAAAAAGAACTGATCACCTTCAGCCAAGCAGTCAATCAGATTTCATTATTCTGGGTCGTTACTCGCCCTTGTGATGTCAGGTAGGGGAGACTTTGAACTGGCTCATAATGGCTAATTTGCTGTGCACCATAATAGGGGACCTTGAAACCTCACCTGGAGCACCACTTCCCCTGCATGTTTTAGAGCTCTGCCTGCCTCTGCACCGGTGAATCAAATTATCAGCTTGTTACCCGTTAAGATGCTTGATAATGAGCAAATCGTAGAATCATCCGCACTAGCAGGGAGAGATATAAAACCTGCAGGAGAGGTGGTACTCCAGGGGTGGTTTGAGAAGCACTGATCTACATCATCTGTGATTGTTGACGGCGATGCCAAAAATTATGCTGGAAATCATATCATCTGAATATCGCTGTGGAAAGCCCTTCTCAAAACATCGATAAGGTGACCGTTCCCCAGCTGAAAGCTTCTTAACACGGCTTATACGCTCGGTATCATACAGCCAAGTATCCGTAAACACGTACGCTAAAGTAACTTTTCTGCATTTCGCAAGACCAGAAGTGACTTGACCACAAAACTATTAGACCGGGAGCCCAGGGGGGTTCAGCCTAGTTGGGAAGGTTACTAATTCTAATCCCTATCACGTTGTTGCGCATGGGTCGTAATAGAGGGATCTGGACTACTAAAGTAACAACTTGTATTTAATGCTGGTCATCTCCACACTTTAGGATAAGGGATGCCAGAAAATTTCATTGGTGGGAGGGGTCCAGCAGACGGAATTATAGGGGTCCTCGAAATTGAGCTAGATCAGCTAATTGAGTTACCGGATGAAACCTGGCGCAAAATGTTCAACAAACCTCCCTGGATTGGGAATGGCCACTGCCAGAAATTTTCTGTGGTGGAATATCCCCAGCAGAAGCCCCCAAATAGGCCACAACCAAAATTGAGCAAGATCAACTCATTGAGTTATAGAGTGCAGCCCTCTGGCAACGTGTGCTTTGTTCGTAAGTAGATGGTCAGTGATACCACAAGCTAATTCTTTGGAAACCTTTGCAAAGCTGTGGATTTAGGCTTGTGCTTGGTTCTTTTGTGCACACTTATATTGTTTCATAAGTAATACCCGGTGATGTAAATGATTTAAAACACATGCATTGCATGTATTAAGAACAATTATGAATGCAAATATTGTATCCTGGAACCAATAAGAAAAACATAAAAATTTAACTAAAGTATTTTCATTATAATCCAGTATATCCATGGAGTACAGTGGGACTTTGTTCTTCACCAATACTGATGCTCATGGTGAGTGTACTAGGACAAGGCATCGTTTCAACAGGCCAAAAACCTGGTTCAGCTCTCAACAAATATGTTTATGTATGGGATTAGGAAACAGGAAATACTGCAGGGTTTGAAACATTTTTTGGAACCTGGTTGGCCACCAGGGTAACCTTTTTTCAGTTTTCAGATTTTTGGTTGCCGGATTAAAAAAAAAAAAAATTTCCTCAATGAAAAATGGCGAAAAACGACATGAAGGAATGTGATGAGTGGAAGAAATTCTGACGCATCAAGTTGTTTACAGAATACTGTAACATTTGAGCCTCGTGCTCAGTTCAGATGCATGAAGGACTGTAAGTTGAGGACTCAGGTGCAAGGATGGACTTGGTTTTATTTTATTATGCTTGCTTCACCGCAGCAGGCACAACCATTGCAATAGAAAAACAAAGAGGAAACAAGGTTCCTTAATAAACACTATCAGTAATACAGAGTCTGGGCTAAAGCTGCAGTAACAATGTATTACAAGCAGAAAGGCAAAAAGGAAATGAGGTTTCTCTAAATACAGTGCAAATACAGCATTAAAATTTAAGAGTTTTGATTAGATATGTGAAAACACGAGTTCAGCTACAAGAGTAGCAATACCGAACTGGCAGGAATATATGAGATCTCACAATGGGAAATGTGAGGCGCGGACTTAAATACACACTGCTACCACTCAGCGGCAATTAAACATAGATGCAAACAATGATGATGGGCATGAGAAATGCTGTCTGGGTCTTAGTAGACCAGTGAGCTGGATAGCTAGAGGCGTGCCCTGACAGCGCAGCGCAGCGACCTCCTCCCCTAAACCCAGGGCGCGACTCCCGTAATATCTGATCTTCGGCGAGGTAAGTACCTTCTAGGGCGCGGGGCAAGGTTGTCTGGGTGGGCCTGGTGGAACTCGGCCAGGAGCTACAGATCCAAGATGTCATCACGATCTGCCCAGCCCTCCCAGTCTACCAGGTATTGGATCTTACCTGCTCGTCTTCTTGATTGAAGCAGGCTGCAAACCCAGTAGGCTGGGCCACCATCTCCCTCCAGAACAGGGGGCATCTCCCTCCGCCCGGGGTCCAGCAATCACGAGCCTGAGCAGGGATGTGTGAAAGGTGCTATTACTGTGAGAGTGAGATGGCACCAGCCTAAGCGGGGATGTGTGAAAGGAGTTATTACTGCGGGAGTGAGACGGCACAGGCCAAAGCAGGGATATGTGAAAGGTGTTATTACTGCGGGAGTGAGACGGCACCGGCCTAAGCAGGGATGTGTTAAAGGAGTTATTACTGTGGGAGTGAGAAGGCACCAGCCTAAGCAGGGATGTGTGAAAGGAGTTATTGCTGCGGGAGTGAGACGGCACCGGCCTAAGCAGGGATGTGTGAAAGGAGTTATTACTGTGGGAGTGAGACGGCACCGGCCTAAGCAGGGATGTGTGAAAGGAGTTATTACTGTGGGAGTGAGACGGCACCAGTCTAAGCAGGGATGTATGAAAGGAGTTATTACTGTGGGAGTGAGACGGCACCGGCCTAAGCAGGGATGTATGAAAGGAGTTATTACTGCGGGAGTGAGACGGCACCGGCCTAAGCAGGGATGTGTGAAAGGAGTTATTACTGCGGGAGTGAGACGGCACCGGCCTAAGCAGGGATGTGTGAAAGGAGTTATTACTGTGGGAGTGAGACGGCACCGACCTAAGTAGGGATGTTTTAAAGGTGTTATTACTGTGGGAGTGAGACGGCACCAGCCTAAGCAGGGATGTATGAAAGGAGTTATTACTGTGGGAGTGAGAAGGCCCCAGCCTAAGCAGGGATGTGTGAAAGGAGTTATTACTGCGGGAGTGAGACGGCACCGGCCTAAGCAGGGATGTGTGAAAGGAGTTATTACTGTGGGAGTGAGACGGCACCAGCCTAAGCAGGGATGTGTTAAAAGAGTTATTACTGTGGGAGTGAGACAGTACCAGCCTAAGCGGGGATGTGTGAAAGGAGTTATTACTGCGGGAGTGAGACGGCACAGGCCAAAGCAGGGATATGTGAAAGGTGTCATTACTGTGGGAGTGAGACGGCAGCGGCCTAAGCAGGGATGTGTGAAAGGTGTTATTACTGTGGGAGTGAGACGGCACCGGCCTAAGCAGGGATGTGTTAAAAGTGTTATTACTGTGGGAGTGAGACGGCACCGGCCTAAGCAGGGATGTGTGAAAGGTGTTATTACTGTGGGAGTGAGACGGCACCGGCCTAAGCAGGGATGTGTTAAAGGTGTTATTACTGTGGGAGTGAGACGGCACCAGCCTAAGCAAGGATGTGTGAAAGGAGTTATTGCTGTGGGAGTGAGAAGGCACCAGCCTAAGCAGGGATGTGTGAAAGGAGTTATTACTGCGGGAGTGAGACGGCACCAGCCTAAGCAGGGATGTATGAAAGGAGTTATTACTGTGGGAGTGAGACGGCACCGGCCTAAGCAGGGATATGTGAAAGGTGTTATTACTGCGGGAGTGAGACGGCACCAGCCTAAGCAGGGATGTATGAAAGGAGTTATTACTGTGGGAGTGAGACGGCACCGGCCTAAGCAGGGATGTGTTAAAGGAGTTATTACTGCGGGAGTGAGACGGCACAGGCCAAAGCAGGGATATGTGAAAGGTGTTATTACTGCGGGAGTGAGACGGCACCAGCCTAAGCAGGGATGTGTGAAAGATGTTATTACTGCGGGAGTGAGACGGCACCGGCCTAAGCAGGGATGTGTGAAAGGTGTTATTACTGCGGGAGTGAGACGGCACGAGCCTAAGCAGGGATGTATGAAAGGAGTTATTACTGTGGGAGTGAGACGGCACCGGCCTAAGCAGGGATGTGTTAAAGGAGTTATTACTGCGGGAGTGAGACGGCACAGGCCAAAGCAGGGATATGTGAAAGGTGTCATTACTGTGGGAGTGAGACGGCAGCGACCTAAGCAGGGATGTGTGAAAGGAGTTATTGCTGTGGGAGTGAGAAGGCACCAGCCTAAGCAGGGATGTGTGAAAGGAGTTATTACTGCGGGAGTGAGACGGCACCAGCCTAAGCAGGGATGTATAAAAGGAGTTATTACTGTGGGAGTGAGAAGGCACCAGCCTAAGCAGGGATGTGTGAAAGGAGTTATTACTGCGGGAGTGAGACGGCACCGGCCTAAGCAGGGATGTGTGAAAGGAGTTATTACTGTGGGAGTGAGACGGCACCAGCCTAAGCAGGGATGTGTTAAAGGAGTTTTTACTGTGGGAGTGAGACGGCACCAGCCTAAGCGGGGATGTGTGAAAGGAGTTATTACTGCGGGAGTGAGACGGCACAGGCCAAAGCAGGGATATGTGAAAGGTGTCATTACTGTGGGAGTGAGACGGCAGCGGCCTAAGCAGGGATGTGTGAAAGCTGTTATTACTGTGGGAGTGAGACGGCACCGGCCTAAGCAGGGATGTTTTAAAGGTGTTATTACTGTGGGAGTGAGACGGCACCAGCCTAAGCAAGGATGTGTGAAAGGAGTTATTGCTGTGGGAGTGAGAAGGCACCAGCCTAAGCAGGGATGTGTGAAAGGAGTTATTACTGCGGGAGTGAGACGGCACCAGCCTAAGCAGGGATGTATGAAAGGAGTTATTACTGTGGGAGTGAGACGGCACCGGCCTAAGCAGGGATGTGTGAAAGGAGTTATTACTGTGGGAGTGAGACGGCACCAGCCTAAGCAGGGATGTGTTAAAGGAGTTATTACTGTGGGAGTGAGACGGCACCGGCCTAAGCAGGGATGTGTGAAAGGTGTTATTACTGTGGGAGTGAGACGGCACCAGCATAAACAGGGATGTGTGAAAGGAGTTATTACTGCGGGAGTGAGACAGCACCAGCCTAAGCGGGGAAGTGTTAAAGGACTTATTACTGTGGGAGTGAGACGGCACCGGCCTAAGCAGGGATGTGTTAATGGTGTTATTACTGTGGGAGTGAGACGGCACCAGCCTAAGCAGGGATGTGTGAAAGGAGTTATTACTGCGGGAGTGAGACGGCACCGGCCTAAGCAGGGATGTGTGAAAGGAGTTATTACTGCGGGAGTGAGACGGCACCAGCCTAAGCGGGGATGTGTTAAAGGAGTTATTACAGTGGGAGTGAGATGGCACCGGCCTAAGCAGGGATGTGTTAAAGGTGCTATTACTGTGGGAGTGAGACGGCACCAGCCTAAACAGGGATGTGTGAAAGGAGTTATTACTGCGGGAGTGAGACGGCACCGGCCTAAGCAGGGATGTGTGAAAGGTGTTATTTCTGTGGGAGTGAAACGGCACCGGCCTAAGCAGGGATGTGTTAAAGGTGTTATTACTGTGGGAGTGAGACGGCACCAGCCTAAGCAGGGATGTGTGAAAGGAGTTATTACTGTGGGAGTGAGCCGGCACAGGCCTAAGCAGGGATGTGTGAAGGGTGCTATTACTGTGGGAGTGAGACGGCACCGGCCTAAGCAGGGATGTGTTAAAGGTTTTATTACTGTGGGAGTGAGACGGCACCGGCCTACGTAGGGATGTGTTAAAGGTGTTATTACTGTGGGAGTGAGACGGCACCAGCCTAAGCAGGGATGTGTGAAAGGAGTTTTACTGCGGGAGTGAGACAGCACCGACCTAAGCAGGGATGTGTGAAAGGTGCTATTACTGTGGGAGTGAGACGGCACCGGCCTAAGCAGGGATGTGTTAAAGGTGTTATTACTGTGGGAGTGAGACGGCACCGGCCTAAGCAGGGATGTGTTAAAGGTGTTATTACTGTGGGAGTGAGGCGGCACCAGCCTAAGCAGGGATGTGAGAAAGGAGTTATTACTGCGGGAGTGAGACGGCACCGACCTAAGCAGGGATGTGTGAAAGGTGTTATTACTGCGGGAGTGAGACGGCACCAGCCTAAGCAGGGATGTTTGAAAGGTGTTATTACTGCGGGAGTGAGACGGCACCGACCTAAGCAGGGATGTGTGAAAGGTGTTATTACTGCGGGAGTGAGACGGCACCAGCCTAAGCAGGGATGTGTGAAAGATGTTATTACTGCGGGAGTGAGACGGCACCGGCCTAAGCAGGGATGTGTGAAAGGTGTTATTACTGCGGGAGTGAGACGGCACCGGCCTAAGCAGGGATGTGTGAAAGGAGTTATTACTGCGGGAGTGAGACAGCACCGACCTAAGCAGGGATGTGTGAAAGATGTTATTACTGCGGGAGTGAGACGGCACCGGCCTAAGCAGGGATGGGTGAAAGGTGTTATTACTGCGGGAGTGAGACGGCACCGGCCTAAGCAGGGATGTGTGAAAGGTGTCATTACTGTGGGAGTGAGACGGCACCAGCCTAAGTAGGGATGTGTTAAAGGTGTTATTACTGTGGGAGTGAGACGGCACCGACCTAAGTAGGGATGTGTGAAAGGTGTTATTACTGCGGGAGTGAGACGGCACCGACCTAAGTAGGCATGTGTTAAAGGTGTTATTACTGTGGGAGTGAGACGGCACCGACCTAAGTAGGGATGTGTGAAAGGTGTTATTACTGCGGGAGTGAGACGGCACCAGCCTAAGCAGGGATTTGTGAAAGGTGTTATTACTGTGGGAGTGAGACGGCACCGACCTAAGTAGGGATGTGTTAAAGGTGTTATTACTGTGGGAGTGAGACGGCACCGACCTAAGTAGGGATGTGTGAAAGGTGTTATTACTGTGGGAGTGAGACGGCACCGACCTAAGTAGGGATGTTTTAAAGGTGTTATTACTGTGGGAGTGAGACGGCACCGACCTAAGTAGGGATGTGTTAAAGGTGTTATTACTGTGGGAGTGAGACGGCACCAGCCTAAGCAGGGATGTGTGAAAGGTGTTATTACTGCGGGAGTGAGACGGCACCGGCCTAAGCAGGCATGTGTGAAAGGTGTCATTACTACGGTAGTGAGACGACACCGGCTTAAGCAGGGATGTGTGAAACGTGTCATTACTGTGGGAGTGAGACGGCACCGGCCTAATGAAAATGTATGTCCAAACTTTTGACTGGTACTGTACATCATTGGGTATTGCTTATAAAACACTATAAGTGTGCGCAAAACATCCGAGCACAAGCCTAAATCCACAGCTTCGCTAAGGTTTCCAAATAATTAGCTTGTGTTATCACTGACCATCTACTTAGGATGTACGAGGAAAGCACACTGTCCCACAGAATGTTCCTGGCCAGAGGGCTGCACCAGGGTTTGCCCTGTAACTCAGTGAGCTCAGACAACCCCACATCAGAAAATTTCTGGCAACGGCCATTCTTGAAACGGGGGATCTGCTGAACATTTTGTACAAGGTTTCATCCTGTTACTCAATTAGCTGATCTAGCTCAATTTTGGGCACCTTATAATTCCGCCTGCCGGGCCCCTCCCACTAATTAAATTTTCTGGCACCCCTCATCCTAAAGTGTGGAGATGACCAGCATTAAATACAGGGATGTTTCAAGTTGTTACTCTCTAGAGTGATCTAGCTGTGTTGGGCATGTCGCATTTTAACCCCTTACTACACCCACCAGCTGGAGCCCAGCAGAAGTCCAGATCCTTCTTTTGGGACCCATGCCCGACACCATGATAGGGATTAGAATTGGTAACTTTCCCAGCTAGGTTAATCCCCTGGGCTCCCGGTCTTATATCCCGTAATGCATCGGAAACGGGGCATGACTGCAACATCAGGGCGTTTTTTTGCATTGACGATTGCTTGAATTGATTGCGCATTTGAAAAAATTAACATTTCTTGGAGTATTATGAAGACATCTTTACCACAGTAAATTTCGGAGTAGAGACTTTGGAAACGTATGGAAGATCATTACGTACTGTTCTCCCTCCAAGCAGAGCAGCTGTTGAAAAACGTGACTTGTCGTCCGATCCCTCCAGTAAAATAACAGTGAAATTAAACCATCACAATGTGTGACTTCCTGGGGCGTATTCCACAAAGCTGGGGAACTGAGTAAGCCTGGCTTTTTCACCAAGTAAAACCTTACTTGGTAACCTTACTCAGTTACCAAGCTTTGTGGAATACCCCCCTGATCTGACTTGCAAATGTAACCAAAATAACAGTAATTTCTATGGGATTCGAAGGTGCACAATGTGAATGTCAGCGCAATTCAATGAAATTGAATAGCCTACAGTAACAAATTAGCCTACTTCGTGTATATTTGTAAATGTTCTTGTTATAATTTACAGTATTAAAATAACCAGTCATTAAGGCTCATCAGCAATTATACATGCTTTTTTGTTAGAAATACAGCAATAAACATTTCTGTCTGTATGCAGTGCAGTACCAGTACTAACGTTGTTTCACAACATTTCAAAACCATGTTTCAAAAGTTCAATGCTGTTTCAAAGGTTTTTGAATTGCCATCTCTACTACTTAGCCATAGCAAACCATCTTCAAATCTGGACCTCGAATCAAAATTCAGTCCAGGTTTTCTTTTATCCCAGGTAATTAAATGAGCATTTAGTGCCCCTGATTGGCCAGACTGTCTTAACTCCCAACTCCCAGGTAAAGGGAGGGTGGAAAACCAGTAGGTCTTGGGCCTCGAGGACTCTATTTTGAGGACCATTGAGGTAGGTTATCTTTCTGCACACAACCTAGCTTCATTTGGCCAGCCCATAGGGCCCGCCTCAGCTCCCCAAGCGGTCCACCTCTTCGCCCATTTTTGGATTAGCGAGGAGTTGGACAGTCAAGCTCTGCTAAAATAGTGACCAAATGAGCTTCATTTTGGCTTTTCAGAACTTGATGGGTGATTTCACAGAGACTACGTTCATTATTTTATACAGTCTATGGTAGGGATACATAATCAGGTGTATGAATGGATGTATATAGGTAAGTATGCTGGTTTTGCAGAAAGAGAAAATGAGAAAAGACACAGCTACATTAACTATTGCACATGCATAATAATGATACAATGAGGCCAGTTCGGCTACCCACATAAACTAATGCATAAAGTAGCTTGCTAATCATGCTAGCAGTGTGTAATGATCAAATATGCAGTGAACTTCCAAGATCCCAGAACTCGAAAAGCAGCGACATGCTCATTATAGTAACGGTAGCTAATACCTGCACTAATGTACATATCCACTCAATATACTGAATAGAAAAGACAACTTGCGTTCCACTCACGCGTACTTTGTAGAAAATTTACCAACAATAAGCAAAGAAAATGGAGCATGAATTAATCTTCTGTTGCAAGACAACCAACACAGAAACATAGGGGGAGCACTAGCTTGTGCATTAACCAATCAAAGCTAATAAAATCAGCTAAAAACAAGCAGGAATTTGAACAAAATGAGTTGTTAAGCCTCAACAGACTTTGATCATGCTATTGTAAGTCAATGTCACCATCATGTGGCTGCCTAAGTGTTCCTTGATTTCTCATAAGCTAAACCTTTTCTAGGGATGGAAGGTTGGGGACTTTCAGTTTTTTAATGTTCAGACACATTCTCATTACTTGAAGCTTTGTGCAACAAACAAATTGAAAAAAAAAAAAATCAGAGTCATAACAACTGTTGCTCCGTATGGGCAATTCTTTAATTTGGTTAAGTGCAAAAATTGTCTTTCACTTCAAGATGGACAGCAACACAAAGACTACAGAGCAAGAAATCAAGACATTAGGGCTAAGAAGTGTAAATGTTCAACAATGGCCACATCGCTCACTGGATCTTAATCAAAGTGAGCATGCATTTAATTTGTCAAAGTCAAAACACTGAGAACAAGTTGGAACTGACAAGAGCTACAAGGAAAGCCTGGCAGAGCATCACATGGAAGAAACCCATCATCTGGTGATGTCTATAGGTTCCAGACCTCAGGCAGTTTAAGAATTTGCAAAAACCAAATATTAAAAATGACAATTCAATTCATGATTATGTAAGTCAACCCAATTACTTTTGAACCCCTAGAACTGGGGATGGGGTACTACGTATACCGATGATTGTAATACTTACATGGCACATACACAATTTTTCATCAATCTCACACTAATGATGAAATTCTACACTTCAAGTACATCTTGATTGTTTCCATTTCAAATCAAATGATTATTTTAATCATACTCCCAATACTTACAGACCTGACTGTACATTTAGAGCGATCTGTGGAATGATACAATAAAAGAGAAAGCACTTGTACAATCATTAAATAGAATGCAAAATTACCCATTTTTGTCATCAACCCAAGAATTCATGCAAGAATCAACATCTCAGGAAAGCGATAACATTTCTTTATGATAAAACACAGTCATTCTGGAGTGTAAAATAGGAAATTCAGCATCAACACAAACTATTAGCATCCTTTCAATCAACGTTGATTAATTTGTCGAGTAGTCTTAAATAAGTTGACAGTTCCCATCTCCCATCTTGAATTGGGAGCTTATTTGAGAAAGCTAGGGCCCCTGAGAAGAGACATCTTGATGCAACTTCCTGTGTGTAAAGCTGACTCCGCCCACGTCCTTGACCAGGCTTTGCAGTGCTGGGGGTGGGGGGAGCACTACTCTCCCACCTCAGAAGGCATCTTTGATGTTCTTCAGCTGGCGCACGGCCAGGTCGACGGGAAGGCAGAATCTCAGGTGGCTGAGCCGGCCGAGTGTGTGCAGGGCACCTTCGAACCCCGTCTGGGCCATGTAGCTCCAGGGCTGGTAGTGCAAGTGCACCAAGGCACCAGACTTGCACAGCAAGTTCAGCCAGGAAACCAGCCTCTGTTCGTTGAGCGCCATGCACACCAACGCCTTAAACTCTGAATCGGCGCCTCGTTTGTAGGGGTCGTGCTCGCGGAGGACTGAGTGGACCGCCCACAGCAGCGACTGCTTGGGCGTAGCTGTCAAAGGCCTGCACCCGACGGGCAGACTGAAGGATTGAGAGAGCTTGCGAGCTGGAGCCTCGGCAAAGGCCTGGCCGTTTTTTGAGTTGTAGTACTTGACAAAGAGCTCCCAGGGATGCATGGTCTGCGGGGTGGGGCTGAAAGGTAGGAGGCAGGCGATGGGGGCCAGAACCAGGCTCATACCCTGGGATGGCGAGTACAGCCCATGCGCCAGCAGGTCTCGCAGGGCTATGGCCAGCTCTTTACGGACGATGGTCGTCAGCTCGTTGTGCATGCCCCAGGGCGGCCCGCTGCTGTGGCAGGTCAGGTGCTGCGCCGTCAGAGGCCTGCAGAGAGTGTGCTGCTGTACGCGGTCCACTGCCACCTCCAGCCTCCGCAGCAGGGAGTCGTAATCCTGAACCGCCTCGCTCTGCGAGAAGAAGCTCCGCGGTACGTGCCCTGCCGCACAGCCGAACTGGCTTACGGCAAAGATTTGCAGCACCGCCAGTGCACGCTGAATCAGCTGCAGGCCTGTCTCTCGCATCTTCTGGGCTTGCTCTGGATCCACTAGAGGAAGGAAGGAAAGAATGCATCAGTCACATAAACCTTGAAATTAACTCCCTTATACAAATACCAAATCAGGCTAATCCTTGCCTTTGTGAGCATGAACTCCATTTAAGGCTTTATGAGTCATTTGAGTGTCACAGTGACTGGAAAAATTACTTCAACGAAGCAAGACCCTCTTATCATTTGGAATTTAATTTTATTTCTTCTTAAAACTTATTTCCATTTATTATTAGCTCCCACTGCTCGCCGCGCGGGAGCTATGATATCGGGCTACGTCTGTGCGTCCGTCCGTCAACACATTTTGCTGTATCTCATCAACGATTTCAGTTACAGGCTCTTAATTTTTACTGCACATGCATCTCATAAAGGCCTATAAATGACATGCCTAAAGGAGACCTTGGCCTATTTTTTCAGGGTCATTAGCCTAAAAATATCACCAAACACTTTGACATTCTCTGTTATCTGATCAAATATTTCAGTTACAGGCTCCTAATTTTTACTGGACATGCATCTCATAAAGGCCTACAAATGACGTGCCAAAAGGTGACCTAAGCCTATTTTTTCAAGGTAACTGGCTCAAACATATCACAAAAATTTTCAAGATTTTGCTTTATCTCATCAACTATTTCAGTTACAGGCTCCTAATTTTTTAATTATGAATTATAAATTACCTGATGTTTTACTAGCAATCCACTGTTTTGAGGCGTGGTACACACTTTAGCGTCAGACACAAGTAGGCATTAGTATATTTTACTGTTTTTGACCGTTAAAATGATGGTGCTTGTAAACTGTCAATTCATTCGGTCTCCAAACTAAACGGAAAACTAAAAGTAAGTCGTTTGTGCATTAATATTATACAAATCGTCCATTGGGGTTGCTAAGTAGCCTAGTGCTTGACTGGTAACTGATAAGTTGTTGGTTCAAGCCCCCCAATGGAGCTTGGGATTCTGACTTGATCTGGAGAGATGAATTTTGGAAATCGCGCCAAGGGATCCACAAAAATTGCTCCAAGGGATCTAAGCCGGTTACTCTCCATCCCTCCTCACTTGCAAATATTCTATCGGGAATTTCTCCTGGGGCATCCTTTAAAAACAGACAGATGTTCTCAGTGGAATACTACACCTTAAATGCTGGAGCATGCTTGACAACCTGATAATCACAGGGCCACCGCAAAAGAACCAAGACAACTCGGAGAATGAAATCAGACAATTTACATACAAAACCCAAAACCAGTGAAGTTGGCACGTTATGTAAATCATAGATAAAAACAGAATACAATGATTTGCAAATCCTTTTCAACTTCTATTCAATTGAATACACTGCAAAGACAAGATGTCTAATGTTCAAACTGAGAAACTTTATTTTTTTTTGCAAATAATCATTAACTTAGAATTTAAAGGCAGCAACACGTTGCAAAAAAGTTGGCACAGGGGCCTTTTTACCACTGTGTTACATCGCCTTTCCTTTTAACGACACTCAGTAAACGTTTGGGAACTGAGGGGACCAATTTTTGAAGCTTTTCAGGTGGAACTCTTTCCCATTCTTGCTTGATGTACAGCTTAAGTTGTTCAACAATCCGGGGTCTCCATTGTCATATTTTACGCTTCATAATGCGCCACACATTTTCAATGGGAGACAGGTCTGGACTACAGGTAGGCCAGTCTAGTACCCACACTCTTTTACTACGAAGCCATGCTGTTGTAACACGTGCAGAATGTGGCTTGGCATTGTCTTGCTGAAATAAGCTGGATGGCACCATATGTTGCTCCAAAACCTGTATGTACCTTTCAGCATTAATGGTGCCTTCACATATGTGTAAGTTGCCCATGCCTTGGGCAGTAATACACCCCCATACCATCACAGATGCTGGCTTTTGAACTTTGCGCCTATAACAGTCCGGATGGTTCTTTTCCTCTTTGGCCCGGAGGACACGACGTCCACAGTTTCCACAAACAATTTGAAATGTGGACTCGTCAGACCACAGAACACTTTTTCACTTTGCATCAGTCCATCTTAGATGAGCTTGGGCCCAGCGAAGCCGGCGGCGTTTCTGGGTGCTGTTGATAAATGGCTTTTGCTTTGCATTGTAGAGTTTTAACTTGCACTTGCAGATGTAGCGACGAACTGTAGTTACTGACCGTGGTTTTCTGAAGTGTTCCTGAGCCCATGTGGTGATGTCCTTTACACACTGATGTCGGTTTTTGATGCAGTACCGCCTGAGGGATCGAAGGTAACGGGCATTCAATGTTGGTTTTCGGCCTTGTCGCTTACATGCAGTGAT
The DNA here is from genome assembly GCA_029721435.1 of Gymnothorax reevesii. NCBI lineage: Eukaryota > Metazoa > Chordata > Actinopteri > Anguilliformes > Muraenidae > Gymnothorax > Gymnothorax reevesii. The sequence goes on from CM056582.1 coordinate 65,499,726, forward strand.
TTCTCCAGATTCTCTGAACCTTTTGACGATATTGAGGACCGTAGATGATGAAATCCCTAAATTTCTTGCAATAGCTCGTTGAGGAATATTGTTTTTAAACTGTTCGACAATCTGCTCACGCATTTGTTCACTAAGTGGTGACCCTCGCCCCACCATTGTTTGTGAATGACTGAGCATTTCAGGGAAGCTGCTTTTATACCCCATCATGGCACCCACCTGTTCCCAATTAGCCCATTCGCCTGTGGGATGTTCCAAATAAGTGTTTGATGAGCATTTCTCAACATTTCTCAGTCTTTTTTGCCACTTGTGCCAGCTTTTTTAAAACATGTTGCAGGCATCAAATTCCAAATGAGCTAATATTTGCAAAAAATTACAAAGTTTACCTGTTCGAACATCAAGTAACTTGTCTTTGCAGTGTATTCAATTGAATATAGGTTGAAAAGGATTTGCAAATCATTGTATTCTGTTTTTATTTACGATTTACACAACGTGCCAACTTCACTGGTTTTGGGTTTTGTAAGTGCATCATAACTATTGATTGATACGGTTACACCCATCACATTTTTCACTAGGTTCACCACATCTGAGAAAGAATAGGCAATAAAATCAGACTGACAGTTCACAGATTTGAGCATTACACACAAAAAAAACCTCTGAGCAACGGAAAGTGAACGGATCTCATCCTGGAATGAATGACAAGTATCCATGGGATATCAGTGAGCAAAAGAAAGAACTACTTCAGTCCCATCGACAGTAGACAGTCCCAACCACCAATAAACTGCACACAGATGGCCACCTCTTACACAACATTAATGTAACAACTTGACTTTTGACTGGACTAATATTCCAAGTAACAGATGGAAATATGACCAGTGACCAAAGAAGAGCAAGTACCATCCAACCTATGACCAGCGTCAACTCCAAAAGCCATGCTCTGTCATGGTATGGGGTCATGTCAGTGCCCCGGGCAAGGGTAACTTGCACTTCTGTGAAGGCACTATTAACACAGAAAAGTACACAAAAATTTTGGAGAAACATATACAGCCTTCAAAACAATGGCTTTTCTAGGATCACCCCTGCATATTTCAGCAACACAAAAAACCATGGGCATTACACAGGCATGGCTGCGTAAGAGGAAGTTGGGGGTGCTGAACTGGCCTGCCTGCAGCCCCAACTTGTCCTCAGTAGAAAACGTGTGGCACATTTTGAAATGCAAAATGCTACAACGAAGATCATTTTTGTTGTACACCAACAAACTTACTTGCAGAATGAATAGGACACAATTTACACCTGAAACACTAAATAAATTGGTGTCTTAGGTCCCTTAAGATTCATTAAGTGTTGTTAAATGAATCACAATACAAAGTCTTAATTACTTCACTGTCCCAACTTTTTTTTTTTTTTGAAATATTCTGCAAGAGCCAAAATTACAATACGTGCTTATTTTGAAAAATCAATAAAATTCACAAGGTAAAACATCCAATGATGTGCCACTGACTTGTTTTCAATGTAATACAAATAAAAGAAAATGCACAAATGACGGTTTTCAGTCTCAAATTTTCTGTAAGACACAGTGATATATGTAGGTAGTAGTTAACAGAAAGTGCAACAGTTAAGATTCAGCATTGCCTATATCTTCATTTAAAGGGAATATGGTTGAACTTCTCCAAATTATGGGATGTACAGATATGTTCATAAATGTATAAATAATTTGAATAACTTTAATTAATAACCACGTTCTGCAGGAATAACATACAAGCTAAACTTCTGTATAATGATTCAACCATTGAATCACAATAATCATCTAACCCCAGCTGAATTTCCACAATATAAATAATATTATAAGACACAAAATCACTTGCCTATTCAGTTTGACCTCAGTCCAACCAACAAGATGGTTTAAAACATTAAACTCACTAGTAACAAAATTTTATTGGCAAAATAATCACAATCCCAGAATAACAGAAATGAAAGACCAACGAGACCTTGAAGCAGCCCAATTCCAAAACTACAACCAAGCAGGACAAATACAATACCTCATCAACCTGACACATGCAACCTACCACCACCTTCATCCTAAGCTCATCATCAAAAAGACAGACTCACAGAACCTACCATCGGCTGATGTATCCTTTGTTGGGATACCATTAAAAAAATAATGCGTTGCTGAATACCCCCCGGCCTGTGCGAGATTTTCTGTCTCAAGGTCACAGCGCAAAGGTGAAAGGTGAAATCAAGTAAAAAAAGGTGACATTGCACATTGATGTGCCACTTTGAGTTTCCATAGCAAATTTGGTGAAGCTGCAATCAGTAGATGCTGAGTTCTAACCAGTACAATATTTCCTGCCTCAAGGTCACAGCGCTCAGGTCAAAGGTCAAATCCAGCAAAAAATATGACATTGCACATCTAAGCGTCAGAGTGAGTTACCATACCAAGTTTAACGAAGCTGCTATCAATAGTTACTGAGTACTGGGCCGGACAAGATTTCCAAGATCAAGGTCACAGTGCTAAGGTCAAAGGTCAAAGGTCAAATCCAGCAAAAAAAAAAAACCTAATGCTGCACATCTGTGTGTAACAATGAGTAACTATACCAAATTTGACGCTGCCATCAATAGTTACCGAATACTGACCCGTAAAAATTTCCTGCCTCAAGGTCACAGCGCTAAGGTCAAAGGTCAAATCCAGCAAAAGAAACATGACGTTGCACATCGATGTGTCACAGTGAGTTACCATACCAAATTTGACAAAGCTGCCATTAATACTTACTGATTAGTGACCCGTAAAATATTTCCCGCCTCAAGGTCACAGCGCTAAGGTAAAAGGTCAAATCCAGCAAAAGAAACATGACGTTGCACATCGATGTGTCACAGTGAGTTACCATACCAAATTTGACGAAGCTGCCTTCAATAGTTACTGAGTACTGGGCCGGACAAGATTTCCACGATCAAGGTCACAGCGCTAAGGGCAAAGGTCAAATCCAGCATCAAACCTGACGTTGCACATCTATGAGTCATAGCGAGTTACCATGCCAAATTTGGTGAAGCTGCAATCAGTAGTTGCTGAGTACTTACCCGTAAAATATTTCCATGATCAAGGTCACAGAGCTAAGGTCAAAGGTCAAATCCAGCAAAAAAAAAAAAACCTGACACTGCACATCTGTGTGTCACACTGAGTTACTAAACCAAATTGGATGAAGCTGCCGTCAATAGTTACTGAATACTAGGCCGGATAAGTTTTCCATTATCGAGGTCACGGCGCTAAGGGCAAAGGTCAAATCTGCCAAAAAACCTGACGTTGCACATCTATGAGTCATAGTGAGTTACCATTCCAAATTTGGTGAAGCTGCAATCAGCAGTTGCGGAGTACTTAACCGTAAAATATTTCCATGATCAAGGTCACAGAGCTAAGGTAAAAGGTCAAATCCAGCAAAAAACCTGACATTGCACATCTGTGTGTCCCACTGAGTTACCATACCAAATTGGATGAAGCTGCCATCAATAGTTACGGAGTACTAGGCCGGACAACTTTTCCATTATCGAGGTCACAGCACCAAGGTCAAAGGTCAAAACCTGACATTGCACATCTAAGGGTCATAGTGAGTTACCATACCAATTTTGGTGAATCTGCGATCATTAGTTGCTGAGCACTGACCCGGACAAAGTCATGGACAGACGACAGAAAGAAAGACAAGCAGGTGATGACAATACCCCTCTGGCCAAAGTTTGGCCGAGGGGTAGAAACAGTTGTTTCATGAATCCTGCAATCTCTGTATCTCTGACAGCTTGGTGGAAATAACCTGCACAAGTAAAAATTGTTGTACAGCCATATGTCGTATGGATATCAGCAAAGACAAAGCATATAACTTTGAAAATGCATCAACTAGAAAAGCTCAATCAGGTCAGTGACTTTTGAGATGTACCACTTAATGGCGAATGTTTCAAATCAAGTTTAACAAGAAACAGGTATGTGACGGAGGCTTAGAAATACTAGTATGTCAGTGAATTAAGTTTTTGGTGTCACTGCAAGGATGGTAAGTACTCATTTTAATTTAGAATAATTGCTCAATTTTGTAGTGAATGCTTTCTAGGACTCTGTCACATATTGTAAAAACAGTTCAAAAAATGCACAACCTGTGTCAGACACATGGCATTGTCCTCATGGCATTATGAAGATCTAAGGACGGAGTCTGAATATTTCCAGTTCAAACACCACAAACTTGCCACAGGATCACTAATACCTACCTCTAACTGAAGTCTGAATGGCAAATTGGAAGTTTGTCTTTGAATGACACCGCTCAATTTAGAGTGACTTTGACCTCTAATGTAGGTGCTGCCCTCTATTGATAACTTACAAAATCAAAGCAGCCTTTTATTTCATTGTATATCAATTCATTTGCGGTAAAGGCCAGGAGTTCATGCGTCTGAACATGCTGAAAATGGGCAATTCTTTGAACTGTTGTGACAGGCAAACAGTCATATAGGCAAATTTTAATGTGCAAATAATGCAGAACTTATCAACAACAGTAGAGTTGGCAAACTTAGATTCATTCGTTATGAAAATACAAAGAGGATTTACAGTCACGACCAAAAAGCTTTAAAAGTGTGGATGCTATGAAAACTTTTTTGTATTTTTTATGCCATACAGACATGACACAAAGTCGTTTCTTAGTAACAAACTTTTTTCATTGAAAAACTAGGCTTATGCCATTGGAGGCGAAGGCTGGGGGTATATCCCCGAATGCCCCCAATCCTCCAATTCCCCAATCCTTGAATAGACTTTCATCTGAACTTAATTTCAGGTCAATCGGACAAATGGTTCTGAAGATATGGCCAAAATGGTAATTTTTCATCACGAAGCGCCACCTGGTGGCAAAATATTGAACAATACAGGTATGATGTCGCCATGTGACATGTTGTGAAGTCATGACCTTGCAGTTGCCCATAGTTTCATGTCAATTGGACAAATCGTTCCAAAGATATGGCAAAAATGGTGAATTTTATGTGACAAAGCTGCACCTTGTGTCAAAACTTTGAACCAAACAGGTATAATGTCATCGTGGGACACATCCACAGGTCATGACCTTTCATTTGCACTTGATTTGAGGTGAATCGGACAAATATTTACAGAGATATGATAAAAACAGTGATTTTTTCTGTTTTTGACCCCTGGTGGCCAATCTAGAAATCGTAAATTGCCCAAAATTGAATCAGTTCTATTTCGTTTCTCCTGACCGCCAGAGGCGGTGCTTTCAGCACATGGATATCCATCACAAGAACGTGCAGGTCAAGTAATAGTAACAACAAAGTCACCTGTGACCTGGGTGACGTCACCCCGTAACCCCGGCATAAAAGACCGGTGAACCCAGGAAGTGACCTCTTTCATCTTCTCGCGTTTTGCAGGTTGCGAGTTGGAAATCGGATACTGGACCAAACGCATGTTGGTTTCGTTACCCGTGGGGTTGGGGCTGTGCGTTACGCATCCCCCAAGAAACTGCGTTGAATCTGTAGATTCTCTTTTCTTATTGTTTTGTTAGTATTACACCGCTAGCTGAGTGCTCTCGCTCGGTGGAGTTAGCTGTGTAGCCCTCAGAGGCGGCGTCCTCGCCGCTGGAGGCCGGCTTGTTTCCTTCAAGTAAGTGGTTTTCATTTCATTTGGCTTAAAGCGGTGTTTCTCGTCGCTGATTTGTTAATCGGTTCTATGGCGCACGGCGTCTATTTTCGTTAGTATTACACCGTCAGCTGAGTGCTCTCGCTCGGTGGAGTTAGCTGTATAGCCCTCAGAGGCAGCGTCCTCGCCGCTGGAGGCCGGCTCGTTTCCTTCAAGTAAGTGGCTTTCATTTCATTGGCTTAAAGCGGTGTTTCTCGCCGCTGATTTGTCAATCGGTTCTGTGGCGCACGGCGCCTATTTTCGTTAGTATTACACCGTTAGCGGAGTGCTCTCGCTCGGTGGAGTTAGCTGTGTAGCCCACAGAGGCGGCGTCCTCGCCGCTGGAGGCCGGTTTGTTTCCTTCAAGTAAGTGGCTTTCATTTCATTTGGCTTAAAGCGGTGTTTCTCGCCGCTGATTTGTTAATCGGTTCTGTGGCGCACGGTGCCTATTTTCGTTAGTATTACACCGTTAGCGGAGTGCTCTCGCTCGGTGGAGTTAGCTGTATAGCCCTCAGAGGCGGCGTCCTCGCCGCTGGAGGCCGGCTCGTTTCCTTCAAGTAAGTGGTTTTCATTACACTTGGCTTAAAGCGGTGTTCTCGCCGCTGATTTGTTAATCGGCTCTGTGGCGCACGGCGCCTATTTTCGTTAGTATTACACCGTTGGCTGAGTGCTCTCGCTCGGTGGAGTTAGCGGTGTAGCCCTCAGAGGCGGCGTCCTCGCCGCTGGAGGCCGGCTTGTGTTCCTTCAAGTAAATGGCTTTCATTTTATTTCACTTAAAGCGGGTTTCTCACCGCTGATTTGTTAATCGGTTCTAGGGGCGCACGGGCCTATTTCGTTAGTATTGTCGACTGCCTTGTTTTGGGTAGCCTTGCCTCCGGCCTGTTCACGGGCTGGCTGCCTTGAGTGTTTTGCGGTGTGTGATGTCTTCTCATGCTAGTGAGTGACTGTTTATTTCCGGCCCCTCGAGCCGGAGGACGACCACCGCGAGTGCCCCTCCTGCCTGGGTATTGAGCACCTGCGGCAGGGGCTGACTGACATGGCCTGCGCAGACTGCATGTGCCTGAGCGAGGCTGCACGGACCGCCAGGCTGGCTAGGATGGATTACCCATCCGACATCCCCCGGGTCTCGGGAGGACAGGATGTGGTGCCGGCTGCAGCAGCGGGGCCCAGCAAGCGCAGTGGGGCTCCCCCACGTTTCGCCGCTCCCAAGGCGATGTAGGCCCTGCTGGCGAATCTCCAGCCTCCGCCACGGGGCAGCAGTGTTCCCGCAGCCACCCCGCCTCCCTGGCAGCCCGACCAATCGCCATCACCACCCGTTCTGTCGCCGGCCGTTGATGCACGCGGCCTCGATAAGCTGTGGGTCCAGGCGTCGGAGAGCTTTGACTGCGGTGGGTCTGACGGTCACGACTCCACCTCTCCGGCCAGTTCCCAGGCCACCAGCCATGGCACCGTGACAGCGTCGGAAGGCGAACGCTCATCCATCCAGCTAACGCTGAGAGCTGCATTGGCCTGTCTGGGTTTGGACACGCCCCCGGTGGCCCAGTATCAGAGCACTTTTTTCAGAGGCTCCACACAGCCTTCCTCGCTGTCTGTTGGGCGGACCCCAGGCGCCTTTCCCACCTCCCCAGTGACTGCAGGACCCTGGTAGCAATGCAGGATGTCCCCACCTACGGCCTCCAGCGGATGCCCAACACTGAGCCCTCCGTGGCTGCCCTCGTCCGTTCGCCCAACGAGGCTCTGCGGCCTGACGACCGATGCCCCCGCGCTCAATGCCGTGTGACCCACGACCTCGTCGTGCGAGGATATACACGGCAGCACGAATGGGCCATATCGACAACTCCTTGTCCCACCTGCTGCTGGCCCTTGCCCAGACGCTGGAGGGGATGAGCGCGGCATCAAGGCAGCTGTGCGACGCGGCGCTCCAGGCCTTTGCCTACTCGCCGCGGGAACTGGGCCGGCTGATGTTGTTCTCACCCTCGCCCGCCGGCAGATATGGCTGGCGCAGTCCTCTCTGGCCAAGCCCAACCGGCGCGTGCTGTGCTCTCTCCCTGTTGTCCCCGGGGAGCTGTTTGGTGAGGCCGCCCAACAAGCCCTGGACCGGAGTGCCCCGACTCCGTCTCGGCCACGCACCCACCAGGAGACCAGAGGGGCTGCTGACTTTCGTCGCCCCACCACCTCCTGTACCCGCGGCGCTGCCCCCTACACCCAGTCCACTCCCTGTCGCCCCCCTGGTGACCGACGGGGGCAGTCTGGGCGGCGCTGACATCAGCGCGCCAGCGGTCGGCCGCTTTTCCAGCGGACAGCTCCAACGCTGGAGAGCGTTGACCCCAGACCCCCACCGAGGGTTACCGCATCTAGTTCTGCCACCGACCACCGCGTTTTCATGGGGTCAAATATACCACAGTGAGCCATCTGGGGAAGTCCCTCGTCCTCAGGCAGGAAATCACCACTCTCCTGGAGAAAGGAGCAATCTCTCCCGTCGACAGGCAGGGACAGCAGTGTGGGTTCTACTCCAGGTATTTTCTGGTTCCAAAGAAGGACGGCGGTATCCGCCCGATCCTCGACCTGAGGTCTCTCAATTCCCACTTGAAGACCATGAGATTCCGCATGCTGCGTACGGAGGATGTCTTACACCACATTCACGCCGGCGGCTGGTTTGCCACCATCGACCCGAAAGACGCCTACTTTCATGTTCCCATTGTGCCACACCACAGGCAGTTCCTGCGGTTTGCTTCGAGGGCCAGGCCTTCGAGTTCAATGTTCTGTCCTTTGGGATATCGCTGGCACCCCGTGTGTTCACCAGGTGTGTGGCAGCGGCATTGGCATCACTTCAGGCACGAGGTTTGCGTGTCCTGCCTAACCTGGACGACTGGCTTGTCTGTTCACGATCGGAAGCTCAGGCCCACACTGACATCGCGATTGTGCTCTCACATGTCGCAGGGCTGGGGCTCAGGGTGAATTACCAGAAGAGCTCACTGGTGCCCAGCCAGGAGACGATCTTCTTGGGCATGCACCTGGATTTGAGGTCCTTGATGGCAACCCCCTCCCTGACCAGGGTCCACAACATCCGCCTGCTGCTTGGCCGCTTCAGACGGGGTAGGTCACTCGCCCTGAAGACCTTTCAGCGCCTGATGGGCATGACGGCGGCCTCCTCTCTGGTCCCGTTGGGGCTCCTGGACTTACGTCCGCTTCAGAGGTGGGTCAACGGTCTCCACCTCCACCCGGTGCTGCACGGGTACAGGTTTGTGCAGGTAAAAGATTCTTTTTGCAGATTCCTCCGTCCACGGAGGAGGAGGGCTTACTTTTTGCGGGGTGTTCCACTGGCCGCTATCCCCTTCCGGATGTAGGCCTTCACCACGGACGCCTCCCTGGGAGGTTGGGGTGCAGTCTGGCAATGCTGGACCGTCAGAGGCTGCTGGAGTCCAGGGCAGCGACAGCAGCACATCAACGTGCTGGAGCTACGGGCTGTTTTTCTCGGCTTACAGCACCTTCTCCCAGGCCTGGCCGGCAGACACATTCTGGTGCGGACAGACAACGCTACAGTGGTGTATTACATCAACCACCAAGGAGGCACCAAGTCCCTCCAGTGCTTAGAAGTGGTCGGGCAACTTCTGCGGTGGGCTCATTGGCATCTCTTGAGCCTGCGTGCCATGTACTTGCCAGGCACTGCCAACAGGGCAGCGGATCTGCTGTCCCGCCAGGACCCCGATTCTGGGGAATGGAGACTCAACCCAGCGGTGGTTCTCGCCATCTGGGAACGTTTTGGCAGGGCAGAGGTGAACATCTTTGCCTGCCAGGAGTCAACACACTGCCCTCTGTGGTTCAGCCTCCACGGCACCAGCTCCCTGGGCCAGGACGCGCTGGCGCATGCTTGGCCGAGGCAACTGCTGTATGCCTTCCCCCCTCTGCCACATCTTACCAACCCTGCACAGGGTTGCGATGGACCACCACGAGCTGCAGCTCGTCGCCCCTTGGTGGCCGGGCCGAGTGTGGTTCCCCAAGTGGTTGCAACTTCTGAACGGCGACCTCTGGTGCCTACCAGTGAGGACGGACCTGCTATCACAGCTGGGAGGGCAGATCTGGCACCCGGATCCAGCCCGTCTGCAGCTCTGGGTGTGGCCGCTGAAGGGTCAGACCACCTGCTAGGTCTTTGTGAGCCGGCAGTGGTCAACACCATTGCAAGCTCTCGGGCACCCTCCACCAGTGCCCTCTACGCCAACAGTTGGAGGCTTTTCTCCAACTGGTGCTTGACTCGGGGGGGGAGGAGCCTACATGCTGCCCCCTGCTGACCATTCTACTGTTCCTCCAGTCTCTGTTTGACAAGGGTGTTACTCCTTCCGCCATCAAGGTCTATGCAGCTGCCATCTCTGCTCAGCATGCCAGAATTGAGGGAAGGACCATGGGGTCCCACCCCTTGGTGGCACGTTTCTTGAAGGGTGCTCTCCGGTTGAGACCCCCCCTGACAGGGGCGGATACCCACGTGGGATCTTCACTAGTGCTGCAGGCTCTCTGCGATGCACCGTTTCAGCCCATGCTCACGGCAGACATTTCATGGCTCTCCCTGAAGACTGCCTTTCCCCTGGCCATTACATCGACGAGGCGCGTCGGGGAATTACACGCGCTATCAGTCAGTGGGGAGTGCCTGCAGTGGCACCCCGGCGACAGTGGGGTCACTCTGTGGCCTAACCCCTCTTTCCTCCCGAAGACCCTCTCTGCTACCTTCGTAAACCAGCCCCTTAGCCTTGCGGCGTTCGAGGCAGGCCATGGTGAGAGGTCGGAACTTTTGTGCCCAGTTCGCGCCCTCAGGGTGTACGTGTCCCGTACGGAAGGCTTCCGTAGGAGTGACGCCCTGTTTCTGTGCCACACAGGGCCGAGGAAGGGTCTGGCGCTCTCTAAATAGAGGCTTTCCAAGTGGGTAGTCGAGGCCATATTACACGCCTACAGACACGGTGGCTTCCCGGTTCCTCCGGCTGTTCGGGCGCACTCTGCACGGGGCGAGGCGGCCTCATGGGCATCACTGAAGGGCGTACCCCTTTCAGACATATGCAGCGCAGCCTCCTGGGCGTCCAGCTGCACCTCCACCAGGTTTTACCGTCTTAATGTCGTCCCACATAACCCAGTGGCGACGGCTGTCATTCCAGGCCCGTCGCAGCAACACTGAGTACGGGTAGTCAGTCACTCGGAGTATACACGAGAAGATTTGCCAAGAGGTCACTTCCTGGGTTCACCGGTCTTTTATGCCGGGGTCACGGGGTGACGTCACCCAGGTCACAGGTGACTTTGTTGTTACTATTACTCGACCTGCACGTTCGTGTGATGGATATCCATGTGCTGAAAGCACCGCCTCTGGCGGTCATCCGAAACTCATAGAACCGCGGTTATCTACATAACCCTCGTTCTTCCTCTTTATGATACTTATATGCAAAACTTGGAATTTCTAATTGAAACATTACTGAAGTTATCGCGTTAACACGTAGGGAGGCGGCGGTCGGACCAAAAACATAATATCCACGGAACGCCATTCGGTGTTCAGGGATATAAATACAGAAATTTGCAAATAACCTAAACTCTTATTTGCTATTGGCCTCTGGCACTTACTCATAGTGAGTAACAACAATATAAAAATTATCGAGAAGGAAAATAATGAGATTTTTTAAATAAAATTTCAAAAATTTCACTATTCCAAGAAACTAACCCAAAACCGCATTCAGAGTAATATTTTCCAAAAGTGTTGCATTGTTTTATGAATCAAAGATTCCCAGCTACATTAATCATCAATTGTTTTGCCATTTTGTCCACTTTTGAATTTCAGTTTGCTTGTCCACCTTTGTGTCAAATCGCCTAAAAGTACCTGCGAAAGGACGCACACATGGACAGACCATTGGGCAGATGGATGGGTAGACAAATACGCCCAAAATCAACAACCTGACCTACCCGCTGGGTGGCAGGGGCTAAAAAAGCTCCAAGAAAGGCCACGGCATGTAGTCTGGGAGATTTTCTTCAGAAACAGAACAGAGGTCAAGGTCATAAATCAAAGGCTCAAAGTCAGCTCGCTGACGTAAACCAACAACCTGATAAGCAGCAACTCGTCTGGTAGATGTATCTTATGCATAATTCCCAGCATCAAGCGATTGCGTCTGTCAGTATAGTCTGATTCCGTTCAATGTTATGATGTTTTGTGAATTATTACATCATAGGTACTTCACTTTGTTAGCGATGTGGCTCAATCGTCCTCTGTTTATGATTCGTAATGGGCTTCTGGTCTAAACAGTACGGTTATATACGTCCTGTGCGACAGAAAGCCGCCAGCATTTCACGTCATTTTCAGCCTAGCCTGGTGCCATCGGCTAAAAATACTTACTATTAGACCATAATGTTACATACAAAGTAAAGACATCCACTACAAAATGTAGTTTCTCTGTAGAAAATATTATGGCTGACATGAAGGCTCATAATGATTAAGTGTGAAGTTATTTGATGTCAGAAGTCAGGCAAAATGAATGGGGTGAATGGAGAAGCTACCGCTAGTTGATCATCTGCGATCTACTTTGAGCGTTCAATTGAGCTTCAACTTCCGGGTGTACTCCTACCCCTTTGGCCCTGACAGGTCAATTTTAATCCTCGCCACTCGGTCAAGTGCCCCAGTTCAAGTAATGTTCTCACTCTTATTTGCCAGGTAAAGTCCGCACCCCTATAGATAAAGCACTCTATATGTCAGGTAATGTATTTGCCCCTTTTTTTCAGCTGACCCTAAGTGTCACCCAACATCCTCACCCCTATATGTCAGGTAATGTCCGGACCGTGCCCCATATTTGTTAGGCATCTCTAACTTTCAGGTAACCTCCTCCCCATTATTTGTTCAGTCCTTCTGTTTGTCGGGTAACATCCTTGCCACCATCTCTCAGGCGCCCCTGTTTGTCAGGTAGTAATCTCACCTCCATTTTCAGGCGCCCCACTTATCAGGCAAAGTCCTTGCCATTATTCATCATTAGTCCCCATTTCTCCAGAAATGTCCTCCCCCCAATTTGTCGGGCTCCCTTATTTGTCAAGTAACATCCTTGCCCGTAGTTGTTAGAAGGCTGCATTTGGGGCACCTATTTTTTTTTTTGGGAGATTTTTTTCTTCTATTCAACAGCACTGTAGATAGAGACAGGAAAGATGGGGGGAAGAGTTGGTAAGACATGAAGCAAATTCCAGCGCCGCTTTCCAACCCAGGCCACCGCTGGAAGGACTCGGCCTGATGTGGTGTACACAGTTTAAACTGACATTGTTTTATTTGGCGGCACCATTTATTGGATGAGGACTGGTGGACAAGAGCAGCCGTGAGTGTTTTGTTGTTTTACCACTCTGTTTAAATTGTTTGAGCTTCATGAATAAATGTTTGATGCAACGAATGTGCTGCGAGAATTATTCAGCTAAAGAAAACTTACAACTGATATAAAGATGAATTTTTTGTATCTCGTTAATTATAAAAGATTAATCAATTATTGACTGATGAGAGGTGCTCAACTATCGGTTCAGGAAAACGCATGAAATTTCCAACCCTATCAGAAAGAGACTAGATTGAACCTACATTTTTCCTTATTCTGGATTATGGTAATCTATTGCATATGTATTCATCTGCTAAGTGGCTGCAAATATAGGATACTGTGTGTTTTTATCCATTATGCCATTCTTGGTGAAATCCCTCATTATTTATACTTCAGGTAACATCCTTGCTCCCGTTTATCAGGCGTCAATACATCAGGTACCATCCTCACCCATATTTGTCGGGCACATCCATTTGTAAGGTATTGTCCACGCCCTATTTGTCAGGTGCACCCCAATTGGCCAGGAAACATGAGGCACATCCACAAGAGTTTTTGAAGCCTACATTATAACAAGGCATCTGCAAAGTGGATAAATAACCTGGTTTTCGAACCGCAACCAGGATCCGAAGATCCTCCTTTCATGGGATTGTTTAGCAGCAAGATGAGGACATCAACGGTCAAAATTAGGTCAAATCAAAAATTTGTCTAATGTGTGATAGAGAGTCAACAAACACACCTACCATAAAAATCTGATCATCCTAGCTCAATGTATAAGGATGTAATAGCCATTTTTCACTAAAAGCCCCCTGGCGGCCGAATCATGAACCGAATCCCGATGCATTTCGAAAGGAAACAGCAAGTATCACCATGACACCTGTCCATACCAAGTTGCAATCATGAGAAAACATGCCACCATTTTCGACAATGGGCTGACCTGACGCCATTTGACCTAGCAAACAGTCAAAAGTAGGTGAAATCAAAAACCTGTCAAAAACCCATACACCGCCCATAAAAATTTGAGCAACCTAGCTGAATGCATTATGAACTTAAGCCATTTTTCCCTTTTCACCAAAAGCCCCCTCGTGGCCAAAATATGAATCCCAGGGCGGCTATATTAGGCTTACGAGTTCGTATCAGCAAGACACATGATCATACCAAGTTACAGCTCTCTAGATTGACTAATAAGAAAACATGCTGCCTTTTTTCGGCGATCGGCAGTCCTGACACCATTAGACCTAGAAAATGGTCAAAAGTTGGTGAAATCAAAAACCCGTCTGATATGTGATGTACGGTCATCCCCGCACCTCCCATAAAATTGAGTGTCCTAGCTCGATGGATCTTACGGCAATTTTTATTTTTCTGAAAAAGTCCCCTGGTGGCCAAATTATGAATGGAATCATGCCGGATTTTAGAAAGAAACTTTGTCTACCCATGTACTATAGGCCTATATATCCAAATCAGCATAAAGAAATCCCAAGTCGTTCTCAAGTTATCGATCGGACACCGACCAACCGACCGCCGCCCTGCCGCCCGCCTTCGGTATTTTAATGACCAGGTTTTTTTTTTTTTTTTTTTTTTTTAAAACCTGGTAAATAAAAAGCACGTCTTTTCTGCGATTGTAAAGTAACGCTCCAGTCATTCACTTTTCGAACATTCTGAACAATGTTAACGGCAGCGGCAAACTAATTATACAGTAACCGTCTGGTGTGCATCTTGTTTTTTTCAATAACAGATAAGCTGCTGGCCCATGTATTTGCTCTAAAAGAGAGTGAAAAAGAAATTAGTAGAAAAATTGAACACCTCTGCAAATTGTTAGTTACAGGGCCCAGACAGTAAAGGTCACAACAATAACAGATAATAACAGATTTCTCAGCCATTTTTTTATATCTTTCTTTTTTTTTTTTAAACAATGGAGCCAGATGATAAATGACCTTACTTCATATGCTTCGCGTAATTTGAAGTCAGGGATAAGACTGAAGACATGAAGTGCTTTTTTATAGAGACGCCTCAAAGAAGCAATGTTTTAGCTAGAACAGCACCTATATAGAACAAGACACCAGGGGCGCATAAACACAAGGCACCCGGCACTCGAAACAGCACTGAGGCCACGTTTACGCATAGCTGGGTATTTACAGAAACGAAAATACCCCCCCCCCCGTTTTCAATAATAATATCGTGCACACATCGTTTTCAAAAATTTTGTCATTTACAAGAACCCGGATAAATACGCCGCCGAGCGCCATCATAACTATGCTAAACCTACGGGCAGCAGTGTCGGGAGAAGGATAAAGCCATGCCAGCCAATCAGAATCCTCAGAATTGACAACAACGACGAATATGCGCGACTTCTTGATCCTTTCAAAACGATAAATATGGCGCGAGGTTCGTTTGTGTGGACGGATAGGTTGCTCAAATGACGTTAAGTATTTTCTGGCGCATGCTGTGATGTTTCTGAACCCAAAACCCTGTTTCACCCAGTTTACACTGCAACACATAAATGGCATAAACAGAAATCTCCACTCTGGCCGGGGTTTTTACAAATGATCGTTTTCCGTGAAAAAAACTCAGTTTGCGTGTAAAAGAGAGGCCAAGCATGAAAATATGTGCGTTTTTCCTACGTGTAAACAGGGTCTGAAAACTCTTCAAGTCATTACAAAATTAGGGCTGTACCAGACTAAAACAAATCTTGGTCGACCAACAGTGGACTGTCTTTTCTGACTGGTCACTTGGTTGAAATGCTCAAACTCCGTTCAAAGCCTCCTCTTCATGCTGCCCTCACAGAGTCTGCACTTGTGAAGGTGAGGTAGAACAATAAAAAAGGCTGATCTCTTCATCTGATCAAAACAAAACACACTCAAATGCATAGGCTGTTTCATTTAATAAACCTGGTTGGCCTCAATAGAATTTAAAATCGCTTTTTAGTGTAACTTTTTATTGTAGGCTACAAAAATCTAGAAGTATAAAATTCTAACAGACTCTTATAAAGTCTCTCTAATAGATGCAAAATAGAAATGACGTTGAACTAGAATGTGTATTTACTCGTAAAAACAGATGTCTCCCCCTGGTCCCCATCCCTGCCTAACCTCCAGATGGACGGCCGGACAGACAGAGAGGCACGTACCAAAAGGCAACACAGCAGGGCCTGAATGGTAAGTATGCAAAGTTTGGTTAGGATTATGCAAACGGTGATGGAGTTATGTTCTGGACAAAACTTGATTACATCCGGACGGACAGACAGACGGACGTACAGATAGGCACATTCCAAAAGACACCACTTCGGGACCTGAGTAGTAGGTATGCAAAGTTTCGTCAAGTTCATGCAAATGATTTTGGAGTTACACTCCGGAAACGAAGTGGGAACACAAACGCGAATGGGAACAGGAACTGAGCCTAAAACAATACGTCTCCCCTCTCCCTCTGCGGGGGAGACAAAAAAAAGAATAGGGTTGGTTCAAAAAGTTCTTATTTTGATTTAGGCAACTGATTATTTATGGTTTGGCATCAACCACACTATCAATCAGTCGATTGAAAAAGGGCGTCCCTCACCAATAAAGTGCGATTCATGAACAGCGCCATAAGCATCATTTTTCCTTCCCACACACAACTCGGCCTAATTGTTAATTTGGCGATACCTGACAAAGGTTTGATTAAATTGAAGTCAGAATATTGCCTGGAAGGTAACTTCACTTAGTCTGTGCAGTTCCGTTCATTCAACACAGGATTTCACTTCCCCTGAACAAGTAAGCAAGGATTCTATTGGAATGTTGTATGGTGAGGAGCTGAGCCCAAAAATCAAAAGTCTCCAACCAAATTCTTCTCGGCCACAGCAAGTTCTCAGGAATCTGCCATCAATAACTACCGTCTTCAGAGTGAAACACACAAACCTTTTCTCATTCCTCCATGGCCACTGGATTTGGGCCCAGTAGCCCCTGCCTCCTGTGAAGGCCCACCATTGGGAAGAAGAGGATTCCCCACCTCATCTGTAACAGAGAAGAGTCTCATCTCTGAGCATACAACTGTCTCCTAAGGCAAGTCAGCACAACCTGTCTAAAGTAAATACAGTACTGTGCAAAAGTCTTAGGCACATTTAAAGCAATTTCGTAGGGCAAATATTCTAATGGAATTGATATTTAATCTGGAATTAAAAGTTTATAATAACTAAGAAATGTATCACACAGAGCTGAAAACTGCTAAAAACTAAGCCAAACCAACATTTGGTGTTACTACGCTTTGCCTAAAAATTTGGGACACACTCCTGCTGTGCTGTAGTTTAATAAGACAATAGACTCTTGGCTTGTTCCAAACACAGTGGAAAACTTGCCACCGTTCTTCTGCAGACTGACTGTCTCACTTGTGTCTCTCCCACCAAGAAATTACAAACAGCCATGATGATGTTGACATCAAGAATCTGACATGACTATAATATCTGTATCATTTATTTTTAATGGAATATGAACATTTATTTATTAAACTTTTTCTTTAAATTAGCATTTGGAATTTCAAATTTACCTTTGATCTTCAGGAACTCTAATATGGCAAATGCACAGTAAACATCTCAAGCAGATTTAAATTTTAGAAAGTGCAGGGTGCCTAAGACTTAGCACTGTAAATTAACACAAAATCCATCTGCAGTGCACTCAGGGCCTTGATGCCGTTTTAGGACAGCAAATTGTATTGCACCATTATATTACTGGACAAATGGCCAAAGCAAATAAGACCTTGAATGAAGTTAATGAACATCTCCAGGTCTCTAATTTGGGTCTTCAGCTGCTCCAGCAGCTGCTCTTTCACACGGGTGGGGTTGACTATCTGGGCGATGGCAGCATCCACCCGCTGGCGCAGCTCCTCCGGGGACAGCTTCCCAATGTCCTCGCTGAGGTTAACGTTCAGCTTCTTGATCAGCTCATCGATGATCACCTGCGAAGCAGACGCTCGTTCGGTGACACAAGCTTACGAGGACTCTCCTTTCTCACACAGTAAAGTTTCCTTATGTCAGGCTGGCTGAAGCGAACGATGCGCTATTTATCACGCAGCTATGATCTTGTCATGGAAGGCAAAAAATGTTAATTTTTTAAACATTTAACATTGACAAGTGTTTTAAATTTGTCAAATTAAGACACCTGTCAAAACCACCCAGACCCACCAACCCCAATGTCACCCCTTCCACCCAGGTGAACAGAGAATCATGGACATGTGCCCCTACTTCCTCACCCGCTGTCTCTCCATGACCACGGACTGGGGCAAGGAGTCATAGCTCCCCTCCTGGTAGGCAAATCTTTCCAGGTCGTCCAGCTGAGTCTTAAGCTGCAGAATGAGCTCTTTCTGTCTCTCCTTCTGGACTTCCAGATGTTCCCTCTTCTCCCTTTCACTCTGCGGAGGGGGGTACAGAGGAACCCATGAACATACAGCTAAAGCAGTACTAAACAAAGCCACAGCTGGGTTATCCGCACCTCCCTGTGGGCATCTGCACCATATCCTCCAGTCTGTTGCCAAGCACAATGTGCCAGCTGACATGCAGTAATGAAAATAGCACAGGTCGCAGAGGCTGCGGTCAAACAGGACTGGATGATTAATTTATCATGATCATTTTCAGCGCAATAAAAATAACTGCCACCAGGCGGCAAATAGACAGGCACGCTTTTTTTCTTTTCTATGACTCATACCTCATGCAGAACAGATGGCAATCAAACATCAAAGGCCATTTGAAATGCTTGCGGAAAGAAAACTGAATTGAAGTCAGCTAATTACTACTGAGGTCGGACAGTTTACATCATCTTGGTATAATAAGCCTATCCTAAATCTATTCTTGTGTACTTAGTCTGACTAAGAGTTAAGAAATGTATTCAGCCGTATGACTAATCAAAACCAATATGCAGCCCATGATGATTAAGAAGTGATAAGGGGTCATTCCATATAAACTCAACCAGAGGTCCCACAGTGACTGACTAAGATTTGACTCAAAAAATTGCCTATACATATTTAATGAACACATGCAACATTCTACGCTTTTAACTCCCAAGGGTTTCTGAGATATGCCCAATGGGGGAGCAAAGCCAACTTTTTTGCTGAAAATAATTTGCAGAGGGTTTTGCAGCTCAGTGTCTTGGAAAAAAATCACAGCTTTGGGCTGAAAATTGCTACCAAGCGTAACTGGGGCCCAGATTTTTAGAATGTGACAATGTGACACACATTCCATATGAAATCGCCAGGCCACCCTGCTCGATGCATCTCAGAATTACTCTGCTCTTTGACATTTCGGAGCCTGTTGAGGTAGAAGAAAATAGCAGTTGGTTTTAGCTCCATATCTCACTCCGTTCAGTTTTTATAGGGGTTTGAAAAAGGGGGCGTGTCCGCGTTAACCCTCTATGACCCCTTTATAAACATTTTCCTCTGTACCAAAAATTAAGATATTAACTTCATTTCTTCGGGATATCTTCATTTTATATCAGACACTGGCTACATTGTACTTAAACTCACTAACCATTTGTGGGCCGTTCAATCGGCAACAAAAAAAGTTAAATCTGAATGAAGCATACCGAAAATGATCAAGAGCACCAGATGACAAGGGACATCAGACAGACTGGTGAGACATGGAAGCCACGAAAAAGTGACAGAATGCCCACCTAAGGAAACTAGCCAAGGCAATTTCAAAATGCCACCCAAGCCAACAATTAATCAAGACTGTGGGCTCTTTTTGATCACCTTTTTCAGGTGATCTTGTACAGTATCTTGATGTTTTTGGATAGGAACGGGTCATTTGGACCCTGCACCTGTTGGGCCGATATAAGGTGGACCCCGGACCCTAGGGGTCCAAAAAAAAAAAAAATAAAAATTTTTTTACACTCCCCACCGTGGAAGATTTGTATATCTGGTGCAATATGGTGAAATAATTAAGCTCAATTATTACCAGTTCCGGAGATTTAGCTTCTTTTAGGGAGGGGGGTCAGTTTTATGAGAATTGCCATAATTTTGGAGTAAGTTTGAGGGCCTGAGATATGGGTCGGTTTTCTCTGCAAATGTATAAGTGTCATTTTGTCATCAGAAAAGTTGCTGAGCTCTTGGCTTAAACTACTTTTCTTAACTCAATATGTTTAGTTTACCTGTACTGTGGGCAGGAAAAAGCAAAAAATACCAATCATACTAATTTGCGAGTATTTTTTCAAAATGTCATGTATTTATTATTCTGTAACTAATTAAGATAGAGCCCTGAGACTTGGCATGCAAACTGCCAGTCAACTTTCTGAAGACCACAAAAATATCAAAGTCACAATGGTTGTAATAAATGTTTTAATAACCTTGGAAGTTGGCTTCAGAATGAAAAGTGTGTATTTTGGGTCATTTTTGTGGGTATATATCTCAAAAGGGACACAAGTTACTTATATCCTTGAAAGCCGGGGATATTATGTTTTTGGTCCGACCACCGCCGTCGTCGCCGCCCTGCGCGTTAACTTCAGTAATATTTCAATTAGAAATTTCATGTTTTGCATATAAGTAAGTATCATAAAGAGGAAGAACTGATTTGATTTTGGACAATTTACAATTTGTAGATTGGCCACCAGGGGCCAAAAACTGAAAAATCACTGTTTTTATCATATCTCTGGAAATATTTGTCCAATTGACCTCAAATCAAGTGCAAATGAAAGGTCATGACCTGAGGATGTGTCCCACGTTGACACTATACCAGTTTGGTTCAAAATTTTGACACAAGGTGGAGCTTGGTCACAAAAAATTCACCATTTTTGCCATATCTTTGGAACCATTTGTCCAATTGACATGAAACTATGTGCAACTGCAAGGTCATGACCTCACAATGTGTCACATGAGGACATCATACCTGTATGGTTCAATATTTAGCCACCAGGTGGAGCTTTGTGATGGAAAATGATCATTTTGGCCATATCTTCAGAACCATTTGTCCGATTGACCTGAAATTGAGTTCAAATGAAAGGTCATGACCTGAGGGGCTTTATATTGTATTGGGTCTATTCGAGGATTGGGTAATTGGAGGATTGGGGGCGTTCGGGGATATACCCCAAGCCGTCGCCTCCGACGACATAAGCAAAGTTGATGTCATATTTTTACCGCTTGAAGGCATGGGTCTTAGGCCTCAGATATTAAAAAACTGGAGATGTAAAACTGTTCTTTTTGATTTTACATCACACCCATCGTAACAGTGGTCTGGCATTTTTTAAGCCTAAACACCATGATTTGTGACAGAAGAGCACACCAGTAAATTTTAATGATCACACTGGTTCATTCATAGAGCGCTGCTGCATCATTATCTACTGTTACCAGCACAGTATTTGACAAATAAAAGTGTCATTATATACCAGTGCTGCTATCAGGTTTATTCTAGTGCAATAAAGGGATGCTGGAAAAAAAGATTTTGAGAAAGGATGACAGTGTAACCATGGTGATTACTGTGTAAAAAGAATTTTCCAATGATTTTGATACATAAGACCTTTCCAGGGTTATAAATGGAACTTTGGATTCCCCACTTCTATATTTAGCAACATATAAACCGAAACCTCCAATAATCCCATGTCTGAAATTTTGGGTTTTTCTGCCCCATGGCCCTATTTATACAACCCCAATTCCGAAATAGTTGGGACAAAGTGTAAATTGTGAATAAAATCAAAATGCAATGACTTACAGATCGCATGAGCCAATATGTTATTTACAATAGAACATAGTTTCTACATTTGTAATGCTATCTAATATAAGAGATATTTTACATTTCTATTCACAAAATTAGCTCATTTCAAATTTTCTGGCTACAGCAGGTCTCAAAAAAGTTGGGACACCGGCAAAAAAAAAGGGCTTAGAAAGCAATTAATATATAAGAGAATCAGCTGAAACATTTAGCAAATAATTAAGTTAACTGGCATCAGGTGTGTAACATGTTTGGCTATAAAAGGGATGTCTTAGAGAGGCTGAGTCTCTCAGAAATAAAGATGGCCAGAGGCTCAAAAAAACTGAAATACTTTGAAAGCAATGTTCCTCAATGTCAAATTGCAAAGGCTTTGAAGGTCTCATCATCAACAGTACATAACATCATGAAAAGATTCAGAGAAAGTGGAAAAATCTCTGTGCGTAAGGGACAAAGCTGAAGACCTTTACTGGATTCCTGTGACCTTCGGCCCTCAGAAGCCACTGCATCACTCACCGGCAGGATTCTGTCATTGACATTACTAAAAGCGCCCAGGGTTACTTCAAGAAGCCACTGTCTGTAAACAAAAAATGGACTATAGCAAAGTGGCAAAAGTATCCTGTGAACAGACAAGTCAAATTTGACATTCTAGTTGGAAATCATGGCCGTTGTGTACGACGGGCCAAGGAGGAGAAAGACCATCCCTCCTGTTATCAGCATTAAGTTCAAAAGCCAGCATCTCTGATGGTATGGGGATGCATTAGTGCACATGGTGTGAGACACTTGCTTGTTCTAAAAAGCACCATGCATGCTGAAAGGGATATAAAGGTTTTAGAGCAAAATATGCTCCCCTCCAGATGTCATCTATTCCAGGGAATAAAAATTTCCCTTGTGTATTTCAGAGGGACAATGCAAAACCACATACTGCAGCTATTACAACAGCATGACTTTGTAATAGAAGAGTCCATGTGCTGAACTGGCCTGCTTGCAGTCCTCATCTTTCACTGAGTGAGAACATTAGGGCACATAATTAAACAAAAAGTCCATTAAAGGAGACCCAAAATTATTCACAATTTACACTTTGTCCAGAATATTTCGGAATTGGGGTTGTACAAAACCCAAAACCAGTGAAGTTGGCTTGTTGTGTAAATCGTAAATAAAAACAGAATACAATGATTTGCAAATCCTTTTCAACCTATATTTAATTGAAAACACTGCAAAGACAAGTTACTAAATGTTCGAACAGGTAACTTCGTAATTTTTTGCAAATATTAGCTCATTTGGAATTTGATGCCTGCAACATGTTTCAAAAAAGCTGGCACAAGTGGCAAAAAAGACTGAGAGAGTTGAGGAATGCTCTTCAAACACTTATTTGGAACATCCCACAGGTGAACGACTAATTGGGAACAGGTGGGTGTCATGATTGGGTATAAAAGCAGCTTCCTTGAAATGCTCAGTCATTCACAAACAAGGATGGGGCGAGGGTCACCACTTAGTGAACAAATGCGTGAGCTGATTGTCGAACAGTTAAAAAAAAACATTCCTCAACAAGCTATTGCAAGAAATTTAGGGATTTCATCATCTACGGTCCGTAATATCGTCAAAAGGTTCAGAGAATCTGGAGAAATCACTGCACGTAAGCGACAAGGCCGGAAACCAACATTAAATGCCCGTGACCTTCGATCCCTCAGGTGGTACTGCATCAAAAACCGACATAAGTGTGTAAAGGACATCACCACATGGGCTCAGGAAAACTTCAGAAAACCACTGTCAGTAACTACAGTTTGTCGCTACATCTGCAAGTGCAAGTTAAAACTCTACAATGCAAAGCGAAAGTCATTTATCAACAGCACCCAGAAATGGCGCCGGCTTCGCTGGGCCCAAGCTCATCTAAGATGGACTGATGCAAAGTGGAAAAGTGTTCTGTGGTCTGACGAGTCCACCTTTCAAATTGTTTTTGGAAACTGTGGACGTCGGGTCCTCCGGACCAAAGAGGAAAAGAACCATCCGGACTGTTATAGGCGCAAAGTTCAAAAGCCAGCATCTGTGATGGTATGGGGGTGTATTAGTGCCCAAGGCATGGGCAACTTACACATATGTGAAGGCACCATTAATGCTGAAAGGTACATACAGGTTTTGGAGCAACATATGTTGCCATCCAAGCAATGTCTTTTTCATGGACGCCCCTGCTTATTTCAGCAAGACAATGCCAAGCCACATTCTGCACGTGTTACAACAGAATGGCTCCGTAGACAAAGAGTGCAGGTACTAGACTGGCCTGCCTGTTGTCCAGACCTGTCTCCCATTGAAAATGTGTGCCGCATTATGAAGCGTAAAATACGACAACGGAGATCCCGGTGTTATGGCCCCAATTTGTTATTACATTTTCAACACAACAGCTACAGCAACAGCAAGGGATGACAGAAACAGTTTTAAAAACTTGAACACATTTAATGAAAAAAACAAAGACAATTATGACTAAACTAATCTACAGACCAAGATTGATTATAAAAAAACAGAAATATTTACTGTCCTTTTCGTGGGGTGGCTTGGTGATGTCCTGGGTGAGAAAAATCCACAAAAGAAACTTAACAGGTCTTGAACAGAAATGACAGGTCTGGTCACACGTATCCTTCTTCTTGCAATTTCTCCTACTACTTTACTGTCTCAATTCTTTTCCTTATATACTCTTTTGCAGACCCCACCCACATTTAGACCTCTTTTTTTTTTTTTTCGGGGACTTGCCCCAGACATGTCTGAAACATGTCCAAACATAACCCCAGTCTGAGCTTAACAAAAAAAAAGGTGAATACTGCCATCCAGTGGCCTATATTCACATTACACCGGACTGTTGAACAACTTAAGCTGTACATCAAGCAAGAATGGGAAAGACCAGAAAAGCTTCAAAAATTGGTCTCCTCAGTTCCCAAACGTTTACTGAGTGTCGTTAAAAGGAAAGGCGATGTAACACTGGTAAAAAGGCCCCTGTCCCAACTTTTTTGCAATGTGTTGCTGCCTTTAAATTCTAAGTTAATGATTATTTGCAAAAAAAAAAAAAGTTTCTCAGTTTGAACATTAAACATGTTGTCTTTGCAGTGTATTCAATTGAATATAAGTTGAAAAGGATTTGCAAATCATTGCATTCTGTTTTTATCTACGATTTACATAACGTGCCAACTTCACTGATTTTGGGTTTTGTACAAAGCAGTGGTGGCTCATGAACTGGCAACTGGGGAGGCTCAAAACAATCCCTTAAAATTAATGATTGGTCATGACCACAGTACTGGTAAACTAAACATACTGAAGAAGAAGAAAAGTAGCTTAAGCCAAGAGTTCAGCAGTTTTTCTGATGACAAAATTATACTTGTGGGTCTGTCAGCTCTGAAAATCCATTTCTGAGGCCCTCAACCTCCCTCCAAAATGAAGGTGATTTTGTTAAAATTGACCCCCCTTCCATGCAATAGACTACATTTCAGGAACTAGCAATAATTGAGCTGAAATATTTGACCTCAGTACTGCCAATGCATATCCTTTGAAATGTGCAAAATTTTATCAAAATCAAAATTTTGATGTGGGGGCCTCTGGTTGAGTTGACACAAATGACCCCTAACCATTTGGACCCCAGGCAAGTTGGAACCTAGACCAGTTAGACCCCAGACCAGTTGGACCCCTGACCTTTCGGGTTAGGGTTGAGGTTGGGGTCTGGGGTCCAAACAGCATGGGGTCCAACCAGATGGGATCCAGGGTCCAAGTGGTCAGGGGTCCAACTGGTTTGGGTCCTAGTAGTCTGGGGTCCAACCAGTTAGGGTCGAAATGGTATGGGCCAAACTGGTATGGGGTCCAAACGACCTGTACCCTTCTTGGATGCACACCGGTCCCGATATTCTGCAACACTGGTTGTATGAGAGAAGGTTAAAGTCATTCTGAAGAAACGCATACAAAGGGGTCATAGAGGGTTAATGCAGACAAACTCCCCTTTTCAAACCCCCATAAAAACCAAACAAAGTGAGATATTTGGCTAAAATGATTCCAATTTTCTTCAGTCACAACAGACTCCAAAATATCAAAGAACCGAGTATTTCTGAGACCATCGGACAGGGAGGTTCCCCCATTTTGGGTGATTTCATATGGGTCATTCCATGCCAAGTGGAACCGCACCTGGGCCATCATGGTCTTGGATTTTACGTTACATTTATCTTTTTGTTGATTTCGACCCAAGTAATGGACATCTCTGACTATTTCGCAAACTGCCCTCTGGTATTGGTTTTATGGACCTCACACTGGGTTTAAAGTGCTTGAAAGTCTGAAAAAGAGATACTGAAACAAGACCTGTGTCATTTTGTAGGTCTTAGTGTGCAGGTAAAGAAAATGCAAAAATAAAAAAAAATCTGTTGGGGAATTTTTGGAGAAAATCCATTTTTTATGTGGCAGTCATCTTGAATTGCAAAATCTAAAGAAAGGGGTTAATAATTGCAAGCCATCGTGTTTTTTTCGATAGTTTGAGTTATTAAATTATCAGATACCACAGGGTCAGATTGGTGAAAATACAAAATGGTTACCATGGTAACCGAATTTATTGTCAAAAATATGAAAATACAGCGCCCTCCATAATTATTGGCACCCCTGGTTAAGATGTGTTCTTTAGCTTCTATATAAATTCAGTTTTTTTCAAAAATATTTTTGTAATATAGGACCACAGTGAAAAAAGAAGAAAATCCAACCTTTAATTCAAGTACATTTATTCAGTAGGAAAAAAATCCCACATTAAGAAATAACATTCGTACATCAAATCATGTGTGCCACAATTATTAGCATCCCTGATGTTAATATTTTGTACTACCCCCTTTTGCCAACAAAACAGCACCCTATCTTCGATAATGTTTCACAAGATGGGAGAATATAAAAAGAGGGATCTTTGACCATTCCTCTTTGCACAATCTCTCTAAATCATCCAGCGACCTGGGTCCTCTCCTCTGCTCTCTCCTCTTCAGCTCACTCCACAGGTTTTCAATGGGGTTGAGGTCTGGGGACTGAGATGGCCATGGGAGGAGCTTGATTCTGTGTCTGGTGAACCATTTCTGTGTAGATTTGGCCACATGTTTAGGGTCATTATCTTGCTGAATGACCCAGTGACGACCCATCTTCAGCTTTTGGGCAGAAGCCACCAGATTTTGATTTAAAATGCCCTGGTATTTCAAAGCGTTCATGGTGCCATGCACCCTAACAAGATACCCAGGGCCTCTGGAAGAGAAACAGGCCCACAGGATCACCGATCCTCCCCCATACTTCACAGTGGGCATGAGGTGCTTTTCTGCATACTCATCTTTGGTGTTCCGCCAGACCCACTTGGATTGTTTGTTGCCAAAAAGCTCTATCTTGGTCTCATCTGACCAATGCACACGGTCCCAGTGGATGTCCCAGTAACACTTAGCAAACTCAAGACGTTTTTGATTGTGAGTGAGAAAAGGTTTTTCCTGTGCTTGCCTCCCAAACAGCTTGTTGGCATGTATATAGAACCTGATGGTTGTTTTGGAGACTTTGTGACCCCAAGATGCTACTATTTGTTGCAACTCTTTAACAGTGAGCTTTGGAGAACTTTTTATTTCTCTTACCATGCTCCTCATTGTGCGTGGTGGCAAAATAACCTTGAATCCTTGTCCAGGCTTGTTTACCACTGTTCCAATTGTTTTAAACTTCTTAATGATTCCTCGGACAGTAAATAAGGGCAGGTGCAGGCGAGTGGCTGTTTTCTCGTAGCCATTGCCTGACTTGTGAAGGTCGACACACATTTGCCTTACTTGAATAGTGTGTTCCTTTGTCTTTCCCATGTTGAAGAGTGGATAAGAGAAATGGCCTCTGTGTTACGTCATATTTATACCCCAGGGAAACAGGAAGTGATGATTTACTAATTAAATGGTCCTAGATACTCTGATCAACTTTGTAAACTGTTGTAGAAATGACGGAAATACTTCAATTACATTTAATTCCTAGGAATTGTTCGGGGTGCCAATAATTGTGTGACAGCTGATTTTATGAAAAATGATTATTTCTTAGTTAGGGATTTTTTTCCCATTAAAATTCACTTCAGTAAAAGGTTAAATTTTTGGACAATTTTCAGTGTAAGAGTATGCTTCTGCAATAAAAAAAAGCCTTAAAATAAATTCAGTTAACACATCTTAACCAGAGGTGCCAATAATTATGGAGGGCGCTGTATTAAATCACAGAATATAACCCATCATGTTGCTCAAAATGTTGGTCAGCTTTAGTCCAATAGTCCAAAAGTATCCTTTTGTGTGTGGGAGCAATTGGCAGCTGATTACATCATGTATAATTGGCCTTTTAATTCATTACCTCAGCTGGAGTGGAAGTAATGCCCATGTCATTTTCATCATTATTCCTACTTGGGAGTTAAAGCAATTCTTACCTTTCTGGCATTTTTACACTTTTATTTTGTAATCTGAAAATGCTCCAAATAAGCGTATGGCAAACTAAAATGTAAAAGAAATCCACCAGGTGTTGAAACTCTTCAATATTCAGTTCTCATATATTTCTGATAAAAGTGTGACCAATCATTTTCTTCGGTCCGAATAAAATGATTTACTGAGCTTCCTGTCTGTCATCTGTTGCCGCCCAATTGCCTACAGCTGTCAACGCTTGCGAGTCAAGCGCCTCTCTGGCAGAAAAAAAAAAGAAGGAAGATAGGCGTTTCCATGACTGACGTCCTACCATTATGGATCAAAGCGAAGCTCGCTCATGAGTTTGTTCGCTTTGCTTTCGTAAAGGGAGTTTCTCCATTGTGGGTGAAGTTCGCCGCATCAAAACAATTCAGGATAACATAATATCTCAGTATGACGTACATGACTGCTGTTTACCAACATCACTTAGTGACACTTGTAAAACAAAGGTTTATAAGATGAGGCAAGGTAATCTTGACCAAAAATTCAACTGTCTGTACCAAATGGAAAAGGTAATTGAAGGCCAGCGTTGGATCAGCCCCAGAGTTCAGTCTTGTGACTGTTTGATTTGCTAAGTGGCGAAAGCCAATGGATTCAAGGCCAAGCAGATACAAGGTAGCCTCAAAAGAGGGCGTCCAAAAGACTCCGAATAGCAGGACACCTCTTTTAGGTGTCGCATCAAGATGTCAGACACATTCTAACTCATGCAAGTCTGAGCCAAAATCAAGTCATTGAAGATGTCTGAAGATCTGCGCATGACCACCAAGAATCGGAAAATAATCCAGCCTAATTTGAAAAAGCCAAAACAGTGGATGGGAAAACCATGTTGCCGACTTCTGCGAGGCCTATGCGAAACTTGGCATCTCGATCACGCCCAAATTCCACATCATCAGAGACCATTTGCGCGAGTTCTGCAAGTGCCATGGGTGTGGATCGGCTAGATATTCTGAGCAAGCTTTCGAAGCAGTTCACGGACTTCTCAACATTCTGGGAGAGGCATCAGATAAAGGATTGCAGCAACAAACTAAATGGTTTGCGCTTAAGGCAAGCCGTCAGAGTACAATAGCGCACATGTCTAAGCATTACATTTAGCTAGATCGATCATTTTTCACACGTGAGGGTTAAAGAAAGGAAATGGACTATTATTATTATTTTTCACACTCTTTTGATCGATAACCCTGCAGAGGAGACTTTCGGAAATAAATCACCAAAGCGCATGCGTTTTTTTAACCCTTTATAACATCAATTTGAAAATTTCAAGTTGGGTGCCAATGAAAAAGTGGATTTTCTCCAAACAATCCCTACAGATTTTTTTTATTTTTGCATTTTCACCAAGATCTACAAATTGA
This sequence comes from Gymnothorax reevesii, assembly GCA_029721435.1. Lineage (NCBI taxonomy): Eukaryota > Metazoa > Chordata > Actinopteri > Anguilliformes > Muraenidae > Gymnothorax > Gymnothorax reevesii. The sequence continues at coordinate 65,529,137 of CM056582.1, forward strand.
CAGCTTCAGTATCTTTTTTTCAGACTTTCAAGAACTTTAAACCCAGTGTGACCTCCGAAGAAATGGCCTGTAAGGGGTGCTTTTCAAAACATGCAGTCGAAAAACCCGTATATCTCCAGCCCCATTACTGATACAGGTCTGGGGTTTGGATGGATTTGTAATATGAGGCTTCCTCTAGCACCACCATCATTTATAATGGTAGTAATGGTTCTTGTTTCCATTTTTTCAGAGGCCCATAAAATCCATTCCAGTGGGCTGTTTGTAAAAAAACATTGGAGAATACCTATCATTTGAGTTCAAATGAACAAATATACAAAGTTAGAGAAAAATCTGAGACCATGATGGCCCAAAAGGTACCATAAGGGTTTCCACTTGGCATGGAATGACTCATATGATATTGCAAAAACTGGCATAATGGAGTTGGGTCTATGAATTTCGAACACATACTTTGATTTTACATTAGGTAACAACTGGATGAGCTCACATTTAGTCAAGCTTTTTCTTCAGGTAGAGCAAACTCCCAGATCCCCGATAGGAGGCTACTGTTGCAGGCCGTCAAGCATCTATACTCTTCAAAGAGGCCCTGCCCCGGTCTCACTACAAAAACACTGCACTTTACCCAGAACAACCATAATGAGGAGGAAAATGATGATTAGAAAGTCCTCAGGCTAAATTTGGGCTGAGGCTTTTATGATAATGGGCGTTAAAGCATACCTGATTAAAAGTTAGCATATTCTCCATATTATTACAGCTGTGAAGCATTTAATTGTTTAAATGGGAAAGAATACTGAAGATAAATTTCCAGATGCAATAACAGTATTATTCACAGTAATCGTATTAAAAAAGATAATTGGATTTACTGGTCTCCTTTTCAGGTTAACAAAACTGGCCGGGTTATTTTCCTCGTTAAAACGCACCAATTTTTAACCAAGGACCAGTATCCACTCATTTATGTCGTGACAGTGCAACGGATTGTCTTATCGAGATAGAAAAATTAAAGGTATTAGGCTACTGTTTTACAAAAATTAATTTCTGATACTGAACTTTGTAGATAGTCCCTCAAATCACGGAAACACAAGAAGCTGCTAAGCATTTGCTTTTTTTCTGGAAAGTTTGATGAATTACATAAACTTCGGAAAGTCTTGGGTAATTACATAATGGTTGTCTTCAATGCACACATTCAGAATGATTTTTTGTTATCATTATTTGACCTTTATTGCTCCAGCTGTTGACACCGGAAATCAAATATCCCAAAATAAACTGATTTCACCTCAATTATTCCTCACGACAAACGGCTGAACATAGGGCAGTTGTAAAAACGTACCGAGCTGTCAAACTGAAGTGCATCGTGGGCCCGGCAGCCGAGGACGTGGGGACACCCCTTAAATGCGAATTCCTCCAGCTCCAACAGCATCCTCTCCTTTTCGTCACTCTGCGCGTGAACGATCTGTTTCAAGCGGAACTGCACCTGAGCAAAGTGCGACGTCAGGGCCAGGAGCGAAGAGTTCAACATTTCCTGTTCTTCCTCCAGTTTATGAAGCTTTTCACTCATTTCCATGACAGATGACAACGATCCCGCACGAGTCGGCTCGAATGCCTCCCTCTGCTCGTCTTTTGGCTCTTCATCTTTGGGACTGGCTACAGCTCCCACTGGCGCCCAGCGCTCCCTATTAGCGAAGGCAGGTTCACTGTCTGAGGCGGACAGCTCCTCAGTCGACATTTTCGTTGTGAAATTAAGTAGATCGTATCCCTGATCTCTATTTTCTAATCAGATTTACAGGTGTATTTCGCTATTAACGATATTGGAAGGTATAGCGCCATCTTGATGGAAGCTTCCCATGGAGAGACCACTGTCGTTGCGTCAGCACATACGCACAGAGAGCAGTACCGCCCCCGGAGTATTACCAAATATACTAGAGCGCCACAAAGCGGCGAGTCTGGCTCACGGATGAATGGATTTAGGAAAATGGATTATGACGTGGCAGTAGGAGTAAAAAATAAAGGAAAAAAATTGAGAATTAAAATGAGGAGGATATATTTATTGCAGGAATGAGGGCAGCTGTAAGTGGTGGAGAAGCGAACCATATTTTAGCGATGTCCGTGCAGTTAGCAAAGAAATAGGAGAAATTTCAAGAAGTAATAGTGTCACGGGGAGGCATTGCAGTTTTAGTGTGTGGTACAATACAATAGTTGAGTGAAGTACTGAAAATCAAGTAGTTTGATCTCACCGGTTAAGCCGGTTTTCCACTGAGGAAAAAACATTCTCTAGGTCGTAATCAGTGGCTCTCCACCGACAGCTGAGGCTGAGGATTTTTTTTTTCCCATTTGGAGAGAATGTGCGAGACAAAGCAGCTGAAAAGCAATAGGTAGGGATAGGAGCGGGAAGATTTGTCTATTTTCCTGGAATTCAGCAGAAAGCTACCGGAAAGTGTTTCTATCCTACATTCGTTACCGGTTGGGGATGTGCGAGGGTTTCACTGTGTTTCTTGTGTCATGAGTTTGGGCGTGTGGCGGAAGTTTGTAGAACAGGTGCATAGGTGTCGGAGTGGGAAAGAGGGGTGTACAGAGGATGACGGTCGTCTCGAAACATCATGCTTTCACTGTGGGGTAAATCATGAGATACGTTCACTGCAATGCTAGAGAAGGAAAATGAGGAGAGATGTAGAAAGGACGAGGGAGCGGGGTAAAATTCTACAACCCCAATTCCGAAATAGTTGGGACGAAGTGTAAATTGTGCATAAAATCAAAATGCAATGAATTTCAGATGAGCCAATATGTTATTTAGAATAGAACATAGATAACATTTCAAATGTTGAAACTGAGACATTTTACAATTTTCTCCACAAAATGAGCTTATTTCAAATTTTCTGGCTGCAACAGGTCTCAAAAAAGTTGGGAGACAGGCTAAAAAGCGCTGAAAAAGTAATATGTAAGAGAAACGCTTGAAAAAAATATTTAGCAAGTAATTAAATGAACTAACATCAGGTGTGTAACATGATTGGCTATAAAAGGGATGTTTTAGAGAAGCTGAATCTCTCAGATGTAAAGATGGCCAGTGAAGGTTTGCGTAAAAAAATTGTGGAATACTTTTAAAACAATGTTCCTCTACGTCAAATTGCAAAGGCTTTGAAGGTCTCATCATCGACAGTGTATAACATCATCAAAAGATTCAGAAAAACTGGAAAAATCTCTGCGCGTAAGGGACAAGGCCGAAGACCTTTGCTGGATGCCTGTGATCTTCGGGCCATCAGACGCCACTGCATCACTCACCGGCATGATTCTGTCATTGATGTTACTAAATGGGCCCAGGAATACTTCAAGAAACCGCTGTCTGCAAACACAGTCCACCGAGCCATCCACAGATGCTTCCTAAAACTCTATTATGCAAAAAGGAAGCCATTGTTGAGCATGATCCAGAAGCGCCGCCGTGTTCTGTGGGCCAAGGCTCATTGAAAATGGCCTGTAGCAAAGTGGCAAAGTGTCCTGTGGTCAGACGGGTCCGAATTTTACATTTTTGTTGGAAATCATGGGCGTTGTGTCCTCTGGGCTAAAGAGGAGAAAGACCACCCCTCCTGTTATCAGCATTAAGTTCAAACGCTAGGATCTCTGAGGGTATGGGGATGCATTAGTGTATATGGTGTGGGATACTTGCATGTTTTAAAAAGCACCATGAATGCAGAAAGGTAAATAAAGGTTTTAGAGCAACATATGCTTCCCTACAGATGACATCTATTCCAGCGAAGGCCTTGTGAATTTCAGCAGGGCAATGCAAAACCACATACTTCAGCAATTACAACAGCATGGCTTTGTAATAGAAGAGTCTGTGTGCTGAACTGACCTGCCTGCAGTCCTGATCTTTCACCAATTGAGAACATTTGGTGCATAATTAAACAACAGTCCGTCAAAGGAGGCCCAAAATTCTCCAGCGGCTGGAAGGCTGTAGTAAACAAGAGTGGGATCAAATTCCAATGGATTAATTCAAGAAACTTGTCTCTTCAATGCCCAGACACCTCCACTCTGTGTTAAAAAGAAGAGGCTTTGCTACACCATGGTAAATTGGCCCCTGTCCCAACGTTTTTGAGACCTGTAGCAGCCATCAAATTTGAAATGAGCTTATTTTGTGGATAAAATTGTAAAATTTCTCAGTTTCAACATTTGCTATGTTATCTCTGTTCTATTGTGAATAAAATTCTGGCTGGTGCGATTTGAAAGTTATTGCATTTTGATTTATTTCACAAATTAAACTTTGTCCCAACTAATTCGGAATTGGGGTTGTATTCTGAGGCTGCTTAGACAGTGATGACCAAAAAGGGAATGGTGAGGAAAGAGCAGACAAGAGTTCAGGCAGTGGAAAAGAGGCAAAAGGGATATGAGGGAGCAGAAATTATGATGGATAGAAGTGTCTTGCCTTTTACTGCAATGGTAATAAATTTTTCTTGTGTGACTGACAGTAAAACGGAGAGTATGAAGGTGGAGGTAGACACAGCAAGAAGGATATTTGGTAAATCGGATATTAGAGTGGAACAGCTGCAGAGATTTCAAGACAGCGGTTTTGGTGGTGATTGGAATTCAGGGACGTAACGTCTAAAAAAAATGAGGTAGGTTTAGGAATGCGAGTAGTGAAAAGGATCATTTTTTTGTATTAATTCATAAATATTGGGAAAAGGCATCCAGTCGGTGGCGCTATATGCATATAAATCAGATGTGACCCGCCATCAATCAAAGAAGAAGAAGTCGCATAGCACACAGGCATGCCATTCTTCAAAGCGGAGGCTGCATCCTCATGTATGTGTTATGTCCATCAAACAAAGGCTGGATTTTTCAGCTGCTACGCTGTTCCATTGTGAAGATGCTTTCAAACAGCTGAGATATGATCTTTCCAGATTTAAAGTCACTCAAGGTCAAAGGTCATGATACCAAATGAAAGCCCTTATGTGACTTCCCATCTGTTGTGAATACTATTTACAAATGTAAAAAAAGTTTGCATACCCTAGCTGAATTTGTGAAATGTTGCCATATATTCTGAAAATATGACTAATCATGCAAAAAACGTATTTTATTTAAGGTAGTGATCATGTGAAGTCATTTATGAACACATAGGTGTTTGGCTCCTTTTTAAATAATAATGATAACTGAAATCATCCAAACGGCCCCGATCATAAGTTTACACACTCTTGAATGTTTGACCTTGTTATATAGACACAAGGTGACACACTGCAGTTTACATGGCTAGGGCTAGTAAAGTTAATTTTCCACACTTTTTCAAATTTTAACAAGTGTCTGTGTATAGTCATGGAGTTTGTTAGCTCCAGAGTGGATGCACTGAGCTGGCTAGACACTGAGCCACTTTTTAAAGATGGGAAAGGATGTCAAATGATATCAAAAGAATTTAAAATGCCTGTCAGTACTGTTCAGTCCATGATTAAGAGGTGGACAATATGGAGATATGTTGATACCAAGCCAAGGTCAGGTAGGCCAAGAAAGATTTCAGCCCAAACTGCCAGGAGAATTGTTCAGGAAACAAAGAAAATTCCACAAGCTAACTCAAGAGAAATACGGGATGCTCTGATAGAAAGATGGTCTGGTTGTTTTAATGAGTACAATAAGGAGGTACTTAGCAATATTGGTCAAGTTGCTAGAAGAAAGCCATTATTGCACCAATTCCTCAAAAAAGCCTGCCGAAAATATACCGGACAACACCTTGACACACCTCAAAACTTCTGGAATACTGTCATTTGGAGTGACGAGACCAAAATAGAACTTTTTGGTCACAGCCATGAGTGCTATGTTTGGAGGGGCCCAAGGTGACAAATATACCATACCCACTGTAGTGCATGATGGTGGCTCTCTGAGGTTTTGGGGGAGTATGAACTCAAAAGGCACAGAGAATCTCTTGAAAATTGATCGCAAGATGCATGCAGCATGCTATCAGAAAATACTGGCCAACAATTTGCATTCTTCAGCACAAAAGCTACGCATTGGACGCACTAGGACTTTCTAGCATGACAACGATTCCAAGCACAAGGCCAAATTGATCCTCCAGTGATTACAGAAGGTGAAGGTTCTGGAGTGGCCATCAAAGTCTCCTGAACTAAATATCATTGAGCCGCTGTGGGGAGATCTCAAACCTGCGTTCATGCAAGACGACCATAGAACATGCAGGAGCTGGAAGCATTTTGCAAGGAAGAATGGGCAGCTGAGAGAATTAGGGGCCTCATTGACAACTATCACAAAAGACTGCATGCTGTTATTGATGTGAGAGGGAGGAATACACAGTTTTTAAGAACTAAGGCTATGCACACTTTTGAACAGGGTTCATTTCATTTTTTTCCCTTATTGCCATATTTTATTTGATGATTGTGCCATTCTGCAAGACCTACTGTTGGATAAGAATCCAATAATTAATAAAAGAAATGTACTTTGCCTGGCCATTCATGTTTTCTTTAAAAAGAGCTGCAGGTTACTGATCAGGAATAGTAAGTATTTTCACCCCATCTGTGTCCATGTCGTGTGTGATGCTCAAATGTGTTTTACAAATGTTATGGCAAAGTGGCCTGGCTCAACCCATGATTCCTTTGTCCTGGAAAGAAGTAGTTTTTGGAAACGACTCCAGGCTGGGGCTGCGCATGACGGCTGGTTTCTCGGTAGGATATGGCATTAATTTTGTTTGTGCATGTGGAGAATGACCCCTGTTTTTACTTATTGCTGATCTCAGAGCAGAGGCCTCCAAAAAGCACTTTTTCCCTGGCCTCCATCTCGGAAATCAGCGCTTCAATCTTGCACGCGAGGAATTCCCCCCCCCCCCCCCCCATAGCAGATTGTTAAGCTATCGTTCTTTAGACAGCAAGCGGACAAGCTGGCGAATTTCTGGTCATTTGCGTGTTACTTGCATAATTATTTGAGGGAGGAGTCAGGGTAGGGCAGGTGGCTCGGGCATGTGCACTCAATTTCACATTGATTGGGATGTACAGTATCAAGGAAAAGTGTGTAGAGCATGGTTAGATACATGTGGAGGAGCCTTTGTGTATGTTTCTAGTTTTATGACCATGCCATCTTTTAGAATGAAAGCTGCAGTCTTTGAGGCATGAGGCCCCAGCTACCTAAGCTTTTTTGCCCACTTCCTCCTTTGAGGTAACATTTATTTGGATCGCAAACTTATTTGGACTATTTCGTTGAGATCTGAAATTACTCAAGTAATTTGCGTTTCAAATAAATGTCTAGTTCAAAGAAGCTTGGTGAAACACAATAAACTTCATGGCTTGCTGACATTTCCCATGAATTTTGCTCAACTTACCAAGTCTTGATGGTTGTTGAGCCTGTCTGTCCTCTCCTTATCTGACAATATCTGAAGCGCTATTCATCATTTTAATTTTGTTGACGAAAACTATGAAGAAAAACATCCATTTTTTTCTGTGATGAAGACGAAACAATCACAGCAAAAATAATTTGGCATAAAAAGAAACTATAGTTTTAAAATTTTTTGTTGACAAAAACAAGACTGCTCTTCTAGCACATTGTCTCCCACAGCAGGTGCTACTGCAATATGCGTATCATCAGTCTATCTGCAGCATATGTGCAAAGTTTCGAGGATGACCTATGAAAATTGTAGAAGAACTTTATTTTAACAGCCAAGTACCTTATGATGCGGACAGACAGACGGATGGACGGACTGTGCCATGAGATAATCCCCTTTTTTGGCTGTTGCCCAGCGGGGGATACCTATGCAAACACGTTGCACTTTATGAGAATGAGATGAAAATTTCATGATTCCATGATTTCCAACAAGAATGTCAAATTTGGACTCGTCTGACCAAAGGACACTTTGCTACAGTCCATTTTAAATGAGCCTTGGCCCACAGAAGACAGCAGCGCTTCTGGATCATGCTCAACAATGGCTTCCTTTTTGCATGATAGAGTTTTAGGCGGTACCTGTGGATGGCACGGCAAACTGTATTTACAGACAGTGGTTTCTTGAAGTATCCCTGGGCGCATTTAGTAATGTCAATGACAGAATCATGCCTGTGAGTGATGCAGTGGCGTCTGAGGGCCCGAAGATCACAGGCATCCAATAAAGGTCTTCGGCCTTGTCCCTCACGCACAGAGATTTTTCCAGTTTCTCTGAATCTTTTAATGATGTTATGCACGGTCGCTGATGAGACCTTCAAAGCCTTTGCAATTTTACGTTGAGGAATATTGTTTATAAAGTATTCCACAATACTTTACTTTTTTTTTGAGCATAAGCCTTCACAGGTTGGAGAGCCTCCGGCCATCTTTACTTCTGAAAGACTCAGCCTCTCTAAGACATCCCTTTTATAGTCAATCATGTTATACACCTGATGCCAGTTAACTTAATTACTTGTTAAATGTTCTTTCAGCTGATTCTCTTATATATTAATTACCATGCCCGACGAGGCGGCGTGGGTATACAGTTTAGCACCATCTGTGTGTGTGTGTGTGTCTGTCTGTCTGTCTGCGCGACTGCTCGGCCACCACTGAAGCTAGGGAGGCCAAACTTTGTGGGGTAGATGATCCTAGGGTACCTTGTCCAAATTTGCATTTTGAGGTTGAAATGTCAAAGGTCAAGGTCAACAAGAGGCGTGGGTTAGCATCTTTATAGAGTGCACATCATCTAGTTGCTTTTAGAGGCCTTTTTTGCCTGTGTCCCAACTTTTCTGAGGCCTGTTGCAGCCAGAAAATTAGAAATAAGCTCATTTTGTGGATAAAAATGTAAAATGTCTCAGTTTCAACATTTGAAATGTTATCTGTGTTCTATTGTTAATAACATATTGGCTCATGTGATCTGAAAATCATTGCTTTTTGATTTTATTCACAATTTATACTTCGTCCCAACAATTTCAGAATTGGAGTTGTACTTTGTGGTCATGTGAAGGAGATAAAGATTTTTGCAGGGAGTTGGAGTTCTGCATTTTGAGGGCAAATGTTCTCCCATGCTGAAGACGAGGCCTAAAGACAAAACTTTGTCATGCCTGTGTTTATGTGCGCAGGGACCTTGGGCTCATCCTCACAGCTAACTGCACATGTATGGCAGTTTAAGCAGGCTATTCCACATCAGATCCCTGTAATCTGAGATCATGATTTCTCACATTTTTTTCATAACCTATCCATCGCTCCTACCCACTACATGACTGAAAGTCACTTCTGTTTTGGACCTGGATATGCTGCACAGACTGCTGCTTTCTACCTTCCTGTTGCAGTTGTGTGCACATCTCTGAGATTACATTGCGCAACCCCGCTATACCAATGCATTTTTCTCCAAGTGTGGTGCTCAGCTGTCTTTCTTTGCATCCGATTCTCGTGCCCTTTGAGCAGTACGACAGTGACTGTGCCCACCCCCAACTTTTCAAATACTTGCAGTGCCCCTGATCAAACTGAGATATTAGTTCCTGGGTTAATTCATAAAACTGAGCAAACAAAGGATAGTCAAGGTATTTTGGGTATGAAATTGGTTTGGTCTGAGCAATCATTAAAGCTTAATGTTCTCAGCTTTGAGTAATTACATTTATTCATGGGGTTCTGCAGTGATCATTCAAATTGCTGCATTTGTCTTCAGCTCCAAATAGAAGTCCAGTTTGACAAATAAATTGCTGGCTTGTTTAGAATAAACTTCAGTTGCCGACTTCAAGAGTATCAAATGACACGTAAAATTGCCAATAATAAGTCAACATGTCAGATGTCTGGTGGCTTTTCGAGAGCAAAAACTGCCGGCACCGTGTCAAGCCGAACTCAACCCATCATGTCGGTAGGCCAGTATGTAGTATGTCACTGTGACAGTTCACTGCAAGGCGTGATTGGACGATTCCCGCAACTCCGCCCACAGGTACCACTCTGGTGAACTACTGTGAGGCCGGAAAAAGCAACGTCAAACCAATGTCAAAGTCAGAGACCGTTTTGCGTATGAGTTAACTCAATTAATCATTTGCATGTGAGCAGCTTTCGCCGCGCGGCCTTTATGTTGTGTTCAGTCTCATAATAAACCTCTGAAAGGTTCATTATCATTTCATGCAGCTTAACATACGAAATAAAGACAGTGTGATTTTAAGATGGGCTTTTGACCACTCATGTGCCAAACAACACATGACACAGTTAAAGGGTGACTTGTTCTATTTAAAAGCCTGCAAGAGTAAATCTTCATGAATCAAGCTCCTTAGTAAGAAAAGACAATAAACTGATATCTAATCGCACCAACTGAAATTGCGATTTAAGCAAATAAAATTCATTAAAACTGAAACCCATCCGTCTCATATTAAGTGCCGGAAGTGGGCGGCTGGCTAGAGCTAGCTTGCGAGAGACCAGAGAACGCATTTAGCTAGCTTGCTTACTGGAAATAGGGGAGTCCTTCAGTGTTGCTTGTGTGGTCTGTTTTGGATATATCCCATACTTTCATGTTATAAGAAAATAAAACTTTACGTTCTGACCAGGTACGTAAAATATGAGTTGTTCACCTCGGACTGACAGCGCTGTTGCTCTTTTATTTATATCTATTTTTTGTAAACAAACTGGCTGGCTAGCTAGCTGTGATTCGCTCTGCACTAGACTGTTCTGCATTTTAGCGACTGTAAACTTTAGGGCACACTGTGGAGTTGTTTACAATGTGTTGGCAGCATGGAGTTAAACGTCACTTTTGAAGACCGCTTGTTGGATTTTCTTTTGTTCTACATTATTGCTGTTCTGGTTGTACTTGAATCCATATGAAAATTTGGGTGAAACGGAGTAGAACGTCATAAACATGTTAGGTTGTGTGTAACGTTATCATTTCAGCCGTCTGCTGGCTTAAGCCGCTTTCACACTGGACGCGAAACGAATTTTTCGCACGACAGATTACATTCGAAGTCAATGCGAAAACGCGCGTATTCGCATCTTTGCATTGACTTTGAATGTAATCTGTCGTGCGAAAAAAAAACGTTTCGCGTCCGGTGTGAAAGCAGTACTACATGAACTAATGAACTAACAGCTACACAGAAAGTTCGCTAGCTTACGTTGCGAAACATTAACGTTTGCTAGCGAAACGTGAACTTGCGTTGACTTTCCGCGCCGTCAACTGAGAGCGGGTGTGTGCAACGTTATTCTATGTGGTGGTTTGATTTCGTTGCTTTAATCGTTGCGTCGCTAGTTTTTGCTGGATTTGGTCTAACTTGCTTGTTGAACTTAAAAGTTACTTAAGGTCTCCAGATGGCCGGCGAAATCATAACACCATAATACAAGCTGTTATCCGAGATAACATTTGTCGACACTGCGCTGGGAATAATTCACGTTGGCTTGGTAGTTGGCTAACGTTACTCGTCTTGCCAACTAACGGTTAATGATTTAAGCCATTAGCTTCATAGTTTGCTGAATTAGCTCATACAGTGTAGCAGACGTGACTGTTAGGAACATTTTAACTGAATGGCGTTTCGACGTTGTCATGCTAGCAAGCTAGTTAAGTGGGCAGTGAGAGGAAATTTCGCGTTCTTCACGTTGTGAGCTGGAGATATTTTCATCTGACGTTAGTCGTATGATAGACTAGCTAACTTGGCTTGGTAGGATTTTAATTTAATCGAGATGGTTGCGTAGCTAGCTAACATTTCTAGTGTTGACCTTTTTTTGCTGTAAAATATCTGGCAAGCTAACGATAGTTGGTCGCAGTTGAGTTGCTAACGTTAACATTACAGAAAATGACATTCTGTCAAGTTCGACCCCCATAATTCACGAGATCGGCTTGTATTACCCATAGATAAATAATTTTATTTATGGTGTTTCCAGCTAGCTAGCTCGTAGTTGGCTACGTCCTTAGTCATGTAGCGACCCATGCGACGTCTGACGTGAGCGCGCGTTAAGTTAGCTGGGCACTTCGAAGATTAGGGGCGTGTTTTTGCGACCAGAACCAGAAATATGTTTGTGATTTGGTTATTGGTTGAGCGTTTGGCGACTTGGGTTCTGCGTGAATGACGTCATTGTCTCATCCAAACGAGAACCAAAGCTCTGCTCAGGTCCAATAAATCTATGAGGTCCAAGGGTATGACGTCACATGGTTTGACTGCGCAAGTTCAATGCGACTTGCGGTCGAACGCGTTTTAAGGTCTCGCCGACCATAGACCCAACTTCTTTTGCCATGTTCTTGGCCCAGTAATGGCAAAATGTGAGCGGAATTACCCCCTAGTCGCCAGTTAATCCCAGTTAAATATGCTATGGAGTTACTTTGTACATTAAATCATATATTTTGCATTCATTGTTATAATTCGCCTCACACTTGTTAAATATCACAGGGATGAAAAGATTGGAATGCAAAAACTTACTGGGTCATTCCATGTCAAATCACCCAACGAGTTAAATCTCACCATGTCCAATTTTGTTCAAAATCTGTGTGTGAATTGGTTGTGACCCATAACCCCCGAATCTCAAAATTTCAGCTCAATCGGACCTTCCAGTGCAAAAATTACGGCCTTTTGTTTTTTTTTTTGTACCCCTCAGCCCTAAAGGCTGACGGGGTATTTCTATCCTTCGTGCGGTTGGGCGGGCGGGCGTCTCCAAAAACTTCGACATCGGGCTGAGGGGTATTCCGTGCATTGCACGCCTATTTTTTTTTTTTTTAGATATTTCAAGAAAAATGGCCATGGCCGCCAAAATTCAAATGGCCATATCTCCAGAACTACTAGACTGATTTTGACAAACAAGGTATTGTTGGAAAGGGAATCGCACAAGCATTCCAAAACTACCATTTTTAAACTCATTCTGGTAACTCTGGGTGTGATAGTTTGACCTTGAATTTTTTTAACACCAAATTGTACCCTGATGAGGTATGATATTGGAAGTAAACTTTCTCATTAATTTTACCTGTAGACTTTTTTCAAAAAAAATCACTTTTAAGTGCTTCCCATTGCTTTCAGGCCTCCGTTGATTTTGCATCATATTTCTGAGTAACTGCCTTGTTTTTCTAGACCATAGTTAAATCATTTTATTTTTTTAATGACATATTAAACCTCTCTATAGTCCAAAAACTACTTGTCCCATGATTCTCCCCAATTCTGGAGAACACGTTCAGATATGTATCAGAAGTTAGCCAACACTTTGCCGTATGATACCTTAGCCTGGTGAGAATGTGTTAATTGGATATTCGATGGTCTACCTAGTTGCGTTATTTAGCTAGATTTCAAGTTATGGGTGTTTCTACAGAAATGGGCACAATTACAGTAAAGACGGTCCAGCCATTTTTTCAGAATGGACCTTGGCTTTGATATTCATTCGGGGCCAAAAATATTGGTTGATATTAGCAATTAGCAAAAGCATTTTGAGCTTGTGAAGTAGTTTTGTGCATGTGTGAAAATTTCCTATCTGCCTGTGTGACAGTGAAGTTGCAGATACAGTCAAATTTCTTACCTTTTAGTGGAACACTTTTTTTATTTTTACAAGCGCAAACCAGTTTTATGAACCTTAAGTTACGAAACATGACCCTTTTTTTACTCCTGTAGGGTAGACTAGCCAATCAGCACGTTGCCCATTGAATAGCCAATCATAATGCGAACCACTGTCACAGTAAGTCAAACTGTCCAATCAGTGGCCAAATGGTTCTGATGCCATTTCTCCCCCATGTCTTTGGAGAAATCCATAGCTCATTGATTTCTGTTTTTTTCTGCTGTAATGTCATTGAAGTCATATTTTCTCGCAGTGATATGTCTCGGACAATTGATGTGTGCGCTTTTCAGCAACACTGTTTAATAGACTCACGGTACATTAATTAGCTGGTTAGCAAGTTAGTTAGCTACCTCCTGCATGTTGGCGAACATTACGAACAACCACTGAATAAAACTTGATTCCAGTTCATTAAACCGGATTAGATTGTGATCGGTCAGGAGAGACTACCAGTCAAGTATCTTTTAAATGGTTTGTAATGGTCTTATTAACCTTGTGTTATATTGGAGCTGATCGTAATAACGGACTGTTTCAAGTTTGCATTTGTTCAAAATAAACTTTTTATGCAGAATATTGACTCACTTGTATATTCACTGTCTTGACAAATGCATTGATTGTGAAGGGTGAAAGATTTAAGAACCAATTTTTCTAAGGTTCAGACAGCCCGGATTGTTGACCCCCCTGGATTGGGCTGAAATTTTTTTAGTGAGATGGTTATGGTACCCAAACTTCAAAACCCAAACTGTTCCATGGTTGACCTCTTATAACCAAAGTTACAGCGCCCCCTGGGGCAGTAAAAAAAAGTTACAAGTTCCCACCCCTCTAATTCATAACTTTGAGGGTGTCCCAGTTCTTAGTTTCTTGATATGGGGACAACATGGAGGGTACAATACAATAATACTGTAATTTTACTGGGACACCTTCAAAGTTGGTAAATAGGGGGCGCTCAAAACCCTCTGGTCTGAAAATGGCTTAAATTAGGCCTCCCATTATTTTGAAACTTTGAGCGTATCCCACAAATTTTACTGCAGGTATTGATCATTTAGGAGGTGTCTAATAGGTTTGTACTGTTATTTCAGTGGGACAACCTCAAAGTTGGGAGGAAAAAAAGGGGTCCAAAAAGGGTCCCGACTCAAAAAAGGGTAAAAAGAGGTCTTTTCAGGACCCGATTTCTCAAAACTTTGAGGGTGAATTCATAAACAAGTTACAGCATTTGAAAGACATAGACCTAAATGTTAAAACAAAACAAGAAAATAACTGGGATCTCCTGTTATGAACTTTTAGGAACAAAAAAAACAAAATAGCACTTGGCGTAAGTCACTGTTCAAATACTAGGGCACCATTAGGCCTACCGATAGCCAAGTAGCCAAAGGAGGTGACAGGCTTCACATCTAAGCTAGATGCATTCTGGATGTCAATTTCGCTTTTGATTGTAAGTTATTTCTCTACAACCCCAATTCTGAAATCGTTGGGACAAAGTGTAAAATGTGAATAAAATCAAAACACAATGACTTTCAAATCACACTAGCCAGTATTTTATTCAAAATAGAACAGAGATAACACAGCAAATGTTGAAACTGAAGAATTTTACAATTTAATCCACAAAATGAGCTTATTTCAAATTTGATTGCTGCTACAGGTCTCAAAAAAGTTGGGACAGGGGCCTGTTAACTTTGGTGTAGCATCTCCTCTTCTTTTTAACGCAGAGTGGATGCGTCTGGGCATTGAAGAGAAAAGTTTTTTGAGTTTATTCCTTGGAATTTGATCCCACTCTTGTTTAATAAAGGCTTCCAGCAGCTGGAGAGTTTTGGGTCTCCTTTGACCGACTTTTTGTTTAATTATACACCAAATGTTCTCAATTGGTGAAAGATCAGGACTGCAGGCAGGCCAGTTCAGCACACGGACCCTTCTACTACAAAGCCATGCTGTTGTAATAGCTGCAGTATATGGTTTTGCATTGTCCTGCTGAAATACACAAGGCCTTCCTTGGAATAGATGTCATCTGGAGGGGAGCATATGTTGCTCTAAAACCTTTATGTACCTTTCAGTATTCATGGTGCTTTTTTAAACATGCAAGTATCCCACACCATATGCACAAATGCGTCCCCATACCATCAGAGATGCTGGCTTTTGAACTGAACGCTGATGACAGGAGGGATGGTCTTTCTCCTCTTTACCCCGTAGGACATGACACCCATGATTTCCAACATGAATGTCAAATTTGGACTTGTCTGACCACAGGACACTTTGTCACTTTGCTACAGTCCATTTTAAATGAGCCTTGGCCCACAGAACACTGCACCGCTTCTGGATCATGCTCAACAATGGCTTTGTTTTTGCATGATAGAGTTTTAGGTGGCATCTGTGGATGGCACGGCGGACTGTGTTTATTGATATTGGTTTCTCGAAGTATTCCTGGGCCCAATTAGTAATGTCAATGACAGAATCATGCAGTGGCATCTGAGGGCCCGCAGATGACGGGCATCCAGTAAAGGTCTTCAGCCTTGTCCCTTATGCACAGAGATTTTTCCAGTTTCTCTGAATCTTTTAATGATGTTATACACTGTCAATGATGCAACCTTCAAAGCCTTTGCAATTTGACGTTGAGGAACATTGTTTTTAAAGTATTCCACAATTTTTCTTTTTTACGCAAGCCTTCACAGCTTGGAGAGTTCTGGCCATCTTTACTTCTGAGAGAGACAGCCTCTCTCAGACATCCCTTTTATAGTCAACCATGTTACTCACCTGATGCCAGTTAACTTAATTACTTGCTAAATTTTCTTTCAGCTGATTGTCTAAGATATTAATTGCTTTTTCAGCCCTTTTCTTTTTCCTGTGTCGCAACTTTTTTGAGACCTGTTGCAGCCAGATAATTTGAAATAAGCTCATTTTGTGGATAAAAATGTTAAATGTCTCAGTTTCCAAATTTGAAATGTTATCTGTGTTCTATTGCAAATAACATATTGGCTTTTGTGATCTGAAAGTCATTGCATTTTGATTTTATTCAGAATTTACACTTCGTCCCAACTATTTCATTCAGAATTGGGGTTGTATTATAAAACGGGTGCTTCCCATCCTTAAATGTGATTGGCTGAGCCGCGTTCCGTGCCGGTATAAAATTACTGTAACCCACTGTGGCAGGCCGCAGCACAAAATATCCCTGTGCGCAACGAACTACTCTGTGCTCAACTGACTCGTTAGGTTACGTTTGTTTCAAGACTTATTGCTCGCTATTTCAGTGTCAGCGAAGTTTAGCAGCGAGGGTAGGGAACGATTGACTTTTGTCCTCCACACTTGCCAGTGTCCAGGAAAATGTGTTGAATTGTGCATTAGTTTGCTAGCCAGCCTTTCAATTAGCTAGCGTTCACTACAATGGATGTGGTTACCCTACACGTAGCCCATAAAATAAACACACAAGAAAGTCAACAATTTATCGCTAATAGGCTACTGAATTGCGAGCAAGTTAGCAACCAGCTTGCAAGGCAAAAGTGATATCAAACTCTGTAATGCAATAGCTAGCTAGGTAGACAGCCAACTGTTATTGGGTTAAAAGTGAAATTTCAAAAGTGAAATTGACATCCAGAAAACATCTAGCTTAGATGTGAAGCCTGTCACCTCCTTTGAGCAAATGAGCCAAAACATGCATGCAATGTTGACTTTGTGCATTTGCACTGGGTGACCTCAAAGTGCACCCATGTGACTCCTGAAGTCTCAAACAGCATGGAAGCAAAATTTAACATACAGCTACACTAGAAAACCTCAGGAACTATTTTTAAAAAAATAGTTTAGGGCTCAACAGTAGGCTACTCGACTATTGGTATGGCCTTAAATTTAAGCCATTTTCAGCCCGGAGCGTTTTGATCGCCCCCTATTGGCCAACTTTGAAGGTGTCCCAGTAAAATGACAGTATTATTGTATTGTACCCTCCATGTTATCTCCATATCAAGAAACTAAGAACTGGGACACCCTCAAAGTTATGAATTAGAGGGGTGGGAACTTGTAACTTTTGTGTTACTGCCCCAGTGGGTCCAAAATAGGGGGCGCTGTAACTTTGGTTATGAGAGGTCAACCATTGAATGGTTTGGGTTTAGAGGTTTGGGTACCATAACCATCTCTCAAAAAAATTTCAGCCAAACCCAAGGGGGTCAACAATCCAATGTGTCTGATATTGTCCTATTCTTAGAAAAATTGGTTCTTAAAGCTCTGGCAAAACGAACCATTTTGGAACATATAAATTACTAGTACTTTACAGTATAGAAAAATTATGCAGGGGCATGTTCGAATATAGTTAATTTGGCATTTGGGCCTTTTCCCCAGAATAACAGTCTGCAAAAATTCCTCACCCTTTACAGCCAGTGCATGTTCGTACAGCAAAGGTGGAGACATGCCTTCTCACACTCAGTTAACAATTAACCTTTCAATGCCTTTGACATGTTTGAATGACCAAAAGATGAGGCAGAAAGTATACTCCTTTCTTCAGTGCAATTTGCCTAGAACACTGATGTCACTAATCAGCAATTATGGCAAAGACTCCTGACCATCTTACAGTTTGTTGAAAAAAAATGAAACCAGCCATAACCCAGCCTTGCGATTTTAATACTGACTAGTACTTTCAGTGATCAGATTAAGGAAAAAAATATTGATAAGCATTTTTTGCGAATGATTATATCAGTTGATTAGCAATAGTTTAGTACATCTAAAAATGATTTGCAAAAATTAGAAAATGGTATATCAAATTTTAAATGACAAAATAACCTTTTTTTATTCTTTCCTAATGATAATATTAATTTGATACAGCAACCTTCCGTTTCCCAATTAAATTTTTGTAAATGTCTTGTAACGTGCAGTACAGCTGTCTCGGTTATACCTTACTGTAGCATAATGTTGTTTAACACCTGATCAGAGATGTGAAAGGATCCATACCCATTAAAATCCAGTCACAAAAGTCACTCTCCAACTCAGTCACGTTTTGACATCGCAACATCATGTATTTGAATGATCAGAAATCATTGTGCATGTTTCGGGAAACGCCGGTGGCGCACTTGTGATTCGCTAAACCACAGAGCAATGGAACAAGTTTGTATTACTTTGATTGAATTTCCATGTTTGGGTGGCTGAAGACGCATTTAGGTGAGTAAAAACGTAAACTGTACATCCAGTCAAGGCGAGTCGGAGTTAAAGCCGAAAGTGAAGGTCTGATCCGGAATTTTTTCCGTCAGGAAAAAAATCCAAATCCCATTGCTTTAATATAACAATGATTACAAAGATTCCCTTTAACAAGCGTCAGCTCGGTGCGAAGATGGCTGACGTTATAATCTGAGGAGTAACGTAATATGCAATGGCGTGCATAACAAGACAATGCAGCAAAAACTAGTGATGAAATAACACATCTCTGGCCCGAAAAGTCTGTTCGCTCTTTTGGTAAAATAATCTGGTAATTTATGTTGTCAGAAATCGTCTGCATGCGAAGGCGCTGAAAGTGACAAATCGGATCTAAACTTCTCCAATAGCCAGGCATCATAAACGCCGTAGATTCACTAATCAGCTAGCTGTACCAAGCGATTGCTTTTGAACTATCGAGCAAACTAGCTAACGTCCCAAAAAAGTTTTATGGGGTCGCACGAACCTACCGTGAAACCGTAGAAGTTCATGCCTATGACTGCTGGCAAAGTTAGTAGAGTTGGGGCAAGACACTAATCACATCACCTAGATATGATGATCATTTACAAAGATTTTCTTTAGTTAACGTTAGTTAGCTGACTAGGCAACTAGGTGGATATATCCAAAAGAGCAACGTGACCGATGGCTCTCATAGCGGAGTCTTACCGTAATGAACAGAAAGCCTCCCGAGTCTCAAGTGCATGCATGCGCTCCCCAGAAGCTGGTTGGTTGGTTTGTAAATGTGGAACATCATTTTCCAGCCAATCAAAGTTTTGAAAACTACTTCTTTTGCTCTGTGGCACGGGAATTCGGAAGTTCTTCGCTAGTGAGTCGGGATCCATTAAATATCATTAAGATTTTTTTTAATCGCTTTTTTTTGCGAAGGGATTGTTAATGATTAGCATTTTGTCAAAACTGCTGAAATTTGATTCGCATTTTGCGATGCGAATCCACCTAATCTCATCACTGACTTTGGAAGGGCTATTTGAAGAATAAAAACAAAAATTGGAATCCAAGAGAGAATTTTTGGTGGACAAAGGACATGTCTTTACTGTAATCAATCATGCACTTCTCTGTGTAAACGCCCTTATGCAGCTTGTGCCAATTAAAATTAATGGCCACTTATCTTAGAATAACTTTAGTTGCTGGTGAGGTATCTTAATCAGTCTTGTCACCGTGTTATTACGGACGTTTAGATAAAAGCAGATGGCGTACTTCAGTGCCATCTTTGAAATGCTCTTTGGCAGCAGTATAGCAGACAACAAAAACTAGAGCCCTATCTTTTTGATTAGGGAGATGCTTAGATCCTGCATTCTGTTATATACATTGCCATATGATTTCCATATTTCTAGACACTTTGAAACTGTTACCAACATCGAGTCATGAAGTTCTTTCTGAAAGACATGTCAGAGAAAAGCAAGATTTTTTCACTCACCAAGAGTTTTATGCACTTACTATCCACAGCTCTGGTCTCTACATCATGAAGCTGTAATGTCCGGCTGAGGAGGCGTTAATATAATTTGGCATTGTCAATTTTGAGTATGAATGAATACAACACTAAACTAGTCCAATCTTCATATTCTTAACATAAAACAAATGTTCTTAAACCTGATTACGCTTGCTAAAACCATGGTAATCAGTTGCAGTATGAATATAGCTATGTTAGTCCGTGGTAATTATTTTTATGTATAGCTACAAAATCAAATAAGCTTTGAATCTGACCATATGCAACCAATTCACACCATGACTACCCTTACAGTATGGATCAATGTCATTGGTGATAAAACGGATGGCGAAATTAAAGTTTTTATTTTGATGCAGAAATTTCTCCTGTCTTTGGCATTCAGCCAAAATACTCCAATCACAGAGACTTGATGCAGCATTATTGAGCTGCCAACCTATACAGTCTCTCAATATTGTGCAGTTGAACAATATCTGAAGTTGTGATTGGACAATGGCATGTGTTGCCTTGATGTTCTGCCATCTTTGGGGTCTCAAATTTTCTCAATGTAAAACAATGGAGTGTGCACTCCTACCTAATCTAGGTAGTGACATCGCTAAATAATCACTATTTGTTGATCTAACACTATTTAAGTTGTGAATTAATTGCTATTCATTGTTTATAATTGATTTATATGCACCAAATATAACTAGCAGAGTTCAATAAGCAGTGAACTAGCTAACAAAGTCAGCAAACTAGCTGGCTAGCTAGCCAGTTTGCTGGCTTAGCGTGTTATATTTGGTGCATATGAAATGCTGTGTCACTGACTAAATAATCATAACTAATGGTTCAGTGCTAGCTAAGTCACGAAGTTATCACTATTGACTGTTTTCTGTCGACTTGTAAGCACCAAATGTAACTGGCCATGCCAGTGAATTCGCTAGCTAGCCAGCTAATTTGTTTACTTGGCTAGTTTAAATTTGGTGCATAGAAATGCTAGGTAAATGGTGAAATTATACCAATTTACTGTTATTTATTGATTTCTACGCATCACAGTTAAGCTAGCTAATGGTAGCTCGCTGTGCAATAATTTGCCTGGTTGCAGGTTTATCGGATTTTCAGAGATGGCCAACGGTAATTTATATCATGGATCGGCTTCCATCAAGCTACGTTTTAAACGTTTGCTGAAACTGAGGCACCTGATTGGTCAGGAGCAAATCACATGCTACGTGTGACTTCATGTCATGGATATGTAGTTAGCAGAAGTGGCCTACAAACTGGACTACAAATGCAAAAGCATTACATTTTTGACTATAAACTACATCTTTGATGTGATCACTTGCATCCGCATTGGCCAATCTTAGAGCTAGGTGGCTCAAAAAATTAACTTGTTCTAGTAATGCTTAAAAATGTCCAAATTCCAGTATAGATTTCCATAGGGATATTATTTCAAACAGCAGACGCTAAATAGCAGTGAAGTGGTCACCTCAATACGCTATACACTGATTATATGATCATGTCACTGTGACTACGTTGGCATGCATGAATACTGGTTACAGAATGAAACCAGGAGATGATTCACTTGAGAGAACTTCCTATGGAAGAAAGAGTTGAAATTCATTTCAAATGGCATTTGGAAGAAGTTGGCCCTGAAGGCCTTTCATTTGAGAAGCTTTTAGCCAAAAATGGGTGAAGTTTCACAGCTTGATCCTGGGGCGCCCAATGTATGCTACCTTTTGTTCCAACCACAGTTGCAATCATGAGGTTTTGTCTAGCTGGGTCATTCCATGCCAAGTGGATCAAGTTTTTGGAAAATCATAGGCGTTTGCCATCATTTTAAATGGTCAGATCCCAAACCTTATGATAAAACTCCAATGTTTCATGGAGTAATTGCCAATTTTAGGAGGTGGTGTCTCGTCTTTTGCGAATGTAGCAATGAAAAGCGTTTTTGATAGGATACAAATTTACTTTGCAGTGCTCCTAAATTAATGTCAGCGGGTGACAGATTTAGCAAATCTCATTTGATTTTTCTGTAATAGGCTGTTAAAAATGACAATTTTTACAGAACCAAAACTGTATTTGATTTTTAGTTTGTCCCCTTGGCCGAATGAGCAGGGACTTGTATTGCAGCCTCATCCTTAGCAGCTACAGCACACTCGCCCATTAAACCCAGTCCAATCTCCTGTCTCTTGTTTAG
This sequence comes from Gymnothorax reevesii, assembly GCA_029721435.1. Classification (NCBI taxonomy): domain Eukaryota; kingdom Metazoa; phylum Chordata; class Actinopteri; order Anguilliformes; family Muraenidae; genus Gymnothorax; species Gymnothorax reevesii. The sequence continues at coordinate 65,551,342 of CM056582.1, forward strand.
GAGTAACTTGCATCTGAAAATGCTTAAAAATGCCAAAAACGCCTAAATTCAAGGCATGATTTGGTCATGTGTACATGCCAATTTGTGGAGAGAATTTGTGGAACAGCTTTTATATTAAGGCAATAAACGGTAAAAAATTCTTCTCGTGTTTCCTACTTTTTCCAGAAAAATTTGCCATTTTTACCCCTCAGCCGACAAAATTAGTGCATGACTTCTGGGCAATTCCACGGTGACTGATGTCACATTCAAAGAGAGAAAGAGCCCTTTGGAATGACCTGGTAGTAAAACTTGCACTCCTTTGATGTTCATATTTTGTGCTAAGCACATTAGGGACTAGGTCTGCTTGGAGGCTGGAGGAACCTTCCTGGTGTTATGTATAAGTTGGTAGGAACTGAAATTGTGAGCGTGACTGACATTACACAAAAATGGCCATTAAGAAAATTTATCAACTTTGTGGCAAACTTGCCTTCAAACTGTATGGGGTTGATAGCTTTTTTCATTCCAAGATATAAGGTAACATTCAACTGAAATTCTAGAAATTATTGCCATGTGCCAAATCAAAGGCATTTTCACAATAGTTACATACTTATGTGTGACTGACGTTATGTGAGTGACGCTACAGTTTGTCAATCAGAGTTCAAAGTTACAGAGAATGGATTTATGTCGACAAAACCAGATAATTTGACTAGCAATTGTTATGTTCTACATATTCATTCACTTCTATAGCTAAATAAATGGTAATAGTGGTATTTGAATGTTATCTAGACCTTGCCAGTTTCAGTGCTGACAATACCTTCTGGCTTCAAGTAAGATGTGAATACTCTGTCACTTTATTGACACTGATTTACTGAGTGGCGTACAGTAGCCTTACTGGCCTGCTATGAAGCTTTAAATAGTTAAAAAAAAAAAAAAAAAGCCTTTCAACTGATATTCTAACCGACTACCACTGGCTGTCAGGGTGAAAAAAAATTCCGGAGTTGGGTAGCTGCTGGATAGCTCACTCGGTAAAGCATCGCGGTGTGGAGCAGAAGTGACTAACACTGCGCGGGTTCGATCCCCGCCTCGTCCCAGCCAGCAGTGGGCGGCACCTTTTTTCAGAGTAGCGCACGATTGGCCAATGCGCTACAGGTATGCAAATTGGGAAGGGTCTGCCAGGGTGGGCTATTGTAAATAATAAGTTCTCAAGCACCTCCTGTTGGCCAGACGGCCGCTCGTCAGGAAGATTCTAAGCTCGGGTATCCTCCGCCCTCATTCTGAGCTTTCGACCAATAAGTGTATAAGAAGCGGCGGCAACGGGTGCGTGTTTCGGAGGAGAGCTGCAAGCAGTCTCACTCCCCTGAGTTGGCAATAGGGGGCTGCAGTTGCGAAAAGAAAAGCCTTGTACATAGTTCCCCAATTGGACAGTCCAGATTCTGGTGGGATTGGAGATGCCAAATTTATTAAAAAGAAAAAAAGACTGAGTTGTGTGAGTTTAAAAGCCCAGTATTGCAATATGAAGTCATTCTGCTGCACTCTTAATGCACATTATGCATGAGGTGAACCCAACTCATTGGACATTTTAGAGGGCCTAATAGTTTTGTTTAGCTAAAATCTTCTTTTCTTGGCTTTTCTGCAGCACAGTGGTTAACATGATATACCTGAAACTTTCCCAGGTGGCATGTCAATAGTATACATGTACTTAATGTACATTATGAGATCATCATCTTTCACTGTATTGACATATATTAACTGGTGATAACCTGAAAAACTTAAGCCAGATCATGAAAAATACTTGTGCAGATATCTGTAATGAATTAAATAGAGTACTTAATAAACCTGCTTATCAAGAGTGGAGGTAGATTTAAGAGATTTTTCTGCAGTCTCTTGTTTCTTTGAATAAAGTCATAGAAAAATCATGAATATTCATATTGATGCTGTGGCCAATGATGATAACCAACACTTATCCTTTATTTTAAAGAAAGCTTGTCAGAGATAAGTATTTTGCTGCAAAACAAAGCTGTTTGTGGGTAAATCTGCACTTGCTATCGTTTTAGCCAGTCTACCTGAGAGTCTTCTCACCATTTTGCTATGCACTGGAAGACCCCGGCAGTATAATCACTTAAATGGTTTGTTTTTTGGACAACCCCAATTCTGAAATAGTTGGGACAAAGTGTAAATTGTGAATAAAATCAAAATGCAATGACTTTCAGATCACGAGCCAATATGTTATTTACTGTAGATTATCGATAACATTTGAAATGTTGAAACTGAGAAATTTTACATTTTTATCCACAAAATGAGCTCATTTCAAATTTTATCGCTGCAACAGGTCTGAAAAAAGTTGGGACACAGGCAAAAAAAAGGGCTGAAAAAGCAATTGATGTATCAGAGAATCAGCGGAAAGAACATTTAGCAAGTAATTATGAAAACTGGCGTCAGGTGTGTAACATGATTGGCTATAAAAGTGATGTATTAGAGAAGCTGAGTCTCTCCGAAGTAAAGATGGCCAGAGACTTTCTTTCAAAAAGAAATTGTGGAATACTTTAAAAACAATGTTCCTCTTCTTCAAATTGCCAAGGTTTTGCAGGTCTCATCAACGACAGTGCATAACATCATCAAAAAATTCAGAGAAACTGGAAAAATCTCTGTGCGTAAGGGACAAGCCCGAAGACCTTTACTGGATACCCGTGATCTTCTAGCCCTCAGACGCCACTGCATCACTCGCCGACATGATTCTGTCATTGACAATACTAAATGGGCCCAGGAATACACAAAGAAACTACTGTCTGTAAACACAGTCCGCTGTGCCATCCACAGGTGCCACCTAAAACTCTATCATGCAAAAAAGAAGCCATTGTTAAGCATGACCCAGAAGCGCTGCCGTGTTCTGTGGGCCAAGGCTCATTTAAAACGGACTGTAGCAAAGTGGCAAAGTGTCCTGTGGTCAGATGAGTCCAAATTTGATATTCTTGTTGGAAATCATGGGCGTTGTGTCCTCCGGGCTAAAGACTAGAAAGACCACCTCTCCTGTTATCAGTGTTCAGTTCAAAAGCCAGCATCTCAGAAGGTATGGGGATGCATTAGTGCATATGGTGTGAGGCACTTGCATGTTTTAAAAAGCACCATGAATGCTGAAAGGTATATAAAGGTTTAAGAGCAACATATGCTCCCTTACAGATGACATCTATTCCAGGGAAGGCCTTGTGTGTTTCAGCAGGACAATGCAAAACCACATACTGCAGCTATTACAACTGCATGTCTCCGTAGTAGAAGAGTCCGTGTGCTGAACTGGCCTGCTTGCAGTCCTGATCTGTTACCGATTGAGAACATTTGGCACATTATTGAACAAAAAGTCCCTCAAAGGAGACCCAAAACTCTCCAGCAGCTGGAGGTCTGTATCAAACAAGAGTGGGATCAAATTCCAATGGCTAAACTCAAGAAACTTGTCTTCTTAATGCCCAGACGCCTCGACTCGGTGTTCAAAAGAAGAGGGGATGCTACACCACGGTAAACAGGCCCCTGTCCCAACTTTTTTGAGACCTGTAGCAGCCATCAAATTTGAAATGAGCTCATTTTGTGGATAACATTGTAAAATTTCTCAGTTCAACATTTGCTATGTTATCTCTGTTCTTTTGTGAATAAAATACTGGCTGGTGTGATTTCAAAGTCATTACGTTTTGATTTTATTCACAATTTTCACTTTGTCCCAACTATTTTGGAATCGGGGATGTATTTTCGCTATAATTAACTACTAAATATTCAACTGTTTTCAAAGCCAGTTTATGACAGAGAATCCTTGCGCCAATATACTCAAGTTCAAACAACACAGTGCTCAATTCATCGGTGCATATACAGGGTGTCTCAGAAAAAAGTACACCGAACTTGAATCATCGATTATATGAAAACTACTAAATTTTATTTTAAGTGTAATATGTCATTAGAAAGAGAAGGATTTACTCTTTTAAATGATACCCTAAACATCCCTTTATTTTCATGGGTGAATCAGTAACAATGTATTTTTTTGAATGGCACACAGATCCTTGCTGTGACGAGTGTTCTGCTCTTCGTAACTGTGGGAAAGGGAAATCACAAACAAAAAGATTGAGGAGGAGACTCATTTATTCAAATGTTACATAGTGTCAAATTATGGCACTGGTACCTCCACGTGAACCCCCTCCCTATCAGTGCACAGCTGGCATCGTCTGACCACGTCTCTGACAGCCTGTCAGATCATTTGGTGATCATGTGGAGGGGGTCATGTGAAGGGACCAGTGCCATAATTTGACACTATAACATTTGAATAAAGTACTCCTCATCAATCTTTTTTTTTTTTTCTTCTTTCCAGCACGTCTCCTATGCTTATGATAAATCTGCTCAATGTGCTCATGGAATTTCAGTAATGGTCCTACTTTACCCATATTCACCCTAAACAAGCACAAGGGCCATACTAATGTTATTCCAGAAGATGTCAGCGGCCTCTGGTTGCCATAATATGGCGCCAAAGGGTCATGGTAAGGTCAGGGGGGCGTTTGCTCAAAAAAGGTTGAGAACCACTGGTTTGGTCCATTGACTGTATTAAAAGATGGACAAGGCAATCGTGCTGTCATCCATTGGTTTCAGCATACCATTTCGGAAGCCTCGATTTTTCGTAATTTGAACAATGTCATTTTGTCATTTTGAAACCAATGATTCCTATTGGATGAGAGTGTGAATTGAAGTTCCAGGGAGGAGTGAGGGTTGGATCTACGGGTGAATCTGACCGTATCTGACGAGGGCCAGAGGATAGCCGCGCCCCTAAAGCATATTCAAACATTATCCTTTATTCTAGTTTATTTGGGACCATAATTTACAAGAATAAACATCATGATTTATCGAAGGAGACTTGAACCTTGCAATAGGTACCATGAAATAATGTGGAAAAACATTATTGAAATAATTAAGCAGGTGGGAAAGTACTGCAATCACTGACATTTCCATCTGCTGGCTATTAAAAAGAATGCAATTTTTACAGATTTCCGCATTGTCCTCACTTTTCAGACCCGGGTGCTGCGTCCATCTTTTTATACAGTCTATGGTTTGGTCAAAATCATTGTTAGGAACGGCCAGGTGAAGCAAATTTCAAAGCTTTATACATACTCAGACTCCTATAACCTTGTCCCAGCAATCAGAAGCCATGGGGTCCTCTAAGCAGCTGCCTAGCTCTCTGAAAATTAAAATTATTGATGCCCACAAAGCAAGAGAAGGCTCTAAGAAGATAGCAAAGCGTATTTGGGTTGCAATATCCTTTCTTACCACAAAATTCAGTGTCAGAAGGTTCAGAAGGTTGCCAAGGAACGTTTAAACAACCCTGATCAATTTAGGAAACAACCTCTCAGAAACCACTGATTCGATTTCAGTAAAATTTTGCAGGAAGCTTCCTTGGTCCAATATGCACCAAAATTGTAAATTATATGGTGCCCACCCCCAGGGACTCTCAGGGGCGGGGCTAAAACTGGTAAATACATTTTTGACTTTTTCTCAGAAACCACTGATCCAATTTTAATAAAATTTCGCAGAGACCTTCCTTGATCAAATCTGCACAAAAATTGTGAATTATATGGTGCCCACCCCCAGGTGCTCTGAGAGGTGGGGCTAAAAGTGGTCAAATTGGCTGAAAATTTTAAAATCCTCTTCTCCAGTCCCGGATATGCTGGAAAACAATACTCCTCATTGATGGAAGTCTCTCGAGGTGCTTTATCAAAACTGTGAACTTCATCACCCTCGAGCTCCATGTTTGCCCCTGAGGAGTGGGTGAAATTTACGATCGTTTAGATGGGAAAATTATACTTTTGGGTATTTTGTTCATTTTCTACTGGAAGTCATTCAAATTTTATTGGCATTATAAACATACGATGACAGTTTGATACTATGACATTTTTGACCCCGTCTCTTCCACAGGGGCTGGGGGGTGGGGCCCAAATGGGGTCATATTGCCAAAAATTTCAACAATCTTCTTCTCCAGACCGAGAGAGGCCCGAAACCAATACTCTTCATAGATGGAAGGGTCTTGAGGTGCTTTATCAAAATTGTTAATTTCAAGGCCCCCAGTTTGCCCCTGGGGAGGGGGTGAAATTTACGATGGGGTCATTCCATGTCAAGTCACACACCCTCCCCAGTGACACCTCTTCAATTTGCCTTATTTTATTCTATTTGTGTCTAATGATGTCAAATGAAAGAATCCGAAGTTTTAGCTTCCTAGCTCAGATGGTTTTTGAGTTATGGCCCTTCAAAGTTTGGGTGCCACACCCACTTTTGAGGTCCGGGAATTGCACACTTAATGTGCAAGCATTTTTGGAGACCCCTATCTTTTGTTTTGAGATAACTACAGGCCTGTAAATTGCTATATCTATGTATTCTGGCCCTGTATCAGAATCTGCACTTAAAACTAGCATAGGTTTACTATTTTTAGAGATATTTACCCCTTAAAAGTGGATTTTTTTTAATGACGCAGTCAATTTTTGGGGCATTTTGGGGTTCTATATCTTGGAAAGTTTTTGTCTTGATGGGGTTTCAACTAATTTATCATCATATTTGGGTACACTACTGTGTAATTGGAGAATTTCAGGGCACTCAGCGCCTTGGTGGGGGAGCAGGAGGGTCCCAAATATGGCCTCGGGACAAAATTACCCTTTGGTACCCCCTACTTCACGCCCCGAGATGGCTATGTGGGCACATGATGACTGGAATGAGCTTATTACCCCATCAACAGTCAACTTTTATCAAAGTTTTGAGCCAATAAAAACTTTGATTATCAAACTCTGTCACTATCAACTAAGCCTTTGCATATGGAACTATTTTTGGATATTTTTGGAAAAATCCTAAGTCCAGAAAGTAGGTCACAATTCAAAAAACGTTTGAGCTAGGAAGCTCAAACTTCAAATAATTTCATTTGACATCATAAGGTGCTAATGGAATAAAAATCAGTCAAATTGAAGAGGAGTCACTGGGGAGGTTTTGGGGATTTGTGTGAATTGACATGGAATGACCCTATACTTTATATAGGAAATTGATCCTTTTGGATATATTTGGTTCATTGACATCAATAACATCAGTTTTTATACAACTCCGGTGACCGTTAAGGCCCCCTTGTTTTCATTTATGTCCCCGAGCTCCACAGCCATTGTCTTTAATGGTGAATGAATGGTATCAAATGAAAGCCAAGACGATTAGGAACAAAATGAATCAATTTAATCGTTTAATTTAACCCAGAATTGTTCACGGCACAGCCATTAAATTGTGACAAGCGCGCCGCTGATTGGCTGGCGCTTGAGAGACCTGGCAGGCCTCTCCAGCGCCAGCCAATCGGCGCGCATCTCAGAATCTCATGGCTGTGTGGAATTTTTCCGTGAACAATTCTGGGCAGGAAGTTAGATTTCAGGGGTAAAGTTTTGCCTTTTCCAGACTTATTCTTTGGAACGAGAGGGAGTTACAATGAATGGTTGGTGCCGAACAAAACTTTAATATATCGTTGTTACGCCGATACCAGAGAAAAAGGTAAGACAAAAGAAAGTTTTGGCGCTAGCAGCGGTAGAAGACAAGTGGTGTCTGGCTATTTCCATTTTTGCAGGTTTTGTCAATGGCACTGCATGTGACTCCGCTGGGCCAGTAAATGTCAGAGAGTTGAGACAAGCCCTCGGAGGCACATGAATGGGGTACAAAAAGGCTGTGGCCTTCCCGTGCCGACCCGGTTCGATTCTGGCTTGGGTCATTTGCCGCATGTCTTCCCATTCTCCTTCCCAACTTTCCTGTCTCTCTCTACTGACTGTGACTATCAAATAAAGGTGAAAATCCCAAAAAAATCTTAAAGGAGACTTATTTTGCTATATTTCCAATTTTATATTTTGATCTTTGATTCCCCTAGGGGACTCCTGATCGTTCAAAGTCCTTGTTTAGCTCATACTGCCATCCTCAAAAAAATCCATTTGTTGTCCATTGTAGTCTCTGCGTGAAACGCCTCGTTGGGGTGGCTCTTCTGCTATAGCCCCCACTCCCCGTGTACCCACTTACTTCTGACTCTGTGGAGAGCGAATTTGGGCGGGACAACGCAGTTTTCAGGGTCCTCCTCCCCTGAGTGAAACGTGAGACACGGCTGCCATCTGATAAGGAAGCGGCGGTCAAATTCCGCAATCTAACGCAGTGCATGTGTATAGTTCTAATGAAATGAACTTGTTCTAATAAAAGCAGCGGTGAAAGTGGAGGATGCAGTGCAAAAGTCGGGCAGCTCAGGCATGAATTTGCTATCGGCTACAGTTTGCTATGGCAACAGTGGTTAGTACAGCAGTTTTTCTACTCTATAGCTTGGATGCAGGGAAAGCTAGAATCCACCCCCTATAGACGCATTTGTAGGACAGGTTGACATGTCCAAGTGTAGACCGGAGACCGCAGAAATCCGGTGGGTCTGAGTTGAGAAGGAAACATAGACAGTGAGGAGCAGCTAAAAGTGGACCAACAGCTTATGGACTGCTTTGGTGTGTATTAGGACCTGCTGGTTTGTGTGCATAGCTGTGGTATGTTGTTAGTGAGGAGAAAAAAACACCTTCTACGCTGGTATATGACAGAGGGGCGAAAGTTCCAGGCTAAACGACCTATTTGGTAATTGCCTGTGGTAATGTTTACTTATTGCTTTGGAATAACCAGCTTTTCCTTGCTTAAAATTGGCGCGTTTATGGATGGTGCGTGAGAGCTAGATAGAGTTTCAGTTATGTTATGAACATAATACAGGTTTTACAGACTGTAAGTTCCGTTTGCTTGAACCATTGTCTATGTGGAGCTAGCAAATCAATCACTTTTACAGGAAAGAATTTAATATTCAATCGATAGAAATGTAGAGAAATCGTTTGTTATACTGGACTTGTTATAGCCTGTGCGCTTCCCTATTGCTTTCACCGGTAGCATCTTGCCCAGACATTGAGAGCTTGCTCAGACATTGTAGATGTATCAGGCTGACCCTGGTCATGGATAAGTAAAGCAATTCTTTCACAAGCACTCAAAAATGCACCCAAGCTCTGGAAAACCTACGTCTGGTCTAAGTGCAGCCCAACTCGGCAGACACATACAGCACCTCTCCGGTTAACTTCAACTGTAGTAGCTACAATTGAGAAGCGTTTTGATGAAACTGCCACATTGATGCTTACCGAAGTAACACAAGCATACCAATCACAAATGCTGCATATAAGGTAACCAGGAGCATTTTAATTAGCAGGGCACGCAAACTAACATGCAGTTGCTGATAAGCGGTCATTACTTTGAATGTAATCAGTTGCGCAAAAATTAGTTTTCCGTCCGGTGTGAAAGCTGCTTAACGTGCCCATAACACCCGTATTCGCATCTTTGCATTGACTTTGAATGTAGCTAATCTGTTGAGTGAAAAATTTGTTTCATGTCCGGTGTGAAAGCGGCTTGACGTGCCCATAACGCGTTTTTGCATTGACTTTGAATGTAATCAGTCGCGCAAAAAATTTGTTTTGCGTCCGGTGTGAAAGCTGCTCTACGCGCCCATAACATGTGTATTCGTGTCTTTGCATTGACTTTGAATGTAGGCTATGTCCGATGTGAAAGCAGCTTTATGGATAGTACACGACAGCTAGAGAGAGCTCGGTTATGTTATGAATATAATACAGGTTTTGCAGACCCTAAGTTCCGTTAGCATGGACAAGTTGTTTATGTGGAGCGAGCGAATCGATCACTTCTACAGGAAAGAATTGCCTATTTAATCTCCGCCTTTTTCGGCTTTTTATTAGCCACAACAATTTCTAAAGGGAGATGAAATTATGTCAAGTTAGTGCAAAGAAATCATGCAAATCATTGTTATACCGGTGGAGCTTCTGCGTTTTGCTTTGCTTTCACGATGGCACCAGAGAGCTTGCTCAGACATTTGTGAAGTATCCGGCTGTTCCTGGTCATGGATAAGTGAAGCGATCACTAACTGTAGTGGCTACAGTCGGGCAACGTTATGATGAAACTGCCACATTGATGCTTCCTGAAGTAACACAAGCATGCCAATCAGAATTGCTGCATATAAGTTAACCTGGAGCATTTTTAATTAGCAAGGCACGCAAACTAGCATGCAGTAGCCGGTCACCGAGCGGTCATAACCACAGAGACAAACCCTTGCAATACAGGTTTTACAGACAGCAAGTTCTGTTACTGTGAACAGTTGTCCCAAGCATCCAAATTACAAACAAGTATTAAAAGTTAGCCTCAAATGAGGTTTATGTTCTCACACCAACTATAGAGTTTCCCCTGATATCACTCTTGCATATTTCGGACACAAACATTGGCTACAGTTACCTGGCTACGTTAGCCGCTGTGCTACAGCCACAATTGACAGGCTATCACGTCAGGGTGGCTTATGCAGTAAAAGCAACTTGCCGCATCTGTGTCGGTGAGTCACGGACAGTTGCGACCGATGCAGGCTTTATTTTCTGATATTTTATAAAGCCTGCATTTGAGGCCAGTTGTTGGTGCTAACTATCGCTAGCGGTCCTGCTAGCCACCCGTAACAGGTTGGCTTCACTCAAAATATTTGCTGTTATATCGTTACTTACAGCTTGTGGCTCTGAGCGCTTGATCGATGCTGCTGCTTCAGGTTTGAGAAGCAGCTGAAACGCTTATCCTGTGTTGAATTATCCTTTATTTATTAAGCTGTCATTGGTGAAATGCTGAGCATAAGCAGCTAACGTTCCCTTTGGCTGTGGCTGTTTGCTTCCAGCAAACAAAAAAAGCTACCCACTTATTTCTGGTGGCGTCCTCTTTTGGAAGAGAAATAAGTGTTTTTCTTTGCGTCCAAAAGTAAATGGACAAGCAGCTTTGGGAGAGATGCTGACAAAACTGCACCTCAAATGATCTGCGGTTCTTCTTTTGTATTTCCAAAAGTGTCGACGCTACTAACGCATAGTATGATCTGCCGTTGTTGGTGCCTGCCAGAATAGTTTCTGGTTTGGGCTGGTCCAGCGCCGTGATTGGCTCTGGCTTGGTCTGTACGAATTGGACGGCACACTGACATCAGATTTTTCCCAGATCTCGGGAGGAGCTGTTCAGAGAGGAAATCACGTTGATGAAATCACGTTCTTGGATTACGGAAAAACCCCTGTATCTTATGTTTAGAAACTTTTCAGAGGTTGAGTATGGACACCTAACATTATAACATTACTGATATGTATTAAAATAAGGATCCGCATAATGGGTCCCCTTTAAAAAAAACAAAGGGCATGTGAAATGTTTCTGGAAAAAAACTTGACTGACATCAGTTCTTTTCGGTGACATGCTGCACGAAGCCAAGTAAAGGACTACAGAATCGTCTCTAATCAACCAATTAGGCAACTCTAAGAAAAGTGACCTGTTCCAGTTTACTCGCTTGATTAGCAATCAAATGGTGGGTGAGTTTACTCTTAAAGTTCAGCCAGTAGAGCTGTTTAAGACTGCATGTTTGATTGCTGCATTTTGAAATTTAAATGGTCATAGAACAGCACAACATGAACACGATTTCCATTGCCATGCATTCCGTGCAACTGTGATAATTCATATCTCACATTCACGTTTCATCCGCTTTTCAGAATGTTTTCCACCTTGTGTATTTTTTAGACACTTTTATTCCGGGGCGATCTGAAAACAAATCTCTTTATTTTTATTTTATCATTGTAGATCTCCAAAAAATACTACATTGTGAGATGAGGTGGTATATAGCCGAGGTCACCAACAGGTGGACCGCGGTCCAAGTCCGGACCCAGACGCCGTCCCATCCGGACCCAGAGCTGTAACCAAATATCAGTTTTGTTGAGTTTTACTTAATTTTAGCAGATTTAATTTAAGTAGCCGCCACTTTTTCAGACTTTACGGTAATACGTAACCGCGCATTTGTGTGGGCGGTGTATGCCCTCATCGCTCCTGCAGTGTACCAGCGGCCGTGTCAGAAAGTTATGAGAAAGAAATACACTGGAGAGACACGAGGCGAAAGAGAGAACAGCGGGGGGAGAAAGACTGACTGTGTAATAGTGAAGGAACGTGACATGGCTTGTTCTAAACGGCGCAAAGTGGACCATGAAAACTGCTTTTAAAGCGGAATGGACAGAATCTTATGTTTATCCTCCCCGCTGGAAGCTCAAAGCCGCTGTGTCATATGCTCCGAGACGATGGCGCTAGTGAAAAGTGCAAACGTAAAACGCGACTGTGAAATTAAAGAGATGGTGAGCTGGCGATGGGAGGCGGGTCGGCTGAAACCCGTCCCCTAAAAATAACGATTAGTCATGACCTGTTTTAAATCAAATTGGAAGCAGTGCATGTGTTTCATGATTGTCTAAATGCAACAGGATCATTTGAAACGTCTTTATGCAATTCCATTGCTTCCAACCCCCGAGTAAAGAAGTCATCATCACCGTAACGCATGTGAAACTGATCAGCCTCCATGCACAAGGACTTCACTTCTGCGCGAGAATCTCTTACATACGCGTTGATTGAATAGTTGTTGACAACAGCAGAGGAACGTAAATATGCCACTTAATTTACAGCAAATGCATGAAATGCAATAGCTGGCAGATATGCGTTATTAATGAAAACTGACCACACCTGATAATGTTGATAGTTTTCAGAGTTTCCCGAATCGTAATTTAAATGATTGAAAACGTCATGACCAATCATTATTTTTAAGGGATGATTTTATCCTCCCTTATCGCCAGTTGCCACTGAACACAATACTGCATGTCAGAAGATTTAAAATCCTGGCAGACAAAACCACAGCTCACTTCTCTCACTAAACAGGAGAAAGTAGGCAGTGGGAGGGAAAGAAATTAATTTTTATTATTAAAGTCCTTAATATTATAATCCCCAGTTCAATGTGAAAAAAATTAAAACTATACAGTTCACGAGACTGTGGAGGGAAGAAAGGAAACTCAAGCTACACTTTTTTTTTTCTTCTAAAATGTAAGCACTGAAATGGAGATCTTATTTGACTTGGAGTACATTTACATTCCTTTCACTTTTATTATTATTTATAATTGTATGTAGCCGGTGTGATTATATGTTACTGTATTATGATGCAACTTAGGTAATAGACATGATGATGCTGCGGACCTTTACATGCTGAAATTTTTACTATCTGGACCTCTTTGATTTGTAATTGAATACCCCTGGTATATAGTGATGTTGAACGAGGATTTTTTTAAAAAGTGTGATAAGACTACTTGCTATCATGGGGTCGCGTGTAATTTCTTGAAACATACACACCTGAAGCGGGTTTAAAATGCCGTTGGGAAGAAGCCCGAGTTAAGATTTCGCTAATTGCAGGTGCTCCGCCCTTCCCTAAATCTGCTCCCTTGTACTTCTCCTAAATAACAATCAAGCAATTTCAGTAGCGTCTATAACGATTAAGATGCGATGGTGAAAAGCAGACAAACCTAACTGGGCTACGGTGTTAGTGTGAAAGAATGCCAATGATTTGAATAATTTAAAAAATCTTACTCTGAATTGCATCTCTCATTGTAGCATTTTAGGACATTATTAAAGGTTAATTTAAAACAGATTTGTTATAAGATCGCCCTGGATTTTAAGCATCTAAAAAATACACAAGGTGGAAAACATTCTGAAAAGCGGATGAAACGTGAATGTGAGATATTAATTATCACAGTTGCTCGGAATGCGTGGCAATGGAAATCATGTTCATGCTGTGCAGTTCTATGGACATTTAAATTTTGTCTATTGTGAACGTATGTGTGCAGCTGGTCCTGTCTCCAAGACAAATGTCTCCCAAGGGAGGCAAATAAAGTTAACCTTGACCTTGATGTTGACCTTAAAATTTCAAAATGCAACAATCAAACATGTTGTCTTAAACAGCTCTGTTCATTCAACTTGGAGAGTAAACGCATCCACCATTTGATTGCTAATCAAGCAAAGTAAACGGGAACAGGTTTACTTTTCTAAGAGTTGCCTAAATGGTTAATAGGAGACCATTCTCTGCAGTCCTTTACTTGGCTCTGTGCAGCATGTCGCCGAAAATTACTGATGTCAGTCAAGTTTTTTCCGGAAGTATTTCACGTGCCCTTTGATGTTTTGGTGCTTTCATTTAACCTGTGTCCGGTTTAATAAAGGAAAAGGAAAAGCTTGTGTGTTCGCCCCATGGCAGCAGGTAGTGGTACTACGCCTTAAAAAAAATCGATTCACAATCGCCCCAGTCCTAGTATTTAGAAAGCAATCCTGTCCCCTATTAGTGCAAATTAATATCAGCTGGTTTAGTCCTAATTGATGGCTGAAAAAAGGTTTCTCATTACCAAGGTGTTATACAAGAACCAACTTGTGATGGGTAAAAGCAAAGATCTCTCTTAAGACCTTTGCAGCCTTATTGTTGCAAAACATACTGATGGCATTGGTTACAGATGTGTTTCTAAGCTTCTGAATGTTCCACTGAGCACCGTTGGGGACAAAAATCCGGAAGTGGAAGGAACATCATTTCTCCATAAACCGGCCAGGACCAGGTGAACCTTGCAATTATCAAAAAATAATCAGAAGAGTTGTCCAAGAGTGAAAAAACCACTTGCAGAGGGCTTCAGAAAGACCTGGAATTAGCAGGTACAGTTGTTTCAAAGAAAACGATAAGTAATGCACTCAACCGCCATGGCCTCTATGCATGCTCACAGTGCAACACTCCACTGCTGAAGAAAAAGCATGTTGAAGCTCGATGAAAGTTTGCTGCACAACATTTGGACAAGCCTATGAAATACTGGGAGAATACAGTCTGGTCAGATGAGAACAAAATTGAAGTCTTTGGATGTCATAGCACATGCCATGTTTGGAGGACAAACAGCACTGCACATCACACCCAATGCGCCATACCAACAGTGAAATTTGGTGGTGGAAACATCATGGTGTGGGGCTGTTTTTCTGGATATGCTACTGGCAGACTTCATATGATTGAAGGAAGGATGAATGGAAAAATGTACTAAGACATTCTTGCTGAGAATCTGCTGACATCTACCAGGATGCTGAAGCTGAGGCGAGGCTGGACATTGCAGCAAGACATTGATCCCAAACACACAGCCAAGGAAACTCTCAATTGGCTTCAGAGAAAGAAAATAAAGCTGCTAGGATGGCCCTGTCAATCACCGACTTGAATTCAATTGAAAATCTATGAATAGACCTGAAGATCAGAGTTCATACAAGAGGCACCCAGAACACTCAAAATTTGAAGACAGTTAGTGCGGAAGAATGGGCCAAAATCACACCTGAGCAATGCATACGACTAGTTTCTCCATAGAGGAGAAGCGGTCATTACCAACAAAGGCTTTTCTATTAAGTATTAAATAAATTTCTGTAAGCGCATTCAATACTTTTCCCCGGGTCATTCCACTTTATTACACAACTTCATTTATGAATTTGTTTTGATTTCTTTGTTTGTGTGTTTTACTTGGGTTGTTACTGACATATGGCGAAAATTTCATGTCAGTAGCCCCATTAGAAATATATTTAGTGAGAAAAATGTTGACACATTCAATACTTATTTTCCTCCCTGTGTACAGGACCAGTCTATAGTTTTGGCATACTCATATTTTTCTTTCAATACATGCTATATAATGCAATAAGCACCCTTTATTTTGCAAAAACAAAAATCTTAAATCCATAAAACTAACTGGCATTTGTTGTCATATTTGCTGACTATTTGCTCGCTATTTATTTATTTATTTATTTATTTTAACAAGGGCAGTCATATAGCTAGGAGTTTGCCACTAACTTCCCAAAGATGTCCTGCACTGGTGGTCTGCTTTCCATCAAACTTGTTGCCCAGTTAGTCCTGAAACAGCTATACTTATGTTTGGTCATTGGAAAATGGAAGGAGCTTGCTTGTCTGTTGACTTTGCAATATATGGGTTTTTTGAGAATTAAAAAATTTTTGACACTATTTTCACAAGTAAATTATCCTCATTTAATTTCTGACTGTTTACCTCTCACAAGATTCCTTTCGAGATTATATAGAGAAGCCGTTGAAATTTCTCTGAAAACAGAGTGCTGTGGCAATAGGAAAGGGAATCCAGACTTTCAAGCAGTACTGTATTTATGATCAGTTGTCATGAAATTTGCAAGAAATGGTGGCCTATCTACTTATTGAAGAGATTAGAGACTGTTGCCATCCTGTATTTGCTGGTGGTTGCTGCGGACTCTTCTTACCAGCACCCTAGCCTTTGCTCGTCTCTGCATAATCATTGCCCTCAGTATAGGGTTCAAAGTGGTGTGATGTACTCCCTAATATTTGTTGTGAAAATGAATCTTCACTACTTGCATTATATGGCTTATTAGCGGTATATCATTGCTAGATGAGTCAACAGAGTCGGAAGTGGAGCTTGAATTTCCTACTGTTCTAGTAGCCACGTCTATCCCTGGATGTCAAAGGGTCTGCCTCTGATGTCATAGCTGAGAAGACCAAGTTTACTGCAGTGTTTTCAACATCAAATGAAGCACCTTCCCTATGGCAAAAGATTTCAATTTTTGTACCCAGCATATTTAATAAGATACAAATAACAATATCTGCTAATAATATTTTGAAAGTAAAAACTGTTTGGGAATACTTTAAGGCCACACTTGACCTTTTCAAAAAATGCCATGAGTCAAACTGTTGTTTTGGGAATTGGGTAAATGCTGTCGACATTCCTGGTGCCCAGAGTAGACTCCTGTAGATTTTATGGACCCTATACCCAGTCCTGTGGCACCTTCACTGGGCCACACTATGAATTTTGCCAGTGGGCGAAATGCTATAATTTCAGGGATATACATTGATGACATCCACTAACAGCATTAGTTGATGTTCACACATAATATAGCCGGCCATCTAGTGTAGAATCCTTCCCCTTTAACTTCCACTAGGATGAATGCCTGCAGAGGTGCGGATGGTAATATCTCTTTTTGATGAAGTAGATGGGTCAATAATACTGTCATTTGGTTAGTGAAGGTGAGAGCTGTTTGGCTAACAACCAAATGACCAAGATCCTGCCCATACATCTGCCCTACTTGTAATCACATCCCCTGGAGCTGCTTCTTAGGCGTAGACAGCAGGCCAGTTCTACTACGACTGAAAGTGCATTGAACGGTTTGATACTTTGGATTTTTTTCCCTAAGTAGGCATATGACGCTAAAATGCGTTTGCTTCTTATGTTGTCCTTGGGGGTTCGTTGCTTAGCCGATGCTGGGTACTAGCTATTTAGCTAATGCATTGACTGTGGTTAAGTAGATGGCTAAACCTACTTTTTTTTTTTTTTTTCTTAATATATATAAATTTGGCATCTCCAATCTCACCCAAATCTGGAATGCCTATTGGTGAACTGTGTACAAGGCTTCCTCGTTTGTAACCCCTTGTTGCCAATTCAGGATAGTGAAGACAGTTCACGGCTCTCTGCCGAAGCACTTGCCTTTCAGCCACCGCTTCTTTTACACTCATTGGTTGAATCTTTGCAAGTTCTGAACACTCAGACATGACCAGGCTTAGAGTCTTCCTGACGAGCGCCCGTCTGGCCAACAGGAGGCGCTTGAGCAATGAACAAAGCTTTTTATTTTATTTCCCATTTCTGACAGTCCCTTGCCAATTTGAAACCCTGTAGTGCAATAGCCTATTGTGTGCTACTCTGAAAAAGCTGCCGACCACTGCCGGTTGGTACGACCTACTTTAAATATACGGGATGGCTAACCTTTTAAAAATAAGATTGAACTGCTGAACAGCTCACTCGGTTAAAGCACCGCATTGTGGAGCAGAAGTGACTATCACAGCACGAGTTCGAGCCCCGGTCGTACCAGCCGGCAGTGGTCAGCAGCTTTTTCAGAAGTAGCGCACAATTGGCTATTGCGCCACAGGGGTACAAATTGGAAAGGGGTTGCCGGGAAGGGATATATAAAATGGCCTGCCGGCTGCTCGTCAGGAAGATTCTAAGCTTGTTTGGGTTTGGGTATCCTCTGCTCTCGTCTGAACTTGCGAGGATTCAACCAGTGAGTGTAAAGAAGCAGTATTGATGGGCACATGCTTCGGAGGAGAGCCGTGAACCTTCCCTCTCTCCTGAATTGGCAACAAGGGGTCACATACAAGCAAGCCTTGTACATGGGTCAATGACCTGACATGCAGATTTGTGTCTGAGCGCACTGACCCGGCCCCAGCCCCAGACCCGGCCCGAGCACAGGCTCTGAGGAGCCTTTTGTTCTATAAAACCTGTTTAATTTGAACACATTTCCAATTTGTCATAAAATTGATATATATTTTATGTTTTGTCATCTCAAACCCTCAATGTCAGGTGGCGCAACCGTCCGAGCAAGTTAACACTATGAAATGTATTAAATATGTAATCGAAAAAATGAATTGGTATAATATTAATATAGAACTTTATTTTAATCGAAAACCTTTCAAATAAACAAAGTTTAGTAGTTTAATTGTTCTTAAATTGTTTGGAAAACCAAAATACCCACTCCCTACAATAAAGAATCCATAAGTTCCTTTTAATACCCAGCTGAAGTACAAAATAGTAATGTTTTAGGCAGAGTAGACACGCTCGGGTATACTGACTACAAAAAATCACTCCGAAAAAAAGAAGGAAGTGTGTTTCCCCCCCCAAGAAACTTTTGGTTGCGCCACCTGACATTATTTGGCTGGTGAAATTGCAAATACAGTCTAATACTGTACTAAAACCCTGTAAATGTTGTGCAACCATTAAGACATTAAGAGTGTTTAAACACACTCTTCCAGCTTCAAATAAATGTATTCTGTACATTTTTAAAGATTTATTAAAAAAAAAAAAGAAATTAAGACTTTGTTATTGACCCACATAGTTCCTCAATTAGCTCTGAAAAAGCTGCCGACCCCTGCCGGTGGGTACGAATACAGTTTTTAAATGATGATTTCATTTATTAAGGGAAAAAAGCTATCCAAACCTACCTTGCCCTATGTGAAAAAGTAATTGCCCCCCCTTGTGAAATCATGAATTAGCTTTAATTAACCACATTTTTTGAGTCCAGTTTCACTTGCCACACCCAGGACTGATCACTGAAAGACCCGATGAATCAAGAAATCACTTCAATAGAACCTGTCTAAGTAAGCTAAAAGATCTCAAAAAGCAACATGTCATGCCGCGAACTAAAGAAATTCAAGAACAGATGAGAAAAGAAATTGACATCTATCAGTCTATAAAGGGTTGCAAAGCCATTTCTAATCACGAATCGCGGTGAGAGCCATTGTCCACAAATGGAGAAAACTTGGAAGAACTTTCCCAGGAGTGGCCAGCCTACCAGAATTACTCCTAGAGCGCATCAACTACTCATCCAGGGGGTCACAAAAAAACCCATAACAATATCTGAAGAACTGCAGGCCTCACTTGCCTCAGTTAAAGTCAGTGTTGATGATTCAACAATAAGATGGAGACTGGGCAAAAAATGGCATACATGGGAGAGTTCCAAGGCGAAAACCACTGCTGACCAAAAAGAACACGAGGGCTCGTCTCACATTCGCCAATATACATCTTGATGATCCCCCAAACTTTTGGAAAAATTTTCTGTGGACTGACGAGACATATGTTGAACTTTTTGGAAGGTGTGCATCCCGTTACATCAGGCGTAAAACTAACACAGCATTTCATAAAAAGAACATCATACCAAAACATGGTGGTGGCAGTGTGATGGTTTGGGGCTGCTTTGCTGCTTCAGGACCTGGACAACTTGTCATAATTGACAGAACTATGAATTCTGCTCTCTACCGGAAATTCCTGAAGGAGAATGTACAACCCTCAGGTTGTGATCTCGAGCTCAAGCGCACTTGCGTTATGCAGCAGGACAATGACCTGAAACACACCAGCAAGTCCACCTCTGAATGGCTGAAAAAACAAAATTAAGATTTTGGAGTAGCCTTGAAAAAGTCTGGGCTTAAATCCCATTGAGATGCAGTCGCATGACCTTAAACAGGCCGTTCATGCTCAAAACCCCTCCAATTTGGCTGAATTAAAATAATTCTGCAAAGAAAAGCGGGCTAAAATTCTTCCACAGTGAAGTGAAAGACTCATTGCCAGTTATTGCAAACGTTTGATTGCATTTGTTGTCGCCGAGGGTGGCACAACCAGTTATTAGGATATAGGGGGCAATTACTTTTTCGCATGGGGCCAGGTAGGTTTGGATAGCTTTTTTCCCTTAATAAATTAACTCCTCATTTAAAAACTGCTTTTTTGAATTGACTCGGGTTGTCTTTGTCTAATAATAAAGTGTATTTGATGATCTGATACATTTAAGCATGACAAATATGCAAAAAAAGAAGAAATTGGGAAGGGGGCTAATACTTTTTCATGGCACTGTATTTGGCATATGCTTTAATGTTTCAGAAAGGTCTATGTCTCATTCACAAACATCTTGGAGATGGGCTTATAACTTGTATTGCAGCCAGGCACTAGGAGGTGATCAAGATGATTTGGCCTTACTTTGGGCAGCTGTTAGGTTGTCCATCTTTATATAAATGGTCTCAAAGGTCGGACTGCACAAAAGGAAGGGGTGTCTTGCACTGTGCAATTTTCATGTGACAGACCCAATTTGTGTTTTGCACAATGCATCATGCAAATGCTGTTGCTGTATGGTAGTTCCATGGGACTGAATTGCAGCCAGTAGTACCGATGTCAAATGGATGCATATCACTTCCCTCCCATCATCATTTGCATTATGTACCCTATAAACCACGGTGACTAAAGATGCATTCATTGAGGGAACAGGCCCTTTGGAATGACCTGGTATTAAAACTTTCGCTCTGTGGGTGTTCATATTTTGTGACAAGCATATTGGGGACTCGGTCTACTATGAGGCAGGAGGAAACTTTGCTGGTGCCACGTATAAGTTGGCCAGATATGAAGTTGTAAGCATGACTGACATTACACAAAACCATCCGCGAAGAAAATTGTAATTTATCGCAAACTTGTCTTCGAACCATAGAGGGTTGACAGCTTTTTTCATTCTGAAAAATAAAGTAACAATCAATTGAAATTATAGAAATTATTGCCATGTCCCAAATCAAAAGCATTATAGTTATGTTATTATAGTTGCATAATTATGTGCGACTGACATTACGTGACCGAGGCTACGGTTTGTCGCTCTGAGTGAGTGAGTGAGTGAGTGAGTGAGTGAGTGAGTGAGTGAGTGAGTGAGTGAGTGAGTGAGTGAGTGAAATTAGCTGGCGAGCAGGGAAGAAGTTTAGCGATTGGTCAGCCGGCGGGGAAGATGGTCAGCGATTGGCTGGCTGGCTGTTCAGCGATGGGTCGGTCGGCGGGGAAGAACTTCAACGATTGTTTGGCCGAAGGCTTGCTTTCTGGCCGGTCATTGACGTCATTCGTATTTAATATATTTACGTGTACAAGGGCGCTTCTCCCTTTGCTGCATTTCCCAGTGGCGGCGACCTACTTGCAGTGTTCTCAATGTAACTAACTTTAAACAGAAAAATGAAGACAGAAAAATAAAAACATGAAGTGGGTTGAAACGGTTTTGTACAATCTACATCTAAATCTTTGTTTAAAAAATCTGGGTTGAATTTTTTTCACATCTTTAATGATGTATTGAGGGAACGCTCTCTCAAAGAAGCAGAAGGCCCTGGCACAAACGCAGTGGGAAGCGAAAACGGCAAATAACAGCAAGCAGAGAGGGATATGTTTTTCCCCTCCAAACAATACTTAAAAGAAAAGTAAAGTAACTGATGCAAACACTTGCGTTACTTGTGGACGTAAGGACAGTGATGAATATAACATTACAGATGATAGAATTAAGCAAAAATACTGTCACCACAATAGCTTGCACCGAGCACCACTTAGCTTGTCGCTCAGGTGAAGAGCATCAGCCGTGGATCAGAAACTTTAGCGCTGCCGTGCACTCGGGATCCTTCCAACAAAGCATTGAATTTCCTTGAATAAAATTCGGCATGGTGTGATTTGACAGATCCTTTCAATTAGGTTTGTTTTAAAAATGGCAAAAGCTGCATTGTGTTACGGAAACCGACGGTATTCTTTGATTTATCTGCCCAATTATGGTGACAGTTTGTCACTGGGGGATTGAGCGACTGGGAAAAGGCAAAAGAAAAATTTGATCAGCATAAGTTGTCAGGCCTGCACTCATTACACTGTGCACTGCAGCACAGGGGTTACCTTGGTATGTCTGAAACTTTTAGGTGGCATGGTCAACAGTATGCTGTACTTTGTGTACATGATGAGATCATCATCTTTGAGTGTCTTGACCCACTTAAACTGGTGATAACCTGACAAACTATAGACAAATAATGAAAAATACTTGTACAGATATCTGTGAAAAAATAAAGGGAGTTCTTTACAAACCTGCTTATCAAGGTAGATTTTCTTGCAGTCTCTTCTTGTTTCTTTGGATGAAGCCAGGAAGAAGAAATGCATTATGGGAAAATCATGAATATTCATGTTGATGCTATGCTGTGGCCATCTAATGATGATAAACAAGACTAATCCTTTGTTTTAAAGAAAGCTTGTCAGAAACAAGTAGGCTTATTATGCTGCGCAACTTTGTAGCTTGTGTTGAACTGTGACTGATGTTACAGACCCAGGTTTACTTGTGACTGACGTTACCAGCTTTATTGCATTCTCAGTCAAGAATGATCCATGAAAAGCAACAAATGAGTTGTGTTTCAGGTTAATACTGACTAACTCTAACAAATGTGTGGATAATGGTTTGGAATATTCAGAGGGGTTTTTTTTTTTATTTTTTATTTTTTTTACAGTATTATGTACAATTCACTGACGTTACAACCATGAAACTAGTTTATTTGGAAGGAATTTTTAACATAATGCTTTGAACAAGCCATTTTCTGTTCTTGTCACCTTGTCAGTGTGGGCACTGACATTCCAAAACTAAAGCACTGGATCAGAAACAAGTTTACACACTATACATAAAGTGACACTAATTATATCCCTGAACAGCGTTTCGGGGATATTAAGGTTTTGGTCCGACCGCCGCCGCCGCCCTATGTGTTAACGCGATAACTTCAGTCATATTTCAATTAGAAATTTCATGTTTTGCATATAAGTAAGTATCATAAAGAGGAAGAACTGATTTGATTTTGGACAATTTACAATTTCTGGATTGGCCACCAGGGGCCAAAAACGAATAAATCACTGTTTTTGTCATATCTCTGGAAATATTTGTCCGTTTAACCTCAAATCAAGTGCAAATGAAAGGTCATGACCTGACGAGGTGTCCCACGGTGACATTATACCTGTTTGGTTCAAAATTTTGACACAAGGTGGAGCTTTGTTTCATAAAATTCACAATTTTTGCCATATCTTGGGAACCATTTGTCCAATTGACATGAAACTACGTGCAACTGCAAGGTCATGACCTCACAACGTGTCACATGATGACATCATACCAGTATGGTTCAATATTTTGCAACCAGGTGGAGCTTTGTGATAGAAAATTACCATTTTGGCCATATCTTAAAAACCATTTGTCCGATTGAACTGAAATTGAGTTCAAATGAAAGGTCATGACTTGAGGGGCTTTATATTGTATTGGGTCTATTCGAGGACTGGGGAATTGGAGGATTGGGGGCGTTCGGGGATATACCCCAAGCCGTCGCCTCCGACGGCATAAGTCTAGTTCATGCATATTTTGATAGTGGGAAAAACTTGAAAGAGCATGTCCTCTTCAATGCACCATAGCTACCTTCACCACATCATCCCAACCAAAACAACTTTTGTTCAACAAAGCTGTATATCT
Source organism: Gymnothorax reevesii (assembly GCA_029721435.1). Classification (NCBI taxonomy): domain Eukaryota; kingdom Metazoa; phylum Chordata; class Actinopteri; order Anguilliformes; family Muraenidae; genus Gymnothorax; species Gymnothorax reevesii. Next base: position 65,575,078 of record CM056582.1, read on the forward strand.
GTTCTGTTCATTTCAAGCACCAGTTTCTGCCCCAGTTTCTGGAAAATTATTTTTGGCTTCTGAGCTTCTGTAAAAAGGAATTGGGGTCATTCCATGTCAAATCAAACAATGGCAGAAACAATGGCACACTGCACAGTGGATTAGTGCTGATGTCAGCAGCTATTTCTAGAAGTGCAAAACTGTATGGTGTTGCAATGGGGACATAATGGCCTAATATCAGAATCATCATGGTAGAAGCCCTGCCAGGGTAGCAAATCCCATTCAGGACATTATTTGCAGTCACCTGTGGTTGACAGGGGCTTGAAATGTATGAAAAGTGCATAAAATGATAGATATTGCAAATCCGATTATTGAAAAAAAACCTCTATTTTCAACTTGCAATAAAATCTGAATTGGACAGAACACCATCCTAGAATTTTAGTATGTTGTTTCGACACTTAAGATCTGTGTGCAGGCCAAATTTGGTGATCCTAGGACCTGTCCCACATCTTCATTTTTGCCCCCAAAATTGAGCAAAAATGGCAAAATTCGAAATTTGAAGGGTCAATAATAGACAAGGTATGATAGTTACTTGCTCCATGAACTACAGAGTGGTAGTCAGGGTGTCTGACAATATATGGCATCAATTTGAACTATGTAGGTAAAATATAACAGGCCAAAAGAGACAAACAAAATCTTTCTCGCAAAAAGCAAAAATGCCTTTTTTTCCCATTTTAGGGCAGCCAAAATAACCTTATTTATTTGATCAAACTCTGCCAAATTTTGGCCAGGTATTCTTTACAAAAATATCGATGGGATTACCAAATTTCAGTCGTCTAAGTTGTATATCTTTCCAGTTACAGGCATTTGAAAACCTGTTCAGAATAAGGGGTGCGATTTTGCGCATACACCCCCCCCTCCCATATTTATGGGGCTGAGGGTCACAATTTACATCAGAACCCTTAGAATATTTGAAGATGTTCTCAAATATGGTCACTTCACAACTGGTTAAAATTTGAAGAAATTCTGAGACATTCTGAGACAACTTTTTCACTTTTGAGAAAATTGGTTGATTTGACATGGAATGACCCATTGCCCCTATACAATTGGTGTTGGGGTCTTCGGGGAAAGGCAGCATGCAGGAGTAGTGATTTATTTATTTATTTCTGTTTTGTGTTTCTGGGGGAATGCACATAATTAACACCAGTATTACCCTTGTTTTAGTGCCACGAGTGCCATTTCGTATACGGTTTAAATCTACCTCATCTTTTCTTACCAAACGCATTGCCTGGTGATTCAACCTCTAACCCCTCCCCCTCAAAAAAAAAAAAAAACCTCAATGCATTACTGCATTTGAGTGTGATTCTCCGAGGATGGAAGTAGGTGGCGGTAACATAAGTGAGATGGTTGTTCTTCACTTGACAATATTGCTGGTTTGCTATGACATTAATGCAGTTGGCTTTAAAGTGGACATGTATAGAGAAATCTGAAAATGGGCAAATGGGATGATGAGTAAAACACTTTCTGGATGCTCACTGAAATGGAAAGAGAATAAAAGAGCCATTTTAAACACTCTTTCAACTCACGCACATCTCGGAAAAGACTGAAGGAAAATTGCCCCTTTCTGATGTATTTTTTGGGAAATTGGGTCAAACTGAAAGGACATTGAGTGCATCGACCATCGTCTGCCTGTCATAATTTGTTCATTTCTTGGTCTTGTTTCGTTTTGTATTTCTAGTGGATTAGACTTATGCTCGTCAAAAAGTATGTTATTGCTGGGCTACTGGGTTAGCTCATCTGGTTAAGGCACCTCTTTTCAAAGCAGTCGTGAGCATCATGGCCTAGGGTCGTGCCAGCGTCGACAGTGGCCAGTAGCCTTTTTAGAGCAGCTCACAATTAGCTTTACGCTGCAGGGAAATGTATTGAGAGGGACTGCCTATATGGGATTATAGCATTGTTCGTTGCTTGTTCCTTGTTCTTAGCTTGAGAAGTTTTGAGCTATAAGCGCATAAAGAAGCAGCGGTGTGGAGTTAAATTAGTGCCAAAACCTAGTATACAAACCGAGCATGTTTTACAAATGCACAACGATTCACAAACAAATACAATGTGATTTGCAAATATAAAAATGATTCACGAGCAAACAATGTGTGGTTTGCAAATATAATAACGATTTGCAAATATAAAAAACGATTTGCAAACAAATACAGTGTGGTTTGGAAATACAAAACACCATTAACAAACGAATGTATTCAGTGTTACAAACACAAAACGTACCGATTACAAATATACGACGAGAACCATTTCCTTCAAGTACAAATCACTTTTGGCAGTTTTCTACCGCTGACATGGCGTAAAGGATTTTCTCACAAATGTCCTCACTGTTATTGTCCCTGTTAAACAGCAGGTGGGGCTATGACTCAATATCCTAGATCTCTACACCGTGAAGTTGAACAGAATAGAGAACGGCCGCCAGCGACAACCGTGGGCATGAGGATGATGGCTGAGGCTTAATAAAAACGCAGTGTCTACGTGTTCGAAATAACTCCGTGTCCGACAGTGGGATGGTGTCTATATAACTCTGTGTCCGACAGTCGATTATTGTTTTTAATCTCTTGAAGTCTACTGAATCTTTTAGATAGCCTATTAAACGTGAATGTTTGATCAGATGGCTCAGTTCTTCAAGATGGGTACCGAGAATTTCAATCAATGTTTCTGTTAAGCTCTGCTCAATAAAGTGTTCTGATTGTTAGTGATATATTTTTATTTTCCATTTCGTTATAAATCTGGGCCCGTATTCACACAGCATCTTATCTTAGCGCTTGGAGTACTACTTCTAAGACGCGCTAAAACATTTTATGTAGGAGTAAAATCTTAAAAGTAATTCACAAAACCGCTGAGAGCAACTTTTAGCCATCCAAGACACCGAGGGTAACGCTGCAACGATCTGTAGGCTGATATTATCCTACGCATACCGCGTGGATTTGCTGTTCACCCCCAAGCCAATTTTCCCTCTGATTAGGCTACATGCTTTCGCTCCAGCACCAACTGGCCCAGCAGCAGTAACTGGTCTTGGCTCCAGCTGGGCTTTCGCGTCATTTTTTAACTTGCATCCATGATAGTTTAGGGCAAACAAATTTGAACGGCTCGACATTTAAATGATCGCAACAAATTCTCATTCTCATCGGGTAACAAGTAGCTATTGGGGCAAGTGACGCGTTTCATTAATAACTCGTTTAATGCTATTAATGTTTTTTCAATTATCTCTTTCCTATGTACGTTTATTTGCCTAGAGCGTGATATGTGGGGACCGTGCATTGCAATTTTCAAAAGTGCTCAATATGTTATTATCTTAAGCCGATTCTAAAAAAGCCGACACATTGTAATTTAACAATCGCTGGCTTAAAAGTATCCAGGTTTTGAATTAGAAAACTTAATAGGGGAGAGGTTTATATAAATGTCAGTGTTAAGGATAAGGTTAGGCTTAGAGTTCGGGCAGTGTTTAAATTGGGGATCTTCGTACCTCTCTACTTTGAAATGTATTGGAAAACTGCCGTACCCGTAACAACTGCCATTATTTTGAGACAAACTAGACCCTTGGACAATTTTCTCATTTTTTCCTCCATGGGTTGTATGTGGGATATTTTTTTCAATGGGCTGCCCTGCCACCAAACAACCAATCACCGTGCTCATTGTCCCAAGACTTGTGCATGATTATAGCCATAGCAACGGAGATTACTCCCGCCTATCTCAGAGCTACCCCTATTCTAGGAGTTACCGGTTTTCATAACTAAAAGTTGCTCTCAGCGGTTTTGTGAATTATAAGATTTTACTCTTAGGAGAGCGCCTTAGGATTAGTAGGCCTACTCCCAGCGCTACGATAAGATGCTATGTGAATACGGGCCCAGATTTATAACGAAATGGAAAATAAAAATATATCACTAACAATCAGAACACTTTATTGAGCAGAGCTTAAACAGAAATATTGATTGAAATTCTCGGTACCCATCTTGAAGAACTGAGCCATCTGATCAAACATTCACATTTAATAGGCTATCTAAAAGATTCAGTAGACTTCAAGAGATTAAAAACAATAATCGACTGTCGGACACAGAGTTATATTGACACCATCCCACTTTCGGACACGGAGTTATTTCGAACACGTAGAAACTGCGTTTTTATTGAGCCTCAGCCATCATCCTCATGTCCACGGTTGTCGCTGGCGGCCGTTCTCTATTCTGTTCAACTTCACGGTGTAGAGATGTAGGATATTGAGTCATAGCCCCACCTGCTAACAGGGACAATAACAGTGAGGACATTTGTGAGAAAATCCTTTACGCCATGTCAGCGGTAGAAAACTGCCAAAAGTGATTTGTACTTGTAGGAAATGGTTCTCGTCGTATACTTGTAATCGGTACGTTTTGTAAATGTAAAACTGAATACATTCGTCTGTTAATGGTGTTTTGTATTTGCAAATCACACTGTATTTGTTTGCAAATCGTTTTTTATATTTGCAAATCACACCTTGTTTGTACGTGAATCGTTTTTATATTTGCAAACCACACTGTATTTGTTTGCAAATCGTTTTTATATTTGCAAACCACACTTTGTTTGCACGTGAATCATTTTTATATTTGCAAATCACATTGTATTTGTTTGTGAATCGTTGTGCATTTGTAAAACATGTTCGGTTTGTATACTAGGTTTTGGCAGTAATTTAACTCCATACAGCGGCTGACTGGTGTGTGCTTCGAAGGAGAGCCGCGAACTGTCATGCTCTCCTTAGATGTCATGGGGCCACATACAAGCAAGCTTGTGTACATAGTTCGCTAAATGGGCATTCCAGATTTGGGTGGGAAGCCAACAATTTTGGGCCTATTTCCTCGCTTATATTTTAAATACCATCAAAGATCTTAAAAAGAGCCTTCATGTTTTTACATTGCCCCTTTTGACATGTAAGCATATCTACTTGTGTGCACATGCTTACCCTGCTGGAAAATGTAAATGTTCGACATCAGATGATAATAATGGCATGGAGCATGTTTTCTTTCAACAAATATAGTTTGCTGTCTCGTTATGTACGCATGTTGTATCAAGCTGACAAATTTTGAGGTTGTTAGTGTGTGCTTATTCGCATTTTAATATTTAGGCAAAAACTAAAAAGAACCCAACTCTGTCACTTTGCGAAGTGGTAGCATTTTCTAAAGAGGCAGGATTGTTAGAATGCCTGCCAGTCTGGGGCGTTTGTCCACAGTCCGTCCTGACACGCACTGGGAAAAACTACCATGACACCACCTGATGTGAATGTGCGCTGTATTTGTGGATGTCAGTTGCTAAGTTAATGAGACATGTAATGCAGTGATGTGAAAAGGCATTTTCCTAAAGTTGCCAGTGTTTGGTGGGTGCCAAGATCTGTTTACTGATCTCTTGTATAACTTGTACACAGTCCTCTCTCCTGTGACTCGGTCATTTCAAGTGGGCATAATGGAGGATGTGGAGGGAAGAGGAGCATTTCTCTTTTCTTGGGGCTTTACCTAATATTTGCCTACTTGAGTATTAATTGTTTGGCTTGTCGGTCATTGGTTTAAACAAGCCGTGTTTGTGGAACACTGATGCCCCCGGCGGCAGGTGGAAGTATTGCAGGTTAAAGTTTTTTTACGGGTGGGCGTCTCCAAAAACTTCGACATCGGGCTGAGGGGTATTCCGTGCATTGCACGCCTATTTTTTTTTTTTTTTTTTTCCCGCTGCAGACAGACAGATGAAAAACTATATGCCCCCAAATCTTCAATTCTGGGGGCATGACAGCAGGTTTTCTTATTGTAATGTCTGTATTTCTCTTGATTTTTTTTTTTTTTTTTTTTTTCCCCTCTGTCCTTGCCTTAGGGGTGCTAAAAATGGCAGTTTGGATCCAGGCTCAGCAGCTCCAGGGGGACGCACTGCACCAAATGCAGTCCCTCTACGGCCAGCACTTCCCCATCGAGGTGCGCCATTACCTGTCCCAGTGGATTGAGAGCCAACTGTGGTGGGTACTCTGTTCTCTCTGGACTGCCATCCTTTGTGAAGCTCCTTAACTCTCCATAACCTCTCCCCTTTATACATGATGTAGGGCCTGAGGCTGCTACACAGACGGACATATCTGTGCAGTAGTAGTCTTTCTAGCTCCTTCTCTGGACGTGTAATTATCTGTGCTTTAGGGTCTTCAGTGGGGATGCAGGACGTTGAATTATTTTTGCCAACATCCGATATACTGGTTTTGTTCAACTGCTTTGGGCAATTGTCAATGCTGATAAATGCGCGGTTTATTTTCGTGTAATTGCGGAGAACATCGAATCCCTCCTGTAATGGAATTAATATATTATGTGTACTCTTATGTTGGCACGCTGATACACGGTAGACTGAAAAGACAGTACTTTTCAAAATGTAGTTGTCCACTAGCGAAAAAATTAGAAAACAACTTCAACTTTGGCTGTGTAAAACATGCCAGATTAATATTTTATCGAACATGTTTTTTCCAAGCAGAACTGTAAGTGCTTGGATGATGCTTTCCCCGAGGCAGTCCTGAAAATTGCCATCACCATTGTGCAACTGCAGCAATTAAAGCCAATTGAATGAGCATAAATGGCCATTGAGTGCTCTGTTTCTCACTTTTGAAAAACATGAGCCTACATTGGTACTTTTACTTTACTTCAAAGAGGGCGACATAGTGGCACAGTGGGTTGCACTCCCTCACGGCAAGGAGGTCGTAGGTTTGATTCTGGGGCCTTTCAGAGTGGAGTTTGCATGTTCTATCCGTGTTTGTTTGGGTCTCCTCCTACATTCCCTACACACGCATGTCAGGCTAATTGGAGACTCTAAATTGCCCGTAGGCATGAGTGTTTGAGTGAATGCTGCGAAAATGGTGTGTTGGCAAGCTGTCCAGGTTGTGTCCTTGGACCTCTCACCCAGAGTCCGATGGGAAAGGCACCCTCTCTACCCCCGTGACCCCAGTGAGGAATAAGCAGGTATAGAGAATGGATGTATGGATGGAATTAATTCAAATAAACAGCTCAAAAAAATTAAGGGAACACTTAAATCACATATCAGATCTTGATGAACGAATTATTCAAGTTTGCTGATGTACATTACGTAATTATTTTGAACAAAATGACGTTACAACGGCCAGTGGAAAAACAACGCGTCAACCCGCAGAGGACCAGGTTCAGAATCTCCCTGAAATTGAAAGTGAAAACCACAGACTTATCCACCTTATGTAAATTTTTTCACAGCAACTCATCATGTGAGTCTATAGTGTGTATGGCCCCCGCGTGCCTGTATTGACCTCCGTCAGTGTCTGAGCATGCTCCTGTTTAGTCGGCGGATGGTGTCCTTGGGGATCTCCTCCCAGGCCTGGATCAGGGCATCCGTGAGCTCCTGCCCAGTTTGTTGTGATACTTGGCAGCATCAGATGTTCTGATAGTGATGCCTCGTGAATAAAAACGTAAAAGACATTATAGTTTTTGACCTCATTCGTGTATTCAAAATGGCTGTCGGGTTGTTATTATGATTGATTTGTTATCGCTATTCTAAGAGAACTACTGAGTGGCTTTACAAAAAGCCCCTGCGTAAAGGTTTCCTGTGCCGTCTTAGGTGTAAGTAGGCTTATCAAATCACATTTCATCCCTTGCCTGCCATCTGTTACTCGTTGTTTGTCGTCTGCCCATGAACAATTCTTCTTTCTATTCCAAGAAAACTGCGGGGATCTTCAGCAAATCCTGCTTACGGGTTTTGCCTATAGTCTATGTATGCACAGTGTTATTATTTAGCCTCATTTGAGTATTCAAAATGGCCACCAGGTGACCAGGATGAATTTTTTCGTTATTCTTACAAAGCCACCGAGTGGATCTTCAACAAATTCTGCATACAGGTTTCCCCTTATGGTTTAGTGGTGCGCCATGTAATATTTCTGCCTCATTTGCACATTCAAAATGCCCACCTCGCTTCAATCTTGAATTTTGACTCAAAAGTTTATCACCATTTCCATGAAACTGCTTGATTTATCATTTCTTAATTTTTTTTGTATAGATCCCCCCCCAACAAGATTCTACAAGATTTGCTCAGATTTTCCAACAAGTGTGTTTTTTTTTTTTTTTTTTTTTAAACCTCATCTGCCTATTCAGAATGGCTGTCTGGTCGCTGTATTACATGAATTTGTTCTTGCTGTTGAACAAAACAACCTATTGGGTCTTAACCAATTCCTGCATCCATGTCACCCCTACTGTCTAGTTGTGCCCTTGACCATTTTTTTTGCATATTTAGTTGTTGCTAGGCCTCCATCTTGAATTTCCACAGTGAAGGTTACTATCACTGTGCCTGTGAAACTGACAGATATATCTTTCTTAAATTTTGCTTGCTAAATTTTGCTTTGCTTCCCTCCCCCTCCCCCCCCAAAAACTGTGAATCTGCCCTTTTCTGGGAAACTTCATTTTTGGCTTATTTGCATTGTCAAAATGACCACCACGCTTCCATCTTGAATTTTGACTAAGTTTTTTTTATACTGCCAATCCCATAGAAGTGGCACAAGGAATTTTCCTCCAATGTCGTTCATACATACATTTTGCATGATGTTTGACCTCTCTGGCATCTTCAAGATGGCTAATATGAAATCCGACTTGACCATGCACATACAAAGTATTTCATACAGGTTACTACAGCTTTTGTTAAGAGAAAACTGGATCAGAAATTTCAGGCTACTACGAAGTGAAAAGAAAAATTGACATGGTCATGCACACTCTCATTGGTTATCTTTACATTTAGCTACTATTGTGTGTAAACTGTGACAAAAAATTGTACAGTGCATGCACTCAGTAAATGTACCGGGTAAGGTTTTTAAAATATTCTAGAAACTAAATGAATCTGATACCGTTGCTGCTATGCACTGATTAGAATGTTTGCTGATGTCCAATGGTGGGTGCCAAAATCAGTTCATCTCTTGTTTATATGCTCCAGGGACTCGATTGACCTGGAGAACCCACAGGAGGAATTTAAGGCCAAGCGAATGCTAGACGGTCTGATCCAGGAGCTGCAGAACAAGGCAGAGCACCAGATGGGGGAGGACGGCTTCTTGCTCAGGATCAAACTGGGCCACTATGCCACTCAACTGAAGGTGAGGAGTCTTTCATTACGTCTGGAAATTGCCTTGAATTGGAACATTTCTTGCTCACTCTCGGCATACCTTTCCACAGTCCAAATCCAGATCCTTATGTAAGATATTCAATAATGCACGAAGAGGTGGCCAGTAACTCTTTGTTAACGCAGCGGTATTGATCACGGGGAAAGGTACCATGGTGAGTCTGTTGCACGTGGTACCATGGGCCCGTATCCCAACAGAAACCGGCCACAGAAACTGCATGAGTTAGAGCTGTGCCCTTCTGGCATATTCAAGAGTGCAGGCGAGAGAAAATGCCCGTTTCATTGCTTTAAAGCACTGCAGCCAAGTCTAACCTCAGTCAGTTCGTTTGTCCGCTTTGGGTAACCGTAACATCGCTTGGTGGTTCTGTTTTGCTAATGTGCCATTTGTTCTTGCAGAGCACATATGATCGGTGTCCTCTGGAGTTAGTGCGGTGTATCAAACACATCCTGTACACTGAGCAGAGGCTGGTGCGGGAGGCCACAAATGTGAGTGAAGAATCTGTTAACAATTATAATCTGTGACATGAAGCCTTTAGGACCATTCCATCGTTGACCAACACTAGGGGAATGTCTTTTGCAACCAGAACCAGAAACATATTTGCGACATCTAATGGATGACCAGAAGCATGTTTCCACATGTCTGTGAAAACGCTAGACCAAAAATAGTTTGTGGACGTGGTTGTAATGTAAACAAACAGTGGTGCAAAGCGATGTTAAGCGTTAAAATATGGGTGCGGTTTTTTTTTGCCATCTTGGATTGACGCTGAACCCACCTCAACTTTTGGTTCTTCTGTGGTTGAAACTAAAGGCAGATAAGGCGGCGGGTCCTGATGGCTTATATCCTAGAATGCTCAGGGAAGTTGGTGAGATCATCTTTAAGTCGCTATCTGCCATCTTCAGACACACAAACAAATACCTAATTGGTCAACAGTAAAATATCTTCAAAGATGGTTCGCTAGGAAAAAAAAAATTTCGCATGCACATCTTATCCTTTGAAAATCTGTCAAATGAGAGCACATTGGTTCCGAACGTGTGTTCACACGTTTCCTGTTCTCTGATTGGCTGCAGTCAAACTCCCCTGGGAGTGGGATGCTGGACAGCATGTCTCAGAAATACCAGCAGATCAACCAAGCATTTGAGGAGCTCCGTGTGATGACGCAAGAGACTGAAAATGACCTACGTAAGCTGCAGCAGAACCAGGAATACTTCATCATTCAGTACCAGGAGAGCCTACGCATTCAGGGTGAGCCTTATCATACCTTTCAACCCTTTCAAAGGATTTTTCGACTTTTTTCAGTGTGGAACTTCAATAAAGCTATTATATAACATTACAGAGAAGAACTAAAAATTCCAAGATTTGATAAATGTTGTAGTTTATTACTATTCCAATGGCACATATGGACGCATATACAGCCTGGTGACAAATAAATGGAAAACTGAACTTATACGGTCTTTATGAGGTGTTGGGCCTCCACAAGCTGCCAGATCAACTTCAACACACCTTGTACACACGTGTTAAACTGTACAGTGGGATGCATAGACCTACTGAACCATGAATCTTCGTTTCAAGACTTATCACCACATTCGGTGTTCAATTATTTTGGCTTCTGTTGACTGAAGGCGGTGTTGTATACTAAAGATCATTTTCATACCCATGAAACCATACAGTGACCCATTTTGCCTTTTGAGGCTTGGGCCGGTGTTATCCTGGAGGTGACCACTTCCATCATGGTAGGAATGCATCATCATAGGATATTAAGGTGATCAGGAGTATTTAGTGCCATGTCTCCCGAAGGAATGGGGTTTTGATGCCCACCATCTCGATTGTTGCTGAAGCTATCAGATTTTTTAAACTGATGAAAGAAATGTTTTCAAAAATTTTTTGTAAAAATGTTTATTTGCTTCCTAAATAATGGCTGATGTATATGGGCCAAGTATGCCATTTTGACTGCTGATGATTTTTTTATTTATTTTTTTTAACTGTCAATAACTTCAAAACCGGCTTTGTCGTTGTTACTTATAAAGGAACACTGAATCCGAAACCACAACCAAAAACCCCTCATTCGCTCTCTGAGTCCTTCAATCTGAATATTTACTTGGACTGCAAACAATTCAATTGCAAGGTGGGACATGGGACTTGTTCATTTCTGTTAAAATGTTCTTGTTAGAAATTTTCATGTCTATTTTATCTGTCCAACAAATTAAATCTCCAAATTTATCACATTATTTATAATGACCATTATCACTGACCATTATCATTATGAAATTTATGGTTTACAATATCGATAAATGGTTACGTTTTGAAATTTCCGGGATTCATTGGAATTCAACGCCCGCAAATTTAGTTTAAAACCGACGACGTTAGTCACGCGCTAGAATTCCGCAACATGTCAAGTTGAACTGATGGGCTGAATGAGCGAAAGTAGGTCCGTTTTCATGCTAACAGAGGTGTATAATCCAGGTGCAGAAAGTAAAAGTCCATCCCAGGATATTGTTCCAGCCACAAAAGACCTGGCAGCTGACACTATTCTTCAGCTGGGTGGTAAAACTAACAAGTCAAATCTGCTGACAGGAGTTTACGGTTGGAATGAAAACATGGTAGGATTTTTACTTTCTGACCCCTGGATTATACACCTCTGCATGCTAATGTATTCATGAGCAGGTGAAAAGGTCCTGCCATTTCAGGGATGTCGAACACTATTCGACAAGGGTAATTAACCAATCAGATTGCGGAAAACACCTACTATTGATTTACAATGCTGCATCGGCACTGCGTACTAGATTTCCCCGGTATGGCAAGCTGTTTTAACATTTAATCAGTAGCTGTGACAACGATAGTACATCTCAACAATTGCTTTCTGACTAGTGAGAATTCCAAGCCAACATATCCAGAAAGTCATTTTTTGAGTGGAAATTCTAAGTTTATGATATCCACAGTTCTCACTAGTCAAAATGTTCATTCTTGATATTGGCAATTACTTTCCTGCTTGTGGAAATATTCATTGTTAATATCTGTAATCAATTTCAAGTAGTCAAATTTCACCATTGACTTTCATTCAAATTTTATTTCAGAGATTTCAAATTCAGCTTTGATGTAATTCCGAGTAGACATATCCATTATGTAATCTCAGATGTTTTTAATTTTATACTAGATGTATAAAATTCATTTTTGACTTGTCAAATTTAAATGACTGATATGCTGGTGTGGAATTCTCACGAGTAAGAATGTAATTTCAGATATCTACCATACAATTACATTTCAGATATCTACAACTGCATGTCAGATCTCTGAAATGGCATAGTAGATATCTAAAATTACTTGCTTGTGACGTTTACTTTCAGATATCTACAATTCAGGTATCTAAAAAGGAATTTCCACTGATGAAAAATATATGGCAAGCAGTTTTAACATTTAATCAGTACATATCTGAAACTAATATGGTAATTAAGGCTCCATATCCCAAACTAAAATGGTAATTTGGGTGATGTCTTGCGGTCACGCAGATTCAATGCAATCTTTTGTCACCACACCTCCCTCAATTAAACTGCATTCATTTACCAAGTCTTGCAACTTTCCAGCTAGAGCCTACAAACTTGCTTCAGACTTAAGACTTCCCCAAAGGATGGATGTAGAGGTCTTTGCCACCCCCCACTGTACACCAATGCATAGATTCATTGAGCTTTTTTCTACTTTTTTCATCCAACAGTATTATCCGAATGGACGATTACTGATCTTTTATTTCTTTTGAACTGTTTGTCAAGGAGACTTGGGAATTGGGTCGTTCTACTCGGGGGAAGGATTGCTTGTTAAATGGTGAAGTCCCGCCCTTTTTCCTTATTGGTCAATATTTTATTAGTCAAAACTAGCGAACTGTTTGTTGCAGAGAGTGTGGGTCTAGGTTCTTGGACTTGGGAAGGTATAACATGTTAATTGTTGAGACCCCGCGTGGGGTTTGGTTGTTGAACTCAGAAATGGGTCGTATGTTAATTGAAAAGGGCTCAACCCCTTTTCTCTGTGGTTGATATTTGATCCATCATGGCTATTAAATTGCTTATCATAGAGAGTTTGAGCTGAATGTTTGTGGTTTTATTAACCTTTATCCTTTAAATACATGGGCAACAGAAACGAATACGAACAAGTGGTGCCAGGCACCAAAAACCCTGCCCCTCGCACATACTTTCACTTACTTGTACGAAATTCAATAGGGATCTATTCTGGGTCAGTGCCAATCCCTGTATCGAATTTGGGGTGAATCTGTCCATTAATTTTGCCGCTAGAGTGTTGACAAACAAACAGAGAAACAAACTGAACCAAAAACAATACCCCTTGCCCTCACCCTTTGGGTGGGGCGGGGTGAAAACATAGTGGAAAAAATTCAAGGTGAAAACATAGTGGAAAAAATTCAAAGCCAAAAATATCTGTAACACATTGTCTTGATGCACCTAAGAAGACAGATGTCAAAATAACAGATCAGAAATTCCAGACTTGGAAGTAAAGAGTTAAGAAAAATCAAAATGCACTAAACCAATACATGACTCGAACGAACTGCCTCTACAAAGACTAACAAGGCGCACATTGTTTGGAGACTGGTCAGACTATTGAGAAACAGAAGGTAAACACACAACATCAAAATCAAGCCATTGCAATATTTTTATAAATGTATAAATACTGTATAAATAAGTAGTGTAGTTCAGTTTAATTTTTTAGTTTATAATGTTGTTGACACCTTTAATTGTTACAGTAACCATAAATGGGGTAGCATTGGCCAGCGTGGCTAATTTCCAGCCGTTGTCCCCAACCTGCTGACAAAAGGCAATCTAAAGCAGTTGAAAAGATGTATTAAAAATTAACACAATCACAGCAAACACAAAAGTGGCAAGACATGCAAACACCTTTAGGCAAGTAAGGCTGGCATAAACAGACCACGCCTAATGAGCTCATGATATGAAAACAATACAAAGGGGACACGGAGATGAGAGAAGAGAAAACGAGCACAGCAGTCACTAGTAAATGGGCAGGACCTACAAGCCTCAACAGGCGGGTAGTGAGGACATGTAGAGGTGCCATCAGATGAAATGCAAACAACAGTGTAAAGGGAACGAGAGAACAAGGGAAGGGAAGAAGTGGAACAGAGAGATTAGAGATCCATGAGCTCTTAATCGATCACTTGGAGAACAACTTTTATGAAAGACAGATCAGAAAGATTTCACCGAGTACAGTATGTAATATGAATGAAAGGTGGAAGGAATCCAGTTTAATCTCGGTACACAGAAAGGGCAAGGCAGAATTTGTGTGATCTCCTATCTGCCTCTTTCTTGAGACCATTTATGGTCTTGGAAATACATGGCATTTTCCTAAACCTTTGTCAGTCAACACTATTTGCCATCACATTGACAGAAGCTGCAAATTAGAGGTCCACCATGCAAAGCCGAGGTCATGCATCTGCACTGTCCAAACATCCATGCCTCTCTGGGCTCTGTGTTATTGGAGATGGACAGCGGCACTCTGAAAGCATGTTGTGGGGTCCACGAGTCAGTATTTCAGTATTTTTCGGGAAAAGCGAGGTCAGCTGCCACTTTTTTCTTACCTACGTTAGCAACTCATGGCATGGGGGCGTGTCAGTGCACAAGGACGACTTGTACAGTTGTGATGTGAGGGCACTATTAATTCTGAGAGAGATATATACTGCACTGTGCAAAAGTCTTTGGCACCCTGCACTACTTTTTAAATTTTAATCTGCTTTAGATGTTTAGTCTTTGTTTTCCACATTTGAGTTTCTGAAGATAAAAGGTCAATTTGAAATTCGAAATGCTAATTTAATGAGAAGTTTTATAAATAAATGGTTGTATTTTATATAAAAAAAAAAAAACAGCTGATGCCGATTATATAGTCTTGACACAGTCCTGATGTCAACAACATTATGGCTGTCTGCAGTTATTGGAGGGACAGACACAAGTGAGATAGTCGGTATGCAGAGGCAATGGTTCCAAGTTTTGCACTCAGCCTGGAACAAGTAGAAAACCAATCATCTTATCAAACTGTAGCACAACAGGACAGTCTCCCAAATTTTTTGGCAGAGGGTATTGTCGCCAAGTATTGATTTGATTAATTTTTTTAACTTGATACAGCTCTCTATAGTAAATTTCTCAGTTATTAACTTTTAATTTCATCATTTTTGCAAGCGTATTGCTTTAAATCCTGCCTTCTAGATGTAGTCTGGTCCAGGGATTTCTCAGCATGCATTTGCATGACAATGCCAAACCACAGATTGGAAGTGCATGACTGCATAAGCAGATACTGCAGGTGTTAGACAGATGCCTGCAGTCCTGATCAGTTGAGAAAGTGTGGCACATCAGGAAGAAATATATTCGGCACCAAAGGCCCCATATCAACTAAATTAAATGCATAAATGCTCACTGAGGGTGATGAAGACAAGGTGATGTTACGCCATGGTAAACAGTTGACTGTGCCAACTTTTTTGGACTCCCTTGCAGTCATCATATTGCATATTTTCTGTCAGCAATAAAATTCACGTTCAAACATTAAATATATTGTACACTTCAGTATAATAGTGGGGTGAATGGACTTTTCAGATCAGTCCTTTTGGATTTTATTTGCATTTCTCAACTTTTTTGCCAACTGGGTCGTTGCAAGAATCTGCTGAATATGGACGTAAACTCTGTGCAGCTCACTGAGACTGAAAGCAACTGGAGTGTATAAGTTTCAGACTGCACAAGTCTGCCCCTCGCCCCGGGCCTGTCTGGAAGCGTTTGCTGTTTGAGACGATACAAAACTCTCTCACTCTTCTCCTTCCCCACCCGCAGCCCAGCTGAGCAGCCTCTCCAACCTGTCCCCCGCCGACCGGCTGCTGAGGGAGCCCAGCCTGCAGAGCAAGAGGGCCACTGTGGAGGCCTGGCTGACACGGGAGGCCAACACACTACAGAAATACAGACTGGTGCGCCTATTCCCACACCAGACCCCTGCTTATGCACTGCTGTCTCTTTCAAACTTTACCCACCTGTCTGAAATTTGCTGCTCAATGGGGATTGAACTCTTTGTTCTCATGTTCATTTAAGCCGTTTTGGAAGTTTATTCACCCTTTCTATGTAGAGTAAGTGAACTTTTTTTTTTTTTTTTTTTAAAGACGCCTTAAGAATTTCTGGAATTAAATTTGGACCATTAGTAGATGCACTGCCAATGCTCAACTATGTGCTTACCGCTGACCCTGTCTTTCTGGACATGTCTCAATGTGTGTGTCTGTGTGTGCTGGTCTGTCTGTGTGTGTTTGCGTGTCTGTGTACCAGGACCTGGCAGAGAAGCACCAGGCGACCCTGCAGTTGCTGAGGAAGCAGCAGCCGATCATCCTGGATGACGAGCTGATACAGTGGAAGAGACGCCAGCAGCTGGCGGGCAATGGCGGTCCTCCAGAGGGGAGTCTGGATGTCCTGCAGTCGTGGTGAGTCCACGCTCAGTACCTTTTACATGCACAGCGAAGTCGAGCTACGGTAACCGCTCGATTAGGCCATGCAGTTGGACTACTGTCCTTGTCCCAGTATAAATGCACTGGACAAAATTCGATTTAATCACCGAAGCATGTCCGTCTCCGCTACGATAAGTGGCGATATGCCCCTTTCAGCTTGCTCGTGTTGCATCATTTTCTGATTGACCTATTACATCACAGACCAAACATTTGACATACAAGTTAGCTGGCGGCATAGCGTGTCGAGCGCATTGACTGTATAAGGTCGAGTGATGGGAACATGGACAACTCTACGGCTCGGTACGGGCTGTTCACTATGTTTTTCGTACAGTTGAGCTGAACGCTATCCCCGATGATTATGGCATTAGCGAAAGCTTGGCTGAATCGCTGCTATGCTCGACTTTGTGCCCTTTCTACGACCCCCAGAGTGCGTTTCCCAGAAGCGTAGTTGCTAGTAACTATCACAGTTGGTCCATTTACAGTGCATCAATAAACTTCTAAGGGGTTTCTCTATAGGTTTGCCATCATGAGTCTTTGCCTCGGTACCAGAGCAAGGACATTGCACTCACCCCGCTATCCTCTCAGCTCCTTCCCCCCCCATAAAGCACCAATATGCTCTTGCTGCTTGTCTCCTTTTGAAACTTTGCATCGTACAACTAGGGCCAGCTATGCTTGAAGGCAGTGTTATGCATGTACTTATAGAACTGGAGTTGCATCCAGGCAACCACCATTTCTCTTCGTATATGCTCCACCCTTTAACAGGCTTTGCTATTGGCTGTACACCCAGCTGGGCCCAAACCCACACTAGCCCTAACCTAGCGACAACTAAGAAGCAACAGCATTCCAGCAGTCAAATACCAGTTGCTTGAAGGCCTCGCACTGGACTGCAAAAAACGCTGGCAATAGCCAGACCTTTTCAGAAAACATCTTGGTCTGCTCCAGACGAGGTCCCCTGACAGCCAAGCACTGAATGAGACGCCAAACCAGCAGGCATGTCCCTGAAATTTGAGTCCACAAAGTTCAAAGTAGAAGACCAGGAGGCAGCCAAATGGATTGCCCCCGCTGTGATGCCCCTGAAGGGTGCCATAGAGGAAGTGATACCCCTGGTGGTGGGCGCCTTCAGATATGCTGGGGGAGGGCTACTCACTACCTAATGGCTTCTGTGGATTGCATCTCGGACACAGTGAGCGAGCCGTGACCTTTGTGGCTCCCAGAGTATGACGGCGCTTTTCCTCTCTGTTGGTGTCAAGGGGGGAGCCCTCAAGCGAATGACTCTTGACCTGAAGGAGATGACGACCGTGGGCCAGAAAGGCGAATTTGGAAAAGCCCCAGCGCTGACACTGCTCATCTCCCTTTAGAAACTTGACAATAAACAGCTGGGTCCAGCTGGGCTTGTGGTTAGAGGGCTACACGCACTGGCAAAAATGGAGTTGCGTCCTGGTAACTACATTTACTATCTGGGAGGACTTGCTGTGACACATGATGAATGAAAAGGGAATTTTTCTGTGACTTCGGATGGTGAACGAAGTCTGCAGTAGATGATCAGAGGTGGCGTTGAGGAGGAAGAGAGGTGAACAGCCTGCGTGCTGGGGCTTTATTGGAGGGAGGGTTCTGTGTGAATGCTACCTCTGATTGGGCAGTGTATACTTATCTTGGGTGCACAGGCAGAGCATTGCGAGTGTGAGCAAATTGTGAAGCCCGTTGGAGGCTGGAGCGTGTACGCCATAGAATGGTAAATGGTAAATGTGTTCTTTTTCTGCATGTCACCAAGTTGGCTCTCTTATTGACTCGTTCAGGTGTGAAAAGCTAGCGGAGTTGATCTGGCAGAACCGGCAGCAAATCAGGAGAGCCGAGCACCTGAGGCAGCAGCTACCCATCCCTGGACCTATTGAAGAGATGCTGACTGAGCTCAATAGCACCATCACGAGCATCATCTCCGTGCTGGTCACCAGGTTTGTACACGTGTGGTTGCCAGTGGGCGTGCAGGGTTCTCCACTGTTGTTAATGACTGGGCGGTCCGCCTGATTATTATTACTCGTTGCCCCAACGCTGCCTGTTTATAATGTATGCCCCCGGTCATAAGTGTCAGCCGCACGGTCAAAAAAAAAAAAAATTAAGACTACTACTACTCTAAAAACACCTCAAAAACCAAGGCAGAATAAGTAACTTCACACCAATCACTCTTTCACCTCTCTTAACTGTGTTATAGCTATGCCGTTCGGCCGGCGTCATTAAGTACCTGGTGAAATGGAAATGACAGTGGACCATGGACCTATAAATATAAAACATCCTTGCAGTGGACCTTTCCGACTTGCTCCGACCAGCTCCGCCCCTCCTTAGTTACCATTGCTATCGGCCCAATGTAACGCAGCGAAGTTCTGCATTGAGAACAGCGCAGCAGAAGCTTGAGCATCACTCCCTCTCATATTCCGAAACTAATGCAGTTTGTATATGACCGAATGCGTCCAGCTGGTCCGGCAAAGTTGTCCAGAGAGGCCTTGGCTATTTTATACAAGGATATATCCATGAAATCAAAATTTTTAACGGAACGGGTGAAGATACAAGAGTCACAGTGAAGTCCTGGCAATCGATGCAGAAAAGCCGAATGCTTCATAAACGGCACATTGAGATCAAGCCAGACGAAATAGAGGAATTGTACTGCACATATAAAGCAGGGTCAGTAGTTTTCATAGATTTGTTGCCTTCACTGAGCTAAAAAAAACACTGCATCCAGTATGCTGTCTAATGTCAGTTTGTCATGAGTCAGGCAATACGCTAGCTAGGCTTTGGAATAAATCATATTACGCAATGTAGCTATTGGACATAATTGAGTTATTAATCTAACGTTTGTTATAGCAGCGTTTTCATCCAAACCAATTGTGATGACAAGCTAACTTTACTCATTTCGGTTAAGCGACTGACATTTGTATCCGATTGTAGCCACACTGAACAAAAATATAAATGCCCCATGTCAAATCTTGATGCCTCAAGGAGTTAACAACTATAACTGAGCATATGCTGACTTTTACTTGTACGATAGGAATATTTCTCTTGATTTCTGTACCTTTTTTAATCCATCTCTCTGTCAGTGAGCATTTGCTCAGTGATTTCACTCAGTACATGGGTGTGTCATTTCCAGATGGTGATCAGACAAAATGAGCTGTACCCAGACACACCTTATACTTTGGACAATAAAATGCTACCCCAAAATGTCAATTTTTGTCAAAAGTCATCATTCCTCAGATGTCTGTCATGCGGGAACGTGCCACTGGCATGCTGGATGCAGGGATGTCCACCAGAGTGGTCTGCATGCAGTTCCTTGAAGCAGAGCATATTCCACTTCTGGACTGGCCGGACATGTCGCCCATAGAGCATCTTTGGGATTTTCTGGATTGACGTGTCCGTGACAGTGTTCCAGTTCTGGATAATGTGCGCCAGCTCTGTGTGGCCCTCCAGGAAGAATGAAATGACATTCCATAGGCCAGGATAGACAACCTGATCAGCTCCATGCGAAGGAGATGTGTTGCTCTGAGAGAAGCAAATTGTGGACACACAAGATGTTGAACATTCAATTTCTTCAACCCGACACCCAACGTTTTCAAAGGATTGTCACTCCTTTGCAGATGCCAATATCAAGATGTAATGGACGGTGATCTGAAGATTAGTCGTTCACAAAAATTAATTTTGATTCGCTTCTTATATTGCATAACCCTAATGTTGATAGAAACTAAAAAATTTGACATGGGGCGTTGATATTTTTGTTCAGTGTAGTTTGCCGGCTCGCTACTGTGCCAACTAAATTTTCGAAGCAGATTACGTCATGCCATTACAAAATCCGTCACCATCTGGCGAAATGTTTTATATTATCTAGTGTTGCTAATGCCTGTGCTGGGTGGCATGAAGGAATCACTTTCTCAGCAGGATAGCTACTGGTTTGTTGCTGTATCTGGTATTGCTTGCAGATCTCCACTGGGTAAAAACAGTTCTATGTTAACGTTTGCATCAATGATGCCATTGATTTAATTCTGTCTTCTCAGCAAAACATATTCAGAGATTATTGGTAGCTAATTAATTAGTGAGGGCGAACCATTTGGCAGCCAGGACCGTCCATGCGCCATGCATGACCCTATTCATCTCTCGTTCTTTGCTATTGATGACAGAGGTAAATTTAACTGAATTGGTCATTTTTGGTTCGTTCGGAATCAACTGCTTTACTCATCAGGCTCAATCATGCTCTCCATCTGGTGATTTAGGTGCCAGACGTGGGCTGGAGGGCTGACATTGGCACATTTAAGATAATCCAAAAATATGAACAAATTTTCATGATTTACATGAAGTCGAATTTGGCTCTCAGGTGCCAGGAAATCACATTTACAAGCTTGTAAAATTCAAATCTTTGCCCGACCTACTGCCTGGTCATTTGAAACGTATGTGGACAACAGTGGCGTGATCTTTGTCAGTATGCAAATATGGCGGCATTCCAGACTTGAGGCTTGTGAAAATCGATTTCTAGCCCAGCTCATCCTGTAATGTAAGGCCTGTACTGAATCCTGAATCATTACCATCCCAGTCAATGCACGGTTTTTGAATTGTGAACATCAAATGTATTTCATTTTTAGAATCTTAAATTTTGTTGTGAGACTGAAACTGCAATAGATTCTTCAGGATGTTCCCATTATTGCCATTGGGAGCCAATATGACTGCAAATCCAAATGTTTTTGTTACCCAATAGTGAAGTTGGATCCATGGTTGCCCAACATTTTTGATGGGAATGTTCAGTTTTCAAATTATTTGTAATTTGGGCTAATGTCTCGGCCAGTTGATGAGTAATTCATACCAGTTATTTGTTATAAAGTTGTGTATCAGTGTTAACACTGGTTCTTGTATGACATCTTCATCTTTGTTTCATTGATAGAGATGGGTAAAGTCCCATTTTGTGCTCAAGGTTTCAACTGTCACTGGGGTGCTTTCTTCCTCCCTTGTGCTGAAGTGGATCTTCACTATCTTCAGACAGGGCACTGTTTATGTACAAGTGTTTGGAATATCTTATTGCTTGACTGTTTTTCCTCCACTTGATAGTTGAAAAAAAATGTCATTCATTAAAATAATTTAATTTAATTTGTTTTGAGGTGTGTGTCATGAAGCCTGATTAAGCTAATGAAAGGAAAAGTGAACGCATGGTAAACCTACATTGCCAGATAAAGTACATTTGCTATCCAAAACGATAAGCCATTATTTTTTTTTTTTTAATTTTATGTACACCAAGTAATCTGGGTGTAAATGTCTGGTATAAGACCACTGAAGCAAGCCGCCATGTTCCTTCGGCTAGAAGAGGATGCCTACGTCATTCGGGCTGGTAGCTTGCATCAGTCAGGTTTGGATCACCTGAACACCCAACAGCCACACAACCTTTGAATGGCATTAAGAAGTCAGTATTTAGGGGGAGAAACATTATCATAAACAGATTACCCACGCATTGAACGCAGCATCAGAAAGGTTTTGATATTTGTTAGAGGCATTGCGTTAGCTTCCTCGAAGCAAATATGGACTAATTTGCCGTCTCGTGGGAATTTGAAGTTCGATGCGCTAAGCAATAATGTCATGGATGAAATTTTTCACGCTATTCTGCCGTTTAGTCTTTTAAAATATTTAATCAATCCTCTGATTGCTAATCAAGCAAAGCAATGAGGATTTATTGTTTGTTTAACGGGTATGATTCTGCCTCACCTAACTGACCTCCGATGGCATGTCACTGCTCTTAATCATCGACTGAACTTTCAGTACTTTTGCTTTGACTCTATACACTCGAAAGACATGATCAGCCCTTGTGACGTCACGCACTGGTTTGGCAGAATATTTCCTATTTTTTGATTTGTCGATTATTTTCTATGGGGGCAATGGCAGATTCTGACATTTCTTGGATTATGTGATGTTTGAAAGCATATTCCATGATGTAAAAAAAAAAAAAAAGAATAAAAAAAAAAATTGCATATCGTTTTGGATTGCAGAGATTATGTACTTTATCGGCAGGTTCACCATGCGTTTACTTTTCCATTAACAAAAATAGATTTGTGTAATATCTGCGATTTTGTTTATTTGCTATGACTTTAAAAGGCTGAATGAACATCCTCTATGTGTGGTTATACCATAAATTTAGCCCTGGGTTATACATAAAACCACAACATTGCATATCATATTGAAGGTGACTTGCAAAACTGGACAAAAGTGAGATTTCAATTAAGGTCCATTAATAATCAGTCATTGTACACTTAAACAAATCATCAGTAACGCTTGCAAGAAGTTAAGATAACTTACCTTTAACAACCGCTATATTAGTAGATCTTTATACCTGGAATGTCAATATGCCAAAAAGAAATTCAGAAATAAAGATGTGAGCGATATATCTTTTTGAAGACTGACTGATGTCTCTACCCCTCCAGCACCTTCATTATAGAAAAGCAGCCCCCGCAGGTCCTGAAGACCCAGACGAAATTCGCTGCCACTGTGCGACTCCTTGTAGGAGGAAAGCTGAATGTCCACATGAACCCTCCACAGGTGAAGGCCACCATCATCAGCGAGCAGCAGGCAAAGTCCCTCTCCAAGAATGAGAACACCAGAAAGTACGTCCTACCTCTGCCTCTCCGCTCGCGTTTGTTGTCCAGCCGTCGTGCTATGGTTTCTTCCTCAATGAGAAGATCGTGTTTAATTTTACTTGCATTGCAGTATTAAAAAACATTTGACAAGCGTGGTTGGGGCAGAAATGTACGTGGTTGCATTTATCAAATGTTCTAATGTAAATGTATATGTATTTGCTAGGTGATGACTGTTGAGAGTAGACTGAGCGAATCACAATCTACCCTGAAAACTGTGCCCAGTTCCCCTGCATTAGCTTTGTCCTGCGAGATGGTGCCTTCTTTCTTTTTGTTTTGCTAGCTGAAATTTTACAAAAGTCCAAACATTGTGTTGGGATGCACAACACAAGTTGAAGCCAAAACTGAATATTTACAAGATTCCTAACGACAAAACAAAGCCAGTGAGGAGAGAAAGTTGGATTTAAGAAATTAAAATTGAGGATTAGGGAGACGATGACGATAGTGCAAACTGTAGCTATTGGTTGTTTCCAACTTGCAAGATACTGTAAAATGGCGAAATACACTGCCTGGCTGAAAAAAAGTCTTTACCTGGATTTAACGTAGCAAAGGGGTAAGAGCCTTCTATTGAATAATTACTGAACTGCTTAATATTTTTCAGCTGGCAACACGTCATTTAACCCTAAGTGGTGCAGTGGGTAGCTTGTAATTTCTTAAACAATCATGTAGTAAGCCGTATCCTATGGTTGTGGAAAAGATGTTGCTCTGTTTCAGAAGGATCAAATTATTGGCTTGCATTAAGCCAAAAAAAAAAAATAACAACTCTACATTGCTGAAATTTCTAAAACAGAGTTACTGTTCAACGCATCATTACCACCTGGAAGGATAGTGGTGAACCATCATCTTTGAGGAAGAAATGAAGTCAGAGAAAAATCTTAAATGATCGTTAAGAGTGTAATGGGTTCCTTAAAAAATTGGAATTGAGTATATGCAAGTACAGTGAATTAAATTGCGTTTTTAGTTTGAGATTGCCATTTGTAGAAAAGTTAATATCTGAATTTTTAAAGGAACAGTCATATATTTATTATATTGAATCATAAAATGACCACAATATGTCCGCAGAGTTTAAGGTAATGCCCAAGGTTAAAATACTAGCTGCTTTGACTGCAATAGTACAGCTAGGAATTTATCCTTTGAAATTTGCCTTTTGGAGCAGAACATCAGTTTGTGTTGAGGCCTGTGTGATCGCACCTACTGCTCATTTCAACACCTTGGCTTGTCGCATATGATACAGATTGGCAGACAAACACGGCGTGCTGCAGCCATGGAAGCAAGCAAACAAACTGGATCAACAGAGATGATGTTAGATTCCAACCAAACTAAAAAGTCTCAGCATCCTTTTAAAATGCTGTGTGGTGTGACGTGGGTAAATATTGGAGATAGATTTGAAAGTTTGAAACGACTTAGAGCCCAGAAGGATTTTATGACTGATGCCGAGTTAGCTCATTCTCTCCAGTACAGGTTTGCTTTGAGCCTCCTCTAATGTTGGCTACCCGTGACTAATTTATCGTGGCTACTTGTAGGGATGGGTATTTTAGTCAATTTCAGCAATCTAGTTCTCTCATTCATGCACTGCGGTTGATGTGCAGCTAGGGTAGCATCTAGCTATCATAGACATAGTTGCGGTAGAAGTCCACATGAGCAGTTTGATAATTTGCAAACAATAAAAACCCTGCAAATGTATATATTAGCTGAACAACTGGGTGTAGGCCTCATCGTTGCTTGACACTGTCAAAGTTTAGCTTTGTGCTCATCTTGTGCTCGTTCGTGTTTGTTCAGTGCCTTGAACCTGGTAAACTGTAAGAGCTTCTAGTCTTGGGAGGCGGGGAAAGGGGACAGGAATCTCTCCAATATTCAGAAATTGGACTGCACTGTGTGATGGGAGAGCAGCAATGTCGTAATCCCCCAGCTAGTGGCATGTCTCCAAATACAGATGAATAAGCAGCTTTCATTTGAAAATTAGCCACTAGCCTCGTTTGCTAGCATCAATGTTTTAAATTTGATGCAAGTCAAAACAGCACCAGTGTTGGGCAGTGAGAGGAGGGGTGATATCAGAGTGTTTGGGGAGGCTGCAGATCAGAGGAGCAGCGGCAGGCCAGTTGAGTGGGTTACATTACTCCAGGTGGGACAGCCCCAGTCCTTGCACCAGAGTCTGAGATGAACAGACTGAGAACAAGCATGGGATACATCTGATGTTGTTGAGGAAGAAGCTGCTGACTTTAGTGCACAGTTGCAGTGTTCTACAAGAGGGACAGTCTGTTATCCATCTCTCTTTGATGTGGTCATCACATTGACCACACCATCACAACATTTCAATATTTTTGTGGCACTGAAAATGATGACAATGCTGTAAGGCCATGAACAATTTTAGCTTCTGTAGAAACTTGTAATTTCGCAAATAATCTCTACTTTGAGAATTTTTACCTCTTGAAATTTGGCCCAAAGGTTTTTCTGGTAGATGCATTTTTACCATTTTATAATGCAACATATATAATGCTTTTTCGCATGAGTATATGGTGATTTTTATAAGCTATTATTATTGTTGTTGTTGTTTTTATTATTACTAATACAACTATTTAGGGTTCCAATTGTCCAGAATACTGCCCAGCTTACAGTATTTGCCATCTGCTTCAGTGACAGCAGCGGTGAGATCCTGAACAACAACTGTGTGATGGAGTACCACCAGACCACGGGAACGCTCAGCGCCCACTTTAGGAACATGGTGAGTAATGCAGATCTTTGACTTAACCAAACACTAATGTTCCTGAATTATCATTCGGTACATATAGCTGTGCTGACATAGATCAGCCTCTCGGTGAAAGCTCTACTCACAGCGATTGTTACTGCTGGCTTGTCAGCTAAAATCGGGATTGTCAGTCAAAGACTCCATTTATATGCCAAAAATATCCCAGTTTTTGCCGTTATTCCACAAAAGGCTATATTCCTACAAAGCTATTTACATGGCTGATGAAAATAAATTTTCCACTAATATTCCCTTATACATGCAGCCGTGCACGTTTTCTGCTGGTGGGGGACTTATTCAACCACAAGACCACTGCCTCCCTCTTTCATTCCTTCAGCCAAATTTTTGAAAATATCTGTTTTGCAAAAATTGCATGTATCTGGAAACATGATGTTCATAATCATGGGCGGAGCAGCGATTTCCAGGTTGTGGTTGTTCTAGGGGTGGGATGTGATCACTGCAAGCCCCACCTTCAGCCCCTGCTCCTGTCTCCACAACAGGTGAAATTAAAATGAATACAAAGTATTTCTTCATTTTCTTCACCACCATATGCAAATACGTTGCAAAATTGAGTTTAAAATGTACATTGTAGCATCACTCCCTTCATCCCAAGGCACTACATTCACCAGCATTCACAAACCATAGTAATAAGCAATGACTTCAGACTTTTAGTATCGGCTAAAATATTTGTTTTATTTTTAAAAATATAATGAATAAGACTTTAATTCTCTATATTCTAATTTTACCGATGAGGCACAACAAGAGGAAAATGGACCAACATTGCCTTACTCTACCTTACCCATTACTCAGCCGAAACCAGTGTCAGAGGTTGGATTGAATGCTAGCTTCCAAAGCAAGGACCTAGTAAACCCCGGTCACTATAACTCCACTTAAGGCCAACGGCCACTGGAGGCGTGAGATGCGCGTCAAAAAATTGGTTACATTAATTTCAATGGAGCAACACCCACTGGCAGCGTGTGACTTGCGTCAGACTTTTACTTTTCGCTACTGCTCAATTTCTGAAGGGTCAACACAATAAAAACGCATTTGTCTTTTAGATTATTTAACCATTTCGCCTTGTCGTGGGTTGTGGCACACATTTAGCGGCAACCTTGCATGCAGTTGTCAACCTGCTTTTTAGCCAAGTGGCAGTTTTGAAAGGAAATCCGTCATTTTGCAGGCATTTAATTTATCAAGCGATCTACAGTTATACAGTACCTAACTTAAGGTACACTGATAAGAACTTTACACTGCCATGTTAGCTAGCTAGCTAATTCGTTGCTGGGTAAAGTAAATCATAATCGTAATTTACTAGACGGCTAAATTTAGGAGGAAAATTATGCCTGTATATAACCTATAGTGCATAGTAACCTGACCGTTGTACTTTACCATCACTTAAAATAAGGTTTAAGGTAGGTTTTTTTCAAAGTTAAACGCTGTCTTGTTTAATATTTTGAGAGTGACACCCATGGCTTGCCTCTTGGTCCTGTTGTCATCCGTTAATGCAACTGACGCTTCCAGAGGGTGTTTTAAAGCGTTTGGAGTTTGACGCGACGCTTCGCTTTGCAGCCAGAGGGCATTGGGCTTTACACGACCACTTGGGAGAAGCAGTCAGTTTTCTTCTACAGTTTTCTTTTGTGCATTTCCTTGCATCTTGGACAACGAAAAAGCAATATGCATTTTGAACAATGAGTTTGTCCACCATTACTCTAAATATAAAAACATGAAAAATTTGATACAATTCTTGTGTACAGCATATTCTTTCTGGATATTCCTAATGTAGCATTTTACAGTTAAGATATGGGATATGCTGACATCATTTGGGTGTTTGGTGCATTCTTTGGGCATGTACAGTACTCTCATGAATCATTGGCACCCTTACTGAATATGAGCAAAACGGGCTGTGAATAAAAATTCAAAATGGGCGTCTCAATTAGGCTTTTCAGTGTGAGTTTGTGTCTCACACTGCCTGTTTACAATTGGCAAAGCTGACATCTCTGGCCTGAAGGAGAGACGCATCAATTTAGAAACAATATGAAAGACTTCGACATAAACAGGTATTTGGATACGCCCGAATATCGCAATGCCAACCTTTTGAAGGTGGTTTAACGAATGAAAGGGGGAGGCTGCATTCGCACTGTTGAACAAGTCCACCAATGGTGGAAAACTTTCAAAAATCCCATTTTAATCAGACTGCATGGCTTCATGTAAAAGGGAATATTGGTGGAATATTAGTTTTCATTAGCCATGAAAATAACTTGATGGGAATATTATCTTTTTATGGAATAGTTGCTGCTAAAAAGAAGATTATGATCAGCGTGTCAACTTGGCCAATATTTTGCTCACTGAAATGTTGTTAGCGAACTGGAAGGTACTCATACACTGTATTATCGTGCTAGCTAACATTGGTCTGCTACTGACTGCTAGCCAGCTAATTCACTCAGACAAGAGACATTGTAACTTATACCGAGGGCGCGAAAGATGTCCATAAGAGGGGGCATTTAGATTAATTTGCTAGCTAACTAGCTGTAGTAATAGCTAATGTAGCTAGCTAATGTCAGCTACTGTAAGTTTCTCTACCACCGAACTTGCATTTGGAATGATTAAAGCAAATTTCATTTTATGGTCAATGATTAATGTTAGCTGACCCATCACTTAACAAGACAAATGCACATGAGTACATTTTGGCAACATCACCAACAAGGAAAATGGCTGTAACTCCCCGATCTGTTACTAAAGCCAGTGATTGAATGAAACTCAGCTTATCAAGCTCTTTGGAAAATTTTGACAGCTAGCTTGCTTTAACATTTGCTGGCTGAGTGGCCAGGCGAAGCACGAGCAGGTATTGCCCGTAACTGGCAATGGCTTTAAAACAACGATTTCAGAAGGATGGAGCGCAAGATGTTATGGCATCTTATGGTGATGGTAGCAAATCATGTTCGGAAGAACGAATTACGATTTATCTCACAAGGCTAGAATAATGCTTTGATTATCAGTAAAACAATGATGACAAGTGTGGAAATAGCCAAGTATTGAATGATCTGATGTATGTGTATCAGCACCTGTTCAGTGACTGAATGGCTTGTAATAGTACACGTATGCATACCTAGGAAACAAATAGATGGCAGTCTGTAGGTTGTCGCTATTCTATTTATGTAGGAACTACATAAATTATGTGGAAATTTCTAAAAGTTGCTCGTAGCTCCTGTCAGTGGACTTCAAAGCTCACTCCTCGGGTGGGCTGCTGCTAATTTGATGCAATGGCAAATGGCTCAAAGTTAAGTATATAGACACTTTGCCTCCTCCTCGTGTTTACACAATACAGATCGGTAAAAAATCAGTTCATGTAAGAATTTGAATTTTTTTTTCCTGCAGTCTTTGAAGCGGATCAAGCGCTCAGACAGGCGTGGGGCAGAGTCGGTCACTGAAGAGAAGTTCACCATTCTGTTTGAGTCACAGTTTAGTGTGGGAGGCAATGAGCTCGTATTTCAAGTAAAGGTAAATAACCTTTGCGAAGAACTAACCAGGCTTTGAATTAATTTATGAAGAGATTAATTCCTTGGTTGAAGTGAATTTTTTTGTTTGTGCTGCAAACGGTATCCATTATTTGCACGCTTACCGCATTTTCATGCTCCTCAGATCTGTGTTATGTTGCAAATGATCAAATTCAGCTGCTGTTTTTTAACTTCTGAAGGTATTTCCTGCTTTTGCCCTGTTCTCAATTAGACATTGTCACTTCCTGTGGTTGTGATTGTCCATGGTAGCCAAGACAACAATGCCACTGCTACGGTACTTTGGGATAATGCTTTTGCTGAACCGGTGAGTGTTATTTGTTATTTTGTGACGTTCTTCCATAAATGAGAGTGCCCCCTGACTAACTCCAGCCTTACTGTCCCACTTGAATTTTTGGTTTTGATACTGGTCAAACGTTGGGACCGATCACCTCCAAGATTGATGTTTTGATGTATAAATACGAGACTGATGATATGTGCAGAATTATTATGCAAGTGCAGTTTTTTCAGAATTGCTTCATCTTTGAGCTTCTACAATGTTATTAGTGACTCCAAAATCCAACTTTATTAAAAAAAGTAAAAAAAAAAAATGGAATGCTTTGCCGGGAAAGAAACTTTATATGTATCTTTATGGGTAAATATTTCGGCTGTTTCAAAAACAGATGTGCGCAATTTTAAGCTACCATGTACTGTAAATTATTTTAAAACGATGAACAAGCAGGACTAAGACATTAATTAATGTAGAAAACTAATTTAGAACATTTTTGCCCTTCCATTGTATTATTTTACCATTAAAGACAAGAGAGAATAGACTTTTTCAATCACTTGCATGAACCTGAAATCCATGTAATTAAGCAGTTTCTTTATTAGTTCCTGATTTGAGTGGTAACAGCCATAACAGACCGTTTTGATTTCCCTGACCGTACGCTTGAGTACTAAAGTTTGTATCCCCTTATTCTGAAATGACTGAAGTAAACAAAAAAGTCATCAACTCAATATTTAATGGACGCTCAGTTAGTACAAATATACCTTCATCATCAAAGACTGTGTAAAGGAGGTTTAAAGACTGTGTAAAAAGAGATTGTGAAATAATGGAAATCATATCAGTGCTAAAGTTTACGTCCCCCTTCATGAAATGTTCTCTTGTACCTTACATGTCCTCTGTTTGCTGTTATAACCTTTTCCAATCTCTTTGAGTCCCCCACAGCAGCTTTTTTTTATCCTCTCTGGTGTAATTTTAGCCTATTTTTCATTTTATATTTGCTCCAAGCGTACCAGGCTGCTTGGCTGTCTGGCATATCATCACATATTCTTCTGAACTATCCATATGTTTTTGGCTTACTGGCCCTATGGGCTGATAAGCTATTGTCTTGGTGCGGTGTCCATTGTCTGCAACATTGTTTATTTATTTATTTATTTTTGGGCTGATGAATTTTCGGTTAAATTTCCCGTAACATACTGCTAGTCTAGACCATATCTCCAGACATTTTTTTAAGATTTTGTATTGAATTATTTTTGTCTGTTTTATGTGCCCTTGAAATTTTGGCCACTATGTTAAAGATAGAACTGAGAAATTTTTAAAAATTTTTTCTCAAAGACGATCATTTTTTTCTAAATCAGGCAATCAGCTGACCTTGTTACAGTCAATATACAGTGCGAGCACCATTTTGATTGAATCAACAGAAGTGAGTCTAATGGGTGCGCTGTACTTTATGAATGTGCAAAATCGCCTGTGGAGGCCAAATGGTTGCAGACAGAGATTAAGTTTGTATTATCGACATATAGGAAGTCATATATCACCTATATTTTGGCAATATTTAATTTAACCTCCAATGACTTTGAAAGGTCAATCTCGAGGTCGAGGAAAATATTAATATATTAAAATATTATATATATTTTTAATATGTAAAATATTAAAATATAGGACTTTAAATTTCAAAAATTATTTCACTAAAATTGTCTTTTTTTCTAAATCTGACAATCAGCTGACCTTGATACATTTTATGTATTTTGCACGTGCCATTTTGATCGAATCGACAGAAGTGTGTCTAGTGGGGCAGCTGTACTTTAACATTGGATCTTACGGAGAATGGGCAAAATCAAGTTTCAGATTTCAAGATTAAGTTTGTAGTATCGACATATAGGAGGTCATATGTAAAAGTTGCCCTCAGATGACCTTTAAAGGTCAAACGTGAGGTCAAGCAAAATGTTACACTTTTCCCAAAATAAATGTATATGAACTTGACATTGACCTTCAATGACTCAAAGGTCAAGCTTCACATTAAATTTTCATAACTTGAATCATCACGATAAGATTGCTTGCTGGTAAGCTACAGGACCCGTGGTCCTTTTTTTTGAGTTTATTAGATGTCTCTGGTGGCCATGTCAAGTCTGTTGAATTACTGAATGTTTCACCATAGTTAACATTGTGCTCAGGGCTTATTTATAAAGCATGCACTCATTCTTTTTTGCTTGATTTTTAATAAAAACATTCCCAACAGTAAATATCATGAATCCAGTGAGGTACAATCTGTTTGCAGTTTTAAATAAAAGAAAATAAAACCATTAGAAGCATCTAGACTGCATTAATGTTTGGTAAATTTATTAGCTGAATTTGTTAGTTTTTTTTAGCATCTGGGCAATAATATTTAATGTTATTAAATATTTTTTGGAGTATTTTTAATGCATTTCCAGTCAAGGATGCCATTAATTTTGGGGCCCACTGTATATATGTAGTCTGCTAGGCTGCATAACTGGGTTTGTCTAAGTGCAGAATGTGACCCCATATCTCCCCTCTCCTTCCTCAGTGTCGGGTTCCTTTCATTGTGCCAGATAAGATGCTATGGCCCCAGCTGTGTGAAGCCCTCAATATGAAGTACAAGGCTGAGGTGCAGAGCAATCGGGGGCTGTCGGAGGAGAACCTGGTCTTCCTGGCTCAGAAGGCCTTCAGCAGCTCCAGTGTCAACCCGGAAGACTATCGTAACATGACTATGTCTTGGTCGCAGTTCAACAGGGTGAGTTTGATGCCACTGTGAACAAGTAGTTCATAACTGGAGCCTTTGCTTGGTGTTGAGCACTGGCGTGCATGGTGTGGGCCTATTCAGAATAAGGATCTACTCTCAATTATTTGTACTGCTCAAACATACCATCATATGCTGCCCATGTATCCATCTGAGTTTACTGTACCCACATACTGCTGTGAACCAGCATAGTTTATAGAGATATTTGTGTACCAGCTTTCAGGTACGAAAGGGGCAACTTTTTTTTTTTTTTTTTTTTTAAATTTAATTTTTTTTTTTTTGGGTCAACTTTTTGGGTGTTTTGGGCCAAAATGTGACCTTTCGGGTCACCAGGGACGATGTGAGAGCATTTCCTGCCAACTTTGAAGCGGGTCCACTTTCACAAATTTTCTATTTTGATCAACGTTTTGGGTTTCTTGGGTCAAACTCCAATACATTTGCATCACCAGGGCTCATTTAGGGCCAACTTCAATCTAGTCCCACTTTCATGATATTTTTTATTTTTATTTTCAGAAACAAATTTGATATTTGAGGCCAAAATACCATCCTTTTCAGTTCCCAGGGGTTATTTGGGACCTGTGACCATTTTGTGCCAACTTTGATCTGCCTTCAGTTTCAGAAATCTTCAATGCCTATAAACATTTTGGCCATTTTCTGCCAACGACCCTTTCCGATCACGCGGAGTAATATTTTTACCAATATATTTCACATTTGGGTACCAAAGAGTTTGAACATTTTGAAATATTCTTTGCAGTCTGAATAGCTGTGTAAGCTACAAAGTCTGTAGACTCTTATTCAAGATTACAGTGCATCTGGCCACAGAGCAAAGAGTGTAAGGGCTTTTCCTCAGGAGACTTATTGGCTCAATGACATGGCCAGCAAACAGTCCGGATCTCAATCCAATTGAAAATGTATGGGAATTTAAAAATAAAAAAAAAGGTCCATGACAAAGCCCCATCCTGCAAAGCTGCTCTGTCAACAGCTATTGAGAAAGTCTGAACCAGCTTAATGGGGAATATTGTTTTTCATTCGTGAAGTCTATGCCTCAGGGCATTCAGGCCATCATGACAGCTCAAAGATGAGCAACTAAGTACTAATTCTGATTTTATTTGGTAGATGATTCCATATTTTTTTATCCTTTTTTAATTGTAGTTGCATAAATTCCAACCTTTCAAAGGGTATATAATTTTCTGTGGAAGTATACTTTTATCACAAAAAATCTGTCATTAAAAAGTGAGTTTTTGTCTGGTTGAACTATGCATGTCACCCATGCTACGTAGTTTTATCGGGATACCTAATAAAAGCCTCGGATTTTGGGTGGTGTTGTAAGGAGATTGAATGTTACCTGTTTTCTTGACTTAAAAAAATGGACACAATTAGTCTGCTTGTCCCGCACTGAACAAAGTGATTCCTCTTTGAGGTTGCTGCAAACTGTTCTCTTTTGTAAGGACTTTTTGTAAGGACATGAGTAACTTGCTGGATTTTTTTTTTCCTCAATAAGGGCCCAATAGTTACTGAAATCTGAGGAGAGTTGATGTTCCTGCACTAAGCAATTTCTTTAAAAGTACTTAAAATGCATCTGGTGCTAAAAGGTACAAAATGTCCTCATATCCTGATTAGAGGGTTTTATTTGCTTCTTAATTCCCTTAAAGGAGTTATGGCACAGCTCTGTGTACAGAATCGGACTGGGTTTGCCTTGAAAATGTCCCCCCTCCTCGCCTTCATTTCCTCATTGATATTCTCTGATGCAGTGTGCATTAAACCCACCATTAGATAAATTGAATAACCTTACTTCTGCTCAGAGTGTCATTCGTTTCCCTGCAGTGAAAGTAATGCAGGCTCCTTTCACCATAGACTACTGTTAATGAGGTTAATGGACTTCTTCCGGAAAGTTCTCCGTTGAATTCCTGGTTCCCTTGAGAAGCTACGTCACGGCAGTTTCTTCAATATACGCTGCTTTCCACTGATATTGGTGCCCTAGGCAGATACAAAAATGGTCATGAATTTATATCATTTATCCCCTTGATCATTTTTTTTTCAAATTATTAACAAAACTATAACCCTCCATTGAAATAAAATGTTTGAGAGAAAACCATGAGTACTATTATCCAACAAATCCAACCCTAAATCTGAAAAAATTGGGACAGTATGTTAAATTAAAATTTAAAACTGAAAGCTGTGATATGTAAATTCTTTGTCTTGTATTCTGTTGAAAAACAAAGCAACAGCACATTATTTGATGTTCTGTCTCATGAACTGTGTTGATTATTCAAACTACACCTTTATCTCGGTTTTGGTAATTCTTGCAATTAATTTAAAAAAATAATAATTTGAGACCGCAAAGTATTTGCCACTTGATACTGTCGCCATTTCTTTTCACTGTTGGTGAATATTTTGGGACTGAAGACACAAAGCGATTTGGAGTGGTGTTATTCTGCGGCCAAGTCTTCTGGAGTAGAACAGTAAAGGTTCTTGAGCAGGCTTATTCTGCACCTTCATCTTATCCAACTATGCCTTTGTAATGTCAGCAGAATGCAGTTATGCAGTTATTTGCTGTCTTGGTGAAATATGCTCGGTTGTCCCTGGAAAAGATGTCATCTTGAAGGCAGCAAATGTTGCTCCACAATCTTCGGTTACGTTTCAGCATTAATGATGCCCTCACAGAAGGGCAGGTCACTCTTGCCCAGACCACTGAT
Organism: Gymnothorax reevesii; assembly: GCA_029721435.1. Taxonomy (NCBI): domain Eukaryota; kingdom Metazoa; phylum Chordata; class Actinopteri; order Anguilliformes; family Muraenidae; genus Gymnothorax; species Gymnothorax reevesii. Next base: position 65,610,324 of record CM056582.1, read on the forward strand.
GCAACCCCATGCCATAACTGACTGTGACTTCGGGTCTTGTCACTGGAAACAGTGGTCCTTTTATGGTCCTTTTATTGGTCTGGAGCATGCAGTGTCCTTTTTTTTTTTCCTTCCAAAAAAGACCTGAAGTATTGATTCATCTGACTAGTAGTCTATTGCAGATGCATGAGAGCCCAGAGAAGTCGGCGGCACTTCTAGGTACTCTTAACATAAGGCACCCAAAACCCTGTCATCAGTTCATAGTTTGTCCCTCCTCGAACCGCTGTTGGTAGGTGGTCATCGCTACTGATTGAGCGCATCCCACTGGCCTTGCCAATGCAGGAATTCTCCCCCCCAGTCTTCTTGCTATAACGATTTGGCCCTTGACGAAATCATTCAAGTTTTCTCGTCTGTCCATTTTTTTTTCTCGCATCCAACAGTTTGATGAGAATTGACTGTGCGCTTACCACCTGTATTACCCCATACAGTGACAACCACAGTTATTGCGTGATAATCTTCATTCAGTTCATCTGTTAGCGATAGTAATATTTTGGCTCATCAGTGTCTGTCTTGTGGTATAAATGGATCACACCATGGAAAAAAATACAAGAGCTATGTACAATGCTTTGTATTCGAGCACCCACGTTCCTGTAATCTTAATGTAATGTCATGTTCTCGAATTTTACTTTGTTGTGTACGTATAATAAAGATGTTCAATGTTGTCGTGCTTTTGTTTTCAAAGTAACTTTTTTTTTTTTATACCTGTATAATGTATGGAATATAAAATAAGTGTACCGATTACAAGGAAAATAACTTACTAAGAGACTTAATGCCGTGAACCGCCAGAATCTTTATTATCCTAAATTATTTTTTGCAGGAAAGCCTACCTGGTAGAAACTTCACGTTTTGGCAATGGTTTGACGGAGTCATGGAGCTGATGAAGAAGCATCTGAAGCCGCACTGGAATGACGGGTATTGAGCTGACTGTTGTTGGCCGTGTTTTCGAGGGGAAATGACTGATCGTTAGTGAGGCTGATATTGCTGTCTTTGGGTACATTCACCCATAGCAGTTTTTCCTCCGATGCTTGAGCATAGTTTACACTAAAACGTACTGAACTCGCCTTGCGCCTCGGGTGCAATTTAGTCGCTCTGTAAAAGTGGCAGTGGCAGCAGCACCTATTCTGCCCTGAAGAATACACGCCCAGAAGTTGTAAATGTTTTAACTTTTTTGGAAAAACTTTGTAACATGGACCACCTTTTTTCTTCAATCAAAAAGAAGCGGGAGGCTGATGTAGCTGGACGTGGGCAGCTGATTCGTTGCAAAAACTATGAAGACAGAGCCGACATTACTGGCAGAGAAAGTAGTTTGTCTTCAGGCGAACCTGAAGCAAGGAGCCCCTTCTGTGATGTTCCTGTAGATAAAAATACACAAAAAAACAGTACAAGCCGAACTGGCAGAAACGGACAGAAAATTCAGCCGGGCAAAGGAATCCTCCGTTTCCATGACTGACCTTTGCAGTCCTTTGAGCTTTATTTCTATTCAGCACAATATGGGCTCAGTGCACCGCTTTTTCTGAAGTACAACCGCTACATGTGAACGCACCCTTAATTTCCTGAATAAGTCACTGTACATCCATAGAGAAATTATAGAACTTTGGAATGATTAATTTCTTGCCATTTTTCAGTTTCTTTAAGATCAGATTCATTAGAGGAATGTAGGAAGAAAGAAAATGACATATCTACTCAATAATAGCAAAACTGGAGAAAAAAGATAGATGGATTAGTAGATTTTTATTTCGGTTCATTATCGGATGCCCCCTGGACGCCTTCCTGGGAAGGTGTTCCGGGCATGCTCCACCGGGAGGAGGCCTCGGGGAAGACCCAGGACACGCTGGAGGGACTATGTCTCTCGGCTGGCCTGGGAACGCCTCGGGATACCCCCGGAAGAACTGGAGGAAGTGTCCGGGGAGAGGGAAGTCTGGGCATCCCTACTTAGACTGCTGCCCCCGCGACCCGGCCCCGGATAAGCGGTTGAAAATGGATGGATGGATATTTCGGTTCATTTTCGATAGACCAAACAAAACAGACAGAAGAAAGGGGATAAATAAGGTCATATTAATAAACCAAAATGGTGTTGGCTGAAGCCGAAGCTTATGAACACCTACCCCTCTTCCCTTACAAAAGCATACAAAAATGCACTGGCTCTGCTATGTGTCATATGTATAATGCCAACTGTTTCTGCCTTAAAGGACAGGCTGAATGAAAATTTAATTTGTTTAACGTGAAAATAGGCCTTTCGTCTGGTCAACAAGTTGAAAACCTGATCAGATTGCCTGCACTGGTTCCCGAGATCAAGGCGTTTAAAGCTTGTTGATTTATCTTTGCACCGTGCCGCATGTCTAGTGCAGCACAAAAATAGCTTTGACCAAGTGCGACATCACTCCATAGGCACTGCAGTTCTAGCACGTTCCCGAGCAGTGGTGGGCTACAACGATTTGAGTTATTCAGGCAGTTTAGTTTTGGAGATTTGGAGCTCTCTTGTGATTCTTCTTCATTTGAGGACGCCGGGAGTGAATCCGATGGCATATTTGGTATTACGCTTTGCCAGATTGACCCTTATTTATCCTAAATTTAAATTCCTTCAGAGCTAAATTGACAACAGCTTACCCTCATGGCTTGACTCAGTAATACAGACTGGAAAGCTAATTCTCTTTGGCATTATTTATACAGTTTAGGCACATTATTGGGCTCTTTAAGAAGATTTATTTGAGCAATAGAACAGAATGCAGGTTTATAGTAACACAAATATTTGTTCAGCTTCTGCTGTAGATCATTTACTCTGACACTCAGGCCTCACATGTTCCATTGCTTTTATATAACAGGATTGATTGTATAGCGACAGTTTGATAGTCTCACTTTATATGGAAAAACTCAAGACAAAGTTGTGATTAATGATTTTCTTTGTCTTGTGCAAAAGCCGTCCCACAGATGAAAATGTTTTTCCCAGCACGGGTTTACATGGCTGGGAATTAAATCCGTAACTTTAACCACATTAAGGCTTGCACTGTTATTGACTAATTCCTGAGACTCCTAAACCATAACTGTCATCATATTGGTAAACTTGTCCACGACTAGACACACTTAGAATGGATTAAAGGGGCTGCTGTCTGTACTAGCTAGTTTAACAGAAACTGAATGAGCTGTGTATCTTTTGTAAAGTGCTGTAAGGAATACTTGGAGTTTATTAGTGTTTTCCCCATCCAAAAGCAACACATCTCCTTCCCTTTTGCATTGAGTTTGATGTTGAGGTCTGTAAAATCGTTGTAGTGGGTACTATTGGAATACTAGTGGTTTTGTTGTGGAAGGGGTGCGCCTTTGCCTTTGTACTGTATTTAATTTTGACGGGGAGTGAAAGCACTTCTAGTTTAAGGCTGTTAGCACTGTGATTGCAAAAGCAGACAATCACGGATTTCACTGTTTAGCTTGTAAAGATTGCTAAATATATTATCATGATTGTCCACTTGGGCAATTCCATGGTAACTCATGCTAAATTTTAAGGCTAATATCAATTTTCAATCAGCTGTCATGTCATTGGCAGCACCTGTGACGTGTTTTTTCTGTACTTGGGTAGATCCCACCCATATACATACACCAGTTGGAAAGAAAAGTGCTGTCCCTTGTAGGAATTGGAGGCACCAACAGCTTGGTAACACATGTTACACAAAAAGGACACACAAAAGAGAGAACTGATACAAAACTGAAAATCATATGATCAATAACCAACACTGAAGGTTCTATTGCAAGTAATAGAATTACACTGACAAAACTATCCATGGACTGAGGCTTAAGAAAGTCCAGGAGGGTGGGTAACTCACATTACGGTAACTCATGTAACCATAAGGTCAGCTCTTAATAACACCCAAATAATAAGGCCAGTGCTGCTCAGACAACCTTTGTTTTTTTTAGTATCTACATAAAAGTTACACCCACAGCAGAGGAAGATTTAACTCAGAGATGTGGGCTGGAGATTAAAAATTCCTTGTTTTTGGTAACTCGCGTTACATTCAATGTTGCTAAGTTTGTGGCCCATTAAGCCCAAAGTGATGATTGATTAATGAAAATTGACTTCATATCTAGAAAGGGCATGTCTGGAACAATCTAAATGTGCTGAGTTTGGGTATACATCACAATTAATGATGGACAAGGCGCTCTCCCAATTACAGCAAATTTTGTGCCTACAAGACGCTGAAAATAACATGAATGTAAAAACATTTGATACTTGGAACATATAAATGAAACCTAGAAAGCAGCATCAGTTTGAGCCTCTGATATCCTAGTTTTGCCTTGAACAAATCAAAAATGCAGTAAAATCTATTTGAATTTTCTTGTCCTGTGTCCCCATTCTCATGGAATTGCCCACTTGGTTGAATAAATGGTGGCTATCCAGAATATACTTAAAAAAATGTGTTCATGAATCATTCTTTTAGTGCTCAAAGAAATTAGTTTCATTTTGATGATGATGGATTGCTGCTTTTGCAATGAGAAGGTTGTCACCAATAGGCTGTGGTGGTTACTGAAAGCACTTCCCCTTCTCTCCTGATTTTGATAGCAATGGTTTTCTAGAACGCTGAATTTTGAGAGAACGTTAAAAAAGGATCTTTATTGAGTTATTAATAAGTTTAATTTGCATTCCGCTGATGATCTCCAAGATGCACAGAATTAAAATTGGGCAAAGGGAGAAATGCTTAATCTGCATCCTTCTGTTTCAGTTTCATATCTTTTTTCTTTTTTCTGGCCACTTCCTCTTTCACCTCCAATTTGTTTGTCTATCTGTGTGTGTTGATGACGTGGCAGGGCAATCCTGGGCTTTGTGAACAAACAGCAGGCTCAGGACATGCTGATGTCCAAACCCAACGGCACCTTCCTGCTCCGCTTCAGTGATTCTGAGATTGGTGGCATCACGATTGCATGGGTGGCAGAGAACCCAAACAAACCAGGTACAGTCAAACAAACCAACTCATTGTCACTTTAAAGCACGCTGGTTGCACTGGCCATCCTAGGGCCTGTTGATTACTCAGGGCCTGCTGAACTTGTTGAGCTGATTATTTACTTTTCCCTGGAGGATCTGTGGAAGGTTGTGTTTTGAATGTTTTTTTGTTAGCAACTTGGCACCTTCAATATTGCGGCAAATTTTTCAAAATTTGGTACACGTCTGCCACAGTATAATAAAAACCATTTCAATTTGTCGAAAGTAGGCCAAAGTTCAACTAATATGTAAGCTGCAGTTCAGAAATCATGTTTTCAGCCATACCTTCTGGTACAATGGTTGGATCAAGTTAAAACCAAGCTCAAAAGATTCAGCTTTCAATCCAATATCTTTTGATATGCACGAGGGCACTGCTGCTAATTTGAGCAATGGGCAATACACACAAAAAAAATAGCCGGATCAAGCTTTTTTGCCGGAATTTCTTGCACTTGCAATTTTATCACACTTGGGGTGTGCGGCCTGCTAGTGCCTAGGTCTATTGCACTTGCATAAAACATTGAACAATGGCAATCTTATCGTCTAGATCAGCACTTTCTAAACTTGTCCTGCATGTTTTAAAGCTCTGGCTGCTCCAGCACAGGTGAATCAAATGATCAGCTCGTTACCGGTGAAGATGCTTGATAATGAGCGAATCATAAGCATCCGCAGTAGCGGGGAGAGATCTAAAACATGAGGAAGACGTGGTGCTCCAGGAGTTGTTTTAGAAGCACTGATTTACATCATCTAAGATGATTGATGGCAATGCCAAAATTATAATAGAAATTATATCAATCGACTGAATATCTCCATGGAAGGCCCTTCACGAAACTACGATAAAATAGCTGTTCCCCAGCTGTAAGCTTTTTAATATGGCTTCTACGCTCAGTATCGTACGGCCAAGTATCCGTAACCATGCAAGCTAAGGTAACTTTCCGCAGCTCCGCGACACCGGAAGCAACTCGACCACCGAACTATCCCATAAAGCATCGGAAATGGGGCGTGACTGCAACATCAGAATGTTTTTATTCGTATTGACGATTGCTCGAATTAGGGTTGGAATAAAAGCTTGGGGGATGGTTGCTCTGTTGGATCTAGGCTTTGAGACGGCTATGCCAGATGGAACTTGAGGCAGCTTCATGAGGCTCTGTGGCTGACCGCACTCTGCCCCTCTCCCCCCGATTCAGGAGAGAGGATGGTGTGGAACCTCATGCCCTATACAACCAAAGACTTCTCCATCCGCTCCCTGGCAGACCGCATCAGCGACCTCAACCACCTGCTGTTCCTCTTCCCTGATCGGCCCAAGGATGAGGTCTTCTCCAAATATTACACCCCTCCTCTCTGTATGTACTTCACCCCACGCCACCCACTGTTCCTTTTTCTCAGTAACATGCAGTTTAGCAACACTCCTCTCCTATGGTGTTGTCAGGGCTGACTGTACATTGCACAATCAGTGAGCTAATTTCATGACTTAAGAGCTGTTTAAATGTTGGTGTTGGACTGATGGCAGTGCGGGACATTGACTCCTCTCTGTGTTTCTCTCTCTCCTCTCTCCCTCCGCCCGCCCGCCGCCCTCCCCTCCAGCGAAAGCAGTAGATGGATACGTCAAACCGCAAATCAAACAAGTCGTGCCTGAGTAAGTACCGCGGCTTGTTCTCGTGAGCTTTGGCAAGTCCTCCTTCTCGATGTTTGCACACTGCTGCTTAAAGGCAGGGGACCTTCACATCTGAGACTGCAGCCCATCCCAACTCCACCATTTTGTCTGTGCGAGGAGCCACTTTTGCTACAGAGATCAGTGATGGCAGGAAGGGGTTTATTATGACAAAGTACTCCCTTCAGATGCTTAATTTACCCTCCGAGAGAGCTGAAGACACATTAATGGAGGGCGGGGCGATGGATGAGAGCCCTTAATGTACTTTAATGGACAATGGAAAGATTGTCTGATCAGTCACATTCACAGTGCCTTATCTCTCTCTCTCGCTCCAGGGTACTTTCATGAGTGAGATGTCTTAGCCCCGTGCCTCCCTGGCAGCTCAGTATGCCCTAGGCTGACGTCTGAAGCCACCCTCCTGTTAGCTGTCCCCTCTGAAGGCACGGGATTAGTCCCTCTTGATGCCTCGCAGCCTCTCGCCCTGGAATTAATGGTTAAAGGCATTGCAGACTGCTGACCCCCTTCATTAAATGGCAATGAAGTGTGAGCTCTCTGCCACTGCATTAATACTGTAGCAATCAACACATTAGCAGCATGGAGCGCGCAGCAAATGCTGTCCCTCCTCTAACGCGGCAGGGAGACCAATGTTGCTAAGCAGCGCTTCTCTGCTTCCTCTTGCCGTATTGGTGACGCCAGAAATGTGAAACACTATGTCTCATTCAGCAGAACATCTCTAAGTACAAACCCTCAAGTATCTTATTTCAAGGAGTAGTTAAATCTTTGCTAGTGACTGTCATGTTGAAGTACACTGTTATAATTTACCTTCTGAAACGGGTCAATTTAATTTGTTTTTGCAAAATATTACGTGCATTGCACAGCTGGTTTGTTAAAAACAGATAAGGTTGAAAACTTCCTTTGATAAGGATAATTGGGCTCAACCTGATTTCTTACTAAGAAAAATAGATTAATAATTAATTAATTGATATTTAAATAATCACTTGGGACTTTAAGCACTCACTCTGTTTTTTTTAACATCGTTTAAGGTTTAAGAAATTAATCCACAGATTTTCAGAGGAAAAAAGAGTTTCAGTCATAAAGTACATGGAACAAAACAAAATATTAGTCCACCTTGATTGAGTTGAATTTTTATCGCAGCCTGAAATGGTGGCCACCTAACAAAACCTGCACTCTATGATTACTAAAATGCTAAAATTACAATATCTTTGCAATAATTCTGAGTGCCGACACCTGGTACCCTTGTATTCTCCTGCAGTCCCTAAGATGCAGGTCAGGATTAACAGTTTAATAGCTCTTGGGAGTGTGTGTGTGCATCATTTGTTTGCGTGCGTGCACGTGTGCGCGCCCTGTGATGGACTGGCAAACTTTCCTGGATGTATTCTTTCCTCTTAACCATTGGATGACAGGATTGGCTTATTCTCCCCACAAACCTGACCAGTATTATGCAGGTTTGAAAATGGATGGATGGATGGTGGAGAACTGGTAGCTAATATCAAACTGTATTACTTAATTAAATATTTGTCATATCAACTAATATGATTAAAAACAGGTCGAGACTAATCATTTAAGCCAACCTTCTCTACTTCATCATTTTTCAGTCCAGCCAGTCATTGCTGTCGTTCATAAGAATTGCTCATTGTAATTGTGGTTATAATTGAACTGTTATGTCTTGACCGGCATGCAGGTTCACCATAGCCAATCCAGACCCATCTGGGGTAAACTCCACCTATTTGGATCATGCGGCCTCCCCATCAGTCAGTCACCCACACAACTATGGCATGTACCCTACCATGTGAGTACTACAAGACCGGCAAACAAAACAGAGCATGTTTGAATTATGAGTTTGATGTTGCCAATATGTAAGATTTCAGTATAATGTATATTATTCATATGTGGTGTTTATAGGGTACTGGATTTACATTTTTTTTCTGCCAGCTCCATATCCTCTGCTGCAGCCTTTGTAGAGGTTTCTTGGGATCGATTGTCACAATTATAACCCCATTTTGTTTATATTTGGCGAATGGATCAGTTGTGATGAGGTCTAGAAGCCTATTGATTTTGGTTGAAATCTGAGCGTAATTTGTGAGATAAATAAGAGTCTGAATGGTACAAACCCAAACAAAATGGCCCATTTATCTCTTAGGGTCTCATGTAGGGCTTTTGTTTGTAACGACTGACAGGAAGTCATATATTGCGCATAAGTTTGTGACCTTAAATTTGACCTTCTCATGAATCTGAAAGTGTAACCGCGTTAATCAAACAGGACAGGATGTTTTTTATCTAAATGGCCAATAAACGCCTGCAGGTAAAGCTTTAGTTTAGAAGGATGTGTTTGCCGTACGTCCAATAGAGTTTGGTAAATGTTTAATTCACCAACTGGCCCCGCTCATGGCCACGCTGAAATCTTTGTGTTGGCTGCTTTACAATTGATTGCGACCAAAGGCCCTCCCTTGACAACACTGGGAGTCTTAAATTAGCTAGCAATGTTACCTTAGTCTAAATAATTTATCTGACAACAATTATAAGAACACATTCGCAATAATTATGATATTGGGTTTTGAGTAAATTACATTCCTAGTATATTTTCCAAATGAGAGCTGTAACAAACGTTATGAGTGCGGTTAAGGGGTGACCTGGGATTAAATGAAAAATGACACCAGGAAACAACTCAGAATTAATCTAAAGAGGTATATGTAATAACCACCAAAAAAGATACAAGTTGGCATTTTCTGTTTATGCAGTTGCCATGGTAACCAAGAAAGCTCATTAGATACGCAAAAAACTTCTGCCGCCAATTCCTCTTTAACTCTATGATAGAATTCAGTTTTTCTTTCATCATTTAAAAGCCATTGCTTATCCAAATGCAATGACATAGCCATTATTTGTCAAATTTATTAGTTTTGTGATTTTGGGGCATTTTACTCAAATTTTGAAATTATTTTGCGCAGAATCTGACGAATACTCAAATATTCAAAGTATGTAACAGATAGGGAAATTTTGTCAATGTCATTGCATTTCTGATGAAGTTCTGCAGCCCTAATTTCATTGATTTTCAGTGATGGATAAAAAAGTTATGACTGCCACAAACATTAGAAACGTGGAAAAAGTAATACCTTAGGAAATCAATGGAAAATGCATAAGACCGGATTGAAAAAATGAGTTCAGTTTTTAATCCTTGTAGCAATTAGTGATTATTAAAGGTGGGATATTATAGAATATTTTTATTCAAAAAAAACTTTCTGGAAAAATAATCAAATTTTGTCCATTTAACCCCAGATCACCCCTTAAATAAAAAAGACTTGCATATGCTTTATGGTCTGCTGCTATCTAGTGGCTGTGCGAATGCCACAAACTGGCCTGTGTTAGGTGATGTTTCTAATACTTGAAAAATGTTTTTTTCCTATGATTGAAAACCCAAAAAAAATCAAAAATGGAACTATACTCATTTTCTCTACCCCTTATATTGAGAATATTCGGAAAATTACCTGGAAATAAAACATTTTGCTCATGAACACACCATTTTTGCGGCTTCAGCTGCATGGACTCCCATTCTTTCTCGGCTATGTCGCGAGCGAGCATGTATCCATGTTAAAAATAGCCTGTATTATTCAAAAAAGGATGGTTCTTTCTTGTGCGTCTGTCATCATTTGTAGCTAAATAAGTCCTCGGTTGTTCCCTTTCTCTGAAAAGTAGTAGGCATTAAATGACAATGATCAGAACATGCATTCAAAATAAAAATGGGTAGCTGGTAAAGTGACAATATACTTTGATTGCTGTGGGTTTGAAGGAATTCTGCAAACTATTTTTTTGCAGTTGTATTTGTTGCAACAATTTACAGTCATGAGAAAAAGAAAGTATGCCCTTTTTCAGTTCTGTAGTTTTACACATCAGGACATTAAAGTGCTCATTCATCCAAACATAAGATTTGTACCACGGAATCTTTCATGTAAATGCATTCTTTGTGCATTGGTCATTTCAAATTATAATTAGCCATTACAATGGTTGGTTGGGAATTAATGAAATTGCGGCTTAATAAGCCATTGGTTAATAAACCGAGGCCAAACTCCTCCGGTCCCAAATCTTTCTCATCTATCTGTACTCAGAAAAGCGGTCAGTAAGCCCAGGGCACCGCTTTATAAGCCTATCCTAAAATGAGTATAGGAACTATTGTATGCAAAATTACTCAAACTGAAACTGCTTCCATTCTCCATCGAGAGACCTTGAGTAAAATTGAAACTACAGCCATGATGGGGAAGCCAGAACGAGACCAAGAGCTGCAACTGGAGAATGAAAAAGCATAAGCTTCTCGTCTGCTTAAGTCAATCAGATGAATAATTTGCTAGCTAGCATGCTAATACTTTTTGCCATTAAATTAATATATTTAAGTCTCTACGACAACTGTTACATGTCAACACCTAAGAATTACAGGGTTCTAACTAACATTTAATAGGTTTTGAGGAATTTGCTAGCAAAGTTTGGCTACTCAGTGCTCACTTAGGGAACTGGAACTTTGTAATTCTGATCTGAACCCAATTTAACTAATGAATTGAATACCCATACTTAATTCGTAATTAATACTTCTTTTTAATGATTATGAGCAATAACTAAATTTTGACCAAAATGTCAGTAAGAATCCTGTAATTCTAAGGTCTCAATGTGTAATTTAGAGCTGAAGTTGGCTAGATTTTTTTGGTCGTACTGAGACTGTCACTATGCTTTGACATGCGAATATGAATCCGGTGATTTTAGAAAAAAATCTGCGACTTTATCTCCGCTCACAGCCTATAAAGCGATCTGCTAAATTCTACCGCTCCCAGCTCAATTAACCAATCAGATCATTAGCAAGCTCCTTCGGATGTGCACGAAAAATCGAGGGAGGGACTAGTTTGGATCTCAGTGCAAATATGGGAGGGTTTGAAAGTTGTGCTCATTCAAAAATCTAAGTCCTCTCGGTTGAGCAATCTTCCCGACTTCAGCCTTAATAGTTAAGTAGCAAAAAGCTTAAGCATGCTTGCTAGCCTGGGGTGCATTTCCCAAAAGCTTTGTTGCTAATTTACAAAGTTGATCCATTCAGTCAGTGGTTCTAACAAGTAAGTTAGCATCTGTGATTTTGGGAAACGCACCCCAGCTGTGCAAACAGGGCTTCATTTGACCTGCAAGGGCCAGGTTGTTTGTCGAGTGTGCTCTGTGAAATCAGGGTTAATAGACTCTGACAGTCTTGTGTTGTTGTCATGTGTGTAGGCTACCTATTTTTTGACAACTTTTCCCGTCATAGCCTAATAAAACTCTCGAGTAGTTTCGGTGCACCATGCCTACAGGCTAATGGTTATGTTGTTCCTTTTCCCCCTCTGATGAGAAAAGTTTTTGTTTGCATCAGTTTATGGAAATGGTATTCTTTGCCTACATGTTGTTAACCTCCGCCGAGGAGGTATATGTTTTCGGTGCCGTTTGTTTGTTGGCTTATTTGTGTACAACATAACTCAAAAACTTATGGCCGGATTTTGACAAAAGTTTCAGGGTAGGTGGGTATTAACTCAAGGAAGAGGTGATTAAATTTTGGCATATCTACGCCAAAGTACTGCTGAGATATACGCAAAAGTTCAAGATTTCAAGTCTTTCCAATGGGCCGGAGTTCCAATTGCCGTGCTTTTGGCTTTGCTGCCCCCTGGCGGAGGTTCTGCGCTCCCTGAGTGCTTTTCTAGTTTTCCTATTGTATTCAGCTTGACTTGCGCGTTTGGAACACCTCCCAGTATGCTACATCCGCTAATTGGCAAATTTGGGTCAATTTTAATTTTGTTTTTGGCAATCTTCACTCGGACCTCTGTAAAAGAGTCATTTTTGTGAAAAAGTGGTAAATTTGAGGCATTTAAGCAGTTGGATACTGTTTATGAACTATTGGGTTAAACATATACCATATTTCACTGAAGAAAAATATAAATGCCCCATGTCAAATATTTATGCCACATGGAGTTAACAACTCTAAGTGAGCATATGCTGACTTTTACTTGTACAATAGGGATATTTCTCTTGATTTATGTACCATTTTTTAATCCATTGCTCTGTCCGGGAGCATTTGCTCAGTGATGCAGTGATTTCACTCAGTACATGGGTGTAGCATTTCCAGACGGTGATCAGACAGAATGAGCTGTACCCAGACACTCCTTATACTGGGGACAATAAAAGGCCACCCCAAAATGTCAAATTTTGTCAAAAGTCATCATGCCCCAGATGTCCCAGGTCATGTGGGAACGTGCCATTGGCATGCTTGATGCAGGGATGTCCACCAGAGCGGTCGTTGTGCAGCTGAATGTTAACTATCGGACGATACTTTGAGAGTTTGTTTCCGACAGACGCGCAGAACTGCAAATCGACCTCATCCACGTCGGCCACGTGTGACCACACCAGTACAAGGTTGCTACATCCAGCACGTCCACCTGCAGGATCGGCTCAGATCAGCAACATGCACAGCAGATGAGACCGTTGGTCTGCACAACAGGCGCATCACACCACAGACAGTTCGTAACTGCCTGCGAGAAGCCAAGTTGCACACTCGACGTCCCCACCGTGGTCTGGATCTCACCGCTGTCCAGCGTTGGAACCAACTCTCTTTGGCAAACGCACACGTTTGATGGCCCTTGGCAGACTGGAGAAGAGTGCTATTCACAGGCGAAACCCAGTTCCAGTTTTTTGTTAATAAACACTCAAAAATTTGACACGGGGCATTTATATTTTTGTTCAGTGTAGTTTTTATTAGAGAACATTTGATGAATTTGTACTTGAAGATTAGCTGTACTTGTATTTGAAGCTAAAGAACACATCTTAACCAGGGGTGCCAATAATTATTGAGGGCGCTGTATATTTCTAATTGGGCTATTGACATGAAATTTTCACCATTCACTCATTAAAGATCTGAGTGACCCGAGCCCGTACAGAATGGTCCGTATCCCATCTGCAATCACACTTAGGGCTCAGGTTTGCTCTGAGGAGGAAGAGGAACCCTTCTGTGGTTATCAGTTGGTGACCTGCTTTGACCTTATGATCAAAGCCAAATGCTGATCTTTTTGTATTGCTTGGGTAACCGAGTAAAACAAGCATCCAGGCAAACACGTGTCAGTAGTGGGTTACCAAATTGGAGTTATTTAATTAAATGCATATGTCTGTGTTATATTTGTAAGGGGTGACACAATGCTGGACGGAGATGGCGACTTTGACCTGGAGGACACAATGGATGTTGCCAGACACGTGGAAGAACTTTTGCGCCGACCAATGGAAAACCAGTGGAGTAGTCAACAGTCATGACCCTTGATCTCTCCTCCAAACCCTGTACCACACCAATGGAACGCAACCTTTTCTTTTTTTGATGCTTTCATTCAATTGTTATTTTTATTTCTGCTTATGGGAAATAACACACTGTGAAATGTTGATTATGGTTGTTAATCATGTAGTACTTTCTGTTGTTTGTTTCTCTTCTTGCATGCTCATCAAGTAACAACAGGACAACAGTACCTGTCAAAGTGCTAACAGGAAACAAAAATGTATCCAAAGAGTTAAAATTACATGGAACATTTTCCTTTGGTCAATTTTTTTTTTTTTTTTACGTTTTGCATAATATCATTAAAATAATAACATTGGCTTTGGGAAAATTACAACAAAGAAAATACTATAAAAAAGAATACAACTGTCATTAATTTTGATTTAATGATTCAGAAACTGTACGTTCAATTGCTAACTGTTACAAATAACATCACTTTTATTGTTACGATGAAGAGAAGTAATTCTGGCTTTTCTTAACAATTATTTCTGAGCGCTTGGTACTTGATTGTTTGTTTTGTACTGGATATGTGGTTCTGTATTTGTCCCCAGGTGTCCTTGCCTGCCTTGGACACAGTCTGGGGTGTGGTCCCTTTTGTGGGTTGGTGGCCATGAGCTGTACCTGAACACTGCTCTTAGACCCCACCAGCACTTCTCATCATATCACAGTAGCACACTAAAAGAGCACTTAAGCAACTGTTTAAGTGTTCTTCTGGGTCCCAGGCCTGTGCCACTTTTTATCTTCTGGAAACATCCGTTACCATCTCCTCGGTCAGTGTGTTCCTCTCCAGTCGTCAATGAAACCAGTGGTATGTTGTGTTCTCATAGCTTTTAAATCAGCATGTGAAGGTACCTGATGGATCCAGGTTAACCCCACCGCGCTGGCCACATTCCCTCCTGCATGTCCAGTTCTCCTGAAACCCTTACCCAGCTGTGTGATCCAAGTGGAGTGAACGGGGAGTATGACTAATGAAGGCAGCGGTGTAACCCCTCCTGTCATATGCTGTTCAATGTCTCCATCTTACATGTGGCATCCTGAGCTGTCAAAAGGGTGTAGATGCCTCTTTTGATTGTATAAACTAAACATTTAACATCAGTGTTCTCACTGTTTAAAGCAGTGACTACATTCAAATATCGCTTCTCTTGCTGACCTGTAATTTTTATTTTTTTTTCTTTGTCTTTGAAGTGATGATATCATGTTTTGCAAATGTATTCTGTGCTTGAGCTTGGACTCAGCTCTGTGTTCAGTTGTATTAAGCTTATGCAGCTGTTTCCTTGTCTTGTCCCATGTACAATGTGAAGTATTCTCTTCTTATCGTCAAAGACAGCGCATGTTTTAGGTCCAGAGCCTCCCTAATTCCCATTCTACCCCTTATTATTATTATTTTTTTTTTTTTTTGCGATGATATTTTAACAACGCAAATCTGTAACATGACCCATACGGCCATCAACGTAACCTTGCATTTACATCTAAAGAAGTAAAATGGCTGGATAATGGATGTGGAATCAGGAAAAGAGTAAAACGTATGTTTGATAGACAGTACAATTTTTTATTTAAATTTTTTTTATTTAAATTGTTACTTTTTTTCTTTCATGTATACTTCTTCTGCAGAAAGATGGTCAAAGTAAGACATGAGAAGTTATAAAAAAATGTCTTCATTTTTATTTTCTTTGTTATGTTAAAATTTGGTTGTGTTTTTGACGTGTAATCTCAAAGATCTTGTTTATGGAGCATAGCCTATCTTCATTTGTGCTTGGTTTTATTACTTTTATTACTGATAATGTAAGTTGAGAGAGAACTTTTGGAAATAAAAATTAATAAATTTTAGCATTAAAAGGAGATAATATTTTAAAATAATATTTTAAGTTGGCCAGGGCCAATTACAGTATTAGTTGAACAGCTCTGAAAAAGACTTGAACATGATATATCCTTGGCAGCGACAGTGGCCATCAAACATTATCGATAACCGGCAATTAGTTTTTACTTTGCTGCATAGGAATTTATGCCCACTTCTTGCTGAATTGATTTCATTCAGCCACACTGAAGGGCTTTCAAGCTTGAAAAATTACAGGTCATGCCACAGCCTCTCAATTAGAGTTTAGTCAGGACTGTTACTGGGTCATTCCAAACCTTCATTTTCTTTTGAGCCATTCAGTGCCGCATTTGTGCGCTTCAGACCTTTGACCTTAAGGTCTCAAACTTGAGGTCATTTCTGGTAGAGGGCAGAATTCATAGTTCTACCAATTATGGCAATTTACCCAGGTCCTGAAGCAATGAAGCGGCTTCAAACCGTCACCATACCACCACCATGTTTTGACTGTTAGTATGATGTTCCTATTGTGGAATGCTGTGTTAACTTTACGCCAAATGTAACCGAACACATATCTTCCAGAAGGTCCCACTTTTGTCTCCTCAGTCTACAGAATACCATCCCAAATGTCCAGGTTGTCCAGATATTTTTTGCCAAAAGTAAGATGAGCCTTTTTATTCCTTTTTGTTAGTGTATTGCTGCTGCCTCATGGATGCCATTTTTTCTGAGTCTCCTTTCGGTGAATCGTGAACACTGATCTTAACTGAGGCAAAAGAGTCCTGCAAATCTTTCGACCTTAGTCTGCCTTCTTTTTTGACCTCCTGGATAAATTTTTAATGCGCTCTTGGAGTTGTTTTGGTAGGGAAGGTTCACCACTGTTTCAGGTATTCTCCATTTGTAGACAATGACTCTACCTGTGCTTTGTTGGAGTTCCAGAGCCTTAGAAATGGCCTTGTAATTGTTTCGGACTGATGGACATCAACGGCCCAGTTTCTTTTCTGTTCTTCAGTTTCTTTTGATCTTGGCATCATGCCCTGCCACATGTCTACTTCAGATTGCCAGACAGATTCTATTTAAGTGATGTTTAGATTCAACAGGGCAGGCATTAATTGTGCCTGGGACAATGGAGTGGAATTGAAAATGATCAATTAAATTTGTTTAATTGGTTGATTTATGAATTTGGGGGCAATTACTTTTTCACATAGGGCCAGTTGGATTTCTTTTGTCCTTCAATAAATGGAAATCTTATTTAAAAACTGCAATTTTTATGTGGTCGGGTTATCTTTGTCTGCCATGAAAATGAGATTGATCTGAAACAAAATGTGACAAATATGCAAAACAAAGAAATTTAGAAGAGGCTGTACATGATATGTACAACACAGGCTATTGTATAGCATTGTAATTTAGCTGTAAACAAATTGAGCCCGTTTTTTTTTTTTTTCTTCTTCCATACGCAGTACACACATGGACCATCACATCCTCATCTGCAGTCCTTCAATGGAACGAGTGGGTCCTGATATATTTAAACATAAGGATGTATGTGATGGCCACAATTAGGTAAACCACACGCAAGTCTTCTGAAGTGCAACAATCAACAGTTAGAAAAGACAACTTACTGAAACTCTAAAGTGCAAAATCAATTAATACAAAGTGCAGTTACAGTAAAAGAATGTTCTCAACTGTGCTATCAATATTGTAGAGGGTGAATGAGCTTTTGAAATCGCCAATTTTACTCTTAATTTGCATTTTCGATAATGTGCTCATTTTTTTCAGGATTGGGGTTGGTCTTCAGAATTGTACATTTTTGAGTATTCCCTGCAGAATCGGGGACCTCCGGTAGCTAAGTGCTTTGTAAACGAACTTCTGTTTTGGCAGGCGACACTGTTCAGAGCTATCCAGTCATTTTGGGGGGAGTATTGCATGTGGCTGAAGAAGGTGTCATTAGATTTAGCTTTCTGTTAGTTTTCCTCAATGAGTAACAAAAAACAATGCATTTGTGTGATTAATATTACGCCATGTTCCCTCGCTTCCCTCTCTTCCGTCTCCTCATCGCCACCTCATTCCGCCGAGTGAGGATGTGAGAGAGATGCAAGGAAGCAATGCGAAGAGGACTGAGTTGAAAACGTCAGATGAGAAGAGCTTGAGGTGTTTATACATGACGCCGCTTGATAAAAGACTTCTGCGTAAGATACTCCTGTCTTTCCTTGCTCTGAGCTCCTCCAGAAGCGTGGTATCTCCTCACTCATTGAGGAGCATTTCAGGGATTGGAAGATGGTGGAGGAATAGAGCTTTGAAAAGCCGCCAGTGGTGCTGAATATACGAGCCCATTACGTCATTCTTTAGCACATAAACCACCAGCCACTCTGCAGGCTACACGGTGCTTCTGAGACCATATTCTTCTGGCGTCTGAGCTTTTTAGTCCATCAATAAAAACTGATGAGGTTTCCTGGTTGCATCTTCAAAAGACTAAAGGAATGTGTAGGATACAGTTGCCGTGCTAAAACATTATCTTACATTTTATCTTGAGGATTGTGAAACTAAACAATCTAGCTGGCAATAAGATTTATTGGATGGCTCCACCAAATCTATAACACGTAAGTGCCTATGGTACTTACGTATACTTGGTGAATGTTTTTTCTGCCTCTAAGCTGTTGCTGGTAGCTTCCATATGTCCTCTATAATCATCATATTGGTTTTGTGCAAAGGAAACTACACTTCATCAGTTAATGATTCAGGCAGATCTTTCACAAAGTGTGCATTCTTTATTTTACAGAGCATATTATCCTACATCAGTTGCCAACAGCAATAAAACCCAACAGTATTCTGTGGTACTAATGACAAAACATGGGGTGCATTTTCCAACAACTTTGATGGTCCTGAGATGATGCATGAAAATAGGAATGAAGACAGTTGTCAAAGCCCTCACCTCCAAACGCAGACCCCAGATATGTAAACCTTTTGAAATCTTTTGTTTGCACAACTTTGTCATTGTACAAGACTCAAAATTTTTTGAAACAGGGCAAGTCTTGAGTGTGAAGCCTATTTTATTGCAGACAGCTTGCTGCATGGCTGTTGTAATTTCAGGAGCAGGTGTCGATCGATTCCGCACTGTGACACACAAAATCTGCGAGGGGTGAGGCATTGACAACCTGTTTCTTAGTACAATGCAGAGTTACATCTTTAAATTTCTTGCAAGATTTACCTTGCAGTGGTATATAACTGCATATCTTTGAGCCTGTGGATTCACTTTCAACAATGTGATCATTTGGGTACAGTTTGCTCATCTGCTCACACGAAAAACTCCCCAATGGGAGGTACCCTGTCAGTAGGCCAAAACGGAAGGGCTGCAATATCGGAGTTGCTATACAGAACCCTGTTAAACACTTTCTCTTTCAGAGAATAAGGCTCGAGCTGGAAATCAGTGTTTGCAAAAGCCGCAAAAAACGCACTGCAGTATTTGAGCGGTTTCGAGAAGCGCTTTACCGGTTTCCACTGAACAAGAGCTACATTATCTCAAAGAAATGAAAAATATGAGGTCATTCTCATCAGAAAACACAAACTGTACAAACTGCCATGAATTGCTGACAAAGTTTCTGTTCATTTGATCTGTTCTCTGGCCAGATTTTCCCCAAAGACTGTTTAAAAGCAACTTGTATATGTCTTTTGGCTTTGTAGATACCAGTTTTGTTCAGATTCAAGCGGACACCCTCCTTCAACCATTAATTTTTTTTAGGTAAGCCTCATTGTCATTTGACACCCAGGTGTGCTGTCCAGATGCTTCCTGTGTCCGCTTTATATATGATTTAATGTAGTCACTAAAAGGCAAATTGGAGCATTGTGGAAAATGTTAAATTTCAAGAAACTTGTAAATTTTGTTTCCACAGCCTTACCCATAAGTACACCACAGGCTGGTGAGGGAGTGCTGTGCACTCTCCGTATTGAATTTTCTTCTTGGAGCAGTTTAATAATCCCTTCCTTTGTTTCAATTGCCAGCTCTCTTGTTGGTGCCATGTTTCCTCTCAATTACCAAAGTCTGACATCTTGATTACGTCTGCAAACATTCTTCTAAGTGCAGATAAATTTACATATTCAGGTTGGTGCAGGTATTTCTTTTAGAAATGCCTATTATGGGGTGATTCCATAATTTATTCCTCAACATTTGAGGGGTAGCATATTTTTGTTCCCACTACTTGATTTGGAAAAATATGCCATTAATTAAAACTTTGAGGTGTGCTCCACGAAGCCTGAATGTTAAGCTAGTGAACAAAAACAATTTTGTGTCATATCTGTGATTTGTTTATTTGCTATGAAGTAAAAAACCTGGATGAACATCCGCTATGTGAACATCTGTGATTCCATAATTTTTGCCAGGGGTTGTAGGACAGGCTTCACTGCTATTTTCTTCCCATCTGTTCATAAACTACACTTCCCATGCTCGTGCAGGGGTGGGACCTGAGGCCTAGTAGTCTCATAGTTTGCAAAGTTCCATCAAACATCCCTTTCTTCAGACACTCGGTACAGCAACGGCGTGAGATCTGAAAGGAACGTTGCTGGAACGCGAGTGATCGGTACTAAAACGGTAAAGATCGTTATGGACACGCTGTACGGACCTTACATGGTCGGTACATGAACTTTATTAGAACCCTACAGCATCTTTACAGTCGTTAACAGATACTGGAACGAAAGAATTCCAAAAACGGCCCTTCTCCTACCGTCTGATAGGTAGAGGCAGCCGTCCTGAGGACAGCTTATTGTGTGGAATGGGGGTATCACTGTCCTCTCCTTAAGGACCTGGGGGGGTTCTTATGCCCAGCTGTTTCTGCGAATGCCCTGTTAAAATGTCCCCAAAATGCAGGCAACAAAGCAGAAGAGCTCCATTGGAGTTCCCCTCTCGCGTGTCAACCTAATTCCCTTCAATATACTGCTAAAAGCATCTACTTGATGGTGTGGTCCTTGCTAGTTAAATCCGTAGTCTGCCAGAGAACCGTTTGAAGATTGCGTAATATTCCAGAAATGGCATGCCAAACATTCAAAGGTAGCAGATTGCTTCTGACTGAATTACTTCATTGCCATTTGCGGGGGGGACAGCCATGAATCTTTCAACATATTTTTAGCTGTGCACTGTGTGCAGCCTAAGTGCGCGGCACGACATCTCCTGCTCTCATGGACTCACTGACTAACTGACTCAAACATGTTGAAACGGTTGAACTATGCCATTTATGACCACTAGATGGAGACGTCGGCACACTAACCACACACGCACACGCGCAAACACACACGCATACACATCCCAGTAACTTTTAATGTGTTTAAGGTCAGGACTTTGTGGTGGCAAATTTGTTTGTGAAAATGATTCCTCATACTTGTTTTTGTCATTCATGGTTTTCTTTGCTAAATACAAGCCAATAACTTGCCCGTTCTGAAATACTGTAACATCTTTTCCACCATCAAGGGCTGTGTCTTCCGACATGATTTTTTAAGAAATGAGTAGCAACGCGCTTCATCAGTCAGGGTTAAAATGATTATTTCCAGCTGAAACATATTAATAACCGCAATAATGATCCAATTATAGAATTTGTTCATTAATTTCCAAACGGTGACTTTTTTTTTGGCCGGGCAGTGTATTTTCAGTGGTATGCAAAAGTTTTTTTGTTCTTTTTAAAGATATCTTTGATTTATATTTGGTCTTAGATTTTCTTTTTTATTTGTTTTCCACATTAATATCGCTGTATATAGACTCACAATGGATATTTTAATTTCAAAGGTAATCTCTTGTAAATGTTTTTATTGCATTAAAGACATTGAGATTTTTTTATTTTTATTGAGATTAAAGTTTCTCAAGACAATATAGCCTTGACAGAGCCCTAATCTGAAAATCATAAAGGCTGTCTGGGATTACCTGGAGAGACTGAAGCAAGTGTGAAAGTCACTTTGCAGTGGAACTGTGGCTCATTTTCAAACATACTAGGAACAACCAAAGATACAATTATACTATAAAGCTGTAGAATTGCATGACACTTATTAATTCTTACGCAAAAAGGATAGTCAGACCAAATATTGCTTTATTTTTGCTTTTGACATTTTATTGCTCTTTATAATATATTTTTAATATTTTCGAACCTTTAATTTCATGGTTTTTTTGCAGAATCTTCAGTTTACAGAATAGTTTTAAATATGCCTAAAATTTTTGCACAGTACTGTAAATTAAATTCTGAGCTTGCACAAGGCTCACCCTGTTTAAACGTGCTGCTTAAACATATTCAGATATACATGAATACATTCAGATGTACAGCTGTTTTCATCATGCAGCGGCAATGCTAATGAAATATCCACTAATATACAGCCTAAATATTCCTAAGTGTCAGAATAGGCATTTAAAATAAATCAGAGCTTTAGTGAAATTAAATTACCTTTTGACAATGCATGGTGCTTCTGTGGCAGAAAATAATTGAATGATCGAATGGCACATGCATCACCGACAAAAATATGGATCTGGCAGCGTTTCAAGGTTAAGAGCTGTGACCTTACAGACGATCACCACTTCTGGGTGGAAATCCATATCATTTTTTCATAATGACTATTTTCAACTCAGCTGTGTCATCTGCTGTGGTTTTGGAGAATATTTTATACTTCAATGCTTGAGTGAAGTTAAGTTTATTATGGAGTACCAGAATGGGAGATAAATTGTATTCCCATCGAGCATCAGAACAAACGACCAGCAATGGTAAACTGAAAAGCAGAGCCTAAGAAATTCCCACCTTCCACGTCAACAAATTGCATGTTTTTCATCACCATCACAGTGGATTTCCCCATTGTAGATTTGCTGCCCTGCTGGGTTTCTAATAAAAATGCATACTTGTCTCTCACCTGTCATTGTTAAAAAAAAGTGTGATTAGCTATAAGAAGGAAGGTCATCACTTCTGGCAGTGACATCCACCAATTTAAAAGTAAGATTTTGATGTAAACACTGAAGTCGAACCTATTCAAATCCTTCAGCTATTGCTTCAAGTTATGTCAGTACCTGAAAAACTGGTTGAACTTCTTGATGCGCTTTCTCAGCTACTGTTACGTATTGACAGTGGCGCCCGGCCAGTAGAGGGCGCTGGGGCACCGCCTCCCTTCAAATATAAAGAGATGAAAATTTACTTAAACATGTTAAATATAATTCAGTCATATAATGTAAATAATTCTGAAATAAACGCGTTTTTCAGTCTGTGAGCGCCTGTCAACAGCCCCTAAATATCGGTTCCAAATGGTATTTGGTTGATTTCTCATACTTCCTGGGTGAGGGACGCCGGCCAAATGGTACCCTATGTAAGGGTGCGTTCCAGGCAACTCGTAACCACATATAGATCAGTGCTCGTAACCCGTGATTTACTGGTTAAAAGTGGGCGGAGCTACCGTCAAATCTGTGATTTCATGCCGGTGAACTCGATTGTACTCGACATACTCCGACTTCCTTGTTTGACGTCACGCTGTTCAACTAAAATGGCGGCACCAGTTTTTTCTTCTCAAGTGGCAAATGGTAAGAAACGTTATGAAGTCGTAACTCGTTACTTTTGCCTGGAACGCTATGAAGTCGTGACTAGTAACTTAGAAGTCCAGAT
Organism: Gymnothorax reevesii; assembly: GCA_029721435.1. NCBI lineage: Eukaryota > Metazoa > Chordata > Actinopteri > Anguilliformes > Muraenidae > Gymnothorax > Gymnothorax reevesii. The sequence goes on from CM056582.1 coordinate 65,633,724, forward strand.
TCACAGGTTCAAACCATAGGCAGTAAAAAAAGTGGACGGCGGGATGGCACTATTTTCAATGGGAGGGTGTGAAGCACTATTGAACAAGTTTTCAGTTGGCACCACGCCTACTGCGCAGGCTCGAAGTCAGCTTGCTGACGTAAACCATAGACTGTATAAAAAGATGGACGAGGCAACTGTGACGTCACCCATTGGTTTCAGCATACCATAAAGAAAGCCTTGATTTTGCCAATTTGAATTGCGCCATGTTGGCAACCTGTCCAGGGTGGGTCCCTGCCTTTGCCCCTAGCTAGCTGGGATAGGATCCAGCTCGCCCTGTGACCCTAGTGAAGAATAAGCGGGTATAGAAAATGAATGAATGAATGAATTGCGCCATGTTATCATTTTGAAACCGGATGTGATTTCTATTGGACGAGAGCGAAAATCAAGATCCGAGGAGGGACACGAGAGGTGGATCTGACCGTATCAGACGAGGACCAGAGGATAGCCACGCCTCTAAAGCATATTCTAGCTTTATTCTTTATTGTACTTGGGACCATAATTTACAAAAATGAACACTATGATATATCAAAGGAGACTTGAAACTTGCTTTAGCTACCATAAGATAATGTGAAAAATTATTTAAATGAAAAATCAGGTGGGAAAGTAGGGTCATTTTCTCATAGACTTCTTTAGAATTGAACTTCTTTCTGCAACCACCGCCATTAAATAGAATGCCATTTACGGTGCTTCTGCATGGGCTTCTTTTTTCACACCAGAGTGCTGCGTCCATCTTTTTATACAGTCTATGTGTTAAACCAACATCCTGAGAAGCGGTAACTCGTCTGGTAGATGTTTCCTACACATAATTTCCAGCCAGCAAGCGATTGCGTATGTCAGTATAGTCTGTTTCTGTTCGATGTTATGATGTTTTGCGAATTATTACTTCATAGGTACTTCACTTTGTTAGCAATGTGGCTCAATTGTCTTCAGTTTATGATTTTTCAGGGCTTCTGGTCTAAACAGTAGCCTACGGTTATTTACGTCCTCTGTGACAGAAATTCGCCGGCATTTCACGTCACTTTTAGCCTAGCTTGGTGCCATCGGCTAAAAATGCTTAATATTAGACCATAATGTTACATACGAAGTAAGGACGTCTGCTACAAAATGTAGTTTCTCTGCAGAAAATCGCTGACATGAAGGCTCTTAATGCTTTTAGTGTGAAGTTATTTGATGTCAAAAGTCAAGCAAAATGAATTGGGGTGAATGGAGAAGCTACCGCTAGTTGATCATCTGCTATCTACTTTGAGCGTTCATATGAGCTTCAACTTTCAGGTGTATTCCAACCCCCTTGGTTCAAACCTCCGCTGCAACGCAGCAAAGCTCTTAGGGTGCGTTCGAGCAGGTCTGCAAGTAAGCCGGCTGCACGAGATTCCCAAAAAACAACGTGAGAATCTTGCCGAAGTTGCGCGATAAGCCCTCCAAACCATAGGATGGCTGCAAGATCCTGCAGCTATCGTAGGATTTGGAGGGCTTCTCGCAACTTTGGCGAATTTCTCATGTAATTTTTCGATCGTAATTTCGCCGATTGACGAAAATGAACGAAAATATTGCGATCTATTCCCCTATCCTTCCTATTTGTTCATGCTCGTCAATTGACTTATCGTGACTTTCAAGATGGGGGCGACTGGAAACTACCTCAAGGTACTGTTTTCATAAATAGTCTTTTTTTAATAAACTAACGGAGCATTTTCAAAGTTCTCAGTGCCTCGTTTTAAATGTCAGGGCCCTCGGAATTCTACCGATGAAGTGTGGAGCTACTTTGAGCCTTGTTAATGATGAAAAAAATAGCGATTTCTTTGCATGGCAACGTTACGCCCGATTCACTACCATTATAAGCCTGTTGGGAGCTTTGGCTAAAAAGCCATTTATTTCGAAATGATGCGTACGAAGGTGGGGTATTCGACAAAAGTTAGTACTCATTATCATGTTTCAATACACCCCAAGTCAATTTCACACCGGAATTCTCCTCTAAAGTTTTGGTGAGCACGTCATCCGAGGCTGCTGTTTAATTGGTTTCTTCAGATTTCCTTATGGGGCATAGTTCTGTTCGCCCCAGACACTCCCACTTTTATTGGCAGCGAATCGGTATTGTTTTAATCTTTTTTTGTTTAATGTGATTGGACAATTCTCGTGGCTGTCGATCATGTTCACACCCTCCGCGACGCTTGGTCTCGAACGGTCTGGACTGTCCACCGACTTTTCAACCTGGTGGCTGAGCAAGATGGCATGTTCAAGTGTAAGCGGGGAAACTGAACACAATTCGGTTCTTTCTTTACAAAAACAGCCTTTCTCAAGGCATTCGTTGGAGGAACAAAGGGAAGTAAAGGAGCTTGGCCCGGACAGACCTGATTTAAATATTCAGCAGCAGGCAAGTGATCGTGGACGAGCTTACACCTGGGGTTTCTCTCGCACGTATTACGACAAACAGAGTTGGCTAGCTGGATTTGCGTTAGCAATGCCTTTTATTGCTTTCCGTGTTTGTTGTTTCAATTTTGCTGATTCTACAGAAAGTGTGACCAATTGACAACTTTTATTTTTGAACCAATATAAAATGTTCCGTCTCTGTATGCATGCACGTGCATGCGCGAGCGGATGTTTACTTCCTGGCCTTCTAAAATTTTCACAAGCTCGCCTCTGTGTCCCTCATTAAAAAGGTAAAAATTTCCGTCCACAGTAATAACGTTAGCAACAACCTGTAATCTCAGTACAGCACCGCTTTGAATGTGATTTGGCGGCTACTGGCAGGGTATTTAAACACTTTTGCGCAGATGTGTCCGCCAATGGACACGGAGCTGCAGATTTATGGACGCAGTTACAATATTCTATCACTAGATGGCAGACCCGGATCAGCTTTTGAATTTTCACAAGCAAGACGAGTTTGAACATGGTTTATTATTATTACATGGCCCCCCCTAGGGGGAGCCAGGTTAAGCAATGATCATGTCTGTGTGTGTGTGTGTGTGTGTGTGTGTGTTTCTGTCACTCTGTCTGTCAGCCCGTGGCCATTACCTGGCCCCCCCCTAGGGGGCGCCAGGTTAAGCATTGATCATGTTACAAGGAGAGTTAGCTAGCTAGCTAGCTCCCCGGGATAAACTACGCCATCCCACGGGGACCAGCGCATTGTTTGTCTGTCCTCGTATTAAAAGGGGGGCCGCTGCGGCTCGTTGGCCTATTTGCTTGATGCCTGAGGAGCCTGGATTGTCGTGCATTATATTGTTTTCTATGTCTGCTTAGGTAATTTTTGTACTATTTTTGCGAAATGAACATTACGTAGAATTTCTGTGAACGTTTGTGCTGTATGTAATTATTTCGTTATAAGTGTGTAACTAGCATGCTAGCTAGGAACATGGAGCTCCGTGTTGTGACACGGACCCCTGCGAACCATAATCGCGATGCATTTTCATAAAACAGTATGCTAGTTTGCATTAAATAATTATGTTTCCTAATTGTATGAGAATTGTTGGTTGTGATGTTATGATTGAATTTGTGCTTTTATTTCTATATGCGTTGCATTATTCAGCATACTTTCGCTGCATACTGCCCTTTTTTCGTTGGTGGACAAAGTGATCGCGTTGACACGGATCTCGCATGGAATTGCACATAGCAGACGAGGTCCGCTTTCCAGCCAGCTGGGCTTGCTGAAATCACTGATTTTTCTTTTTTTTTTTAAAGATGGTATTACGTGTTCTATCGTCTTCTGTGTCTAGTTAGCGTTTTGTTTTACCTAGCTGGACACAGCTAAGCATTTTTGTGGTCATTTGTGCAGTATGAATGAATTTGACTTATATTACAAGGAGAATGAGCTAGCTAGCTAGCTGCCCGGGATAAACTACGCCATGCCTCGGGGACCAGCGCAGTTCACCACTCTTCGTATTAAAATGGAGGCCGCTGCGGCTCGTAGGCCTATTTCCTTGATGCCTGAGAGGCCTGGATTGTCGTGTATTATATTCTTTTCTATGTCTGCTTAGGTTGTCTTTGTATTATTTTTGCGAAAAGAACATTACATAAAATTTCTGTGAACGTTTGTGCTGTATGTATGATCGTGTCTGTGTGTGTGTGTGTGTGTGTGTCTGTCACTCACTCTGTCTGTCAGCCCTGTCTGTCAGCCTGTGGCTGGGGCCAGGTCTGCTATCTCTGATTGCCTTGTTATATGGACGAGTTCACTCCCTGGAATCCCTGGATGGATCAAGCCAACCTTGGTTTGACTTAAGGTGGTTGGCACTTACAAACTACAGAATAGCCCAAAAAATTGTCCCTCCTTTCTCTCACAACTCCAAGGTGGATGAGGCACTTGGAAATGAGTGGGCAGGATTGACAAATTATCCAGTGTATGAATTTTATTGCCACAAAATAATCCTGGGCAAAAACTGTACATTTCAGGTCACTGTTCAAGAGTGGATATACAAGCTTTAACAAAGCCCTGCTTATTGTGGATTAGCGGGTTGGTCACTGGTGTGCCTTGCCTTTTCTCTGCTCATCGTGCCATTATCGGTGTTGGCTCAGACAATCTTGTCACCGTTTGAGTTTTTAATTTTATAATCTCATCCTGTTAAATACAGTGTGACCTGTTGGTCACACTTTCTGTGGAATCTGTCATTTATGTATATAAATCAGGGCAGCTGTGGCTACAAAAACGTAGTTTACCACCATCAGAGTGTGAATGAATAATGCCTCCATTGTAAAGCGTCTTTGAGTGTCCAGAAAAGCGCTATATAAAATTGATTCATTATTATTATTATTATTATATAAATATGTCATTTACCACGGCTGTAAGGTGCTGGAAAAGCATGAAAACGCATCTTGAAAATCCTTGAAAAGTGCCTCAAATTTTACTTTGGAAAAGGTGTAAAAAGCCTATAGACAGCATTACAGTGCCGTGCTTTTAGATTTGTTTTTTTGTTTGTTTGTTTTTCTGTTAAACTATATTCCACTTATTGTTTGCATCTTTACAAAACATCAAAAACCCAGTTAGTTGGTGGATTATCTTTAACATGAGCGCTTTTACAATCAATCTGTAAGTAATGTAAGGACAGATATAGTGATCTGTAAGTAATGTAAGGACAGATACAGTGATTTGTAAGTAATGTAAGGACAGATACAGTGATTTGTAAGTAATGTAAGGACAGATACAGTGATCTGTAAGTAATGTAAGGACAGATACAGTGATCTGTAAGTAATGTAAGGACAGATACAGTGAGCTGTAAGTAATGTAAGGATAGATGCAGTGATCTGTAAGTGATGTAAGGACAGATGCAGTGATCTGTAAGTAATATAAGGACAGATACAGTGATCTGTAAGTAGTGTAAGGACAGATACAGTGATCTGTAAGTAATATAAGGACAGATACAGTGATCTGTAAGTAATGTAAGGACAGATACAGTGATCTGTAAGTAATGTAAGGACAGATACAGTGATCTGTAAGTAATGTAAGGACAGATACAGTGATCTGTAAGTAATGTAAGGACAGATACAGTGATCTGTAAGTAATATAAGGACAGATACAGTGATCTGTAAGTAGTGTAAGGACAGATACAGTGATCTGTAAGTAATATAAGGATAGATACAGTGATCTGTAAGTAATGTAAGGACAGATACAGTGATCTGTAAGTAATGTAAGGACAGATACAGTGATCTGTAAGTAATGTAAGGACAGATACAGTGATCTGTAAGTAATGTAAGGACAGATACAGTGATCTGTAAGTAATGTAAGGACAGATACAGTGATCTGTAAGTAGTGTAAGGACAGATACAGTGATCTGTAAGTAGTGTAAGGACAGATACAGTGATCTGTAAGTAGTGTAAGGACAGATACAGTGATCTGTAAGTAGTGTAAGGACAGATACAGTGATCTGTAAGTAATGTAAGGACAGATACAGTGATCTGTAAGTAATGTAAGGACAGATACAGTGATCTGTAAGTAATGTAAGGACAGATACAGTGATCTGTAAGTAATATAAGGACAGATACAGTGATCTGTAAGTAATGTAAGGACAGATACAGTGATCTGTAAGTAATGTAAGGACAGATACAGTGATCTGTAAGTAATGCAAGGACAGATACAGTGATCTGTAAGTAATGTAAGGACAGATACAGTGATCTGTAAGTAATGTAAGGACAGATACAGTGATCTGTAAGTAATGTAAGGACAGATACAGTGATCTGTAAGTAATGTAAGGACAGATACAGTGATCTGTAAGTAATGTAAGGACAGATACAGTGATCTGTAAGTAGTGTAAGGACAGATGCAGTGATCTGTAAGTGATGTAAGGACAGATGCAGTGATCTGTAAGTGATGTAAGGACAGATGCAGTGATCTGTAAGTGATGTAAGGACAGATACAGTGATCTGTAAGTAGTGTAAGGACAGATACAGTGATCTGTAAGTAATGTAAGGACAGATACAGTGATCTGTAAGTTATGTAAGGACAGATACAGTGATCTGTAAGTAATGTAAGGACAGATACAGTGATCTGTAAGTTATGTAAGGACAGATACAGTGATCTGTAAGTAATGTAAGGACAGATACAGTGATATGTGGACATGGGGGATTCATCCTCAATTCATAATAAAAAAGGGTACAAACCCTGAAAAAATGTAGAGGCTATATTTTCCTTCTTAATAACTTACTGTGTCAACATCAAAGCAGCTGTCAGGTGAGCTGCGCTAAGGTAAGTTGCGTTAAGTTAAGTTACTTTTTAGCACCAGCAACCACGGCGTATTGATTACTATGGGCTGTGCTCAGCCTGTTCATCAGTGGACACTTGGAATTATAGGATGGCCTCTGATTAATTAAAGCTATTTACTGCAATTATAGATTGTGTAGTATTTGATTGCCACCACTCACAGTGCTGTGGAATAGTAACAGCTCCCTTCCCGGTTTCTTTTATTTTTATGCATTTGTCACAGTTCAATGTTTCAGATCCTCAAGCTAATTTCAAGACCAGCTACTAATCACCATAGTAGCAATACCCTTGCAACAATCTCTTACACACCTTGGTAAATGTCTAGAAATTCCCCAGTGACCACTTGGTAGACCACAGCAACTGCTTAGCCAATTGACAGCCAATTGACCACCTTGACAGAGGTAGTATTTTAGATATTATCCAAGTTCTTGAGGGAGTTCATAAAGTGGTTGCAGCAATAGCAGTGGTGCTGTCTGAAGTATTTCTTGAAATATTTGAATTACTGTTCCTATAATAACTGCAATTACAATTACCACTACTGTTACCTCCACTGATGTTTTTCTTGGTACAGTACCACTGCCCATGCTACCACTATTTTGGCTACCACTACTACTACTCTACGTTTACATTTTAGTATATTTATTGATTATTATGGAACACCAAGAAGTAAATTAGTTAAGACACAAATAATTGAACCACTAGGTGACAACATCTGCCTCAACTAAGGAAGCCATAGCTAGAAATACTTCAATCACTGCTTCAGCTATGTCAGGTACTACCCAGTCCACCTGAGGTACTGCCTCACGTACTTTGAACACTTACTGCTTCAACCTCTACACTGCTTGAAGTACAGCCTTTACTACATCACATAGTGCTTTTTAAATGATTACAATAAAGCAAACATTTTTTTTCAGCAAATGCACTAAATAGGAGCATGGTTTTTAATGTAAAATGAAAGTTGAATATCAAAAGTGATCGTAAAAATGATGACACACATTGTGATTCCGATGCAAAAATCATTATTTATTATCATACAACATAAAAGGCCAACTTTCCAGCTGTCTGACCTTACCTAATCAGGGTTAAGACTTGCAGGTCTAAACCCCTGGTATTAAAGGTGAGTTTGCACAAATGTAGGGAACTGGGTTACCTGTCAGCTAAATTTGTGTGCGTTTTGCTGACAGGCAGAAGAGGAAATCTGCTTTTTTTGTCAATTTGTTTTGTTCAACAAACAGCACCATCCCTTATAAATAAATAATAAATGAATAACTTAGAAACAGATAACAAAAATCTAAATGCCTGTGACAAAATATTTAACGGAGGATTACACAAAGGATAACACACAAAATTACTAATGTTACAAGAATTTTCAGAAAAAAACTGTGTCAATCAAACTCTACTCTGACACCAAGAAAAGCAAAGGTCAATGATCTGTCAATCCAGGCCACCTCTTCCCCCAGCAGTTCAGTATGTATGTTCCCCCACTTCTTCCTTTTCAGTCCCTTCAGAACATAGAGAAGAGAGAAAGAGTTCCTAAACTCAGCAGTCTGCATTTTGAACTTCAGTATTGCTTTTACTATACATAAGCTTTGCCACAAGGCCTAGAATTTACTCCCTTTGACTTATATCACACTTTCCATAGGTGTCCATTTTCCTATGTGTTGGTGTCAATAATGCTACTGTTAATGCTACCGTTACATTCACTGCATGAATTGGACTTAGTTTCCAAATAATATAGCAGCATAGTAGAGGAGGTCCTAACTGATATTTTCAGCACCAGAGAATTGCAAATGTACACAGGTTTCAGGTAGCCCATGCAGTTTCCTTGGGAACTGAACTTTGCAAGTTATCACTATTCTCCATTTTAGAAAACCTCACTCCTTTCACATACTTTAACCTAGACATTGTTCAGACTGGTAAAATATTCGGCTGAGTTTTGTGCTGGTTGCTTTTATTATTCTCTTCGACATCTTCTATAGATTTAAAGTTATGTAACGTTTTATCTTCACTTTTGACAATGAATGTGTATGGAGAAAACATTCAAACCCAGCCCTGTTCGAACTGTTACTATTCTAGCACTTTCAGCTAGAAATATCAACTTTTAACGGGTCGGCACAAGGGATGGCTTATTTGTTTGAAACAACTTCTCGATATCTTCTGTCCGGTCACACACACCCTTTGTTTCAATGCTCCATTCATAAACAGATTTGAGATAAACAGGTTGGTTACACATTTACTTAAACATTCACTTCATGTTCAGTTGTGGTAAATACCTTGGTTATGAACACAAGCACTTTTGCTTTACAAAGAAAAGTATTTCCCATTGAATTTAAGTGTTAATCTGTGATTCTCTTCCTTCACCTGATTTTTGACCGTCACATTGTTGCATAAAATTAAAGATTTAAAAAATCATTTTCTAATCTTTAACAGTTGTCAGTGTCACATGCTTCGAGCTATGTATGATTGTTGAAAAAATTATGTTCTTGAGACAGCCTTTAATTATAATAAATTTAAATTTCTAATTATTTCATTCCTGGAGTATGTCATTGCAGTTATCAATGACAGTCGACTAATTTATCCCCCATTTTCATGTTATAGTTATCGTTTTTTGAGCTCGAACTGTGGATATGTAGAAACTTTTATATGCTAAAAATTGTAGGCATTTTCGTAATCCATTAAAATCCATTCCAGTCATCCAAGAAGGATATTTTTCATAGAAGAAATCATACAATTCGCGAAAAATAATTTAATTGCATTCTAAGAATGAATCCCTTTTGTTGTGTTAAACACAGAACATTCTAATAAAGATAGAAAGTGCTTAAATGACAAATTTCAGCCAATTTCATTTATTTTTAATTTTTACATCCTTATTTGTCTTTGACCCTATTCTAGAGGAAAAACGCATTATGTAAAGCACCTATAAGAATCACAAGCTTTATAATTATCGCTAAACTTGAGCCTTTGTTGATTATCAAATATTACTTATTATATATCCTGAAATATAAGCTGACACGCAGGCCTTGGATGCATAGACTGTATCTAAAAATGAAATGGAATAAGATTGCTCGCCAAATGGCAAAATGGTTGGCCAAAAGAACAGTGGGCAGGTGTGTGTAATAAAGAGATGAAAAGAAAGAGTGAATCAGATGGAAAGTAAAGCATGAGTGGTTTGAGTAGACAGAATAACCGACACACTTACTCCTGCGCTTTGATTAGGGGGACTTGGGAGGTGTTCGTGCCAGATGACCTTTGCAGGGGGGGCATCCTCTCCCCAGTGCGGGCATTAAACATGGGCAGAGTGGACAGAGGCTGTGGGGCCGAACGCCCTTCAGCCATGTTCCGGAGCTCATCAGCATTGCTGTGGATGGTCCTCTGGTGGTAAAGCTGAATGCTGAATGTTAGAGTGAGAATATGTTCATATGAGTTTAACTGTCCATGGTTAGTTGGTTCAAGAGTCAGTCTTGGAGTCTAGGCTTTTCAGTATGGAGGCAGGGTTAATTTATGTATATTTGTTCACTACCTTTGGTTGCTAACCACGATACATCAGAAATTACTCTACATAGACTGAGTCCTATTGCCCAAGACAAATTAAATTCTGAGATATGGAAGTATGGAAGCATACTTCTCTGCTGAAAGGCAGGCTTTTCTGAGGACAATAAAAACCAAATAAAGACTGAATAAAGAATGGATGTCTTACTCTGGGGTCTTTGCATCTCGTTTCTCCCTGGAAGAAAGATGGCATAAAGAATGGTTGCAAATAATGCTGAGTGTCAACTTTTGCTTTGCACACACACACACACACACACACACACACATACGCGCACACACACACACACACACACACACACAGTTTTCCTGCACAATGACTGTTTTATCATGAATGCAGAGTGACAATGCAGGCGACTTTTTGAATGTTGTTATAGTAATGGGAATTTATAGTACATGGACATAGTCGCAGATAGGAATGCCTTCCCAGATTTGGGAGAGGTTTTTACTCATGGTATGTATAATTACAAGTGAAAATGTCAATCCCTAATTATAGTGCTAATAGATTTTACATTCAATGTCTTCCCAAAATAATTTTTTTTTTTTTTTTTTGTCAGAGCACTGGCCCTTTGAGTCGCCTTTCATAAATGGCTCATTTATATCATCAGATTGTTATGGGCACAGTTGTCCTGCCAGAAAGGAGTCAGATCAAGGTCTAAAGTTTTGTGGAAAAACAGACCTAAATATAGAAAACAATGTTGACATTTTAAACATTTAGAGCCCTATTTTAATGATCTCAGGATACCGTCTGAGGCATGTGGCGCAAGAACATTTAGGGTGTCCAAATCAATTTTCGCCTGGGCTCAATTTTCATCTGTGCGCAAAGTAAGGTGCAGGGTTCAAATGGGTTGTGCTTCATCTCTTAATAAAACATAGGCATTTTTTGGGCGTAACATGAAATAAAAAATTCTAAGCAGAGGAAACGGGTCTACGTCTGTGCGAAGGTAAAGCACGTGAGCAAACCATTGTTGAAAGTCTCTAAATACAGATGACTGAAGTAGTAGCTAGGCAAGGCAGGTTATTAAACTACTCACTGAGTACAGAAAGGGAATGCCTGTAGCCTAAGCCAGGATGTTTTTTACATTACCAAAGAAATATAGCACGGAGTCACAATAAGAGATTTACTAGGCTACATTTGGAATTCAGTCTCTAACGCTTATTCGTATCATCTGTGTACTATCAACCATTGGCTAACATTCAGTTTTACTGGAAATGCTCCATGCTGGGGGCTGCTTTACTCTCCCAAACTGATTTTGCCCATTCTATCAGTTCCTATCAACATTGCCTGTGGTTACGCAAGACTATCTAGGTCAAAACTTAATACATTGCTGGAACGCAAATATTACTATAATCACAATCGCCAAGTTAATTTCTGTTAGGACCTTAATGGGAATTTCCCTTATATATTAGCTTTGAGCTAACTTCATCAGACTCCGCGAGTGAGTCACAGGCAATTACATTAGTTGCTATAAGAAAAGGCTTATAAATTCACAGTGAAGTATCTAGCTCACTAGCAAGGTAGATAATAAACTACCAAGAATTGGAACCAAGAATAAGTTGACAAGTAATCATTTATCATCATGTTCACATTATGAGACCACCTCCTGTGAAATCACATGTACAATGATGCTTATATGAGCACATTGTCTTGCATACATGCGAAGCATACACAGCCCGTGCAAAAAACGTCACCGTTCAGATACAAATAAACAAATACTATGATTGTATCATTACTGCAGTGATTAATATGTTTCTCCTGACAGTAGTTATTTTAACCCTTACTGATAAAGTCTGTAGCTTCCCATTTTAATTTGCGCTTGTCAGGGGTACTTTTCCCAAAAGTTTAGTTGCTAAATACTCTAGCAACTTATGTAGTTCATCTGCATACAGTCAACGGTTCTGTTACGGCCCCAGCACAAGCAGCAACAAAGAGCGAGGGACAAGAGAGTGAGCCAAAGCAAAATACGCTTAATTTGGAATTAAAGCGACATAAAGACATGGACGTGAGGAGAATCAGTCATCAACAATACGCAAAATGCAGCAGCGTTGGGGATGGGCATCGCGTCTGATGTGCCAAAAGAAAAGAAAAAAACCCCAATGAACGAGGCCCTAGAACCCTTTTACGAACACCTGCGAGCCTGGCAATTCATTGGCGACTAATGAACTCCACCCTGCAGACCTACCTGCGTAGATAGAAAGACCGCAAGCAAAACGCTATAGACCTGCAGGCCGTCACAGTTCCAACTAGAAAAGCACTCGGTGAGTGCAGACCTCCGCCAAGCAAAACACCTTCCAAATTCTGCAATATCTTGGCTATACAATGGTGTTTGTCGCATGTTTGTAGCTTCATTTGTTCTTTTCCTATAATGAAAGTTCCGAAGGTCCCCTACTTTTGTATTCTGGATCACAGTATCCGGAATTATTCCATTTTCAGGATCAGTCTTTGATATATTGTAAAACATGTTCGAAACTTGTCCTGTATTTTTTTTTTCCATGTGCCCTGACCATTTTTGGTGGAGTTATATGCATAAATTTCGAAAATGGCCCTATCTCCTAATGTTAAAGAATTCTTTACAAAATTCTTGGATCCAGACGGAGATTCGGATCACTTCCAAAATCTAATCATTTATTCCTTATACCAATCTGTACAATCCCTGAAAATTTCATCAAAATCTGTCCATAACTTTTTGAGTTATTTTGGTTTGGAAACCAACAGACAAACAAACAAACAAAACCCTGGCAAAAACATAACCTCCTTGGCGGAAGTAACTATAGAAGTTAGCATCTGTGCTTTTGGGATACGTACCCCAGGTCAAGTAATTTCATACCATCCATGGCACGAAACACTGACAGAAAATCCATTTGTCACATCATTTGGAATTAGCTTGTTTGCTGTTAAAAGTCCTTATATTTAAGACCTGAAGTGGCAGTTTTAAAGATGTATTTCTAAAAATATCGTCGGTTAAACACCAAGTGAATTGTCTGTATGTTAACAAGCTGTATGGCCTTTACTGCATGTGAACAAGAATTTAGCGCACACAAGTTAGCAAAGCACGATATGTTATCAATTCAAGCTAACCACTCTTTACTTACAATAAACAGTAAATACAGCAAACCACAAAGTTTCCGACACTTAACAAATGCACACTTGCCTCTGTTGTGTCATGTATAGTCAGAAAAGCTATCTTTACGGGTCAGTTTTGAGGCAAAGCCAACATTGTACTGACCCTCACTGCTGAAGCAGTCTGAGGTGAAGTGGTCAGCTCAGACGTGTAAATTAGCAGCAACTGCGGCTGGATTGTTGTCTTAAATAAAATCTAACCACTGTTTTTTTTATCCACAGATGCTGGAAAGGAATATAGACATTTGTTTTGGTTTTTGCAGCCAACAACTGCACTGTTGGCGAGTGTCGTCCTAACCATCAACATCCCAAACTCAGCAGTGAAGAATGACAATGCTGGCTCACGCATCAACAGCGGAGGAGAGTGGGAGTGGTTATTCACAGCGGGGGTGGGAACACAGGCAGGCACATGGGTGGGAACTAGCTAGTGACTCCTGTTGTTATGTAACAACAGGAGCCAAATCAAAATGGCCTTCAGAGGCACGTGCTGAACTAGTAGGCGGTCTATCCAAACAACAGAGGGGCATTTGCTTTTCACTTTCTTTGGATTGCTCAGCTGAAGGATGACCATGAAATGTATGCATCGGCAAAGAAAAAAAAATGTTTTTCACTTAGGGGACCTTGATCATGTGAAAAACTTTTGACTGTGATCTGGCTCCTTAAATGACAAATTAAAGTAAGATCCATCTTGAGATCTCCGATTCACGCAAAGAGTGTTTCACAATGAACATAAAATGGATGGACCATCATTCAAATGATGTTGTTCATTATTACTTGTAATTGGAAATTATACACAAAGCACTTTGATTGTGTAAAAACTCACTTCTGGGACTGCCCGTGACTACAAGATGGTGTAAACCGACCAAAAATACAGGTATACTCTGTTGCTATGCTTTGCATGCAACCCTTGTTAATAACCATTAGCTGGATGTCATATACTCTAAATGTTAATAGGGCAAAATATAGTGAAAAATCTAATTCAGGGTCAAATGGGGCAGTAACCACACTGACACTAAAACATGGGATTCATGAAAACTTACACTCCCTCTCGTCGGCAGCACATGATGTAGCTGAGGATGATGCACAGGATTAAAGCTACCACCAAGGGCACTATCACCGTCACCAAGTAGTCAGTTAAGAACTCGCGCATTGGAAGAGACTCTGGAGGGTCATAGAACTCGCCTACATCCAGGATCCCTGGCCCGGGGGTGGGAGCCACTGTCGGCTCGGGACTGGACGTGTCAACCTGAAGTCAGAAATAACTCACATGTAGACAGGGAAAACAGGAGCAGGACACGGTCCTGGTAGTCCTTTTGCAGCCTATAGAAAACACTTCTGTTAAAGTGCTGTGAAAAAGTGCTTGTCTCCTCTTTGATTTCTTCTATTTTTGCATATTAATCACACTTAAATGTTCCAATTTTAATGGTAGAGAAAGTTAAGAGGTCGCTGGAAGTGGGTGTATTTAGCCTGAGACCTTTGACCCAGGTTGTCCAAACAAGGTGGATGCTCAACTAGACATCAGTATAAACACATGCCAAAAGTTTGAAGCCATTGTAACAAGCAGCTGTCAAGATCTCGCCTGCACAAGAAAGCCTGACAAAAACTTCGATGCTGACGCAAAATCCATATAACTATGCCCTTCGGGCAATCTAATTACAAAAAAGTAACCTGAGTAAATGCAAAATGCGGTTTTTAATGATTATTTCATTTATTGAGGGAAGAAAGCTAACCAAACCTTTCAGGCCCTATGTGCAAAAGTAATTTCCTCCTTAGTAACAAAATCATTGGGATAAATGTAATTCACATTTGACGCACTAAAGCATGATTACTTCCAGCCCCGTTGAATCTAAACATCACTTAAATAATTCCTGTCTGGCAATTGTAAACTGGGCAAAAAGCAGCACATGACTCCAAGATCTAAAGAAATTCAAAAAGAGATGAGAAACAAAGCTATTGACTTTTATCAATAATATTAGAGTTACAAATGGATGCAAACCACAGTGAGAGTAATTATCTTCCCAGGAGTAGCTGGCCTACCGAAATTCCTCTACGAGTGGATCTATTATTTATCCACGCGTTCGCAAAAAAAATATCCCAGACTAAAACTTCATAAACTTCATGCCTCCATTTCTGAAAAAACTGTGGAAGTATTGACAATGCAAGCAAAAATGCATTATTTTGTAAATCATCCATAAGCTGTATAAAAACAACTTGTTTACCATTTAACCTTATTCACTTTATTATAAATTTGGAAAGACAAGGTTATTCTTAATGATAGCATTACCTGTTCAACACCTGTCCACCCATTTCTTCAGCATTCTGACACTTTCCAAATCTTTTACTGCCCACCCATACTTTTTTGGAAAATGTTACTTGCTTCTAATTGACAATGAGCGCATCTGTTCCTTTGTGCCATCCTATGCTGAAGCGACTGCCCAGAGGAAGAGGAACTGATCAACTTCAGCCACCAAGTATATTAGTTCTTTCATTATTCTGTGTGATCCATCCCCTTTGAGATGTCACAAAGGACAGATTTTGTAACAGCTTGCAATGGGTAATTGGCTGTGAACCTGGTGACAAGATACATGATGTCAAGAGTGAGTGAGCTTGAGGAGGACGAGGGATGGGTCAGACACTCAGATGCAGGCCTCACCAGGATGGATTTGCACCAGTCCACACAGTTACTGGCATAAGAGCAGGTGGAGCAGTCCCCTGAACTCTGACCCCCCGCTTCACACTCCAACCTGTGTCCTGGGCTCTGGAGCCCCATCAAGCACTCGGAGAAGTTCTCTTCTGAGCCCAATTTCACGTACACCCTAAAAACAGATGTTGTCTTGAGGCTGGTAATTGCAAATGTACACACATAAGACCTGTGTGAAGTACAGATGCTAATTTCATATTTATATTGCACATTCATCAGACCTGGGTGAAATTCAGGTGCTAAGTACATATTTATATTTGAAAATGCTGTCGTCTTGTGTCACAATGAAAATGAATACCAAATCCTTTGCATTTTCAATTTGTCGTATGACAAATTTCAAATTAAATTGCATTCCCCATTTGCTATTTAATTTTTTAAAAATGCCCAACCATATCGTGAACAAAAATGAGATGCAAATGCAAATTTCATTATGAAAATGCATTCTCAAAAATGCAATCAAGAAACAAACATATTATCTGTCACATAATGAAGATGATAAGGCAGCCTCTTAATTTTTTTTTTTTTTTTTTTTTTTTTTTTTTTTTTTTTTCCTTCCAATCTTCATGTGAAAATGTCACGGTGGCACAGTGGTTAGCATTGCTGCCTCACAGCAAGAAGGTTGTTGGTTCGAATCCGGCCTGGGGCCTTTCTGTGTGGAGTTTGCATGTTCTCCCTGTGTTGCGTGGGTTTTTGCCGGGTACTCCGGTGTCCTCCCACAGTCCAAAGACATGCATATCAGGCTAATTGGCTATAGGTAGACACCAAATTGCCCATAGGTATGACTGTGAGAGTGAATGGTGTGTGCGCCCTGCGATGGATTGGCAAGCTGTTCAGGGTGGGTCCCTGCCTTTGCCCGTAGTCAGCTGGGATAGGCTCCAGCTCGCCCCGTGACCCTAGTGAGGAATAAGCGGGTATAGGATGGATGGATGGGACTATGCACTTTTACTAACAATGGTAAACTAAAAATACATTGCGCTAGAATGTGAGACTTCCTAGCAATATGGTATGGATTGACTATCCATAAAAAGTGGTCTCACTGGATGTTAAGGGGTCCTCAGGGTAAAAATTTCACATTTTTTCCAAAAATTTCAATATTTTTGATTTCCGCATAAAATAAATAAAGGAATGCAGTGAGATACAAAGTAAACACCACCAAGAATCTATGGTTTTCCTCTGCCTCCATTGTTACTTGTGACTTTAAATGCAAATTATCGAAAATCACAATCTTGACTGATTTTCAACCTTGTGGCATTCATAAAATCATTAATATTCATCTGATTGACTTGAAATTTGGACTGAAGTTTTATCTGTTGGAGATCTATGTAATGAAGTAGGATTTTCTAGGTAGGTGCATCCCTAGGGGATTAATTTTGAAAATTATGCAAGTTGATGATTGCGATTTTTGTTATGGTTACATAACAGAGCTCATTAAATATTCATAAATGTTCCAAACAAAAAAAATTCTTTGTCATTTCATAGAACTATCTTAAACTTTTCATATGAGACTAATTTGAGTAAAATCTAACCATGGGTTATTGAAATATCAGTGTCACAAAATATTTTCAGATTTTGTCATTAAGTGGCATTTCCATGGCAACCATGTCATTTTTTTTTTTTTTATCAAAGTACTACATTTTATGAAGTTAAAATCATGTGGAGTATGTTTATTTTGTAGTTTTTTATATTATTATGGTTATTTCAACACTTCACCCTGAAGACCTCTTAATTGACCCATTCTTGTCCAACTAATTGGCCGATGTCACATAAAATAGTCATTTCATAAAATATGTGAGTATACTTTGGGCGTAATATCATTTTATTTTGGATGAAAATGTCAAATTTTTGTACTTGAGCAAAATAAAGAAAAATTGCTTGTTTGTCCCAAACATTTCAAGCAATGTGTTGATTAAATGTGGGCCTAACAGTGTCTTATATAATGTGTTATACTCCAGACAACTTTGCTAGCAGCGTACCTTAGCCTTTATTAGCTGCACACTTGGCACATTAGATGGGCATACTACAAAGCGAAATTAATGGGTTAGTAAGGTATGTTGAGCATAAAGCCAGGTTAGATAAGATAAGATACACTTTTATTGAACCCTGTAGGGTAATTTGTCCTCTGCATTTGGCCCATCCTATTGTTCGGAGCAGTGGGCAGCCACAGAGCAGCGCCCGGGGACCAACTCCAGTTTTAAAGTCAGTTCTTTGGTCAGGGGTACTGGTAGGAGCATTCCTATGATGCATGATTTTGTGGGTGGGGGAAACAAGAGTACCTGGAGGAAACCCACACAAACATGAGGAGAAAATGCAAGCTCCAAACAGAAAGGCTCCAGGACAGATTCAAACCTGTGAGTCAGCAGTGCTAACCACTACGCCAATGTGTCACCCTATGTTTCTTGGCTCAGTATGGTTTACTTTCTTAAACATTATGTTACGTCGTTAAAAAAAAAATCAGGTACTTTTATCTCCTCCCAGTACTCCTAATGGTATTTGCAATAGTCCACCGCGCCATAGCAAAATCAACCAATCAGAGCCAGAATTAATTTCTACCGAAGCGTCAATCACTTCTCAGGCACAGTGCTGCTCAGTGCCCTCACCCAGGTACAAAAAACATGAGCATGCATGTTTCCATCAGCGTCTGCAAAGATCAGGAGGGAAAGCAGAGACTTTTACCAGGGCTATGTATGAGAACACTGTGAGTTCTGTGTGAGCAAAGAGGAGAATATCCACAACCGATAGAATAAAGAGACAGTAATAATAAAAAAAGAGGGTGATGCATGCGACAAAGTCTGTGGGAAAATTCAAATCGCCAACATCACTGCCTCTAACAACCATGCGGATAGTGCTCTACAAACTGCAACACTGAGGTATCCAAACTGTTTGAAGTTTTAAGTTTGAAGTAATTAAAATAAAAACAATTACATTCATTTTTCAGGCCTTTAACACACCCAAATAAAATGAAATTACAGGTGGTAGCTGAATTCTTACCCCTCAAAGCGTCCTGCCAGGGGAAGCGGAACTCGTCCACCTCTGTCCAGCGCGGAAGTGATGTTGACAAATTCCAGGTCCTGAGTTCCCCACATCCTCTGGACATCACTCATTATGTCTTCCTGGACATCAGTGGGAAGCACTTTCTCTATGTCTCGAAGCGGGATAAAGAACTCAGCTTGATAGGGCATATTTTTCCCTGCAAAACCGTAAAACAAAACCGTATCTTAAGATAATTGTCCATTGATCCTTGCTTCTACCCATCTATCTACTTATTTATGGCCATGCAGGTACCTGAGGATCGTATTCACTGGCCAAGAGGCAGGAATAAGCCATGATCAACATGCTAACTCAACACAGAGAACACAAATTCACTCTATAAACTCACATCCATTACGAGGGGCAATTTGGCAGTCTCCAGCCAGCCAAAAATGTATGTCTTTTGATGGTGGGAGGAAACAGAGTTAACCCAAGAAAAAATTGGTAAAACAATGCGCAAAGGCTCCAGGCCAGGTTTCAACGTCCACCTTTTTAACTCCCTAAAGCCCAACGTCCTCGCAGTGGTAACGCCGGTGTTCGGGACTATTCAATGGCATGCAGTGAGCCTCTGCCTGTTTAAGATCGCTAGAATAATAATCACTCAATTCATTTACCAAATAACAAGTGCAACATACAACCCCAATTCCAAAATAGTTGGGACAAAGTGTAAATTGCGAATAAAATCAAAATGCAATGACTTTCAGATCACATGAGCCAATATGTTATTCACAATAGAACATAGATACCATTTCAAATGTTGAAACTGAGACATTTAACATTATTATCCACAAAATGAGCTTATTTCAAATTTTCTGGCTGCAACAGGTCTCAGAAAAGTTGGGACACAGGAAAAAAGGGCTGAAAGTGCTATTAATATAGAAGAGAATCAGCTGAAAGAACATTTAGCAAGTATTTAAGTTAACCGGCATCAGATGTGCAACATGATTGGCTATAAAAGAGATGCCTTAGAGAAGCTGAATCTATCAGAAATAAAGATGGCCAGAGGCTCTCCAACCTGTGAAGGCTTGTGTAAAAAGTTGTGGAATACTTTAGAAACAATGTTCCTCAATGTCAAATTCCAAAGGCCTTGAAGGTCTCATCATCAACAGTGCGTAACATCATCAAAAGATTCTGAGAAACTGGAAAAATCTGGGCATAAGGGACAAGATCGAAGACCTCTACTGGACGCTGGTGATCTACGGCCTCTCAGAAGCCACTGCATCATTCACCAGCATGATTGTGTCATTGACATTACTAAATGGGCCCAGGAATACTTCAAGAAACCACTCCCTGTAAACACAGCCATCCACAGATGCCACCTAAAACTCTATCATGCAAAAAGGAAGCCATGGTTGAGCATGAAGCGCCGCTGTGTTCTGTGGACCAAGGCTAATTTAAAATGGACTGTAGCAAAGTGGAAAAGTGTCCTGTGGTCGGATGAGTCCAAATTTGACATTCTTGTTGGAAATCATGGGCATCGTGTCCTCCGGGGTAATGTTTTAAAAAGCACTATGAATGCTGAAAGGTATATAAAGGTTTTAGAGCAAAATATGCTCCTCTCCAGATGACATCTATCCAGGGAAGGCCTTGTATATTTCAGCAGGACAATGCATAATCACATACTACAGCTATTACAACAGCATGGCTTCGTTGTAGAAGAGTCCGTGTGCTGAATTGGCCTACATGCAGTCCTGATCTTTCACCGATTGCGACCATTTGCCGCATAATTAAACGAAAAGTCCGTCAAAGGAGAACCAAAACTCTCCAGCAGCTGGAAGCCTGTATTAAACAAGAGTGAGATCAAATTCCAATGGCTAAACTCAAGAAACTTGTCTCCTCAATCCACAGACGCCTCCACTCTGTGTTAAAAAGAAGACGGGATGCTACATCGTGGTAAATTGGCCCCTGTCCCAACTTTTTTTGAGACCTGTAGCAGCCATCAAATTTGAAATGACCTCATTTTGTCGATGAAATTGTAAAATTTCAACATTTGCTATGTTATCTCAGTTTTATTGTGAATAAAATACTGGCTGATGTGATTTGAAAGTCATTGCGTTTTGACTTTATTCCCAATTTACACTTTGTCCCAACTATTTTGGAATTGGGGTTGTATAAGCCTATAATTATTAAGCAATTATAAAGAAATGACAGATCAAAGATGGCCAACATTGACAACATACTTAATAGTGATATTGCAGGGATGGAAAACATAGTAATATTAACGTTAATCTAATACTTTCTCGAATGCCATCACCAATTTTTTTCAGCAGTGCAAGCTAATTTATTTTCTGATCGCTCTTACTTAAAAATGTTCTCAGCACTCAAAAGTACAGGCTACATTTGTGGGGAAGAGCAGTTGCACACTCCTTGTCACGATGGTATAATAATTCATTTATTAAATTACCAACTCTTCTTACATCGAACAGTTGGTAATTGAATAATTTAGTAAATTGGTTATTAGCGCATTGCAAAAATCTGACGCCAGGCGTGTATTTAAAATCATTTTGAATGTATGCCATGACTCAAACTTTCATGATTACAAAATCATTAATGAGGTCTTTATTGTCCAAATTTTGGGAAAGTTATCAGGCTACAATATGAGATTGAAAGAACGGAATTACCCAATTAATTAATAAGAAAGGAAATCTAAACCTCATCTAGCTACCATCTTCAGCTACATTTACTTTGGAACATTCTACTTTAGGATGGAATTTTGAGAAATTTCAGTTATTGCCATCCATGCGATCTGATATTGTTGCCTTCCTCTTTGACACAATGCTGTAAGTCTTAATCATTAACGGCCACACAGCTCATTGGTATCCAATTCGCTCAGTAAACAAATTCAAGTAATTGTTTGATTCTTAACTGGACACAGATTGAGAAATAACCTGCATTGTGGTAATGTCACTGGTTGTTGACAGAGTTTTAATTTTACTCATGCAACCTTCACTACCACGTACCGAGTACGCAATACCGCGATTTTTAAAAATGTTTAAAAATGTTTAGGTGGGACAAGCCGATCGAACATTAATGCAGAAAAAAGTATTTTTCGTTTTGTGAGCTACAGTAATTCAGCAGCTTCGAAAGAAATTGACGTATTATGTCACCATCAATGTGGATAGGAAAATGTTCTATTGATTAATGAACAATTGTAACACCCGCCAATGTAATAATGTCCACAAACGTAAGAAACCGCAAATGTAATAAAAATCTGCAGCTTTTAATCCAATAATCCCACAAACGTAATACATTTTCCACAAACGTAATAGCCGCTGCCTACTACAAACGTAACACGCAATTTCCCGCAAATGAAATAACGATTATGTTTGCAGAGATTTATTACGTTTGTGGGGAAGTGAAAATCTTCAACTTTCAATATTGTAATAACTTCCCACAAATGTAATAACGCAATGAAATAGACAGTAATTCTACTGATTGATACTTGCAACTGAGCTAATTAACACGTTGTTGCTTATTACAAAGCGTAAATGGGAAAGGGGTTGAGAAGTAATGCGCTTTAAGGTAAGGTGAGAGAAGGGCTATAATCCTTCCGATGGCAAGTCCCAAGAGGAAGAGCTTAATTCCCCGCCATTACGTGGAAGGAGGATACAGGAATGAGTGCTGTCTTTCTGCTTGTTTGCCCTCCCATCAAATTTCTTTTCTAGGCCAGAACTTCTAAACCGGTCAACATTTTTCCAAAAAATTTGATATATTGATACATTTTATAGCAAGATATGGCTTTTATCATACTTTTGTCCATCCACCTGTCTGTATGTCTGTCCCTCTGTCACATTTGGTCTCCCGGCCAGAGCACCAAAACTGAGATGGTGGACCTGAGTATTTTATGCTAGTTTAATTTGCTACTCTTGTCACCCAGCCTGCAGCTAGGATGGAATATTCTCGTGTACAGTATATGAAACTAGTTCCAGTTTACATGCTATACACTTTGATTCACCTTAAATCCTCCATTTTGACAACCAAAATGCAGTAAGCAACCCCTAAGCAGTATTTTTAAAAAGTGCTAAAGTGCTAAACTGTATCACAAATCAAAACTCAGTGCATCTAACTCCATTCCGGTAATTTTGTAACAGAAGGCATGAGTGCAGCTGTGGTGCTGCTGTAAAACGGGTTGGGCAAAGACAAATTAATTCCCTTAGGATGTGGTAAAGGTTTGGCGCCATACTAGCCAATCAGATTAGCCGTAGTCATTCCCCTAAAAAACCAGTGAATTAATGGCATAGTAAACTGGCAGTTTGGTCAGGTAAAGAATAAAAAAAGAAATAAAAGGGATCATAATTAACTAAATAGATACAGGTGAAAACCATTAAGGTGAAGGGACCTGAGGATAACTGACTAATTAACTAAGGGCTAGTAGCCAGGCAAAAGAATGCCAAAGAGGAGGAGCATTACATCTGCCTTCCCGAATGGATCCTCAATGTGCTCTTGCACAGATTTTGGTGGGCTGGCCACTCTTGGAAAGATTTATTTCTGTACCATGTCTTGCTAATTGAAATCTATGGCTCTCACTTTCGTTCGCCGCCAGATCCTTAGAAATGGCTTAATTGGCCTTACCAGACTGATATATTTCAACCGCTTTCTTTCTCATGTCTCCCACGATTACTTCTGATTGTGGCATAGACAGCAGTCAGCAGAGACATTTTGGCAAACTTCACATTGCTGGAGAGATTCTGTTCACACAATGATCAGATTCAACAAGGCTGCCCAGGAATCAAGCTTGGGTGTGTCTTGTCTAATTTAACCAAGTTATTAGCTTGCTTAATTAGTTAATTGTCTAATTGAGAGGTTAAGGATAGAGTTACTTTTTCACTCTGGTGTCTTTTGGTATTGGATAGTTTTTTTTTTTCCAATAAATGGATTTAATGCTTTAAAATGGTATTCATTGATTGCTAAGGATGTCTTTACCTCATTTTAAATTTAGCTTGTAGACCTGATAAAATTAAGTGTGACAAATATGCAAAAATGAAAGAAATGAGGAATACGGCACAAAGCTCCAAAGCTCCCATCACAAAAGTTACCTGGTGATGTAATTGTTATAACCAGCCTTTCTCTGAAGGTGTCATAGGTCTGTTTGTTAATAACTGTTATCTGAAAGAGAAAGAAAAACAAATCAATAAAAAGACATTTTGATGGCCCTGCATAATCAAATCTATCATTAAGATCCGGATATCCCATATTAGAACATTATTCTCTTTAGAGGAATAAACAAGAACAACAACTGTGTTGGCTGAGCATGGGATATAGTCCGCCTGGTGAGTGTGTGTCTTTGGTTGCTGTTGGCCCTTTTAGAGGGTATTGGGACCACATGGAGGCCAAATTCAAAGAACTGTATCTGACACTCGTCAAGATTTTGTGATTTTCTTTTTTTGGTCTCAGAAGGGACCTGGTTCTGAAAGGGAAGATGAAAACAAGGCTCCTGAGAAATGACAAAAGGAAGCAAGTCCAAGATTCAAAGTTTTGAGAAACGGACAAGGAAACTTTTCATTATAACCCTGCAATATGGTCGAGCACTGAAGCATCAAATACATCAAATACAAATGTTCGCCCCTATCTTGTCACAACATAAGGAGTTCAATTATGTAATCCTGGGGGTGGTTCAGGTAACTTGCTTCCTTTTGTCATGACAACTAGGGTACTTGGTTGAAATGAGGAAGCAAGTCTATTTGCTTCAACTATATGCCTTTGTTTGAAATAAAAATAAAATCAAGGTATGTGCATGCTCACCTATCGTTCTCGTAAACACGTGCTTTAAACAATCTTACAATGGCGGAATGGGTCACTGAGGCATGAACAGTAACAAAACAAGTGTTTCTAAGATCAGTGAATTAAATAAATTTCCTCTTTTTTCATCACTCGGTTAAGGCACCGCTCTGCGGAGCAGTAGTGACCACCATGGCCCGGACTGAAGCCTAGGTCGCGCCAGTGCCAGCAGTGGCCAGTAGCCTTTTCAGAGCAGCGCATAATTGGCTTCCTGCTGCGGAGAAACAAAATTGACAGGAACTGTCGGTTTGGGATAATAGTTTTGTTTGTTGCTCAAGCGCCTCTTATTGGCCAGCCGAGCACTCATCAGTAAAATTTTACGCTTGCATATGTTTGGGTATCCTCCGCCCTTGTTCTGAGCTTGCAAAGTGTGAAAAGAAAAAATAGGCAGGTGCATGCTTCAGAGGAGAGGCGCGAACTGTCCCTCTCTCCCAAGCATTCCAGAATCGGGTGGAATTGGAGATGCCAAATTTGAAAAAGATAAACAAATAGATAAATTTAATAAATATATAGAATAGGAAACTAATAATCTGTCCTCCAAAAGGTTGAAAACATCTGCAATTTAAGTATTTTAATGCAATTTTTCGAACTTGTTTTGAGGAAACAATTCTCCCCATTAGGGTTCAGGGCAGCCTTAGTTGACTTTGTAAACAAAAGTTCCATTACCTGAGAGCTTTGCAAGGGCCATCTCATTGGATTTGAACTTGCTTCCTTCTGTCATCACAAATGTAGCATGAGTGTTAGACTTGCTTCCTCCTGCTATGTCATTTATGGTATAACTAGAATATGTTTTATAGAAATGAACCACTTGGTAAAAAGGACTTACTTCCCTTATTCCAACAATTTACTTAACTCAATTTTTGACAAAAAAAAGACTTTCTTCCTTTTCTCATTTCACGGCAGAAGGCTGAGGTCATCGCTTTCAAAATCTTTGGCATAGTGAATTGGTTTGCAAATTAATTTCTTATTAAAAGCCAATTATGCAGAAAAAAAAGGAGCAAAGAGAGGAGGGAGTGTTCATAAGAAACAACAGAATGCACCTTCAGCAACTCAAAAATAAGCAGAAATAACCATACCCTTCCCCTCCACAGATACCAGACAAAAATAACAAACAAAAACATGAAAGAAAAGGAGGAAAAACTGCTCCCACATTTCAACAGCTTTCTTTTGGGAAAATTACAGTCACCAAAAAAAATCCCAATCTCTTGGTGTGTACTCTGAGTTTTAGCCAGGTACCGTGGTGAGGAGTGCACCTTTAAGTTTCTGGGCTTCTCTTAATTTTAATTTCATGACATCAGTTCTGGCTTTTCCCGCAATAAATTATATTATACTATTATAATCCCCTTGAAATGGCTGGCAGGGTGCCAATCAATTCCACAAATGTATGTATTTCCTCTAAAAACAGGAGGCAAGGGAGGCTGCTGCCATTCTAGAAAGCCCAGTCTGCTCTGATTGGTCAGCTCCCAGCAGGCCTGATGAGGTGCTGCCAAGTATCTTTGGTGCTGCCTACCTCTCTGCATCAGCCTGCGCTGCTGGTGTTTGTTACCAGGGGGGCTAGCTAGCCCCATAGTGACTCAAATTCAGTCAGTCGAAGCAATGTACTTTTTTTTAGCGGAATCATTGTATACAGATCAATGGAGCAAGGAAGGCTGTAAACTTTACAAACTGACTCACAAAATGAGCAAAAACCCCAAAAGTGACTGTGATGGAATGGAAGCACTGAAAGGTGATGTAGACGCAGAGCAGAATGACGCCGGACAGCGTGAGGCAGAGCAGGACGACCGCAGTCTGTTGGCTGCTTCAGCACAGTCTGCTCTGCTCATGACGGTCAGTTGACTGATCACTATAAACCAGACAATGGTACAATGTTCTCCCCTGCCATCCACTTCGGTTGTCTGTGCGGCTGACAGCATTGTTAACAGCCAATAGGAGAAATGCTCCATGGTGGGCTGGGATTCATAAATGAACAACCTGTAAGCAGGATGCACACTTATTTTATCTGGCTGTGTGGAAATCGGATGGCTTTATATAACAGATAACAGAGGAAGGCATTAAAACGCGAGTCTAATAAGAGACTCATGTTGGCTCATCTAGAAATTTAGCGTGCCGCTGAACTGAAAAAAATAAAAAGAATGAACAGTGGAATCTCATTACTGAACATCCAAATCCAATTTACCTGACAATTGGGTACAGCTCTGTTGATATGTATGAGTCACTAGTAACAAACCTTTCAAGTCATATTGGTATTGAACTAAAACTGAGTTAGCTATCTTACATAATTTTGTCTGAATAGTATAGTTGGTTTCTAACATTGAGAACAACACTGCATTGTTTCCTTCATCGTAACATATTTTTGTCTGTTTAAATGGTGTGCACCTTGGTTCCGTATTTTTCTTGCGAATTAACAATCTACGTGACTCTCTTGACGAAGACTGCTTCATCATGCATGACAGATCACTGTGGCGGTGAGTTTGTCGTGCCACTGCTCATATCCTTGCCCTGCTCACTATTTATTGGAACTTCATCAGGCGTTAGACGGAAAGGGGAAAAGTTTGTGCACAACCAAAACACAGTAAAGCTAAATAACTGCTAGGTTGCGTGTAGGTTCAAGCAAGCAAGCATGTCTGTCGGTCGGAAATTGACTTTATAGACATGGGAGTGGGACATGACAATCTAGAAAGCATTTTCATTAGATGAAAAACTAGCCCACAAGTGCAGGATGAGTCATCAACATTTTTCAAATGTTTTCCAGGAAGTAAAAAACTCAAAAAATATATTTAAGAAAATCTAAAAAATTACTTTTTCATCATTTTTTCACAAGATGCTGGTGTGAAGGTGACGTATAGCATAAGACATATGTGATAAAAATAATTAAACATCGATTTTGACTTAATGTGGACTTTTACATTATATCCATTGATTTCCAATGGTTTTGTTCATTACTTATTGAGTGCAAAACTGTTTTCAAAATGACACGCTGGCTAACACAAGGATTGCGAGTCGATGCAAATGAGAGGCGACCACTGGAACTGTGTGAACACAACAGAGTAGGAACACATCCCCCTGGACCAGTGATAGCGACACCCAATATCCTTGACCTTATTCGCTCAGCTTTCCAGAGTCCATTTGTTGGGTGCATTCCCTGCTTAAAGCAGCCAAAGATGAATTAACTTGATCCAATATTTATTAATTGTTCAGCGTTTTCAGTGATTACTTCCATGTTATCTTTATTATTTCCATGATCGTGTCCATTTTATTGTTCAGGACTAAACTTTTTTGAATGAGGATGTACTTCAGAGACATTACCTCGATGGTGTTCCTGCCGAGATTCTCCTCAAGGGGGGTACCATACAGGAAGCCATTTTCAGATGTGTGCCTCTGGGTGAAACGCAGCCAGCCGGGCAGGTCTGGGAACTTCTCCTTGTTGCACTTGAAGGCCATGGGATGAATGGTAATTGGACCTGGATTCGCAGATGAAATACTTCCAATAAGATGAAAGGAAGAGAGTAATCAACCACCCTTACTGGTACCGTACTGGGTGCTGAAGAGTTGTTCCTCCTGAACAAGCCATGCAAAGGTTCACCAAACCATAACAAACCCAGTACAGACTTCTGCATCACAATAATTTCATGAACAAATGGATCTCATATTTACTTGAAATTTCCTCAATTAAAATGGTTCGTATATCCCAGATTAAACTTTTATCTTCCGTTTTCCTGCCATACACTCAGGTAACACTACAAACCTGGTTATTTTAATTTCCTTTTAATTTGTGAATTATTCCACAATGTTTTCTGGGTATAGTCACTTTAAAGAATGCACTTGTATCACAACAGTTTTGGTTTCATTTATAAATCCCCACATTTTTCTTCGGGGAAATATAAAACCCAATTCAATTTCTCCTTCTTTGGGCCCAATGACTGGTGTGGACTTAAATATGGCTCCTATTCTCTCATGATAAAAGGACTATCAGCGTAGCAGCAATCAAGTTTGTTCTTGAAATTTTGTGAAATTCTCTTGGAAATGCATGCATACTTTGAGTGACTTAGGCTGAGGGTGTGCTGTACAACAGCAGTCTTACCATAGTGAGTGAGGTAAGGTATGAAGTCTGTCTGGAAGGTTTTGAACTCGCTCTGAAACACCTCTCTTTTCAGCTCATACACAAACACCTGGCCCACTGGGGTGGAGACCATGATATCTGCATTGACCACCCGGAAACTGGCCAGACACACTGTGCAGGAGAGTAATGCGAGAATCAGGTCGGGGTTCTTCACTCTCGATACCATCAGCATGGAAACTATTCTCCACAGGCAAAATATAGAGCACTCAAATTTTATATTTGTGACGGCTGCAAGTGATATTCCTGAACAAATAAATCATGTTCGAGAGATAAGCTATAGCTGAACTTTGACAGCATATACAGCAGTATACAGAGGTAAAAGTTTTTAACGTTCGACAAAGTCTGTAGACTCACTGAGATCACTGTATGTCAGCTGTGTGACTGCTGAGCCAAGTATTTATTTATTTGTTATAATGGTGTCCAATCAGCTTGTCAAAAAACAGACGAGAAGCAGTATTTGTTTCTCATTGTGAACTGCCGTTGAATTCAGCATTCACTTGTCCTTACTAGTGTGTGTACATGGCTCCGAGACAGGACTGGTCTAAGTAATTTAACACAAACACAACTGGGAAGGAGTTTTGGACGTTATCTACGCAGATAATAAATTTGGATAATTTGATTGAGTACCTCAAATGGGCAAGGCCCTTTTTAGTGCAAAAGATCTTAAAAACTGGACAAAAACATCCTGTTCTTTAAACTATACATTGTGAATTAGAAAAGTATTTTCTATGGAAAAGCAGGCAGTCTTACCGTGTACTGTAATTGCGATACGCGCAGTACTGAGGAAATCTATTGAAAGTAACATTGAAATCACTTGCCTGTGAGAAAGAAACTGGAACTCTTCATGTCCGCCATGGTGCTTTTAGCTCTGTGACTGACAGGAGCATGAGGACACGGGAGCTGGGGGTTTGCCAGAGGTTGCTCAGAACTATTTTAGATCCTCAAATTCCTTAACTTCCCAAACGGGACTGTGGGCATGCATGAGCATTGTCTTCTGACTGCCCTGTAAGTTGTCTGTAGTCTCTCGTCCAGGGCCGGCGCTAGACGGCTAAATTTGGGGTAAAATATCCTACCCTTTATTGACTGCAATTAGTCCTGGCTAATTCTAGATGGTTTTCCTTATAAACACGTTTTCCAATTCAAGATTAACTAAGTGGCAATTGAAGACACGGCTTCTCTCCCCCATACGATCTAACAGGGACAGAATAATGGGCTACAGTCAGTACAGTAAAATAATTTCATTATAAATAAGTCTATGCACTGGCACAGAGCAACGGTAATTTTTTCCCAGCGAGAGCAGCATTTCAGAACTCCCTTGCGGAAGAAGGTAATTTCGGCGACAAGCGCGCACACCTGTTTTTGCTGCACAGTCACGCAACTTGCTGTCAAAAATAGACAGCTGTCCCGATTGGAAAATGTAAACGGACGAAACCATGGACTTGTCACCAGAATTATCTGAAGATTTCTGAAATGCCGCTCTCGCAGGAAAAAAAAGTTACGTCGCTGAGTGCCAGTGCATAGACCAAATTATAATTATTTTTCTTAACTGAATGTAGCCCATTTGTCGCTGTTAGATCGCATAGGGGGAGAGAAGCCGTGTCTTCAATTGCCACTTGATTATTCCTAAATGGGAAAGCGTGTTAATAAAGGAGAACTATTAAGAACAAGCCAGGACTAATTGTTGCCAATAAAGGGATGGATTTTTACCTAGGCAATCGTATAGGCAAGGGCCGGCCCTGGGCGGAAAGCAGCTCAAGGCCAATTGGTGCATGTGGGGTTTTGCTTGTTCTGTTAGCTGTGACCCCGTGCCAATCTTTCCTGACAGTACAACCCCAACTTGGAAAAAGCGCAAAAAAACAGAAAGTCTTTTATTTTATTTTTCACGAGCTAAACCCAGTCGACAAACGCAGACCCAAATGCAAATGGTATTGCGAATCTATCTCCATTCCAGTAATTTGAAGAAGGGAGGCAATCGCACAGCTGTGGTGCTGTTGCCAAAGAGGTTTGTCTCAGATGAATGAATTACCTGTGGGTGTGGTCAGGGTTTAGTTTCAGGAAGCCTAATCAGATCAGCTGTTATTATTCCCTTTCAATACTGAGGGTTAGCGCAATAGCAAACAGGCAATTTGGTGAATTTTGTGAAGAACAAGCACCTAGCTTGCCTTGCTGCCGCATCCTTCAGCCATCTAAGAACTGCGCTCAAATAAAGTAAGCGGTTCAATGACGGGAGGCAAAGGTTCACCAATCTCCAAAAAAACTACATCTAAAAATTGTAGAACAATTTCAGAAAAATGTTCCTCAATGCATAATTGCAATGACTTGAATCTACAGTACATAATATCATAAAATAATTCAGAGAATCTGGAGAAATCTCTGTGCTCAAGGGACAAGTCCGAAGGTCAATATTGGATGCTCATGATCTTCGGGCCCTCAGATGGGACTGTATTAAAAACAGGCCTGATTCTGTGCTGGAGTTCACTGCATTGGCTCAGGAACACTTCCAAAAATCATTGTCTGTGAAAACAGTTTGTCGTGCAATCCACAAATGCAAGCTAAAGCTGTGTCATGCAAAGAAGAAGCCATAAAGGAACATGACCCTGAAATGCAGCCATCCTCTCTGGCCCAAAATTAATTTAAAATAAACTGAGGCAAAAAGGAAAACTTCTGTGGTCAGATAAATCAAAATTTTAAATTTTTGGAAACCTCAGATGCCTTGTGATGGGACCCTATCCCTCTACAGTCATCAGGATTGGAACAGCATTCCTCCTAAGCTACTCCTTCCGGTCTACGAACGGTATGAATCTGGTGAAGTATTAACTCCATCAAGCAGTCATCCCGGAAAGCCAGTGGCTATGCATTAGTTACGCCTGCACCACTTAGCCCATAATATCTGAACTGAACTGTGCTATTCTTTACAGGGTTTCGACCCATTGTTATTGTATGATTGTCAATAAACCCTAAGATTGAGTAGTACTCCGCCTTCACACTTGATTCTTGGTCTGGAAAGTACTTCTTTTTCCTGGTTAATGCACTTTTCCGTTGAAAGTTCAAAGTGAAAAGTTCAAACTGTCCTCTCTTGGATAAAAAATGCTTGTCAATCAACAGTCCATTACCAGGAAAGTTTCTTGGGGGCATGAGCTACAGCTTTGCTTTTACAAAGTACTTAGTCAGCAAGTACTAATCAGACTGCGTTTCCAGGAGAGATTGTTGTAGCTGATCACCGACCACTGGATCATGTGAGGGACACATCGACATGGAAATCAATGGGAGGGTAATATGTGTTTTTAATAACTGATGGCAATAATGGACATTTGAATGACGTAACATCTATAATTCATTTGAAAATGTGATGGCCGTTTTCGGGAAAATCAATGAATAAATAAATAAATGAATACATGAAAACAAGAGGTCGCTCGCTAGAAAGTACAACCCCAATTCCAAAATAGTAGGGACCAAGTGTAAATTGTGAATAAAATCAAAATGTAATGACTTTCAAATCACACCAGCCTGTATTTTATTCACAACAGAACAGAGATAACATAGCAAATGTTGAAACTGAGAGATTTTTAAAATGGTATCCGCAAAATGAGCTCATTTAAATTTTATGGCTGCTACAGGTCTCAAAAAAGTTGGGACAAAGGCAAAAAAAGGGCTGAAAAAGCAATTAATATATAAGAGAATCAGCTGAAGGAACATTTAGCAAGTAATTAAGTTAACTGGCATCAGGTGTGAAACATGATTGGCTATAAAAGGGATGTCATAGTGAGGCTGACTCTCTCAGAAGTAAAGATGGCCAGAGGCTCTCCAACCTGTGAAGGCTTGTGTAAAAAAAAATTGTGGAGTACTTTAAAAACAATGTTCCTCAATGTCAAATTGCAAAGGCTTTAAAGTTCTCATCATCGACAGCGCATAATATCATCAAAGGATTCAGAGAAACTGGAAAAAGGGACAAGGCCTAAGACCTTTACTGGATGCCCGTGATCTTCGGGCCCTCAGACGCCACTGCAATACTCATCAGCATGATTCTGTCACTGACATTACTAAATGGGCCCAGGAATACTTCAAGAAACCACTGTCTGTAAACACAGTCTGGCGTGCCATCCACAGATGCCACCTAAAATCTATCATGCAAAAAGGAAGCCATTTTTGAGCATGATTCAGAAGCGCCGTCGTGTTCTGTGGGCCAAGGCTCATTTAAAATGGACTGTAGCAAAGTGGCAAAGTGCCCTGTGATCAGACGAATCTAAATTTGACATTCTTGTTGGAAATCATGGGGGTTGAGTCCTCTGGGCGAAATAAAAGAAAGACCACCCCTCCTGTTATCAGCGTTCAGTTCAAAAGCCAGCATCTCTGATGGTATCCCCTCCAGATGACATCCATCTCAGGGAAGGCCTTGTATATTTCAGCAGGACAGTGTAAAACCACATACTGCAGCTGTTACAACAGCATGGCTTCGTAGTAGAAGAGTCATTGTGCTAAACTGGCCTGCCTGCAGTCCTAATCTTTCACCGATTGAGAACACTTGCCACATAATTAAACGAAAAGTCCGTCAAAGGAGACCCAGCAGCAGCTGGAAGCCTGTATTAAACAAGAGTGGGATCAAATTCCAGAGGCAAAACTCAAGAAACTTGTTTGTTTCATGTCCAGACATCTCCACTCTGTGTTAAAAAGAAAAGGGGATGCTACACCATGGTGAACAGGCCCCTGTCCCAACTTTTTTGAGACCTGTAGCTGCCACTCTTCAACTACGAAGCCATGCTGTTGTAATAGCTGCAGTATGTAGTTTTGCTTTGTCCTGCTGAAATACACAAGGCCTTCCCTGGAATAGATATCGTCTAGAGGGGAGCATATGTTACTCTATTACCTTTATATACCCTTCAGCATTCATGGGACTTGGGAGCAGACTGGGGCAAACTTGGGAACAGACTGGGGCAAACTCGGGAGCAGACTGGGGCAAACTCGGGAGCACCAGCACTGAACGGGGAAGAAACTCAGGAATAAAAGAACAGAACTCGGGAACGCTAGGGGGCAGACTCGGGGCAAACTCGGGAGCAGACTGGGGCAAACTCGGGAGCAGACTGGGGCAACTCAGGAGCAGACTGGGGCAACTCGGGAACACCAGGAGGCTTGGAAGACATCAGACAGGGGGCAGACTCTGACGCCTCCGGAACACCAAGAGGCTTGGAAGACATCAGGCAGTGGGCAGACTCGGACGCCTCGGGAACACCAAGAGGCTTGGAAGACATCAGGCAGGGGGCAGACTCGGAGACTCTGGAACACCAGGAGGCTCGGATGGGGCATAAAGGCAAGTAGAATGAACACAGAGAATGCTAGGGACCAGAGGAAACGTGAACAGGGGCGAGGAGCGGTGCGATGTGAGGAGTGAAGTCAGATCTGAACTGACTGCTGGGCTGGAAACATTTATGGGGCAGGGGCACGGACAAACACAGATGCAGAAAATAATATAATTAATAAGGGGTGGAACACGAGGGAAATGTAATTACATGAAACAGAAAAACATTAACACACAGACGAGGATCACAAGACACTCCCAGAGACGGGATAAAATAAACTGAATAAACAATTCACAGTGCATAGACTGAGAAGCAGGACAGATGAGATAAATGCAGAGGGTCTGCAGAAAACACGGCAATGCAAGTTAAACAAAAGCAAGAGGCGGAGACTAGAACAGGGCGAATGCAAAGAGGTCGTTAGTCAATTGGTGAGTGCAGCTATACAATCCCGGGTGCTCGTTAGTACATTAGTCTAATATGCAATGTTAGTTTTGGTTAGTAAATTCTAGAAAACAACAAACTGTTAGTACGGGTTAGTTGTATAGAAAAGCAAGGAGAAATTAGCAAACGAGAACGGAAGGAAGGCTGAAACCCAGAATCCATTAAATCACCCGAAATAGTGTCACAATCAATAAGACAAAAACGGCAACGAACTAATGAGGCGACCGGACAAAGCAAAGACCGTACATGGGTAAGACGTGGACTGGAATAACACGGGAGAGATATGAAATGTGAAACACTAAAACATCAGACTCAAAACGGACATCACAGAAATAATAAAAACCTAAAATTAACTAACCAAACACACAGATACCCACAGAACACAACAGGAACATTGTTTTGAAAGTACTCCACAATTTTTTTTACGCAAGCCTTCACAGGTTTGAGATCCCCTGGCCAACATCCCTTTTATAGCCAATCATGTTACACACCTGATGCCAGTTAACTTAATTACTTGCTAAATGTTCTTTCAGCTCATTCTCTTCTATATTAATTGCTTTTTCAGCCCTTTATTGCCTTTGTCCCAACTTTTTTGAGACCTACTGCAGCCAGAAAATTTGAAAAAAAGCTCATTTTGTGGATTAAAATGTAAAATGTCTGTTTCAACATTTGAAATGTTATCTGTGTTCTATTGTAAATAACATATTGGCTCATGTGATCTGAAAGTCATTGCATTTTGATTTTATTCACAATTAACATTTTGTCCCAACTATTTTGGAATTGGGGTTGTATTATAAACTTGGTCGTAGCAATAGTCTCACTATAAACACAGACCCGAGTTAATAAAATAGCTTGAGACACCAAACGATGACTATAAAGTAAAAAATAACCTAGATTGCGTCAGTTTATTCTCAAAAATATGAATGCTCTGAACAGATTATTCTTATCTAGCCAAGCTGGAGAACATTAAAAATGATCGGCAGGTTTGGAAATTGTAGCCTGTTCACACATTGCTGTCGGCTGTTAATCTTGGTTCATTATTGTGCTTTCTTTCTGCACCATAAATCACTTTTGCTGTCTTAATCGCTGCGGTCCATGAGGTTTTTGCTGGCAATTTCAAAATTTTCTTTCTTGTCATCCTCCGTGATTTTTGTAGTTTGCACTTGCAGCCATCCCATTTACGGTACAGTTACCGTATTCATGCGCATATAAGCACAATGCCTATGAGTGAATATGCGCCTGTAGTTGAGTACAGGCGCACGCACCTATCCACAAGTTTCACCAGAAGCCCATGGGCATTGCCATGACCTACTTCCGTTGTCGGTTTTTGTGCTTCCAGTAGGGTTGATGCCAATGACAGCAACAGAGCCAACTAGCCCAAACAACAAAGACGTCAGAAATAATGACATCAATAGGATGTTCATCATTTATCCACTCACTGCTGAACATTAGCTTATATATCTTCGGCAATAAAAGCACAATAACGTCTTTGTAAATATGCTTAATTGTTCCGTCGTTTGGATAACTGAAGGAAGCTTTGGTTTAGTGAATGACGCTGTCTTCCACAGAATAGCTGCTGCATGACTACATGATTTCCCTAATCCGGCAATACACAAGCAGTGGGCTGTCTCCACGGCTCCACTTTCCCTCAGCATTACACAGCATTACGCTGTATGTTCAGCTTGACTCACACTCTGGCTGGGCTCAACAGCTGCCTTCAGAAATATGAAGTCACTGTGTTTCTTGAGCAGCACTTTACCTATTTTGTTGCCATACGGGTAATTATATGCCTGCGTGCTTTTATAATTTCGCAATTCTTCGCCATCAACGCCTTCGGGAAACACAAGGTAATTAGAGGCACTCCTTGAGTGCAAACCTCCAAGGCAGCACAGTTGTGATCTTGCTGAGTGAACATGGCTCTTAAAAAAATTTAAGGTTTACCACATAACTTAAGTACTTTTCACATAGCCCATGGTCATATTTATTTATACATATTTTTGACATGATCCTACATTTCACTTCTGCAAAAATTGCACTGGCTGAGAGCATGGGGGGAAATAAATCACTTAACGTTCCGTATCGCTGTTTCTACTTAGCGAAACTGAGTACCGAGTGTAAGGTTGGTTGAATCGGTATGGCTAAGCGCTGCAGGAGGCTAGTTAAGTGCCACTGACATAGCTATGTTCAAGTTACTTAGCTAGGTAGGGTGCGCACAATACTTTTTTAAAACCATTATGCAACATTAGTTTGGTACCCAGCGAACTAAAATTAGCTAGCTACTGTTTACTGGTGGTGCGTGAGTCAGCGTGCTCCGAGTAACGCTACCTGTCAGCCATAATGAGATTCTAATGAAGATTCAACAGAAGCGGAAGGTACCGCTACTGGATCCCTTCTGACGTCTACCCTTCATTTGGCGGAGGTTAATAATGAATAATAATGAACACCAGGTGCTTGCTATCTGGGGTCAGCTGATCAAACTTAAACGGGCATTCTAACCGCACGGTTGAGCTATGTTCGCGGTCAAATTTCAATAATAAAACTTTGACCAAATCCCTTATTGGCTGTTTTCCCTCCTCCACCTAGTTGACTAGAGTGTGTAACTACATCCATTGGGTGGCAGTGTTGTAAAAAGATATCCCTGTCTGAAAGTACTGTGAAAACCGGAAGTTCATCAGAAAGTACTGTGAAAACCGGACGTTCATCAGAGACGACAGTCACCCCACATTTTCGCTTCAGGAGAAGGTGAAAATAGAAGTAAGAAAAAAACATCATCGCATTTTATGTTCCTGACACCGTAATGATTATGTTCTTGTTGATTAGCAGAAACGTGACAATAAAATGCATTGCTGCGATACCCTGGAAAAAGTGTTCGACCGCTCGGTTGAGTTGCCCATTCAGAGTCAACTGAAGCTGACGCTGAGGAAGCGTATAAACACAGAGATAAAAAATGGAGTCGTCAATTTCCTTGCTAGACTGCATTGTTTGTATTTTACCTTCAGATCGGCATATCTATAAAGCCATTTACTTTTTACATAATAAAATAATAATGAGAATGAGATCTTTACATGATAAGAGAAATAATAAGCTAATGCTGATTACAAGATAGTGCTCATTTATTTTGTCATAACTATCGTAGCTGAGCCATATTTAACTATGCATGGAATAGTCATAGTTACCACTATCTAGATAAGTAGCTAACTATAAATATTAAATTTTACAATGGCAAATATATATGAGGCTTTAACTGAAGGGATGGTCATTATTTAGCACAGTAAACATGAATCTCAGTCTCTTGTTTTCTATGTCAGTTTGAATTGATGGAATGCATCCAGATTACCATGCATTTGCTTTAGTAACTTGATGTCTGTCTCTTATCTATTGCATCATCTGGTCTAGGTTTAATGCCACAGCTGCCTTAAATGAACAGTATTGGTAATAACCAAAGTCATTTTTTTGATTCTGTAATAGTATTTTTAATGCAAGAATATAATTATTGTTGCTATCCATGAATTTTAGAATTTAGTTTTACAAAAAAGCTGAAAGAAAAATAGTAAAGCACATTATTATTTATTTATTCAAGTGCCTAATAACAGTTATCTTCTTGCATTCCTGAAAATAAAAATGAGTTTTAGTGGTTGAATGCAAGAATGGTTGAATGCTATCAAAGGAAGCCATACACATTATAATAATTATATATATATATATATATATATATATATATAAATATATATAAATATATATATATATATATATATATATATATATATATATATATATTTATATATATATATATTTATATATATAATTATTATTGTATTAGATATATTATAGTAATATACAATGTCTAAAATATACAAAAATGCAAAAGTTGGATTGTGATTATTTTTCTTTTGTGGTCGTCATGTATATTGTCATGGTTTGGGAGCTTTGAGAGCTGTTTGTTGCTTTCGTCTGGGACGATATCGTTTTGCTCCCTATCGGATTTCTGGGCCAGCTGGCATGGATTGGGGGCGTGGCCCAAACTCTATTTAAGCTCCTATTTCGCCTCGATCCCGTTGCTAGAGTGTCAGTTCTTCTTTGGCGCTTTAGCCGGTAAGGTCTCAAGAGAGATATTGTCAGGGACTTAGTTGCTTATCAGGAATAGTGTTAGTGAGCAAGGGAATCTTTGGTTTATTTCCCTTTTCTTTTGTTTTCCTCGAGCTCACCTGTTTTCTACCACGGACGGCGGCAGGTCCGTTGGTAGCGGGAGTCTCGTTATTTTTATCTGTTTTTAGTCTCTCAGCACACTGTCAGTGTTGCCTTTTATTTCTGGCCGCTGCTCTTGGCGTCCACAGCCAGTACCCATCACATACCCACATACCCACATTTTTATCAGCACGTGATATCAGAAAAATGTTTTTTCAATAAATTGATGCATTTTATGAATATATTCTGCTGTCTATAATTTTATTTTAATGAAAAAACTTCAACTTTAGTAGCACCAATTTAAAAATTCCATTGATGCCTAATACTTGTTAGTTTAGCCTGAAGTTACCCTAACTGGACAAGTCAACTGGCTGGTTGGCTAGCGTCTCTGCCATCTGATTGGGTCATCTGGGAAATAAAAAAATGGAAAAGTTGCTAAATGTGGAGTCAGGAACACAATTTTACCAATAAATAATTTTTTGAAAATGTATTTCTTAGGGTACCTGTTAAAGGGTTAAAAATAAAAAATGTTGTGCACATGGGGATCATATGATGTATAGCTGTACGAACTTAACAGGGATACATCCACTTAAGATTTAAATCTTTTATTTGCCAAACAGCTCCGGGTCAGATTCTCAGACTTTGAAAACAATGAACAACTGTGAAAAATATACAAGGCTATTTTTAATATTTGTGCGCGCCTTTTCGTTAATAAATAGGGTGCGTCTATATTCGAACATGAGCGCATGTGCCTCTGTGTGGGACAACTTATTTTTTTAACAATGATACGAAAATATGCATAATTTAACACATTAGGCTATGCGCTTTTATGGGCATCAATACAGTACAGCCGAAACAAAGGTACTGTGCCACAGAATTATGCGTCCATCTCAAAGAGTGTTATGTTCCGGATTTAAAGAAGCCTTGAAGCATATAATTTGCCTCAATGCATTTTAGTAATGAGTTACTTGATTTACTCAAGGAATCATTTCAGCCCTAAACCAGATGAATATAAAATAAAAATTCAATTGTGTTTGCTTATGAACTAAAATAGTTGGTAAGTTATGACCAGTAACGTTAATGAATTCTAATCACACGTTTTTCCACCTTAGATTACCTCAATATAGACGGCTCTTTTTGCAGAACAGTAACATGTTTTATGGCAGGAGGCTATGACTATATCCTGTCAGAAGGGTAAAATGTATCCAAGTTAAAGTTAAATGATTGTATAGTTAAAATTGCTGCTTAATTACAACTTCACGTGGGCTTCATTCATTTGAAAATGTGGTGCCCTTTCCGAAGAGAAGGGGAAAAAACATGAAAACAAGAGGTTGCTCGCTGATGAATATTATAAGCTTGGTAGTAACAACAGTCACACTATAAACACTGACCTGAGTTATTCATGACTAATCTGGGTCGATGTACTGTACTACAACCTGCGGTAAATCGTCTTAACACAATTAGGCTATATCAAATAGTTATTCGTTTTCTGGAAGGATTGGATGGTAGACCATTAAATCAATTTCTCAAGTTTTCTGTGATTCCAAAATACTTTTCAGAAAGGGTCATCGCATTTTCGAATGAACTACATGGGGCTGTACACTGCAAAAAATGATAAAATAAAAATACTAGGTAAGATGAATTTACTTATTATTTATTTTTATTATTTTATCATTTTTAAGACTTAAAACACATTTCTATCACCATTTTTCTTCGTAAAAATTCTTGTTTGGGGTAATTTTTACTAGCTTGCCAATGGGGTTAGTAAAATTCACTTGTCAAGTCACATAGTCACGTAATTAAGCAAAAAAAAAAAAAAAACTTAAAGCAAGTTACTGTTTGACTTGACGAGTGTACCTACCCCAGTGGCAAGCAAGGAGAAATTACCTCAAAACAAGAAAATATTTTGTCTTACTAAGGAAATGGAGATAGAAATAAGTGTGTTGAGTCTTAAAATAAGTAAATTCATCTTACCTTTTATTTTTATTTTATCGTGTCTTGCAGTGTAATCACAACTCAATTTTAAGTATAAAATCATTAAGCTGTGTCACACCCCTCTGCCTGAGTTTAGCTATAGCCTTCTTTTTAAAATTATGTGTCTATGGTGCAATAAGAAAGCTCAATAACCAACTAAGATTAATAGCTGACAGCAATATGTTAACAGGCCACAATTTATTAACATTACTTTCCAAACCTGCCGATCATTTTTAACGTCCTCTAGCTAGGCTAGATAAAAATAATCTGTTCAGAGCATTCATATTTTTAGAATAACATGACAGAACCTTGGTTATTTTTAATTTATATTCATCGAGTTTGTTAGATGTCACTAGACTAGTTCATTAATATGCCAGATTAGTGCAGTAAAAAAGCGGCAAGCTGTGTTTTGCTGGACAACATTGATTGTAACAAGCTCGTTTTACTGGCTTCTAATATTTTGAAGAATTACATTAATTACAATTTATTTATCAAAATGGCGGGCTAGATAAAAGATTTGGCCAACAGTTATGCTGAGGGTAAGGCAGGCCATTAGGATGTAATTGCAGTATTGTGATCAGGGACTGTACAGTCAGCAGTTCCGAGACTGCACCTCAGTGCAAGACCAGCAAAGACAGCAAAATTTCACTGTCTACTGACACTCATTCAGTGGCTAGGGCCAGCCCCCTTGTGAGGCGAGATAATTACTGCAAGTGGTTCAAGCTACAGGGCAGTACACAGGACAGTGGCCCGGGGCAGGCTCCTCGTGGAGCAGGACAGTTACTATAGTGGCTCGAGCTACAGGACAGTACAGTACACAAAATGTTACAGCCCCTGCTGGGATTAAGTGCAACTAAAGTCAGTGTTTATACATATATATTGCACTGATACGGGCAGTTGTTCTGACACTGTCAGTCTTCTGTCAGAGGCTAACATTCATGAAGGCTGCTGTCTGTGAGTACATTTTTATCTGAATTAAAGGGCATCTAAAGTCGATTCCCATTGTTTTTGTTTATCGGCCAATCAGCGAGCCGCACCTGAAACAACAAACTGAAATGGAAGGATTATCTATGCTAGTACACAAAACATTGTTTGATGAATGAAATTGGTCATGTGACAATGCAAACAAAAGCAAGTGATTTGTTTGTAAACACTGGACGTTCAACGTCCCATCTGAGTATCGACTTTAGATGTCCTTTAAGACAGACACATTTTGCAAATGACGACAATTCTGTCATTTTTCATATTTTCCCTTATTTAATGGACCAAAACTGTTTTGCAAAATCAGTGGTTGCCTGGTTTGTTAAAAAAGCTATCTTATAACTGGCTGAACACCGGATATAACACTGATATTGAGCACAAAACATTGTCCCATCTGCTCCAGAGAGTACCTAATCGTTGTCTATGCAGTCATTAGCGGCCAAGGACAAGGAAATAATTTGGGAGAAAACTGACTTTGAGACCGTTTGCTTCTGTGTTGTTGATGCCTTTTCAGATAATTGTGTTAGATTTTTATCTGGAATCTCTTTGACTCGGCTCCTCATTCTGCTTCTGATTCTGTATCCTGTTGGCCTGCAGATATTCATGAGTTGCACAAGACATCATAGGTACAACTTTCTTCAGTACATCTCTGACAGTTGATGGGTCCTGTCACAAGAAATGCCTCCTAATAAGTACGCGCCCTGGCTACATTGCCAACGACCCTGGTTCTTTGGTTATGTGGTTAGCGCTGGGAGTCTGGGGTTCAATCCCCTGCCCGGGCCCTCGTTCTGGCTGCCACATTCTGGCGTAATCGGCAGGATTCAGGGACTGCCAATGGATGGCAGCATGTGTAAAGCATGGAGCGTGAGGACACGCTCCGGAAAGAGGGGGAGAGATATGACAGTTGATCCCGTCTCAAAATGCCTACTAATAAGTACACACCCTTGCTACCTTACCAACAAGTCTGGCTCTTTGGCGATGTAGTCAGCGCGTGTAACCCTTATCTGGGAGTCTGGAGTTCTATCCCCAGCCTGGGCCCTCCTTCTACCTGCCACATTCCACTTGCAATACTGTTTGACCTGTAGTGTTCCAGCTTGTGTTTTTCTTTGTCTTTTTTTGTACCGGTGTGTTCTTTTGATCTACGCCCTCATTCTGCCATCAAGCCATTCTGCTCTGTTACTGAATGTTCCTTTATCATTTTATTCAGGTTTTTACCTGATCTTCTATCATTCTATTCAGATTTTTTGACCTGATCTTCTGTTCACCTTACTATTTTGCACCTTAGCCTGTTGTCTTTGGTGATTCAGTTGCATAAGCTTAGTCCTCCTCTTCTCTAAATGTAACACACAGGATGCCACATGTGTCTGGCTGAGTTTGGCTCTGTATG
This sequence comes from Gymnothorax reevesii, assembly GCA_029721435.1. Lineage (NCBI taxonomy): Eukaryota > Metazoa > Chordata > Actinopteri > Anguilliformes > Muraenidae > Gymnothorax > Gymnothorax reevesii. Next base: position 65,677,003 of record CM056582.1, read on the forward strand.
AGTAGCAATTCAGGTATGCAGATGCTAATGATTCTTTGGCTGGTACAGCCTACAATTATACAATGAGATGTATGAGACATACAGTACCGGCAAGTGACTATTGGTTTCAGATATCCTACCACCTGTGTTTACTGTTAGGGCCAAAAATAAACTGACAATGTTGTTATTTTAGCTGTTTTCTGCAGCATTTTGGCAATATTAAAAAATGAACATGAGCTCGAGGTGCAGATTTTGTGTAATGGATAATTGCTACTGCAAAATGTACAATTCTTAAAGTCAGACAATTCAATTGCGGACAGGTGGAATAATCTTTGTCCATCTGACTAGGAAGGTGTTGATCAGTAAAGCTTTTATCAGTCTTGAAAATCTGAGGAAATTTTGGTCTGTGTTGAACAGAAAACAACTTATTTTGACTGACAGCGGACATGGGTACTGTGAGTGACTGAAGAGACAACTGAACCTGAATTACCTCAATAACTTTTGATAACTGCTATTCATAGTAAGCATAATCTTCTGGCTGAGAGGGTGAAAGTTCATATCTCACCGGTCGCTAGAAAACCTTTGGCCTTGTGTTCTCAGCAACCTGGGGGACCAATCACCTTCAAAACATCTGATTGATCGTGTGTGTGCATGTGAATGGGAGGGCGATGCTGGCCATACTGGGGCCAAGTTTACCAAGATAGGAATAGAGAATCATTAAACCAGCAGTGATGGGATACAACTGCATTAAAGTGTATTAAATGATCTGTTAGAAGTCAAAGAAGGTGCATGAGTTAGCGGGGTTTTAATTTTAAATGAACACAAAGTAACTAGCCATTGCTCATTGCTCTATCAATGTTTTTGTCCAATTTAGCAATATAACAGAAGCAATAGCAAGCATACATTATACTTGTGCAGCATTCTCAAAGTGGCCAGTCAGTCAAACAAGTATTCCTCAAACAAAGCTGAAAAAGTGTCACGTGCTTCAGTTTTTTTTTTTTTTTTTTGCGCGCGAGCAAGAGATTTCGTATAAATAGGAACACTGTGTTCAGAGGCGCTGCATGGAAGGAAACACCTCTGTGTGATCCTGATACAGAGGGTTACAGGAATCCCAGTCTTTCAGTGTATCCTGTCTGTACTTCAGCACTTCAGCCTGTATACTTCAGTTGGAGAAATAAAATGACATGATTCAAGTCTTAACAGAATGGTTTACAGGCAAAAGAAACTGCTTTTGATTCAGCTATATTTAATTTGTTTGCAATTTTGCATTGAAGTGCTGATGTAAAAGACACTTTTCTATTCAACAAATGAGGACAATGCCCTGCTAAAATCCCATGGATAGCATGTACAGTAAAAACTTCCAGTAAAGGGAGAACCTTTAAAAGACTGCTGAATTTCAGAGTGAAAACTAATCCGTGAAGAAAAGCAGTCATGGATGAGAAGCCCATCCTCTGTTGGCCGATGATGCATAATATGGTTGATTTTAGTGAACGCTGAATGGGTTTAATGAAATTGGGTATCCCATGGACTGGATTCAGAGTGGATGGAAGCCGATATCTGGCCCATTGAAGTCAGGGTGGACAGAATCCTGTTGGAACCCTAGAGATGAAACTCAGGGTGGGGGAAATGTGCCTTTCGGATGTCAAGGCTCCAAATTGTCCCCAATAGATTAATTTTAGCCAATGGATCATTCCAAATGAATAGTGGCCCTTAACTGACATTTTTGGATTTGCTTTGTATGTCATGTAAATAAAACCAAATAAAACCATAGTACCCAATTAGTGTGCAAAATTTTTGACTTGTATATAGAGTCTTGTTGTGAGGCTCATGGGCAGGAACCACTTGCAAGCATGTCTCTTCAAAAAATCGTATTCCTTTATTGAATCCAAGGTCTGGCCAAAAATCATCAGAGAGACAAATCCAAAAATGAAATCCAAAAACAGAGTCAAAAAACAGGATGACTTCATAAACCGGGTAGTCAGATGGGCAGAGGTACATAAACTGTAGGCAAAGACAGCGTTGAATGTCCGTAATCCAGAAGTCGAAAACCAGGGCAGCAAAGACAAAATCGTAGCAAAATAAAGGGAAGTCAAAAACCAGAAAGGCACAGGCAAACAGATCCAAAAGGGCATAGGCAGAAATCGTGGTCTAACAAAGGGTGTCTCCGATTAAACAAATCAACTGGCATAGGGGTCTCTCAGCAGAGGCGAATTGTTCAATGTTCTGACAGGGGACAAGCAGCAGAGTGGGCCGATACACAGAAAAGGAAGTTAACGTGCTAGGCCGAGCAGCAGGTGTGAGGGATAATCTAAACATTAAATGAGAGCGGAAACATACAAGCTAATAAACAACAACAATTGAGGAAAAACAGTGACAAGGACTGTAATCACAAAACCTACCAAACACAAATACCTCCACTTAAGTAGTGCCTACGTGGGAAGATGAGAGAGGCAGATTAGTTTAAGAGAAAGATGCAAGGTTTCTGCAGGGACTCAGGCAAGGACCAGGATAGCAAAGAGAGGGCGGAGTTACAGATTGGTATAGAAAGTAAGAGATTCAATTGGTAATGTTTGAAGTAATAATTTTACCCAAATAGTGCTAGCTAGTTTGTAAGTTACAACCCCAATTCCAAAATAGTTGGGACAAAGGGTAAATTGTGAATAAAGTCAAAACGCAATGACTTTCAAATCACACCAGCGAGTATTTTATTTACAATATAAAATAGATAAAATAGCAAATGTTGAAACGAAGAAATTTTACAATTTCATCCACAAAATGAGCTCATTTCAAATTTGATGGCTGCTACGGGTCTCAAAAAAGTTGGGACAGGGGCCTGTTTACCATGGTGTAACATCCCTTCTTCTTTTTAACATGGAGTGGAGGCGTCTGGGCATTGACGAGAATTTCTTGAGTTTAGCCATTAGAATTTGATCCCACTCTTGATCAATACAGGCTTCCAGCTGCTGGAGAGTTTCGGGTCTCCTTTGACTGACTTTTCATTTAATTATGCGCCAAATCTTCTTCATTGGTGATAGATCAGGACTGCAGGGAGGCCAGTTCAGCACACAGACTTTTCCACTACGAGGCCATGCTGCTGTAATAGCTGTAGTATGTGGTTTTGCATTGTCCTGCTGAAATACGCAAGGCCTTCCCTGGAATAGATATCTTCTGGAGGGGAGCATATGTTGCTCTTACACCTTTATATACCTTTTAGCATTCATGGTGGTTTTTAAAACATGCAAGTGTCCCACACCATATGCACCAATGCATCCCGATACCATCAGAGATCCGAGCTTTTGAACTTAATGCTGATAACAGGAGGGGTGGTCTTTCTCCTCCTTAGCCCAGAGGACACAACGCCCATGATTTCCAACAAAAATGTTAAATTTGGACCCGTCTGACCACAGGACACTTTGCCACTTTGCTACAGGCCATTTTAAATGAGCCTTGGCCCACAGAACACAGCTGAACTTCTGGATCATGCTCAACAATGGCTTCCTTTTTGCATGATAAGAGTTTTAGATGGCATCTGTGGATGGCACAGCGAACTGTGTTTACAGACAGTGGTTTCTAGAAGTATTTCTGGGCTCATTTAGTAATGTCAATGACAGAATCATGCCTGTGAGTGATGCAGTGGCGTCTGAGGGCCCGAAGACCACGGGCATCCAGTAAAGGTCTTCAGCCTTGGCCCTTGTACGCACAGAGATTTTTTCAGTTTCTCTGAATCTTTTGATGATGTTATGCACTGACAATGATGAGACCTTCAAAGCCTTTGCAATTTGACATTGAGGAACATTGTTTTTAAAGTAAAGTAATTTTTTTATGCAAGCCTTTACAGGTTGAAGAGCCTCTGGCCATCTTCACTTCTGAGAGACTCAGCCTCTCTAAGACATCCCTTTCATAGCCAATCATGTTACATACCTGATGCCACTTAACTAAAGTACTTGCTCAATGTTCTTACAGCTGATTCTCTTAAATATTAATTGCTTTTTCAGCCCTTTTTTGTCTATGTCCCAACTTTTTTGAGACCTGTTGCAGCCATAAAATTTGAAATAAGCTCATTTTATGGAAAAAAAAAGAAAAATGTCTTAGTTTCAATGTACATTTCCTCCAAACTACTTCAGAATTGGGGTTGTATTTACAGGGTATATTAGTAAGGGTTTGTAGATAAACTAACCTATAGTATGTTAGTAGGATTAGGACAAAATTTGTAATTAGTTTGAGGGAAGTAAACGAGAAGTGAAGGAAGTTCGTGAAACACTAGAAACTTCAGATATCACCCGAAATGTGACAACTCGCAGACAAGGGAATGCAATGGCTGGGGGAACACAAATTACATCATACATAACAGGGGAAATACAAAATAGTAACAATGGAAAATATGAAAGCCAGAACAATGACAGTATTAGAATCTTAATGAAAAATAACAAAAACAGAAGCAGGCAGAATACAGCACGTAACACTTGACTCGTGACAGTGTTTTGCCCAAACAGACAAGTACTGCATGAAAACTGTGAAATTCCCTAAGTCACTAATTTTGAAAACGTCAAGCTACAATATTGAAATTTTTAGGGATTGTTCCACTTATGAAATGTCTTTAAATTCAATAATTTTGACCCATAGCTGTATATTTACCAAGTCATAGCTTCCTGGAAATTGTATTAAATAATCCATGCATGCTTTGGAGTGTAATATATTTAACATTGAACCACATCAGATTTTTTTGAATTTTCATATATAAAACGTATCTAATAGTACTTCCTTTGCAACTGGACGCCCATCACGTGTCTCTTTCAACTCATTTTCCTTGCATTCTGGCTGTGTTAGTTTCAGTTTCCTTGAACAATTCCAATCATTCAATTATTGTCTCGTTAACCACCCACTCCTTGTGTACATTCCTCATGCCTCTCCAGCTGCTGTTTCCCATTGTAACATGCTGTCTGTGTATTTAAGTTCCTGTCTTCATCTTTCTCAATGATAGATTGTAAGATTTGGATTCAGTGTTCTTCTGGTTTCCCACCATTTATTTGTGTGCCCTGATCTTAGTTCCAGTCACTGCCCAGTGTTTTGTCTGTGTTGCCCCCGTCCTCTGTCAATGCCAGCCCTTGCCTGAAATTTTCTCACCTATATGTCCCTGGTCCCTCCTGGCTTAACTTCTTAGTTCTGATAGTGAAGTGAGATAGAAAAGGTAGAAGAAACTCCAACAATCAGAAGATAAAAAGTCATACAAAACCCGACTACACATATCTTCGGCTATAGTGCAAAGCTAAAAACAGACACTCTAGTGAAGGAGGCATGCTGGACTTCCTGCTTATTTAGATTCTGGGAAAGTGCCGCCCCAGCTCAATCAACCAGCTGGGTAAAGAATTCGATAGCCCAGGAATTTGATATCGTCCCGGGAAAAGAGCTGCAAAGAAAACTCTAAACAACACGCAAACCTTACAAACCATGACGGGAACCCCCGCCCCCCAAGGAACAGCCCCAGACATTCCCAGAGAGCCCTGTGCACGGAATTCCAAGATAAGGGTAGGATCCAGGATATCCCAAGAAGGGACCCAGCACTGCTCTTCAGGACCATAACCCTCCTAGTCGACTAAAAACTGAGTTCCACGACCCACACGCCATGGCTAAAATACAATACACAATGTAAACCAGCCCTCCCCCAATCATCTGTGGTAGGGGTTTGTCGAACGGAGCCAGGACGCAAGTGCTAACCGGTTTGAGCCTGAAGACATGAAAAGAGGGGTGGATCCGTAAGGATCTAGGGAGCTTCAACCAGACTTAAAAGGACCAATAAAGTTGGGAGCCAATTTCTGTGACTCCACTCTCAAGGGCAGGTCCCACGTGGAAAGCCAGACCCTTTGGCCAACCCAATAAGATGGGGCCGAATGGCGCCATCTATCTGCGGCGGTCTTTGTCTCTGTCCAGAGTGCAACAAGGAGGAACGGACCTTGGCCCAAACTGACCGTCATCGCTGAACAAAGGGATTAACCAAAGGAACCTTTGAATCCCTGTCAGTCTCAGGGACAGTGGAGGCTGACAACCCAATAGAGCCTCAAACGGGGAAAGGCCTGTGGAGGAGTTACCCAGTGAATTGTGGGAATGTTTGGCCCATGCTAAAAATCGACTCCACGAAGATGGGTTGTCAGCCGCCAAACATCGCCAAATAACAAAAAGGGCAAGGGCAAGGTCTAGTGAACAAAATGGCAACAAGGTCAAACGCAGCAGAGGCAAGTGTAAAAAAGGGGCAGAGTCAAGTGGAAGAAAAGGGCAATAAAATAAAATAAGTGCAACAAAAGGGTGACAGGTCAAGTGTAACAAAGGGGTAGGAAAATCAAGTAAACTGACAAAATAATGTGCAACAAAATGAAGGGCAACCAAATCAAGCGGTAACAATCAGGAAATAAGGTAAACAAAATTAAGTGCAACAAGATTGTGTAAAAGCAACAAATCAAGGGATGTAGGGACAGGATTCAGGGCAGTGGAGTAGGGGAAAGGTGGAGCCTGAAGAAGTGGGATTTCAGGCAGCGCTTGAAGATGCTCAAGGATTCTGCTGTTCTGACCTCGATAGGTTTATCGTTCCAGCAGCGAGGTACCAGGACAGACAGCAGCCTTAAGCAGGAAGGGGAGGAGCTGAGACGGGGAGGAGCCAGGCGACCAGAAGTAGCAGAACAGAGTGCTCTGGCAGGAATGTAAGGTCTGAACAGTCTCTGGATGTATGCTGGAGCTGTTTTGTTGACTCTCTGGTAGGCTAGCACCAAAGTCTTGAATTTGATGCGAGCGGCAACAGGGAGCTAGCGGAGCTTTGAGAGCAGGGGGGTGTCGTGGGAGTGTCTCGGGAGGTTGTGGACCAGGCGAGCTGCAGCGTTCTGGATGAGCTGCAGGGGTCTGATGGCAGATGTTGGGAGGTCGGCGAGGAGGGAGTTGAAGTAGTCCAGGTGGGAGAGGATCAGCGCTTGGACTAGGAGCTACGTTGAATAGCTGGTGAGGAAGGGCCGGATTCTACAGATGTTGTAGAGGAGGAACCTGCAGATCCGAGTCACTGCTGCAATGTTCACTGCAAAGGAGAGCCTTCGTCAAACAGGACCCCAAGGTTCTTCACACTCCGCGAGGGGGAGATGATGGTATCCATCAGGGTGATAGTCAGGTCCAGGAGAGGGGAGGATGGAGCAGGGATGTAGATCATCTCCGTCTTGGTTGGGTTGAGCTTCAGTTGATAGTTGTCCATCCAGCTCTGGATGTCTTGTAGGCAGACGGAGATGCGGGGGGAGACCTGGGCATCAGGGGCAAAAGAGAGAAAAAGTTGAGTGTCATCAGCATATTAGTGATATGATAAACCATGAGCAGAAATGACAGGACTGAGAGACTGGAGATAAAGAGAAAAGAGGAGTGGACCAAGAACTGAGCCTTGGGGGACGCCTGTGGTAAGGGGGCAGGGTGTCGATACTTCACCAGCCCAGGCAACCTGGTAGGAGCGACCAAAGAGGTACGACTTCAACCAGATGAGGGCTGTGCCACAGATCCCCTGTGCAGACAGGGAAGAGAGGAGGATGAAGTGGTCGACTGTGTCGAATGCGGCAGAGAGGTCGAGGAGGATCAGGATGGATGATAGGGAGGCGGCGCGTACAGTGTGAAGCGCCTCACTGACGGAGATGAGTGCAGTCTCCGTGGACCATGATCAGGATGACCGTGTTGCCTTCAGAATCAGGCAGCCCTGTAAAATAATCAAGAGCGATATGGCTCCATGGGCGCTCAGGGATGGGCAATGACTGCAACAGACCAGGGGGGGAGGTGGGAAGTCTTGTTCCTAGTGCAAATACAGCATGCTGCTACAAACTCCGGGATGTCCTCAATCATAATGGGCCACAAAAAACGACGGGCCAAGAACTGCTTGGCCTAATGAACTCCGGGTTGACCCGCCAGACGGGAAAAGTGCCCCCACTGGAGAACTTGGGACCGCACTGCCAAAGGAACAAACAAACAGCCAGATGGCTTCCCACCAGGACTGGGATCATCTCTCAACACCTCCCACACAACAGACTCAACGTCCCACTGAATGGGAGCCACAATCTGAGCTGCCGGGATAACAGGCTCAGGAATTGGGTTGCGACCGAAGTGGTCATGACAAAGCGTCGGGCTTGATGTTTTTAGACCCCGGGCGATAGGTTAACGTAAAGTTAAAGCAGTTGAAAAACAACGACCACCATGCCTTCCAAGAATTACGTCATTTAGTCTGTTGGATGTATTGGAGATTTTTATGATCCGTCCAAACCACAAACGGATGTTCAGCCCCCTCCAACTAATGCCGCCACTCTTCTAACGCCAACTTGACAGCTAACAACTCCCTGTCACCAATGCTGTAATTCCGTTTAGCCACCGACAACGATCGGGAGAAGTAGGTGCATGGGTGCAACTTATTGTCCCGAAGGGTGAGCTGGGACGAAACGGCACCTACCCTGACTTCCAATGCATCCACCTCCACAACAAATGGGAGGGAGGGGTCGGGCTAAACGAGAATGGGTTCTGAGCTAAATAGTTTCTTTAACTCCTGAAAAGCAGCCTCGGCTGCTGGAGACCAAGCATACAACGAGGAGGAATTCTTCTTAGTGAGCGCGATAATGGAGGTAGCTACTGTGCTAAAATTACAGATAAACCTCCTATAAAAATTAGCAAACCCCGAAAACCGTTGCACCTCCTCAATTGAGGAGCAGGCTAATCCCTGACCGCTGCCACTTTGTCAGGATCAATCCGGACCGACCCTTCCGAAACAATGAAGCCAAGAAACGAAACTGTCTCGGCATGAAAAACTAATTTCTCGGCCTTGACAAAAAGCTTGGCTTTGAGGATGGCCTCAAACACTTGTCTGACGTGTTGTTTATGCTCCGAGAGAATTGAAGAGAAAATCAGAATATTGTCAAGGTAGATAAAGACAAATCTCTCCAAAATCTCTCGTACGACGTCATTAACGAGCGCCTGGAGCACAGAGGGGGCCAATTCAAACGGCATGATCAAATATTTGTAGTACTCGTCATTCGTACTAAATACTGTTTTTCACTCGTCCCCCTCACAGATCCAAAGTTCCAAACTAAGTTATAAGCATTCCGGAGGTCTAGCTTAGTAAAAAAATGATGCCTCCTGCAGCCGTTCAAACGCAGAGTTCATCAACGGAAGTGGGTATCGGTTTTTAACAGTAATCAATACAGGGTCCTGGGCAGCCATCTTTTTTGCCCACAAAAAAGAACACCGCTCTGGCAGGAGACAAGGAGGGCCAAATAAATCCATTAGCCAGAGCCTCCTGAATATATTCTCGCATGGCCTTTCGCTCAGACCCTGACAGCGAGTATAATGAACCCCTGGGGGGAGTGGTACCCGGGTGAAGATTGATCTCGCAATCGAACATGCAATGAGGAGGTAAAGTCAAGGCCCGTTGCTTGCTAAAAACCTCAGCGAAATCAGCATAATCATCCGGAACATTAGGAGGCAAACAAAAGTTCAGAGCAGCCCCCAAATTCTCCCCCTGTTCGGAACCTGCCCTCTCTATCTCAGATTCCGAGTCAGAGAAATCCTCCAAATGGCAATCCTCCTCTGGCTGCCTCCAGTCAAATTGTGGATCCCACTCCAACCTCTCCTCCGCCCCTTTCTGTAGATTAGGAGAGTTGTGTGAGACAAACTCCTCAGAATCACTCCAGCCGTCAGCCTCCCCCATAGGTTGATGCTCGGGATGACACGCTAAACTCTCCCTACAGTGGGACCTACAATCAGTCCCCCACTGGACAATCGGGTTATCCTGACTTCCTTCAAATGATATGAGGCCTATATTCCTATAGCCAAGAGTGTCCTAAAACAACAGGGAAAACGGGAGAACTGATAATAAAAAACTGGACCTCCTCAGAATGACCACCAAAAGAGATGAACATCTCTTCAGAAACTTCTGTTATAAATCTAGTTCCCAGCGGGCGACCGTCCAAAGATCTAACAGAGCGCGAATGTAAAAGAGGAATGGAATGTCTCTTGGCCCAGTCTGCACCCATAAAGCAATCCACAGTGCCAGAGTCCACAAAAGCTTTGATAAATATTCTCTGTCTCCCCACAGTCAATTCTACAGGGATTAAAGTACGGAAGGCAAATTGGGTCTGTCCCTCTAGCGTCTCCCATACCGCTAGAGAGACTTCCCGTTTCCCTGAAGCTCTAGGCAGCGTGAAAGGATATGTCCTGGTTTGTTACAATTATAGCAGATTATACGTCTGTGAACAGGCTTACGAGCCCGGTTCTCATATGAGCCATTAACCTGCATAGGCTCACCAGGAGTGGAATTTACAGTAGGCGGAATGGGAGCTGTATGCTTGCTGCTAGAAGCATTAGCCCCGTTGCCAGCAAGAGTCAATGCAGTACATTTCTCCCTGTTACATTCGCGGATACGATTATCAATTCACACCGCAGTGCGAACCAACGAATCCAGAGACAAACAAGGCGCCAATGTAGCCAGAGCATCCTTAACCTCCTCAGCCAAAGCGTGAATGAACGCTGTCATAAGAGGCGGTTCTGGACAGCCTGTGTCTGTCGCCAAGGAGCGAAATGTGATTGAAAACGCAGCAAAACTCTCAGAACCCCGCCTTTGATGCATTAAATGCGTGGCCGCGTCCTGATCACAAACATCCTGATCAAACACCGATACCATTTCTCTAACGAGAGTCTCGACAGTATTCACTACCTGTTATGTTCTGTGGGTTTCTGTGTTTTTGGTTAGTCAATTTTAGGTTTTTATTATTTTTGTGATGTCTGCTTTTAGTCTGATGTCTTAGTGTTTCACATTTCGTATCTCTCCCGTGTTATTCCAGTCCACATCTTACCCATGTACGGTCTTTGCTTTCTCCCCGGTCGCGTCATTAGTTCATTGCCGTTTTTGTCTTTATAGATTGTGACACTATTTCAGGTGATTTAATGAATTCTGGGTTTCAGTCTTCCTTCCGTTCTCGTTTGCTAATTTCCCCATGCTTTTCTATATTACTAACGTACTAACGAGCACTCGGGCTTTTACAGCTGCACTTACAAACTGACTAACGACCTCTCCACATTCACCCTGTTCTAGTCTCCGCCTCTCGCTTTTGCTTAATCTGCTGCTGTGTTTCCCGAGCCTGCCCTCTGCCAGCTGTGCCTGTCGCCCGAGTCTGCCCTCTGCCTGCTGTGTTCCTGAGCCTGCCTTCCGAGTCTGCCCTCTGCCTGCTGTGTTCCCGAGCCTGTCTTCCGAGTCTGCCCTCTGCCTGCTGTGTTCCCGAGCCTGTCTTCCAAGTCTGCCCTCTGCCAGCTGTGCCACTCGAGTTTGCCATCTGCCAGCTGTGCCCGTCGCCCGAGTCCCAAGTCTGCCCTCTGCTTGCTGTGTTCCCGAGCTTGCCTTCTGAGTCTGCCCTCTGCCTGCCGTGTTCCTGAGCCTGTCTTCTGAGTCTGCCCTCTGCCTGCTGTGTTCCCGAGCCTGTCTTACAAGTCTGCCCTCTGCCAGCTGTGCCTCCCGAGTTTGCTATCTGCCAGCTGTGCCTGTCGCCCGAGTCTCGAGTCTGCCCCCCGCCTGCTGTCTTGCCGAGCCTAGTGTTCCGAGTGCCCTAGTCTGCCCCCTAGTGTTCCGAGTGCCCTAGTCTGCCCCCTAGTGTTCCTGAGTTATTTGCCTCCTGAGTTTTTCCCTTTTTTCGTGCGTGTGCACGGTGGTTGTTTTGGCCTGTGCGCCACGTTATTTTTCCCTTCCGAGTCCTTCCAGTTTTATTACATTTTTGGTTTCCCTGCACATGGCGTCTCTTCCCCTTGTTCCGAGTCCAGTTTCTCCGAGTTCCGTGTTTTTCTCGTGTTTTCCCCTCAAAACCATAACACTACCGGTGAATTAGATTGAATAAGTGGGCTGACCTAAGTGAGTGCTGTGACGGTTAACAGGGATAAAATATATGAAATCCGAGACTCTTAATTCATGAACTGTGAAGGCTGCGCTTTAAAAAAATATCTCACATTGGACAATGAAATCTTTATATCTTCCTGCTTCGCCTCCATATCTTGGGGGTAACTGAAGCTTTGGCTCTCAGGGAAGATGTATGGACTGTGCTTGTGCAACATTTTGTGTGATTTGCATGGACAAGGATCTAATACTCTCAGTGAGAGTTAACAGAACGTTCTCCTACCTCTCCGTGGCATTTGCCTGAAGGCAGACTCTCTCCGCCAACTCTGCCTCTTGATTGATCAGGCTAGAAAGACCCTTACCATAACCAGAGAGAGCAGCTTGTTGGTTAGCCACAACCTTCTCTAACGCAGCTGTTGCTGACGACTCCATGTCGGCTAGAGTGTTCTGTAATGGTCGGTGGTATAAGGAGGCCAAGCGCAACAACCACAGAGAGAGAGAGAGAGTAGCTCGGACACAGTACAAACACAGAGAATAATATAGACCGAACGAAAGTACTCGCGCTTCCAAAGGACGTATAATAGTCTGAACCATGGAAGCAAAGCGAGATAGAAAAGGGAGAAGAAACACCAACAATCAGAAGATAGAAAGTCATACAAAACCTGACTACAGATATCTTCGACTATGGTGCAAAGCTAAAAACAAACACTCTAGCGATGGAGGCATGCCGGACTTCTTGCTTATATAGATTCTGGGAAAGCACCACCCCAGCTCAATCAAACAACTGGGTAAATAATTCAGTAGTCCAGGAATTTGACATCCTCCCGGGACGAGAGCCACAAAGAAAAGTCCAAACAACAGGCACACCTCACAAACCATGACAATAGTCTTTTATCAAATTTATTATGATGGTCAAATTGTGAGGAAATAATCAAACAACTGTTACCAAAAACAACTTTTGGTTCCAGAAAAGAGACCCCAAGAATGGGCACTTACAAATTTATACCAGAACAAAGTGGGTTGTTCTTCACAAAAGAGTTCTGATTGATTAGGAACAGAAAAATAAATGGCAGTGGAAACTACTGAATGAGCTACAGGGGGTTTTGCAGGGAAATTCAAATGCTGCAATGAAAGGGGGTAGTGAGGATTGCCAGGAGCAAATACAGAATGATGGCGCAGACGGAGGGACGGGGTGCTTCCTTCCTCCACAATCCCTCACGTTTTAAAACTAGTATTTACAAAGAAGTATAGAACAAATGAAACAGAAAATTTAGAAACTAAATAAAATTAAATTAAAGGCATCGCTACCTCGTCTGTTCTATGAATCTATTATACGGTAAATTATTCAAAAATATTAGTTGAGTAATTTTCTTATAACAGCAAATGAAAATATGGGTTTGAAAAGTACATCTTTTCAAGTTTAATCATAATACAAGTCCCTGAACAAACTGGCACCTTAGCCAAACAATCTACCAAATTCAAAGCAACCTAGACAATGCCAATTTGATGCCCTGGTGCCCAAAGTTTTTAAAAGGGCACCAGGGGAGTGATGGAATAAAGAGGGACCCAAGTGCAGAGACGTGGATGTATTAAATTAATGCAGTGACTAAACAATGTAAGCACAAAACTGCAAGAGGATAACAAAAACGGGAGTGCTCTCATCTTAAAAATGTCACAACCTAAGGCTACCTGCCAGTGAAGGCAAAACTAAGGTTTAAATAGAGAGGGGAATGTTAATCAACAAAGGAAAAGTAGGCTTCCTAATTAGGAGGGAAAGCGGAGGAGGTAATGGAATGATTGAATGAAGGCAGGTCATCAAAAGTCCGGAATGCCTTGAGGGATGAGCATTACAGCGAAAACATCAGTCACTAAAGTTTTTTTGTAGCTCAAATGGTAGGAATTTGACAGTGTGAAAGTTGTATAGGGTCATAGATACCATGAAAACACATAATATAAATTTTTTTGGGCATTTTCAGTTCAAATTTCCCTAATAGGTGTCCATCTGATTAGTCACATGATTTACCACAAGCTATCGCAATGGCAGCGTACACAAATAAGAGGTAAGTTGAGGAAAGTCAGAATTATCCTTATATTGCTCAAGTTTTGATCAAACTTTTTCCTGTTGGAGGAATAAAATACATCATATAGCATACATTGAAAATCATAAGCTTTGTCATGCATGTGTATTTGGTGGAATACACCTGATTTTATGCTTTGTCTAAAATATCAGACATTATGCATGCCAGGCAAATAGCTCAACTAGGCCACGTCCAGAATACTGGACGTCATGCATATCTATGTCCAGGTTTCTTCGACCTCACCTTATTTCTTTTACCCTACGTGCATGATGTCCAAAATACTGGACAGCAGTCGGCATCCCACAGGCACAATGTCCAAAATAATGTACAGACTGATCACTCAGTAGTATCCCTCCCAAAAACAAAATTGCACCAAAGCCCATCAAATGGACCCAAAAGAACATTGGATATCAAATTTTAACATACTGGTGGCATTTGTTCATACTCCATGCAACAAAAGGTTAATAGGAAGCATTTGTAAATGTGAAACTTGGGATTTTTGGTCTTCCTGAGACAGTAAACTCTGTTCCTCTGAATAACAATGGGGTGAAAGGGTTAGAGCAACGTGTCCTCCACTGCATGCACATTTCTCGTGCAATACACATGTCCCAGCCGTCTCCACTCATTAACCTGGTGGCACTTAAAAAGGGACAGTGACTGAGAATTTGCAAAGGGGACTGCATCACCCCTTTTTTTAGAAAAAAAAAACATGCAGTTGGTATTATGTTTTACATGAAAACTTCCATGTTTCCCCTTGTATTGTATTCAAATAATCATATACTCCTTCACTGAATTGGAAATGTTTTATTTTGAGGGGCAAGATTGTGTCCCATTAAATTACCTTTCTGAGCTTGAATTAATTCAGAAGTTGGCTATTAGTTTGTTATTTATGCACTTACTCTCACGCCTTTTATTAAGTGATGGCGCATACATTGAATTTTCCTAGAACTTTTATTTTAATTTTGTAAACTATTTGGGCTCTAATTTCTTGGCGCAGTGCAGGGTGGCGCAGCGTGGCGTAGCTTGACGCAGCCTACGCAGTGGTAATTTCGTCCGGCGCAGCTCATGCAGTGATAATTTTGTGAGGTGCAACACCGTGCGCAGCCTTTGGTAGACGAACGTGCGCCGAGATGGGTGTGGCGGCGTTGTAGGGGGAGGTGTCACATATTCATTAAGACACAGTGACAATTTCGTAGAAAAAGTCTTCGCTGCAGTTGCGCAGAAAGCTCGCCAGCTCCAACCTGGTTTACTTTCTGTGCAGTGGTAATTTGGCTGACCGGCACACACTGCGCACACGTCACTGAAACCTCACAGACAGGTTTCCCGAATATCAGGCACATTTCAATACAGTAAGTAATTACAGCAACCACTGTTTAATGCAATTAAATCTGAATCAGCACATAAATTATAGTATCTATATCGATTGTCCTGATGTCAGATCAAAGGCGGTTGGCACGCGTGATGGAAACTCGACCTGGCTTAATCAACGCAGCTGAATCAGTGATGCAAATGAACGACTTCACATCTTTCTCAGCCAACCAAACTGCCTCGGCGTCAAGCAGTGCGTATAATGCTTGCGTTCTATGGTCAGTAAAGCCGCTTGCGCATTGGACGCAAAACGAATTTTTCGCACGACTGATTACAGTCAAAGTCAAGGCAAAGACTCGATAGTCGGACAGGATTTTAATATTTCTCCGTGTCCGAAAATCATAAAAGTACAAATTTTTCGAGTATTCCAGGAATTATTTGATGCGCAAACTTGGCCATGTTTGTGTTCGACCTCCACAAAATGCAAATTGATAGCTTTCGATTCTTCTCGGTTTTTTTTTGTTGTCTGTTTTCTTCTGTTGAAGATAAACAACAGTCTTTATTTGGTCTTTCTTTTGAAAATTAGTCAGATAAAATGAAAATGAAATGTGTGAAAATGAAAAGTTCATGTGTGAAAAATGAAAGTTCATGTGTGACTTCCTTTAAGTCTGTGATACAGACTTTGGTGGCTCTATTGGTGACCTTTTTAGTGATCGAAGTCAGGGAATTTTCACTCGGTTAAGTTTGACCTTCAAAGGTCAGTATGAAGGTCACCGAATGAAAGTTCATATTTGACTTCCTATATGACTCCAATACAAACCTACACTCTATCTGTAATTAATTCACTGATGTAAGTCATTTAAATTTCACTGTGAAGTATGGCCATTGAAGGTCACCCAAGGTGAAGTTCAAGGCCATCAAAAAATTTTCATATATGACTTCCTATAAGTGTTTAATATACATATGTTCCTAATCTTCAATATTTTCAAGCCTAGAAGCTTTTGAAAATTGTAACATTTTGCCTTGCCCTCATGTTTGACCTTTCAAGGTCATCTGAGGTCAGCTTTAACACAACCAAGATATAGGTCATGTATGACTTCCTATATGTTGAGAATAGAAACTTAATCTCTATCTGCAACCATTTTGCTTCCACAGGACATTTTGCCCATACTCCGTAAGGCCCAATGTTAAAGTACAGTGCCCCCACAAGACCCACTTCTGTCGATTCAATCAAAATGGCACTCGCACTGTGCATAAAGTGTATCAAGGTGAGTTGATTGCCAGATTTAGAAAAAAGTTATCAGACAGTTTTTGAGACTTAATATTTTGAAATTTCAAGTCCTTTCTTTTAAGATTGTCAATATTTACCTTGACCTCATAGGTCATAAATGACTTCCTATATTTCAATCATACAAACTTAATCTCTATCTGCAACCATTTGGCCTCCACAGGCCATCTTGCATATTCATTAAGAACAGTGCCCCCACAAGACCCACTTCCGTCAAATCAATCAAAATGAAGCTTGTACTGTACATTGACGGTAGCAAGGGAAGTTGATTACCCGATTTAGAAAAAAATTTATCACGTGGTTTTTGAGAAATAATTTTTTTAAAATTCTCAGGCCTATCTTTAACAATTTGGGCCAAAATTTCAAGGGCCATAAAACAGACAAAATTATTCAATCAATAATCCAAAAAAATCCAAAAAAAAGTCTGGAGATATGGTCTAGTAGTATGTTATGGCAAATTTACACAAAAATTCATCAGGCCAAAAAAAAGAAAAAAAAATGTTCCGGACAACGGATGCCACACCACGACAATAGCTTATTGGCCCATAGGGCCAGTAAGCTAACTAGGCTGCCAAGGATAATTTTGGCTACGTTAATTGAATATGGGATTTCCCAAATCACCCAAATTAAACGCCATCAGCAATGCGCGAGTGAACAATCCAGCTGGGAAGACCTTCCTTTCTAGGAAACATATGATGCGGCCTAAGTATCCAGGGCTATATTGATGTAATAGTCGCATACCCGTGTTTGTGCTCATGTATGGGCAACTGTACCAGGGCTAGGAAAGTGCACCGTGCTTGGCTATGGTGTGTAGTGCTCACAATAGTCAAACAAACAGGACTTTAAGGGTCAAGCGTGCTTGGGCACAGTATGGATTGTCTTGTGTGAGCGCGCCCTTTGTCACCATTTTCAGTCTAAATGTTGGCAGTGCAGAGACCTGGAGATTATACTATTGAAGTGTTGATTTGCCAGAAGGTTACCCAGATAAGCACCTGCTACTTGTTTGAAGCTAATTCCCAATGATAATAGCTAAGTACAGTGAATGCTGCTCACTTTAAAGAGAATTCCAGGTGCTTTCCTAAATGCAGCACTATTATTATTATCATTATTATTAGTAGTAGTAGTAGTTTTAGTAGTAGAAATAGTGGTGTGAATATTCATATTAATACTCCAAGGGATTGCAGTGCAGGCCACCTCTCCCTACAATACAGTATTCCACGATATTCAAAATCTCAATGCCGAACTGTCCTGCAATTTCTATCTTTCCCGAACGACTTATCAATAGTGACAATTCAGAAAAATTTGATTGGCTTTGGCATTTTGGTGTTATGATCCTGAACTGCCTGCCCATGTTTTTGTTGTGATTCTGCCTTTTTTACCATGTCTGTTTATTATTCTGCTTTGCCTGACCATGATTTGTATTGTGATTCGGATTCCATGCCACGTTTTGTTTTTGCCTTGTCTTTGTTTGTTCGCCATATTCCACCATAGTAGTCATATTCCGGTCCATGCTTTGACTCATACCGTGCATTGCATTTTGTCTCCCCCTGTCTGGTCTTTTGTCATGTGATTGCTCACTGCCCCAGTATTGTGTGCCACACTTTCGGGTGATTTCATTGTTTCTGGGATTTCAACCATTTCTTCCAATCTCATTTACTTCCTTCACCTTGCTTTTCTATTTTACTAACAATACTACCAGTTTGTTGTTTTCATTAAACTAACTAACTAAGACTAACATTGTTTATAGTACTAACTTACTAACAATCCCTAGAGATTGTATAGCTGCACATTACTAATTGACGAACAAGCTCTCAGCACTCGCTCTGCTCTAGTCTCTGCCCCTTGCCTTCACTCAATTTACTTTGCTGTCTTTCAGCAGATTTTCTGCACCTGGCTAATCACTGTTCTGCCTCTCTCTCTGTGCACGGTAGAACTCCCGAACCGGAGCCGTATGTTTGTCAGTAGGCTGTCTCTGTGATCCCTGTCCGCGTTTTGGCTTTTGATAATTTCTTGTAATCAGGAACTTCCTCATGTTCATTCCTTGGTAATTAGTCTGATCCAACTCTCCTGTGCCCTATTATAGCTTGTGACTTCCCCTACGTGTATTTAAGCTGCCGTTTCACTCACAGCTCTTGCCAGAACGTTTTCCCTGCGCTGCGATTTTTGATGCCTTGTACTCTTACTGTTATACTTCTGACTGGAACGTCCCTGATTCTGATTTTGGCTTTTTCTTTGATACTTATCTGCCTGTGTACCGTACCAGTTTTGCCCGACTCAGTTTTGTTTGCTGCCCTGTTAACGGTTCGGATTACGCCCTCTAGATTTCAGCTTTGGACTGAAAAACCCGTGCCTGTGTACTGAACCTGTTTTGCCTGACTGAGTTTAGTGTTTGCTGCCCTGTGTACTGTTTGGATTACGTCCCTGGGATTCTGATTTTGGATGGGTCTTTATACCATTGCCTCCTGCCCTTTAGGGTTAACACCCCAACTTCAATAAAACCCTCTTGCTAAAACTTCCTGGTCTCGCGTTTGGTTTCAAAACGGTACCTCACATTTGGTCTATTAGTGTTTTTATTAATTTTAATGATAACAATCTGATGCAATCTGGATAAAATACTGAAGAGTTCTAGTTACTGTTATCCTAGATTTTTCACCTCTGCTGCTCTCAACCCTCACTGTAATTGAACTAAATCATCCTAAATGCTTCAATTGGGCACTAGCCAGTCAGGAAAAATCATCCAAATGACATGGATTTTAGTTCACTTGTCAACAACTTTTTTAAATATCATTACTGTTTTTAGGTCATTCCCATGGTAATAATCAACTTAGCTATTTTTGCCAGTGTTGCCTCATATTTATACCCCAGTGAAACAAGATGTTAAAGTTGACCACTAAAGTTCCTAATCAAATAAGTGAACTTAACTTAATTATGGCTGGAAGCAAATCAGATACAGTATAAATCATGGGATTTTTGTATTTGAAAAATATTTAATTCAACATTTATTCTTTCCGAGATTTTACTCCTATGTAAAAGTAAATTTGTGAATATTTTGAGTGAAAGACTGGAAAATAGAAAAGATATTTTATTAATTGAGAGTGTTGTTTATTTTTGCTAAGGGTGCCAGTCATTTCTGAGGGCACTGTACATGTCCAAAGAATGCTCCCAAATCCTGAACGGTATCAATTAGAAAATGCTGGCCTACATTTGAAATAAGGCCTAATTCTGAATATTCATAAGGAATATGCGGTTTATGTGACCCTTATTAAATTTTGAATGTCATATTTAAAATATTAGTGGAAAATTCACATGCATGTAATGGCTCTGATAGTTTAACATGCTCATTGCTCTTTTTGTAAAGCAAGATAAGAGGAAACGCACAATAGGAAAAGGCAGAAGAAGATGGATTCCGTTTTCCGGTCAAATAGTCATGGAAGTGCAGTAATTATGCCATGGATTTGCTGAGTCTTTGCTCTGGAAGGAAACAGAAAGCCAGCTTGCAGTCCACCCATCGGCACTTTTTGAGTTATGGGTATAGTCAAGTTGGACAATCTAGCTTTGTTTTCATCTTGTCAGGGTGAAATAAGAAAAAGTATGATTAAAGTCTTCTTTATAGTTGTATTTTTGAGGAAAAAAACATGTTATTAGCAAACACAAAAAATTTTAAGTGATTGCATAATACTAAAGTATGTGAAGGCTGGTGAGCATAGTATCTTGGGGTGGAGGGAGTGATGCGGCAATGTACTTTTTAGACTCAATATTACAGTATTTGCATAAGGTGGTAAAGAAAATTTAGGAGAGCATGGCATTCATTTGGATTTTGGCACATTGGTGGACACTTGAATTGGGGGCCAAAGGTGGGGGGCTGTGGTGCTCAAACCCCCCCTTCCCGCCCCCCCAGAACAGAATACCCACTTTTTTAAGATCGCTGCTCAGCCCCTGAATGCAGAGTAGGCTGAGTAACCCTAATTTTGCTTTTAAAACGTCCTGAGAGAGAAGTTGCCCTTCTCTTCCTGTGATTCTAAATCGGGGCTGTGGCATTTTGATTATGACTTCAGTTCATCAAATTATCAAATATGATGAAGTAGGTAAATGTCCCGGACACTTGGCAGTAATTCCACTATCAAAATCAGCCCCAGTATATTTCTCTGTAGCGCCTGACAATTCCACATTGCGCAGATATACAGTATCAAAATAGCATAGCTTTAATCACTCAGGCATGGCTAAGCTTCAGAGTGGGAAACAATCCTGAACTATGAGCATTTTGGCAAACAGCGAAAGAAATGTCATAAAATAAGACACAATGGGACTATTCTGCAAAATGCTGATATTGATGTGCTTGGAGCCACCGCTATGTATCTTGACTGGTATGAGTTTGTCCTGGAAAATGATGACTGTTAAAGGAGCTGGTTTGATTTAACACCGTAGATAGTACGCTGCCAATCCTCTATTGTAAAAAATGAAACCTCAAAAAGTAAGGCAACCAGCCACACAGCATTTTTGAGTTGGCTAAACTTGAGATTTTGAGTTTGTACAACCAACAAGCGAGAGGAAAATAAGTCAGTAAACACAGGTGAATGGGAAAATCAGATCACTTAAATAAATGCTAAATGTGCCTCAAGTTTGGCTGATGTGGAAAGATACAGTTTGGGTGTACTTAGTGAAATATTAGAAGGGAAGTAATTAAGAATATTGAGATCTTCAGTGCGGCACTTGGTGGGGTGGTTACAAGAACCAAATGACAACAGCAGTGTTATTGAGCAGGGCAAACTGCCACAGTTGCATGAAGAGCCATGATTACTGACCTCAAAGGTGGGTACATTCCTAAAGAGATTGCAGCACAGTTACTCAGAAATAAGAGTCTCTTCTTTTTGGCTGATTGTGGACACCGACCTGCTCGTCTCTGGAGTCTGTGTTGACTCTGGCAACACTCTGAGCGGTGTTGTTACATTCTCTCTGGTTCGTGGATCAGGATATCCAGTACGTCATGTGACTGCCTTTCTGTTTCCTCACGATGATTGTTTTGAACAGTGGTGTATGGTGGCTCACAAATGCCTTCACAGATGAAAATGAAAATGCGTTTGACCAAAGAAAAATTGGCATGAAGTTGGCATAAATGTATTTTGTAACATCGTTTATATTCAGAATTACTTTTTCAGATATCTTAACTGGTTTTGAGGAGGGGAATTCTGTATGGATGAATTTGGGTTCTTTTTTTACAAGTCGTTTGGAGTCTCTCTGTTATTACCTCGTTTTTGGTTTAATACTTCTTCTTCAAGCTTCAGCCTAGAGCTGTTTCGGTGCACTCGTAAGTAGCAGTAGTGCTGTGGCAAAACATGAATACCAGGATAGCTATTCGGCACACCAAACCACTGCAGACTGCAGGAAGTTCACATTATCAGATGTGCATTATTGCCTAACGAGGATAAAATCGCCTGAATTCCACCCACCCTAATACCATGTTATACAGCAGTGAAAAGAGGCTGGTTTTGGTCCAGCTGTTTTGATGGAGAATCAATAATTCGTCATATGAGTAGCACTAGGTTGCAAGTGGCATTCCTGGTGAAGCCTGTTTTTTGCACCATGAAGCACTACAGTGGTGCCCCCTTAATTCATAGGATGAAAAACAGGTTTCACGAGTAATGTCACTTGCGACCTTGTGCTACTCGTGTGACGAATTATCAGTTTCCTTAGAATTTATGTGATACTTGCTAATTTACAGCAGGGCTCCCAACTCTCCCGCAATTTGCTTGAGTTTAAATGACATATTCACGTTCCTGTGCTATATGTCAGCAATTATTCAAATAGTGCATTTCTAAGAGATTCTCAGGTGGAACTGAAGTCCTTGCGCGTAGAAGTTTGCCAGTTTCACATGCGTCAAGGAGTATTTCACCACTAGTAACATGGAAATCAGTTATGACTCTGGACTTCTTACGCTTTTCTTTACTCAGGGGTTGAAAGCAACAGAATTGCATAAAAATGTTTCAAATGGTCTTATTTCATTTAAACAATTTGAATGATCTTGAAACACATTCTCTACAAATGCTACTCCCATTTTCCTCCAAACATACCTTCGTTGGTTGTGGCCAAAAAGTTCAGTTTTGGTTTTGTCAGTCTAAAGCACATTGTTCCAATAGGCTTGAGGTTTCTCAAGCTTTTCTTTGGTGTACTGCAGACGCTTAATTTTGTGTTGAGGTCGTAGGAAAGGCTTCTTTCTGGCAACTCTGCCATGTAGGTCTTTGTTGTTTTAGGTATGCTGTATTGTCATCCTGTGAACGACTAGACCTGTGTCTACTACTCTTTTTTGCAGCTCTTTTGCAGTAATGTGTGGGTTCTGAACATTTCTCACCAGATCTCGGGCCAGGCTATCTGAAAATTTTCATGGTCTTCCAGATCTTGCCTTGACTTCAATTGTTCCATTTATTTTCCATTTTCTTACTATGTTTTTGACAGGGGAAATGAGTAGTTTGAAACATTGTGAGAGTTTTTTTGCAGCCCTCTCCTTAATGATGGAAGTGAATTATCTTGATTTTGACATCCTTGGACAAGTGTTTAGAGGAACACATGGTTTTTAACACCAGACACAACAGCCACCGTAATTCACCTCGAAATGTCCCATTTTGCAAACGTTTCTTCCCTAATGACATGTCCCGCGGCTATGTTCGCCATCTACAGTCACTCCGAAGACGAAAATGAAACATACGCGATTGGTTTAAAAAGGGTTACTTGGTACAGGTTGCCCTATCACAGGACGGGTATCTCTCCCTTTTGGTTTCCCAGTATTTAGAAAGACTTGTTCTATTTCATATGAGCTCGGCCCTTTAAGGCTGTTGCTATTGGGCCTATCCCTCTGTGCATGCGAAGCTCTGAAGATTTTCTTTCCCGTCATTGTCCTGCACAATGGCCCCACTCAGGTCTGCATCCACGGTGCATTACATTCGTGTGACCTGAGTTCGGCTCCCAGTTTTCCTCATTGCAAGATATTGCATGAGGCTGTTCTGAAGATGGGTATTTCTCGAAGAGCAGTACGCCTCTGCCCAGAGTGTAGCAGCTGCTACATTTTGCCGTACGACCCTCACTCACGCTGCGAAACGTGCCTCGGCGCTGAACACACCGGGCTAGCCTTGACGCCTCAAGCTTTCTGCTCTTTTTGTGCCCTCCTACCATGGTGGGAGCTGCAACGGCGGGCTGATGCATTTATGCCCCGCATTACAAGTACCGTAGATACAGAGGAAGCTTATGTAAGATTGGGTCCGTTGTACATTAGAGAGGCGGAGGATTATGAAGGGCAAAAATTAGCTTTTTCTACTCCCTTCATTACCGCTTGTACTAGTGCTTCCCTCTTCCTACTGGAAGGCTTGGAGATCGGTGAGCAGGGGGCCCCGCTTTTGCGGACATCTCCTTTCTCGCCGATTTATCAACGTGTTGCTAGTGAAACGCTGCCGGCAGAGCCTGAAGTCCACGCTTCGGGACTTCGTGTCCTGCAAATGGCGGACCTCGCCACGCAGAAGTTTAACGCGGCGTTGGCTCAACTTGGCCAGCGTGTTCCCGGTTGAGCCCACCGACTGAACCGCTGATAAAACACAGGAAGCTACGAGGAGCAGCGAGAAATGTGTGTTCAGCTTCTTTAAGTGCGGGCTATCTCACAATAAAGAGGCAGCTTCAATGAAAGCAGTTTTCCTCCGTCTCCCCTGAGCGTTCTGCAGCTATTTCTCTACACACTCTCCACCTACCAATATTTCCTGCTGGAAGGGAGGTGATTGACAAAGCGGAGAGGGTGAGAAAGTGCACTCAGTGGGGTCGAGAAAATATTCACCCACAGTGTGCCCATGGCTTTTGGCGAGAATGGAGAGAAAATAAGGGGGAAAAAAATATTATTAAAAATCTGGGTATGGGAATTGGTTTTATTAAGTTGGAGAGACAATCATGATTTACTTACATAAAGGATTTATGTATTGCTGGTTCTGGGATTTTGAGCCTTAAGGAAACCCATGGACAAAAAGTCGGTTATCCTTTAAAATTCCCTGAAGAAACCCATGGGTGTGCATAAAATCTGGGTTCGCAGTATATAACCAAAAGATGCTGTTGCAGTGATGGCTGACTTCCAACCTCTAATCTAACCAACGAACCTGGGATCCGGCCATGGTGTTAAAACCCGGGAACATTAATGGAAGTGACGGTGGTTGTCAGTTAGAAGTTTGAGATACAATCAACTTCGAGATCCAAGCATGTTTTCCCTAGATTATTAATTTTAATTCTAACTTGGATGATGGGTTTTAAGTTGTATTGCAAATTATGGTCTACCCCTAAAAGGTTTATGTAGTACCGGTCCTGGGGATTGGGCCTGAAGGGTGCCCATGGGCTTATAAGCTGGTGCCTGGCTGATCCCCTAAAAGGGGCCCTTTGGTGTACATAATCCTGGGTTCATGATATATTTATGCTCAGTGACTGTGTTATTATTCGGGGACGTCGTTTGAGTAACTGGTTTACACGGACGAGTCTGGTGGCGTAGCTGCCCTGAGATTCATGCATGCTGTCTCTAAACTATACATTCTATTTCTAATTTGGAGTCAGATATTTAACGAGGATATAATTAAACTTGGAATTGTAAATGTATTATGGAGTCAGATTAATTGTAACCGTTGTGCTTTTGTGCCCCGTCCTTTGGACAGAGAGAAATATCCATTCTATTGTGACTCACACCAGCCAGGAGGTTGCTCAAATTAACGCCAGCCAAAAAAAAACATGTGAAACCTTCAGCCCTGGCAATGTCCGTATTTTGGTATTGTTTTATGGGGTTTTACATTACCAAAACTTAATTCTTAATAAACAGAGTAACATACGCTACCAAAGTCCTTCAAGATGGGTTCACCAACAGAAGAACAAGAGTATAAGTGTCATGAATAAATGCCCCTTTCCATAAAATCCCCTGCTTTATTAGTGTTATCTAAAAAAATTACAGCAACACCGTACATCTGAGAGACAGATTTAACAGTTAATATATAGTCCATTATTATAACTCACCACCTTTCCTACCGCAAACCCAGCTTCCACGACCGAACAACTAACTGTCGTCACCAGCTTTACTGCATATTGGCAAATCAACCTCTCAAAATGAGCTCCACGATCCACCGCAGGCATATTGTGCTGTCAGCCAGCCAGTTGCTACGCCGTTAGCCTAGTTGACAGCCAAGCCGATAAAATTTGCCAGTAATCCCACTACCAAACAAAATTACCGACTAACAACATGCCAGAACACACGCCTATACTACAGCAGACAAATTATAAGAGAAAACACGCAAAAAAAGAGGAAAGAATAAGAATAAGTCTCAGAGTGAATGGTTTCTATCTCGACACCACACTTGCTCGTAGAATGCGTTGGAACAGTGAGGAAGAGACTTCGATTACAGTGACTATTTCGCCATCTTGATCTGCTGAAGTGATCTTTGCTAAGTAGCTTTTATGAAGTATCGTCCTACAAGTGTGAAGTTGTGAAGTGTGTTTTGTCAATATCTGAACTAGAAGTTGAGAACTACTTCTGTGGAATCATTTTATACATGATATTTCCATAGAATTTAGATAGAAAAAATTCTATTGAGTTCCCAGTAGCTGACACAACTCTAGAATTTCTAAATCCTTTAACCTTCTACAGAATTCTCAAGGGTTTCCAGTTCTGTAGACCAGTCTAAAGAATTTATTGTGGATAAGAGAAAGGTCTGTAGAATATCTACAGAATTTTCTTTAGCGTTTCTATAGTACCTGAAGTTCTGAAGAAATTACAAGTACAAAGAAGTTCTATAGAGTTCCATTCAGTTCCACAGAAATTATGCAGAACATTTTTTGCAGGGGTATGTGCATGAAGCAATTTTAACACAACTAGTCCCATGTTGTATTTGTACTGCATTGTACGGAGACATGGTTATATTGTTCCTGTTTCCGTATTTTCTCTCTCCTAAATGAGTCTGTCCTCCCAAAATTTGAGTTGAGTCACAGGTTACCTGTCCAGTGACTGGTCTCCTAGCTTGGAAAGACTGCAGTTTGACAGAAGTGAAGACTATAAGACTATAAGAGACTATAAGAGGCAATTAACAAAAGCAGACACAGGAAGCAGATCAGCATGAATGCGAAAGCCTCCGAAACCTGCCCAATTGCTCGCACCAGAACTGCTTTATCTTATAGAACATTCTCTCATTGACTCTCTTTGTTTTTCACACATGCATATATATACTGTGTGTATACTATATAAAAGGAGTATATATATATATATATATATACAGTATATATATATATTAAACTTACTTTCTTTTCATTGGCTCTGGCAACATCCAACAACAGTAACATTCATTGACTGAGCTCCTTATTTTTTCATTGTAACTGAGGAAGCACACAGGACACTCCAGCAATGATTATACAGCACTTCCAGCTCAATTGCAATCAACTCATGCAGATAACATATTCAACTCCTCAGTAGTTAAAAAAAAGAAAAGAAAAAGCAGAAGATGTGAATGCTGAAGAGTGGGCATTGCCTCATTTTTTTGTCTATAGCTGCGGTACTCATGACCAACCTTTATGACTTGTTTATTTTTTTTTTTTCTTGCTGTACTCCTTGTTCGTACTCTAAGTCTGAAATTGCTGGGAGTGTCATTCAAGTGACATATTGCTGAGCAAAGCATTATAAAGCGAGAGTGACCACGTTTACACGTTGTGTTCGCGCAAGGAGTCCAAAGACCTCCATACCATGACAAAAATTGACGGAACCTTATGGTGGTAAAATAAGGGAAGGCTCTTTCCTTCTTTAGCATGGATATCACAACATCCATTGACAATTTGAAAGGTTGACTGGTGTGACAACAACAAGTTTTCGCTGTTCCTCAGACCATTTCAGAGGCGTTCAAGCCCAAAGAAGAGGGACACATTTCTGGATGCTCTTGGCCCACAGCTTTGATGGTGCACAACCTTTAATTAAATAAGTAGGTGTAATGATGAATGGTGTTTATCGGCAAAGGTTTTCTTTAAGTAGTCCCAGCACACATGGTAATATCCATCACAAAAGCCCATTGCTTTATTATGCAGAGTCATCTCAAGGATTGAAGGTAAAGGGTGCTCAGTATTGATTCTGAACCTTGTCTTCTGCACAGCAATTTCTCCTGATTCTTGGAATTGAACAATAATATTATGCACTGTAGAAGGTGAAATTCTTTTATCTTTTATGACAGCATATTGACATTTGTTTTTTTTAAATTGTTGAATCATTGAATCATGCGGTTTTTTGTATTTCACTAATTCTCAGACTTGACCACATTACATGATAGCATCACCTTTTCAACACCCCCACATCCTATATTTTACCATTCCAACACTATTGCTTCCGCTCCTACATTTTTGGTATGTGTTACAGACATAAAATTCAATCAAGTTGACAGGGTAGAGCAGGAAATATTTTGCGCTGCACAGTTTTTAATACAATGTACATCATAGATTTTAAAATCACTGTTTTCCCTGATTCTGCTTGCATTTTCAATGCCATCCCAGATTTTTCAGAGTCAGAGATATGGTTGACTGAAATTGTATGTCAAGATCAATTGAAGGGCTTAGATCCAGAGCGGTCTAACCCACAGAACACAGTTTTTGAGATATTAGATGTCAAAGTTTTTAAAATAGAAAAAGGTAAATAAAATACTAGAAAAGGCAAAATTTTCTGAAGAAATTTTTCAGGGAGAAAAGTTGAAGAGGTTGACATATAAAATGAAGGTGCTTGGAAACTGAGAGGCAAAGGAAATTGCTGAATAAATGTTGAAAAACTTCTGAAATGTAAACACAAGACTTTAAAGCTGAAAGTAATTGGTGAAGGAATTTTGACTTTTCAGCTGCATCATGACCGAATCTACTCCACTTCAACCCAGCTGTAAAAAAAAAAAAAATGGTCAATTGGAGTCAATGAGGTTGACGCATCTTTCTATGGCTCTGTGCATATCTAGGTCAACGCAGTGCATGCTGAGAAATTAGCTTTATTGTGGGGCAAACATGGCAGGCCACTTTGGCAGACTGCCGCAGCTGTTTCTGCTTCCCGAACTGTACAGCGCTGACCTGCCCAAGTTGTGAAATGCTACTATTTGCGGCTCTATGTTCAGTCCTGTGCACTCTGTGTTCGCTAGCTAAATAGCTAATAACTGCAAGCTGCAAGACACCGTTAACAGATATTGTGATATAATTCACGGCTCCCTTTTTATTTCTGTGCTATTATTAGCTAGTTAGCTCGCGAACAAATAGTGCAGAGAACGTGTTTGAAACGAGTTGAACGTCAGCGTTGAAATTGCTATCACCACAAATGACTTAATCAATAGCTAGCTGACGTTAACTATTAAAGCAAGGATGGCAGTTACGGTCATTTTGACACTAATATTTTGCCTGTTTTAGATATGATCGTAAACATATCTTGCTAGTGTGAACAGTTGCTTGTACAAAAGTATTTACTGAAATAGGAGCTTGAGCAATTCTTTTCTGCTTTGCAATTTTTTACTATAGTGTTCTCATGGGCGTGCCCTGCAAGAAGAATGGTCTTTGCTGCCCTAAATGTACTCTCTTGGAGCTGGTTTGAGCGACTGTACAAATGACGATACCGAAGATTCACCAAGTTTGATGCAGAAGAATGAGATTTGTCCTACAGTCGCATCAATCTTAATCCGAACGATGATAATGCTGAGGCCAGGAAAAAGTCAAACAGCTGGAATAATTGAGCCATAATACCGCCAGCCACAATTTCACTGAGCCATTTGAGTTTATGGTTTGGGCCAATGGAGATTTTAGCTGAGGCATCTCTTACATACTACTGCCTTTACCTCAAAGATGGTAGGTCCAATCTACGAAATGGAGATACCACACTAAAGGGGAGAGTCCACTGCGCAAAATATGTCAAAATTGTGCATGTAGTGGCAACAGTGTGGGAACAAGAGCAAGTTATAAAACTGTATTTTTCAACTGACCAACTGAAATTTTCTGTTTCATTTAATATAGGAGTTAATGGAGAATAGGTTTGTACTCACGTCGCTTTTCCGCTCATACTGACAAAATCGTCTGTCCGATTGCTTGCATAATTACATTTTCGTGACCAGCACAACTTTTCCTACAAATTGGATATAAAAATATTTATGTGGAGTGAATACTGTGGGACTTATAGAGCAAGTTTAAGAGAAGACTTCTTGACGATTTTACAGCTGTTCGCCACTCTAGCCGTGATGTCACCACACTGTAAGTTCCCAGAATGTATTGTAACAGAAATTATAAAAAATAATAATAATAAAAAAGTTATTGAAGTTACAAAAAATTTGAACAGAGAAGAAATTATACAAGCTTAACTTAACATTTTGCAGATTGAAAGACGTATCTAGGTCAAAGTACGACAGTGTAAAAAAATTGCTGAATCTACTGGATCAGCACAAAAATGGCTTGATTTAATAGGACCCCAAAAAATGACTTTTAAAATTAAATATCTCAAGAACTAAAAAGAAAATAAAAAATCTGTATGGATGCAACTGTGACGGTGTGTTCGGGAACCACATGCAAGAGAGGGAATCCAAAAATACGATCCAAAAATCGTATGCCTTTATTGGAGTCCGAGTCAAAGCCAAAAAAAATTGGAATTTCCAAGCCACAATACGAAATCCAAAAACGGTGTTGACTAGACAGGCAGGGGTCAGAACCAGATGAGCAGAGGTACTAAAACGATAGGCAAAAATCGTAGTCGATAAACAAAGCCAAGGGTCATACACAGGGCATCCAAACGCAGAAATCGTGGTTGAATTCCAGAAAGACAAAAACAATAAAAAAGGGCAATGGCAGGAATCAAAGTCGGACAGTCCAGTAGAAGAGAACTTTACATATTAAACTAGAGTGCTCGTTAGTACGTTAGTAATCTTATATACATGGATTAGTTGTGTTAGTTGACTATGATACAAAATACAAATGTTAGTCTTGTTAATAATCAGAAAAGAAAAACGAAGGAAGAAAACAAGAATCAAAGGAATATTTTAAACACCAGAATTCATTTAAATCACCCGAAGTGGGTGGGCACGCAGACAGGGAAGACGGACTGAACCAACTAGATCACAAGACAGGGGAGACTAGTGCAATGGAACTGAGAAATGGAATGAGCTAAAAATCTGAATATTACAATAACCAAAAAGAATAAATAAAAGACAAAATCATGAACACAGAACCTGAACATAAAAATAAACCATATCCATGACAGCAACGTAATTCAGAACAAGCTGATTTTTTTTTAAAGTTTGAACGGAATCAAAAGCTTAAACGGTGTAGGAGGAGTTTGTCCGCTAGATTTAGGCGGAAGAAGAAAAAGAAGAAGGAGAAGACTATTTAAGAGAATAGAGTGTCCTGCTTCTGCTGAAGCAAGCTCACAAATTACTCAGAATGTCAGTTAAGAGTTATTGAGTTGGGTTAGACCACTCTGGCATTGATGAACCTTATCAACATCTGTCACAATATGATCCAAACTCTAATTTTTTTTTTTTTTTTTTTTTTTGGGAGTTGGACCACTCTGGTT
The DNA here is from genome assembly GCA_029721435.1 of Gymnothorax reevesii. Lineage (NCBI taxonomy): Eukaryota > Metazoa > Chordata > Actinopteri > Anguilliformes > Muraenidae > Gymnothorax > Gymnothorax reevesii. Next base: position 65,708,091 of record CM056582.1, read on the forward strand.
CTCAGCCATTCAAATGTAAAATTTGGATGAAAACTCAATCACTTACGATAACGATAACGATAACGATAAGTAACATTTATTCAGGAATGTAAGGCCTATCCGGCCCATAGTTCCACTGACAATTAACACAATGCACATATCACAGTGTCACCACCATACATATAAGTCAAACTAGTGCACGGCTTTCATTACTGGTGAAACATATACATGTAACATACTGTATTTTTATGTTAGAAATGTACACTATATACATATATATATATATATATATATATATATATATATATATATATCACAAATCACTTACAATGTTCATAATTTGCCTCATTGTACAAATGTCACTATCTTCAGGACTAATTGCTATCCCGAGAGAGATCGGAACCAGTTATCTGCAGCCATTTGTCTTGAATGCCAGAAGCTTTAATTATGGCAGCTTTCACAAGTTTCTTATCTCAACTGCATCTGAAGACTAAGGAAAGACGACTTAATGATTGATTCAGTTATGTAACGGACTTAACCATTCACAATGCTTGAACCTCTTGGCATTGTGATGAAATGAGATTATGCAATCGATATATCAGTAGGAGAAATACTTTAATAATTGCTGCTTTTGTCTAGTACGAGCGCATGCAATTTTGACCCTGATAAAATGGTTTTGAGATCAAACAGTTAAACTTTGTGGCTGGTGAGACAAACATCTGCATGTTGAGATTTGAAGTCATTTTTGTTTTTAATTCAGTTTCACTTTAGTCTTGTGAAATATTGGCACACAGAATAGTTGCAAAATCTTGAATGAAGCATCATGCATGGCATACATAGAAAAACATTAGCTGTAATCCTAGTGGTCTGAAACTGCTTTTTCCTTTTGTTTCTTGTTGAAATCGTGAAGGGATCCATCTGTTGGTCCATTAAGGGTTAAAGAGGAAACTAACTGAGTGAGGGACTCTTGCATGCCCCTGAACTTGTTTGTGCCTTCCTGCATTTGACGTAACAAACTTTTCTGTCTCGTCTCTTTTTTATTATGCACCACAAGGTCCAAAGATCATGTCCTGTGCATGCATTTAGGTGGTGGGTCTGCTGGTATAAAAACAAGAGTCAAACTGCCACTGACAGAGTCAGAGCTGCTTCTCAGTCTGCTGTGACGGACATAATTTTACTGAATAACAATAAATCTGGGGCCAACAACAGCTTAGACATGAATGTGGCCATGGATGTCATGCACGGCTTCGGGGTGAGCTCTACGCATTACCTGCAGACCCATTATAAAGACGCGCAGGGCTGGTTCCTCTTCGTGTCATTCGCCGCTGACCTCAGGAACACCTTCTTCGTTTTCTTTCCCATCTGGTTCCACCTGCGGGAGTCAGTGGGCATCAAGCTGATCTGGGTGGCCGTGATTGGGGATTGGCTCAACTTAGTCTTCAAGTGGTGAGTAACACCACCTGAGGTCTATGGCCTGGTGACAAAGTTGCTCGACTCGGACTTAGAAGGTTGGTCGTTCAAGCCCAGGGCCACAATGAGATCTGTGCTGCAGTTGAGCCCTGTATTAAGGCTCTCAAAAGCGCATTATTCCAGGGCAGTTGGCCCCTGCTTAGCCTAATGAACTGCTTTAGTGAGTTGTGAGTAAATGAACGGCGTTATGTCTAAGTTGTACTCCCATCAGCCCCAATGCCATTGAAGTCCTGTTAAATTCTATTTTTGCAATAGCCTCAGTATATGTTTCCATGGCTCCCTAGCACAAGCTTGATTTTAAAAAATGACTTTACAAACTAACCAGTCTTCTGGTTTTCAGGGTCCTGTTTGGAGAACGGCCATACTGGTGGGTCCATGAAACAAACTATTACAGCAATGGTTCAGCGCCTCACATCGAACAGTACCCAATGACATGTGAGACGGGTCCAGGTAAATGTACGCCCTCACTAAAGATGTCAGCAAAACCATGTGATGAGCTGTTTGATGGTAATATTTAACAGCATTCTCTGGTATTTCATTGACAATGAGTGTCCTTGTCTCACAAATATTTATTTTTAGAGCTGTTTAAAAACATTGATTCATTATGCAATCTCCAGGTAGCCCATCAGGTCATGCAATGGGAGCAGCGGGGGTTTACTATGCCATGGTGACTTCTGTGATTGCAATCCTGCTGAAAAGTGAGAAAACATCCGACACAATCAACTGGTGAGGGCCCCGTTGCTCTGAAATTCCTGTCCAGCTCTCATATTAGCAGTTGTGCAGCACTCTCTAGTGGTTTTTATTATCGTGCGCTGACTGAATGAATTTCATGATGCTGAAAATAAATGGTCTAACCAGTGCTTTCATGGAATTTTATCACAGATTGAATCCTTGAGTTTCCAAAGGTACCAACTCCAAGGAACACTCTTTTTCAAGAAAGGGAAAAATGTATTTATTTTTTGTCCATGTTATGATCCGTATATTTTTAGTTTAGTTCTTCATAAAGGAGTGACATTGCGATACTTTTGGCTGAAATTACAAGAATGTCCCTCTTTTTGTTATAATTAGACCTCTAATTCATTGGAGTTGGGCCCCTTGGAAACTCAATGAGTCAATAAAAATATGATTTTTGAAAATAAAGCCCAAGGTGCCACTGTGAGTGATAAGATTGTGTTATTAGCGACTGTTTCATGAGTGATGAAGCTGTATTGTTAGACGCTGTATTTACGAATGATGAAGCTGTGTCATTACACCGTTTTTATTGATGAAGCTATTATTTGACGCTATTTTTAGGAGTGATGAAGCTGTGCTACTACACGCTGTTTCAATAAGTCATGAAGCTGTGTTGTTAAAAACTGTTTTTACGAGTGATGAAGCTGTGTTATTTGACACAGTTTTCATGAGTGATAAAGCTTCGCTATTATGCAGTTTTCAGGAGTGATGAAGCTGCATTATTGTGCACTATTTTTATGAGTGAAGCTGTGTAATTACGCAGTGTTTCTATGCATGATGAAGCTGTGTTATTATGCACTGTTTTTTGGAGTGATGAAGCTGTGTCGTTACACACTGTTTTTTGAGTGATGAACCTGTGTTATTAGACACAGTTTATATGAGCGATGAAGTTGTGTTATTCTGCACTGTTTTTATGAGTGCTCTATGTGGCTGGCTTCTCTGTGTCCTTATTTCATGGCTAACAGTGTACCAGCAGAAGCCTACATAAATAGTGGGTCCTTCTTTGTCTCTTCCAGGTGTGTGAAAGGTGGTCTGTGGACATTCTTCTGGGGTGTGCAGGTCTGTGTCTGTCTATCCAGGGTGTTCATCGCTGCCCACTTCCCCCACCAGGTCATTGCTGGGGTCATTACAGGTAAGGCACAGGAGAAAACAAGCCTATGTAAGGACAGAAGCAAGTGGGTGGCATACTTTGTGGCTGTAAGAAATATTACCAATAGTCTCTGATACTTTTGGAGGTTATTAAAACAGCTACAACACTAAAGATATATTTCTTTAGGCATCATTGTGGCTGAGGCATTCTCCAGAGTCCAGTGGATCTACCGTGCCAGTTTGAAGAAGTATGTGTACATCACCCTCTTCCTCCTCACCTTCGCTGTGGGTTTCTACCTGCTGCTCAAAGCAGTGGGCGTGGATCTGCTCTGGACCTTGGAAAAAGCACAGACGTGGTGCGTCAAGTCTGAGTGGGTGAATTTGGATACGACGCCCTTCGCCAGTCTATTGCGTAACATGGGCACTTTGTTCGGACTGGGATTGGGCCTGCACTCACCCCTCTATACTGATAGCAAAAAAAGCACCAGTGCCACTTTCAAAAGTGGCTGTATCATTGCCTCCCTGGTTCTCCTTCACCTATTTGACTCCTTCAAGCCCCCTACCCACACTGCCGCACTGTTCTACCTGCTGTCCTTCTGCAAGAGTGCTACTGTCCCCCTGGCTACTGTCAGCATCATCCCCTACTGTGTAGCTGGGGCTCTAAATAACAACAAGAAGCAGCTGTGAGCTGAGGGCGCACAAGAGACTGATCGTCTGAGGTCCTGGTGAACAGCTGGGCGTGAACTATGAGTCATTTTAATGCAAGGAATAGCTTGCACAGATGCTTAAACCAATTATACAGCAACTCAATGACCATAATTCCAGAACCCAAGACCTTCGTTGTGGAACAGTAGTGCGTTGTTTGAGACTGAGAGTCCAATGAACACTTGAAGATTAATCATTGATCTTGGACCTGAATATTCTTCCCATGCTGTACTTGAATGATCGGCAAAGCTGACTTGATTGTGTAATGTCATCCAGCACTGTTTCATGTCTTACTAGATATGACTTCTTTGTTCTCATGGAGGATACTGCATTCAGACAAGCAACCATGGATAGGATTCATTACTTGCGAGCAAGGTGATGAATTATAATTTCAAGTTACAATTTAGTGTATGGGATATTTTTCCCCATATATGATTTACACCCTGCGGCTTAACTTATTTATCCTTTAATAAATCACAAAGTTGTTGACATGTTTAATGTTAAGACATCATGGTAAAAGTTTAACTGCAGTTATTGCAGTGGATTTCAGAGAAATCAGCATCTTCCACTGCTTAAGAGTTCAATGTCCACAAAGTGAAAGCCCTGTCACAAAGTGCCAGTGACGGTTAATTCTGTAGTTTTTGGCTACAGATTGCTGATGGGTCCAAGGTCTCATGGTGTATATCTCATAGGAAAGAGTGGAGCAGTCCCTGTCTACCAATGCTAAATACAAAACTGTGTACTCAATGAACTTCTGAATGTCCAAGTGAGGCAGTACACATTGTCCAAGTCAGTTAAATATTTTGAGACTTTCCTTAGTTTTTATTTTTTTTTTAACTGTTGTTTGTTCTGCAATGTTCTGTTTTTGAATTTTCCTGGACTATTTATAATAAAAAATGTAAATGCCTTATGTGAAAGTCTTGCTGCTCCCACATGCTATACATTCATAAACTCATATGTGCTTATGAATGCAAAAACATTCAAAAGCACTTGAATGAACAATATTGTCATGCAAAAAGAATACTTACTAGACATAACATTTGGAGACTGTTAATGGATAAACATGAACTTCCTAAATGCAGGTGCAACAAAATGAAACTTGATGAAAAAAGCCCTTGCTTACTTTGGCAATCTTAAGTCTTATACCTGTTTGCAAGATCCTGTCACAAGAAAATAAACAAGACTGGACAACAACAGTCAACAGCAAGTTGCTGATAATGAAATGTATGGTGAAAGGTAGTGGAATTACCAATTCAAGGGAGTGAATCATTGCTAGGGAGAGTCCAGTTAGGACAGGGACAGGAGATTATCTGCTTTTACTGATGCACAGCATGATAAACTGACATACAGCATCGAACATTATGTAAGTAGGGATTTATAGATCGGCAAAAGGCTACCAAAAGAAACAATGTTTCATGAATTCACCAGAGCTCCTATGGTCATTGCCGTTGAGTGGTCTCAAATTTCAGCATTTTTAGTCCAATATGCTTAATGAGGAAGAGTTTATTACAGCATTGCAGATGCTGAAAAATTCCTAAAAAAATTAGATTTAGTTCATTCTGATTGGACCACTTCGTCAAAAAGAGAAAATTTATTGAAAGCATACAGGCATATTAGCATAGAAGCATACATTGGGATTGGCGACTGTTCTGAGAGACCCCTGCCTGTCCAAGCGTGGAACTGAAGGCAGGGAGCTGCTACTAACCGCACAAACAGACCCATGCCGGGCATAGGCCAATTTGAATAGAGAATAAATTATGAATAAATTATGTGGCTGGCAGAATTTCTCTTGATGCCAATACAAGAGAAATATCCTAAGTGAAGTGTACTATATGTAGTGACAGCTCGGCGCCTGGCACGATCTCTCTTTATGCCAATACAAGAGAAATACTCTATGTGAAGTGTTCCATGTAGTAACAGCCCAATAGCTGGCACAATTTCCCTTGAAGCCAATACAAGAGAAATATACTATATGAAGTGTCCCATGTGTGGTGTCAACCCGGCTTCTGGCACAATTTCTCTGATGCTAATATAAGAAAAATATACTATATGAATCATTTCATGAACTACAACGTAGTATCTGAAGTGTTGGATAAACTTTAGAGATATGAAAATGGTGAGCTTAGCTGGGCTGAATGTTGTGTCATGTTATGATATGTACTATGTGTAGTGATATCCGAGTGGCTGTCAGAATTTCAGTTGAAGCTTATTCAAGAGAAATATGCAATAAAGTGTACTGAGTAGAGACAGCCTGATGGCTGGTACAATTGTTTGAATGAGAAAATGGAATCTTTATCATGAGTTGTGTACTGGTGAATAAGTTGGCATGAACTGTGCAGTGTCACTGAATGACTTTTCTATGTGAAAGGAAGATATTCTATGCAACGCGTGAGGTGGTAGTGAGTGCAAAGATGAATGTAGAGCAACTTCGTGCAAGACAACTGCCATGTTGTCATATGATTTAACTTAATACTAGAGATACCTTTTGTTTCATCAGAACTGCACATAAGAAAACAATAAATAAATAAAATATTGCCACAATGCACTTCATTAAACCCCGACCTGAATCTCTTCAAAAGCAAGCCTGTGGCAACAGCGGTAAGGAAAAACTCTCTATTTTAATCAAAATAGGAAGAAACCTTGGGAGGAACCAGGCTTAAGAGGGGTAGTCCGTCCTCTTCTGACTAGCCCAGGGTATGAGTTCATGGTTGGCAAAATGCAATACAGTCCATTTGATAAGCAGTCCAGGATTTGTAGTTTGCTGAATAGACTCCATGGACCAGACCGTTCAGATGGTGGAGACTGGGCAGCACTTGAGTAGAGGGTCAAATGGCAATGATGGCGAAGACCAGCAGCAGTATGCTCAGGGCAGGGCCCCACCGCAGACATGGAAGGAACACAAAACCAGGCAATTAGTCAAGATCAGAGGGAGGAAACAGTGCTGGGGATATACCATGAGATAATGTTGTGCACTCAAGAAAGTTGATATAACAATAACAAGAGCAATCCGAGATTTCTGATCTCCGCCAAGGGATGACGTTGATACAAACCGAGATCTTTCTCTTTGGAAGATTTCAGGCCCACCTATGCAACAAGTTTGAGTGAGATTTGCTAAAACACCCATTCTCATCTTCCAATGACGTCTGAGGGAAAAGATTCTGTCAGATCCGGTAAGCATTCATCAACGGCTTTCATATGAGGTATTACTCAATATAGTTAGTATGATTTAAAAATTTGACCTCAGAGTTGAAATTGTTGATCCGGATCTGGATCCGAACACACACAGATCCAGGTCTTTAACAATATTTTGAGACTGTTCCATCAGAGATGACCTAATTTGGATTAACATTCGGTGAAAATGCTGCAGTGGTATATGAAGAAATCGTCTCATTGAGAAAGTTGATCCCTGATCCGGATCCGGATCAAAGATTTTGACACGGATGATCACCATATTTGTAATGTATAATCCTTGGGCCAAGATCTACCTTTTATGTAGATTTCATCAAAATTCGTTGATTAGTTTTGGAGAAATGTCACTGAGTGTATAAATAAACATCCGGATCCAGAATCCAGATCCAGATCATCACAAAAATTTTATAAAGTCGTCCATGGACCAGGATCTACCTCTGGTGAAAATTTCATGAAGATCCGTCCAGTATTTTTTGAGAAATCCTGTCCAGAGACAAACAAACAAACAAACAGACGGACAAAAAATAAAAAATAAATCGACTCGATCGCATAACCTCCTTGGTGGAGGTAAAAATTGCATGATTGCAAAATATGAAGAGCATTCATGAATCTGAAAGCTGCTAGAATACCCCAAAACCAATGATACAGGCAAAACCCAAAGACCAGAAGCTAATGCCAGCGTGCTTTTAGACGCAGAGACTATGTGGTCATTATTAAGGGCTTTTGGGTTCAACTAGCAGTCTATAGGACATTCTGAGCTGGCAGAGACAAAGCGATTTTGAAGAAAATGATGGGCAGATGACCAAAGCACAAGCTAGTTTGCGGACGTAGAGTAAATATGGTGAAGTATCAGAAATATGTTGCCGCACCATAGCATTGCTGAGCGTGCAAAAGATAAGCCACATCTTGAAGATGTGATCTTGATGTTAGCAAGCAAGCCAGGGCTTAGTTGCTAAGCAAACACACAGCAATCATAATTCTACCCAAACTAGGGTATTACATTGTATTAAGTACAATGATGCAAAACATTACTGCCAAATTATGGGGAAAACACAGAGCTTTGGCAATTGGAAAGGCAATGCAAATATAATAGCAATTCATTTTCGAACAAGGTTTAGTATGACCTGCTTGATAACAGAATTCCAGTGCCAACTGGAATGGCTACTCCAAGTCCTGATCATTCAACAGCATGAGGTAGAATTTTTGGCTAGAACCACATCCACTAATTTTTTTTAAACAATTGTTGAGCACTCCAGTTCCTGGCATTTGTTGCGGGTTTGTCACGAGGTGTATGCAATGCAATTTGCATCCTGTTACCTTGACTGGACACTGCTACCTATGGCAGCACCTTCTAGGGATAGACGAATAACACTAACAAAGGAGTAGTTGCGGTATGACTATTGATAACAAGAATTCAAGCAGCATAACAGCAATTGCTTTAAACATTCATGGCGATCACAATTTGGTCCAGTCATTTGACAGCAGTAAGGCAACCATCATCTGAATAACGCCTAATCCATTTTTTGCCACTGGGGGGGGGGGGGGGGGTTATACCCGCGCCAAATTTTCACGTCGTATAATTTCTGAACAGCTTGAGCTAGGACCACCAAATTTGTTGACTTTTCCTGAAACTTGTCTGGGAACAATTTTATATTTTTGTGCTGCCCTAAATTTACTGTTTGACAAATGATACCAATTACATCAAAGATTCCTTAAGCTAACACATAAGGCAATGTTTCAAAATAAGCTACGTTTTAAGATAAGTAAGCTATGCGCAGGCTGGCCTTCATAACCGAGAACTTTGAGTGCAGCAGTATAGCAAGGGCAAGCATAACATCAAAGAACAAGAGCCACATGAACTCCGCCAAGGTGCGGTAGCCAAAATAAACATTGTTATAGAAGTATGCAGCGATAATGAATACCACAAACCTGTAGGAGGTGGATCTGCTCTCATGCAAGCAATTGTTGAGCTAGCGCACCGAGGAACAACTAATCGGGGAACTTAAATAAGCCCAACATATTACCGGCCAAGTGATCATGTGACAAGCAAAGCCAGATGACAGCCAAATGCACTCAGGTGTCTCTCAAAGGTAGAACCTCCGACATTAAGCAATCTTGACTCCGCGGCATATGAGAATTTCAGTCAAAGCTCCATTTTGTGCAGTAACAGCTCTGCTTAAAAACTTGTTTACAACTGGATGGAGATGCTGAGCTGAAATAAACAGTTTGCTTCACTTGATATATAGGACTAAAAATATGAGGCAATTCTGAGACCATGCCTTGGGGAGCTGAGGTGCTTACACAAGGAGTGGCCCAGAAAATATTCAGAGCCATATTCTCAGAGTGGCACTGGTAATGGAGTTGACATCTCAGAATTGCATGAAATTTGGCAGAATGATTCCCACGCATGTGTAACAGGATATCCCGGAGTTTGAGCTCAGAATTTTTCTCTCTATGGCTAAGCGACACCTATAAGTGGACAAATCAGGTACCAAATTGAGCATTTTTGAGGAAAAATACCCATTTTTGAAGGAATATTGTGGACTGCTTCAATGTGCCAAACAAGTTATGATTGTATCTGATACTGGGATACCCACATTTTTAAAATGTGAAAGTGTCACCTGGTGGTCATGTTGGTTATACATGGAATGACAAGAAATCTTTGTATAGGAATTTGTATTGTAACAGGAATTTTATTTTTTCATATATAAATTCAGGCTTATTTTAATTTTTTAAACCAGACCAGTGCCTAATTCATCTTACCTGTTTCCTTATCAGACAATAAAAGTTTTAGTTTGGCACTTTTTTTTTTTTAGATATTTGCAGCATAATTTTTCGTGTTTGTACAGTGGATTAACATTAATAAACATACACCTGTGGGGATGGGTAGACAGTTCATTTGAACTTTTCTTTGGGCTAAACAAAACGTTATGACTTGACGTCAAAGTCTTCCAGGTTCCATTTCTCCCACATCCAACAGGTTGAATATGAGAACCGACTGTTCACTTGCCGTTAGAGATCTATCTGCAGACTTTGACATGTGTCGTTGAAGGCTCGCTCACCCAGTCCCATCAGTAACCCATGTTCTTGTCACAGTAAGGAGTTATCTCATTGTCACCTTTCCTATCAATAACTATCAAAATAAAAATTAAAAGCAAAATAAGGAAAAAAGTGACACCTCATTGGAGAAATATTCTTGGAATGTCCCAGTCAGCCAATCCAGATGTGCGTTCATCCTATCCCTGATTTCTTCACCCCCCGTAGATGATATGGATGATGATTTTCTAAACATCATTCTCCACTTAGGACACCTGTTGCTGCAGTTTGCTATTCCCTCAGTTGCATCTTTGCATACTCCCAATGAGCACTTTAAAATGGTTGAAAATAGGCCAGCTCCGCTCAGCATGTTGTGGTGTTCTTGTCTAGAAGTCTACATATTTTTGAGGTTGCCTTGTTCGTGAATAATTGGAGGAAGACAAAATATTCAGAAGCCATCTTTATTCCCTCGGTGAGCAGTCCCTGGCCAGGCAGTGCTAATTCGGCATTCTTTACAGAGGAATATTTATGGGAAAAACAACCAACTGTGCTCCAATCAAAATACATGGGTTGTAACCATCTCATCTCTAAAAACATTGGTCCAATCACAATTCATGGGTTGTAACCATCTTGTCTTTAACTTTTTTTACTCTCCTGCTTTGTTTTTTAAATAATGGTAGAAAATTTTCACTATAGGATGTAAAAGAACAAAAGGAATATATACTAAATTGGACTGGAAAGTTACAGTTTATGAGTGGAAAAACACTTTCAGATGAAAAGGATACAAGCAGATACATAAATGATTCAATTGATTATGTTTTCAGTCACAACTTATGATTTTACTGAAGAAATCAAATACATCCGCTGATTACGTTTTTGAATCAATTAAACAGAAGCCTGCTTACTAATCAAAGCAACAGAAGCGTACTGCTTATGCATGTGGGAATTACATTGCTCGTTTGTGTGTGTATCTGTTCGTGTGTGAACTGTTTGTGTGTGTGTATGTCTGTGTGTGTACATGTGCTGCCTGTGTGTGTGTGAACTACATGTCTGTGTGTACTGCTCATCCCCTCCCTACATGTATTTGAAGTACCTGTATGTGTATGTGTGTGTTATGTTATGTGTGTGTGTGTGTGTGTGTGTGTGTGTGTTACTGCTGCCTACATAATATGGTTATTGATTATGATTATTGATGGCTAAATATAATCTAAATCTAATTTTTGTTTACTGATTAGTATGAGTAATAAAATGAATGACAAAAAATATATCATCAGTATTAGTGAATATAAAGAATCATTAGTAAATATAATGAATAATACTGAAATATAATCCTCAACAAGCACACATGGTCCGATATGTTTGTGACGCCATTGTGGACAAATGTCAGTCGAAAAACACAAGGGTAGACAAAACGTTGCACAAGAAATCCAGTTACTTTGCAAAACCATAGATAATGATCAGATTCTGTGCCGTCGTTTTTTTTTTCTTTTTGTGGTTTCAGACAGCATCTAAATAAGTTCACAAGGGATAGAAGTAAAACTTTGTTAGGCGCAAATGATATCTTTCATTTATGCTGTGTTCCATCTTCATTTACCCTGAAATACTGTATATACAGATTTTTACACCATGACAGAAATCCCAAATAGTGTTACCTTTATTATGATACCAAAATTATTCAAATTGACCAAGTAGTTGCAGAGATATTCTTATTTCATTTTGGGCATGTCATTTTCAAACGAGAGGCTCAGGGCTTATGAGGTTAATATATCCTTTCAAACTCAAAAATGCTAGTTCTGAATCAAAAATACAAAATGTGTCACTGTCCAATGAATTATGGTGCTTACTGCATAAACCTGAAGTTAAATAAGGTTATTCTGCAAATATGACTACTCATTTTTCATACCTGTATGACTTGTGTGTCCGCTGATGTCATAATTTTCCAGCAGCAACACACAGAACAAAACATCCTTTCAGCATACATTCCAAATTTTACTTAGAAGAGACAGGCAGAAGGAATGAATGAATGTGAATCAGGTTTCTTTTATTGAAATGTTAGTGGTAAGGCAATGTGGCATTTTATAATACACAAAACAAATAATATTGTTTGGTATACATTTCATAAAATATAAGCACAAAAAAATTAAATGCATTGGTCGGAGTGGATTGATTTTGTTCACCCTCTGTTTTTTTCCCCAAAGGGCTCTGTAAATCACCAATGAAAGACAATTCTTCTTTGTTTGTTGTGGCTGCAGATAGTTGATATGAACCAGTGTGCACGATCAAGAAGAAACATTCTTTGGTTGTAAAATCAACCACACTGAGCAGACAGGACAAAGGGAATGTTTCAAAGCTGTCCTAATCACAGCCAGAACCCTTCTGAAATCATATAGAGCTGAATGGAGGCATAACATACAAGATTATGTGCAGTTACAGTGTCAGTATATTTAAAAAAAAAGATATTGCAGCAATGTCTGTTACCTTTTAAAGCAATATAACTACACTAAACAAAAATAAGAAAAAAAAAAAGTTTTCATACTCAGAGATGCATCCTTATGTCTGTTGAATTGGCCAAGCAATCACTTTCATTTTGATCGCCAGATTGGTTAACTTTCATGTTATGTCACTCGCGGGTCTAGAGTGTCGGTAAATATGGAGGTTCATTGAGGTTGAAAATTCTGTCACTTAATATAGTTTCGTTTTTCCAGGGTGTAAATGAATGTGGAGTGACAGTGAATAGATTCATCTTTACATATTTACATCAAATTTGAGTGGCTCACATAAATCCAAATTGTTGCTATTGATCTGAAAGCTATTTTTTTTTTTGTAATCACGCAGTTATTGATGCAGCACATTTACATATGGCAGTGATTTGGAAGAACACATGCAAATTCATGCTTAAGCATAAAAGAAAAGACAAGTGATTTGCATCTGTACTGTGATCGCTTTTTACTTGTGACAAGTTCAATGATGTAATATAGCCTTAGCCTCTTAGCTCTTTGGAGGAGTCACTGCACCTGTCCTCACAGGCCCTCTCTGCTTCCACCAGAATCTGTACTAATCCCTTGTTGTCCCTATTTAAATCTCTCAGTCCATTTGGCTTGGTGACAGTGTTCTGTCTATCAAATTGGATAAAGTCCCATGGGCACATTTTTCTATCCAGCCTCTGTCCAGCATTAGCATTGGAGCTAGGTTGTTAAAAGACAAATGACTTGGATGAAGCTAACTGCAACCCCATGAGAAGCAAAACTCTCACAGATTGACTTCCTTGGTCCTGTGACCCCAGCTAACAGTTGGAGTTGGATTGTCCACTCTTAATTTCACATAATGAAAGCTGACTGAGGGCAACAACTTGCCGTAAATAGGTTCCAGTCAATTAGTTGCATTTATCTCCGCTTTCTTCTAGAGGGCCCGTACAGATCAACATGCTTCCTGTGACATGAATGGAAATGGTCAGCTCAGCTCAAACCTGTCACAATGAAACTATGCACCCAATTTGTCAAAAAGCTAATTAGCACCTTTTTCATACCAACACATGCCATGTAGTGGAACTAGGCACTTTCAATTATATTGTATTTGACTGCACAATTATCATATTCTACAATGCAGCACTAAATATTGAACCTGAAATAAACTGTGTTCAACAGTTGCCTTTTACTTAAGACACTCCGAGTGGCTATGCATTGCCATTTAACTGTTATCACCAGAAATACCAAGGCTGAAGGCAGAAAATTATTATCGTAATTCTGTTTTCATAAAGCTGATGAGAAATGTTTCGTTTCTGTTGTCACGTCTTTAAGAAGTCACACGTTTGCCGCAACTAAATGTTCTGGAATTTTTAAATGATATTCTGAATTCTGGAATAGTATCAGGCAGTGCAGCAGTGAAGGCGGGATATAATGCAAACTTGTTTTGTGTTCATATCTTTAAACAAATAGCGATGCATTGAAACTGTGCACAAATATGCATACATTTAAAATAAACAATTGAGAAAGCAGATTATAACTCTTTACCTTCTTCCATAGTGTTCACAACTTGTAAACAAATATTCTGGTGAAAACTGCTCGGCCAATGTTTACCGACAACAGCTAAATACATCATCTTGTTTATTTTTAATAAATTCGGATCAATATCCTTTCTCAAATTACCATTTACAACTTGAATATTTTTGCAATGCCATGAAGGACATGTTTTTTAACACGTATTTCTCAACGTGATTGGTAGTCATATCATCAGTCCAAGCAATGTTGAGCACAGGCAGGGGTGTTGCCTGTATTCTTTTTTTTCCCACAATTCAGTCAATGTAAATGTCTGGGAAAACCGTGTTGTGATTGGGTCATTAAGGTAGTTATCGAGCCTTCATTCCTTTGATTTGATTGGGTATTTTTCGATAGTGAAACCCTGCATAGACCTACATATGAACACAGAGCTTGCTGACACATATTTGCAAGTATCAATTTGAACATTCAAAATGTCAAAGATTGTGATCCTTACTGATCATCAGTTTGCTCTTTATGAAACTGAATGACAAAAACTGGCACTGATTGATTATTTTATGTATTTGATAACACCAAATTCCAGTTTTAACATTCAGTTTTGGGGTTAAGCTAGATCTTTTTGACAGGTTGAAATCTCTCTCTCTCTCTACCTCTATACCAAAATCACACAGTATTATCATTTGAAATACTTTGTTGTAAAGCATTTGGAGTCAGTAACTGCCTAAAGGCTGTACCCCATAGACATCACCAGATGTTCGGTTTCCTCCATGGTGATCCTCACGATAGTTGCTCTCTGTTTGTTTTTTGTTTTTTTTTTGTTGTTGTTTGGGGCATCTGGTCCTCAGCAAGTAAAATTCTTGCTCAGTTTTATTCATGTTAGCTAGGCAATTGTGGAACTCTCCACTTCTTTGCTTTAATAAGTCTTAGTTTGATTTCTCAGCATGCTTTGGGTCACACACCATCTGCATTTTAAAGCACCATGATATATGCTATATATAGCTATGATATAGCTCTATACGATTCATAAATCATCCTGCCGTATTTGTCAGCAGTTACATCATAAATGAATGCGATGGAACTTGATTCATTGGCAGTGTGCATCGTAACTGGTGACCTAATTTCACAGATGAGGTGGTCTGCCTGGGATCACGGGCTGTTCTGCCCCTTCTTCATATTTTACCCTTCCCACATTCTAGTACAAGATGAACTTTGCCTCATCTGTCCATTGGGTGTTGTTCTAAACAGTCCAGACTCTTTTAGATTTTTTTTCTTGTGAAGTTTCCTTATTTTGAGGCTTATAAATGTTTCCTGCGGCAAACATTTCCCAATGAGCACTTTTTTTTTTGCTCTGGTGAAGGCCTCTCTTAATTCTTGACACTGAAACAGAACTGTCTACCACTTTAAAAGTAAGGGCATTTCTTCGACAGGGATAGCATTTTTCCGTCATTCACCACAATTGCTATCCATCATCTTCATGGCCTTTTGGTGTTCCTAAGTTGGCCAGACAAAATGTTTTATGTTGGCTTCCAACACTGTCAGTGACAGATTCAAAATGTCACACTTGAAATCACCTCTAGCCCTTTTATGTGCTTACTTGTAATTCAAAGGGAGTAACACAGACCTGGCCATGGAAAAGCTGTGCAGTAAATTGTCCAAAACAGTTTTGTCTCTTTAAACAGGGAGAGCTAAGTATAAGAAGTCACATTCACCAGATTTGGATGTAAACACCCCAAATTAAAGCTGACCTTTGATCACATTTTAACAATAATGTGAAAATCCAAGTACTTAAGGTTGTGTGTGTGCATATATATATATATATATATATATATATATATATATATATATATATTTACATACACACACACACACACGCAAATGAATGTTTTGTATCATGTATATACTACATATATACAGTAAATATTTTATATGTACTGCATATGATGTATTAAATAACTATATATTTGAAGATATGTGATAATATAGAACATTTTAAATATTATATATAAAAATTATTAATACATTTATTCATGTTCATTTTGTTTAGCTGAGAGTAAAATCTCCATTACATCATCAAGAATTTTGAGGTTATATCTTGCACTGAGAAACAATCCTCACATAATGGAAAATATTTGATATATGCTCTTCCAAAAAAGAAACTATACATTGTTGTCAGCATCAATTTATTATACATGAAATGTTTTGACAAATGTGGAAAACGTATTGAAAAGAAAGTGTAATCAATTATTGATTACACTTTCTTTTCAATATGTTTTCCACATTTGTCAAAACATTTCATGTATAATAAATTGATGCTAACAACTATGTATAGTTTCTGTTTTGGAAGAGTATATATGTTCACAACTGTGGATATGGGGCCATATCACAAAGAATCGCATCTTCACGCTAGGAGTGCCCCACTGTGATGAATAAAGTTCATAGCAAAGAGTTGCCTCTTATAAGTGACTGACAAAGCTGCTGAGAGTACCTGTAACTCAACACTTGGGCGAATGCTTACAATAGGAGTAGGGGGAGCAGTTGACCTTGTTGCTGAGGATGATGTTGTGTTTCATGTATAAGTTTATTCACAATGACCACAGTGATTGGGTGGCTGTGTCTGAGTCTCTTGCTAACAATCCACCAGTCAAACGCTTTCATTCATGGAAAGGAAATTTCAAAAATAGCATGAATGTGAATGTCTCCTATTGAAATAAAGGCCTTTCTGAAAACTTTCAACTTTCTTCAAACAACAAAGATGATTGTTTTGCAAATGAATGCATCAAACAAATGTGAAAGAAATCACCATTGCACATTGTTCCCAAATAATAATCTTCCTGTCCGGCACTTCAAAGCGGGTTGCAACAGAATCAGGATGAAAATTAGCATGAACTCCTGGGTCTCATGTTTATAACACTGCCTTTCGGAGTTGCAGCTGATTAATACCCGTGACTACTGCATTTCACTCAGAAATAAATGCCAATTGTACCCTTTCACACTGAATACAAAAGCCGGATGTTGGCAAGTGTTAATAGGTTTTTTGGCCAATGTGAAAGGGACTTGCGTGGAAAAAATAGGAGCCCTCAAGTAATGAGTAAATCTCATTTTCTTATTATTATTCCTAAATCGCCCAGTTAAGAGGTAATTTTAGGCTTAAGATTCTTTGTGAATATGGCCCCTGATCCCGGTGTCCAAAAAAAAAAAAAAAAGAAAAAAAAAAAACAATTTAGTAATGATACCATTGATTTTATCCTTCTTTCCCGTATAAGGACTGAGTTAAATATCTGGTAATAAGCAAACAATTGGATGATGAACTGACAGTACATGCCAGTGCTGACAAAAAACATACAGGCGCAGATTTTTGCTCTGCTGCGTTGTGGGAATATGAGGTGGGCATAGAATTCATATTCAGATTGTTAAAATCTAAAGGGATTTTTCCCCTCTACCAACTGTGTAAATACTAAATGAAGCCCCAGCCCAACAAGAAACGGTCCTTTGTTAGTGTCATGATATCGCATTCTACCCCTTCTATCTTTCCTCCCTTCGCCCCCAACCCTGACTGGAATGCTCTAGTCACTGTCTCTCTCATGGTCCTCATGGTACTCGTGGTCCTCATGGTCCGGATCCTCCAGCACCAGCTCAGAGTCTTCAGCCATCTCCAGCAGGGCCTGCATCTCTGGGCTGTCCTCGGTCACCATCTCGGCCGATTCCCTGGCCTCCTCCATCTCCTCTTCCCCAGCCACTTCTACCATCTCTGTGCCTTGCACCTCCACTTCCCCCTCTCGGATCTTCTTCACGTGAAAGGTGAAGGGTGGCACTTTGTAGACGGCTGTCTTGGAGCGGGCGTACACGGTGTGGTCAGGGGTGAAAGACTTCTTCATCTTTTCGCGAGAGGACTTGAGCTTTTCCTTGCGCTCAGGATTGACGGTTATGCGGGTGCCCAGTTTGCCCATTTTCTTCTCGATGTTTTGCCGGGTCCTCTCCAGGTTCTCTTTTGTCTTCAGCTTGGTTCTCTCTAAGTTCTCCTTGGTCTTCTGGCGAGTCTTTTCAATGTTGTCCCTGGTCCTTTGTTTGGTCTTCTCCAGGTTCGCCTTGGTCTTCTGTTTGGTCTGCTCCATTTTCTCTTTAGAAAAGACCTTCTTCATGTTGTCCATCCGCTGTAAGCTACTGGTTTTGATGCGCTTGATGCGTTCAGCCCGTGTTGGTTCGATAATCTCCTCCAGGTCCAGCTCCTCCTCAGAGGAGGGGTTAATGTCGGCCTTCTCTGTGGCCTCTACATCTTCCTCCTTCACCTCTGCCACACCCTCATCCTCCGCTGCCTCCGACACCTTCATGGACTTAGACACAGACACCTTGGAGGGAATCTTCACTTCGTCCTATTGACACAAAAGATAAAACAACCAATCATTACGAAGCTGAACTCGAATGAAGCATAATTCATTTTCAACTCTATTGACAAATTCTGAGGCATTTTGTATGTACCATGTGTGTTTATGCACACGCAGAAAACTCCATAATAACTTCACATAATAATTATAAATACACAGGAAAAAAAAATATGTAGAGGCCAATGAAGATTTTCACTGGAAAAACCAAAACGCAATTTAATTTTAGCAAGTATATGCTACCCTTAAATTTTGATTTGAAAGCTGACTCCTATTGGTTTTTTGAGCTGCAAAAGGAAATATACTGCTAATGAAATGCTACAGTTTTACTTTGTACTCATTGCAATATTTGCTATAAAGCCTGTTGTTCCCACAACGCCACACTACTCCGCTCTGACCTGCAGTCGTCCAGCGTTGCCAGTCTTCGAATCGATGAGCAGCACCTGATTCTCATCACTGCCTCCCACCCTCATATAAAGCCTGTTTGTGCACCTGGCTCCATTAAGTTGGTTCCATTAAAATTTCTGTCTGGAAGTTATGCTTTTCTGAACCCAAGATTCTGTAACTGTTGTAATTCTGATCTGTCTGTTATGGTTCTGATCTGCTTTGCCATGTACCCGATCTGCTTTGCGATGTTTCATTATGTTCTGTCTTGTTTGGATTTCAATCTCTGCTTTGCCTGACCATGCTTTGTATTATGTTTTGTGGTTTTGATGCCTGATTATGTTCATGTCTTGTCTAGTTTAGTTTTGCCATGTTTGCTATTTTGCCATATTCCATTCCTGCAGTTATATTCCGGTCCATGTTTTTGTTTTTGCCATGCATTGCACTTTGTCCTCCCCTGTCTGGTCTTCTGTCATGTGTTTGCTCACAGCCCCAATACTGCGTGCCACTCTTTCGGGTGATTTAATGGTTTCTGGATTTCAACCATTTCTTCCCATCTCGTTTACTTCCTTCGCCTTACTTTTCTATTTTACTAACCTATACTAACAATTTGTTGTTTTTGATAAAGTTGCTAACCTTAACTAACATTGTATATAATACAAACTTACGAATGAGCACTAGGGATTGTATAGCTGCACATTACTAATTGACTAACGATCTCTCAGCATTCGCCCTGTTCTAGTCTCCGCCTCTTGCCTTCACTCAATTTACTTTGCTGTGCTTCTAGCAGATTCTCTGTCATGGTGTTGGCCTGCAGGCCCTTCCCCCTGCTGCATTCTTTGCCTCCACCTTAACGAGCCACGCCTATTGCTTGTTAAGGTGGAGGTGAAGTTCTTGTATTTTGGGCTGCACCTGTGTAGTAGTCCCTGCTGTAGTCTGCTGTGATGCTCCCCTCTGGGACTGTTTTTAATCATTATTTATATTTAAGAACTTCTGTTTTTACTCAGCCTGTGCGTTTGTGTCCCTTTTACCTGTTTGGGAACATGGTCCCAGCGCCCGCCGGCTTTGCCTCTTGCCGGTGGGCCGAATTCCATGACATTCTCTGCACCTGTCTAATCACTGTTCTGCCACTCACTCTGTGCACATAGAAACCCCTAACCGGATCTGTTTATTCTGTCTATAGGCTGTCTTGTGATCCCTGTCCGCGTTTTGGCTTTTGCCCATTTCATGTGATTAGGTTCTCCCTCATGTTTGCTCCTTTTTAATTAGTCTGACTTCCTGCACCTGTTGTCTGTTTAGCATGTGACTTCCTGAATGTGTATATTAGGAGTCTTCTCACAGCATTATCTTGTCAGAATGTTTCTCTTAGTTTGCTTGTGCCACGCTTTTCCTCGCCTTGTACTCTCAGTGATTCTATTCTGACTGGACTGTCCCTGTTTACAATTTTTGGCTTTGTGTTTTGGATTATTGTTGCATCTGTGTTTTTTAACCCTTTTCTGCCCGACTACGAGTCTTGTTTTTGCTGCCCAGTTCACGGTTTGGATTACGTCGACTGGATTTTGGCCTGTGCTTCTCTGACATGCCTGTGTACCGAACCTATTTTTGCCCGACCACGAGTACTGTGATTGCTGCCCTGGTGTTCAACTCTGTTTTTGCCCAACTGGATTGTTATTATTTTATTTCATTTTTTTTTAATATATTGTGGACTTTGTACCTTTTTGCCTTCTGCCCTGCGGGGGTTTTCCCCCACACTTAATAAAATCACATCTACTGCACTGCTTGGTTCTCGCGACTGGTTCCTGAGCGTATCATCACAGTGTTTCTGTAGTTCTTGACGTGGTTTACTTTGTGCATAAGCACATGTAATAAACCTGATTTTGGCTTGGAATTGGCATGATATGGAGGAACCATCACTGGGCTGAGAATTTCATGTCAAGCAAAGTGAGACTTAAATCAAGCTAAAATTTTCTTCTTGAAAGAAAAGATTATAAGCAATTACAAAACGAAACAGACAGAATTTTACCAAACATAGTTTTTGCAGATGCATTCATCAAAACAAATTTACAATTATATCATAGAATAATGTATTTTGAATGGCTACACAATTGATCAGTCGAGGTGCAATTGATATATAGCATCAATCATCTCAGTCATAAAGTGCACAAGCTACAAGGTAACCAACATATGTCAAGTATAGCAGAATAAACACAATCATTAACAAGAGGCTCCTCCGAGCCTGTACCCAGGCCGCGCATGCGCAGGACAATCGCAACCCCGAAAAAGAAGAATGGAGCCGAAACTTAGAATCACAAGTGTTACAATACTGGGGAAGATGGGTTATTTGAAGGGGGTGAGGACTACAAGTGTGAGACTGAGATCTGGGTCAAGCACTGTCTGAGGAGATGCGACTTCAGCAGATCAGCAGAGGCTGTTTAATTTCTGGGGGCACAGGCAGGTCATTCCATCATGAGAGACCACTGGCAGCTTTCAGCTGTACTGAAAATTAGTGAAGTGCAGAGGATCCCTTGAAAATGATTGACCTTGACCTGTTATCGATTGCTTATTTATATTGAAATTACATGAACTACGAAAACACTTGGGACCACCAAATGAAGCCAGTTCTCCTCATTAAGGTAAGAAAACTGATAAGCCTTGATCTGTTTTCAATCATTTTTCAAGATCAAGTTTTCCAGTGAGGTGAATAAACCATCAACATTTAAACACAACTTGCTTCTTGACGCAATGATGCGATGATTTAATTGAAAATGTTTAATTCGCTGTCTAATTAAGATGAATACTATGTTAACGTTTGTGTTTGCTTGAAGCACATCTTGCATTATCTAATGTCAACGTCATGACTTTAATCATAACAAGGAAGGTGTAACTTGGGACAAATATGCGCAAATTAATAATATAAATTGAAAAATTACTTTAGCGTCAAATTGACGCGTTTTCTTTCTCATGTTACCCATGCAAGGAAAACTGGCCACACCTGACAGTGTTTTTGACGTTTATTTCGGGGGTGTGTACACTCTACATTAGAGTCATTTATAAACAGAAGCTGCTTCCAAATAGTAAAAAAAAAACTACGGGCTGTCCACTAATTGCTAACCACATTTCTTTAATCTTTGTGGAAAACATCAAAAGAAAAATAAATTACTCAGTTTTGTGTAAATTGCAAATAAGAATGGAATGTGGTGATTTAAACTGTATATTTAATATATAGGGGGTTTTTTTTGTTTGTTTTTTTTTTATAATCATGACAGCACATATATCAGAATATACTTTTTTATAATAACAAAAGGAAAATTAAAATATTTGGACATATCATTTCAGTGTCATTTAAGCTTTAAGTGCCAGTTATACACTGGACAAAGTGCAACTTAAAATTATTCAAAAGCCATTCAACACAGTGATTGGCATAAGTAAAAAAAATACATATATTGTGATATATGCGCTGTCGTGATTATAAAAAAAAACAAACAAACTCTTCAAAAAAAACTCTTTATCGTAATATAAGATTTTGGCCATATTGCCCAGCCCTTCAATGCACTGATAAACTTGCTCCTGTCCCTACATTTTTGAAACCTGTGGTTCAAAATGAGCACATATTATAAACAAGAAAAAAACAGAAAATTTCTCAGTTACAACATCTGATATGTTGTCTTTGATCTATTAAAAATTAAATTTACATTTTAAATCACTGAATTCCATTCTTATTTATATTTTACACAGTACTGAGTAAATTATTCGGTATGGCAGACTCTCCAACCCTTCTTCCATTTCTCCTCATCCTTCTTTTTGTACACGGGTCCTAGTGGATCATTGCTGATCCTGCAGTTTGCTCCCCACCTGCCCAGTACATGAAAGGTCAATAAGCAAAGTGTTATGATCCAGAAACTGCACTTATTGCATAAATAGTTATTTGCAGTTAATCTGGTGTATTTGTGCACCATTGGTAGTCACAAGTGGTATCTGCATTGGTTCAGCATTCACAACAAAGGAGCCATTATTATTACCAAATATTGGAAAAAAAATTATGAAAAATGAATGTGCTCTTTGTTTGATGTGTAATTAAATCTGTAAACTAGAATATTTATTACATAGCTTCATAGTGCTGTTTGTACATTGGCATTGACATGAGATCAACTCTGAGGGAAAAAGCAGTTGGGTCTTCAGTGTGGAAAACAACAGAACTCCTGAAGATGAGACAGTCTGTCTCTTAGAGAACACGTTTCCTCTCAGTACTATTCATTCACTGCTTCAGCTGCTGGACATTATTTTTGTTAATATTCATTTAGCAATTTTGCATAACTTCTGGAATGCCTACAGTCTGCTGCATTCATGTCGAAAAGTTACTTCTGATTATGAAAGGTGCGGACAATACATGCAGTTCACTAACTCACTTCTTTGCAGACTATATTAAGATCCACCAACAGAGGTCAGCACATAGTAGAGAATTGTGGATCCCAAAGTGACTGAATGTGAACACAACCTGACTGAAGCAGAATAAATCTATAGCATGGCTGATGAATCTTCCATTGCGCGAGAAACAGAGGAGCGTCTGGCTATAGCTTGAGTCTCCATTCAATCTGAGAACACTGAGCTCAGCCAAACACTGCAGTGTGGTGCTCACCCGATGGTTTGTTGTACGGCATCATTACGGGTGTTTGAGTAGTTAAAATCATTTTATTCATGTACACAATTTAATTGGGAAGATCACAAAAACAGCACCAGTTTATGTCAATAATGTTCTCATTGTGAAGTCAACAATTGTTAGCACGCACTTTTTTTTGTGAAGTGAACAAAAACAATTATTTTGGTATGCAATTTACGTATAATTTTGTGCACGGACCAAATATCAGAAATCATGAGTGGAGAATCAGAAACTGCACAGCTCCTCCTTTTTTTGAGAGAGAAAAAGACCGGAGCTACGAAGGACTGTGTTCTCTCCGGTCAGACCCACCTTCCACTGCCCAGCCCTTCTCCTCCTTGCCTCCTTCATCCCTCAAGGTCATTACTTTTTCCACCATCCAACCTCCCCCTGCCAAGAAAATAGCTAACTTTTTCCTCGTGAGCTCCATAAAGTTTCCCAGGAATCCCTGATTTTTCCAAAAACAATCTAAGGCCTCTGTTTACACCGCCTTAATGGCTCCATTGTTCAGCTTTTCTGCTCCTGATAACAACATCCATTATGCATTCCTCCCCCTGCACCCTGCTACCCTCCGGCCTCACACCAATGATTCTGTTGTGCAGGACCGGGAAAGCCCATTGACCTTAAACCAACAGGCACTTGCGCCAAGCAGGAACTCTGTGATTGCCCCTGGGTATGGACACGAGAAAGCCCAGAACTTGCATGGCTCAGCTGTGGGGTATACGTTTGGTGATTTCTCTGCTAGATTGGATCTTTGGATTTGCCCGAGTGGCCCACAGAATCACAGTATAGAAAAGGTGAATTTTCCAGTCGGTCCCTGGGCGCTGCCTTCATTCTACGACCCTTCCCACACTCACCACATTCCAGGAAGCCCCGCTCTGTCTTGCAACTGCTGCAGGCAGCTGTACACAGTGTGCTTGCCTGTTTGCGGAAACTACCCAGTTTTTTCCACCTTCCTGAGTCACTTTTCCTCCCTTGAAAAGTGGGTCCTGTGCCTGTAATATGCATTGTTCCACAAGGAAATGGGAACACCCAAACACCCAAACAAAAATAAAGGGAGCACATGCTGCCTCTCATCAGCGATATGAAAAAAATTGGCTAACTGTTCTCTTTTGTCATTTCCACAAAGATAGCACCTGTAATCATTGAAAGGAATCAGCCTCCATTCCTTTGAGAATAAACTGAAAAATAAAGGGAAAAACCTTATACATATATATGGGGCGGGGGGGGGGGGGGGGGGATGTACCTGGTATGCAGCAATGTTTAGGGAGCTCGCTTGAGTCAAAGTAACATCCACATTAATGCCCAGACCCAGGGTGTCCCAGCAGAACTTTGCGCAGAGCATCACACTCCCTCGACCAGCATGTGGATCCAAGTGGCATCCCTTGTTGCTCGGGTCCTTTCTGGCACATTGAGGTTCAAGGCACCAATTAGGAGACTCGACAGTTCCCTTTCAGTTCAAGGTCTGTTTTGCAGACCTTAACGTCCCTTATGCAAATATCCTATAGTTATTTCTTAGTAATACTATAGTATTTATGGCGTAACTGTAGTATTACCATAGTTTGCATAGTATAACTAGGGTTGAAAATAAACATCACATCATGACTATTACCACGTAGTCAACAGTACCATGATATCCACACAAATGTATTGCTGCAGTTTGAATACTATACTGCCCTACAAAGGCAAAGCGCAGAAACTAAAAATTAATTTAAGCAGTAAAAAATGACTTCAAAATCTGTTTGCTGTCCCAACAAATGAATAGTTGGCACATCTATGATCGATTATGGTTAACTGACCTGCTATGGTATAATTTCTATCCAAATAAATCCTGACCTCCATTTACTTTCGGGCAGAAAGCTGCAGAACTCATATTTTATCCAGTATGTAGTTACTGCACTTTGGCTTTTTAGGGCAGTATAGTATCACCACAGTGATACAACACTATGGTGGTGAAAACACCATCCATTAACTATAGGATAACTATGGCTTGGAACTACAGTAAGTTTTCATACGGGATGCACCATTGTCACAGGATAATCAACATTACTAAAGGAGGTCTTTCACGGTATAGGGAAAAATGCCCACAGCTCAATCAGAAAAAGCTTTTGATATTATGAAACACATCTGGTAACTCCACGGGAAACGAGCTTTATATGCCTGATTTGCGTACAGGAAGTGAGCTATGGCCCACTTAGTACATGCTCTATTTTTATGAGACAATGCTCAAAAAAGTTCATTTTTGAGCATGTTACCAAGTCCACATATGTTCAATTATTAGTTTATTAGCTTCAGCAAGACCTTCTGCATATATTGATACCAAATGCAGACCCAGAAACCCCACAACAAAAAAGTTATAGATGATTTACTCAAGAATTTGTCAATTTTATCACAAAATTTCATAGAAATCTTATATTTCTTTTGCTTATTTCAGTAGGTTGCCATTCTTGCCCACCTAAAATTTTTTGTAGAAAGTTGCGCTTTATAGTTGTATAAATCCTGTAAAATTTTTTGAACTTTCGAGACCGGTAACATTGATCCAGAGATCAATATATCAAAGGATTGTTCATTTGTAAGAATGAACAGTTTGTCTTAAATAGGATAAGATTATCAACCTTTACCCAAAATAGTTTATATGTACTCAAAATCATAAGCAATAACTTAAAAAGAATGGTATTATGGCTTCAAAATGGTATGAATTCATTCTGGATCATTCCGGATCATGTCAACTAGCAAGCTGTAATGGAGTCCTTACATTTAAAATTGTCTGTCTATCCTGGATAAAGGCAAAAAAAATATTATCTATATCAATTTACAGCTTATATTCTTGCATCAAGTGAGTTCTGGATCATTCTGGAATGTGATCAAATGATTTTTAAATGCACTTGGACCCATGAGTGAACAGGTTTTGAAAGTCACTTCATTTTCACCAAGAGATGCCTTGATCACACCTAGAACCTTTAACTCGAATTGTTCGTGCTTTTCAGAAAATGTCAGACAAATGTATTATTGATAGTTATAAGGTTAGGCTTAAGGATAGTTCTAAGTTATGTAAGGGTTCTAGATTGGTTGGATCCCCCCAAGGGCGGCTTTACGAAATGTTGTCCAAAAATGGTTTGAAGATCTCGTCAGATGATAGATTATGCCAGAAATGTTATCAGTCTTTATTGCGTAAGCGTCCTCGGGAAGAGAATGATATTCTTGGTGAGGACCATGATGAATCACCTTCAGAACAAAGTTTTCTGGAAGATGTAGTTAGAGGCGAAGACCCATTAAGCACAGATAATGTTGTTTCCTCCATGCTTAAGTGTTGACGATTTGATGTATGGATCGTCATCCCATCGAAAATGTTCTTTTTGTACAAGTTACAATGACAAGTGTGTTGTGTTACCAAAACAAGTTGGTGTCTTACTAATAGTATAATACGACATGGGTGAGTGTGATGATCCAGTGAAGGAATACTACTGCTCGTGTCCAGCAGGGAATAGAACAGCTGGCATGTGTGCTCATGTCGGTTCAGTATTGTACTACATTGGATATTACTAACACATTCCTCAAAATAAACCTCTTCAATCATCTTCTCGGCAGTATACCACATCTATCAAAACAAATTAATTAACTGAAAATGCCTAGTTCCATCCATATCTTACATATAAGAAGGTTACCTTTACCAAAATTTTTAACTTAAATGCTACATCATGAACACATTTAATCACATTCCAGAATGATCCAGAACTCACTGGATGCACGAATTGAAGCTGTAAATTGATATAGACAATATTTTTCTTGTCTTTATACAGGATAGACACACAATATTAGATGTAAGGACTCCATTACAGCTTGCTATCCGGAATGATCCGGAATGATCCAGAATGAATTCATACCATTTTGAAGCCATAATACCATTCTTTTTTAGTTATTGCTTATGATTTTGAGTACATATAAACTATTTTGGGTGAAGGTTGATAATCTTATCCTATTTAAAACAAACTGTTCATTCTTACAGATGAGAGTTCCTTTGATATATTGATCTCTGGATCAATGTTACCGGTCTCGAAAGTTCAAAAAAATTTGACAGGATTTATACAACTATATAGCGCAACTTTCTACAAAAAAATTTAGGTGGGCAAGAATGGGAATCTACTGAAATAAGCAAAAGAAAAATAAGATTTCTATGAAATTTTGTGATAAAATGGACAAATTCTTGAGTAAATCTATAACTTTTTTGTTGTGGGGTTTCTGGGTTTGCATTTGGTATCAAAATATGCAGAAGGTCTTGCTGGAGCTAATAAACTAATAATTGAACATGTGTGGACTTGGTAACATGCTCAAAAATGAACTTTTTTGAGCATTGTCTCATAAAAATAGAGCATGTACTAAGTGGGCCATAGTTCACTTCCTGTATGCAAATCAGGCATATAAAACTTGTTTCCCGTGGAGTTACCAGATGTGTTTCATAATATCAAAAGCTTGTTCTGATCGGGCTGTGGGCATTTTTCCCTATACCGTGAAAGACCTCCTTTATTTTGGGAGCGATCAATGTTTTGGCTCATTGTTATGGCTCCTCTAGCTTTTAAGCAATAAACATTGTCACAACCTTCTTGCCTCATTAATTTTTCCTCCCGCTGTTCCAGCAATGTTTTTGGGATTTTGCCGTGGGATTTTGCCGTAATCCAAGAACGTGATTTCGTGAGCGGGATTTCCTCTCTGAACAGCTCCACCCGAGATCTTCATGAAATCTGGGTAAAACCTGACGTCAGGTTGTGCCGTCCAATTAGTACAGACCTAGCCAGAGCCAACCACCGCGCTGGACCTGCCCACACCGGAAAATATTCTAGCAGGCACTAACAACGGCAGATCATACTATGCCTTAGCGTCTACACTTTTAGAAATACAAAAGAAGAACCGCAGATCATTTGAGGTGCAATTTTGTCAGCATCTCTCCCAAAGCTACTTGTCCGTTTACTTTTGGACGCAAAAAAAAAACCAAATGTTTCTCTTCCAAAGCGATGCCACCAGAAATCAGTTGGTAGCTTTTTTTGTTTGCTGACAGCAAACAGCCAGCCACGTCCAAAGGGAATGTTAGCTGTTTGTGCTCAGCATTTCACCAAAGACAGCTTTGTCAATAAAGGATAATTCGACGCATGATAAGCGTTCCAGCTGCTTCTCAAACAACTGGTCTAAATGCAGGCGTTGTAAAATATCTGAGGATAAAGCCTGTATCTGTCGCGACTGTCCGTGACTCTCAGACACAAAAGCTGCAAGTTGCTTTTACTGCATAAGCCCACCTGACGTGATAGCCAGTTGATTGTGGCTGTAGCACAGCTGCTAGCATGGCCAAGTTACTGTTGCTAATGTTTGTGTCCGAAGTATGCAAAAGTGATATCAGGGGAAATTCTACAGAAGGTGTGTGAACATAAACCTCATATGAAGCTAACTTTTAATACTTGTTTCTAATTTGGATGCATAGTTCAACTGTTCACAGTAACAGAACTTGCTGTCTGTAAAACCTGTACTGCAAGGGTTTGTCTCTGTGGTTATGACCACTCGGTTACCAGCTACTGCATGTTAGTTTGCGTGTCGTGCTAATTAAAAATGCTCCTGGTTAACGTATATGCAGTAATTCTGATCGGTATGCTTGTGTTACTTCGGTAAGCATCAACGTGGCAGTTTCATCATAATGCTGTCCGATTGCCGCCACTGCAGTTAGTGATCACTTCACATATCCATGACTGGGATCAGCCGGATACTTAACAAATGTCTGAGCAAGCTCTCTGGTGCTACCGTGAAAGCAATGCGAAACGCAGAAGCTCTGCCGGTTTACAAATGATTTCTCTGCACTACCTTGACATAATTTCATCCCACTTTAGAAATTGTTGTGGCTAATAAAAAGCCGAAAAAGGCAGAGATTAAATAGGCTACACTTATCAGCTACTGCATGTTAGTTCGCATGCTCTGCTAATTAAAAATGCTCCTGGTTAACTTT
Organism: Gymnothorax reevesii; assembly: GCA_029721435.1. Taxonomy (NCBI): domain Eukaryota; kingdom Metazoa; phylum Chordata; class Actinopteri; order Anguilliformes; family Muraenidae; genus Gymnothorax; species Gymnothorax reevesii. The sequence goes on from CM056582.1 coordinate 65,737,689, forward strand.
TATGCAGCAATTATGATCGCTATGCTTGTGGTACTTCGGTGAGCATCAATGTGGCAGTTTCATCATAATTTTGCCTGATTGTAGCCACTGCAGTTGAAGCTAACTGGAGAGGTGCTGTATGTGTCTGCCGAGTTGGGCTGCAGTTAGACTAGACATAGATTTTGCTGAGCTTGGGGTGTGTTTTTGGGTGCTTATGAAACGATCGCTTCACTTATCCATGACCGGGGTAAGCCTGATACATCTCCAATGGCTGGGCAAGCTCTCTGATACTACCAGTGAAAGCAATAGGGAAGTGCACAGGCTAACGTGTTCGGTATAACAAACGCTGCATTGCCATCGATTGAACATTAAATTCTTTCCAGTAAAAGTAATCAATTCGCTAGCTCCACATAAGCAACGGTTCATGCAGACGGAACTTACGATCTGTAAAACCTGTATTATATTCATGACATAACCGGAGCTCTGTCTAGCTCTCGCATGCTATCCATAATGTGCCCATTTTCCGCGAGGAAAAGCTTGTCATTCCGAAACAATAAGTAAATCATTACCACGGGCAATTTCCAAAAAGGCTGTTTAGCTTGGAGCTTTCACCCCTCTGTCATATACCAGCGCGGAAGCTGTTCATTTCTCCACACTAACAACACACCACAGCTATGCACATGAACCAGCAGGTCCTAATACACACCGAAGCTGTGTGGACCATGAGCTGTTGGTCCACTTTTAGCTGCCCCTCACTGTCCGTGCTTCCCTCTAAACTCAGACCCACCAGATTTCTACGGTCTCCGGTCTATACTTGGGCATGTCAACCTGTTCTACAAATGTGTCTATATGGGGTGGATTCTAGCTTCCCCTGCATCCTATCTAGGAGTAGTAGAACCGCTGTACTCACCAACCATTGCCGTAGCAAACTGTAATCAATAGCAAATTCGTGCTTGAGCTGCCAGACTTTCGCATTGCATCCTCCACTTTCGCTGTTGCCTTTATTAGAACAAGTTAATTTCATTAGATCTATACACATGTACTGCGTTATATAGCAGAATTTCCCCTCTGATCCTTTAGCTCCGATGGCAGACGCGTCTCACGTTTCACTGTGACCCTCCACAGAGCTGGCCAGTCAGAGGAAAGCGGGCACACGGGGAGTGGGGGCCATAGCGGTAGAGCCACCCCAATGAGGCGTTTCAGGCAGATACTACTATGGACTACAAATGGGGTTTTTTGAGAGTGGCAGTACGAGCGAAATAAGTACCCTTTTTTTACTTTGCGCAATCAGGATACTCTAGGGGAGTCAAAAACCAAAATATAAACTTGGAAAAATAGCATATTAGGTCCCCTTTAAATAGAACCTGTATGGCAGTGTAAAGTAGGCAAAATACAGCTCATCATACTGTGATCTAAAATAAAGTCAAGAAAAGTTGAAAAGTTGTTAACATCCATCAGGTTACAAAAGGGGTTATAAAGCCATTTGTAAGGCTCGGGGACTCCGGCAAACTATGGTAAGAGCCAGTATCGACAATTGGAAAGTGCTTTGAACAATAGTGAACCTTCCCAGGAGCGGCCAGCCAACCACCAATGAGGTCACAAAAGAACCTAGACAAACATCAAAAATAACTGCAGGCCTCACTTGCCTAAGTTAAGGTTAGTGTTTGTGATTCCATGATAAGAAAGATACTGGGCAAAAATTTAATCCATAACATAGGATAATATGTAGAATAATATTCTACAAACTGAAGAGTCAAAAGTAGAACTTCTTGGAAGACATGGGTCCAATAACATCTGGCATAAAGATAACCATGAATTCCACAATAGGAATATCATACCAATAGTCAAATACAGTGGTGTTAATGTGCTGGCCTGGGGCTGCTTTGCTGCTACAGCACCTGGCTGACTTGCACAAGTGGCTGCATTTGGACCAAATAGGAATAAACACCTGGTCAGGTTTAGATTGAGTGTTGGGGGTGGAGAGTGGTATAAGCCATAGGGGGAAATAGTCTTATCGGAACTCTTAGACTAAAACTGGCAAAAGGCACAATGAAGAGAATGAGACAATCCACCAAAGGAAAAACCAAACACAGAAACTTGAATATACACCACACTCATTATCAATGGTAGAACAAGAAGTCCGCAAGCAAGCAGAGACACACAGAGGGAAGGGAGATAAATGAGACAATAATTAATCAATTAAGGAAAATGCTGTTGAAAATCTACATGGAACGCTAGGCAGCAAGGAAAACAGTCAAGAAAACATTGACATGACAATTATTATCAATAATAATTTATGTTAGTGCTTTACCCCCATTCTTCCTTTCAATAAAAAAAATTAATGAACTAGCTGCAGTTTAATTCAGGCAGTCAATTCGAGCTGCTCTATTAGCGCACTATCTATACCCTCCACAGTTACACCCTCCCAATATGCTGGTCTATTTACACTGAGAAAATCACCCAGCTCCCCCTCTGCTTGTACAAGCATTGCTGCTTTGCATCTGTGTGGCTGCCTGCTCTTCAGTCCCATCACAACCCCAGCATCCATCTGCAGACTCCGGCGACAGGGGAGCCCACTGTAGCAAGCCCACAATGGGCCCATAAAGGGCACGGTGCCTGGGGCTGGTGTCGGCTGCATACTAGGGCCCCGAGCTTTAATTCCCACATGAGGTCACTATATCACGACTGGTATGAATCCACAGTGCGCCCATAAGAGCAAGTTGCTTTGGGCTGGGAGGGGGCTGCACACCAGGGAACCAAAATTTATTGCGTCACATATGGCCACCATTTCATGGCTGGTATGGACCCACTGTGGAGCCCTTTTTTCGGCCCGCACTGGCCCCGCACTGGCCCAAGAAGGGCTTGTTTGTTGGGAAACCTCAGATAATAGCGCTATGCCCACATGTTACTGAGCGGGGCATAAATTCATTGGTCTCCTAGCTTATAGGTAAATATCTATTCATAAAACTTAATAGCAATGGCAGTTGCACACTGAAAATGGTGTCTGAATCAAGAAATTGGGATGAAGCCATATCTCTTGATGGGATGCCAGTTGGTGATGGGATAGGGCTTTTCTTGGGTGCCAGTCAGTGATGGGGTTGGGCTTTTCTTTTGAAAAGGCAGCATGGAGGGAAAACACTTTCTTATTAAAGGTTTTATCACATGTAGCACAGAACATTTTATGTATTTACTAAAATGTCCATGTGATCAGGTTTATATAGGTAAAACTACAAGTGTGCTGAAAGAAAAGGACTAATTTGCATAAGAGCTCCATGAGATGTTGAACTATTCTGCTGCCCGTCATTTAAATGAACGTTCACACTCTATCCATCCGATGATTCCAGGGCAGTAGCATATCAACCTGCCAAGAGGGGGAGATATGGAGAGAAAGATAAGCCAAAGTGAGCTTTTTTGGATTTATTCCTTAGATGCAGTTTGGCCTATAGGCATCAATGAGTATTTTGAGATGAGTGATGCTTCCAGTGCAGAAGTTTGGGTCTGTGGTTCATAAGAGCCTTTGCCTGATGCCTGCCTGTAGGTCTATGCTCCATTTTTGTTTTAAGGTCATTTTTCCTTATAGATCTGGGGTCCTCAGATTTATGATGAATCAAGGCAGATTTTTTTTTTCCAAAGCTCCATTTACTGTATTTTTCAATGCAACTTTCTGATTTAAAATATTTTCGAATAACTAGAGTCATGGACAAGGGAGTAGCAATATATGCATTTGAACCATGCTCGTGCATGACATTTTAGACAGAAGCCTTTTAAATAGTAACATTTTAGTAAAATACATGTTTTTAGGCTTGTAATTAGCACACGACTGGCTTGGATTATACTGTAAGAGTTGTGTGAGTGTTTGTAAATGGATGTTTATATTGTTCTGCTCTTAAAACTTTGCCCCCATTGACTTCAGTTCATCAACAATGTTATGCTTTTTTTGGATTTGTTGTGTACTGTGCAGGCATGCAAGAAAATCAAAATTTTTAAAATGAATAAAATAAAAAATTTTAAATAAAATTTTTATGATTCAAGGAAACAAGGGTTGAGAAATTGATTTACAAACACTGGTGCCGACTATGGGGGGAACGGGTGGAGGAGGCAATCTTTACACTGTGGTTGTAGCAAAGTATTACCGCGTAAGGCCAGAACAATGAGTCACGTTAAAAACTTGCAATTTACAACACATGCTCTTATTACAGAGCCAAACTTTTCCATCTTCCTGCTCCCTGTGTCCACTTCCTCTCCCAAAAAGCAGCTATTTTTAGTTCAGTGCATCATCTAAGAACTCAGTCAGTCAGTGTTGTAAACTTGCTAGCGTGTATCTAGTTTGCCTATAACATCATTGTAAGCTTGGTATTATGGTTATGGCGGTCAAATAATCCAGCGCAACTGTCTAAATAACTTCTAAAATGAAGTGAATTGGAAGATAATTAACGCAGCTGCGGTGGTTAACTTTCTACTGAATACAATATTTTATTTCTTTGAGTGTGTAGTCCAAGCTGCCTTAGCCTCTTTGGTTTCCAAAAGTAGACAGTTTTTGTGTTTCTATGGGCCATCAGTCCATTTGTATGTTTCCTCAGTCACCATGCCTCAAATAAAAGACACTTCATGAAGATACAAATTAATGAGGTCAAAACTTCAATTCACGGGTCTTCAAGTGCACTGTAAACCTTAGAGAGGAACTCAAACATGCCTGACTTTTTTACAGTTTTAGGTACTTTACATTACTCATTCCTCAAATGCATTAGCAATCGAGCTCAATCGTCCTATTTATGTTGAAAAGAGATGATAAAAATCCAGCCCAGCTGTAATGCGATTTTCACGATTTCCAAAAAACGAAATATGTATTAATTATATGCATGTGATGTCGTTCTGAAACTAATTGCAGCTCTCAGTTCAACATGGACAGACAAGTGTTTATGTTCTGTGCAAAATATCTGAGCTAAAGCTTCACCTTTGGGTTTGTTTTAAGTACATTTTATTCAACAAATATAGAATGCCTCAATCTGATGTAGTTGGAGGCTGTAAGAGGAACACTGTCAAAAATCACATGATCAATGTAGGTTTAAGATGTTGCTCACAGTGAGGACATTTACTGTGCCAATGACTTAAACAAGCGACATCACTGATGACCTGCAGAAATGTTGACAACTCCAAAAACCCACAAAACCCATGTTGCTTTTCATGAGTCAATGATATAGAGGATGTCTCAAATATGGTTAGCTGGCAATAAAACCGGAGAGTTGACGATGAACAGAACTAAATGCATGATATAATTAAATCTGTTTAGACGTCTTTTTCCAGGAGAGCGGAAAGAGAGGCTATTGTCCCCATATTCTAAATTTTGCGAATTAGTTCATTTGCATGTTTATGAAATAATTAAAAAAATGCATTTGTTTAGTCTGCCAAATAAAGGACCAAGTTGGCTCGCTAGCAAATAAATTTGAGTTTGATTGGTGCGATTGCAGTTTCTTCCCTTTAATGGTTTGTCACCATTTAATGACTTATGCTATTCTGAACAGCATTAATCGTTTAGTTTTTTAAGGGCTAACATTTGTTATAATTGTGTTCTCAAACTCTCTGAATTTCTTTGTGCTTGTGCAAATAGACAGCACTATCCTGCCATTTGAACATAGCCCCTAATTCTGGCTCTGACCAGAGTAGCCACGGCAGCAACACAAACCTTATTTTGCATAAAAATGAACGTATTTTCGAGCTTTTGTTGTTATTGATTTTTTGTGACGACAATACAAACGTGAACACACTGATAACGTTCAATTTAAGTCAACAGTTCTGTGACTGTATTTAGCCTGCCGCGAGATAAAGGCTCACTTGTACACTGTAAAGCTAGTGCACACAGCCTCTGAGTCTCAGAATGATGTCATGTGTTCATGTATACTACCACGCTTCTAGGATTTCTGTCAATGCAGGCGCAGAAACAAAGTGCCTCTAAAAACTTATTTCCTGCTCCAAACTCTTAAGTTGATTTTTGAAAATTATTTAATCCATAATCTACCACTTCAACACAAAAAAATTTGAAAGTTCAAACCCCTTTTTTGTTGCTCTTTAACTATTACATAAACACAATGTGCATCCTGTTAAAATATGCAAAGAAGTTGGACCAATGACAAGCAAGCATGCGCGGTCTGAACACATTGTATGCTCAAAATAAAATGAAAATTCCAAGCCAAACTGATTTTTTTTTCTTATTATTGTGAATATGCAATAGTTACTTCGGACCATTCATTGTAGTTGGCTGATACACAACCCCAATTCTGAAAAAGTTGGTTTATAATAGAAAATGCAAGTAAACGCAAAAATGACTGATTTTTATGTGCATTCATTAAATTAGATGGCACTTGAATCCAAAATGATGAACTCATAGATTCATAATAACTCATATACAATTCATTAAAGCAGCTTTGTAGAAAGGAATGGGACATCATTGGACTGAAACAAATATACTGAGAGTACAATGACATTGACAGATATATCCTAGGTTTTTTGGCCCTCAATGTTGAAAACGAGCATCGATGTATACAAATTTTGTGATTGATATGTTCCCTTACCCACCCAAGTCTTGAATTGGTTTCTGTAACTATGCCAAATTAAAATATAAATACATCTTTTTAAAAACCAACATATTGTACAGCCCCATCTATCCACTTTACTGTGTCAGAATTTATTATACATTTTTTTCACATTCACTGTGTTACATGTTGTCCATTTCCGAATATTCACTGAGGTACTTGGTTGTCAGAGCAAATTTATACATTGCATACTGTGATGCTTTGGGCCTGCATATAACAAATGATGTTATTATGTAATCCAAATGACTGCAGAGGCAGAAAAATTGACAGGGTGCGGAATGGAATCCCGCAGGATATTACATGTTTGGCGCGTATTTAACTGCCTTCAATCATTTTCCTGCACTACAATTTGTTGTCTTTGTTCGAGGAAGTAAAGGGTGGGTTGGAATTGCAGCTCCTGAGTGGATGACAAAGATATTAGTGTTGCAGACTGGGAAGGTTCGGAAGAAGGGAAGCTGAGCTTCCAAAGACAGGAAATACCCCAATGGACAGCAGACCCTGTTTTCCATTCTTTCTGCACTAGACTGGATACAACACAACAGGTTCTAAGAAGGGAAATCCTTTGATACAGTTGCAATGAAGATCTGAAACATTTTATGGAGTCAAAAATAGGGTTGCACTTATTCATGAAAGAGTAGCACTACACAATTGAAATTACTTTAATGGAAATAGTCCAGCTAAGAACAGTGTATTTCAATTTGGTACAAGTAGATTGTCAGTGTTAGCGACCTGCTAAAAAATATTTTTGTTATGACAAACTGTGTTACACCACTCTAAAAAGCACAACTGCACAACTGTTTCTTCAAATTTGGTCCCCATTACATAAAGTTTTCACACATAAGAACACATTCTTGTGATCTAGTCCAAAAACATCTAGGGGAGTTTATATAAAGGGGCTTCAAGTCTGACATAGTTCTCCGCTATGAATGGATATACCCTCAAATTAAAGCTGACTTTCTGCACTTCAGCCATACATTCTTTGTTTCAGTTCAAATCTAATAAGGTGGAATGCACTGGATGAGGAGAACATGTAGTATAGTGCTTCTGGCTGCTAATGTCCTGTTTGGAATTTGAGCGTACATGGTACGATTAATTACTGGGCCGCTGAGTATGCCATTAAATCATTCCTTTCCATGAGCGAAACTATTCCTCACTGAAACTTGAAGCAGTTTATGCTTGTTCTGTCTCCAAGCATTCTCTAGCCCTGTGAAAGTCACTGTAAAAAGGGCTCTGCTTCCTTATCTGGTGCTTTATGTGTTTCAGGCTTGTGGGGTCAAAGTGTCTGTTTATTTTGAGCCCGCCTTCCCCTCTCCAGGCTGTGTTCCAGCCAGCTTCCCCTGGCCATTATCCACAATCACATTCCACTCTCCTTTGCGGCTACAAATACTGTATGCACAGCTCACGGTTGCCCATGGTAACAGCCAAGATATTAAAAAGGCTCTCGGCAGAAAGAGGGAAGTGCCACTGACATATTAAGACAGCTATCCACCTCCTATCATCTCTCACTGGTCACAATTCAGCTTGTGCAATGGCAGTTTCCCACACAAATGCTTTTAGTTTCACATGCACCATGTTCCACGATTGTGCAATATACATCGGTTAGAATGATATTGTATCGAATCTACTCCCACAATGGTGGAATCTGTCATTAGTATCTAGCCGATTAATTTTTACTCAGAGTTTGAGAAATAAGGTTGGTGGGGGACGATCTGTCCAGACTGATGAATTCACACATCATTTTTCACAGGCCATCATTGTCCAAATGACCTCATCCGATCAGTTAGGCTTATGAAAAGACATGGCTTCTCACCTCTGCTCTAGAGCATGCAACTCTGCTGGATATGGGGAAAAACCCCATCTGGCCATCACTGATGCATCAGGTGACTTTTTGTCATCTGAACCAGCCAAATTGTTGCAATAGTGAATGCTTAGGGCCGGTTCTTACTCAACGCAAGGCACGCGAGCAAACGCGACCGCAGGTCCGTTCCATTCCGTTCATAGAGAAGCCTGAACGCGCGTCCCTTGCTGCGCTGTGCCTCGTTAAAAAACAGTACACTGCTCATACAATAGGGGGGGTAGCAAAGTCTTCTCCTTCTCCTCCTCCTTCTCTCTTCTTTTTGGTGTGTTGAAGACATCATATGGTGCATTATTTGCTTTATCTCCCCTATTGGAATCTCACGGAAATACAGGCGTCAACGCGTCGCGTTACAAAAATTTGGACGACACACTTTGCTACGCAAAGACGCAGGATGGACACCTTGCGTTGCTCAATGCGTTGCCTTGTGTTCGCGCTAGCGTACCTTGCGTTGAGTATGAACCGGCCCTTAGTTTATTTTACACATGAAAAAAGTATCATATTATTACACATCACATATAATAATTGTATTACACATTATATATTACATGATACACTGCCCATCCAAAAAAAAAAGGTCACAAACTATAGTATTTTGTCTGGCTGCCATTAGCTTTGATCACAGTGCACAGTCATAGCGGTGTTATGGTGTTATGGTATCCTGTACAATGTTACAATATTTGAATCCGACCAGATTTGCATTCATTTTTGGCTGAGATATTGTATTGACGATGTGTAAGTCAAACCACTCTTCTCCTGCACATCACAGTGACTTTCATCTGGTTAAGGTCCAGATGCTGTGGTGGCCAATTTAGGTGTGAAAATGATTCCTCATGCTTGAGGAACCACTCTTACACAATTTGAGTCTGATGAATCTTGACATTGTCATCCTGGAATATGTCTGGGCTACTGTACATTCAGTATATTCAGATAGTCTGCTGAATTCATTTTATTGCTGCAGATTTGTGCTGAACCTAGACCTGACCAATTGGAGCAACCCTAGGTTATGACACTGCCTCCAGAGGCTTGTACAGTGGGCACTATGCATGACGGGTTCATCGCTTCATGGGCTTCCTTTCTTACCCTGACGTGCCCATCACTCTGGATTAGGGTAAATCTGGACTCATTAGACCACATGACCTTGTTCTATTTCCCTGCAGTTCCATCTTTATGCTCCCTTGCAAATTGAAGTTGTTTTTCCCAATAAGCCTCTCTAACAAGTGGCTTTCTTTTGGCCACATACCTGTTTAGTCACAATCCTTCAAGTTCTTGTTGCGTCGCGTGTGTTGAAATGCTTTTAAAAAATCATAAGTAAACAAAGCTATGAGTTTTAGTTCTACTGTTGATTTTTTTAAGATCAGACTTTAGCAATCATTTTAGTTGTTGTGTTCCAGGGTCCTGGGCCTTTGGCCAGGACAAGTATTTTGGGTTCTTAGCAGTTTCTTGTATCAGAATTTCACAGTTTATAGTTCATGCTTATTGTTCATGTTTTTACTTTTCCATGTCTTTTGTTTTGCCACGTCTGCCCAGCCACTCCACCGCTTGTCTGCGTTCTGCCCCATGTCTTTGTTTTTACACATTTCAGAGCTCTGGTTGGCTTTTGGTATTTCCCCCTTCCTTCTGTGCTGTGCTGGATTCAGGGCTGCCTAAGCTTAATTGGCAATGAACTGTTTTTAAGTTACTAACATTTCCTAACAGTCACAGGAGGAGTGATTCTTAGACATTACTAATTCTACTAATTTAGATAGGGAGTTTATTGTCATGATTCCTGCTTTGCTATTTCAAGTCTTGCTGTGCTTTTCTGCTCTAACATTCGTGCTTCCTTCCAATCTGCATGGTTCATTGGTACTTAAGCTGAACACGCTCATTTATAATAATCATAATGAGCAAGTCATGTCAGCCTATCTTTGTCCTTGTCTCATGATCTTGCCCTGCCCATTGTTTCTTCTCCAGGTGTTGCCCCTCATGTGTCCTGATTTTCTTCCGTTTATCTAGAGTTGGTGGAAGTTGGCTGGCAGACAGTCTCTTGTTTTTCATGTCATCAAGTTTCATTGCTGTTCTTGCCTTTCTGTTTTTTGCAGTATTTACATCTTTCTTATAGTCAAGCCAAGTTTTTGTATTTTGTATTCTAAGCCTGATTATTCTTTTCTGTTCGTGGTTTTCTCCCTGGAGGTTCCAGTGTTTTTTGTTTTTTGTCGTTTGGACTTTTTAGTTTCTAGCTCTGTGAAGCTTACCTTAGTTGGATTTTTGCAACCCTTTGGGCCAACTGTTTTGTTGGCCCTCATGCCTGTTTTCTTTTGTATTAATGAATTCCCAGTTCCCCTGCATCTTGCTTTTGGTGTCTTACTGATCTCGCATCATTAGTGATCTTCCATCAGAATCAGACATGATTTTGTTCCACAAAGCTGGCAGCTCACCACTATACTTCTCAGTTTAAATTAAATGTTGGACAGGTCCTGACCATACACTGTATAAAAAGATGGATGCAGCACCCGAGTCTGATAAGTGAAGCCAATGTGGAAATCTATTAATATTGCATTCTATTTAATAGCCAGCAGATGGCGACATTGGTGGTTGCAGAAAGAAGTTCAATGCTATAGAACTCACTGAGAAAATTACCCTACTTTCACCTGATTTATTATTTCAATAATGATTTTCCACATTATTTCATGGTATATATTGTAAGTTTCAAGTCTCAAGATAATTCAAGATAATGTTCATTTTTGTAAATTATGGTCCCAAATAGACTAGAATAAAGGATAAAGCCAGATAGGCTTTAGGGGTGTGGCGATCCTCTGGTCCTTGTCAGATACAATCAAATTCACTTATAGATCCACCCTTCGCTCCTTGTCCAATAGGAATCACATTCGGTTTCAAAATGACAAAATGGTGCTGTTCAAATTGCCAAAATTGAGGCTTCCTAAATGGTATGCTGAAACCAATGGGCGACGTCACGGTTGCTTTGTCCAGCTTTTTATACAGTCTATGGTCCAGACCCAATTCCAGTGATTTCACCAATCTACTTAGCCTTGTATTTACTTGATGCTGGCCAATAATTTGCCCCTTTTAAACCACAGTAACATCATTTCAATGACCATGAGATATGTCTTGGACGTGTTTTTTAGAAATGAGAAGTTGCACTGAATCAGTCAGGATTAAAAGAATTATTGTGAGATGATAATAATACAGTAATGATGCAATCATAGGCTCTTGAGCATTTGCTAAAACAGTGATTTTTTTTATTTTTTTTTTGACGGGAAGTGTATTACTCCAATGTAAAAATGTAAACATTATCTTTATGATGAGTTGCCAAAACCTGCAATGCCTGTGTGAGAATACAGAAGAGCTATTTGATAAGTAGCACATCTATACATGACTACCATAGTGGTAATATCACTGCTGAGAGGAAATTATGTAATTGAACTGTTACTTGTATGAGCTGTAGGGATGATGTCCGCACCAGCAATAGAAAGCACTTGCCCCTTCATCTGTGATCTAACCGACTGTGACTGGACCTAAAGATGGCCGTACATCTTTCTCTCTGTGGGGCTCATTGACCTCTGAGAATTCTGTGGTGGACTCGCCAAGAAAGTTGGCATCACTAAACATCAGTTTGGGTTTCTGATATCTGTATTCAAGCAGGCAGCCTATGGTTCAAAAATATAACCGGTAGTATAACCGAAACGGTTCAGATTTTGTGCCAGGTCACTGCTCTTCCTCTTGGAATTGCAGAAAATGGGAAGAGCTGGAGATGTGAGTCTTGTTTACATTAAAGGGTTACTGCGTCCAAACACAGCCCCTCACTGCACGTGTCTGTGTGTGTGTGTGTGTGTGTGTGTGTGTGTGTTAAGTTCTGAAGCGAGCCAATTTCTGTCAGAACACTGCACCAAAGACAGAAAAGCACCAAATAAGGGAATATCTGAAAGAAAATGTGATTCTACGTTATATAAAAACATTGTAATATAAAATTCTAAACACATGGTCCATTAATGTAAACTATACTATACCTATGTGCAGTATATCAATTTCATATGTAGTTTCTCAGTACTTGTGTATACAATATATCAGAAGAATGAGTGGAGTTAAACAGCATGCTGCTAAGAGCTTTTTTGAAGATAGTGGAATTATTCTGTACCTTCAAAGTCAAATGCCACCCACTGCAAATCATTTCAAGATAAACCAATTATTTGAATCTTTTTTTATAGTTTCCAAAATTTCAGACAAATTCCAAGAGGCTTCACTACAAATAAAAGAGTCAGTAAACTTAAATGTATGTGAGAAAACAGAGTGGAACTGAGGTAGCTGAGAGAGTGCGAAAGCCAATTCAGCATTCAGTGAGATGGATGATACAGAGAAAAGGCATGCACTCTTACCATTCTAAATCAAACAATGTGTATTATTGCATGTTTTCAATCAGGAAATTTTAGTTTTGGCTGCAGATTGAACCTTTTGTTCCACAGATGGAGGGCAGCATCTTGCCTTATGTAGCTGTGCGATAAGATTTATTTCTGAGAATGTGTCAAATAGGATTATGGTTGCATGCAGTGACGGACATCATGATACACGCGTGGTAGTTATTTTCCTGTGAGGGGAATCTATGAGATAGGAGATTGTAATTACAGCCTAATTTGAGGCCTAACATTCAAAAACGTTGTTTCATTGGAGATTGGAGATTCAATCAAGATAATCTGACATCTTTGCGGAAGAAGGTTTAGAATACAACTAAATATTTAATTACAAGAAACTGAAGCGCATGGATAATATGTTTTAACATGATGACCATGAAATATATAAATTTATAGTTTTCAGATAACTGCTTCTATTGTATCACCTATTGTGCCACTAGGCAGACTTAATCACAGCCAGTTATATCACATCTGACACTGGTGCGCCATACAATGCAAAAAAGCTTGCCATCTGAGACTGCCTGTGGTATACAGCGCTAAGAAAAAGTATTTACTCCCTTCCTTGTTTTCATATTCTTTAGTTTTGCTTATTTGTGAGATTGCAATGTTTCAGATCCTTAAAGTGATTTTAATGTAAGACAAAACAATGTGAATAAACACAAAACGGAGCTGTTAAATGACCATTTCATTTGTTCAGGGTAGAGTTATTCAAAACCTGTATCACTAATAACTTATTACGCCTCCCTTAGTGGCAACAACTGCAATCAAACCTTTGCAATAATGGGCAATGAGTCTTTTCCATTGCTGTGGAGGAATTTCGGCCCACGATTCTCAGCAGAATCATTTTAATTCAGCCACATTGGAGGGTTTTCAAACATGAAGTGCCTGTTTGAGGTCATGCCACAGCATCTCAGTCAAATTCACCTTTATAAAAAAACAAAAAAAGAAACTTTGAACATGCAAGAAAAAAAAAATTCACCTCAGGACTTTGACGAAGATACTGCAAAACCTTCATTTTGTTTCTTTTGAGCCATTCACAGCAGATTTGGCCGTGCACTTCAGATCTCTGTCCTGTTATATGACCCAAATACTCTTCAGCTTAGGTTACAAACTGATTGACGGATATTCTCCTTCAAGAATTTCCAGTAAAGGGGAAAATTTGTGGTTCCATCAATTATGGCAAGTTGGACAGGTCCTGGAGCAGCAAAGCAGCCCCAGACCATCACACTACCACCACAAAGTTTGGCTGTCAGTATGCAGTTCTTGTGGTGGAATGCTATGTCAGCTTTTTGCCAGATAGGACCTATGTCTTCCAAAAAGTTATGTTTTTGACTCGGCACTGCACAGAATATTTACCCTAAAGTCTTGGGGATCATCTAAATGTTTTGTAGGCAAATGTGAAATGAGCCTTTGTGTTCTTTTTGGTCAGTGGTAGTTTTTGCCTTACAGCTCTTGTATGGATGCCATTTTTGCCCTGTCTCTTTCTTATTATGGATTCAAGAACACTCACCTGAAACAAGAAAAATGAGGCCTAGCCTACCTTCGATATTTGTCTGAGTTCTTTTATAACCTCTTGGATGAGTAGTCAATGTGCATTTTGAGGAATTTTGGGGGGCCAGCCACTAATGAGAAGGTTCACCACTGTTCCAAGTTTTCTCCATTTTTGGATAATAGCTCTCAAAACTGCATTTTTATCTTTGTCTGATACTAAAATGAGTTTAATGATCTGAAACACTTAAAGTCTGACAAATTTGTAGAAGTTAAAGAGCTTGAACAGGGGCCATGACTTTAAGTTCCACTGAAGATTTCCGATGCAAATTTATATGGTCATTAAAGTATTGGCTGTGAATTTTGCTCTCAGGTGGAAACTAATTTTATGGATACAAAATTTGCCAGGAAAATAAGCATCACTCCTCAAAATCACTGACACAATAAACTTTGTTTCTCCTGAAATGCAGTAAAAATGTTTTTAACCTTGTGGGTTTCGCTTCTCACAATTTACAGTACATATTTATCAATGCATAATCTGATACTGCCATGTAAGTGATGTTCCTCCTTGTCTGGGATAAACATTACTGTACTGTACATTAATGACAAGCAGCTCTGATATATCTGTGCTGTGCTTACATGTGTCAAGCATTTTAGTTGTTTATATTTAGCTAATTAATTTTGGCAAGCTTTTCATGCAGATGAGCAGAAATGCATGTTATCAGGAATACCCAAACTAGTTTTTGCTTAGTGGATTTTATTCACTGCTGTCTGGCCAGAAAAAAAAAAAGAAAAAGAAAAATAATTAGTATTACTATTATTTGTTGTTCAGCCTTTAGCTTTATATGGAACGAAGTTTGTTCCAACAGAAATTGAATTGAATTTTGGTTTTGAATTGAATTTAACCTGCTTTAAATTGAATTTTATCAGGTTTTGAATTTAATTTTGGATTTGAAATAAATTTTATGCAGCTAAGAGTACTGGAATATGCTCTCTGCTGAAATACGGTGCCAACACGGATTTACATATTGTGTACAAATGGTTCTGTAGTTGCATATGAAACGCTCCGGGTTCATTTATAGCTGTCTAGCTATATCCGACAAATCATACACAGCGTTCACGGACACATTAAATGCAATGTAAATTCGGTGGCTCCACGGAATTCAGTTCTTTCTACTGGTCATCGGCAATGTCACTTGTTCGGTCTCTGGCAGGTTAAAACCCTGAAGGAATATGCTGAAGTAAAAACTCGGACATTGCTCACTCGCTGTAATGACGTACTCTGAACTGCATGTTTTCGTGCATGAGTGAATATACATGTGTGTGAAGTACCGCTCCAAAAACGGAATATTTCTTGGACCAGTTTTAGCTGCAACTCCTACTGAATTAATTGCAGTCTCTTCTCTTCACGGGTATGTCATCATTTTGTGACTCCAGGTATTCTGAACTGTTGGGAAACAGGATTTTTTGGGTATTTGCAATCTGAGGTGAGCCAGACGGTTTGATCAATTTTACTTCCAGCTGGGATCTCCATTGTCTTCAGTTCCAACAGGACATGATATGCAGTAGCGCCTTTTAGCTGGCGGTTACGTTTGCCCACATATTGTACTCACTTCCGGGGGTTGGGAGTCTATTGAACCAATAACGTTGAGAGGCTCGGGAGAGGCCCAATTGTAAAATATTCCGTTTTATCAATGTGTAAACCCTAGGACCAATCAGCAACAACTTCTGATGACATTAAAGGAATCATATGCAAATATCTGTACTTTCAACATGTATAAAATTTCTGACAAAATTAAGGAATTTTGAACTCTGCATCACGCTGTTGTTCCCATGGCCGGCTGTGTAATAATTTTTTACCTGCTTTTGACACGAACAATCGGAGTCGCTTCTTCATCGGGACAACGTTCTTGGTTTTTCATTAATTCACCCACAGAACCATTTAGCCATATGAAGTTGAAGTTTAAGTTCTGAACAGCTCTATCAAATTATATTGATTTTGACTGAATATAAGCTTACACTTGAAGCCCACGAGCTTTAACATGTAGGCTCGCCAGCTAAATATATTCACACATACCGATTGGGAGAAAAAAGTGACCCAATTCTAACTAAAGTTAGCATTTTTACTACGCCGAAGAAACGCTAGAAATTAGCGAGTGCATTTACTGATGATCATGGGCTAACTCAGGGTTAACTGTTTAAGATTAATATGATGAGCTAAAACAAATAAACTGATAAAGAGCCGAATTTTTGGTAAATGTTTTTCGATGTATAGTTGGGTGGGTTTGGAATTCATTAGGTGCGCTTCCCAGACATTATATCGTCACCTTATTCCAAATAAGGCATGCCATGAGGGACAGGGGCGGGGCTGCAGCTCGCGTAGTGCATTCATGTGATGTTACTCAACTTGAATTTGAATTTAGAGAACTGAATTTGAATTTTCTGAACCGAATCTGAATGTGGGAACTGAATGAAATGCTTCAAGTTTTATCTTAAATTCAAGACAAGTAATTGGATTCAGTTGCAGAATACTTATTCATTCAATTTCAAATCTGATAAAATTCAATGCCTATTAAATTCAATTCAAACCCAAAATCCAATTCAAAACTTGATAAAATTTAATTCAAAGCTAATTAAATTCAATTCAAAACCAAAATTCAATTCAATTTCTGTTGGAACAAATTTCGTTCCATAGCTTCAGCCCAGCTATAGTGATTGCAACTATAATCACAAATTCAACCTATCCACACAAAGTTTGTGTGGCCATGCAATAAAGATTCAAAACGTTGCAACTTTAGTTGTGACTTTTTGGAAAAGTTTGCTGCAAAATCAGGCATTTTAACCACAGCAATCGCAGAAAAAGCCCGCAAAATCTTGTAGTGTCTGCATAAGCATGTTCTCATCTTAATCCAAAAGGCAGCTTTTTTATTTGGCAAGGCAGCGTATACTTTTTACATAGCTCTTAAACTGCCCACATTAGGGGATTTCAAAGTGCTAGCCAAAGGCTTTGCTAGCCACATGCAGTGCATCACTGTAAAGCCTTCATGGTTTTGTGACATAAGCATAGATTTCATTGGACTATGTTATCCTGGAGGAGCATTATTTTGTTGATCCTGGAACAGCACTTACACGGTGATATCACACTGTGCTTCATCCATAGACATTTTTGGTTCCTATGCTGAGCAGTATATCATGGTGCACCTGCAATGTCACATTGGCATAAGACGCCGAGTAGCACTGTTTGACATGGCAAGGAAAGAGAGTCTGGGGTTCCCTTGCTATACTCTGTGGAAGGTTTTCACTAAGCTTTGGCTCATTAGTGTTATGTGTAGAGCTCATTCATTGCTGTCCATTTCCTGTTTGTTGAGGAGTCCTTAAGAACACTATCACACTGTTTCTCTGCACGGCTCCACCCTGTGGTTCCACAGTATTCTTGCTACAACCTAAAATGAGGGAGGGGTGGGGGGGATTCCTCAAAATCACACAAGGGATCCTCATGACTTATCATTTGATACAGGCAGAGCTACAAACATAAGCATTATTGTGAATTTCCTCCATTCACCTACCCTGGCTCCTCCTCTTGCAACGAGAAATAAGAAAAAGTTGAGACAGTACACTGAATTAAAATCACAACTAAATGTAGTGATATTTAACTCCTTCTCCTTAAAAAAATTTGACAAAGGCAAATTCCTGATCTTCCTAATCTTCTTTTTATTATTAGTTTTCTAAGCTGAATTTGCAGACTCAACTCCTCCTACAGCTTTGAAGCTTCAAGCCCAGAAATTGAAAGGCTGCTAAAGGATATGCCGAGGCAGGTCGTAATGCTTATTGTGTAGGTTGCTCACTTCAGTTTTTTATTCTCAGACTTACAATACAGCGTTCATTAAAACTGCTCACGCAAATTTTATGGCTAGACACTTTAAACCCCCTACGTAGCTTCATGTTGAGTCAGATTTTTCATTGTCAAGTTAGTTTTTTTTGATAATCCCCTACTTCCATTCCTCCTTATTTATCACTTTACTTTTAGGTCCGTAGACATCCATTCATTTTCAAAAGCCCTCATACTCCCACAGTTAAAAGAGTAGAGCCTCCAAACTCTCTGCACAGCTTCATACTGCCCCTAAAGATGGATGTTGTGTTTATGCTGCCCTTTCCTCCCTTTATTTTTCAATTATTCCATCCTACACTAAACTCTATTCGTTTACCAAGTGCAGTAATTGCTACTTTTCACTGAGAACCTCCAAGCTTGCTTCACCCTTAAGACTTTGCCAAAGGATGAATATCATTGTCTTTGTCCCCACCCACCACCATATACACACAGGCTCAGACGCACATAGTATTTTTATTTTTATCACTCCATCCCACATATTTCTCAAATAGATGATCCTTGATCTTTTATGGCTTTTAAACTGCCTGTCATATAGAGAGTTGGGAATGGTTTGCTTAACTGAAGGGGAAAGGATGACAACTTTAATGGTGTAGCCCTACCCCCTTTCCTGATTGGTCAATATTTGATCCTTCTTTGCCACTGAACCGTTTGTCATAGATGGGTGGGGATTGGGGTGTTGGACTCAGGTTTGTCATCTGGAGTTAGAAATTTGGTTGTTCAATTTTGGAAACGATCATATGTTAAAAGGTGAGGCCCTACCCCCTGCCCTGTGTGGTCAATATTTGATCCTTGACAGAAATTGAACCATTTGTCCATAGACAGTTGGGAATTGGGTTGTAGGACCCAGGAAAGGATCACATGCTGATGGACAGTCCCTCCCCTCCTGAGTGGCTGATATTTCATCCTTCAAAACTAATAATACATCAATTTTACTTAGCGCTTTTCTGCTTTCGGGGCACTCAAAGACGCTTCACAATGGATACATTATTCATTCACTCACACATTCACGCTCTAATGGTGATAAACTACGTTTTTGTAGCCACAGCTGCCCTGGGGCAGACTGACAGAAGCGTGGCTGCCAGTATGCGCCTACGGCCCCGCCGACCACCACCAAACATTCACACACAGCCATACAGTATTCCTATATTGCATGTTTTGTGGGTGGGGGAAACCGGAGTACTCGGAGAAAACCCACGCGAACACGGGAAAGGCCCCAGGCCGGATTCGAACCTACAATCTTCTTGCAGAGAATACAGGACTGGGTTGTTGAACTCAAGGAATAATCAAATGTTAAATTGCTGAAGCTCTGCTCTGTTTTTGGTCAATTTTTGATCCTGCATGACCACTGAACCGTTTGTTAAAGTGCACGTTGGGTTATTGAATTCAGAGTAGGGTCACATGTTAATTACCAAGTCCATGCCTCCATTGCTGATTGGTTTATCTTTCATCCTTCATAACTGTTGAAACATTTATCACAAAGAGATGGAGATTGGGTTTCTGGACTCAGGGAAGGATTACAAGTGAGTTAATGTGTTCCTGCCCCCTTTCCTGATTGGACAATATTTTATTCCTCATAACTATTGAAGTCTTTGTCCTAGTGGATTTGAGGTTGGGTTCTTTGAACTCAGGAAGCGATCACTTGTCACCAGTCTTCATTCCCGGACTGGCTTTACTCCGCTTATTTGTCGCACTGATTCCTGTGTCATAAGGCACATTTGCTGTATCTAATGGCTGGACAAAAAGTCTGTACAAGACTTGGCTCGGGCATCTAGGCAAGGAACTGAACATCTAAACGTCTAAAGACTGAGAAGGTATTTTTCAAGATTACGTTTCAGGGTTTAAGCGTCTTACCAATGACGGTGAGCCCGTATGGTCGAGAGTTCAGAGCTGTATGTGATGCCTGAGCCTGAGCCAGTCAGACAATTCAGCTTACAGCCATTTCCCATTATGCACTGTAATTTACCCACAGTCCAACATGAAAACTGAGCCGCATATAGTCGACTGCATCAGACGAACGCACCTGTAGACAGTGGGGGGGGGGGGGGGGGCTTCTGTCCCAGCTTCTTTGAAATATATTGCTGGAATCAAAATTGAAATGTTTATTTTGAAAAAGTCAATAAGATACATGCAGTGAAACATCAAATAATGTACTGTCGTTGTGTTTTAAATGTAATGCAGGTCAAAGATAATCTAGCAATCAATGTTTTCAGTTTTAATTTAAATTTAAAATATCTTTTCCCGACTTTTTCTTGATATGGGATCGTATCAAAAAGCGAAATTTGTCTTGCATTAGCTTGAAAAGTGGATAATTAGAAAGAAATATGTAAAAAATAAACAAAATGATATTGTCCCACAAGTACATTTAAGTAGTTTTCAATACCATAGAAAAGTACTGATAATGGTGACTGGCTCAAAACATGGTCAGTGCACTGAGCAGCTGCAAGCCCACAACCTTGATTTTGGTTTGAGGAGAGGCCTTTATGAAATGGGTTGAAACCAGGAGGGAAAAAATGACTCCCAGAACTTTCCTTTGCATAATCAAACAAGTGTTTTGGACTTACAATTTATGGTCACAAGTTCTCCTTTCTCCTCCTTGGAGCAAGCCCTGCTATATTTCCCTCTCTCCCATTTCTCTGACAAGCGCTCCCTGGCTTGGTGGAGTTAGGCCTCTGAGATGATTTTGCATGACCACCCTGACATCCACATGAGTAATGAGTAATGGTGGTAACACAAATTAGCTATTGAAAAGAGGCTGCAGGCAAAAAAATATTTTTGAAACTCTTACCCTGTATCAGTGGTTCTCAAAATCTTTTTATCGTCACTCTTCAGTGGCTAAGAAAAGTTCATGCCCCCACCCCAGCAAAAGTGAATTTCATTTTTGTCAATCATTAATAAATTGAGTGACTGCATTGAACAAAAGATTCTAGTTTGCAAAATAGCATCGCAAACATCAGAGCACTTTTAATCATGCCCCATATGAATCATACTCATGCATCTGTTATGCACGCTCAACATTATCCCCCCCCCCCCCTCCCCCCCCCAGTGGCTCCACGACCCCATAGGGAACCCCACTCCCCAGTTTGACAACCACCGCCCTATATGGTTTAGCAGAAGAAGGGTACTAGATATCATAAAGAACACTACCATTAGTTAGGAAGAGGATCTTGTGCCCACATATTTTAGTGGAAAAATGGCATAATCACACATGCTTTACTCTAAAAGGGCAACAATTTCACAATTCCCTTATCGGGAGATTGTTACAAATCCCAGCTGTGCATAGTTGCTTTCTGAAAATTAGGTGTGCACACAAATCTAGTGCAGAAGATCGTTGACTTAATACTATCCTGGTAATCTGTGAGTATGTCAAGTGGTATGATCTGAGTAATTACCCTGGGCCACTTGAATTCCTAAACCCATTTGACAAGGTGTTATTTGGATGCTGATGTAGAATGATGAAATGTCTGACCTGTTTTGACACTGTTGCCTAGTAACCCACCCAAAACGGAGGGAGAGGGGGACTGAGAGGGAGTACAGCAGGGATGGGAGGAAAAGGCAGGGATGCCAAGGGTATGAATCAGCCCACAAACTTGCCACTGCAGTTTATCAAAATGCCCTCCTCCTGGAGCACTTTGTGCAAGGAGGACGGCCTCTGCTCTCCCTAAATGAGCATACACACATTCCTGACTGACTGGAATGAGAAATGAAGGCAAGCAAACGACTGCAAACAATGGCTAAGGTTGTAGATACCTTGATTATGGTCATGTGTACAGGTCCGAGCTGAGGTCTTGACTGGTCATGTGTGTTATATACGAGTTAGGGATGAGGTCTTCGCTGGGGGCCATGACTGAGGACTCCAGTGCTCCAGGGGAAGTGCATTACTTGCCTGTCCCACCAGCCAGCTGCCACTGTGGGAAAATCTGCAGCATTTCAGGCTGACATGAGAGGGGCGCCCCCCACTCTCCTTTCAGCAGCGTACTCTGACTGAAGAGGAGCCAGGAATGAGGATGGCCTCTGTTTTCATTTCCCCCTTAGGGAAGGGACTGGAAAATGGCGTGAACTTCACCTGTTGCAGCCTGGGACTGTGGAGGATGGGAAGTGGTGAACGACTGGTCAACAATCACTTGCGGGCGAAGACAAACAGCCTGAGCCTGCTCACTTGAAAAGCCCACCAGCTGTGACAGGAGCCAACTGATAAACCAGCCAACCTCCACCCCACCCCACCCCCCCCGCCGAAGAGTCCAAACAATATGTGCCGAAGGACAGGATGAGATGGAAATACAGAGCAATCCCCGGCTATGACTCATGCTTCTGCCGCATGAAACAGAGACGACCATAATTCTCCGTTGTGAGAGGCACTTTTGATCCGCTCTGGGGAGGGCAATTTAGGTAGCGGAGGAGAGAAAAAGTGAGCAACAGTGGATGGGGGTGGGGCAAGAGAGGGGGGGGGGGGGGGGGTTGAGAATGCTCGAATGCCAGTGCCTCACAGTGCCGTCTTCCGCCTGTATTACAAAATGTTCCCATCTGTGAATGTCATAAACACAGCAGCCCAGCTGCTTATGGCAAATGAGGGCTCTTGCAGAGCCACCCGAAGACTAATCCCCTCGGTGTTATATTTGCCAAGCTTGGCTCCTCAGCTTGACTTCCGACCCATATCTCAGGCAGGAGCACTCCTTTTCTATTGGCCACATACAGTACATTGACCCCCTGCACCACCCTGCCATAACTCACTGCAAGTACACAAGAAACGTCACAAAAAGACGGCGCTGATCCGCGATCAGTACTCGAGTATAATTTAGCCGACCTGGTACTATGGGGGGGTCTGCCAAAAACAGAGTTAAACTCGATTCAATTTCATAATTAGTGAGTTACACAATTGAGACTGACCCACTGCACTTTATGTAGGACAGGGTTTGCACCACCAAGAAACAAGTCAAAGGCGAAACTTTCTGGGATAAACTCCATGGCGGAAAGAAAGGGGACCTCTTAGGCCCTCCAGGGGCGAAATGGAAGGTTGTTCACTTGTATGAATCTGTTCCGTTCCATGACATGAGGCATGTCTACAACGTAAACATATACCAAAGATTGATTCCCATAAAGATCCAGCCATATAGAAATGCAGCCCATTCTATTCATAAGTAAGCTCATCTGATCAAAGAACGTTAGGTCTATTCTCCCTGTCTTGCATGCCATGGCAGCCCTTTGTGACAGCAGGCTGTTCGCTTTTTGATTAGGACTCTCTGCTTGAGTCACGCAGAGAAAGCTGCTCTGAAACATCACCAAGCAAGCTATAACTCCTATTCCCTACAGATGCCACATCGTGGAACAGAACAATAAAATCAATCCTCCACTATATTGAAAACACAACAACAACACATTATTTTATGTTCTAACATTTAATAATGAATTTGTCATTGAAAACAGAAAAGTCCATTATAGTCGACACAGTTGACTGTTTACCTGTGTGTAACATCAAGATTTATTTTAATCAAACTCATGAAGCATATTTCCCTCATTTCTCCATTATGCCGGTCTGCATCTGCAAAATTTTATAGGGAAAGCATTGCTGTATATTCCACCTCATATTCCATTTGGTAGGTATGTTGTAAATTTCCCCCACATCTTGGTTGCACATATTTGTCGCATGGTGGCGCTACAGGGACACATTTACTTTTTGGCCAATAACTCCTGTACCGTGTTGCGTGGAGACAAAATTCTTTTCCGTTGGATTCCTTGGTGCAAGATAAACAAAATGTATATTCCTGATTTTTATACATGCCAAAATTTTCTGCCATTTTGAATTTTTGCTAAATCTTTCCAAGATTTATGGCACAGTGGCATAAAGTGTCCTGTCAACATAAGTGCAGTGTGGTTGCAGGATTCTGATGGTTCATACTCTACTAAGCCTTTCAGACAGTGTGTGCTGTCTAGTATTCAGCCAAGCCCGTATTCTGATGCATTTACTGCTAATTAATGAAAAAGAAAAGAATTAATGTTCGGTGTCTTATTATTAGGAACAACTCATTTCAGTTTCCAGGACTAGGACTGTGTTCTTGTTAATGTATTTGTCACGTTGGTTCCTTTGAGTCAGTTTATTAGGAACACCTCCCAAGCTTTCATCAGTCCACAGGATTGGAACTGCGTTCCTGTTAAACCCTTTGGTTCTACTACCAAGCAATCCTGCTCCGGCGAGGGGATTCACAACCTGGATTCTGCTCTGGGACAGCCACTGGCTTGGGTGCAGACACGCCATCACCTTCTCCAGTCATACCAACTCAGCTAGGCCTGCCCCTCAACAGTTTTGGGCTACAGCCTTTCCCTCCTCTATTACCATATTCCATTTAACAAATTCTCCCTGGTGGATTCTACCCTGAATCTCTGTTTAGTTCCTTGTCTGGATCATAACACAACTGATATCGCCACTCTCATCCAAAGAATTCAACAGTGAAGACACCAGAACAGAAAGTGAGTCATACACCATCAGCAATGCTTGGCTGGAGTCATGCCAAACATGATATATTTTATTGCCAGGAAAAATATCAGATATTAAGTCTCATAAAATTTGGCTCATTAAATTAAATTTTTTTTAAAGTCTCATAATATTTAAAATTTAAAATGAGGACCCTATTCCAGAAAAACAGAAAAAAAATTCAAAAGCCTATCACTGGAGAACCAAAGCAACAGTTTTTGTGCATCATCACAGTAACGGACTACCACCGCAAAGTAATAAATGCATTGTATAAGCAATTTTTTTCCACAGCTATCTTGGTTTTATCTTTTTTTTCAAAGGTTTTTGAACAGCCCATAAAACCCCTCTGTGGATTTTGATGACGTTTTGCAATTTGATAGTGAATAGACTAAAGTGTCCACACATCATCTGTCCATCTCTTAGAAGGCCTCGAAGGATTTCGGTGAAATCTGGCACCCTCATAGTCTGCAGTACAAGGTATCCAGGCAGCAAATTTGAGGTAAATCCACTAGTCCCTGTAATGCAACCAGTGGGCCAAATTACAAATTAAATTTTTGAACTGCTTTTCTTGAGTTGTGATTCTTATTTTCCCTTGAATCCCTGAATCACAATAAATTTAATATTGTACATTCATGCAAACTTTTCTGCCAATAACATGACAGCACGGCAACGCCTGTGAAGTTTTGCAGGTGAGTGCAATATGTCCTTGTTTTGCACCATGTGGCATAGTACTGTATATATAGTGGCTTAGCGCCAAGAATGAAGTAAGCAAGACAACAGCAGAGAGAAAATGAGAGACATAATTTTCATAAAGCAAACTGCAAGTCCTGGCAGATGAGGTGCTGAATGTCAGGCAATGAAAAGCACCTTTCATTTCCCAAACCTTTCTAATCAGTAGTACAGGCTAGCAGTAGAGCTGAAATAAATGTTTTGTTATTGTGGTTATATAAATGTAATTGATGGTGCCATTATATTAGTGCTTGACTGCCCCGTTAATACAGGCGTGTCCCTCCCTTTGCATTCCATCTCATCGCACAGTAACAGCATTTTCGCTGCTGTGGAAATACTTCTTTTGAAAGACTTAGCACTAACAAATATGGATTGAAGCAGAATATTTTGTTAAATAGAAACATGATGTGAATTTTGGAAATGACTGTATCTATCTTTTTCCCCTTAAATTTTGAATTTTTGGACTTTACAGTGCTTTGGAGTTATTGGATATGCTTGGATCACCTGAGTTAGAAACATCCTCTGCACCCACTACTGGAATCTAAATGGCGTAACACAAATAGTGTTAGTAGCGCCCAATTTTTACCATCAACTGTGCAGAAATGCCGTGTTTAAACAGAATGAATACACAAGCCCTAATTACAGCACAAAGTTTTTCTCAAAAAACTGCCTTACCAAAATAGCCAGGGTTTGTCATGCATGTTTTTTTACTATTCTGTAGAGATTACTACTCCTAAAAATATAGTTGTCATGCACTGACACAGGCACATTTGGCAACCACATTTGTGATCATGTTATTGGTACTGCAAACTCCCTGGATGAACGAGCGTGTTTCCAAGTTCTAAAAACATTTTTCTACCCCCATGGTGGTACTGGAGGGACAAGAGTACAGTCAATAGCACCCACAACATTGGCAAAGCCAGCAACACTTCAGAATTCTGGCTCTGTTGCTTCAATTTGCCATCTTTTTTCGGGAATCCTGAAATACCTCACCACTCAATGAGGTATACCTGGCAAAACATCCCATGTAGCCCCGCAGATGGATGGTTGTGATAGCCCAGAGGCACCTGCGCTACATCTCTGGAAGGTGCCAGACACAAGAACCAGGCAAGTTGAAAGTAACTTGACAACGCCAGATATTGGATTGCATTTTTGAGTTGCAGGCTCAATATCAATCAAAACAAAATATTGTTTGACCAGGCAACCTGTGTCTGTGAAAGATTTTGGACTCAGTTAAATCAGTAACATTCTCTTGAAAATATCAGCTCACGAGCATGCCTGGCATGACCATGCCTTCACCTGGCAACGATCACTACTGCCGCAATCATCGGAAAGTCTGGGCGTGACACCGTCTATAAATGTGCTTCAGTTGTGGCCAACTCTCCAAGTTCTAACTCTCTGAAGATGCTAATAACTTTCACTCCAACAGTATGCGGCTATTAGCACTGGCGTTTGGGAAATAGACTTATTTTGGAGTGAGGCTCATTTGCATAAAAAGGGGCTAATTTTGCAGCAAATTTTTTTATGTGTATGATTGTTTATAGTTCCACAACTAATGTACATGAAAATATTACGCCTTGGGGCGCTCACATTCATGAACCCTTAAAGTGCTTGATATTTACAAAACCTTCCCTCCAAAAGTTAATCATTAGTTGACAATTGACCTTCAGAAGGAATCGCACATACCTGTCAACCATTCTGAAGGTCACTGCCAACAAATTTACCAACTGAAAATGAACAAAATTGTTGACCTTTTACAGGCTTTTATCTGAAATTTGCTTCAAATATTTTGCACCTTTTGTGACTATAGTAGTGATTTGCACTTTAAGGGTTAAGATACACAGATGAGTATAAAAAAAACAAGCATTATAAACATGCATTATGTGGGTGCTTTGTGGATTACATATTTTGTTTTCGCTTTTTTTGTGTACCTTTAATGGCTGCAAAAGCCCCTCAATCCTGTAGTGAGTTTGCCTTTTTAAGGATGCAGTACATTGACATTTATGGCTTTATGTCCCAAAAACTCTCAACCCCCCCCCCCCCCCAAAAAAAGTATGTAGCATGTCATTGAACCATAATAAATGAAATCAGTTGGGCCAGAGATTCCAAAGAAGTCATATGTATGACCTTGAAAATGTATGCTAGTCTCAGAACTCACTTGCAGAGATACAGTTTGTTGGTGAGCTCTCAGGAGGAAAACAGAATGTAGTTGGTATATACAGTATGGCTGTTCTGTTGAATTCGTTTTGAGAAAAAAAGAAAGAAAATCTAAGCACACCAAAAAAAAAAAAACCCTTCTAAATTCTTTCTACCCCTTTAAAATATTTAATCTGCAGTGAATTAGCTGCCAAGGGGCGGCCAGCGTATCTCGAAGGGAATTACGAAGAGATGCCTGAGCCTGTGGGTGTGGAACTGAGTACGTCAGTGACTCAGCCAGCACAGTACGGCCCCCGCCCCCACCCCAGCCCTGTCCTAACAGTAGGTTTGGATGGATGTTGGAGGACTTTCTGAGTCAGTGTGGAAACTCTGAATATTTCCCACCACTACACAAGCTGTGTGCTATTAAACAGTGCGCCATGCAAGGCTAAGAAAGCACAGGCTCTGATGCCATAACTACGGTTTGCCTTTTCATACCAAACATCTGCTGTTTTTTTCCCCTCTCTACTCTACTCCAATATAATCTGAACTTTTAAAGACACAAGCCACAATTTTCGTGGCATGGGGGAAAAAAAAAAGATTCTCCATTTTTTTTGAGGCTGACTAGCAAATTACATTATTTCATTAACTGAGCTGCATATACAGAGACCTGGCTTAACTTTATATTCTTATTAACTTCTAATAGTGCTAAATCCAGGAAAAGCAGTACATGCATAAGATGTCTTGAAACAAGTCTTAATCATGTGGAAAAGGAGACAGATAGTGCAATTCAAATCATACGTCGTGCCGAAAATGGAGATTTTTTAAATAATGGGCATCGGTAGAGATATTTTTCGAAAGCAATCCTAAATGTACATTAACTAAAAGGTTTTTGATTTCTTAAAAACCCAAAAGGGATTCTGATTGCACATGTGTAATAACTGAGAAACTTGCCTGCATCTTGCCCAATCTTTCAAGCATGTCTACTGTCATTGAAATACAGGCGCCATTACATATGATATAGTAGTGCTATATCACATGGTTTTCATCGCAGCTATAGGAGCAGCCACTGAGAAGCACCATACGTAAACATTGCTTTGACACAATGCTAGAGTGAATGGTTGAAAAAACATCCACAATAAAAGGGGCTCAATGATTCAAGATTTCCTCTGTCAGACCAAACTGCAACATCAAGACTTTGACGAGCCATGTACTACATATTTCTTTTCTGCATGACAAATGATTAATTATCAATGGACTCCGAATATCCTTTTGCAAATTCAACTTCGCCATCAAACACAAAAAGCTTGCTCAGTAACTTGCTAATTAAAGGAGCAGTAACACGATTACCGCACATGCTCAGAACGTACATCCCAAGAAAGTGAATCTGCTTGACTGCAAGAATAGTCTGATTCCACAGTAATTGTGACACTGCTCCTTTAAACGATGACTTCAAATAAATCAATGGAGACTCTTGCTTATACAAACACTGTGCAAATAACCACCCTGCAGGAGCGAGGAGGGATATCAGAAGCTGCAGTATGGATGGATGAGTCTGCCCCGCTGCCAACAAGGGCAGCCTGCACTGACTAAAAAGTAGCAATAATATTCAACTCTGTAGACTGCAGAGGTCACCAGGGTGAAGTACTGTATAACGGAGCCACGCTGCCTCTGAATCTGATGCCCTTTATTATCAGAACACGCAAGAGGACACAAGAGATGTATTGTGCTCTAAGCTTGAGAAAAAAATTTAGCAGCCTACAGTGAAATGGCAGTCACATGCAGCCCTACCCTAAGCCACACTGGCCCTCTCAACCACATGCCACACCCAAGATGCTACACTCCACCGAAATAACCGTGCCTCTGACCTGGTATATCATGACTTTGAAGTTGCGCCGCTTGAGAAGCTCATTTTCATTGCTCTCCAGCTTCTTGATCTGGCCGGCCTGCTTCTCCAGGTTGGTACGCACATTCTTCACGTTGACGCTAACCTTCTGGACCTTCTCCAACATCTTGTTGACGGTGTTAGAGGTTGTGGTATGGCTCTTGGAGAGCTTGGTCAGTTCGCTCTGGATGCCCGTCACCGAGCGCTCCATGTCCTGCTGCCTTGCCTCCAACCCGTTCTGGACCTTCTGGATCTGGTCCACAGCGCCAATGATCTTGTCCAACAGGGCCAGCACCATCACTCCGTTCACCTGCCCATCACTTTTCAGCTCTTCTGGTACTGCTGCCTCCTCTTCATCATCTGATGGCGCCAGCACCAACTCCTCATTGTCTGATGCTTCCGCTAGGGTCACAGGCTCTGGTAGCACGCTTGATTCTGCCATGGCTGTCAAATGCTTATCAAAAATTGTTTAAACTCAACTTCTATTTTCTCTCTCAATGAACCTTTTCTTTGCTTTCACTCCGTTCTCACTCTTTTCCAGCCTTCTTTCAAATTATCTCCCCCTTCTTCCGTCTTCTCTCTCAACTTTCTTCTCTTTTTTTCTTCTTCTCTGGTTTGGAATGGAGACCTCTAACTGTGATGGACTCAAGTGCCACGGCTCTCCGTGAAACTATCCTGCCAAGCTAGCCTGCAGCTTATCCCTTCCCCACCCCTATGCTCTTTGCCTCCCTCTCTCCTCCCAGGCAGAGGCTGCCTCCGCCTCCCTGTATAAAAAAGCCCTGCTCCTGTAACCTCCCAGCCAGGGAGTAGAGGCCCGGCCCCCTGAGCAGAATGGTTGGAATAGTTCGAGTGGAGCCGTGGAGCGCTCCTCACATGCAAGCACAGGCACAGCTAGGAGAGGAATGTAAAGCCACAGCTAAAACAATTTTTTTTCCAAAGTTCCCTCCCCCATCATTTCAGGACATTTTAACTTAAAGGGAGAGGCTACAAAAAATTAACCTCTTCTGCTGTGCTATTAGCTAAGACCATGAAAGCACAAACTTGATAGATACGGTTTAGACAAAGAGGGTCTGGGTCCTGACCATAGAAAAATTGCAAAATAAAAACTTTGACAGGCAAAGCACAGAGAAGGGAAAGGGAGAAAGAAGGACAAGGAGAGAATTGAAGAGTAACTACGGCTGAACTGCTTGGATGTTGTCCAATAACACACACCATTTCCATTGTTTTGCAAGAATAAAGGAGACGACTATTCTGTGAGGTATCCTGGAATCTTGTCAACAAGCACAGATTAATAACGACTTATCCTGGGAAACTCTCTTTGAAATAATGGTATTACAACCCTTAAGAAATGTACAGTGTGTGCAATGGTTCTTCTCAAACTGAATATCCTTTAAAAAGTTTCAATCAGACATCTCTTGCTGCTACTGAGCCTTTTTTTCCCTATGAACAGAAATGTAAATTGCAGCTATAAATAGCCTGAGTAAACAAGGCAGCTGAAACTTCCACAGTTTCTTAAACATTATTCCCTACATTTTTCATTTTCTTGTCTGACAAGAGTCAAGTGTACAATAACTTGGTTTAAAGTGAACTAAGCCCCATAAGGCAGCCCATTGGAACCAGTTTAGTACTTTGGTATGTCATACACTTTGACCTTTGTACACTGCCTGTCCAAAAAAAAGTTGCCATTTGGATGTAAATTAACAAATACTATGACTGGATCATTATTTCAGCAATTAATGTTTCAGCTGGCAATAATTATTATAACCCAACCTGATGAAGGCCATTATTTCAGTGTTTCAGAAGGGGCAAATTATTGGCCTGCGAACAACAAAGAAAATTAAGGATGAGGCAAACAAGCATGAGGACTAATTTTCCCACACGCATTGGTCACCACCAAGTCCTGACCTTAACCACATTGACTTATTGGGATCTGCTGGAGAAGACTACAGGATGGTTCAACGACCTAATCGTAAAGGTCTTGAGCCAAGAAGTGATGCAACCTTTATAGAAAATAAATATTCTGATGTTGCATACGATGCTGTTGCCAAAACAAAGACACAATGAGGTTGCACCGTATTCAAAGCCACAGGGGCTCCAACTAAATATTTGAGTGTGCAACTTTTTTTTATCCCTCCGGCATATAATGAGGGGGGATATAGTCATCAGTGTGGTCGTCTGTCCGTCCGTTCGTCCGTCCATCTATTCATCCGCAGACATTTCGTTTCCCGTGCAGAACTCAAATATTGTTCAATATTTTATTATATTTTTTAATGAAACTTGCTGTGCATATCAACCAGGTCCTAAACTGGTTCCTTTTGATATTTTGGGATTTCTTAGATTGGATTGCGGGGGCCAGGGGAATAAGTCATCTTCTGATGACCCTTATTTGGTTGGGCAGTGTATTTACAATGTTGTGAAGAAGTATTTATTCCCTTCCCGATTTCCTCTGTTTTCACTTATTTGTCATTTTTGAATGTCCCACATCATTCAACTAGTTTTAACATAACACAAAAACAATGCTATTTGACACAAGATGTAGCTTTCAAATGATCATTTCATTACTGAAGGTAGAGAGTTATTCAAGGCCTATATCACCCTTATGAAAAAATAATTGTCCCCCTGAACCTAATAACTGCACTGTAAAAAAAAAAAAAAAGTGGTCTCAACTGAAAAAAGTTAGTGTCCAGGCTGCCTTAAAATTTCAAGTGAGCTGAATTTAATTTTATTTAATTTAATTCTGAATTTTACAGAAGTATTACCTCAACTTATTATTATCAAGATTTTTTTTTTGCAGATAAAAGAAACATAGTTCAAGGGGACACCAATTTTCAAGCTTATCTCCATCTTGTGATGAGAGTTAAGGATATAGTTTAAAAAATGCATGTAGCTTTTACCAATTTTTTGGATATCTCTGCAAATGAACCTCAAAATCTGTCAACTTCTCCAGGCTGGTCCAGTGTCAATACTTGATTTGTACAGTGACTTGCTTACAGGTGAGGAAGAACAATTCTATTTCAGCCTCGATTTTAAGCTAGTCTCAGCCTCTGGGTAACTTAGGGTGTAGTCAGTAGATTCTGCTCAGAAACTTCACTGTTGCATTTACTGGCAAACTCCTTCAATAACATGACCTTTTGGTCTGCCAGTGAAGGTTAGCTCATGGTTGTAGCCGAATGGAGCTAGATAGCAAGCAGAAAATTTCACCAGCCATTTCAGCAACATATGTTACTGTTTTAACAATGGTAGCTTCATGTCTTTCAAGTGACTTTAGTTTATGGTTGTGGCAAGAATTGCCTGAAGCTAGGTTGCAATGAAGTGAATATTTTCACCACTCAAAAAATTTTTTTTCAGATCATTGCATTCACTCAGGAAAACGGTTTGCTTCCCGGCTAGCTTACTCAGCTGTGACTCCGGGTAATTCTCTATTCTTCAGCAGGGATTTCGAGAGCAACACGTCTTGATTAATGTTAATTACTCAAGACAGAAAATGGATGGGATGGTGCGTTATTCAAAATTTGTTAAGGTTGACAACCCAGTGATTCCAGTTGGAGACCTCTTTCGGGGTCCTCGAAAGAGGTGCTCAAGCTATCACCAGTTCGGAAAAAAAACAGTGAAACTATCACTATCAAAATTCATTGCACAAATACAGCAGAGATTGTGGTAGCAAAATCATATGATGCAATTACATGTCTGGGCCTTGTGGTAAGCTATGGCTCTCAGCGCTACTGTGTCATGGTTTTGCCCCCGCGGGCTGAAGACGACAAGCCGGTGGGCACTGGGACCATGTACCCAAGAAGTGGTTAAGGGACCCACATGCACAGGCTGAGTAAAAAAATAGAAATGTTTAATAAAACTGGTAAAAATACAATATAAAAATCAGGGGAGCAGTGGCAAAAACAGGGCTCAGGCATTTGAATGCAGCTGCACTGCCAAGCTGGCAGTGCAGCACTTAAAAATATCAACAGGTGTGGCTCGTTGAAGTGGAGGCGAAGACAGCAGGAGGGGGGAGGGACTACAGGGCAGAACCATCACATACTGCTGCCATAGTGTTTATAGTGCTCTCTTAGGCAAAATTAAATTTTATGAGTGATCGAGAGTACTTTTACCAAGTGTTGCAAGACAGTGGAAAACACGGTGCAGGCAAGAGGTTGGGTCAAGCCTGGCCCACTGGGCAGTGATTTTATTTATGCCCTACACAAAAGGTGTGATAATTGCACGTGCATATTAAACATAAAAAACAAGGCTTTTTCTATCTCCGCTGCTGAAAGGATGACGACTCTACAGGATTTCTTTAAGGCGATCACATAGCATTCAGGCTTTGCAAATCGACTTTCCAGTCTTTTCACCACCAGAATCTTAGGTTTTAAGAGCACAGGCACAATTAGACATATGCTTTAGCTCCATCCTCGTCGCCAGCCTCCACAGAACTGCCTGGTTCTTCTTTCTAAGCTGTGGTCGGCTCTGATTAACATGAGGCTCAGCTGTGTCTTCGCGTGCACTCTTTTCCCAGACCTGCCCAGCCTTACGACTTGCAGTTGGTGGGAAGTGTACAGCAGAGAAGGTATGGACTGCAACCAACGTCCAGATCCAAAGAGCTCTCAGTAATTTTCCCAAATGGATTATTTTACAGAAACTAATTTTTCCAGAAATCTTAGGTGAGAAAGTTTGGTCAGACCCTCAAAAAATTGTAATTCCAAACAAAAGAAAAGAAATTCACATGAGATTATTACATAAATTGTTGCATAGATTTAAAATGGTTTTTTTTTCCTGTATGTTCTTTCTGTAAAACAGAATCAGAATCCAGTTTTTGCTTATTCTATGAATGTATATATTCTAAAGAGTTTGGGGTTGAAGTTGAAATATTCAAAATGTAATAGATTTACCCCAATATTAGAAGACATGATCTTGTTTCTGAATTGCAGTACTGACTTACAATCTATTAACTATACTTTCAAGTTTATCTGACAAATCCCATCCATAAGGCTAGAGTGTGTCAGATCATGCCAAATATTCAATTATTTTGAATTGAACTGCAACATGTCTTTATCTCTGTCTCTAAGATGGCAATGAACAGAAAAGCAATGACCACCTCTAATGTAATTGGAAAAATATTTTCTGGTAAAAGTATATAAATTGTATTAGTTTTCACCCCCCTCATATCTCAATGTTCTATTTTTTTAATGTTTTCTTTTGTTTGTTCATTTTACCATTGTGTGTTTGAATAAAAAGTGATAAAAGGACAATATATATCTGTACAATATGTTGTAAAATTTGATGTTCAAAGAAATTACTATAACTCAGTGATATTGAGCATGTTTGGTAAATATCCCCTCTATGTTTTACGAGGAGATGAAAAGAGTAGCTCCACTGAAGAAAGAGAGCGGTGGACAATTGGGGACAGCAAGTAGTGGTAAAGAAAGAGAGAATAGACTTGATAAATATAAACAATGATGATGACACATTTGACCTACCTTCACTCACAAAGTCATGTTTGGATAGGAGCGACCTGATATACAATACGGCACATCGCAAGGCGGATATGATTGTGGATAGTGACGGATCAACTGTCAAAATGTAGACGACTAAACTTCCGCTCATATTCGCATGCTATCAAACACTTATATAACAGCGATTCATAGCGATTACTTCCTAGACATGGATACAGCCTTAGATAAGAATTTAGCGGTATTTTATAAGTTGACATCCATGATGTTTTTTTTTTGCAAAGCTTCACAATGCTCATCGCTCAGTGAGAAAACTAAATCAGTCGAGTTTGAATACGATAGCACCATGGCAGAGCGAGATCAAGTGAGAACACCACAGTATACAGTACAGTGCAAATGTCCCCTCGCGGAGTCATATTGTATATATGTGATGTTTATTTAATTTTTAGTTGTATACTGTTTATAAAGATCAGAATTAAGACAATAATTCAAATTATAAATTAAATCTTAGATATTCACTCAATCACTTACATGCTGCAGTGGCCGGGGCTTTGTAGCCTAGCCTGCGGCTCCATGCATGAGATGCACTAGCTTGATGAAGCTGGCCCTATTACCGGAAGTGCGGACGTCTACAAGAAATCCCCTTCATTCATCCCATCTCCCGATTTGCGACAGTTTCGCGCTGTATCAGGTCGCTCCTAGTGCTGTATAGGAACATCTGGAGCAGAGGCTGCTGCTTTAAGGTGTGCTCTCAGGTGATCCCCTCGCTGGTGCTCCTGCAGGTGTTGGTGACTAGTGGTTTCTCTACCTACTCCCTCAACATCCTCCTCCACCTGCGAGATGTTCTCATTGGTCAAGCATATGTTTTGGAGAATGGTACAACATGTGATGACCTTCAGGGCAAACTGTGGTGCCATCTCCAGTACTATCAAAAACATACCTTGATCTGACCCTCATGATGCCAAAAGCTCTCTCAGTTAGAACTGGTCAGTCTTGCTGGAATTTAACAGCGAGTCACTGGAAAGGGTATATTTACATTATGTTAGTAATGGGGTGAGGGAATATGAAAGGGCTCCAGTTAGGTTTCTTTGGTGTCAGGAATATGAGGCACGTGGCAGCAGTGTGTTGGAGGTCGATGCACAGCTGTACAAGATGTTGGAAAGGCGGATGTGTGAGGGAAGAATGCAGTTTAACAAAGAGCAGGAAGTGTGTTTTCACGGTGGGGGAGGTCATGAAATTGGTGCAGTGTAGTGTAAATGAAAAACATTATGAGGTAGGTGGAAAGGACTCAAATTCAAGGGAAAATGTCTCATGTAGAGGGAACCAAGAGAGTAAAGTGGGAAAAGTAACTATGGGGAAAGAACAAGTAAGCGTTCAGCTCAAAAACAGCGTGACATTGAATTTGTGTCAACATGTTCAAAATGGTGTTCACAGACAGCCTTGGTAAGTTGAGGTTTGTGTATTTTTATTTATTTATTTGACAGGGACAATGCACAACACCTTTACCTATGTTGTTGGTAATCTGTTCACAGGATCTGGATGTGTCCTGTCAGGAATATAGCTGTGGCCATTGATATAAAATCAATTTTTCGATACGCTGACTTTACACAGACAAACACATTTTATGAAATCCCTGTGCTCTCGTCTCAACCGTTTGCTTACTTCCGCACCCAAAACCTGCACAAAACTGTGGTATATTGTGATTTTGCTTCAGAGTAGCCCAGTTTTGGCAAGCCGATGACAAGCAGGCTACCACTCCAGTATGGGGGCTGTAAACACGCATCCAGTCACGCATCAAGTGCGGGGCATATAGTATTTTTATATTTATGGCTGTAGCAGTGCACCATATTGATCAGAACGACTCATCAGGTGAACAACGATAACTCATCTAATCAGGATGAAATGCAGTTACTCTGCATGTTGTCTTGTGCATGCGTAGTAGTAGAAGTAATATGTCATTACTGCGACAGAAGGTCCTGATCCGGTGGAGCGGGCTCATCGGGCAGTGACAGATCTCATTGCAAGTCTGCCTGGAGAGAAATGACACATGAAATAGTTTCAGTACGGGCAACTTTTGGCGAGCTTTGTGCGAGTTTGAATTTTTTTTCAAATAGTGGTTGAATTGTCTTTCGCATGGTTTTTGGTTCAGTGTTGGATCACGTATTAATGGATTTAGTGAAAACGGGTTGTGATTTGGTAGAGGGTGTAAGGAAAGGAAAAGGGCAAGTGGAGGTGAAAAGGAGGAAGGGGTGTTTGTTGTGGGAATGCAGTTTGCAGTGGTGCAAATGGTTTTTTTAGTGATGCATACACAACAGGAAGATTGTTTGAAAGAAGACACTGGAGATGTGAAAATAGTAAGGGTAACATGGGATGGAATTGTCTCAGAGGAATGCCAAAGTAGGAAACAGCACAGTAAGTTTTTAAAAATTAAAAAGTGAGATCTTACAAATGTGGTTTGCTTTCCAGAGAGAGAAATCAGGGGATATCAGTAGTGCTCCAATGTCTGTCCTGGAATTGGAGGGAGTTTGTGGGGCATAGCCATAAAGCCATAGGGAAGGAGAGGAGCAGGAAAGTTTGTCAGTGTTGTTTGAATTAGAAAATAAGCTACCTGAAAGGGTATTTTTTTTACATTATATCAGATATTGGGAGAGGGAATATCAAAGGGCACCACTGAGGAGTTATTGATGTCAGGAGTGTCGGCACTTGGCTACAGTGTGTAGGAGGCAGGTACGCGGGTGTCGAAGGTGTGGGAAAGAGGGATGTGTAGAGAAGGAATTTAGTTTGCCAAAAGAGCAGGCGGTGTGTTTTCACTGTGTGGGAGGTCATGAACTTGCTTCCCTGGAGTGTTAGAAATGGAAAATGGAGCAGGAGGTAGAAAGGAGAAGAATTCAAGGGAAAATGCCCTATGCAGAGGCTGCTAAGAGAGTGAAGGTGAAGAAAGCAAATATGGGGAAAGAGCAGGCAATGGTTCAGCAAAACTAGAGATAGCATTAGTATGACTGAGACATGATTTTTTTGGCTTTCATTGGAATGGTGGTAATTTGTTCCAGAGAGACTGTTTGTAAAACAGTGAATTAAAACGGAGGTGGATACAGCTAGAGAATTTTTGGGTGTATCCAATGTAAAAGGGAAATGGATGCAAGGAATTTTGGCGAGAGGATTCGGTGGGATCAGGAGTCAAGGGGGTGAAGTTTGGGAAAAGAGAGTTTAAGCGCTTTGGATTTTTATTTATTTATTTATTTATTTATTTATTTTTGTAGACAGCAGCAGTACAGAAGTACTTGCCGCATATCTACTCGGTGGCAGTAATACACCACTTGACGGAAAGCACCCGTAAAATTCTAGAGAAGAAGAAGCAGTAGTTGGTGCTGAAGCTGAGACGACGGCTGACGTCCTTGTCGTGACCGGTCGGAATACCTGGCTGATGTTGGTGGAATTCAGTTTAAATAACCAGGTAATATAACGTTATATCAAAAATTGCGAAGACAGCTTAGCGAATTTGGAGATATTCTGTTGACCTGGAGCTGTATTCATTGATGAATGAACAATTCATTAAGCAAGTTATCGCCTTTGAATATAAAAAGCTAACGTTAGCAAACGATTAATGAGCCACCATTTCTGTCGATTAGAAGGCAAGCTAGCTAGCCATTCAACTAACTAGCTGGCTTCGTTGATTATGCGTCATTTTCTTGGGCTTTAATGCAACGATGAAATGGCGTGTACAGCTGACAATTTCTCTTAATTTATTTTAATATTGTGATTTTTGCGAAACCTTTATTTTAGGGTCGGACACATTTTGCGTACATTTTTTTTCCCACTTAGATGTCTGCTCCAGGCTAACGTATTGGCCACTTGGCTAAGTATTTAGCCATTTAGCCAGCTGTAGCTTGACAGCCAGAGTGGCCATGTATTGAACAGCCGAATTCGATGAAATCATTTATTTGAACGCTGTTAAATGCGTTGGTGTTTAACATTTAGGCTCGGGTTCCGTGGATAAGATGTTGCTAAAACCATTATTTTTTATAATTGTTGCTGATGGATGACTTTCCTTTTATTAACGTTTCAGGATCATGCGAATGCTCAAACCCCGTTATCAAGCACCTTTCTCTATTCTGATGAGGATTAAAATTACGGTGGCCATATGGTAGTCAATATATTTCACCCCAGAATGGATAAATCAATGGCCAATCCGTTTCTATGGGTGAAATAGCTGAATTGACAGGGGCCTTGTATGCACCTTGTCGTATAGTTACATTTGTCGTCGTGTCTGGGGTTATTTATTTCATTGCATTTCTAAGAACATCGGTTTTGGAGGACGCCTGTATATGTTAGTTTTCTTTCCAAACGCAATTGGAATTCGATAATTTTAATAGGCTCTTTTTGCTTGTGTTGGTGCTTTTGATGGAATTACGTCCTAATCAATATTATGCCAGAAATGGCTTTGCAATGCTGCAATTTCCAAGTTGTGCTTATTGCATTTTGGCAAGCTATTTAATAAATGGAGTTAACATTTGCTCGTCATCAATATTTCTCCTTCCTTAGACATTAACAGGTTTGGCTTATATGATTCGCTTTGTCCTTGATTGAATTGTTTTTCCACAATTGGTTATAATTGGTGGCCAGGGGCCTGGACATTAACCAATAAGAAGTTCATCGATTCTTCAGCATAGTTATCAGTTAAATCAGTTGGAGAATATTTGCCTCCATTTATGCTAGTGTACACCTGTTTGGCAAAACCAGTGTTCTTGCCAGCTGTGGTGCGGCTGAGATTTTATCCCACCACACTTGTAAAAATTAAAAATGAGTCTTCATTATTCATTTTTCAGTGGTAAATATTTTTCCTCCTGGAGATGTAATGACAGAAATCTGTCATTCACAGTCAACAAAATTTTATTTTTTTCAATTTTATTTTTTACTACTTAGAGTATTAGTTATTCTGATGAGTTTGTCCCGGATCAAATTATCTGCACTGCAGTGCTCCCTTAATGTTGCATTATTTCACATTTGTTTTCATTTTGATAGCCCTGGATATGTAGTTCAGAAAGTGCTCCATATACCTATCAAGTATGTATTTTTATTTACAAGTATTATCACATCCCAAACTCCATCCCTAAACCTTTCAATAACTTCTTTATAAAAAATTCTCAAATTATTAACTTCAACACCAGAGGGGCTACAAGTAGGGATGCACCGATATGAACATTTTGGCCGATACCAATATTCGATATTAATATTGCTGTTATGGCCGATAACTGATATTTACCGACATAAATATGTTTTTTTAAAAAGTTTGAGATGATAAAATTTTGTACAGACTGAAAATCAAGCTAACTGAATTTTTAAATGTCTTTATTTTTTAAATGTGTTTTACTTCCAAATAACAAGGTTACAGGGCTTCCATAAAACACAAGTAACCAACAGTGTTACTTTTTTGGCAACCTTCACCACTAGTAGCTGTGCTTGTGCTTGGCATTTGCCACATCGCCAGGGACCTGTAAACCAGGGACGTGTGGTCAGGGTAGGCAGTGAATTCTTTTTTATCGCTAAATTTTGTCAACCCGTCACTTACGATGCATGATGGTCAATCAATCAATTTTACATTTTTTTCTAGTTAATTAAGCTTTTAATGATTAAGAGGTAAAGGTGACAAAAAGATTTATTTACCTTTATTCTTTGATTCGAGACTGCAAGGAAGTAAATCTTAATAATTAATTAGGGAAAAAATTTCAACTCTTGGTAATTTCCTATATTGTTTTGATCTTTTCTTTATCGGATTATGAAAAAAAGACAGAAAATAAACTCCCTATTTATTTTTGTTTAATGGCATTAAAAAGTACGTGTTGAAGAAGGGAAATATTATCGTAAACATATTAACCACACATTGAACGCCATTTGTTAATGGCATTGCGTTAGCTTCCTCTAAGTAAATATGAAAAGACTTGAACAACGTGTATTCTTGACACTCATACAACGAGTGAGTAGTCATTAATATTGTATCCCCCGAACGAGTTCGGAGGATACTATGAATTTGGCCTCGTCACACGTCCGCAGAGATTTTCTTGTGAACGTTGTACAGCCCACATAAGTGCACCGATTCTTTTCAAATTTTGCAGGGACATGTATTATGGTAAGTTCACGACATCTATTGATTTTGGGTACTCTGGGACCATCTGGGCCCAACTGGGGGGCCTTCGGGGGATACATGTACTCGATTGCCGAGTGCTCTTGTTATTATTACGTTCGATCATTGACAAGTCACTTCCTTCCTGTATGATTTTATTTTAATGTTAAAAAGTATTTTACAAAGGTAATGGTAAGCAAAAAATGCTTGTTAAACTATAAGATGATGCCCCTCTTGCATTTTTTTCATTTCGCTTCACGCGCTGCATCATGGACACAGACCAACAGTGTGGCAAAACAATTTTTTTCTGACTTTAGCCGTAGTGGCTACACATATTTTTTCCCTAGTGCAAGCACAGAGTAGCAAATGTGTTACTAAATTCAAGTACAGTACAATAACTGATCCGAGTGTGCCATCTAGTTATACAATATTGTAACTGCATGCATAAACTTGCAGCTCCATGTCTGCTGGCATCAACATCTGCACAAAGCGGCTAAGATACCCTGCCGAACACCGTTGCTCTCCTCGAACGCGCCATATGCAGATAATCCTTAAATGAGGAATTACATTCATATTTTAATGCGTAACATGTTAGGAAGTGGTCTGTGTCAAAGTAACGAAATAAAATTATACTTTTTATCTTTCAAATGTTGTAGAGTAAAAGTCCCAGTTCAAAATAAATAAATATATACATAAATAAATAAATAAATCAAGTAAACTACAAATACTAAAAAAAAAGACTTAAGTTTGCAACGAAGCACATGTAAACCTCTGTATGATGACGAATTCCAAGTCCTTTCATTGTACCCGTTTTCTCTCGTATCGGTTGCGAGATTCAATTGGA
This sequence comes from Gymnothorax reevesii, assembly GCA_029721435.1. NCBI lineage: Eukaryota > Metazoa > Chordata > Actinopteri > Anguilliformes > Muraenidae > Gymnothorax > Gymnothorax reevesii. The sequence continues at coordinate 65,779,518 of CM056582.1, forward strand.
AGATTAAGGAAATAATTCTGGGACCGGCTGCGAAATTCAAAAGAGAGATTGAGGTATGTAATGTACCAATCTAGCGTGAAAAAATCTTAACAATGGTCTGAATGTGATTTTAATTTCCGTATTCAATCTCGCAATCGATACTGTCCTCCATGCTTGTTAACTGTTGTACCGGTGTCGTATGATTCTTTCACGCTAGATTGGTACAATGTATTACATTCCTCTATCTCTGTGGAATCCCGCAACCGGTAACAGAGAAAACAAGCATGAAGTTGAAACAAACCGAACCACTCTAGCGTGAAAAAAGATAGCCAGATGCAACAAAATCGAAAGGAACTTTTTAAAAGACCAGGATGCTAGCTAGGGCAAATGCAGCATATGCATCCACTATATTAATATTTAATCCACCTTTTTGCTGTTTATTAGAAGAAAATACGCAGAAATTTTTGTAAAATGGTTACCAATATCGCCAACAAACATCAATTGGCGTCAATGCATCATCTTCGCATTACCTTGACTTTGCAGGTGTTGTATACTGCTTTTCGAGTATCTTCTTTTGACACCGACCACACCGCTTACATTTTTTTCCCCTGTTCAGTTTAATAATCCAAAATCCTGTGCTGTGTTTGTGTCACTGACACTGTCACATGACCAAACAAATACTGCATGGCCAAATCCCCCCTCTCTCCCTACACTCATACACAAACGGCAACTAGATGGATATAAACCTCGGTTGTTCATATCGGCCTCGTTTTACTCATCGGATTGATGCCGATAAGTTAAAAAATGACGAACATTGGCCGATGCCGATATATCGTGCATCCCGAGCTACAAGTCTTTGCCATCCCCTTTACCGTACTAATCATGGACAATGCTCCCTCAGATACAAAGGCACAAAATTCTGGGACATGTATTTTAACAGTTTACAACCCACATCAAGGTTAATATAGTTTTGAAATTTTCATTAGTTTTTATTTTTATTTAGTTTTACAGTTTGCTTTTTTATTTCAGTTTAGTTTTAGTTAGCTGAACAAGTGATTAAGCAGTTTTAGTTTAGTTTTTATTTTGAGGAATTCACTAGTTTTAGTTTAGTTTTTATTTAGTTTTAGTCTTAGTTTTAGTTTTTCAGCTTTTAAGAGGAAGGCCATAATTTGTAGAAGCTGACAAGGATAAAAGAATGTATGACAGCAAATATGATTTTACCGAGTCCTTTATTAATCCTGTATTCTTTAACCATCATCTTTTTTAACATGTGACACTGATGATACTACTATAACTGGGGGAAAAAATCCAATCCATCTCACCCCATATAGTCATCATGCTCAGTTATTTCCACAGCTTTTGCCGTGTTTGAGAGCTAACCATCTTCTTCACTGAATGTGCGCAGGGCAGTTGCTTGGAATTCTGGGGCCCCAAACAGAATATCGGTGTGGGCCCCCGCCCCTGACTTTTCATTGCCACTCTTTAACGACAATATATCATGATGTTATTCATTATTTTTCTGTTTCTCAGTGTTCTTGACAGTGCCTAATGCAATACACCCAATTTTTCCTTTTTTAAAATTAACCACTCAACAAAGAGAGTATCATCATGTGAATTATGAATTATTAGTTGTCTTATTCACTAATTTACTCACCATCAATAACATATTCAGACTGCTGGTGGTGAGGATCTATTGCTGGGTCAGGTTCAGATGAAGTGACTACAGCTGATTCTGAAGTAGCAGTGCATAAAGGTTTAATTGTTCCATTTCATATTACTTTCGTAAACATTTATGATTATGTTCCATGGAACGACTGATGAAGAACTAACCTACCGAGTCTTGGAATAAACAGAATCTAAATGGGCTTCCCAGTACCATAGCTCTAAGCACCCAGCTTCATTTTGCTATTGTTAGGAGGAGGGCAAGCTCTGTAAAATTCCCCCCGCCCCCCCGCGTGAGCTAGACTTATGCCAACAGGCAAAAGTAGCAGTTTAGTTTTAGTAAACAATTAAGGTAAAAGTAATGTCAGCCTTGACAAGCGATTATTTAAGCTACACCTAAGGTTACCGCACTGACTACATGTAGTTCCCTAGGCAAACCTAGCGTGTACAGTCAATTACAGCTAGAGAGAGCAAAGTATGCAGTAACCACTTATAAGAACGGCGGAACGTGTCCTAGGCTGCTGCTACCAAATTTTTTGACGGCATATTATGATGGCTGGCGAATGATAACCTTACCGATCTTTTCTGTAGATGATACCGTTAATAACTGAGTAATGTCATTCTTGTCAGGCGATTATTTACTCAGCAGACTGCATGTTACTTTAACGTAACGTTAGCAGCTGAATAGCCAGCCTGAACAGCTAACATAGCAAGCTAGTTTAATACTCTCGCCTCTCTTTGAAAAGAATTTCGTAATGTTCTGGACCCCTGCTTTGCTCTTCCTGTCCTCTCTCTAGTCTTTTCTGGCGTCCAGATTTGTGTGCGCTTGTTTGTTTGCTCCTGGACATCATATTCGCGAGGACGGTGATCCCTGTTAGCTACCTTAGTTCGCGACCTCGCCAGCAAAAACGCACAAATAATTTTCTAATACGAGCATGAAGCATAGATTGAACCATTTTTAAAGAAGGGGGTTACTGAAATGTATTTCATCAATATTGCATGCCTTAATGGCTTTGTTTAAACTCTGATGCATTAGTATTAATATTAGGTAAATCTATGCAAAATAATTTTGTCATGGCGTCTACAGTGGGTTTTGTGGGCCCCAATGTACTGTGAGCCCTTATGACGGCGCTGAATTAGAGAAGTAGGGGAGCTCCACTCCTCCGTGCGTTTGCAGCTAGACCCTTTTGGCTGAATTGTGCACGTGAAGCATCATCTTCGGCTGACGCCTGCAGCAACTACGGCAGCTAATAGCCGCTATGCTTCCCTCCTCTGGAAGCAACCGGTTAACTCTGACTGAACAGGACAGTAATCGAGGGAGAAAACGAAACTTTCAACGAAAACGAAGCTAATTTTATCTGCAATTCAGTTTAGTTTTGGTTAGTTTTGTATTGTCCATTGTAGTTTTTATTTAGTTTTCGTTTTTTTAAAAATTGACATTTTTATTTTTATTTCAGTTAACTAAATTATTTTTTCGCAGCTAGTTTTAGTTTTAGTCTTAGTTTTCGTTAACTATAATAACCCTGACCCACATCACTTAATTCATTCAAAAATAGATTTAAGAGCTGTGCTGATTGACCAAGTCACCATATAGTTTATCAACATTGCACCTTACATATGCATGGGTGCACAAACACACATAGAAGTACACGCATACACCCAATCTACTCCTGTTTATTATTTCTTCTTAGTATTTTTTTTCTTCTACTTTTTTGGGTTTGGTACACTGTGCAATGTGAACATTGTTTTATGTAAAGTATGAAGGTTATTATATTCAGTATGTTAGGCTTTACTGTGGGTTAACGCTTGCTGTGTTATATATTGTTTAAGAGTCTAAAAAATACACAAGCTGGAAAAAATTCTGAAAAGTGGATGAAACGTGAATGTGAGATAAGAATTATCACAGTAGCACAAAATGGCGTGGCGATGCAGATCTGTGCCGCTTAAATTTAAATTTCAAAATGCAGCAATCAAACATGTCCTAATAAACAGCTCTACTCTTTTGACTTAAAAAGTAAACAAATTCACATTTGATTGCTAATCAAGAGAAGTAAACGGGAACAGGTTACTTTTCTTAGAGTTGCCTGATTGGTTAATTGGAAACGATTCTGTTTTCATTTGCTTGGCTCCTTTCAGGACGTAGCCAAAAAATACTGATGTCAGTCAAGTTTTTTTCCGGAAGCATTTCCCATGTCCTATGATGTTTGGCACTTTCGTTCAGGACATCACCGGGGTTCATAGAAAAGGGAAAGCTCGGATCACTGAAATATTCGCCCCATGGCAGCAGGTGGTGGTACTACGCTTTAAAATAACCGCGATTCATAATCGTTGCACCCCTACTACTAACTACCGTGCTAAATTCCTCAAAATACACTATGTATTTATATTACAAATATGTAGAATGTTGCATTTATGAGCCTAAACCTAAGCATAATTACACATTCATGGTATTAGCGAATAGTCTATTTTTGATTAATTTAGATGCGTAACTAGTGATTGCATTGGAAAGTCTCCACCCACAATGGTGGAAGAGGCACAGGCAGTTTTGATGGTCGTATAACCCTATACAAACACTGGTGATATCATGAGCTTCGATGTGTTCTTTGGCAATTATTGGCCTCTTAGATTTAAGGCTTAATTTACTGTACCATGTAAACTGTAAATGTAAACTGTATTGTGCAAACCCTTTTCTGAAGAAGGATCAACGAGGACTGGGTTTAAAAATCTATGCACCCTCCACTATGTTGAAAACACGGTAACGTATTATTCATGTTTCAAGTTTTCAGTTCAATTTATTGGAAATTTACGCTGAGATAAAATCAGAGCTCCAAAAAGTTGGCGCAGGGGCAATTTGGTGAATTGTTTAAGTAATTGGGTGAGGTCAATCAAGTGAGCTAATTGTGTTATGGCATGAAGGGAGCCTCCGAAAAAAGGCCAAGTCTCTTAAGAGCAAAATTTCTTTGAGGCTTAACCCTTTGAGCACTGAATACATTCTCAAGGAATTAAAAATAGTTATCCTGAGCTGTTGAAAACCTACGATGTGGCAACTTGTTTAAAAGAGCTTCCGGCTGATAGGTTTTCAACAGCGTCTGATTTTGATATCTGACATCATTGGGCAACTGTAGTTGCCCACGGCGCTGAAAGGGGTGAACAATTTGCCATACGGAAACTAATGCATATAAATTTATTATCCATCACTTTGAGAACAAGGATCCCACGAGCAAATTGGTAGGCTGTTGTGCAATACCTTCTCCATAAAGCAAAATTTAATTAAGAGATTGAGGGAATTCAGTTGAATATGAGTGCATAAATCAAATTTGACTACGTGATTGTTTCATCAACTGATGGCTTAAAGATTGTGTACGGAAAGACTACAGGTTGACTGAAGGTTTCTCTGTGCCCTTTTCTGTTTCAACATTTTTGTGGAGTTTGAAGAGTTAACAAGTCACATTTCCTCCCAGAAGTGAATCTGCAGCAACCATGGGGGAGCTCTTCAGAAGCGAAGAGATGACCTTAGCTCAGCTCTTCCTCCAATCAGAGGCTGCGTACTGCTGTGTCAGTGAGCTGGGAGAGCTGGGAATGGTCCAGTTCCGTGATGTAAGTACCTGCTCCCTGTTTATTTGGAGTTTTCTTTGGTTGTGTATTATTGTGAGCCAAGAAATGACTTGGTCGATATAAACAGATCAGGTCCCTTGTTCTTCGACATTGTTTTTTTTGAAGTTCCTGGTTATGTTCATCTTGAAAACACTGTGCCGACAGTGTTTTTCTTAGACAGAATAATGTGTTATTTAAAACTTGGGGGACCAGTTGGAGAGCTGTCAATGCACAGAGGAAATTGATATTTTCTGTACAAGGGTTTCTAAACTAATAAAACTAAATTGGTTGCTTGATATTCTTTGGCTGAAGAGTGATATGTGGTGGTTCTTGGATATTTGATAGATAATGATGAATTGAATGTGATTGGTTGGTTTTTATGTGTTTGTAGCTGAACCCTGATGTGAACGTGTTTCAACGGAAGTTTGTCAATGAAGTGAGGCGCTGTGAGGAGATGGACCGCAAGCTGAGTGAGTGTCTGACACAATGATCCTGAGGTCGATAACTTAAACTTCATTTACATCCATACTTACGGTCATATTTATACCTTACCATTGCCAGTTTATCCATTTTGTTGCCTGATGAATTATTTTTGTCCATTAGGGTTTGTGGAAAAAGAGATTAAAAAAGCCAGCATCCCACTTGTGGACACAGGGGAGAATCCAGAAGTGCCTTTCCCAAGGGACATGATTGACCTGGAGGTAACTGAGAATTCACAGCTTTCAGAAATATATTTTTTTTAAGATTATTTTTTGAGGTTTTCGCTTCATTGGACAGGATTTAGTGGAGAGGGACAGAAAAGGTGGGACAAGAATGGGGATGACATGCGGTAAACAGGCCCGAGCCGGAGTGGAACCCGGGCTGCTGCGGGAAGAACCACCGGGGTGCAGCTTTCAGAAATGTTTTTGGGATTACCTGAAATTTCCGTCTCTGAAGGGGTCTTGACCAGTCCTGTATGTCTCTGAAGGGGTCCTGACTGGACCTGTATGTCTCTGAAGGGGTCCTGACCGGTTCTGTATGTCTTTGAAGGGGTCCTGACCGGTTCTGTACGCCTTTGAAGGGGGTCCTAACCGGTTCTGTACGCCTTTGAAGGGGTCCTGACCAGTTCTGTATGTCTCTGAAGAGGTCCTGACCAGTTCTGTATGTCTCTGAAGAGGTCCTGACCAGTTCTGTATGTCTCTGAAGGGGTCCTGACTGGACCTGTATGTCTCTGAAGTGGTCCTGACCGGTTCTGTATGTCTCTGTCTTATAGGCCACCTTTGAGAAGTTAGAGAATGAGCTAAAGGAGATCAACACAAACCAAGAGGCCCTGAAGAAGAACTTCCTGGAGCTGACTGAGCTCAAGCACATTCTGCGTCGCACCCAGCAGTTTTTTGATGAGGTCAGATGCGTCTTCTATTGATTTAAGCCACTTAGGCTTTGTGTTAATGGTCTCCAGAAATCTTATTTCACTGTCTTTTCGTGTTGATGCATTTGTGTGATGCCAGGAGCCGTCTTTCACTGTGATAGGGACACAGTTGTTTCAATGGCAATGTAGCAAGTGGCCCACTTAAATTACTTCATTTAATGTAGGTTACATCATCGTTAGGCAACGGGGATTATCAGAAGTGTTGAAGTGTAGTGTGCTAGTTTTCCCCATAGACTGAGGTGAGTGTGAGGTCTGCTCACTTTTTCACCTGTATAAGGTAAAGCCAGCTAATGTCAGATGGCTATCCCATCTTACCCCCTCGCAGTCGTATGTGAGGCCAGGAAGATTTGCAGGCTCATAAAATCTGATGTTATCCTGTAAGCAGTCTGGGGAACTCTTGCGCGGGCTACAAGAAAATAACCTCCGGAATAGAATTTCCTTTGAAAATTAATTGCCCTAAATATTTCAAGAAAAATGATTGGTATGATAAATACTGTTATTCCCTGGCTACCGAACAGTGAGAATGGCGTTTTCACTCCTTACAAGCCCCTTTGGATATGGAGCATCCGTTAGTCGTCCTTCACATCCCTTTGTGTCCCGCGCCTTATTTCACTAAAGGCGATGATATGCTGTGCGGTTGGTTTGCAAGTTGAGACGGAGTTAAATCATTATTGTCTGCAGATGGAGGACCCAAATCTTTTGGAGGAGTCTTCTTCTCTGCTGGACCCCAGTGAGGCAGGACGGGGGGCGCCGCTGAGGCTGGGGTGAGCCCCGTTTCCTGTATTTTTGTTCTTTCTTTTTTTTGTGCATCAGTCCACAATTTGATTTATTCAGCATTACAGTAAGGGTTTGCTGGGCCTATAGGGCTTCTGTTATTGTCTCCAGCAGTTTGGATGCTCAATTCACTCCTCCACTTGGGACCCAGAATCCAGTCTTTTGGGCACAGGGCTGCTGAGCACTATCACAAACATAACAGGAAATTTGAAGTTGGCTTTGGCTGCAGTCACATTCTGGACACACAATCCTACCCTTAATGGCTGTCGAGGAAAAGCTTACAAGGCTAAATGACCTCTGTCTGTCAGGGGGTTTGGCAGAGGATAAGGGACATAATTAAGCTAACAAAGAAGTGGGAGGAGGCTCTTCCAATTTCAACGAACTATAGCTTTTTGGGAAGCAGTTTTTATTTGCTTACCGGCCCTGTGGTCTAATAAGCTATTGTCACGGTGTGGCATCTGTCGTCCGGAACATTAATCTTTTTTTTTGGCCGGATGAATTTTTGTGTAAATTTGCAATAACATACTACTAGACCATATCTCCAGACTTTTTTCTAGGATTTTTGAATCATTTTTTCTGTTTTATGGGTCCTTGAAATTTTGACTCCAGTGTTAAAGATAGGACTGAGAAATTTAAAAAAATTATTTCTCAAAAACTGTGTGATCATTTTTTTTCGAAATCAGGCAATCAGCTTACCTTGGTACCGTCAATGTACAGTGCGAGCACCATTTTGATTGAATAGACGGAAGTGGGTCTATTGGGGCGCTGTACTTTATGAATATGCAAGATGGCTCGTGGAGGACAAATGGTTGAAGATAGAGATTAGGTTTGTATTACTGACATATAGGAAGTCATATATGACCTATATTTTAGCAGTATTAAATATGACCACAGATGACTTTGAAAGGTCAAACTCGAGGTCAGGGAATATATTAACAATGTTGAAAGATATGACTTGAAATTTCAAAAAATTATTTCTCAACTTTTTTTTTTAATCTGGCAATCAACTCACCTTGATACACTTTATGTACAGTGCGAGTGCTATTTTGAGTGAATTGACAGAAGTGGGTCTTTTGGGGGCGCTGTACTTTAACATGGGATCTTGTGGGGAATGGGCCAAGTCGTCTGTGGAAGCTAAAAGGTTGCACATAAAGATTAAGTTTGTATTACTGACATATAGAAAGTAAAATGTGACCCATATTTTGGCTGTGTTAAAGATGACCTTGAAAGGTCAAACTTGAGGTCAAGCAAAATGTCACAATTTTCAATGATTTCTTGGCTTGAAAATATTGAATATTGGGAACATATGTGCATTGAACACTTAAGAAGTCGTGTATGAATTTTCATTTGGTGGCCTTAAACTTGAGCTTTGGCGACCTTCGAAGGTCAAACTTCACATAGTGAAATTTCAATGACTTCTATCACCTAAACTATTACAGATGGAGCTTAGGTTTGTATGACGGGCATATACAAAGTCATGTATGAAGTTTCATTTAGTGACATTGAACTTGACCTTCAGTGACCTTGAATGCTCAAACTTCAAAGTGATACTTCAATTACTTATATCAGCAAAATGGTTACAGATGGTTTCGCTTTGTATTGGGGATGTATAGGAAGTCATGCATGAACTTTCATTTGGTGGCCTTGAACTTGACCTTCAGTGAAATTTCAATTACTTTTCTTATCAAAACTATTAGATAGAGCTTAGGCTTGTATTGTGGCCATATAGGAAGTCATATATGAACTTTCATTCGGTGACATTCATATTGATCTTTGAAGGTCAAACTTGACCAAGAGAAAATCAATGACTTCTGTCACTGAAAAGGTCACAGGTGGAGCCTAGGTTTGTGGTACTGACATAGGAAGTCACATATGAACTTTCATTTGGTGACATTCAACTTGACTGTTGGTGACCTTTGAAGGTCAAACTTGACATGACCCAATTACAATGACTTGTATTGCCAAAACAATCACAGATGGAGTCTAGGTTTGTATTAGAGACATATAGGAAGTCATATATGAACTTTCATAGGGCGACCTCTGTATTGACCATTTAAAGGTCAGATGTGACCAAGAGAAAATTCAATGACTTTCTGTCACTGAAAAGGTCACAGATGGAGCTTAGGTTTGTGTTACTCACATCTAGGAAGTCACATATGAACTTTCATTTAGTGACATTCAACTAGAATGTCAGTGACCTTAGAGGTTCAAACTCAACAGTGAAATTACAATGATTTCTGTCACAAAAAAAATAAATAAATAAATACATAAAATCACTATAAGATTACGTGCCGGCAAGCCACAGGACCCTTGGTCCTATTTTATATTTTCTGCATAGTATGAAAACTCTGTTTTTTGAGAATTGAGACCTAGGGCTGGTTCTGTTCTGGAGGGCCACATAAAAAATGTAATTGATTGATTGAATATTCCTGAAATATTGAACTAGGTGGATTAAGCAGTATTGCTCTTTGATACTGACTGAGATTACAGTTGAATATTTTAATGAAGAGTAGTTGTTGATGCACTGGGGCTTTGATGCTGAAGGTTGGGGCGCTGTAAGAGGTGTGTTGTGAATCGCACAGGTTCGTCGCCGGGGTCATCAGCAGGGAGCGCATTCCCACTTTCGAGAGAATGCTGTGGAGGGTGTGCCGTGGGAACGTCTTTCTGCGCCAGGCAGAGATCGAGGACCCTCTGGAGGACCCCACCACAGTCAGTACTAATTTATTCAGATGCACTTAAAGGTCCCCTATTACGCCACCAGGTGCACAGCTAATTACTCATTATGAGCCGGTTCAAATTCTCTTCATCCTGACATCACAAGGGGGAGTGACCACTCAGAATAGTGAAATCTGATTGACTGATTGGCTGAAGTTTATCAGTTCCTCTTGCCTCTGGCTGATTACTTCCCCATGTGATGTCAAGCGGGGAGAGATTTTAAAGTGGCTTGTAATGACTAATTGGCTGTGAACCTGTAGACAGACATAATTGGGGACCTTTAATGTGTTCTGTCAATGTACTGTGAGAATTACATGTCCTTCTGTCCCATTCATCCATTTTCAACCATTATCCGGGTCCGGGTTGCAGGGGTAGCAGACTCTGCAAAGTAGCTCAGGCATCCCCCTCCCCTGATGCTTTCTCCAGCTCTTCCTGGGGGACCCACAGCCGTTCCCAGGCCAGCTGTGAGTTATAATCCCTCCAGCGTGTCCTGGGTCTGCCTCAGGACCTCCTCCCAGTTGGACATGCCTGCAAAACCCCTTGAAGTGCACCCTATAAGTTACTTTTCATTCGTCATTCTTGTATTCTTTAAGTCCACCAAAAAAGGTTTAAATGCATCATTGTAAAAAAAAGACAATTTGAGTTTTCTCATGCTGGCCATTCCTACAGTACCTGTGTGTGAAACGCTCCGTTGAGGTCTGGCCCCGCCCTCCAGAAAATCCCCAGTGTGCTGTGATTGATCGACTTGATCACTTACTTATGATTGGTCAACCGCTTCATGCGTGTCAGAAATGTCACGCCCCTTACCATAAATGGATTTTTGCTCCAGAGTGTAAATGAGCTCTAGAAACAAATACCAGTGTAGTCTTGTGGGCAAAACTTGCTTGATTCAAGGGTGTGGCAAACTATCTGCTTGGCATGAGAATTCAAATAGTGACATCACCAATTGATGAAAAAATGGCCTGAAGCTACTGGGGCGTTTCAGTCAGCTCTGGAGCAGTTTGTTTTGCGACAGAGAGAGCTTCTCTGGAGGTGACTTCGAGTTGTTTTCCAACACAGATCTTTCCAATGCATTTAAAAACGATATGATTCACACAACAACATTAAAAGAATGAAAATCCATACTACCTGCACTTTAAGGGAGGTTTTCAGGAGGCATCCAGACCCAACCACCTCAACTGACTCCTCACAACTCAGTGGAACAGCAGTTCTATTTTGAGCCTCTCCCAGATCTCCTGCGATCTGGAAAAACCTTGTACGTATTTCACTTCGGGTGGAAACTGAGTCTGACCCCCATTTGCAATAATTAAGAGTGGTGAAAATCTTAAAGCACTAGCTATTACGTTATTTTAACTGTCAAAATCAAGCTACTATAACCTTTTTCTGTTAGAAGTCCAGAACCTAAAAGTTTTAGTTCAATTGCGAGACCCTTGCCACTGATAAACTCACTAGGTTTTTCCAGATTACAGGAGAGATTCTCACCCTATTCCTAAGGGTCAGTCCAGCCACCCTGCTAAGAAAACTCATTTTGGCTGATTGTGTTTGCGATATTGACCTTGCGGTTGCTGCCCAAAGCTTGTTACCTCAGGTGAGGGTTGGAACTTAAATTGATTGTTAAATCAAGAGCTTTGCTTGAAGGCTCAGCTCCTTCTTCACTGCAACTGACAGGTACAACACCTGCAGACGCTGCTTCAAACCGCCCTTCAATCTCAGGCTTCATCTTACCCTCACTCATGAACAAACCTTATGATATTTTAACTCTTCAACTTAGGGTGCAAATCACCCTCCACTGGGAGGGGACAATCCATATTTTTCCAGCAGAGAACCTGGGCCTCAGATTTGGAGGTGCTGATCTACATTCCAACTGCTTCACACTCAGCTGTGAGCTGCTCCATTGCCTGCTAAAGGTCATAACCTCGGGCCAACTGGTTAGGTGGCCTCAGGGTTGCATCTCTGCTGTAAGAATTTATATTTTTAGCTCACTGGCCCTATGGGCTGATAAGCTATTGTCGTGGTTTGGCGTCCGTCGTCCCTAATCTGTAGTCCATCATCAGTCATCTGTCATCCGGAACATTTTTTTTGGCCTGATGAAGTTTTGTGTAAAATTTGCCATAACATACTCTTAGACCGTATCTCCAGATGGTTTTTCTTTTTTGTTTTTTTTCCCAATTTTTGATTGAATCATTTTCGTCTGTTTTAGGGACCCTTGAAATTTTGGTCTCAATGTTAAAGATAGGACTGTAAATTTTAAAAAAATTATTTCTCAAAAACTACCGATAAATTTTTTTTTCTAAATCCGGCAATCAACGTACCTTGGTACCGTGAATGTGCAGTGCGAGTGCCCTTTTGATTGAGTTGATGGAAGTGGGTCTAGTGGGGGAGCTTAGTTTAACATTTGCTCTTATGAAGAATGCACAAAATGGCCTGTGGAAGCTAAATGGTTGCAGATCAAGTTTGTATTATCAATATATAGGAAGTCATATATGACCTCCATTTTGGCTGTGTTAAAGTTGACCTCAGACGATCTTGATCGGTCAAAATTTAGGTCAAGCAAAATGTTACCATTTCAAAGTCTTCTAGGCTTGAAAATACTGAAGATGGAGAACATATGTGTATTGAACACTTGTAGGAAGTCATGAACTTTCATTTGGTGACCTACTTTTTGAACTTAAACTTCACTGGGGAATTTCAGTGGCTTAAAATCGTTACAGATAGGTATACGCGTAGGTATGTTTTAGAGACAAATGAGCTCTCATTTTGTGTCCTTCATATTGACCTTCGAAGGCCAAATGTGACTTAGTGAAGATTCAATGACTTGTATCACTAAAATGGTCACAGATGGAGCCTAGGTATGAGGTACAGACATCTAAGAAGTCACACATGAACTTTCATTTGGTGGCATTCAGCTTGACTGTCGGTGACCTTCGAAGGTCATACTCGACATAGTGGAATTATAATTACTTGCATCAACAAATTGGTCACCGATAGAACCAAGGTTTGTGTTATAGAAATTTAAAAAGTGACATTCACGTGACTTTCTGTGACCTTTAAAGTTCATGATTGACATAATGAATTTTCAATGACTTGCATTACCAAAACTGCTTCAGAGCTTAGGATTATATTACAGACATGCAGGAGGTCTTATAAATAATAAATAACTTTTATTTGGTGACCTTCACATTGATAGGTTGATTGATAGGTTGATTGATAGGTTGATTTTCATAACTTGTGTCATCACTATAAGAATGCTTGCCGGTAAGCTACAGGACCCTTGGTTCAATTTTTGGTTAATCCTATGTATCAGACATAGAGTATGTAGACAAAATACCTCATACTCTTCTAAAAAGAGCTTTAACTTTGAAGAGCCTCAAGCACAATTGCAAAAGCACCTACCGTCTTTAAATGTGAAAGCCAATTTCCTCAATGTGTTTGATTAAAAGAGGTCTAAACCTCACCACTTGGCTTGATAAGTCTCCAAAGTAAGGTGAGGAATATTGACCGGGTAGACTGTATTGTCCCAGTTGCTGGTGTGTCCTTTTTCCCTGAATACGGCAAAATTATTCAAGGTAGTGAGGATAACTGTGACAAACATTATGACAGCGTGTTCCTAACATCAACTGAACAGGGTTACGTTTGTCAATTGAATACCTCCTTCGGTTAGTTGATTGATTGTTTGGATGGCACTTTCAACACTTCTGTGAAAAGTTACAGTTTGCTGATATTTAACCATACTTTGTTCCAAAGTAAAAGCTCTGTATAAATATGTTCCACACATGCATTTTTCCGTTGTTGTAGTTATTGCTCCCATGGCTTCCCCAGGCATTTTCTGTAAAGCTAAGAAGTACCGTAATGCATTGCACTTTCTTGCTACTTCAGACACACCCTCAACTCACCAGTGGGTATAAATCTGGGACACGTGAGACGCAAACAGCTGATATTGCACTGCATGAAGAGCACTGTTCATGTTACTAATGAGGGGAGTGATCATGATTGATTGATAATGCTGACTGTTTTTTCTGTGCAGGGGTGCTCGGATTACAAAAAAGCCTAATCAAATAGTGAAATTTTTCACTCTTGACCTTCAAATACAGAAAAGGCTATTAAATGGTAACGGGGCATTGCAAATCTGACATACAGTGATCAGCCACAACATTAAAACTAACCAGTGAAGTGAATAACATTATCATGTCACAATGGCACCTGTCAAGGGTAGGGACTTATTAGATAGCAAGTAAACAGTAAGTTCTTGAAGTTGATGTGTTGGAAGGGGAAAAAATGAGCAAAAGAAAAGCTATGAGCAGCATGGACGAGGTTCAAGAAGGCTAGACGACTGGTCCAGAGCTCCAAAATGGCAGGCTTTGCACCATAATGAAGTAAATTGTCTGCAGTTATTTCACGAGTCAGAACATACCAAGGTCTGGACCTTGGGAACCTCAGTGGAATGTACGGCCTTGTTTGAATTTCATAAAAAAGCCAGCTAGCTGCATCATTAATTTCTTTATGTCCTAATGTTAACGGTCTCCTAGAAAAGCGACTTTCCCTAAATACAGGTATTAGGGAAATGTACAACAGTTCTACCACAACTTTTTGACTGAGTTAGGGCTGTATTTTGTGAAATTGATAAATGGGTTGCATAACCAAGTCACAGTATATTAGATCTTGATGGAAGCATTTCTGTGATGAGCTGAGCCTCCTGCAAACTCTTCGGGTCACGGTGGCCGACACATTTTAGATAATTAAGTCTCAGGAACTTTCTGTGAATTCTGGGACTTGGTACAGCCTTCCTTTGTGAATAGTAACAGGAAATTTTATGGGCACCTCCAGGAGTAATTTTACAAAGAAATCTATTTTATTTTTTTTCTGTCTGTCTGTAGGGAGACCAAGTTCACAAGTCCGTCTTCATCATCTTCTTCCAAGGGGACCAGTTGAAAAATAGGGTGAAAAAGATATGCGAGGGGTAAGGACCGGCGAAGGATGGATACTGGTCACCCTTTGGGCATCTGTATATTTCTTGAATTTGTCCTATGTTTTATTTTGGAAGTTTGCCTATGTGAAGCTGTGAATTTTTGTTTATTTTTTACAGCTGTAACACCAATTAACTTTCCTTTACATACTGCCTCTTTCTTCTGTTTGCACTGGTTTGGAATGAGCTACTCTTGCAACTGATTATCAATAATTTTATTAGATTCTTATTCAGTTGGAAATGCTCTGTATCATGTGACAAACCAGTTAAAGCTACTCTTAGCAATTGCTGACCACTTGGTGGCCCCAAAAGCACCACTTCCATTGTAATTATATCCCCGAACACCGAATGGCGTTTCGGGGTTATTATGTTTTTGGTCCGACTGCCGCCGCCGCACTACATGTTAACACGATAACTTCAGTAATATTTCAATTAGAAATTTCGAGTTTTGCTTATAGGTAAGTATCATAAAGAGGAAGAACTGATTCGATTTTGGACCATTTACGATTTCTAGATTGGCCCCCAGGGGCCAAAAACTGATTTACGTGTTAACACGATAACTTCAGTAATATTTCAATTAGAAATTTCGAGTTTTGCTTATAGGTAAGTATCATAAAGAGGAAGAACTGATTTGATTTTGAACCATTTACGATTTCTAGATTGGCCACCAGGGGCAAAAAGCTGATTTATGTGTTAACGCGATAACTTCAGTAATATTTCAATTAGAAATTCCAAGTTTTGCACATAAGCAAGTATCATAAAGTGGAAGAACTGATTCGATTTTGGACGATTTACAATTTCTAGATTGGCCACCAGGGGCCAATCCAACCCTCCCTCCTCCTCTCCCCGTGGGACTCCTGCCTCGGGTTCTGCAGAGCGAGGTGTGCCTCAGGCGCGTTCTTGTCTGCTCCCATTGGCAATGCAGTTTGTGTCAACCCGTGAAGCCGTAACCTTTAAAGTTGTTTAACCTAATCCTTGCTTTAATCCCCCAGTTTAAAATAACAGGCGCGGACAGATATTTTTCTTTTATTTTTTATGATCATTGATTGATGAGGATACACTTAAGATTTTTGCTCCTTGTAGCTGCAATTGCGCCTTGACCTTGCTGCGGATTTTCAAATTACTGTTACCTGGCTGTTCTGCAATGATCAAATTAACTATCATAGCTTTGTACTGAATAGTATGCACAACTTAATGGTGTAAAAGTATATTGACATTTAGATGGATCATATTATGTCCAAAAAATTACTCAGATGTGGGGTCTTTAATTTGGTATCAATGCAGTATCTTACATCAGTAGATGCCCTGCCAAAATGACCTTACAAAACAGACTATCAATTTCTATGCTACGTTAATGTGACATAGGTGTGTGACCGAATAAGCAACTCATAGGAAAGCATGAATACTATACTCAGCAACAAAAGTTTCTGTGACACCAATATTGTTAATTATTTTTCATAACGCAATTATGAAATTGTCATACATGGTGATATCAGACTGAAACAGTACACGTAAACACAACATTGAAATGGAAATCATGAAAATGCGAGAAAATGACTTTGCACGTGAAAATGTGCGTAAATCATGCTTGTGGATGGCAATAAAAGAGGAGAATTTTTGGAATGTTCACATTGTGCCTGATGAACGACGGAAGCATCACTTATCGAAAACACAGCCATTTCGGATCAGGAACTCTACCCTCTAAATGCCAAGACTGTCTGAAAATGATCGGTGGAGGGCCATTGGGATGATTGAATCCGGAACCTCGCAGAGGGAAGTTGCTCATCGCCTGAATGTCCACCGAAACACCATTTGGAACTTATGGCAGCGTCATCAGCAGACAAGACATGTCAGAGACCGTCCTCGCAGCGGCCGTCCACGAGTAACCACTCCCAGACAGGACAACTGGATTCGAACAACCCATCTCCGAAATCGATTCCAACCTGCAACCATAACTGCAAGAACGATACCTGGTTTGAGGCGACTGTCTGCACAGACAATCCGTCGCCGTCTCCGTCATTTTGGCATTGTCCCACGTTGGCCAGCAAGACGTCCAATACTCACAGTACAACACCGACGACTGCGTCTACAGTGGGCACAACAACATCGACGGTGGATCCAACGTCAGTGGGATCTTGTACTCTTCACTGATGAATCAAGATTCATGCTTAACCGATGTGATGGTCGTTTACGTGTATACCGTCGACGTGGAGAACGTTATGCCAACAACTGTGTTCAGGAATTTGATCGTTTTGGAGGTGGTAGTGTCATGATTTGGGGAGGGATCACGGCTAGAAACTGAACAGATTTGCTTGTTATTGATGGAAATCTGACAGGTCAAAGATATCGCGATGAAGTGCTACGGCCATTGGTGGTACCGTTTTTGATGCAACATGGTCCCGGAATAACGCTGCAACATGATAACGCCAGACCACACGTTGCAAGGATTGTACAGCAGTATCTGATGCAACAACATGTCAATGTCCTGCCATGGCCAGCCAGATCCCCAGACATGTCCCCAATCGAGCATCTTTGGGACGAGATGGATCGACGTTTGCTGCGGTTGGATAACCCGCCAGCTACACTCCAGGAATTGCGACAACGTCTACGTCAGATTTGGAATGACATCCCACAGCAATTTCTGGCACATCTGATTCGGTCCATGCGCCGGAGATGCGTTGCTTGCATCATGGCACGAGGAAGTCACACCCGGTATTGAAGTGTGAAGGTCACAATTGGTTAGACGTCAGACAAGTGCTTCATGACGCATGAAAATGACATTTTTCGTTTTGAGTGACGTTGGCACTGAAAAGTCAGTGTTTCTCCTGTTAAATAAACATATTGATTGCATTGAGATCTTTGCGTGTCATTTATAACATACACATAAATGGTGTCACAGAAACTTTGTTGCTGAGTATATAATCTGTATGCCTCCATACTTTGACATGCATCAAATTAAGTGGTATCATGTTGTCTGCAAGTATTATTGCCTCGTTTGCCTAATTTTCTCAGCTGTAGAAGTGGAATTGGTGCATAGTCTCCCATTCAGTTCAGCTTTTCATTTTAAGATTTTATCTTCAATACCTCCTTTAAAACTATTCAATATGTTATTTGGCTATTCCATCCATAATTTTTACTTTTTTAGCCAGCACACCTGTCATTAGCTGATGCTTGTAGGAATGTTTGTAGTTTTAAGGATTGAGCTCTTGCCCGGACAGTTCTCTGTACATGACGTCCACACGCATACTGGCCTGCGGCTTTGCAGCTCTCGGTGGCAGGTAGATCATGCTTTCAGCAGCTGACTGTACGGGGTGCTGTCTGAGCCACCAATGTGTGAGAGAGTCGTAGTTTCTGCCATTTTGCTAGCCTGCCCTCTGTGAGCTCATTAAATACTCATTCTCTGTCACCCTTTAGGTTCCGTGCTTCACTGTACCCCTGTCCTGAAACACCCCAAGAGAGGAAGGAGATGGCAGCAGGTGTGAACACACGCATTGATGACCTCCAGATGGTATGCACTGACTGATTCATCATGTCTCAATGTGCAGTGAGCTCTGTAAACATTTGGACATTAATTTATTATTTTATTTACTTGTGTACCCCAGCATATTGGAGTTAAAATTGACTAGCAACTATCATGAGCTCAAAAAGGCGCAAACTTTCAGCTCTCATTTGAGAGTATTTGCATCGAGATCTGTTGGACAGTGCTAGAGTGACTGCATTCTTCATTTGTACTCCTTCGATCGTGGAATACAACAGTGAAAGCTGATAGTCTTTCATCAAAGGAGGTTTTGCAGTGCATAAGTAAATTTGCCCACAGCCCAATTTGAACCATCTTCTGATTATATGTACCTACTTGTGGGACTGGATTTGTTTCTATTTCCGAACACTCATTGGCTCTGGCTGTGTGTTTCTAGGTGTTGAATCAGACAGAGGATCACCGACAGAGGGTGCTTCAGGCTGCAGCTAAGACGGTGAGGGTGTGGTTCATCAAGGTCAGGAAGATGAAGGCCATCTACCACACCCTGAACCTCTGCAACATCGATGTGACTCAGAAGTGTCTGATCGCTGAGGTGTGGTGCCCCGTCTCTGACCTGGACTCCATCCAGTTTGCACTGCGCAGAGGCACCGTGAGTTCAACAGCCCTGTCCACTCATCCAATCTCTGGGTCCTGACATTAAGCAATAATAACTCGTATGGATTTCACTTGTGAGACCCAATTTTTGAGTTTGCTGGATTGAGCTGATTATGACCATTTCTTGTGGCAGATGCCCTCAAGTGGAAAGCTACAACTGAATGAAGATATTAAAATAATATTTTTTGCAGATATGAGTCGCATAACATGGCATATAAACTATTTTCATCTTTAATTTAGGTCACAAATAACCCAGTTATAACCCAAATAAAAATAATTCTGTGATATTTTTGGCTGTGTTTGCCCGATCAAACTGGATGCGATGGAAATGCCTGAATGTTTTCACAGATGTTAGAGCGTCATCTACTGAGGAATTTCTTTAATATGTGAATTAGTTCTTACATCATGGTCTGATTACACGCAAGAACAAAAATTCGGCAGAGAATTGGATCCTGGAGTCAGCCATTTTGATTGTTGCAATGCAACTTGCAGTTGGTCGGTAGCAATTACAGGAAAGGGAAAAAGATGCTCATTGTTTCAGACATCAACGCTTGTTTCTGCTTCCCGCGATTGTAGTACACATTAATTAATATTTACACTTCGTCCAAAATAATGAAAGGTGTTGCAGTTTTATTTGGTGCGGACTGACTTTTCTGCAGGGATTGGTAGCTTACTGAAACCCAATATTTAACCGGCACCAGGGCTAAATTATTAACCCCTTATCACAGAGGCCAAGTCAAGCCAATCCTTGTCAGTTGTGCAGGGCCCTTATTTAAGGCTTCATGACTCTGGATTCAAGTGTCACAGAAGCAGAAGACTGATATCATTTGGAAATAAAACTTATTTCTGTTTATTTTTTATAATTTTGGGACAGAAAACTGCCGCAAACGCAAGGAAACTTCATGTACACTAAAGCTGTTTTGCAGTGAGATATAGAGAAACAGAAGTAGCTTGGAGGTGAAATAATACATAAATATAAACTAATTGTCAAGAAGTGTGTGACATCTGAGGGTGATATTCAGAACAACTGATTATTTGTGAAGCCAAATGGAAGTTGCCTTCAACCTCGCCCAACAGCTAAAAATTGAGATATTTCTGCTTTGGTGTTAATTATTTAAGCAATATCACAGTAGAGGGAGTGATGTTGTTGCTGAACTTCATCACGGCTGTGATGCGGTGCTGAAGATATCACAGCTGTAATGATATTCAGCAACAACATCACAACCTTGAGTGTGATATTGCTTTTATACAACAGTCCTACAAATGCCACGTATTAGTTGACGTCAAAATGCGACATAGATTATGATTTCTTTATTTATTTAATCAGTTACGCGGCTTTGCCAGCGCAAATGTATCCACAATTGGATCGGGAATGACTGTTGCTGACAATGTTGCGCTAAGTTTGTGGTTGGCAGTTGGTGTAATTAACCGTTATTAAAACATCTGTGAATGGAATGATTTTGCTGTGATATGTCCCTGTGATGTTGTACTCTATTACCAGCACTCAAGGAATACCTCTCAACCAATCAAACTACTCTGTCGGAATTAACTGTTATATAAAAATGTTTTACTACCAACCATTTTGGCACATGACAATTTCTCCCTTAATTACGTTTCCTTTTTCTATTTCGCTGAACAGTTGTGAAGAAATTCTAAAACCAGACGTTTTTTTAAACTTAAAGAAAAAGAGTTTTTCAGACTGGTTGAAAACAGAGAGGGTGGTATTAGTGAATCGTGGTATGAGGCATTTACTTTTATGTCGTGGGAGGCAAGAAAAAATGTCTGCAGTGTGTACTGAAATAATTAAGCTGTGAGCCACTAACATTCCTTTGTAACTTTCCTTATCATTAGTCCTGTGCTAATGCCCAGGAATTTGAAGTCCTCGAACATTGAATTACCAGAGGTGGATTGAAACGAGAGAGGTTGCTAAGGGTGTGTCTGCGGAAAGAATCTCTCACTGTTCTTGATACCAGGGCTGATGTATTAAGTATGTGCTTCTGTGGCTCTCCCACTAGTGATTATGCTCCGCTCGCCGCGCCCACGTATGGAAAAAATTTCTCCCTCAATGAAGTTTCCCTTTTCTATAAGGCTGAACAGTTGTTTGGAAACTTTTAAACCAGACGCTGTACGAGCTGAACAATAAAGTGTGCAACATTTGCACTAAAAGAAGCAGAATGGATTGTTCAGTGTTTTATTTATTTATTTTTTTTTGTGCAGTCCCATGTGTTCTTAAAAGTGAAAAGTCTGATATTCTGCCATTCCTTGTAAGTTTTGTGTTTCAGACTGGTAGGAAAGGGAGGGTACAGAAATGGGTGTGCTGTTCTGTGGCTCGTGGTGAATCCTTCTCTTCTGTCGACAGGAGAGAAGTGGCTCGACGGTGCCCTCAATTCTCAACAGAATGCAGACCAAGCAGACCCCGCCCACATACAACAAGACCAATAAATTCACCTCTGGCTTTCAGAACATTGTGGATGCTTATGGGATCGGCACCTACAGAGAGATCAACCCAGGTGACTGTAAAAGCACTGATCCTGAGGCCCCACCAAAAAAAATTGGTATGAAGGATTAGCATGATTTATGTGGGCCGCAGTTATAGACCGATATTAAAACAACAGAAAGGACTCCCCTCAATCCTGTTCAGCTATGATGTCTGTGGGATTAAAATTGCTGACCCGGATCATGTGTGAAGAGCAGCAACTGGGGTCTTTCTTGGGACCGTAGTATGTTGTAAATAAATGAAATGCTAGTCAGCCTGCGTCCTTTATCCGGTGTATATCCCAGGTTATTTGAGTGAAAAGGGTATACATCTCTCTGGTGAATGCAGACATTGGAGTAATTTTTTCATATCTGCAAATATAGCATTCCAGAAGATTTTTGATACATCAGCTCGTGAGCTCTCATTAAGATTTTCCTGCCTGAAATGATTCTGTTATGAAATGAGGGACATATTCATTTCTCTTTTTATAGCTGCTGTAATGTTTTCTTTATCCGCCTTCCGTCTTTAGCCCCCTACACCATCATTACCTTCCCTTTCCTGTTCGCGGTCATGTTCGGGGACATGGGACATGGGCTGCTGATGACCTGCGGGGCCCTCTACCTGGTGCTGAGGGAGAGCCGGCTCCTCTCCCAGAAGACTGAAAATGAGGTTGGCAAAGACACTTTTCTGAAAGATATTCCTTAAATATGTGGTGTTGCTTTGTTAAGATGGTTTCGAATCAAGTGTACTCGTCACTGGACTTTCTTTTTGTTTTCTGGAAGCTTCTTAATTGTATTTTTCACTGTGGCATGGAAAGCCCTGCAAAGAAATTTCCATAGAGAATAAAAGAGCATGTTTGAGTCAGCCATTTTGTTGAACTTAACATGCTTGATAAAAAAGCCTATAAAGCTTGATATGATAAATCATAAATTCAAATTAACAGGAATGTGCATGCGAAAAACTCTAATTTTAAGTTGGAAAATAAAACTATAAGTTATGAAAAGTATAACACAATGTCATAATTACTCATTTTTGTAGCTTTTGTGACTCTGTTTACCAGTTTTCTGAGGGGTTTAATGCCTGCATTCAATCCCTGTGTAGATGTTCAGCATGGTCTTTGCTGGGCGATACATCATCTTGCTGATGGGACTCTTCTCAGTCTACACTGGGATTATCTACAATGACTGCTTCTCCAAGTCTCTCAACATGTTTGGTTCTGGGTGGAGTGTCAGGCCCATGTTTGGGACTAAGGGTGCAAACTGGACGTAAGTGGGTTCCAGGAAGAGTATAAGGCTTATACTTTTATCACAATATCAACCCATTGTTTAAAAATAAAGAATTCACCAGAATAATTTAATTTTCTGGCTTCAGGTTTGAAACGCTTGATGGTAATTCAGTGCTTCAGCTGGATCCAGCTATACCAGGAGTCTTCAATGGCCCCTATCCTTTAGGTATCGACCCGGTGAGCATTCATTCTTTTCCTCTGAAGGTGCTGAATGATGATCTGGTCCTGCTGTAAGTGAACATACACTTTTCCTTCCACTTTAATAGGCATACCTGTCTATTTCCAGATAGGAACCCTCTTTGCCAAACAGCCTTAATTTGTCACAGGTCAGGTTCATTAACACAGTGGTGACATTCTCTCAGCCTTTAAGTGCTTCTTTGTCTAAATAGTAAAATGGCATCATGCAGCGTCTGCATGTTTGTCTGCCTCACATATGCTGAGAACCTTTCATTCCTATATTTTGCGAGAGTGCTCTGTAGCTGTGGTTCTCAACGTAGGTTCTGTGGGCCCACTGTATATCCACGACATATAATGACATTAAGAACCTTTTTTCTATTGGATTGAGATACAGACACTGCAGGACACTGGAGTTCGCTGAAGGGTGATTCCAGTTCGACTCAGCCACCCATGTACATGATACCTCTCAGATTTTGCTCAAACTTTGTCCAAAGGTACTTTATGATACCAAACAAATGAATACCAAATTTCATGTCAATACCTCAAATGGTTTTTGCGTGGCGACCTTTGAAATTTGGGTGTCACGCCCCTTTTTGACTTATGCGAATTGGTCATTTCATTTTGTAGCATTTTGGAGGGACCATAACTTCTCATATAATAGAGACTAGCTGCTACCCGCTTTGTAGGCCATTATTTTGTCGCTTTTAGATCGCATGAGGGAGAGAAGCCGTGTCTTCAATTGCCACTTGATTATTCTTGAATTGGAAAATGTGTTAATCGAGGGAAACCATGTAGAATCAGCCAGGACAAATTTTTGTCAATAATTGCTGCCGAATTTTCAGGTCTAACGCCAGCCCTATGAGTGTTCAACTGTCAAATTTGAATTTGGGAGCTCTCAAGTTCGACTAATCAGAATGCTGCATTCGTGGACGAACGCGGTGCCCTCTGAAAAGCCTGGCTTTTGTGCAGGCTGTCTTATCACTCCCTCGACCCCATCGCAAACAAAATAGCCTGCTCGCAGGTTACGTCAACGCACGTTTGTAAGGACACTGCGGCTCCTAGCGGTGCAACCGGATATTGCTACGTGCATCAGGCTATATAAGCTTACCCGCTACCCGGAGTGAAATTGCCATTTTTTTTGCGTGCATGACCATTTTTCAAAAATCGGGCAACGTCAAGTCCTTCCTGGTGTCCAAGTGGATATTCACACCATATTTGGTGATAATCGTTTGAGAAATGTGGGAGAAAAATGTGTACATACACACAGACATCGACCTCAAATATATTATAGATAGGAAGCTAAAATTTGATATGCTGGTGTATTCTGGCCCATATATCAAGATACTGCAGCCAGAATTACCATGAGACATCAGAAGGGTGAAAGGAGGGGGGACCCCCTTTTTTTTCCAAAAATTTATTGATTTGACATGGAATTACCCTAAAGTTTTTGTCCTCCGCTGGCTACCGCGTATAGCATTCAGCTCTGTCCGTCCGTCCGTCCGTCACATCCCTTTTGTTGTGAACGCGATATCTCAAGAACAGTTTGACCGATTTCATTCATCTCTGGCTATAATGTGTATTCGTGTGATACGCCGACCCCAGTCAATTTCCGTGACCTGGCGGGGGACATGGCCACGTTTAGTGGCAACCCTTGTTTATGTTGCACCATGACACTCTGTGGAATGTAGTTTGTAAAACGACCCAGGAAAGCATTTATATCTCAGATGCTGGAACCACCGCATCTGGCACAAACTGTTGGTCAAATATTGGTTCAAGTGTCTTGGATCTAGTTTCTTGCCTATTGTAATGTTTAGTCAGAAAAAAAACTTCAAACCAACTTGTTTTTCATGCATCATATTTTTAGGTGCAGCTATTTGGTAGAGCAGGCTCTGAGGATTACCTTCAGTTCAACTCCAATAGAGCTGTCTCTGTGCATGAATGTGTTATTTGTATATAATAGGCAAGTGTTTTTCAATGAACTTGTTTTGTGATGCAGATCTGGAATATCGCTACAAACAAACTAACCTTCCTGAACTCCTTCAAAATGAAGATGTCCATTATCCTGGGGGTGATTCATATGATGTTTGGCGTCTCCCTCAGTTTATTCAACCATCTGTAGGTATCAATGAGTGATTTTCTGGTAATTGCAGAATCAGTTTTCATGACAATAGATTGATGGGGCAGCTGTATGCGGCTCACAGATGTGCACCAATGTTTTTGTCGGGCGAGTGGACATGATTTTTTTTTTTTTTTCCATTTTTTATTGCAACCAATTTCAGGCGACAACAGTCCCAAACAGACTAATCTAGACGCAGAGAAAATATGCATGCTCCAAATTAAGCCGCAGACCACAGGCATCCGCTGTTCCTCCAAAACGACTTGCAATTCCCAAACAGTTGCTCGCCTAATATATAGTGATTTGTGTGACAATTTGTTCACGGTTTCACCTATTTGGGACCCATTGATTACTTTCTTTGATCGGTTAAATCTTAAAAATGTTCAGAAAAAAAAAAACAAAAAAAACGAGCGGACACGATTTATAGTGTTTTTTTTTTTTTCCTCATTTCTGTCTCAAGTGATCTGTATAATTTTTGTCTCATGAAATTACTTGAGCTCTAATATGTATAAACCTTGGGTACCATCATGGTTTTTCTCAGGTATTTCAAGAAGCCTCTGAATATCTTCCTGGGCTTCATCCCTGAGATCGTCTTCATGAGCTCCCTTTTTGGCTACCTGGTCTTGCTCATCTTCTACAAGTGGGGAGCGTACGACGCCATCACCTCCAAGGATGCGCCGAGCCTGCTGATCGCCTTCATCAATATGTGCCTCTTTAACTACAGTGACCCCACCAACAAAGCCCTCTACAGAGGACAGGTGATGGCCAGTGCCACCAGGTGCTCTGGGGAAGAAAAAAGACTTTTAAACCGTTCTTTGTGACTGCAAACTAACTTCCCTCTGTTTGACCCTGTAGATGGGGATCCAGTCTTTGTTGGTGGTGATTGCCGTTGCATGTGTTCCCTGTATGCTGGTAGTGAAAACAATGGTGCTTCGGCGTCAGTACCTTTGGAGGAAGCACCTGGTATGTCCATCTGCTCTGTATTCCTGCCAAATGACTTCTTTGACCTCTCTCCTCAAAAGACATTAAGCTTGCTTCTGGTTTGTCTCTTAAAGTGAAATGTTTAAGGCATACCTTGGGTTGGCTGTAAATATGAGATTCCAAATATTTTCATGAGCCTTGAAGAAAGGACTTCTTTGTATTCAGTTACAGATGTCGAATCATATTTAATTAATACCATAAATACAGTTTTTCCTTTTATACGGCCGATGGATCTGTTTTGTTCACGTTTAAATAATAACTCTTTGGCATGTGCTTCAAACGCCCAATCAACTAAACCCAAGGCGTGCTTTAAGCCAAAAAAAGTCTTGTGGATTTTGCATCTAGTCACAGAAGATAGAAGAAAGGCCTGCTGAGAATCTAGAAAATTTAGAGCAGACAGGGGTGTCTTCATCATGCACCGGACTCACTCAACAGGGCACACAGAAATTCGGTGGTGTCCGGGTTGGCAACGGACCCACAGAAGATGAAGCAGAGATAATCCAGCACGACCAGCTCTCCCAGCACTCTGAGGACGAGAATGAGGTGAGGTCCTGGACATGCAGATCCAGACACCAGCTTGCATCCACCCTGTGTTGACGTGCTCTGGGCTTGCACCTTGTCTGTCAAAATTGTTGCAAGAAATTTTACTTGAAGGTCCCTTATTGCATCACCCGGTCGACAACCAAGAAGCCATTATTAACCATTTCAAAATCTGTATTTTGTGACATTGAAAGATGGAAGGACCACCCAAACGATCAAGCAACTGATTCATTCGTCGGCTGGTGTTTATATCCTTCTCCTCTCAGAGTGGTTCCTTCACCGTGTGATTTCACAAATAAACAGCTTTTTAAATGGCTTCTTATGACTAATTGGCTGTACACCTGATGAGATTATAAGGGATTTTTAAACGGGGTGATATGCTTGTCGTTTTTACTCCTTTTGTTTTCTCTTGATTTTTCTGGCAAAAGCTTCCTGAACCTCTGTTGACTAATCATCAGGGTGGACTTTCAAGCAATATTTTCACAACTTTGGCAACCGCATGTTTAGCCCTTTATTTAATGTGTGCAATACATTTTGCTGTTGGCTCACCAAGATTCCATGCCTCTGTGACAGAGGGGTGTTTGAAATTTACCTCCCTGTTCACTTAAATTGTGCCCAGGAGTATTGCTGAATATACAATTTGTATCCTTTAAAGACCCTATCCTACATTAGGTGCTTATTATATGATTTCTTTCCTTGAAATGGCCTGTTCAGTTTTTGCAGTGAAGTGTTTTATTTGTTCGGTCCTATTTTTATTTTGCTTCTAAAAGTTGTGCTAACAAACTGTTGCTACATAATTTCACCCCAGAAGTGCTGAGTGTGTTTACTCCAAAACAGACCCGCCACCGCTAGGTGGTCAGACCAATAGGTGAATGTGTAGGGGCACGTTGTGGTCATGCTTTAGGTCAAAGGAGTTCCTGTCCAAAAGACTGGATTGACTTGTGTTTAGAACAGTTTAAAATGACAATTACACTAAAACCAAGCTCAGTCATGAGTAAGAACAGACTTGGATTTTAAGTGTTAATATTTATGAGAGTCTGTAGTTTCAGTGCAAGTGAATGGGGAGGTACATTTCAAACACCTCCTCTTTATCACAGAGGCATGGAATCTCTGCGAGTCAATTTCAAAATGTATTGTCCACATTGGCAACTGCATATTATGCCCTATACAAGTTATGAAAATATTGTTTTAAGGGGACAGGAACCAAAATGGCCTGTTTCAGGCTGAGTGACTGTCACGGTCTGTACGGCTGTAACTAGGTGCCTTTTGACCTCAAAATATTCAAATGTTTGTTAGTGGACCACAAAAATGAAAATATTACACTGGGAAATGGGCATATTATGACCCCTTCAAGTAAAATTACTCAAGAAAGAGCTTTGTACCCTTTTTAATTCTTGTCCCTGAAACCAAGCTGCACCCTGCCAGTCCTCAGAAATGAAGGAATTCATTTCATTAATATTCTTGGCGTGCTTCTGTAGCTTGATTGTGATTAGAAGGTTACCACTTGAGTTAGTCAAGGCAACATAACCCTCAAAGTGAAAGTACTTAAAGGAATACCCCTACCTATTGGCAAAAATGCCCTTTTTCTGACTTACCTAGACTGAGACAAGATGTTTGATACGATGGAGCTTCGTACTTTGCCCACCCGGGCCAAAGGGATATTGGTGTCAGAGTATGCCAGACTGCTCAATACTGACAAAGATCTTGGCCACCTGGGACCAAACCAATGAATGTTTAATATACTCTGTCTAGCGATGTCATCAGGTCCTGGCACTTTTAGGCAACCAAACTGAGTCCATATTTTTGATATTCCAACTGGGTGATACAGTATGGAATGAAAGTTTCAAGAAATTCTTTCACTGGTAACAATGTAGAAAGACGGCTTATTATAATGATAATCATTATTATTTACCTTTTTCCGCCAGTTAGATTTTGCACATTTTGAAGGGTAATGGAAACGCGCACAGAGAGTGAGGACGATGTCCGATGTTATTAGCCCCCATAAAACGGTCCGCTTCGTGACCGTACACTGTTCGTGACTCATGTTTGAGGCATTGCGCTGATAAGCCTGTGGTCGTCGCTGGAGTACATTAGGCTGGCGTCACTAGTTAGTTTTTGAATCAGTTTTGAACATTTGCTGCAATCCACAAAATACTCTTTCACTGACAGCTGGCCAATTATCGGAACCCCCAAAGAAAACGGACTATAAATCTACAAGAACTGCAGGTTTTCTCATCTTTTTCATACTCCAATGAAAATAAATAGTCTTGCACTCGGACCAGGCAGTCGCCGATTTCATACAAACTGCATGAATAATCATGTACATGCGGATCTTCAGATCAGAGTGGAAGTGCGCATCCAATCTAATCCATCAGGATAGGTTAGCTATTGATATTGAAACGCTAAATAAAAACCATTCACCACTGGATGCAAGCACCCATAACTGGAATCAACAAGACTGAAAACTGTGTCACGAACAGCCTACGTCACATCGTTCTCACTCTCCAGGTGCGTTTCCGCTACCCTTAGAAATGCGCAAAATTTAAATGGCGAAATAAAAAAAACCGGCAATTAAAACACTTTCTGCTATCATGAAATTTGCTCTCCGATCTGCAGTAGCCTGTTGGTCACCGAAGCCAAGACCTAATACGTAGACTATTAGACTTCTGCTGCAGACCAGCTAGTGTACTTGTAATTTCGCGTAGTGTGGAGTATTATACCTCTTGCTGTCAGACAAGATTTGCAAATTTGCGGCGCGCACAACTCCGCTAACAGTAACAAGGTCGAATGCTTTGCCATTCTCATCGATGCATGAGTACAGCCGAGCTGCGATTGGCTGATGGCACCAGCGGATCTGTGATTGGCTGATATACATCATGGCACCAACCGACCTGCAGAAAAAAAAATTTACGGCCGGTGGGTGATAATTAGGGAGTGTATCTCGGCTCAGAATAGGCGCACAGTGCATGAAGTGTTGCGAATGATGTGAGAATGCAAGTCGCGAAACGCAAGTCTTGAACGCAAATACGACAATTCTGGTCGCAGACTGGAGCGCTGCTTCATGAATGTTATAATCGTAATGCCATGCAACAACAGCTCCACCTTTATCTGCTGTTTTTGCTGTAATGTCTTCATGACCCTGGAGCTCATTCAAGGTGGTGCGATCAGGGAGGGTAAGATTATGTGCGTATGGAAGTTGGAGCAGTTTGTCAAATAATTTTTGAACATCGTTGTCATCAGGCAGGGGTTACTGTACGAAGGAAAAAGTGAGACTTGTATTTAAAGGTCTTCCCAAAAGTAGAAGATGGGGGCGGAGGAATATAGTCACTGAATGTTTGTCTGTGGGAATTCCAAACCTTAAGATGCAAATTCCTTTAAAATCTGGACTAATCAATCTTAGTATTAAAATGGTTTGTATTACTGGTCCAAGGAATATCCTGTAGAGAGTGCCCTAATGTGATGCGCAGTCGGCTCCAGAGGAGAGAGGTTAATCTCTGTGTTTTTGTGAAACCCCGTCCGGCTCTGCAAGCTTGCCCTGCGGTAGGCTGTCTCTTGCGCGAGGCCGTCTCCTGCGGATGATCTCCTTTTCTTCATCCTTACTCTGCCTGCGGGTGATGTGCTTACAAAGTTCACCTCTTATTTTTTCATTTGATGGAGCGAGGCTAATGGCTTCTATAGATTAGTCTCCCTGCTCAACTAACATGAAATGCTATCTGTATGCACCAAAGCTTTGAGACGTACAAAGATGAAAATGGTATGAAACCTCTCGTCTTAGTCTGGATAAATTTGAAAAGGGGTATTTCTTTCCCAAAACAGTGGAGTATTCTTTAAAGTACAGCTAGTACAGTTTGGGTTTGACTTCAAACCAGTGTTTGTGCTTTTCTGTAATACCACTTCTCGCTTGCATTCTCCAGCCTGAAACGCTACAGTGAAGCTTGTAGTAGTGTTCAGTGCTGTAAAAAAGTGTTTGCCTTCTTCAAAATTTCTACTTTATTTATTTATTTTTTTTGCTTATTTGGCATATTTAAATGTTTCAGATCGTTTGAGTAGTTTTATTTCTAGACGAATAGCAATATGAGGACAGACAATATGCAGCTTTTAAATTAACATTTCATGTATTGAGGGTAGGGAGTTATTATAAACCTGTATCCCCAATGTGAAAAAATAATTACCTCTCCTTAACCAAATGACTGGTTGTGCCACCCGTCCAACACTTGGGATTACTGGCAATGAGTCTCTAACATCACTGTGGGGGAAATAGGCCCCACTCTGCTTTGCAGAATTGTTCTAATTTGGCCACATTGGAGGGCTTTTGGGGAGGACTTCTAAAAATGATCTGAAATATTGTTTTGTCTGACCATAATACACATAGCCACTGTGTAATGGTCTATTGCGGATGCATTTGAGCCCAGAGGAAGGCTCTCTTTTTGCACCGTAAACCATTTGTGAATTATGGACTGTAGTACTTGACAGTCGTCTGCCAAAGTAATCCTGAGCCCATGTGGACTAAAAGATAAATGACGGTTCTTGATGCAGTGCCATTTGAGAGATCGTAGATTACGGGTATTCTAGGCTAAGGCTTGCGCCTTGCCCTTTATACACACAAATTCCTTGAGAGTCCTTGAACCTTGTGCCATGCATTTGGGAGGGTGAAACATCCAAATATCCTCGTATCTTTCTTAAAGGAACATTGTTTTTAAACCTTAACCTTGATTTTCTCAAGCATTGTGGCCAAATTGGCAATCCTCTGTCAATCTTTGGTGATGGTTCTCTCTATACCCTACTATTTCTAGCCAGCTAGGGCTGAATGCTTACTTTTCTAGGAGAATCAAAATTTTATCTGGGCCACTGTAGCCTCAGATCCTATCACTTCGCTTGTGCAGGATATCAGGTTTAACCCTTTCACCCCCAGTAGTGCCATATGGCACTCTTTTTGTTGTGTTTCTTTTAACAACCAGGAATAAGAACAGACAGTCAGAAATTTAGTTAGAATGTCAACAAAGACCATGGGGAGAAATAGCAGTGAGTTGGCAACCAATTTTTTCAGGAAGTTACTGCAGCGCACACACTACACCATTTGATTCCATCAAAAACAATAACAAGTATATTTGGTGATCTCTTCAGAATCTCAGTTGGCCACCTGCTTCCTATTGTTGTAATAGTGCTCAATTTCTCAGTTTCAGTTTCACTTGAGCCAAGGTTGGATCAATTGCTTGGGAAAAAAAAATAGAATAAACTAAATTACCTGCTTTTGCAAGGTCAGCTCGCTCACCTGAGGCTGATCACCTCAGTGGTTCTCTGAGAAGACAGCCTTTCTCGCCTGACTGCACTGAGCCACTGCTGTGCATGAATTTCATGTTTTAGAGATGCTTGGTGCACCTGACTGCACCACTCAAGCTTTGTGATGGTGCAGTCGCTGCACAGCTATGGAATATTCTGGAATAAAAATGGTTTTGGTCAGCTAGCCTCTTGCCACAGGTGCTGCTCTGTGCCTGTGCATTCTGTCATCAGCACCTGTTGAACAGGTGATGGGTCTGGAAGTGATTCACTGCTTAAACGTCAGTGTGGAGGGGTATTTTCAAAAGCAATACTTCTTTGTTGGGATAGGATTGTGTAGGGAAAAAGTGAATGTGCTGTATAACAATTTTAAAAAACAGTAATTCTGTGATAAAGGTGCATGAATTACAACCCCAATTCTGAAATAGTTGGGACAAAGTGTAAGTTGTGAATAAAATCAAAACGCAATGACTTTCAAATCACACCAGCCAGTATTTTATTCACAATAGAACAGAGATAACATAGCGAATGTTGAAACTGAGAAATTGTAAAATTTTATCCACAAAATGAGCTCATTTCAAATTTAATGGCTGCTACAGGTCTCAAAAAAGTTGGGACAGGGGCCTGTTTACCATGGTGTTGCATCCTTTCTTCTTTTTACCATAGAGTGGAGGCGTGTGGGCATTGAAGAGACAAGTTTCTTGAGTTTAGCCATTGGAATTTGATCCCACTCTTGATCAATACAGGCTTCCAGCTGCTGGAGAGTTTTGATTCTCCTTTGACTGACTTTTTGTTTAATTATGCGTCAAATGTTCTCAATCAGTGAAAGACCAAGACTGCAGGCAGGCCAATTCAACACACGGACTCTTACGAAGCCATGCTGTTGTAATAGCTGCAGTATGTGGTTTTGCATTGTCCTGCTGAAATGCGCAAGGCCTTCCCTGGAATAGATGTCTTCAGGAGGGGAGCATATATTGCTCTAAAACCTTTATATACCTTTCAGCATTCATGGTGCTTTTTAAAACTTGCTAGTATCCCACACCATATGCACTAATGCATCCCCACACCATCAGAGATGCTGGCTTTTGAAATGAACGCTGATAACAGGAGGGATGGTCTTTCCCCTCTTTAGCCCGGAGACACTAAGCCCAAAATTTCCAACAAGAATGTCAAATTTGGACTCGTCTGACCACAGGGCACTTTGTCACTTTGCTACAGTCCATTTTAAATGAGCCTTGGCCCACAGAACACGGCAGCGCTTCTGGATCATGCTCAACAATGGCTTCCTTTTTGCATGATAGAGTTTTAGGTGGCATCTGTGGATGGCACGGTGGACTGTGTTTACAGACAGTGGTTTCTTGGAGTATTCCTGGGCCCATTCAGTAATGTCAATGATGATCATGCCGCTGAGTGATGCAGTGGCATCTGAGGGCCTGAAGATCACGGGTATCAAGTAAAGGTCTTCGGCCTTGTCCCCTAGGCACAGAGATTCTTCCAGTTTCTTTGAATCTTTTGATGATGTTATGCACTGTTGATGATGAGACCTTCAAAGCCTTTGCAATTTGACATTGAAGAACATTGTTTTTAAAGAATTCCACAATTTTTTTAACGCAAGCCTTCACAGGTTGGAGAGCCTCTGCCCATCTTTACTTCTGAGAGAGGCAGCCTCTCTAAGACATCCTTTTTATAGTCAACCATGTTACACACCTGATACCAGTTAATGGAATTACTTGCTAAATGTTCTTTCAGCTGATTCTCTGAAATATTTATTGCTTTTTCAGCCATTTTTGCCTGTGTCCCAAGTTTTTTGAGACCTGTTGCAGCCAGAAAATTTGAAATAAGCTCATTTTGTGGATAAAAATGTAAAATGTCTCCATTTCTACATTTGAAATGTTATCTGTGTTATATTGTAAATAACATATTGGCTCATGTGATCTGAAAGTCACTGCATTTAGATTTCTTTGACAATTCACACTTTGTCCCAACTATTTCGGAATTGGGGTTGTCAACACTTGGACATGCTTACTCAGCCCGTTAAACTCAGGGCTGTAGAAATTGAGCAAGCGATCTTGCATCTTCATACATGAAATGCGGCTACAGTATGAAAGGAAGATGAGCATGGCTTTTAAGTGAGGTTTGACTGAGCATGGGCCTTCCTACTGTTCACTAAATGGAACATATGCACTGCCTAGCAGTCGTAGACATTGCCAGGAACAGTTCTTGCATCCAGCGTACTGCTTCTAGCACAGCAAACTGTATTGGATCAGTAATAATTTCCCATTTTTTAATGTTGTTATGACCATTGTTTTTTTTAACTTTGCAACTAAACCAAAACTATTGTCATTTTCAAGCCTGCTGATGAGGAAGTGGTAAGAGATAACTGCATGTTCCCTGCATTGTCCTTATCTATCCATCTGTCCCCAAGGCCATCATCAATCTGCATTACCAGTCTGTGCATGTACCTCACCGGATCTCGACATTACAGAACTGATGAACACAATGGTCTTACTGGGTGTGGGTGGTGTATTTGTGGTGCTGGGTTTGGGGGTGGGTTGTGTACATATATGTATAAAACACTAGATTGCTGACAGGTTTTGCTCAAGTGAAGCATCTGTTCCTGCAGCGTATGTATTTGGGAAGTAAAATTTGCTCACAGACTCCCATTCAGTTTCGTCTACTTTAAAATTACATTTTCAAAAACACTTGCTCGTAAGTAACTGTTATTTTGGTATTGCTGTGCAGAGCAATATTTTGTCTCTCTAAACATATGCTTTTTTTGGGGAGAAGGAGGCGCTCTCACGAATGGGAAGATCGAAAATGTGACTGCAACAACGTTAACGTGCGACCAGAAAAGTTAACAAGTTAACGTGACCGAGGCCTTTAATGACCCTCAGATCAGATAATTACTTGGAAGTTTTCATTGTTATAAGAAACGTCGATGAACATTTGTTTACGTTATCCAATTACTTTCTGGTGTCCTCACTTCATTGTACCCTTATTGAGCATATTTGCCGTGAACTGAATTGTTTATATTGAATCATATGGCAAATGCCAACTTCGTTAAATAAAAGCGCTGGTTAACTCCAGCTACTCCTTTAATAAGTTTCACCTATGCCCCTGCCCTGTCAAAACACTACTCCTCAAAATGCTCACTTCACAGCACTGATCGAGGGGATGGTTAAG
Source organism: Gymnothorax reevesii (assembly GCA_029721435.1). Classification (NCBI taxonomy): domain Eukaryota; kingdom Metazoa; phylum Chordata; class Actinopteri; order Anguilliformes; family Muraenidae; genus Gymnothorax; species Gymnothorax reevesii. The sequence goes on from CM056582.1 coordinate 65,814,780, forward strand.
TCTTTTCTCCTGACTTTTAACAGACAAGACTTTCTCTCCTCCTTCTCTTTTGGAAAACTGTATTGAAAGACAAAGTAGCTTATCCACCATTTTAAATATTTCGCAGGTAAGACGTATTACCATTGAAAGTCAGTTACAAGTTGCTGGCTTGTTAGCCTCCTTGTTAATTTTATTAACTGCCAAGTCAATGTGTCTTTGCAACAGTGAAGTCACTAAGGTAGCTAGTTAGCTGGTGACCGTTAACAATTGCTATCATTTGCTTTTAATCAGTGGTGTATTCTAGTCAATGGAATGGCTAATTGGCTAGCTTGTTCACAAACGTGTTTTTCTCCCTTAAAGTAATACATTTGTGTTTCTTCAATAACTTACGCAGGAAACGTTTTACTGCAGCTCTTCAAATGAATATTGCTGCAAGACACGGCCGCTCATCTCGGCCTTTTAACGTTTTTATTATCTTATTTGAAATATGCCTCATAGGAAGCCATTCATTTGAATGAAGAGGTTGGTTGTATCAGTATGGTGGCCAGGTGCTTCACTTTGCTGGTGACATCATATTTACATTACACAATCTAGTGTTCTAAATATATACGTATCTTTGGCTGTGTAGCGAGGCATCACAGAAAAGTAGAACAGGCTGCCTCAGGCCTTGGTCCTGTAATTCAGCCATTTTGAATGGGCAAAGGCTCTGCCATTGTATTGAATGGGTGGTAATCCAAATGGTATGGTTTGATCATAGTATCAATCATTCTATGAACTTCTTATAAATGATATCGAAGCCCTCTTCATTCTGCCAGCTGAAGTTAAGATGTCACTAGTTATTTCCTCTGCTCACCATCTCCATTATTATTGTCTTCACTTACTCTAATGTCCTTAGCCGATAGCTTGACAAAGATGGTTCTTCAGGTTTCAGAAGAACTTGCTGCTAGTGAATATTTTATGATTACAACTGAAACATCATAAAACATGACATCCACTACTCTTTTCTCACCTCAATGTGCCATATTGAAGAGCTTCTGCATCTGTAAAACCAATCATATGGCTAAAGACTGGCCAGGGCATTTGTTTCGGACCAATCATTGGCCATATTTTTGGTTTGGCTTATGCCAAAAGGTTAAGCATGTACCTAGAGGTTTTGCATGTGCTAAATGTCTCAGTAACCTTGGCTCTTGGTGTTCCTGTTAGTTTGTCTGATGAACCTTAATGCTGTCTGGATTAGGTTTTTCAAAGTTGAGTCACTGGATGAAAATAGATTCTTCCCAAATTAAGAAAAATGTTCTTCCAGTGCTGCTTGAATGAGATGAATGACACTGCCATCTTATGGCCGCTACAACCCCACTTCCAAAAAAGATGGGGCGCATTGTGAAGTGTAAATTAAAAATTGAACATAATGATTTGCATATCATTTAACCTAAACTCTCAATTTGATTGAAAATGGTACAAAGACAACATACCAGATGTTGAAACTGAGAAATACTGATTTTTGAAAAATGATGTGTTCATTTTGAATTCGATGGCAGCACATGTTGCTCCAAAATCTGTTGATATCATTTCTGCTTTAAGGAGGTCTTCACAGATGAGGAATTCACCCATGCCATGTGTTCTTTTGCACCCCCATGCCATCACAGATACCTGGCTTTTGAACTGTGCGCTGCTAACTAACCTAGATGGTGTCTTTCCTCTTTGACCTGGAAGATGGAGTATCCATGCTCTCCAAAAAGAATTTCACATTTTGATTGGTCACACCACAGGACAGTTTTCCACTGTGCCATGATCTTCAATAAGCTGAGGCCCAGAGAAGGGGGCAACTTTTCTGGATCTTGTTTATATACGGTTTTATCTTTACATGGTGGGGTTTTACTTGCATGGGAGGATGCAGCAACAACCTCTGTGCACTGTCAATGGTTAACAGAATTGTTTCTTGGCTTATGCATTGATTTCCACTGCCGAATCCTGTCTGTTTTTAACACTGTGCCGGCTGAGTGCCTGAAGATCATAGCCATTCAATATTGTTTTTTTACAAACGTTTCTTCATATTCTCTGAATCTTTTAATGATATTTCGTAGATGAAGAAAGATGAAGACTGTGGTGGAGCCCTTGCCATTTTCTGAAAGACTCTGCATCTCTTAGATTTTTTATCTGTATACCAGGTCATGTTGCTGTCCTCTTGACAGTGAGCCTAATTAGCTGTGAGATGTTCCTTTTGGTGTATTTTCTTTTGGTATCATACAACTTTTCTAGGCTTTTGTCATCCCCATGCTGACTTTTTTTCAAACTTGCTGGCATCAACTTCAAGATGAGCAGATATTTTTCAAAAAACAATAAAATTTCTGCGTTTCAACATCTAATTTAGTCTTTGTGCTATTTTCAATTAAATATTGGGTTTAAGCGATTTTCACATCATTGCATTCTGTTTTCATTTACATTTTCCTAATCCCAGCTTTTTGGGAAATAGGGTTGTGATATTGTTGGAATGTTTTGTCAGTTGGAAAGCTCTTTGAAGAAAATAATAAGTAGCTAATCTGTTTCTGCTTCTTTTCCCATTTTCATTTTCTATGGAAAGTTCATGCATATTTTGAATATGCCTCTGCATTTTTTAAAATTTGTCTTATGATTGCAGAAAATAGGATTCACTTTGCTAACAATGAGGTCTTAATAGCCGATTGTGTATTGCTTTGAATGTTTGGATACTTCTGATTTGAATCACAATGGAATGTTTTTCTTAACTTGTTCAAGCATTTTTCATCGACAAATATTAACCCCACAAGAGGTATAAGAGTAGCAAAATATATTTAATCTGTAATGTTGAATGAAGGAACCATTTTGAATATGTTTGTAGGTCAGTGATGAATCACGTCACCTTTGTGCATGATGTGAGCAGCTCTTGTCCTCCTTCCAGTTTAATTTTGGAGATGTAGCTGTTCACCAGGCCATCCACACTATTGAGTACTGCCTGGGCTGTATTTCCAATACTGCCTCCTACCTGCGACTGTGGGCACTGAGCCTGGCTCATGCACGTGAGTGTCTCAATTAACTGTCAATATATGGAGCTCATGCACAAGAGTCACAATCCTACTGCTTGTATATGGAGCTCATGCGCGTGAGTGTCACAGTCCTACTGTCTATACGTGTAGTTCATGCATGAGTGTTACAATTCTTGTATCTATATATAAAGCTTATGCATGAGTGTCACTGTCCTACTGCTGTATATGGAGCTCATGCACGATTGTCACGATCCTACTGTCTATATATGGAGTCTATATATACTGTCCATATATATATACTCATGCACATGAGTGTCACAATCCTACTCTGTATATTTGAAGCCCGTGCATGCAAGTGTCATCATCCTACACTCTATACCAGGGGTGGGCAATCACGGTCCTGGCGGGCCGGAGTGTATGCAGGTTTTTTTTTCCTATCTATTACCCTGACTAATTGAGTTAATTGATTGCATGCACAAATATAGATTTTTACAATGATTCGATCAAAGGAAAATGTTTTATGAAGGGAGACAAGACTAGTCTTTGTAGTTTCATGATAATTTAAAGAAATGCACATGAAACGTCAGATTTCACAAATGGTTTGGCTAATTGAGACAATCAACTAATTAAAGACCAGACGTTGGTGTGAAAACCAGGGACAGATACGGCCCTCGCTGCCCACCTCTGCTCTATACTCATGGAGTCTAGCCTACACTCTGGTGAGGGACATTTGCGGAGTTTAACTTCCTGTTGAAAAAAAGTCTTATTTTTTCATAAGGAAGTTAAAGCAAGTTTTACCTAGCTTCAAGTTGGTTGATAATGGTAAATGAGTTTGAAGATGAACCACCTCTTCTGTGTCATAATTAATCCAAAAGAAATAACTGTCTTAGCTTGCAGATAGGCCTAACGGCAACATGCATCTTTGGGGATCTGGACAATCTTGAACAGGGTCAGCTTGGTCAGGGTCACACGGTGGTTGTAGTTTGTTAGTCATATTGCTGAAGTTACGGTACTCATTGCGTGTCTGGCCTCTGGCTGAGACCCAGGCCTGGTTTCCCTCCTGCGGTGCTGGAGAGTTCTGAGTGATCCCTCAGCACTGACGGACCTCTCCTCTCTCCTGCCGCACAGAGCTGTCAGAGGTGCTGTGGTCCATGGTGATGCACATTGGGGTATCTTCACGAAGCTATGGGGGGTTCTTTGGCTTGTCTATCATCTTCTCTATGTTTGCTACACTCACCGTGTGCATACTGCTGGTCATGGAGGGCCTGTCGGCCTTTCTGCACGCGCTCCGTTTGCACTGGTAAGTTGAATCATTGGTAGAGTATTGTGTGGTATTTTTATTGCCATGGTGGGAATCGGGTTGCCATGGTAATGGATTACGTTGGACTATTAACCACACCCCAATTCTATGTTTGAGAAGGAATGTTTACCGGCAATCAATGGAACTACAATAAGACGGATGGGTCATTAAGTCATAGTTCCAGCATTCAAATTTTGCATTTGTACCAGGCTTTGGTGCCGGTTCTGTTGAGTTTAATGGGGGGGATGGGAGGTCCTTCTGATCCGATCATATCTGTGTTGCTTCACTTCCACTAAAAGATCCTTCCTCAACATGAAAAAACAGGTTATTTGATGTAGACTAACGTTTTTAATTCTAAATGTATTAATGTGCTTTCCATCTGATGGTCTCATAACAGACTGTGACTATGTCCATGATCACGCATGACCATATGAGGCATGTCCGACCTCTTATCCCTGACCAGACTAGAATTATTACCTCCACCTGGAGGTGTTGTGATCACTTGCTGGTGTTTGTACTAATGTGCATGTGTTTGTCAGCAGGATTACTCAAAAACTATTAAACGGATTACCGCAAAATTTTGCTGGAAGTTGGACTGTATTAATGGGAAGAGGTGATCACATGTTTAGACTAAGTACAGATGGAGACTCTGCAGCTGATTATAAGTGCTAGTGGATCAGAACCATTGAGTGTATATAAAGATGGATGACCTAACAGCTTCCCAAAAGTGATGGCAAAATATTTTGACTGCCATCTAGTGGCTAGCTGCTGTACGGGTTATGCGCCTGCCCCCTCCATATTTGCTTCTGGGACATGGACGGCCTCTGACTCAAAGTGCAACAAAAGCAGTGCAGATCTGCATCCGCTCCATGTCTGCTCTGTGACTAGTGTGACCCTGCCATAACTGTGAGAGAAAGTCTCCTGCTGATCTATTGCCGGTAATTGTACAGAGCTAGAATGCGACCGTTGAAGAGGCTTATACTATTAACGTTACACGTGCATTAGCTGCTACGTCCCAATACAACTGAATACAATCCAGTCATTTTGGAAGTACAGCGAAAATTGATAGCTGAATTGTCTTTGCTTTGAACTTCATGTTACAGCTGAAAAATCATTTAGCTAGCTAGCAAGTACCTTAATTCATGTACCTTATTTCTGATGCTGCAGACATTGAAATGACCCTTTGAAACAGGAAGGAGATGCTTATCATCAATGGGCCTATTATCCATAATAAATGTAGTTCAGTTCAGCCTTCATGAGCTCAAGTTAAGGAGACCAGAGAACTAGTCTAGCTCCAGCTCCTGGCTCCAGCTCCATCCCCAGGCCTGTTGGTGCCTCTCTGATCCTTATGCTTTTGGGAAGGGGGATGGATAATAAGCTTGTCATGTCAGATGTAGGCAATGTCGCCTCATTCTCTGGCAGCTTTCATGGCTGGAATGAGTTCCTTACGCTTTTGCCTGACAGCTTTAGTGTAGTCCTCATTCACATAGATGTTGGTGCCTTTCAGATCCTTAGCCTTTCCCAGAACAGCCATTTTATCTTTGTATCTTCAGAATTTGATTATGATAGGCCTAGGTTCCTTTCCAGAATATCTGGATGGATTGGCAGTCCTGTGTGCATGCTCAGTCACCATCTGGCGACTGTCCAGGTGAAGTTTCTCTTTGATCACACTCCTGACTTTGTCCTCAGTCTCCTTCCAGCTTTCGTTCTGGGCCTCAGGAATGCCATTCACGACAAGGTTATTCCTTCTTGTTTGACCCTCCAAGTAGTCTGCTTTCTAAGTCCTCTCTGCCGATTTCTTTTGCATTCTTTTGGTTTCAGCGCAAGCAATTGTTCTCTCTGATTCAACTATCTCATTTTTCTTTGTAAGATCATCAGTGTCCTTCTGGGAGAATTGCAGGCTGCTTCTCAGCTCCTGTGTCTCCCTGGTCAATTTGTCTATCCGAGTGTTCTCATTGTTCACAAGTAATTCCACAACAGTGTTGAAATTATTTTCTTGCTGCTGCAGAAGTTGCATGAACAGATCCCTTTGTTGACTCATTAAATCTCATACCTGTGAGAGCGACACCAACTCCTCTCCATTACTTTGGTAGCTGCTTTGGTCCTTCTTAGGTGGCTTGGTTGCTGAGATTCTCTGCTAAGAAATCCTCAGGCTTCAGCAAATGAAGCAGGCCGAGATAGTATCCACCAAAAATCTCTTAAGTATGAAGATCATCCACCGCTTTTCACTAGGTTTACTTATAAAATATAGATTCTCGAAGTGGATATTTTAAAAATGGATGTTCTTAATTGACATAAAACAATTTAAAACACCTTAAAAGCATCGATATCAGGAGCAACAGGAAGAAGAAGCCAGGGTGTTCTGTCATGGAAAGTGTCATTTGGGGCTGTATGAGGTACTTGGTCAATCTGTTAGTTACTGTGCTTGCATATAGCAGTCTGCACAAGTTTTTAGAGGCAGGCAAGAGCACTGGACGTCAGCATGGGAGCTAGGCAATATATTGCTCTGGAAAGCAGTAAACATGTTTTAGCCTCATAGAACTACTTGGAAAAGATCTAAACTAGCGAACCCTTTAACAAACTTTCAGTCAAGCAGAACTGTGTACAACAAGCGGCGTTTACCTCTAACATTGAAGCTGCCAACTTGGCTCTGTAAAATGTTCGGGGGACGTGATGGCAACTCAGTAGGACGGTTGTTTGGGCGGGGCCTCAATTTCGGGGCTCAACCCCATGACCTCTTCTTCGTAGACTCTGTCTCTAAATGTACAAGGTGGCAGCATCTGAGTTACAAATTATGCTATGAAGCTATGAAAAATCTAAAAAGCTCTGAAACGTATGCAGTACTTCCACAGCAACAAGGTCAGTCGCGTTTCGTTAGAGGAGGTAGGACATGACCATATGTAACTTAAAGCAGATATACTTTCTGAGATTATTCATGAAGATACACTATATTTCAGCAGTAAATATTGCTCTACATATGAAATGTAATGGATTGTTATACAGAATAAATTAAGCCATCTGACGGAATGAGTCAAATTAGCTCTACTGCAGCCAACTATATTATACGGTTTTAAGTTGCTAGCTAATCCAATACTATAACATGTAAAACACAGTGAGTCCATTTTGCCCATACTTTTAATTTTAGTGAAATGAGGTTTGGAGTGCAAGACTATTGTTTGGAACAGAGTAGGCTATTTTCAAATTGTAGTAGACTATTGCTTCGTCTTTAGCCTCATCTTAAACCTTTCAGGATGAAACGTTAGTTACACTGACTGACATTACTGGATGAATACAACAATTTTCTGTCACTCCCTTCACGTGAAATCATACCTTGTGCTCTACTGGCTATGCTGTCAAAATGCTTCTGAGGACCCGGCGTCTCCTCTGCGGCGGTCTGTCTGAGCCTAGCCATAAAGTAGGAATCGTTGTTTGTCGACATAATGAAATGAACGCCTAATGTTTTTGGGGGGGGTCTATTGAAATTCAGGTTTTTCAGCCAAATTCTGGCTTCCTCTTCTGTAGCTAGGCAATGGAAACCGTTTCGCTGAACACAAGGACAATCCCCTATGTTCTGGGTGTGTGTTCCAAACACTGCTGATCAAACCATAAATTTCTCTGGTTGTTGGTGCAGCCTCGAACAGCACAGCAGGTGCCGGAGCTCCGAAAAAGAAAAGCAAATTCAATTGTTAAAAAATGAGCTGTAATCGCTAAGTTAAATGAATTATTTTCAGATGAACCCGCACTGTTCTTGACTAGCCACTCGCTAACAGCTTCTTCTGTGGGAGGTTGTACCCATAATCATATCTACAGTAGTGCCCTCAGCAATAAGGTGGATACAATCTGAATTTTTCTTGCCTGAAACTTTGAGTGTGTGACCTCTGAAAGGAAAGCGGTTAAATGTCTGGACTTTATCCTAATAAATGCTTGTGTGTCCTTGCAGGGTGGAGTTCCAGAACAAGTTCTACACTGGGCAAGGCTTCAAATTCATCCCATTCTCCTTTGACAGCATTCTGGATGGCAAATTTGATGAGTAGATGACTCCAGCATCCCCCTTCAGCTCTGAGTGCAGGGCTGTTTTTGTGTTGTATTTGTGAGCAATGCCATCGTCCTCACTGAGCTTTAGAAGTTTCCATTTTTTTGTAGAAGCTGTGGCCCTGTGTTGGTGTTGGTCTTGAATGATTTTGTACTTTTCCTCAGCCTCAGTCTTACCCAATGACATGAGTTTGCTGCAACAGATTTTAAGCCAGGGGTTAGAGGTGAATTCTGTGTTTTGATCTCATTCATTAACCAATATGGATATTTCTGAGTTCTCCATGCTGAGCCAATGAAGCAGCACCTTCTCTATAAATAAGTATCACTTGTTAAAGCCCGATTTTTCGTCTGAAGCGTTGTACTCTGTAGGGTGTAGTGCGAGTTCTCCCAGTCTTGTGAATCTTGTGTTCATGCCCTTAAGGATGCATCAGTGACTCGTCTTGAAGGAATATAAAATAAATACAGAGGATGCACTGCAGAATGCAAATCACTAGGAAGCTGCAAAAACAGGACTCGGGTTACGGCTCACGCTAAAATGCCTAATATAGAGTTCTTGAGAAGGTGTTGTTCACTGATTACACCAAGATCTGTCCATATAATCACTCTTTCTTAGGTCTTTTAGTTTCTTAAAGAAGATATAAAAAAATCTACACAACCTTATCAAAATAGCAGGTTTACATAAAGCAAAGCATGAAACCACAACATGCATGTCCAACTCTTTCTGTGCTTAATGTGACCTTCCCCCCGAAATCAAGAGGGGGAAAAATAGTTGAGTATTATTATATACTGATATGAAAATCACACTGAAGTGATTCTGAAGTGCTTGCTTTCAATGTGCATTGTTTGATTGCAAATCTAAAATTGTGGAGATCAGAGCCAGATGAAGCCTAAGTGCTCAGAGATTAGGTGGGATACAGCTACTGGCCTCTAGTAAAACTTGGCTTAGTACCTGTTGGTGAGTATGTGGAGTATTTCAGGGATTCTGTAAAGTACTGAAGTTGCAATATTATTATTATGTTAGCTTTTTACGCCCATGATTTTAATTCCACTCATTTCACAGGCTTTACTTGCCTTTTTTGAGAGAGATGCGTCATAATGATTATTTTGCCTTTATCCTGCTCTCTATGTTTAGTGGTTGCTATAATGAAATCTCCTGCCCTTACTCATTGGTAGTTTGTTTTCATAAGTTAGGTGAAGGCAGGCATCCTCACTGTAGTCACCCCACCTTGACTCCCACGATAAGGCAGGGCCCAAAAATCATTACAGATACCCCGATGGCTAAAGTCTGAGCTCTTGTGCTTATCATAAACTTCCAAACATTATGATTTTTTTTTTTTTGCTTGTCAGTCAAAAAATCTCCTTTGTAAAGGTCTGCCAAACTGCTAATCAGAAATACACCAGTATTTCAAAAGCTTGAATGGAAGCCATCAGGTCAGCCCAAGTTGAGATCGGTGAAAAGCTTTAATTCGGCAGAACTATAAAGTTTTTTTCAACTTGCTAAGCACTGTAATCTAATGGTACCCTATAATATGTTGTTTTTGTCATGCAGTTGATGTACGGTCTTCGAATAATTGGGGACCAGCATGTACTGTACATTTGTTGTGCACAGCGTCAGAGAATTGTCTCTGGAGATCCACTCAAAGTTTTATGAGGAAAATGCGGATTGTTGTCTGTTTGTTTGTTTGTTTATTATCACCTTGCTATTTATTTATTTATTTATTTATTATCATCTTGGTCTTTATTTATTTATTTATTTGTTAGTAAGTTAATTTATTTTTTTATTGTTATCTACCTATCTCTATTTATTTTCTTCAATTTTTTTTATAGATATAGTATTTGATTTTGTATTAGAGGCATTACCTTTCAGATACATCCACAAGCTGATCATCTTGCAGGTTTGTATTTATATGGTTTATTTCGACCGCACCAAATCTGTGGATGAAAACACAACTTTGTCGGGATCATATATTTCCCTCTTACAATTCCATGTACAATTCATATTTGGATATAGCAGCGAGTCGAGGCATTTTTGTTTTCATTTCCCTCAGTTATTTGCAACTCAAATTGTTGTATACTGTTCGTTTGTCACACTGCTGAAATTGTGCGGAAGATTTATTATGAAAGCAGGCAGGTGAAACAATGCAGTTTGTGAAGATCCTGAAGAATGTGTGTGAGAGACTTATCACTTGGGCTTCGTCTCAAAAGTAATGCTTTAAATGGTCCAGAGGACAGTGTTTTCCTCTCATCATGTCTCATTGTTTTTGTCCTCCCCAGCTCTCAAAAGCTATTCTTACTGAGAAATGTTTTGAACTTGAAGCAGTATTCAGTATAGCATGAGCCCTGTCTAGAAATGAGAAAAATTCTTCCTTTTAAAGGTAACTCTTTGTGGATTTGTTGATGTTCACTTGACCTCTCTAGAGTTAACATTTTCACCACCTTTTTCTGGGTTTTCTGGGCATTAATCATTGGTTGTGGTATTTTGTCACCTGTAACCGTAAATAGTTTTAGGCTAATAATGTGCTGTGCAATGATGCTGGACCCCACCTGCTTTTGTTCATGGTTGACATACAGTACCTGTCAAAAGTTTGAACACACTTTGCTAATGTCTCAGCACTCTGTTTAAATTTAAATGGCCTGGTTTCTCTACATAATCTCAAATGGAATCTTGTGAGAGGTTAACAGTCAGAAGTTAGAAGAGAATAATTTATTTGTTTGAATAGTGTACAAAATCTTGGAATCCTCATGGTAGCCATATTTTGCAAAGTAAACGGACCTCTCCTTCCATTTTCCAACACCCGAATTTAAATCAAGCTGTTTTGGGACTTGAAAAGGTCCATGAAAAGTAAACCAAGGTTCAGCCCATCTTTGGGAAGTCAGACCGCCATGCAGCTGCAAACTCTCAGTAGTCATATGACTGTGCTTGTGGGGGGGAAAAAATTGTGAGTATACTCAGCAAATGTGACAGCAAACGCTGGTTAGCAAGAATGAGGTCTTTTTTTGAAAAATGAAGGGTACTTTTTCCTTTAATTAACATGTACTGTATTGTAAGAAAAATGTGGGTGTATCCAAACTTTTGTCAGGTACTGTATTGATCTCTGCGTCTTTGCAGTGTGTGTGCTTTTTTTGTTTTCATGAAGCACGAAAGTTCTGGGATCAGTTCAATATACTGTGAATTTTGTGAAGTGTAAATTTTAAATTATAGTTGTGTGTTTGTGTATTTAAGAAATTAAAGGGGGCAATGCAGGCAAAGTCCTTTCTCGTGTCTCTGTTTCTGTGCTACTGTGGACTAAACTGGGCATCAACAATAGAAGGCCCATTGTATGGGTTTTTGCTGGTCAGCTGTCTCGTAAAAAATGTATTTATTTATTTAAAAATAAAACTATTTTAGGCTGGGCTTGACTTTTAAGGTCATCCGGTTGTCGGAGACGGCCATAAACTTCGTGGGGCAACCAAGAACAGAAGTTAAGGCGTCCTTTGGGCAACTAAAACCAACCACGTGACATCATTTTTTTACTAGGAGAATTTTCATGATAGATTCACAGTATGTTGTTGGGAATTATGCTTCATTTCCTAATTTTTGTTCGCTTATTTTATTCAGGAAAGTGGTATAAGTTGTAGTTCATTTAATAAGCTGTAAGCTGCAAAAATCTTGACTACAGTGTTGTTGATTCAACATCCACAATTTTCCTTTTGATCGTATTCGATTAAGCTCTCTTTACAGGTTGAAGAAACAAATGTCAAATTTGTGAATTCTTTTTAGCCTGTCCTGGTGAGAATATTTGTTCTGCTCAAACCAGAATCGTATAATATTACATTTCTCTGTAACACAAGCAAACTTGTCAACAAAATCTGGTCTTTAGCCTCATTTGACTAGTATTAACTGGGAGCTTCTAATAATTCGTAGTAATTGCAGAGGTCATCTGTGATCTTAATCTGCCCTGTTCATAATTTGGAGTAAAGTTCCTCTTGAAAGTCCAGCTGTTGCCGCTGTCGCCGGTGGAAGGCTCTGTGAAGTGTCCGCTCACGTTCAAAAGAAATGAGTAGGTGTACAGCAGTACCTCAATAACTGTATTGACGATAATACTTCACTTATTGTAGTTGTGGTATGAAATATTGAGTTTCCGAAAGAACATACACCTTTTGATGCTTTATATCATCGCTGAGGTTATGGCTGGGACTAATTGTTACCTTGTTTTGCAGCCAGTGTGTGGATGGTGAACATTCCTGATAATGCGATCAGAGATGTCACTGTGATGGCAACATTCCAATACATAATCAATTTGCTACCCAAGTAATGCTGTGAAAATTTGGTCCCAAATTTTACTCACCGTTGCCTTTTCCAAAGCCCTGTTTTGCTACTAGCGCTTCACTGCTGAGTGTCGCTTCATGTGAAGTCTGTCTAGCAGCGATGGACGGCTCCCATCAAGGGAGAGGATTAAAATAAGCGTATAATCCTAGGATTGCACTCATCCATCCATCAAGAAAAGGAAGGAGCTGGTGCCCTGGCTAAGGATGGGCGTGTTGCCTTGTAAACACTGTTCCTTCTGTCATCCAGCTTTTGGCAAGGGAGAATGAGATCTGTTATTAACCACCGATGCAGACTCACTGTGGCGGGTCTCTCAGTCCGCTCCCACTCAGTGTTAATAGGATTGAGAGAGACTTAAATATTGCAGTCCCTCGACATAAACATGCAAAATAATGGGAGTGGGTAGGGTGAGGGCGTAGTGGCTAATTTGGAATTGAGCCCGTCCCCTTCATAGGATTGATCTCAATTTTCCTAAATTACAACCAGATTTTTTTTTTGCTTGCGTATCCTAGTCCCTCCCACTGATGTGCATGGACAAGGAAAACAAGAGGAGAGGATGAACAAGGAAATGTTGGTTCTCAAAGCATAGGCTAAATGTTTTGGCTGTTACGTCATCGAAGCCCATTGTAATATCTGGGCTCCTTCGATTATAGGTGAGAACTGCAGCCTTCATCAGCTGAATTGTGATAGACGGGTAACGTTTTTTCTTTGTGGCCATACTTACTCCATAGTCCTGTGCTGACAGAGGAAGCAGGTGCCCAAAAAAAGGTGGAGAGCAGAATTGCTGCTGCACTGATGAAATTTGCACAAACCCAATTCCAATGAAGTTGGGACGTTGTGCAAAACGGGAATAAAAACCAAATACAATGATTTGCAAATCCTTTTTGTCCGTGAGTGTCATGATTTTGGAATATAAGGAGCATCCCCGAAAGGCTCAGTCGTTCACAAGCAAGGATGGGGCGAGGTTCACCACTTTATGAACTGCGTGAGCAAATAGTCCAACAGTTTAAGAACAACGTTTCTCAACATGCAGTAGCAAAGAATTTAGGGATTTCATCATTTACAGTCCATAATATCAAAAGATTCAGAGAATCTGGGCAACGAAGCGGCAAGGCCAAAAACCAACATTGAATGCCCGTGTTCATCGGTCCCTCCGGCGGCACTGCATTAAAAACGTACATCAATTTGTAAAGGATATTACCATTTACGCTCAGGTACACTTTGGAAAACCATTGTCAGTTAACACAGTTTGTCGCCATCATCTACAAGTGCAAGTTACAACTCTACCATGCAAAGCCATATATCAACAACACCCAGAGATGTTGCCAGCTTCTCTGGGCCTGAGCTCATCTGAGATGGACTGACGCGAAGTGGAAAAGTGTGCTGTGGTCTGACAAGTCCACATTTCAAATTTTTTTTGGAAATCATGGACATCTTGTCATTTGTGCTAAAGAAGAAAAGGAGTGTCCAGATTGTTATCTGCGCAAAGTTCAAAAGCCAGCATCTGTGATGGTATGGGGAAGTGTTCGCGCCCATGGCATGGGTAACTTACACATCTGTGAAAGCACCATTAATGCTGAAAGGTACATACAGATTTCAGAGCAACATATGCGGCCATCCAAGCGGTGTCTTTTTCAGAGATGTCCCTGCTTATTTCACCAAGACAATGCCAAGCTAAATTCTGCACGTGCTACAACAACGCGTCTTCATAGTGAAAGAGAGCGGGTAAAAGACTGGCCTGCCTGCAGTCCAGACCTGTCTCCCTTTGAAATTGTGTGTCAAATTATGAAGTGCAAGACACAACAACAGAGACCCCGGACTGTTGAGCAACTAAAGTTGTGCATCAAGCAAGAATGGGAAAGAATTACACCCATAAAGCTTCTACAATTAGTGTCCTCAGTTCCCAAACACTTATTGAGTGTTGTTAAAAGGAAAGGTGACGTAACACGGGTAAACATGCCCCTGTCCCAGCTTTTTTTGAATGTGTTGCAGGCATCAAATTCAAAATGAGTATGAGTAATATTTCCAAAAAACAATAAAGTGTATCAGTTTGAACATGAAATATCCTGTCTTTAAAGTGTACTCAATTGAATGTAGGTCGAAAAGGATTTGCAAATCATTGTATTCTGTTTTTATTCACGTTATACAGAATGTCCCTAGTTCATTGGAATTGGGGTTTGTAATTAAATGTAAATAAAATATGTAAAATGGAACCATTGGTGTGTATTTCTATATGCATTATACTAGAGACATTTAAACAAGGTTAAAATCCTACTACAGGCGAGCAAATGCTATAAGAAACCTTTTGTTAGACATTTATATTAGAATTAACTATCTGTCAGTGAGTATAGGTGGCTGGATATCTGGAAGCAGATGGTTGATGAAATAGCTTATTTTACTGAGCATTTTATGTGATAAAATCAACACTCCAGGTAGACCTTCTTCTGTGTAGCTGCCTTTCGGTCTTTGCAGTGCAGTCTACCAAGGGTGTGTCCTTCCTTGAGCAGGAGTCTTCCTTGCTACAAAGTAATGGCTGAAATCTTGAGATTCTAGATGTCCTAGGTCTCTGACTTTGGTTGAGTGGCTAGATTGATCTTAGGAGTTTTATTTTTCTAGTAGAGCTGGGATTTAATGGTGTCTAATGATTTGAAGCAAGTGGCAGTGTGTTGCATTGGAATTGTTTGGAAAAGATCACACATATTGGAGGTGATATTTATTTCTATCTGTCTTTTCATTTCTAGGCAACTTCACTTCTCAACTGCAACCTATACAGCAATAGTTTTACACCCTATTGTATATACATGGGATTATGTGTGTGTTATTTTTAGAAACAAAATTTTATTTTTTTCATCTGTGGAAGCGCAAGGGTCTAGGTTCTGTTGTGCATATCCAAGACAAAAGGGGTAAACCTTTGTCAAATAGTTTTGTAACAAATACAATGTTATATGTGACCCTTATTAGTATTTAAAATGAAACATTTTTTAAATAAAAGGATCAAAACATTGTCAAAGTTTGTTATACTTTGAAGAAATAATTATAATATATTTTAATCTCCTTGCCAAATTGAAAAAAGGAACGAGCAAGCAAGCTTTTTCACATTGTAAAACAATATAATTATGAGTAGCCAGACCCTCTGCATTATTCCGATGTTCATGCGGTTTGCTTATTTTATTTTTAATGAATATCCAAATTTTTTAAAATAAAAAAGAATAAAGTAAAGTGACGTCTCCTGGCTCATTAACGACCTCCTGACAACAGGGGTCGCATTACTTGTCCACCTCCTGGTACGTATCCCCTTGTAACAGCCATATACTACACGTCACTAATCACACGAACTCCGAAACCAAACCGTGCGGGTGTAAACAGGAAGTCTTACGGATGGTGAGTTTTTTCCCCCCTGGAATTTGTCGTTACTATTCATTGTATTTTTACTGCCAAATTAAATGTACCCTCCGCGACTTCTCTTATGATCACGAATTGTATTGTCTTTGTACCGGGTTGTGGAATGTTGGCAATTGCTGCTGCCAAACGTTTCAAGGTTAACTTGCTAGCCTCTAATAGCAGAAATGCCGCAGTCTACATAGCTAGGTACTGATATCATTTTAATGGCAAACATCATATGAATGACAAGTATGTGAAAGAATGAAAATGGAGAAAGAGACTGAAAAGACTAGGGCTCGAGGTGAAATGTCTTATGCAGAGGCAGCTAGGGCAGTTATGACTGAAACGGAAACGGTGGGGAGAGAGCAGGCAGAAGTTCAGGCAGAAGAACAGAGACCAGGCGTATGCCGGTTATGACAGTGGGATGGATAGAGATTTCTTGGCTTTTATTGCAATGGAAATAAACTGTGCTGGCTAGAATGAAAGGCAAACGCAGAGAATTAAGATGGTGGTGGACGCGGAGAGAGATTCGCCGTGTATCAGACGACAAAGGGGTAAGATGATAGAATTTTGTTGAGAGAATTTGCTAGTGGACAGATTGTAAGGAAGTAAAGATTGGAGAGAAGTGGTGGGTTAAGTAATGAGAGTGGTTAAAATGAGGGTTTATTATTATTATTTATGGTTATTATTATTTTGTATTAAATTAATTCACACATTGGAAAAATACACCTAGTAGGTGGCATGATATGCACATAAAACAGAACTAGCCCCTACAAAATTTGAAGAATGATGGTAACTATTGACTGCAGCCTGCTTGGTATACATCCGCACTGATGTTTTCATTTTAAAATGATATTTTTTATCTTTTACAGTTGAATGTGACCTGCTGCGAATCATCCGGGGATCATTATGGGCAAAAGCTGTAAGGTGGTGGTATGTGGACTGGCAGCTGTTGGCAAAACCGCTGTCCTGGAACAATTGCTTTATGCCAATCATGTTGTGGGTATGTATGCTCTTACATTACTGCAATTCACTAGTGCTGAATTCTGGCATATTTTGTCATCCTGCAGTGTTCTCCCTGACTTTGATAAGGCCGACTGTTATTTTAAAACTGATTCATGTGGAAAAGCCGTACACATGCAGTGCAGGGTTCACGCTCAATTTAAGTAATTAATCTTTGTTCTCGCCTTTTAATTTTTTTTTTATTTATTTTTTTTTTTTATTTTTGTCAGTGTCAGTCTAACCATAGTTCACTTTCACTGGGCTCAGTAAAGTGCAGTAAAAAAATTTTATTTTTCCCCTTCCCAATTTTTTAAATATTTTTCTATATTTGTCTTAATTAGATGATCTGAAACATTTAACTAATTTTAATATGAGATAAAGACAACCTAGAAAAGGCAAAAAATCCAGTTTTTGAATGATGAGTTTATTAGTTGAAGGAAAAAAGCTATCCAAACCGGCCTGGCCCTTTATGAAAAATTAACTGCCCCCTTCATTTTGAAGTCAACCAATTTAATAAATTTAATTGATAATTGCGGTCAATTTCACTAGACACCTCTGCATCGTTACATTGTGGTAAACGTCAGATGTTACCTGAAGGTTAAATGGGCATTTAAATTGTCAACAGCAAGACGACACGACTGTGAAGCCATGGATGAGTCTCTCTACAGCTTTACAATATGTATTAACCTGTACTTTTGAAAACACCTACCTATAAAGCTTATTTTATGTGGAAAAAAAAGTGTGGTAAAGTGTGACATTAGCGTTATAAATTGTATATAAGCATAATTTTACCTCATGCAGGTAGCTGTCAGGTAAGTTAACGTTTGTAATCGCCTTGATAGTTTCATTGGTATTGTCAGCTTTTAAATTCACAAACCTTCTGTCTCACAGTATTAGCCTCAAATTCAAATTCACAGTGAGCACAGTGGTGGATGTGGAAGGGAAGTTGTCCAGTGTCTCTCTTCATATTTATGCCCCCGGGGATTAGAAAGTCGTGGGTGACCATTTGGGTTTTCCCATTTGTTTTGGTGAACTAAAAATAAAAAGGAAAATATGACTGTATACTTCAACTAGATTTTTCTCCTAAGATTTTCTTGGGGTGCCAATGGTCGAAAACACTTTTTTTGGAAATTGTTAATTTCAAGTATATTATATTTTTCTTTCTTTGAATTCTTTTCTTAAAATTCAAGGTTCAATTTTAATAAATATTTTAAAGAAAAAATTAAGAGTATTAACTGCCAACGTTAGTGGAGGGCACTGTAGGTTACATCGTAATGTAAATGACAGTGAGAGTGAAAGAGGCTGTTTCTACAGGTTCAGAGCCCATGGAAACATTGGAGGACATTTATATTGGGTCAGTTGAGACGGACCGGGGTGTGCGGGAGCAGGTGCGCTTTTACGACACACGCGGACTGAAAGACGGAGTGGAGTTCCCACGCCACTACTACTCTTTCGCAGATGGCTTTGTGCTCGTCTACAGTATAGATAACAAAGAATCCTTCAAGCGCATGGAGGCCCTGAAGAAGGACATCGATCGTTATCGTGATAAGAAAGAGGTGAGGACGGTCCTCCGAGTTCTGGTCTTGCACAGACTCAGCTTTACACTTTATTATCATCACACAGGGCAGCTCACATGCAGGAGATGGATCGAGTGCATTACAAAAACAAATTTATTTTGTTATATGGATGGTCACACTCAGAGTGAATCATCTAAGCCCTGTGCATGGCCTCTGCCGTACAGGTCAGACAGATATATCTGTCATAAAAAATGATCTCACTGCACTGCTTAACTACATGGATGAGCATACGGTATGCTCTCCTGTGACTGCTGTTCGGTCACTGTGCATCACTGGAAAAATAAGGGGGAAATGGTATTGGTCCTGCTTTGTTTTTGGTGCCCCAGTCTCATAGCGTCTTGGGCTGCCAGTGATTACTGCATTTAAATGCAGTGCAGGCAGCTTTCACACTGTGACCTGAATCGCGCACTCCTGGGTGCAAAAAATTATAGCTGAGGTGAGTAACCAACAACTGGATTAAAATAATTCCCAGTTAAAACATTTAAAATTACATTTGGAAATGAGTTGAAGGGAAAAAGTCCCAACCCTTTGCAAGAATACATTAATCATATACTTCTAAAAATTCAGTATCTCCATTCAGGTTTTCATGTTTTGAAAGAAGTTGTGAGTTTAATTTTAATGTAGCATGGCGTTGGTTGAGACGCAGTATTGCTTGTGATAAAATTAGTAGTTGTAAATGTGCATTTTCTGTTTTTTGATGTCACGTGAAGATGCAGAACCCAATTATAGAAGCCATTACTTAAATGTACCATTTAATTCATGCCATCACAAAGCTGTACGTTAACTTTTTCTGCTCATAGCACTGGTGCTCCAGAGGTTCATGGTCTCGTAGCACAAGACAAAAACTTGTACCACAGCAAAAGAATCTGTTACATCTCTAAAACTTACCACAAGTAGTGCTGTTTATCATTTAATGACATATAAAATATTAATAATCTCTTTGTAAATTGAAGTACTTTAAAGGTCTCGGAATTCTTTAAATTCATGCAATTTTATGTAATTTGTATTAACATGAAACAGTCCTCCCCACTATTTGATATTTATACTACTTATTTAAGTATTTATGCATTCTGTTTATGTAAACATACTGTAATACTGTTTATACATGCTGTTATTTATTAATGTATTCCTGAGACGTGCGGCGATGTGGCCTAACCTTTTATGGCTGGATTTTGTCAGCCTGTTCCCACGTACTATACCTGATTGATGATCAAAACTATTAAATCCAAGCCTATAGGAAGCCTGTATACTGATTGGTGATGACGACAAAAAGATTCATCGACGAATACGCTTCAATTCAAGACCGCAAGGATGGAAATACGTTTAATCAATAGAAAAAATTTTAGGTCTTGATAATTTCGTGTATTGTTTTGACCTTTTGTTCATCTTATTATGAAAGAAGACTGAAAATAAACGGCCCATTTTTTGATTGGGGTTTAAAAAAAATGCGTATTTAAAGGGGAATATATTGCATATTGATCAATCAGTGAAGTCGGCATTAGAACTGAATGGCATTGCTTGCTTCGGCTTTCTGTAAGCAAGTACTCGCAAATCTGCAGTTTCGTGTGCATTTCAGGTTCGATGTACTGAGTAATAATGCTGAGGTAACTTAAACTGGCCCGTCATTCTGCCGAATAGTCTTACTAAATTAGTTAATCGTCTGATTGCTAATCAAGCAAAAGGGGGTAATCATTCGCTTTACGGTGAGTATTCTGCCTCACCTAACTAACCTCCGACCGCGCGTCACTGGTATATTCATACGACTGTGTCCAGCGGAGGAACTGTGGGAAATGTTGATGAATAGGCAGGTGAGATCGTGTCTCTTAATCATATGACAGACTACCACTAGCAAGTGCATTAGCGAGGTGGCATCGTTTCACGTCTCGCTCTCTTGCTCTTGGCTGTATGGCTGTATGAAACGGCACACGCACAACACCTCTGTCTCTCATCGCACCGGTGCTACTACAGTTCGTTCATTCATGGCACAGACTAATTTTTATGTCTCGCAGTACAGCCCTGTATCACCCTGGCCTTATGTCGTTGTGCTAATGTGCCAATTAGGTGCAACAGAAACCTTCCTGCCCCTGAGGTGCTGTCTCTTCCCCTTCCTTGTTTCTTTTTCATATCTTTTACCTCCTTGCTGCGCAAGAGAAATAACTTTTTACCCCTCAGCCCCGACTAAGGTGCAGAAGGGTTTTGTTGTCATGTTGGATGTCCGTCAGTCTGTCTGTATGTCTGTCTGTCCCGTAAACTTTTGTATTCCGCACGACAACTTGAAAACGTCTTCATCAATTACCGCCATTTTTTTGCTGTGTTACTTGGCCTTGTATACCTACAGAAGCCTATCGATTTTGACGGCGCTTGTATGTTCAGTATGGCCCCCACCGCCGCCATGTTGAATTTTGTAATCTGCGCAATAACTTGAAAATGCCTCCTTCAATCTGCCCCATTTGTGTACTGACAAAGGGCTATCGAATTTGACGGCACTCGGATGTCCAGTATGGCCTCCACAGCTGCCATCTTGAGTTTTTTATTCCGCAGGATATCTTGGAAACATGTTCCTCAATTTATATTCATTCCAAACAGTCCAGGAGCTGAGGGGTAAAGCCCACTTTGCAGGGCTATTTTAATTTTTTTTTCCATCTGAAGTAACTATTGTGTCACTAACACTAGCGAGTGCACAATGAGCATTGTAGCTGAAGCATGCTGGTTGTTTGGTGTAATTAATGGTAAACCCGTCAGTATGTTACACCTCAAAGCCCACAAAACATCCCTGGAATAGACTACTGCCAGTTATTGGAAAGCATTTTTACTGGTATTAGTTTAGCTGGGGTAGTGGGAGTTGCTCCTGTACATTGGTGGATACTGACAGTGACATAGCACAGCTTGTTGTTAAGCATAAAACCCCGTCATCTATCAGTATTGCGGTTTTAATTATGTTTAACCTGCTAATTTGCGGCTCCGCTGTAAACAGGTCACCATTGTGGTTCTGGGGAACAAGGGTGACCTGCTGGACCAGAGGAGAGTGGATTCAGAGGTTGCCCAGCACTGGGCCAAGACAGAAAAGGTACGTCTGTGGGAAGTTTCGGTAGCTGACCGGCGCACGCTGATCGAGCCCTTCGTGTACCTGGCGAGCAAGATGACCCAGCCACAGAGCAAGTCCACCTTCCCCCTGAGCCGTAACAAGAACAAGGGCAGCGGCTCTTTAGACAGTTAATCATCTGCTGGAGCTGGGATGGAGGGAAAGCCTTCAGATGCATGTGGCCAACAGGCAAGACTCACGAAGGCGTCAGTTCTCAGGAGGGCTACTATCAGTCACATCACACAGAAACGGTGCACAATCAGAAGATCTCAGTGGAGTGCAGGTGTCTGAAATGAGTGAAAAAAGGATGAATGCTGTCATTTTCCAGACTGCATAAGACACGTAGTGTTTATCAGCACTGTAGTCTCTTTTAAAAGGTTTAGTTCTGCCTCTGTAGCTTTTTTTGGCTTATTTAAAATTTTTTATGGACGGACTCGGTAGTTAATTTTGCGATCAGTACCATTCCTGTCAATATGGTAGATAATGGTGAATATATATGGGCGTGTTCATCTTTGAGCTGTGGTAGTAGTGGTGTGATCATGATCATTTTTGATGTATTGATTTTTTTTTTTTCTTGCAGAGGAATGTATTTTCACGTGAACTAGCCCTGGCATAACCAGTACTGATACCTTCGTTTCTTTTGGTATTTTAATGGCTCAATATTAGTGGGGAGCCCTCAATGGTTAGAACACAAAATGAGCTCACCCAAAGCGAAGAAACACTCACAAAATATCAAGATTATGGTGCAAGAAACTATGGTAGGGTATTTATGATGGTGATGGTGTATTATGATTGTATTATTAAAATAACAAGTGTACCATGTCATAATGGGTGGCCAAACGAGAAAATACCAGTAATTATTACAAATAAAATTTGCCAACTGCCACAAGAGACATCAGTTAGATATACATTTAATGCCAAATATTTAGCGCCTGAATTATCCCTCAGTGAAAGATGGAAGAAAGCATGTAAACCTGATGATACATACCTGGAACAAAGGACAAAATTTTGAATTCAAGCTTATTTGTCAACCAAAATATTGGAAAGAGCGCTTCTTCATCTATTGTGTGGTCAGCAGATGAAATGGTTAATGTGACAGAATACAGGCGAGAGTTTTGTCCATTTATTGTATCTTCCCGATAAAGATAGTCGGGAGATACTACGGTTTAGTTCCGGGGCCGTCGCCGCCACTGAGATTTTCTGTTGCGGGCTCTGGAAGCCACAGTTATTACAGGAATTTCTCCAAATTTCACACAGGCGAAGAATTTGATTTGACAGTGCTCAAGACCGATTTTCACCTATTTACATAACATAACATAACATGAATGGCAAGAACAGGCCTTTCAGCCCAACTACGCTTGCCAGTTTCTTTATACTACTGTGAACATATCCCTTTAGATACTCAATGACTCAGTGGTATCTAGCTTTAAGTCAAGCCTGCTCTTGAAAACCCCCAAGGTCTCTGCCTCAACAATATGGTCAGGCAAGCTATTCCACATTGAAATTACTCTTTGGGTGAAGAAATATTTCTGACTATCAGTGCTAAATTTACCTTTGGTCAACTTGGTCAACGCGAGTTCTACTCACAACACTTGGTCGAAGGAATTCTACATAAAACACTTTGTTTATCCCTTTAACATATTTAAAGACCTCTATCAAATCACCCCTTAGTCTCCTTTTCCTAAGACTGAAGAGATTAAGGATCTTCAGCCTCTTCTCGTAGCTTTCATCTTTAATACCTGGAATAAGCTTAGCGGCTCCTTGGACGTCCAATATGGCTGCCTGCAGCCATTTTGTCTGGAATTTGGAGAGTGGGGAGATGCATGACTCGGTTCCTGTGGCGACGGAGTTATCTACTTTTTTCTTGTGATTGGACATTTTAAAAACACAATTAAAACAGTACTCGTTTAAACTTCACAATTGTAAAGTATGTGTTAATCTTTTTTCTTTAGCTTATCATCTGTTTTTAAATTACTGTAACCAGCTTGCTATACTTTAAGCTTTTAAATTACAGATGATTCCACTTATTAGTGCACATCTGATTGAAATATTCTAAAAAGGAAGTATAGTTTCAGTAAGGAATGTAAACCCGTTTGTTCAATGTGAAACAAAAAGGAATGGGCACAGCAAAATAGAGATCCACTTGTTTAATAGATTTGAATAGGAGTAGGTCTGTCATCAGGAGTAAATCTGTTCATTTGATGTCATGTGAAGTCCTATCTCTTTGTAGGGCAATCTGCTGAGGAATGGGGTTCATTTGCAAAAACCGCAATCTCCTTTTTAACTTTTTTTTTTTTTTCAATTAGATTTTTTAATTGCACAATCTAGGAAATATCAGTCAAATTGGTGTTGGCTTGTTTTTTTTTAAACTGTTCCTAAATTGTTATTTTTTTGTTATATGATCATTGAGAAATCGAACTGGTCATGTTTTTTCATTTAATAATAATTATAATAATAATACATTCATTATTTTATGAATGGTTTTATTTGTTATTGCAAATGTACTCTTCAATTACAGCTGGCTTTATAGGAAATTGAAGTTGCCAGTATTGGCTTATTGCATGTTAAACGTAAAACACCTCTTAATTAAGCCCCATAGTCCTGAGCCTTTAAACTTAGCATCAGACTTTGCATAATATCTATGCTATTCCACGAACAAACTACACCCTAACATAATGTGCTGTCAGTCACCCTTTACTCTGTGCTGAGACTGTGAGGATGGCGCCCCTCTTTGCTTGAGTTCCATAAGTTGTAAATGCATCCATTGATTGTGGACCAATAATTACACGGCCTGCTCAGTCCATGTATCTGGGCGGGTAAATTAAACTTGTTTTTAAATGTTTTGCATTTTTCTTACAACACCTGTTAAATTATTGTGAGTACCAGGTTGTACAGACAATGGGAACATGATTGTTGCATTATGAATTTGACGACTAGTTGGCGGAGCAGTGCTAGTACTGTTGTATATGGCATTTCAAGCTGACTGTCATTATTTGACTTCGGAACTAGCTGAAGAAAAATCACACATTTCCTGCTTATGAATGCCCTGAATACATATACACATTTATGTAATGAATCAACATAATGCTCTGGAAATATAGGAGCACTAGCTCTGCTGGAAGAGTTGTAACATGCAAGGTTGTTTTATTCATCATATCCTGAGGAGTCTACTCTGTCAGTTTGAAAGATGTGTTTATGTTACTGTTCGCTGATGCTGTCAAAAGCCATTCTAAAGTATGCTGCATTCTTATGTCCAGTAAATAACTGTTTTCATTCTACATAAGCTTACAATTTGTGTGATCATTTGTGGAAATTTTCGTGATAATCAATTACACCAAAAGCAGAGATATTAAGAGGTATTTCCTAATCTCTGATTAGCCTTGAGCGGAAGCTGAATTGCACCGTATCGCTTCTTGGAGCAATTTTGTATTTTTATGAGGCGAACCCATCTAGTTGAGCTCAGTAACATGCCCTACTATGATCACATCGAGGGGCTTGTGTCTCCTGAGTGTAGTGTGTGTTCTTACTTGATTTGAACCTAGATAGAAAAAGCTGGCAGAAGTCACTCAGAAACTACTACAATTTTCAGGTCTAATCCTATTAATGGTAATATGTTATGAACTCATGCGCATTCTCTTCATGGAAAATAGACTGCAGTTATTGAACATTAGCTGTTTTTGGCTCAATGTAAATAGCTGCTCTAAAATTTTGCTGGCATTTTTGCTTTGAAATATCAGACATAAATGGTCTTTATAAAACTGAGTGACACCATGATTTTAAGTAAGAGCCGACATCATAGGCATTTAAACACAAAACTGCACTGGATAGCAGTTGATCGATTTGTTGTTATGAATTCAGCCAGCGTAGTTAATATTCCTGAGCGAAATCCCTTTCAAGTGTTTCATGGCTCACAAGCTACAACCTCGGGCAAAAAGGACAATCGCCACACATAAAGGACGTTTGTACAGCTTTTTTACTTCATAGCAAATATGTTGCAGATATGACACTAAAAAATTTTTGTTTATTAGCTTAACATTCAGGCTTCATGAAACACAGCCCAAACAAATTATTAAAATATTTTAATTACTGGCATAGTTTCTCATATTCAAGTAGATGAAAAATTATGGAATCACTCAATGTTGAGGAAAAAATGTAATTGGAAAAAAAAAATCCAATTAGCACTTTTTGCTCGTCCGTGGGCTTTTATGTTGCCTGCAGACAGAACCCCTGCTTTGCGTCAGAGATTAAGCCAGTGCCTATTTCTGACATCAGCTTCTTTCAGGGTGCTGTGAAAGACTAGGCTTCTCCCCTGAAGAGGACATATAGGCCCAATGCTAGCCTACAGCGCTGCAGTGAGGCAGGTCAACAGGAGTTTAACTCTTCACTTGACTGTGACATCAGGCCAGTAGGCCTCAGTCTCTTTTCAGAGACTTGCAGGTTTTTCCGGCCCAAGATTTCTGCTCCACAGTGCGAGCTCCCACGTCTTGGGCGATCTCTATTCATCAGGGAGTAAGCGCTGCAGTCTCTGGTTCTGCTCTATATGAAATGCAAGGCAGCCACTGAAAATCTCCCTCTTTCAGGAAAGCAAATTGATCATGTTACATACACTGGCAGCACAACGGCATTCCACCAGTCTTGTGTGGTGTGGTGGCATTGACAGTATCCTGCATACAAACCAACGCATCCCAGTTCGCTCTCATCTTACAGATCACCACCACCAGAGGGAATCAGTGAGCATAACTGCTCTTTGCTCTTGGAGCGTGAATGCTCACACCTCATTTAATACTTACAAAAGCACAGCACAAGTGTCATCCAAATAAAAAAATGGGGAAGAGAAAAAAAAGAAAAAGGACTTGGGCTGCACACAGTATTCATACTTGGGAGAGACCGCAATCTGGACACATATCGTCTCTTGCCCTGCCACATATATCACGCACAAGCACAGTTTCAGCTCGATGGGAATGAGAGTACCATGTGAGTTTAATAATTGACCACATCAACATATACAGAGACTTTCCTGGTGATGCGGTGCCGCAGTTACAAGCCTTTTGGTCAAACCATATTCTGCCAGAGCTAATGACATAACAGATTGATCAAGATACAGACCCAGAGTACAGAAAACACAGACCCAAAAAGTCAGTACTGTTACCGCCAGACCCCATATGATCTGGGTAATGGGCGGCTCAGAAGTCTGCTGGTTGGATGTGATGGGGTGAACTGTGAATATGATTGGGTTCACCTTGGCTGCATAAAGCCGTATGAAACAGTTCCTAAGGGCACGTGGAACGGTAAAGACACTAAGGGTCATTCCATGTCATCACACCTCTCAGATTTTACTCAAACTTTGTCCAAAAATACTTTATGGTACCAAACAAAAGAATCCCAAGTTTTGTGTCAGTATCTGGTTGTTTTTGTGTGAAAATTTCTTGAAATGTGAATTGTCTAGTATAAATGCCATTACCATCATCCAGTGCCCACAGGGTCATCTGAGTGTCTGAAGTCCAGGGTCTGAGAGGATCATTTTGGTCCGAAGTGGTTTTCTGACCCCCACCAACGGTACCATTATGCTAAAACTTATTTTTGTGGTGGGAAAGTTCACGAATAGGAGGGAGAAACACATTTTGAATAGTAACATTCACTGAACTGAATCCTAGGGACCCCAAAAAGATAAAAATCACTTACCGCCTTCAAAAAAACATCTGGCGGCGGAATCCTGATATATGGGCCAGAATTCACCAGCAGATGAAATTTCAGCTTCCTGTCTCTATTACGTGAGAAGTTATGATCCTTCCAAAATGCTACAAAATGAAATGACCAATTCACATAAATCAAAAGGGGGCATTTCACCCAAATTTCAAGAAATTTTCACATGAAAACCATCGAAGAGACTGACCTGAAACTTAGAATTCTTTTGTTTGGTAGCATTAAGTATTTTTGGACAAAGTTTGAGTGAAATCTGAGTCATGTACATGGGTGGCTGAGTTGACATGGAATAACTCCTAAGGCAAAGATAACTAAACAGCGGTAGCAAGCATTCTGTGTATGATGTGTGGGTGCGCTGGGAATGTTTCCCGCACAAGGAGCATTTGCCCTTTTAGACAGACATTTAAGCATTGACAAATGCACCCAATGTCCTTTCGTTGACTTCTATGTTGACCTTCGTGTAATGGATATCCTTCGGTTGAAAATTTATGGCAGTAAAGTGATATAGAATTTGATTAAACAAGTGTTTAATTGGAACAGTCTCACCTGCTTTATTCACCAAAGATGCTTCAGTAACTAAATATTTAAAGAAATCCCTCATTCACTCATTTTACTTGAAAACATCATAAAAGTGCCACCTGGTGGCTGCACATTTTGGCACAGAAATACTGTATCATTAGGGATTTGTACAATGAAAAGCACGATATGACCACTGTTACCGTCAGTCATTAATAGGAAGTCCCATCTGATTTTTAATTCGGCATCTTGAACTTCAACCTAGAACACACCTGAAAGACTGAAATTGAGGTCAGTTTCCGGAGTGCAAAACAACCCCTGGCAAAAATTATCCAAACAGCACACTTGGAGGACGCTCATCCATCTTTTTTACTTCATAGCAAATAAGCACATTGCAAATATGACACAAACCCTGAGAATGTTTGACCCAAGTTAAACAATTTAAAGGCAATGTTAGCAAGTGTATGCAAATGCACTGGGAATGAGTGTATGGAAATAAGCTGAAATAAATTATTTTCTCTATGATGTATGCAAGATGCATTTTCACTCAGAGCAAAGGACGACAGAGACATCATTTATTCCTCTAAAAACAACCCAGATAGGTTATGCATCTATGTGATCTATGGGAGGGATCTATCAGAAATTTGAGGAGAAAAAAAATAACACGGATATCTTTTTTTTTTTTTTTTTCATCCTACGTTTATTTTTCAATTCAAAAAAATTTTAATTCAAATGATGCACTGTACATACAAATGTCAAATCTCATAAATCAGGCTAGTCCATCCTGGCCTTCAGTGTCCGAGTGGTGATCTTGTCTTTCTCTCTGGAAACACAAGAAGGATCAGCTCGTAAGCATCGGAAACAACTGCAGGCCATCAACTGAATCTCAACACCTTTACTTTCAAACCAATCATTTTCATGAACTGAACATTTCGTCCTGTGAATAACTAAAGGTCCCAAGTGACATTCCTGATGAAACCCGTTTTTCTGCACCTTAGTGCAGAAAATAGGTTTCATCCGGAATGTCAATTGCGACCTTTTGTTATTCCTGGAACAATTTCAACAGTAATACTGAAATCTCTCATCTTACATAACATGCACGACGACTCCCATGCCAGACACTGCATCTCTGTCCACGGCATTCAGCATGGCTTGTGAAATGGTCTCAAATAGGTCCTCTGGTTCCTGGAAGAGGGTGCAAATGGGAAAACATTATTATAGCCCATTTTAAGTCCTGCAAAGCAAATAATATCAATGCAGTAATCGATGAATCCCTGTTGGGAAAGTAGAATGGCACATAATTGACAAATAGGTGATAGCAGTTGGATCAGACCCCCAGCATTTGCAACAGGACCTGAAGGACAAATTGCACCCTGTTGCAGGGTGTGATCATGGAGGTAATGCCAAAAAAAATATCTACTTTTTCCATGCATTAACATTATAAAGTATGTCTTTCATCTGGCCAATCGCTTTTTATGTGCAAAGTAACACTTAAGCATAAGTTTTATCCTTTACAATTACTGTCCTTGACTTCTACTTCAAATTTTTTCAACTCCAAAGCCTAATCCGGAAAACTGGGAAGGTATCAATGACTTTGCTTCCCCCCTTAACTATGACAAATAAGCAAGGATAGAACAAAGTGGGAAGGGGGCAAATACTTTCTCAGCGCGTCTTCATTACCTCAAGTATAGAGCTCTGATAGCTCATAAGATCGTAAGGATATAATTTTCAGCGGACACTGACAGACACACCTTGAGGGATGTTGAGGGGTTTGCATGAAACACTATTTACCTTTTTCTTTAAGCGGGGAAGTTTCTATAAAAGAGTTTCTCTGTATAACACACCATATCGATAAACTCGAAATTACTGTCAAATCACAGTTCAGCTTTAGCGCGAGAACCTTACCATGTCTGGCTCCCAGAGGGACTCGCACATGCCGTACATCTGTTCTGAGCATGTGCCGCTCACCACGAAATCCTCCGTCACCATGGGACAGCCAATCAGGTCCAACGAGCAGATAAATGGTTCAAAAGTCTTAGGATCAAGACCAGCAATCACAGGCTCAATGTAGTATGGACCAAACCTGAAGGGAAGGAGGAAAAGAAAGGTTATGCAATGAGGCAATTTAAAAAACAACTGGAGACGATATGAGGGAGTACAAAATAAATAATATAATGAGGAAGGAGCGGGTCTTAAGGCATCCCAATATTAATTTCAACAGCAGCAGTCAGACTCACCTTCTTTCATATAGCAAGTTGGACACCATACTCATGAAGGTCTTGGGTTTGATCTGACGGCCCTCCTTTAACTCATACAAGTTTAGGCGGAATTTCAGACGCTGGGACCTGAAAAACAATCCAAAGATCTTTCAAATAAACATCAGCATGAATGCAGTCAATGGCAATGACAGCAATGGCAGAGGGAAAAACTACCCTCCTAAAACCAATGAACAAACCTCAAAACACAGCCCATTTAAATGGTTCAGGAGCAGCATTACAGGCACTTTTGACAAATGTCAAGAGACGTGCTATATACAGAAAAAATAACAATGTTCATAAAGTAACTTGGACAGCGACAGGGGGATGGACAGGCAAAGCAGAAAGAAAGTAGATTTTTAGTATGGTACTATGGTACAATTTGTGCCTTCTACAGTAGCATTTTCATTCACTATGAAATTATACATGAATGACAATATTTCAGTAAATTAGGGGTGTTGATTTTCCGCTTATGAAAACAGGCAATTCCCTTTATTAAAAAAGCCATTTTCCGTTTATAAAAGATAAAATTCTGCTTATAATTTAATTTAGATTTCTATTGTTTTATTAGTGTGTTTTTTCTTTTTTTTAACAGTAGACTGAGCCCAACGGTGAGGATGAAATTAAAATTAATACTCGAGTCATAAATCTGATGTCTCACGCTCCCATTAGTGATCCTATTCATCCCTTAAATGTCAGCGACGTTTAATTTGAAGAGTGAAAACCGCAAGCTTCTAGTTGGTGGTCTGTTCAAGTCAATGGGATGACTAATTCGCTAGCCAGGATGCTAACGCTTTTCGCCATTAAATTAATAAATTCAAGTTTCTGCAACAACTGTTATACATGTAACTTACTACTTCAACTGCAAAAACAGTTAGTATGCTAGCTAGCCAGTTATTCATCACACCGACTTGAATAGACCACCAACTATAAATGGTCACCAACAGGACTGGTAATGTTACCATTGTGAAGATACAGGTTGAAGTTTGCCAATGGACGGAATCAAACTAATCGCGACGAAGGAAAGCTGTATCACACGTGTGCAACATCAAACAAGTATGCCATGGCTGTCTTATTTTTAATCATTTCTGGGATATAATATTATTCAATCATGAGAGACTTCTGGTGGCAACATGGCTTTGTCAGGATGGCTGCTCTGATCAAGTCATGTTTCAGGAGTGGGTATCTTTAAAGCCGTGTTTCCACCAAATGCTGAACCAAATTTCTCCTCTTTATTCGCGAGAGTCTGACCAGGAATCATTTCGCTTTGAAGATTTGCCTCTGTGTTCGTGCAAAGACTACATTCACTTCTGTGGGAGAACAGCTTGGCAGAAGATTGACAGGCAAATTTCCCCCGCCGACCAACAGCAATGGGAGTTGAGCCCTGTTTACACTCAAGGGGCCGTGCTTCCTGGAATCTAAAACGCTAATGTTGCTATGCTATCGTCACAACCATTTTACTTTATGAACATTGTACCTGCTCAAGAATTACAAGGCAACATTGTCACCAATATCCCTGCCATGGTAAGAATGGTCATGGGAGAATGGGGAAAACTTGTCCCCATGAAACACCCATACACCAAGTTCAGAGTCGAGGACCATAACTCTGTAAAAATAAATTTCTCTGAATCAATTGTCAAACTCATTCAGTAGGGTCATCAGTACTGGCCACATACAAAATTTCATTCATGTAGGTGCAATAGTTTCCGAGAAAACTTGTCCACAATTCAAATCCCATACACCAAGTCAACGAACAGAAACAAGGACCATAACTCCGTAAAAATAAATTTCTTGGAATCAACTGTTGAACTCATTCAATAGGATCATTACTACTGATCACCCACAGAATTTCATCCACGTTGGTGCAATAGTTGCCAAGAGAACTTGTCCCCATTGCAACACCCATACACTTAAGTCCAAGAACAGAGTCAAGGGCCCTAACTCTGTAAAAATGAATTTCTTGGAATCTTTTGTCGAACTCATTCAGTAGGGTCATCAATACTGGCAACATAAAAAATTTCAATCACGTAGTTTCTGAGAAAACTTGTCCCCACTGACTCCAGACGGACGGACGGACGAGCGTCATTCCAATATCCCCGATCCACTTTGTGGCGGGGATAATAATATTCACAAAACTGATGATCTTGTCATATCTGATGTTGAGCTAGATTTTTTTTTTGTAGAACTGTGTTATATAGGTTATTTGATATAGCTAGCTCACAAGCTAGGTAGCTAGCATTCCCATTATCTTAAGCAATGCAGCCAATCGCAGTTTGAATATGAAGCTAGGTAACCTAGCTTGCCAATGTTGCTGCTAGTAGCAATGGTTCTATTCATAACACTGCTCTATTCACACAAAATTTTTGTTTGGCATGAAAATTTTGAGGTAGAGCTGAATGCGAATTTCGCGGAACTCACGCCAATCGCAACCACAGCGTCTACTGCGTTTCACATCGCCTTGCGTGAACTAGCGTCTTTTCGCATGTATTCGCACCTTGATATTGACTTTAAATGCAATCTATCCGGACACAAAATTAGTTTCAAGTTCCATGGAAATGCAGCATCACTCATCAATTACAGCAATAAACACCAAGTTGCTTTCAGTAAAGGTTAATGTTTCAGTGTTCAGTAAAGATTTCTCAAGACTTAACTTGGCAAGTCACTGTACGTTAGTAGCAATTCCTTCTGTGTCGAGATTGAATGGGGAAGCAGCAAGGAACCCAGCCAGCCCTCTGGTCCTGCTGGCAAGTTGTGCAAATAGGGCAGCAGTATTTAATCTTAACTTGAGGTTGTAAACAACTAAAGGGTGTTTAGAATCCTGTCTCTGACACATTTCATTTAGTTCACAAGTAGGTTTAGGATCTTCTTTCAGAGGAAAAAGACGTTTGTTTAGAACATCATTTCTCCATCGGCGGAATTTCTGTGTAACAGAATCAGGGATTCCATTTATGAATGTCAATTCTGGGATTTCATCCATGATTCCGTGATCACAGAAAATGGGTACCCTAGTAAACATGTGGCATTTTTACTGGATAACAGTCAAAGCAAGCAATCTTACAACAGAGTCATGGTGACGTACCAGTCACCAGCACTGTCAGACTGGATGCGAGAGAGAGAGTCGCAGGTCAGTGAAAAGTCACTGTTTATACGTCAATCGGATTTTATTTTCAAAGAATTGGAGTGAAGTGTTGCAGTAGCGTGCATGGGAATATATTACTCTATGGCCTAAAGATGCAGTGGTTGTACAACCTGTTCATGGTCACGAGTATTTCGGCCGTAAAAAAAAAAAAAAAAGTCTGTGACAGTGTGGGCTCTTTGCTAGCTCCAACAGCTTAATGGAATACCAGTTCCGGGCAACTGCTTAGCATGAACTGCTTTATTGCTAATCAAGCAAAGTAAATGTACCATCTCCACTTAGCACATCACTGCTAAGTGAAGTTTTTTTTTCCAAGAATCATGAGTGCGTTCAAGTGCATTAGCAAGTAAGCCAGCTGCACGAGATTCCCAAAAAATGACGTGAGAATCTTGCCGAAGTTGCGTGATTAGCCCTCCAAACCCCGCAATATGCCCCATGTTTACATGACCTCGGAGAAATGCAGTACTGCCAGGTTGAGACCGGGATTAAAGAAGAAACTTACACAGTCTGCACATCAGTTGCGAGGCCAGCCAAGCCAATGTAGAGGTGCTTTCCCATTGGGAAGATCTTCTGAAAGTCAGTGGTCACCATTTGTGCCTGGATCCCAAAGCGCCGATCAGAGGCTATTGCGACACAGTCTTTTCCCCGCATTGCCATTACGGCACCTCCATTGTATGACATAATCGACTAAATGAGGAGGAAAGGAAAAGGCATTTAGCACACCTGCTTTAAAATAAGAAAAATAGTTTTACCATTGAATGAAACATACAACATATGGCAGAGCCATTCCATGAGATGGTACCATGGCATCTTTCTCATAGTTTCTGAATTCATTATACATTGGAGGAAGTGGACCTGTCCCTTACTGATTGAATGAGCAACAGCTTAATAAAACCAGCATGTCCGAGTCTTGCCCCAGTCATTAGCAAATCAACCCAAATCTATTTCTTTAGCACATTTTAACACTACAGAGGCTGACCCCAAGTGCTGTGCAGTACAACACACATAGCTGCAATAAATAAAGGTTCTAACAAATACTTGACTCACAAATAGCTCAGAAAAATACATTTGAAGTAGCTTGAAATGCGAAAGATATACATAGGCTTTTAAACAAGATTTCAGGGTGGAATAGAAGGGAAGACTGTATGCAGAGGTGGAAATTGTTTCAGAGTCTTGGGTGGCGACAGAAAAGGCCCAATCACCAGCCAATCCTGTCGCAGGAATTAAAATAAAGGCTATTTAGATGACTTAAGGGACTTTGAGACAGAATATGGTTTAAAAAGTTTGCATATACACTACCTGACGAAAGTATTAGGACATCACTATTTATGTGTGTGATTTTCTTACAGCGCAGTAGAAAACACTAAATGTATCACATTTGAAAATAGTTGTTGATTGAAATAAAAATACAGACCCCATTTTGGATACACCATACTGAATTATCGTACGTCTCGACCCTCCTTTTATAGAGAATCAAAATCACCCCATGTGCCACACTAGATCATAATGATTGGATCAATAGTAGCCATTGACCTTCCATTGTGACAAGGACACAATTTGAAACGTGTAACTTTGAAAATTACCATCTTGCAAGCACAGTTTATGATAATATCTCTGACTTGTCACAGACCAAAACTGAATTTTTCGTACAGAGAAAAAAATATGCCAATATGTATATCTGTAGCTTCCTCAAATGATCAACAATGTTCAGTGATGTTTACATGTACATTTTAGGACACCATTAAATTCCTAAAACACTTGCATATATAGTATAACACGTACATCAAAAGTTGAGAGAGAATGAGGAACGTCCTAATACTTTTGTCAGGTAGTGTATACTGAGGTGCAAGATCGTGAAATGCCTAAAAAGCTTCCAGCAATTCTTTAAAATCGATTTGGAATTTAACAGGCAACCAGAACAGAAGGTGTGAGCTCCTTTCTTTTGGTTTTTCCTTCATGTCGTGACAGCAGTTGCTATGTAGAAAACCAGGGTTGCCATATGAAAAATGACTTATATCAAGAGCAGTGCAATAAATTTTGGCTTTACTCTTGGTCCCCATATAAAAGTCATCATAGGGCAGCAATGTAATACGTTCTCCATGTTTCACCAATAAGATTAACAATGCCGATAACAATACAACTAAAAACTATGCATTTTCTATCAACAGTGGTTACCAATAGTTCTGGGCCACCACATTAGACAACATGGGCATGGAGAGCTTGGATTGGGTCATAAGTAATGGGTCATTCCATGGTATAATGAACATTATCGTCATCTGAAAAAGGATGAGGGAATGACCTAACAAGGATACCTCTTGCTGTAGAATTGTTAAAGTTAATTGTTCTGTAAAACCTGATTGAATTCATGTTATTTATAGATGGGTTGACTCAGGGCTTCCAAGCCATTACTGTTATCACCGTTAACTTCAAAGAAAACAATGAGAACGAATAAATGTAACCAAATACCCGAATTTCTTTTATTTTTTCAAAACAACATAGATTAAATTTGGTACAATAATCATCTAGTGACACAAATATAAAAGGATAGGACCCTCGAGTTCCAGAATGGGACCCCCATAAAAGTGTCCACGGGTTTCGGACCCCCGAGGAAAAAATCCTAATGATAGCCTTAATTCAGCCATTTTGCTACCCGAGCTTGTATTCCTCTTTAAAGTGAAAATATCATCGTTTTCGCTGAATGAGGGGTCATTAAAGGCCTTCCTAACAGCAAAACTCTGGTTATTACTATTAAGAGTGACGGAGCTTACCGGCTAAGCAAAGACGACGGTTGTGGAAACGTAATGAAATGAGATATTTGTCTCGCGGGTGACAACCCGCATGACTATTATATTAGCCTGTTCGCTAGCAGATGGTGGCCACTTCACCACCTCTTACTGTTGTAAATACTCAGGTGGAAGCCTTAAGTTTGGGAATCATGAACAGCTAGGTAACGTTAACTTCAGACATTTAACAGCGGAACTGATAGGGAAACAGGCCTTGGTACCTGACATACTGCCCGTATTCTTTATGGTTATGCGGTAGCGTTCTGTGTTAGCTAAGGAATTGGAGATTAACAAATAGCGTAAGGTGGCTAGCGCATTCATAATTAATCAAGGTAAAGGCAAAGCTACTACTTCACTGCTTATAAATTGCCAAGAAATTGTAAACGGTCTGAGGTTACAAGATTACAAGAAGTAGGCGAGTTGTCACCCATTCGCTAAAGTCAATCGAAGCTAAGTTAAGTTACCCATTATGTTAGCTCACACAAACTATAATCACGCGGTACTTCTAAAATTTGACCGCTTTTACGAGAAATTAGACGACAGGCTAGACTGATGTTTGTTTCGAATAGCAAACAGAGACCAGTACTTACCATTTTGAACAATTTTGAGTGTTGTTTAACGTTACTGAGGTTAGCTAGCTAAAACCAGCGCAAGTCACAGTGACTTTTCAGTTTCGTTTCAACGAGAGCTCAGCTTTTTCCCAATGGCGCCCTGCGGCGATGGCGTCACGATTTTGCTGATCGACCCGGAAGTAAATTTTCAAAATAGAGGCTGCATTCGAGCCTCTGCAAGATCTGCTGCAGCGTCGCACAGTTTCATGATACATTAATATGGGTGATGTTAGGCTATTTATTCTGTATGAATACCTTTTTCATGAAGAGATAGACACTTATGTGACACCATTGGTCATTGTGAAATTCATCTACCATCAGCCTCTCACTTGACTAAGTGCTGGGTTGACAAGACAAAAGTATTAATGAACAAATAATTGGCATGAACAAGCGATTTATGCATTCACATCACTTGTGAATTTTTCTTGCAGTCTAATATGCTCTTCTTCCTTAAAAAAACACACATATAAGACGACTAAGAGGTATTGAATAGTGAATAATGGCTGCTGTAGGGATTACATACAAGCCAACCACAGTCATTTTCTTTCCCCTTGTAATTTGTAATACTTCAAAATCATTTGACCTTTCTATACAAATGCCGTGAAATTCAAGTGTTGTAATTCTGATGCAAGGTACAGAATGTCTGTCTTGGGTAGACGGTCAACTGAAGATATCTTCTTAGTGATGGCCAAATGAGGCTTTCTGAAACTTTGAATCTTGTATCGAAAAAGGCTTTATTACTGGAAGCTTTTCAACAAGCTCCTCTTTGGTGGCATCTGGTGGCACAAAGTATAAAGAGCAGCTTGAATCTTCAAATAGAAATGAACTGCTTCATCATGTTGCCCTCCCTACGCTAATTGAGTTGACAGCATCGTTCTAATATCATGCGCCAACTCAGCCTGATACGGGGTGATAGTTGTGCTTTGAACATGTTTTTTTTCCCTTGGGGGCGGGGGGGGGGGGGGGGGGGATGAAAAAAATAATATGTTGGGGGTGTGAGGTCTCAGCCTCCACGTGCTTATGTAATTAATTAACCAGTAAACAGGTACGTGTATGTATCATATTGTAACTTCGATGTATTGCATATTTCTAATGTATTTTTTTACCTAGGGGTAGACGTGCTTATGAACTGGGCAGTGAAAATGCGTAAACACGCATAAAAACACGTAACGCGCATAAGGTTATATTACTTGGTTTTTGTTTAGGAAGAGGATTTGTTCCACGTTGCGAGGGCCGAGTCTGTTTCTCTTCTCCAGCCTTGGAGAAAATCCTTTCAATGGAACAGAGGATGCTGGAGTGCAAAGAAACTGTAGTGCAAGTCGATGAAGTATTCCCACACGGAGGAACGTCCTCTCTTCCTCGCTGGCTACAGGTCTTTCAATACGCCATTCGCTGTCTATCACGCGAAATTAAAACCAAAATACCTCACAAATCCTGTCAATGCTTTCTTCTTCTTCTTCTTCCTCTAGATTAACCGCGGCTTAATACAGCTTATTGGTACTTTACCGCCACCTTCTGTTCCGGAGTGTGGACCAGACAATACTGTCTAACTCCTTTACCTGACATAATCAAACACAATATTATACACACAATATATATATACATATATATATATAAAAAACCTTACATTAAACTTTCCACTCCCATTTCATCTACAACCCCCCTATTCTTTTATCCCTGCTTATCCATCAGATTCTATCATAAACCCCTGTCCCCCTTAAGAAATCTATCAGTGCCCTAATCTGTGCCCCTTCTCCCATACTTGGCAGTCCTTTTAATGTAAATTCCTGTACCCCAACATTCTTCATCTTATTCATCATCTCCTCTCTCTGTACTTCATACCTCCTACACCTCAGAACTACATGCTCCACTGACTCCTCCTCATCCTGACACCCCTCACACAGGCCTGTCTGGTGCTTCCCCATCAATTTCAATGTTTTATTTAGTGCACTGTGCCCCAACCTAAACCTTGTCAACACAATCTCATCTCTCCTGTATTCACTGCTCATCCTCCCACCTCTAACACTCTTTTGAATTTGATTAAGATGCCTTCCTTTCTCCTCTCCATTCTGCCTTTCTTGCCACATTGCATTGGTCTTTTCCCAGACTACACTTTTAACTTCTGCTTTGCTGATACTGAGCTGCATATCCACATTTCCTTTCATTAAAGCTCATCCGCCCTCTCATTCCCCCTCACCCCTACATGCGCTGGAACCCACATAAACTTTACCTGACCTCCCTGATTAACTATTCTGGTAATTGACTGGAGTACTGAATACAGCATGTCTTGACGGCTGTTTGAATGGAATGACCTTAGGCTTGCTAGCACTGAAGATGAATCTGAACATACCAATGCCTTATCCAGACCAGCTTTCTCC
Organism: Gymnothorax reevesii; assembly: GCA_029721435.1. Taxonomy (NCBI): domain Eukaryota; kingdom Metazoa; phylum Chordata; class Actinopteri; order Anguilliformes; family Muraenidae; genus Gymnothorax; species Gymnothorax reevesii. The sequence continues at coordinate 65,853,823 of CM056582.1, forward strand.
ACCTTCCGTAACGCAACCAGCACTGCCACCATTTCCACTGTGTACACTCCTAACTTATTAGATGTTCTTCTATTAATCCCTATTCCTTTTGCCTGTACTGCCACCCCAAATCGTGTCGCTCCTGTGTCAGGTTGTTTAGCACCGTCTGTGTATATATGTGTAAAATCAGTATACTCTGTCATTACATGACATCTAAACGCAATCACCAAGTCAATCATACCCTTTTCCTTTCTTTTAGCCTCTAACAAATACCAGTAAACCTCAGGCTTCTTCTGTAAAATGTCAATTTGCATTTGACATGGAAAATAAAGGCTTCTGTGATTAAGCTAATTTAGGGTACATAATCAGCAACGTGTGCAGAATAACTCACGACTATCAGTTCAGTTCTTTGAAGAAAGGCATTTATCAGTTATTGCAAATTAACTCAATCCAATCCAATCGGTAGGTTTATTGACTGTGGAATGGTAATCATGGGGATGGATCCCTAGAGGAAGGAATGGGGATAGAACCCAAGAGGAGGAGAGCTCAGTTCAGCACAGATGTATTGGACAAAGCAAAGCTGTCATTTGCTAACCTTTGGGTTCTGGGATAACAGCTAGGTGGAGTGCATACGTCACCATCATCAAAATGTCCCACAGGAGGATGGATGCAATTGAGGGGAACTTGGTTCCAATCCTGATGACCGTAGAAGGATGGGGACCATGCTCTTAAAAAACTGAACAGAGGAACAGACTTGGAAGAATTAACGAAAACACGATCCCAACCCCGAACCCTGATTAGACCTGGGAGCTTCTTCCTATTTAACTGACTTGAGCTTGTTTACCTTAAACGCGGTCCCAATCCTGGACTCTGAGCAGCCTTTGGAAGCTTGTTTGAGTTAACTGAGTAAAGAGCACTGTTTATGGTCATGTCGTATTGTGCAGAAGTATTGGTCAGAAACACTTTTTGAAATGGATAAAATATTTCTTAAAAACTTTGAGATGCCATGTCTCTGATTTTGGGTCTGCCAAGTCAGATGATAAGCACTGACACAAATAAGAGATTGTACAATATTCTCACTTTTGCTGCAAGAAAAATATATATTGTTACAATGGATTACTGGTAAGAGCCTTTCTGTTAAAGGATGGAGTCGACTTGTGTTTGACTCAGTTCCCCTTGAATATCTCACAAACATATTACATGCAAAGAAAGATCAATTTTACAAAGTCTGGCAGCCTTATTTTGATTACATTGGACCTGATCTCTCAGCCATTATTGTTAAGGGAGTTTCTTGAATTTGTATTTTAACCTACTATAAACATACAATGGTTATTGCCTGTACCTCTTATAATGGTATTCCACTTGAGCTGTTTGTTTAGGTTTCGTTTTTGTTTTCATCTGCATTATGTTGTGTATACATATTGACTTATTGACTCATTTCTAATTTTTGTGAAATTTTGTTTCATGTATGAATTAAGAAAATCCAATAAACATATATATATATTGCCTGTACCTCTTATAATGGTATTCCACTTGAGCTGTTTGTTTAGGTTTTGTTTTTGTTTTCATCTGCATTATGTTGTGTATACATATTGACTTATTGACTCATTTCTAATTTTTGTGAAATTTTGTTTCATGTATGAATTAAGAAAATCCAATAAACATATATATATATATATATATATATATATATATATATATATATATATATATATATAACTGAGTAAAGAGGAATATTTCCAGAAATAGCTGTCATTAAAGTAAACATTATTTGTCATGTAATAGAGAAAAAGAGTTTTTACTGGGAATATTGACTGGTTCAAAGCACAAAATGCAAATTACAATCAAGCAACTTGCAAGACAAGGCAGGGGGCTTAATTGCACATCTTGTCATCATTGGGGAATAACCATGAAACGAGGTACGGTTGAGGAGCGGCAAATATACACGAGTTAAACCATTCAAAGGAGTCATTCCTCTGGAATTTACACAAGTTGTTGAATCGGAAAAGGCTCAAAAGGCATTGACACGTGCATTGTGACACTGGCAGAGAGTTATTGGGGGAATTAGATGTGAAAAGGGGGTGGGGTGGGGGGATGTTGGGAATTTGATTTAGAGGATTTTTAGGTGTGTCAGGGAGGTAGGATTTAGGAAATGATAGGGGTTAGTAATGCGGGTGGGCTAGATTCAGGGCTCTCCAAATGTCGTCCTCGAATCCAAATCCAGCTCTGGCTTCCTTTCCTTTGAGCAATTGTTGTCTCTGATTGGCTAGACTTTCTTTGCACCTGACTCCCAGATAAAGGGAAGGTAGAAAACCTGCAGGTCTCGGCCCACAAGGACCGTGATTTGGGGAACACTGGGCTAGTAAGCCGGTGTTTGTTTTTTTATTTATTCTTTTATTTTTATTATTATTATTTTTTTTGTAAAAAACGCACTCGATAAAGAATTAATTGTATACACAATAGGTGGCGGTAATACACCACATAGTTTGAAAAACTATGAGACCTTAAAGAAGAAGAAGAAGCATTCTTAGCGGCTGTAAGCATGGCGGATCAGCTTACCCAGGCCTCCACGCCACCCCGGCCTCCGCAAACTCAGTCCAGTGGCTCTGATGGGTCGAATGCTATGCCTGGATCGGCGAATTGTGATCCGGCCAGGCCCGGTCTCAGCCAACAACAAAGAGCCAGTCAGAAGAAAATGCAAGTTCGAGCATTTCCAAGGGCGAAAAAGCTTGAGAAACTCGGAGTCTTTTCAGCTTGCAAGGTAACATCAGTTATGGGAAGGCATGCCGTGAGGGGAGTGTAAATACGGTAGAAGCTTTACTGGTATACCTTATGGAAGAAGCGAACCGCTATCCCAGCGTATGTTTTTCGCTGCATATAGAAAATGCAGTGCTGGGTAGCTAGAGTATTGCACCGTTCAAATGTCGGTGTGTTAGCTTTGAGGAGTTTGTCATAAATCTGTTTGTATTCACAATCTGGTGCTTTTCATTTAGGTGTAACTAGCTACCTAGCTGTTAAGTTTCCTAAGTTCTCCTGAAATGGTTGGAACTATTTATTAAACTTTGCGAGTGTATGAACGGAGTGCTGTTTATGGGACTACACAAGCTTGCCGAAATGAAAGGTTCACCGTGCATCCGTAAGAATTATTTATAATTCACATTGGCCTCGCAACCATTACATTTCATTTTATTCCTGACAGGCTGGCTGCGTTACCCATTTCAGTTCAGATCTTTGTGCAGTGTTGTGGAAAAGTACTTGCGTTCAGTTCTGACCGTTATACTGAGCTGGAAAAATAACTTGCCCTCTTCCAGTTTTTTTCCCCCCCATCCGTGCTTAAATATGTCATGTAAATGTTTATGAACATTGAGATAATTTTACCATATGACAAAGACGATGCTATTGAACGAGAATGTCGCTTGTGAATCCTATTATTTTATTTATCGAAGATGTGCAATTTAAAACCTTTATAGCCCAGGTGAAAAAAAATATTGTTCAAATGAGGACTCAAATACCTACGTAACTGGTTTATTGGTCGTTGTTCGTTGGGGAGTATTTAGAAATTGTAATTGAGAGTATGGAATATTAAGTTGGAGAGTTTTTGGAACTTGTTCCAGATTCAGCCACTCGAGCATAAATGGGTGTATCATTCACCCATTGCCTTCCTATGAACAGTTGAAAACTTAATCTGTTTCTTCGCTTTCGCGAGTGGCAGTGATGCTATTGGTCGGGAGTTGCTTTCTGAAGTCTGAGCTGGTTCTTGCATTTTTTAATTATTTGTTGCAACTTGATTTTTATTTCCATAATTTATGTGTTCTTGCATCTATAGGGCTTGATCATTTTTGCCAATTTTGTATTTTTCTTTTTTATTTGAAGTATTATTTATTATTATATTTAATTTGTTGATTTATTCATTTTGGTTCTCTATTTCCATGTCCAGTCTTTTTTAAATACTTAAGCTCCTGCGGGTTTTTAAAGATTTTAAGATCAACATTTAATTTTCTCCTGGACTACACAAGATTTAAGCTCATAGTAAGGATGGATTAGAGAGGAATGACTGCAGGAGAGCTACACTACGGAATGTGGTTGTGTGGAAGCTAAACAGGCATTGAACTCCATCAATGAGGAGCTGAGCTCAGTGCAGAGCACGATTCGCAAGCTCAGAGCATTAAACCTGGTTTATTTTGAGGGAAGCCAGTTTGGAAGCGGCCCTGGAAGCATCAAATTCTGCTGATTGGGCCTGTCTCTGGACCAGAGGCTGGGCTCGGTGGAGGATAGCCTCAAGGCTGTTCTGCCCCAGGACCATGGCTACCTCAACTCCATGATCATCCTCCAGCTCTTATCCCACTGTGCAGCTGGGGCTTGGAGAACTTGTTTTCCCCCCTGCTTTCCTTTAGCATGGAAGATGGGAACGTCTTCGGCTCACAACTCAGCAACCGCCTATCCGGCCTTCTGCTCCTCCTCCTCTTCCGGTCTTCGACTCCAGAAAGCCCTCCGGTCCCCAGGGCCTCTTGCCTCCTCAAACCACACTTCGGCTGCCTCCTCATGAGCTATGCCGCTTTGTCCTGTGAACAGGGTAGCAATTTGGAATTCTGGTATCATTTGCTACCTGGGTACAGTCAGAGGTTTTTGGGAGCTTAGTGTGTTCTGTTTTCGTGGAGCGAGAGTAGATAAGTTAAAGGAGCTGTGTCACAGTAACTGCGATGCTCACAACTTTGAATGCAGTAAATTCGTCCAACTGCGAAAAGAAATCGAGAAGGTACTGAAACTGGAATGACTTTGCAAGCAACATTTCCCTAACTCGGTTCAACAACGAACATGACCTGCCACTTAAACTGTAAATTAGCCAAATTTATATTCTTTTTGTGCGTAAATGTATATTATGTGCTTTATTGGTGAGCATTTAAGGTAGAGTTGTTAAATGTCAGCCATTTTTAATGCAGACCGAGCTATTTTTGGGCTCCTTAGTTTGAAACTGTATTTATAAATGCATCACTATTTATATCACAAGTAGTTCCACGTCAACTTCAGGATTAATGCAGACTTGGAGCTGAACCCTGCTGCCATCTCAGGGAGAGTGAAGGAGATGCTCTCGTCATTGAAGCCAGTCTGAATAGCTTAATCCTCAAGGGTCATTCCAAATGAAATCACCAGCCCTTCCAGCCCCACGGCCTCAGAATCACTGTGTTCTTTGATATATTGGAGACTGTTGTGGCTGGGTATAATTGCAGTTGATTTTAGGTCAGTAACTCTTTTAGCTCAGTTTTTATAGGGGTTTGAAAAGGGGGGCGTGTCTGCGATAACCGTCTATGACCCATTTGTAAGCATTTTCAACTGTCTCTGTATCAAGAACTAAGATATAAACTTTATTTTCTCAGGATAACTTTATTTTATCTCAGACATCTGCTACATGGGAATTCCCATTAACCCTTTGCCACAGCAGGCTCCAAAATATCAAAGCACTGTAATTCTGAGACCAGTGAGCTGGGAGGCTCCCCCATTTTGGGTGATTTTATATGGAATGACCCATCAGAGAAAAATTGAGCTAATTAACCAGATAAAACTTGTATCTTTTGCATGTGTCATTTATTAGCATATCGCAATTACAAAACCCAAAACCAGTGAAGTTGGCACATTGTATTCTGTTTTTATTTACAATTTACACAATGATTTGCAAATCCTTTTCAACCTATATTCAATTGAATACTCTGCCAAGACAAGTTACTTAATGTTCGAACAGGTAAACTTTGTAATTTTTTGCAAATATTGGCTCATTTGGAATTTGATGCCTGCAACATGTTTCAAAAAAGCTGGCACAAGTGGCAAAAAAGACTGAGAGAGTTGAGGAATGCTCATCAAACACTTATTTGGAACATCCCACAGGTGAATGGGCTAATTTGGAACAGGTGGGTGCCATGATTGGGTATAAAAGCAGCTTCCCTGAAATGCTCAGTCATTCACAAACAAGGATGGGGCGAGGGTCACCACTTAGTGAACAAATGCGTGAGCTGATTGTCGAACAGTTTAAAAACAACATTCCTCAACAAGCTATTGCAAGAAATTTATGGATTTCATCATCTATGGTCCGTAATATCGTCAAAAGGTTCAGAGAATCTGGAGAAATCACTGCACGTAAGCAACAAGGCTTAAAACCAACATTGAATGCCCGTGACCTTCGATCCCTCAGGCGGTACTGCATCAAAAACCAACATCAGTGTGTGAAGGACATCACCACATGGGCTCAGGAACACTTCAGAAAACCACTGTCAGTAACTACAGTTCGTCACTACATCTGCAAGTGCAAGTTAAAACTCTACAATGCAAAGCGAAAGCCATTTATCAACAGCACCCAGAAACGCCGCCGGCTTTGCTGGGCCCAAGCTCATCTAAGATGGACTGATGCAAAGTGGAAAAGTGTTCTGTGGTCTGACGAGTCCACATTTCAGATTGTTTTTGGAAACTGTGGACGTCGTGTCCTCCGGACCAAAGAGGAAAAGAACCATTCGGACTGTTATAGGCGCAAAGTTTAAAAGCCAGCATCTTTGATGGTATGGGGGTGTATTACTGCCCAAGGCCTGGGCAACTTACACACATGTGAAGGCACCATTACTGCTGAAAGGCACATACAGGTTTTGGAGCAACATATGTTGCCATCCAAGCAATGTCTTTTTCATGGACGCCCCTGCTTATTTCAGCAAAACAATGCCAAGCCACATTCTGCACTTGTTACAACAGCATTGCTCCGTAGTAAAAGAGTGCGGGCACTAGACTGACCTGCCTGTAGTCCAGACCTGTCTCCCATTGAAAATGTGTGGCGCATTATGAAGCGTAAAATATGACAATGGAGACCCCGTCCTGTTGAACAACTTAAGCTGTACATCAAGCAAGAATGGGAAAGAGTTCCACCTGAAAACCTTCAAAAATTGGTCTCCTCAGTTCCCAAACGTTTACGGAGTGTCGTTTAAAAGGAAAGGCGATCTAACACAGTGGTAAAAAGGCCCCTGTGCCAACTTTTTTGCAATGTGTTGCTGCCTTAAAATTCTTTGTTGATGATTATTTGCAATAATAATTAATTATTCTCAGTTTCAACATTAAACATCTTGTCTTTGCAGTGTATTCAATTGAATATAAGTTGGAGAGGATTTGCAAATCATTGTATTCTGTTTTTATCTACGATTTACATAACGTGCCAACTTCACTGGTTTTGGGTTTTGTACATTGTATATAACTTAATGTGGCAACATTAACCAGGTGTAGGCCCTACTCATGGTATTTAATTGCACTGTTTAATAGTTAATTATGTGACGGTAGTTTGTAATGGTAGGTGGATGAGTCGAGTGTTTTTATGACACCAAGCGATTTGTGTTCAATTATCACTGCAATTCATGTTAAATCTAATTTAAGGCTTTGTGTGAGGATTCATTTTATCCTATTTACACTCATCAGCTACTTCTCCTGTTCAACCGCTCATTAACGCAAATGTCTCATTGGCCAATCGTATGTCAGCAACTCCATGCATTTAGGCATGTGGACATGTTCAAGACAGTCTGGTGAAGTTCAGACCAAGGACTGGAATAGGGAAGAAGGATCATCCAAGTGACTTAGAATGTAGCATGATTGTTGGTGCCAGATGGGCAAATGCCGGTCTACTGGGATTTTCAAGTGCAAGCATCTCTAGTGTTTACAGAGCATGGGTTGAAAATGAGAAAAGCTGATTGGGAAAAGCAACAGTAACTTAAATGACCATGTTGCACTGGGCCAATTTGGTCTGGATAGTTTTTGTCTTTCAATATGAAATCATTAAACTGCATTTTGTTTACTCAGGTTATCTTTAATATTACTATTAGTTTGCTGTGAAATTTAAAAAAAATGGAAGAAATTGGGAAGGGTGCAAATATCTTTTCATAGCACTGTATTGTTGTCTGTCAGCAGTTATACCAACTGCTAATAAACGGGCAGTTATTGTTATTGATTTTGGCAATTTGAACAGTGCCATTTTATCATTTTGAAATCGGATGTGATTTCTATTGGACAAGGGTGTGAATTGAAGATCCAGGGAGGAGCGAGGGTTGGACCTATGAGTGGATCTGGCAGTATCTGAGGAGGACCAGAAGATGGCCATGCCCATAAAGCATATTCTGGCTTTATCCTTTATTCTACTCTATTTGTGACCATAATGTATGAAAATAAACATCATGGTATATCGAAGGAGACTTGAAACTTGTGATATATACCATAAAATGTTGTGGAAAATCATTATTGAAATGATAAATCAGGTGGAAAAGTAGGATAATTTTCTCATAGACTTCTATAGCAATGAACTTCTTGCTGTATCCACTGACATCGCCATCTGCTGGCCATTAAGTAGGATGCAGTTTTAAGAGATTTCCGCATTGGCTTCACTTTTCAGAGCCAGGTGCTGCGTCCAACTTTTTATGGGCTGTTTCAGTATCAAGATAAAATTTGTGTATCTCACACGGGTGAAAATAAAATTTTACATGGGTCCAAAGTTTCTATGTGAGTTTGTTGTATAATATGTCGCGATCAGATTTCTAAATTTTTAGAGCATACTAGGATATTTAGTTTGGAAGATATTTGGAGTTAATGTTGTAAAATGATGAATATTTTATAGACTCGTACTGAAAATTCATTTTGTATCATACATAAATATATGGAGCTATTTCTGACAATTTTGTTCCATTTGCAAGGTAAGTGTCGGGTAATAACAGATCTACTGACTAGAACATTTTGAAAATGCCAAAAATGAATGATAATATTGTTTAATATGCAAAACCTTACTACAAATCATGGTAAGTTTATATTTAAATTATCACTGTGCATGAATTTTCTTGATAGTCTTACATTTAATACCACTGCTTTGAATATACTATTTCTGGCCTGCCCTGAAAAATCAGGGTGATATCTGGTATAGACACAATTTGGTTTCTCTATTTGCTCACGCAGTTGTTCACAAAATGGTGAACCTCGCCCCATCCTTGTTTGTGAACCACTGAGCATTTTGGGGATGCTCCTTTTATACCTAGCCATTTCCAATCAGCGTTTTCACCTGTGGAATGTTCCATACGGATGCTTTTTTTTTTTTTTTTTTTGAGCATTCCACAACTTTCCCAGTCTTTTGTTGTCCCAGCATTTTATTCACGCTTAACAGTTCATTGGAATTGGGGTTTGGACTTTAAATGAGAGCCAGATTCTCATTCTCTGCATTTTACTTTCATTGTTCGTACTTGGTGAGGGGAAAAAAATCTGCATTTGTTTAATTTGTATAGAAAGTCTGAACCTTCAGAATGTATTTGCAGGTAACAGTTTCTGCTACACACATGCTGCTGGATTGGAGGTGGCCTCTATTTGCATTGTTTCCACTATCATTTTCAATGTGTTTTATCACGTTTTTGTCCCATGCCGCGCAAATGTGCGAAGCAACGGGACATAGTATTCCCGTCTGTCCGTGCGTATGTCCTGAATCCTTGTCAGCGAGATATCTCAAGAACGAATTGACGGATTTCCTTCGAATTTCATGTCAACTTGTATTGGGGTGGTGCCTCGGCACCAGTCGATTTTGGTGACCTTCGCGTCACTCTCAAGGTTACAAGGAGACACTGTTCATTTTGACACGATTTACCATTTCCTGGCAGGGGACTAAGGCACGTTAGTGGCAAATACTTATGTTTCAATATTGCGCCAGAGTAGTGTTTTAGCTTGCACTTGTGCAGTTTTCACTAGTATGTCAATAAAAGTACTTTATTGGCATGACATTAATGGAACAATATTGCCAAAGCAATATTAGATTTGAAGCATTCTATTGTGCATGTAAAGTGTAACATTCAATTGGGTAAATTAAAAATATGCAGAGTTGACGTATTTATAATGTATCACTGGCGGTATGAAAACCAGTGAACAATTTTAGAACTTCTGAGAAAATTGCCTTACCTTTGTTGCTTTGACCATTTTCTTTCTCTTATATTACTTCTTAGGCTAATGACTCCTGCAAGTGCAACGGGTGGAAGAACCCCCATCCGCCGACCGCCACCCGCATGGACCTGCAGCAACAGGCAGCTAGTCTGAGTGAACCCTGCCGCAGCTGTGGCCACGCTCTGGGTACACACACATTGCATTGTTACATTGAACGCAAGGCTCAAATCGGCTCATGCTGTTCCTAGATTGTTTATCTGGAGTTGTGGCTATCTATGGCTGTTAATGACCTCCTGTCTCTGTGTATGCTACAGAATGAGGTTGTGCCCAAAACAGGGTTCGACGTAAACTATGTCCCGATGGTCCGTGGCCACTAAAGTTATTGAGTAGATGTCCCGCTGTGGCCACCAAGTTTTCTCCTAGTGAACATTTTTGATTATCCGTTCAATGTGCGCATTCAGGCTTAATCTTGGCAAACATTCTATCCAAACAATCTATGATCTTCCATGATGTTCAACAGTCAATATTACAAACGTTAGTTGCTTGTCAGATGCGTTAATGTCAGAGCTGTCAAAATGAGGGTTTATTAGCGGTTTGCCAAATATCATGTTCACAGAGCATGAACCATTGGACTCCGATGAGAGGCAAACAATATTGTAACGTTACCGGATTACAAGCAGGAGCAGTCTAAGTTTTTCAGATGCCTGGTGGCGAGAGTACAGCTGAATAGAGCACGATCATGCTGGGGTAGGATCTCCTCTGCAACACAGAGTGGTATTATGAATTTGCCAAATTGAGAAAAGCCTGTGAAATTTACTTCTGCTTTCCTGCATAATTGCGTAGAGTTGAGGATTGCAAATGACAGCTTGAGTTTTCACATCAGTTTCTGAGCTTTAAAAGTGCTCTTAGTCAACAAAAAATGACTTTTCTACTCGATCTATGACGTCCGTTTTATTTCACAAGATGGGTGTACCATGGGCCCAAGGTAGTGTGAGCCTTTCTAAAGGAAATCTGTAGATGGGGTGGGATGGGAATGGGAAACCTATTTGGGCCGAGTAGAAATGTGGCGGGATGAACAGGGTGGGACCCTTTTGACAATGTATAATGATAATTTGAGTGGTCCAAAATGAGTAAAGCCTCTGAAATTTTCCAAGTCCGGAGCTTAGAAAAGAGGCTAAATTTTATGTTTCTTTGCATTCTACATGGTAGGGGTGCAAACGAGTATTTGAACTAGAAATGGTTTTTCCACGTAAACACAGATGTCTCCCCCTTCCCCCATTTAACATTTTAGAGTTATGGTCCAGAAACGAGTCCCACCCTTCAATATGCCTAAGTCCAAATTGTTGCCATGGAAACAGAAAAAGTAAAATTCAAAAGCAGTTCAAACCCTTGAAAGGCACATCTACATGTTATGGAGACACACTATATCAAATTTGGTGAGAATCGGTCGGACAGTTTCAGAGTTATGCTCCGTAAACAAATGGGAACGCTGACGCCAACTGGAATTCAGGCAAAAGCGATATGTCTATGAAAGTTGAGCCCTCCCCACTGAAAACATTTAGCACGGTATGAAATAGAAAAATAGGACAAAGGAGGCTGCAAAGTGTTGAGCAGCTGAAATCCATCCAGACAGAATGGGAGTCTCTGTTCCTAAATGCCCAGAGTGTTGTTAAAAGAGATGATGCAACACGGTGTTTATAGGTCCCCTATTATGTCACCGGGTGCACACCTAATTGGTTATTACAAGCCATTTCAAAATCTTTTCCCTCTTAACATGACGTGGGGAAGTAACCAACCAGAGGCAAAAAGAAATGATCGCCTTCATCCAAACAGTCAATCAGATTTCATTATTCTGGGTGGTCACTCGCCCTTGTGATGTCAGGTAGGGGAGACTTTGAAGTGGCTTATAATTGCTAATTAGCTGTGCACCGTGTGGCATAATAGGGGACCTTGAATTCAAAATGAGCGGATATTTAAAAAAAAAAAAAAAAAAATACAATAAAATTTCCCAGTTTCAAAATTCGATTTGTTGCCTTTGTTCCATTTTCAATTAAATATAGGGGTTAAATTATTTGCAAATCAATAAATTCTGTTTCATTTACATTATGCACTGCATCCACATTTTTTTGGAAAATTGGTTGTATTAAGACCTGAAGGATGTCCTCTTAGGAAGTGTGATGAGCTGAATCTTTATGGCAAATATTCTTTTTGCATGACTGAAGTAACTTTTAAAAATTGTGCAATTTAGCAATTTCACTCAGTTAAGTCGCCGCAATTGCGGTGCAGTAGTGACTACTATGGCGCGGGTTTGATCCCCAATCGTGCCAACCAGCAGCTTTTTCAGAACAGCGCACGATTGGCTTAAGCACTGTGGAAATGCAAATTGGGAAGGGACCGCTGGGAAGGGAAATTAAAAATGATTGCCTTGTTTGTTACTCAAGCGCCTCCTGTTGGCCAGCCAGGAACTTGTCAGTGAGATTCTGAGCTTGCTCATGTTTGACTGTCCTCTGTCCTTGTTCTGATCTTGCGATAGTTTCGACCAATGAGTGTAAAGATGCAGGGGCTGACAGGTTCGTGCTTCGGAGGAGAGCCGCGAACTAACTGTCTCTCCTGAGCTGGCAATAGGGGCTTGCATACAAGCAAGACTGGTACATAGATCTTGGATTGGGCATTCCAAATTCGGGTGGGATGGAAGATGCCAAATTTGTTTAAAAAAAGGGAAAAAAGTGCAATTTAATTTTCCCTTTCCTTTTTTTTTTCGCTTTAATAACATTTTCCCTTTTTTCCAGCGGACCATGTCTCCCATTTGGAGAATGTATCTGAGGAGGAGATAAATCGGCTGCTGGGAATGGTGGTGGACGTGGAGAATCTGTTCATGTCAGTCCATAAGGAGGAGGACACTGACACCAAGCAGGTCTACTTTTACCTCTTCAAGGTGTGTGCAGCCTCGTGTTAATCATTTGGGTGTAAGGTCTACGAAATACTGGTTATAAATTTAATGATGTGTTTGCCTGGGTAGAAAATCATATATGGGTATGTTTTTGGCTGGACCTACATTGTCTATACCCCTGATGTCTGAGTAAGTGACTCAAGTTACACCTTTGGTTGACGGGCCGAGTGTACTTTCCCCTGTCAGCTGTTGAGCACTGCCCACTCTACTTTTCCCTGTTAGCTGTTGAGCACTGCCCACTGTACTTTTCCCTGTTAGCTGTTGAGCACTGCCCGCTGTTCTTTTCCCTTTTAGCTGTCAAGCACTGCCCGCTGTTCTTTTCCCTGATAGCTGTTGAGCACTGCCCGCTGTTCTTTTCCCTGTTAGCTGTTGAGCACTGCCCGCCGTTCTTTTCCCTGTTAGCTGTTGAGCACTGCCCGCCGTTCTTTTCCCTGTTAGCTGTTGAGCACTGCCCGCTGTACTTTTCCCTGTTAGCTGTTGAGCACTGCCCGCTGTTCTTTTCCCTGTTAGCTGTTGAGCACTGCCCGCTGTTCTTTTCCCTGTTAGCTGTTGAGCACTGCCCGCTGTTCTTTTCCCTGTTAGCTGTTGAGCACTGCCCGCCGTACTTTTCCCTGTTAGCTGTTGAGCACTGCCCGCCGTACTTTTCCCTGTTAGCTGTTGAGCACTGCCCGCCGTACTTTTCCCTGTTAGCTGTTGAGCACTGCCCGCCGTACTTTTCCCTGTTAGCTGCTGAGCACTGCCCGCCGTTCTTTTCCCTGTTAGCTGCTGAGCACTGCCCGCCGTTCTTTTCCCTGTTAGCTGCTGAGCACTGCCCGCCGTTCTTTTCCCTGTTAGCTGCTGAGCACTGCCCTCCGTTCTTTTCCCTGTTAGCTGCTGAGCACTGCCCGCCGTTCTTTTCCCTGTTAGCTGCTGAGCACTGCCCGCCGTTCTTTTCCCTGTTAGCTGCTGAGCACTGCCCGCCGTTCTTTTCCCTGTTAGCTGCTGAGCACTGCCCGCCGTTCTTTTCCCTGTTAGCTGCTGAGCACTGCCCGCCGTACTTTTCCCTGTTAGCTGTTGAGCACTGCCCGCCGTACTTTTCCCTGTTAGCTGTTGAGCACTGCCCGCCATACTTTTCCCTGTTAGCTGTTGAGCACTGCCCGCCGTACTTTTCCCTGTTAGCTGCTGAGCACTGCCCGCCGTACTTTTCCCTGTTAGCTGCTGAGCACTGCCCGCCGTTCTTTTCCCTGTTAGCTGCTGAGCACTGCCCGCCGTTCTTTTCCCTGTTAGCTGCTGAGCACTGCCCGCCGTTCTTTTCCCTGTTAGCTGCTGAGCACTGCCCTCCGTTCTTTTCCCTGTTAGCTGCTGAGCACTGCCCGCCGTTCTTTTCCCTGTTAGCTGCTGAGCACTGCCCGCCGTTCTTTTCCCTGTTAGCTGCTGAGCACTGCCCGCCGTTCTTTTCCCTGTTAGCTGCTGAGCACTGCCCGCCGTTCTTTTCCCTGTTAGCTGCTGAGCACTGCCCGCCGTTCTTTTCCCTGTTAGCTGCTGAGCACTGCCCGCCGTTCTTTTCCCTGTTAGCTGCTGAGCACTGCCCGCCGTTCTTTTCCCTGTTAGCTGCTGAGCACTGCCCGCCGTTTTGCACATACACCTGTCTAACAAGATGTTGTCTTGTTAAAATAATATCTGCCCATTTTGTGCAATATTGAAGCAAATAGTGTTCGTTGATACTTTCAACTTTGAAAAAAACGTTTTATTCACAGATACAATCTGCATGTGTAGAATAGTTTTTGTGCTGTAGAAATATTTCATGCATGTGTCAGAATGTTTTGTGCACTCAAATGTAATTTGCACATGTTTTTGAAGCTGTAGAAATATTTTCTGAATGAGTGATTAAAATTTGTGTGGGGCTTTTTACAACAATGAGGTTTCCTGAAGTCTGAGAGATGAGTGTTCAAATTTTCTGTCGGTGTATGCGGCGCTGAAGTTACAAGCTCTTGAATTTTGACCCTTTTCTTGCACCAAAGTCTGACCAGCCAGTCGGCACTTTACCTACTGACAATCTGATCAGAGGATATCAAAGTGCTCAGTCAGTTGGTAAAAGGCTCTCACATGTTCCGGAGAGGAAAGCAAGCCATGACTGTGCCTTGTCTTTTGGTCTGCTAGCTGAAATAATTCAAATGCCCAAATGTTGTGCAACAGGATGCACCACAAGGAAGTTCAAAGTGGAAATGTATTGATTTTCAACTTGGTCAAATTTCAGTTGAATACACAGAAAAACTCCTAAGTTTGAGTAAGAATATGAATATTCACATTTCTTCATCAGAAATTACTCCTAGTAGTGCAAAAATCAGAAGGAAAGCTAGAAAATACTACTCAGATCACCTAGATTTCGCTCTGAAATCGGCCTGATGTCGAGTGATGTCACGAGTTGAATTGTGTAGCCCAGGTGCGTTCAATATACAAAAACTTCATTCGCCTCCAAATTTCAACTTGCTGTGTTTTGTTGAAAATAAAGGAAGAGACATACCAATATTGAGTATTGTTTTAGCCTAGGTGCGTTCAATATGCAGAATGTTAGGACGCGTTTCAAGTGTTTGCATGTTGAACGATACATTTTCTTAATTTAGATTTCGCGGTGAGTCACCCCCTCTTTTTTTTTTTTTTTTTTTTTTTTAGGGGGCGGGTGAACTCTGCTTCACTCTCTGTGAAATGATCAGTTGGATAATTATTGTATAAGATTTAAGCAGCTTCAAACTTTTACCTCCCTCCAGTGTAATTTCATATGCATGTATGGATTAGGTTTAGCTGCATTAGCTATTGCAAGACCTGCATTGTGAATAATACACACATCCCTGTCCTTTTTCAATGAATTAGGCTTTTTCAGGTGGCTATAGGTAGTGACAAAACAATACTACCACTAGCTACATTTTCTTCCATGTGCACTGTTTTCGTGTTCCTTACGCACAATCGTGATGTCATATGAGGGATGGAGCACGGTTTTTTTTTTTTTTTTTTTTTTTAAGCTTTGCTGCTAGCTGGGCAAGTTGATTTGGTTTGCACTGATAATTGTGGTCCGGGGTGAGTTCATCATAGACTCATGTAATGTAAGTTTATTCATATTCGTCCTTATTTGGCAATGCACTTTTGAGAGGGTATTGAACAATACTTTCTGACTATTGGTACACAGTTCCAAATGTTTTGCGATCAGCAAGGCAAGTAATGCTTTAAATGCATTTTACTGTGAGAATGAGAATGGGTCCTGAAGCTTTGGGCCTGTGTTAACATGGAGTGTTTTTGCCCTGGAAGCACCCTGGACCTCATTTTCAGAGTGTTTCTCTCCAGCGCTTTCTGTTGCTAAGTTACAAAAACAGTCTTGTTAGCAATTCTGCAATCCATCGTTGTAAATGTTGAGTCTGCATAGTTTAACATTTACATTAAAGTGTTTCCTTCGAAAGGTTTACTAATGCGATGAAAATAAGTGTAGTTCTGAGTAGTTTTAGTCACTGAGCAACAGAATGTTCATTTCCCAAAAAGCGTAACTGGAATCGTGTGCTGGCAGTGGTTTGAGCAATGTAACCAAGCTGTTGAAGTAGCTTGTAACTATGCTTTGGGAAATGTAGCTAGCTACACAGGTTAAAATAAAAGGGAACATAAGCGAAAACAGATTACCTAGCAACAGCTGTTCGCCTCTACAGTTGTAGTAAATATGAAAACAAACTAACTTGTCAACAAACCGGAATGGAGACCAGTAATCAAACCTAAACAGTGGCTGATTGATTTGAAGCATGACTGTTGCTGCTAGCTCACTTTTTCCTCTGACATTGCTGGTGATATTGTAAGTCCCTCCCTCTTCTTGACTGATTGGTGAGCGAGAAGTGACATTGACATGTCCGGCGCTGTTCCAAAAAGCGCCGTGAGCGGAGCTGACAAAAAAGCCGAAGGTTCAGGGCATTTTTGCATTGAGGACACCATGCGATGTCATCGCTGAACTTCATAGAATTTGTATAGAAAATGTACGTTTCCAGCACAAAACACTTCCTTTTGAGACAGGCCCTTACTGTTGCTTTGTATGTGCATATACAGCAGCACTTTCTTTCAGTGGCTATCAAACAAATGTCAGTGGCAAATGGCAATAAAGAAGGAAATTCAAAATGTTTCCTTACTTTCTATTATTACTGAACAGTGTCTTCACTTGATTGGTTTCTTGTGGTGATTTGATGACAGTTGTCAAAGGTGATACAAATGTAAAGATTAAGGTTAATTGTCCAAATGCAAATGATGCATTAGGATGCAGAAAAAATTGCAACTTTGCGATCTGGTTTTATTGCAATGTACTTATTGTGGCCCCCGCAAAGCGTCGGGGGCCACTATGTTTTTGATGCCGGTCCGCGTCCGCCGCCGGAGACCTTGCTTGGTACCGCAATAACTTGAAAACTTTTAGCTCCATCAACACCAAATCTTACTAACATGTTTAGGGACATCTTGACACAAACTGATTAGATTTTGGGTTTCATCGCTCGCCAATTGTCATTTCCAGGGCCCCCTCAATGGTAGCACCTGCGCGGGGGCCACATACGCGGTCGCTCTCGACCGACTGTTTCTTGTTTCTATTGCAATTGAGCATGAGCATGGCACACTGTTCTCTATGGCAGCCCCAATCCATTTTTTTTTTTCAAACAAATTGCATTTTTGAGAGCCTAAACATGCTTAGAAACTCAGGAAATCTTGTGCATGCCTGATGCCTTGCATATCTTTCACTGCTCTGCAGGTTTTTACGCCGGTGTGGCAGTATGGATCTATGGCGCCCTCACGGCCCTTTTCACAAAGATATATGAAATTTAGTGGGCACATGCAACATGCCAAGACTTTTATAAAGTCTCTTTGTGCCTTGATACAAACCCAACAGGAAGTCTGCCATTTCAAAATGAATTTGCAATTTTAGCGGCATCTCGGGCATTGTACTCGACAATTTACACAAGCGACTTCAAATTTAATGGCTGTCATCTAAAGACCTTGCTGATGTTAAATTGTGAAGCTGTTTTGGTTTTGTTAATTGGTGCGTCCATAGCTGCGCAGTGAATTTCGATGTTTCACCATGAAACGACAAGTTGCTGTGACTCAAACGTGTTGTTTGATCTGGCCTAAACTTCACATGCTTGATCATGGCGCCATCCTGAAGACATCTGCATGCTCATATGAGCTTGGGCATGTCTGGGTGGCTCAATAGCGCCCCGGCCCAAGATCATGTTGGGATAAAAGTGCTTGGATGTTCATGAATTTTATATATCTTCAAATAGTTTATTTATTTATTTATTTATTTATTTATTTTGCCAAACTGGAAGTCAACCATTTAGGATTTTCTGCATCCGCCTTCATTTTATGTATATTTTTGAGGTCTTAATAAATTGCGAAAAACTTGTGAAATTCGCAAAAAATTGCGAAATAAATTGCGAAAAACTGCCCACCTCGGTTTTTAGAGTAACATACTTTGATTTGATAAAGAAATTGGGCATTAGCGAGACACATTGGCTCTCATTTGCCCCCTGGTCAGTTTTTCAAATGAATTGCATTTTTGAAGGTCTTAACGTGCAGGAAAACCCATGAAGTATTTTCCATGCAAAGAGGCTGGCATGAATTTCACCACTTTCAGTTTTGCACATGGGCATGGCAAAATGTCTCCATCACGTCTCCTAGAATTTTTCAACAAATGGAGCCCTCGCGCATGTTTCAGCAAGGTGAATGAAATATGGAGGGCACACGTGTGACCTCCCTGGGCTTAGAACAAGTCTGCCGCCGTAATGTAAACTCCACTGGAAGTCTGCAATTTTGAATGTTCTGTTCAATTTTTCAGCCATTTGGCCATTTCCAAGTGTTGCAGTTTAACAAACTCCTCCTTGTAATTTATTCCACTTAAACATGCTCAAATACTCATGGAACTTTACATTTGCATCAGCCATGGTGAGTTGTACTTTCTTAGTCCTTTCTTTAACATTGGGGCCAAAATTTAAAGGGCCTATGCAACAGACAAAAAATTATATAAATCAAAAATCTGGAAAAAAAAAAAAATGCTTCAGGAGATATGGTCTAGTAGTATGTTATGGTAAATTTACAGGAAAATTCATCAGGCAAAAAAAAAAAAAAGGATAAAAAGTGTTCCTAAAGAAGGACGCCAAACCATGACAATAGTTTATCGGCCCATAGGGCTGGTAAGCTAAAAAGCTTTTTGGTGTCATGACCTAAACCCCGCCATTTTAATTTTATTGAGCCATGTCCAGGTATTGTACTTTCATAAACTCCTCCAAGCGATGTAACCCGTGCAAATTCAAATTTGATGCGCAACATCTACAGAAGTTTTTAACCCTTATTTGCGAAGTTTTTGATTGTCTGTGAACTCTTATGAGGCAATGGTAAATTTGAATGATATTATGTGAAACAGCAAGTTGTTGTGACTGAAATGTATATTGTCAGGTCTGCCCCAAATGTGACATTCATGATAGGAGTCCCTTCCTGTCGACGTCCATATGCTGAATTTCAGTTTTAGTCATAGCGTCACCTCCTAGCTTCAGGAAATGTCTTTTCTACTTTTTCCTACTGTTCCTAGTGGGTTGACAAGATTCACCTCAAATGTGATCAGAAACCCCCCCCCCCTTTTTTTTTTGCAGGTGCAGGGGTTACTCAGTTTGGCTATCTGTAAAATCACTATTCTCCTTATAGGTACGATATGATCAGATTCAAACTTGGACATTCCGCCAACATAATTTCACTTTGGATCTGTGGACTAGGCTAATCAGCTCTGGCTGAATTACTGGCATTGACCTAGTGACATTAGCTAATGTGACTTCAGTGAAGAAATTACGATCATCAGTGAGCTGGTGACATCGTCTAATGAGTGTGAAGAAACACTGGCAAGCTTAGTTTTCATGCAACTAATATACTGACCAAAACTTCCAACGCACACACACAATTTTGAAATATTTGGTGTACATAAAATGGTATATTGGTTTTAAGCCATGATACATCAACTACAACTTAAAAGCTCAGAAAGTTGTCTTGATTTTGTTGTGTGGGCAGCTCGTTCCGCTTGATTACACATTGTTTAGAATTTTGCCTATCCCGTCAGGTTGAGTAGAACTCATTTGACCAATCCTTTGAGAATTTGGTCAATAAATAGCCGTAGCAATGGGCAACTTAAATATTCCTTTGCATTATCCTGGGTCAACGTGTGACCATGCCTCGCCTAGGCCGAAATCAGCGAGAGTGAGCCGTTGGTATGCTCACTGGTGGAATGTCGCAAAGACTGGTTGCAAGGAACCTGGGCATCCAAGTGTCGACCATATCGCGTCTCTGGAGCCGGTATAATGAAACGGGAAGCGCCGTTGATCGACCACGTGCCCCCAGACCACGTGTCACCACCCCTCAGCAGGATCGCCATATTCGCCTCCAGCACCTGCGCAATCGCTTCCTGCCAGCTACAGTCACTGCTGCTCTGACCAGAGGTCGTCACCAGAACTGGATTAGCACACCTGCGTGAAGCCGACTTGCACAACTGAAATCCCCGCCGTGGTTTGGTGTTGACTTTTGCTCATCGCCGCGTCCGTCTGCGATGATCAAGGTCACATTTGGGCTGGAATGCACTCAGGTGGAACAGGGTGCTCTTCTTCGATGAATCGAGGGTCAAGTTGAGTGTGTCTGACGGAAGACTGCGTGTATGGCGTAGGCGACGGGAACGTTATACTGACGCTGCAGGATGGTAGCGTGACCGCTGGGGTGGACCCAGTGTGATGGTTTGGGCTGGAATAAGCATGAGACACAAGACAGACCTCATTTTCATCAATGGAAACCTCAGTGCGGCCCGGTACCGTGATGACATCCTTACCCCTGTCACAGTTCCACTCGACCATCGCTATTGCCTAACGCTGCAACAGGATAACTTGAGACCACATGTCGCCAGAGTCTGTCAGACTACCTGCGGCAGAATATTGTTCAGTGTCTCGATTGGCCTGCGTATTCCCCAGATTTAAACCCTATAGAACATCTATGGGATATTCTGGATCGACGGGTGAGAGGGCGTGATCCAGAACCAGCCACAGTCCAACAGTTGCGTCAAGCACTCCAGGAGGAATGGGACCGCATCACACAGGCTGAAATTCGGCATTTGATTGACTCCATGCATCACAGAATCAAGGCTATGTGTGACGCCAGAGGATGCCATACAAGATACTGACTTCGGTGATCCAGAATTGCGCCTTCAACTGATGCAATGAATTGGAAACCAGGAAAAATCTGTACTTCATTCCTGACTCTAAAACTGTGTTTTTGATTTGAATCTTAATATTTATGCATTGTTAAATTTATCGTAAGAAAATGACGTGTTGCAATAATCCCGAGTGTTGCGTTGGAAGTTTTGATCAGTGTATATCTGATGTAAAAACCAAAGTTATCTTGCTTTTTAGCTGAGCTATCAATAGGTAGTCTGTCGTAAATATCAATACTGAGCAATTAAGGAAAATCTGAAGGTGTGATTGCCCAAGAGCAAGTTGTTTGTTGACATGCTACCATCTTTAGTGTCTCTGAAATTCCCGTTAAGTCTTGGACTGCGCCCTTTCTGTATTTTTACTATATCTCAGGTATCACATTAGTGCATTGCTGCATTTCTTAAATCGTTTGGAAATTTGCATGAGGCAGTGCCTTAACACTTTATACATAAAACAAAACGGCATTATAGTTTGGTCAGTTTATTCAAACAATTATCCAACAGTTTAGTTGTGAGTTCATTTACGGAACTCTGCAGATAAACTGCTGGCTACCAGTGGAGCACAGAGGTGATTACATCATTCTGGTATTGGAAGTATAAGTCCCCTTTTATTTTAGCCTTCAATTTTGTTTAATATTCTGAATTACTTCTCACTTCTCGCATCCATCAGTCATGAGATTTTGCGTCATTTTTGAGTAACTTTTGGTGTCTTTTTTTCTTAACCATTGTCAACCAGTTTAAATCGTTTTCATTTTTCACTTGACGTGTTATCCCTCTTTATAATCTAGAAACCGCACATCCCATGATCCTCCTGGTTCCTGGAAAGAACTAGTTCATATTTGCATTTCAAATTTGCTAGCTTCTTGCCATCTTTGGCCTAGCCTTTTGAGACTACTAGTTATTTTGCGACTGTGTTTTACTTCTTTCCGCTACCCTAGCTAGATATCAAGTTATGTAGCTAGTGCCAGTTTTAATTAATAGCTAAGTACCTTTTGCTGAAGTTAGCTGGCATAAAAGCTTTGAAGTGTGAGGGATTTACGGTGTGTCACTGTATGACTATAGGGTCATTTTTGATATTTTATCAAACATTGCATTTCTTGTCTGACCACATTTTTCTGCCTGCTCAAGTTGCTCAGGAAATGCATCCTGCAGATGAGCCAGCCCATAGTTGAAGGGTCCCTGGGAAGCCCCCCTTTCGAGAAGCCCAATATCGAGCAGGTAAACCTACCTCTTCATTTCTAGTATCAGAAAATCTCCTTGGAAATTACCGGCCTGTTGCTACAGGCGAGCTATGTTGCTAACATTTTATTTGGGTTTCCAGGGAGTACTGAACTTCGTCCAGTATAAGTTCAGCCATCTGCCACCCAAAGAGAGACAGACTATGTTTGAGCTGTCCAAAATGTTCCTTCTTTGCCTGAACTACTGGAAGCTGGAGACGCCCACGCAATATCGCCAGCGCTCCCAGAAAGATGACGGCACTGCCTATAAGGTGGATTACACCAGGTGGGAGACGCTCATCCCGTAACACCATTAGTTCTCCACACTTCCGCTATTGCTGCACTTTACCAGGGATCTGGTTTTATTAGTCCTTGTATTCAACTTGGAGTAAAGCACATTTCTGCTTTCTGGATGCAAAGCACACGAGAGACCTAACTTGTAGTTTACTAAATCATGCGGTTACTCAGTTTTGGTGGACTGAAGACTCTACTCAAGGGGAGCTATTGGCACTAGGTAGCATGGGTGTGAGTAATTCCTCATTTGAGTCAATGTGTCATGGTCTGCTTGTCCGTTATTCTATGGGCATCATCCGCTGTATGTAAACATCTGCCATGAATCCTCTAAAACTGTAGAGCTGAAATTTGGTTGACATCATCTCTAAAAAAACACCTAAATT
Source organism: Gymnothorax reevesii (assembly GCA_029721435.1). Classification (NCBI taxonomy): domain Eukaryota; kingdom Metazoa; phylum Chordata; class Actinopteri; order Anguilliformes; family Muraenidae; genus Gymnothorax; species Gymnothorax reevesii. Next base: position 65,876,803 of record CM056582.1, read on the forward strand.
TCTTTAAACCGTCTGGATCAAATGTCAAACTTAGACTCCAAGGCAGCAATCTTGAAAATGCCTTTTTTTTTTTTTTTTTTTTTTTGATCATTTGTCAATCATTTCTATAGCAATCCAACCGCCAAGTACTGAGACTCGGCACATATATTCTGGGTTTTGATGTAAGTTCCATTTTGACCTGTCATTAGATCTCACACCTAAATTTCATGAGCAGCTTTAACGACCTTCTCCAAAACTCCTTGACTAAGTTGAAGCTGAAACTTGGGATACATGTTTGTACTAGTGAGTACATAAAAGTTTGTTTGAGGCATTGTTATCTGATTTTAAATATGGATACCATCTTGATAATTCTCTTTCAACCCTTATGCTAACTATTTCTGCAGCTATTATATGTGCCAGGTTTTACTGTGCAGTGTATTTTGCCCTTTCTTTGACCTCTATCAGGATGTGCTGCTATATGTTATGAATATATACTGCTCACAAATACTAGCGGATATTCAAATTCAACTAACTGTGGGAAGCACCATATTTTAAATGTTTGAGATATTTGAGTATGTTTGTGGTTAGCCATTGGCACATTTCAATACATATCCCATAAACCGCTTGGTTTCAAAGTTTGCAGAAACGGGGTGCCCAAACGCACCTGAGGGTGCATGTGAAAAGTAACTTCATGCCTTCAGGTTACAAATGGTGTCATGCACATGCTTTTTGTGCTCATATGATATAAAAGCTGCCAAGAGCCACACTCATTCATCATTTCACCACATTTAACAATGAGAAGACTCCGGGAAGACGAAAGATTGCGGGCCATAGGGATACTCCAGGCTGAAGAAACCCAGGTTTATACAGCCAGAGAACTGAATGTCTCACAGTCTGTCTTCAGCTGATTGTTGGCACACTGTGTTGCCACCAGCCGAGTCCAGGACAGACCTCGAAGAGGGCCTCCAAGATGCTCAACTAGGCACAATGACCACCAGATCGTCAATAGAGTCCCTGCGTGACAGGCGACTGAATGCGACACAGCTGCAATAAGGGCATCTACAGGCTACAGGAAACCTCATCTCAATGCAGACCACATGAAACGGTCTGCATGCCACCAACCTGCGAGCCAGGCAGCCATACATCCCGTTGCCTCGCTCATTGATCGTCATCGGCAGACAAGGAGACGGTCGGCGTGTAATGTTCAGCAATGAGTCACTGTTCAATCTGGATTTCGGTCATGGTCGTCCTCATCAGCGAGTCGCTATGATTCCACATGACCGTTATGGGAGACGATCAGTAATGGTGTGGGGTGGAGTCACCATGACAGGCAGGACTGACCTTCGCATCTGCCATGGGAGAGTCACATATTTTCAAAATAAATATATTTTCAGTTATTTAATCTTTTCTCCCCATTATCCCCTCCTTTTTGTGAGCAGTATTTTTAAAAATCCTCTCAAATGTCTTGACCAATGATGCTAAAACTTTGTGCCAATGTGGACACATGCATTTGTTCAGATAGCACAGATAGGAATTCCATGATGTTTGCCAAAGTTTGTTTGCAGCATTACAATCTGATTTAAATGTATAGTTGCCATGATGGCCATCTTGAAAATGCCATGTTGGATCTTTTGTTTGCAGCAAAATTTCATATGTAAAAGCCAGGTTCCAAGCCTAGTGATACGTGAATTGTTATCTGATACTTGTTACTTTCCATTCGGTATGACGTTTCAACTTATCTTGTATCTTGACGTATCTTGTTTCCAATGATTTAATGAAAGCATCAACCTTTTGGAAATGTCTGAATTGGAAGTTTGTGCTAGTGAGTATTTTAACTGCCTCAACCATCGTCAACACGCTTGATTTCACGTAGGTCTGATGAGTGAAATCCTTTTCCATTTGTTCTTTCTCATTCCTTCCTCTACCCTCCGTTCCTGGACATGCCTCTCAGATCTAGTACCAGTTAATTCTCAAGTTTTCTTTTCAGCATGATTTATGATTCAATTTATGATTCAAAAACTATACACATAGCTGCCGGATAGCTCACTCAGTTAAAGCACCGCATTGCGGAGCAGAAGTGACTATCACGGCGCGGGTTCGAGCCCCGGTCGTACTGCCCGGCGGTGGTCGGCAGCTTTTTCAGAGTAGCACACAATTGGCCATTGCGCTACAGGGATGTTAATCGGGAAAGGTCTGCCGGGAAAGGAAATATAAAAAATTGTTGCTTTGTCCGTTGCTCAAGCGCCTCCTGTTGGCCAGCCTAGCGCTCATCAGGAACAGGGTTCTCACGGATCCTTAAAAAGTCTTAAAAGGCATTAAATTCACGAATCTAAAAACAAGGCCTTAATTGGCTTTAAAATGTCTTAAATAAATCTTTCAAAAGTCTTAAAAATGTGAACTCAAGATGAATTAGTGAACACACTGAGAAAGCGCCACAAAGAAAAAATGGCAGAATTGGCAGAGGTGGAGGAGGAACTGAAAAAAGCAGTGCCATATCAGTGAACGATATCGGCTTTAAAATTAAATATCGGACATCGGCCATTCTGCTGATATCTGCCGATATACATACCCAAAACCAGTGAAGTTGGCACGTTGTGTAAATTGTAGATAAAAACAGAATACAATGATTTGCAAATCCTTTTCAACTTATATTCAATTGAATACACTGCAAAGACAAGATGTTTAATGTTCAAACTGAGAAACTTTTTTTGTTGTTGAAAATAATCATTAACTTAGAATTTAAAGGCAGCAACACATTGCAAAAAAGTTGGCACAGGGGCCTTTTTATCACTGTGTTACATCGCCTTTCCTTTTAACGACACTCAGTAAATGTTTGGGAACTGAGGAGACCAATTTTGAAGTTTTTCAGGTGAAACTCTTTCCCATTCTTGCTTGATGTACAGCTTAAGTTGTTCAACAGTCCGGGGTCTCTGTTGTTGTATTTTATGCTTCATAATGCACCACACATTTTCAATAGGAGACAGGTCTGGACTACAGGCAGGCCAGTCTAGTACCCAGACTCTTTTACTACGGAGCCATGCTGTTATAACACGTGCAGAATGTGGCTTGGCATTGTCTTGCTGGAATAAGCAGGGGCGTCCATGAAAAAGACGTTGCTTGGATGGCAACATATGTTGCTCCAAAACCTGTATGCACCTTTCAGCATTAATGGAGCATTTACATATCTGTAAGTTGCCCATGCCTTGGGCACTAATATACCCCCATACCATCACAGATGCTGGCTTTTGAACTTTGCACCTACAACAGTTCAGATGGTTCTTTCCCTCTTTGCTCCGGAGGACACGACGTCCACAGTTTCCAAAAACAATTTGAAATGTGGACTCGTCAGACCACAGAACACTTTTCCACTTTCCATCAGTCCATCTTAGATGAGCTCGGGCCCAGCAAAGCCGGTGGCGTTTCTGGGTGCTGTTGATAAATGGCTTTCACTTTGCATTGTAGAGTTTTAATTTGCACTTGCAGATGTAGCGACGAACTGTAGTTACTAACAGTGGTTTTCTGAAGTGTTCCTGAGCCTGTGTGGCGATGTACTTTACACACTGATGTTGGTTTTTGATGCAGTACCGCCTGAGGGGTCAAAGGTCACGGGCATTGCTGTACAGTTGTACAATGCACTTCATACATGTTCCTTGTGAATAGAGGTAAAATTGGTTGTGGGTGTTGTCATAAGTCTGTTTTAAGTAGGACAGGCTGAAAGTATCTTATTTGCTTTGTTTAAAAACAATTGTAATGAATAAATATGACACGTTTTAAATAACGTAAATTGAGGTATTTTTCTTATTTTGCACAAGGAGTGATTACTGATGTTACATCATTTTCAGCTTTGTCTTATGTCTGCATTTGCCAGCAGGCCGACATGATAAAGAGTCTGCAGAATAATTCTGTCTGTTAATTCCCCTGCAGAAACTAGATGAACACTGCAATTAGATGTGGGGGAAAAAATATCGGTATCAGTATCGGATATCGGCCAAATGAGTTGTAAAATATTGGCATATCGGATATCGGCCAAAAATCTAATATCGTCCATCCCTAGTATTAATGTTTTTCAAAAAAAAGTTGTCATTTGATCAAAAGGTCATATTTCATGTTCAAATAAACATTTGGGCAAAATTGTCCCGAATCCTATGATGAGGTGTTATTTTTCCATTTGTGTTTATTATGAAGTTGGTCTTAAATTTAATATCAAATGGCATTAAAAAAGTCTTAAAAAGTCTTGAATTTAACTTGCCCTAAGCTGTGGGAACCCTGAGGAAGTCGAGGCTTGTTCATGGTCCGGTATCCTCCGACCTCATTCTGAACTTGCGAAGATTCGACCAATGAGTGTAAAGAAGCAGTAGTTGACGGGCACATGCTTCGGAGCAGAGCCGTGAACCATCCCCCTCTCCTAAATTGGCAACATGGGGTCGCATACGAGCAAGACTTGTACATAGTTCCCCAATTTGGCATTCCAGATTCGGGTGGGATTGGAGATGCCAAATAAAAAAAAAAAAACTATTCACGTTTCTTTTTAGTTTTCATATGAAGTGCTAGGAATGCTGAAAACTAGGAGCCATAATTCTGCTGAAGCCCCATGCAGTAAATGATATCTGATGTATGCTGTTCATTACCTGGGCAAAGCTACCATCATGCACTTTATATTACAGTGCTGTGGCATGTTTTCAATTAATGTATAGCAACATACTCGACTCCTTTAGTCTGTCTGGGAAATTTGACTCCCATTCCGCCATCCAAAGTGGAAGCAGTATATAGACGCATGTCTTGTGTGTTCGTGCTGCAAACATGCTCAAAATTCATAGACTGATGTGACTTCATTCTTTGTTGTTATGGCAACCTGATTTCAAAAACGGCAGCCATGGCAGCCGCATTGAGAGTGACTTATCCTATTCAGTTGGGTCCATAAATATTTCGATAGACAGCGTGTTGATTGTTTTAGCATTTTTGCCACAACGATGGATTTATGATTTATGGATTTAAGATAAATGTGTTTGAATTGCAATCTTGCAACTTCAGTTTAAGTTTTTTTTTTTTTTGATGTTTGAGTGTATGAATGAAACCCATGTATGCAAAGCCCTCTGAAAAATAGTACAATAAAATTCAAAATGGCAAACTTCTTGTTTTGATCATGGTTCCAAAAGACTTCAGAAGTTGTTAAATGTTACACGTGCCATGCAAAACTCCTATATCTTGGTGAAATGGGCCATGAGGACTGCTTGGTTGAATTTAAGGGTGGTACTATGCAGCCTTTTTTTCACACGTGGGGAAAAACATGTACAGTATTGAAATGTATGGCAGGCCTGAGGCATGTGCAAAATTTCATGAGTTTCTGAGCAGGTTTAGGCCCTAAAAAACAGTGCATTTAAAAAGAGGATTAAGGTGCCATGCCCATGCTCAATTGCAATATAAAATCAAAGTGCCTTGCTCTTAAAACTGGGTTGCGAAGTTTCATGAATTTTTGAGCATTTTGAGAGTCTCAAATGTATGTTAAAATGAAGAGAAATGCAGGAAACTCAAAACTGCTCACGACTTGTTTGGCGAAGAGAGAGGGGGGGGAGGAATGAAATCCTACAAGAAGAAATGATCCCATCAAATTTCTTGAACATTCAAGCTCTTTTATCCCAACATGACCCTGTTAAGGAGGTGCCAGGAGCCACCTGGGCACGTTTGAGGTCATATCAGCATGTAGATATCTACAGGACGGGACTCTAATCAGGCATGTGATGTTTAGGCTAGATCGGACAATGTATATTGAGTTGCAACAATTTCATGGCAAACGCCAAAATTCACGGCAGCGCCATGGGCTCAACGTAACACGAAAATTTGTTTTTTTTTGATAACTATTCATCATTAATGTCTTTACATTGCACAGATTGCAATTGCGCAAAACTTTTCATTTTAGCACTAAAGCACCTTGAAAAACCGAAATCCCACGTGAGACTTTTATTTGCTGATTTTTCTTCCGCTTTTAATAAGATGCAGCCCCATATTTTAATAGAACGGCTAGCCTCTAATTTTATGCTCCCTGATCAGATTTTATTGTTGCTTTTAAACTTCTTAACAGACAGAATGCAGCGTGTGTTAGTCAATGACCACATGTCTACCCCCATCATTTCGAGCACTGGTTCCCCTCAGGGCTGTGTTCTCTCACCATTACTTTTTATCATGTATACCGACAGCTGTAGAGCTTCACAAGAGGGCAGTCACCTAGTAAAATTTTCTGATGACACCGCCCTGCTGTCGCTTCTTCAGGATCCGCAATCGGATCATGGATCGGCTTTAAATGATTTTATCAAATGGTGTGATGACAACTTCTTGGATCTTAACGTAACAAAAACAAAGGAGTTGATCATCAATTTTAGGAATAATAGTGTACAGCCAAAAAACGGCATGATACATGGTGAACCAGTCCAAATTGTCGAAACCTACAAATATTTAGGAACCACATTTGACTCTTATCTTAAGTTTGATAAGAATACAGAGTCACTTGTCAAACGGGGACAACAAAGAATCCACCTTATGCGGAAGCTTAACTCTCTTAGTGTTTCTAAAACCATTTTATGTTCCTTTTATTATTCTTTCATTGAGAGTCTTTTAACATTTTCTTTTATCTGTTTGTTTAATGGTCTGTCTGTGAAGGATAAGAACAGTCTGAATCAGTGAGAAATTGCTCCAAGATTATTGGAGTCCAGCTAACAGATCTGAGTGTGCTCTGGAAGAAACGTGCAGTCCAGAAAGCGAAATGCATTATAAAGCGGGGAGACCATGTTATGTCTGGAGGATTTACCTTAATGCCCTCAGGGCGGCGCTATTATGCACCCCTGAGGAAGACAAATCGCTACTCAAACTCTTTTACTCCTTCAGTTATTAGGCTAATGAATGCCAGTTTTAATGAGTAGGTTTGTGTTTTGTCGCTTTATTCATTATTTATTATCCTCTATTTATTCATTTTTATTCATTTTATTATTATTTATTTATTATTATTCTCCCCTTGATTGAATATTTATTATGCATATTTGCACAGATACAGGGTATCACTGCTGGGGAAACCATTGCTTAACTGACTCTTTGACAATTGATTGATTGATTGAGAGTTGAGTGTTGTCCGTCTGTTTAATGAATTATTGTTGTATTGTTGTGTGTTTATTGAACTGGGAGCTGTCAACTGAATTGCCCAAATGGGATAAATAAAGTTTTCTGAACTGAACTGAGATGGAGAGGAGTATCTGCAAACTTGTGTAGTTCTTTGCAGGTGCTGCTATACAAAGAAGCGGAAGGTTCCAGCTGCATTGAAAAAAATACTGCAACACTGCTAACTTGCCAAATTTATTAAAAAATGATTTTTCTTTCTAATGACCTTCATCAATCAATTCTTTACTAAGTTGGTATGCATTTTTAAAGTTTTCAGTGTTGCGCTATTAGCTTTATTCCATGCACACATTTATTACCATTTTATAGCCTGTAGTCTGAAGACTAAGGGCTCTACTTTCTTGGCGCAGCACAGGTGGCGAAGCGTGACGCAGCCCACGCAGTGGTAATTTCGTCCGGCGCAGCCCGCGCAGTGGTAATTTCGTGAGGTGCAACACCGTGCGCAGAAGAACGTGCGCCGAGATGGGTGTGGCGGCGTAGTAGGGGGAGATGTCACTTATTCATCAAGACGCAGTGACAGTTTCGTAGACAAAGTCTTCGCTGCAGTTGCGCAGAAAGCTCGCCAGCTCCAACCTGGTTCACTTTCTGTGCAGTGGTAATTTGGCTGACCGACGCGCAGTGCGCACACTAGGGCTGGGCCGATTCAGGAATCACGATTATTTTAAGTGCAATGAAAGTAACTGCCACTATGAGGCAGACAGACGAGCTTGCTTATTACCTTTTCTATGACACTTACCTAATACGGTCATTTGAAATGCTTCCGGGAAGAGATCTGTGATTTGAAGTTTGCTAATTACCAGTGAGGTTGGACAGCCTCCATGGCTTTGGCATAGTTGGCTTGCCTTAAATCAATTCCCGTGTACTTTTCCTAACTTGCAATCAAGCCATTTAACTGACTAATTAAAACCAAAATGTGGCCTATAATGATTAAGAGATAATGAGCAGCTGAGAGACCTAACCAGGCTGCCGAGTCAGATTGAAAGAATGTCAATAATCTGAATAAATTGCAGACCTCTGAATTCCATCTCTCATTGAGGAATTTTGGATGTATTATTGAAGATATTTCTTTAAAAAATGAAATTATGTTAAGATGGCCCTGGTTTTAAGCGCATAAAATATAGGCTACGTGAAGTGGAAAACATTTTGTGAAGCATACCGAACGGGAATGCAAGAGAGAATATGTTTGCATTGCACCCAGTAGTCCGATGCACCGAAGATTTCGCGATGCACGTTAAGGCGAATCTTTGCCGCAAATTTGTGGCATTCTTAATAGATAATTGAACAAGATTAATTTAAAATAAAGTAACTCATAGCACGTGATTTTATTTACTTTTGAGCGTCTAAACCGTGAAGGTGGAAAACATTTTAAGCGTATCGAACGTGACAAGAAAATTGTAAACGCAAGCATCACGGGGGAACGCAAAATTAGAAATAATCTATAGCAAACGCATTCAGGCAAATCTGTCGCGTTTCATGGTTATTTAAATTTAAAAATGCGACAAAATAAAATGATATATAAATAAATCAGACTGTTAACCAATTTAAATCATCAGCCTTGAGCGAATTAACTGTTCGATTGCAAATTGAGCAAAGTAGGCTAATTGGGAAGGGGGTGAGAGCGATTGTCGGGTAGAGGATGATGACTTTGCAGACCTTAACTGTGCGTTGTTCAGCACGTAATTTGCCTGAATGATTGCTAGATTATTTCTAGTTTTTCGATTGGCCATGCTGCGTGTGAACAATTAATATGTCCAGATCGATAGGCTAAGCTTAAGCACAATTTTTTCCACCTTCACTGTATGCCATTTAGTCACTCAAAAGTAACCAAAATCAAGAGCTATATATTACTTTTTTAAATTGATCAATGATCAAATATATAACGCCGCAAATTTGCGTTTGCCTGAACGTGTTTGCAAAGTCTTCGCTGAGTTTATCTATTGTATGCAATGCGAAAATAATTTCTCATTTTCGATATTCTTCACAAAATGTTTTTCACCTCGCGTATGGTTTGAAACGCTTAAAAACAAGGACCATCTTAAAATGACTAAGTCTTTTTAATGATGGGTAAGAATTATACAAGAGGTGGAAATCAGAGGTCTGCTATTGGTTAGGTCTGTCTGCTTCTCATTATCTCTTCTTTCTCATCATAGGCCACATTTTGGTTTTGATCAGTCAGTTGGCTGAATAAACGGCTTGATTGCAAGTTAGGCAAAGTACACGGGAATTGATTTAAGGTAAGCCTATTATGCCAAAGCCATGGAGGCTGTCCAACCTCGCTGGTAATTTGCGGACTGCAAAACGCATTTTTTTCCGGAAGCATTTCAAATGACCGTATTAGGTATGCGTCATAGAGAAGGTAATGAGCAAGCTCGTCTGTCTGCCTCATAGTGGCAGTTACTTTTATTGCGCTTAAAATAATCACGATTCCTGATTCGGCGCAGCCCTAGCGCACACGTCATCGAAACCTCACAGGCAGGTTTCCAGAATGTCAGGCACATTTCAGTACAGTAAATAATTACAGCCACCACTGTTTAATGCAACTATCTGAATCATCACATAAATTATAGTATCTATATCGATTGTCCTGATGTCAGATCAAAGGCGGTTGGCACGCGTGATGGAAACTCGACCTGACTTAATCAACGCAACTGAATCAATGATGCAAATTAACGACTTCACATCTTTCTCAGCCAACCACAAGCTGCCTCGGCATCAGACAGTGCGTATATAATGCTTGCGTTCTATGCTCTGTAAAGCCGCTTGCACGCTGGACGAGAAACAAATTTTTCGCACGGCTGATTACAGTCAAAGTCGATGCAAAGAGCTATCGACTTTTCTTGGTCTTTTTATTTGTCTGTCTTCTTCCTTTGAAGATAGACAACAGTCTTTATTTGGTCTTTCTTTTGAAAGTGAGTCAGATGGATCGTACAGATTCACGCTTTATTTCCACTGCAGAGATAAAATAGTGCTTGCAACCAGAGAGCAAATCAATTCCATGACCATTGACCGTGTGAATAAATTAATAAATATTTAATTTAATAATAAATTATAAGACTGTCCGACGCAAAATGCAAAATAATCCATGTCTGGCTCCCAGCAAAAAATAAAAGTATTGATCAGAGAACAGATTTATAACCGAATAAAGAATAAAAATACATGTACATCACCAACCAACAGAACATCCAAAAAAGATGACCCGCAAATAAATTAATCGCAGTGTTCTTTGGATGTTATGTTGTTAAAATGTTTCTTTTTATTCTTTATTTTGATATCAATCTGTTCTAATCGTCCTTTTTTTTTTTTTTTTTTTTTTGGGCTGTCAGGAGGCATTGTACATTGTCTCGCGCCAATGTCGACTCACTTTATCGAGCAGAGCTTGAATAGAAACATTGATTGAAATTCTCAGTACTCATCTTGAAGAACTGTGCCCTCTTATCAAAACATTCACGTTTAATATCTAAAAGAGTCAGTAGATTTTAAGAAATTAAAAGCAATAATAGACTGTCGGACACGGAGATATATTAAAACCCTGTCAGACTTTCGGACACAAGACACTTCTTTCCACGCAATCTGTCTAGCGAAAAATTTGTTTCGCGTCCACTGTGCAAGCGGCTTAATTCTAGGCTACTATTATTGTCACTTAGGTTTTATCGTTTTAGTGGGGGAAAGGAATACAGCCTGATTGCTATGATCTCGTACTGAGTTAAGATCACATATTGAAAATAAATGTGTAACGTATCTTGCATTGTTGTCCATGCATGTTAATCCCAAAATTTTAAGCAGCAACAGGATATAATAATAAGAACCAAGCTATCCATCATTTCTCTTGCCAATGAGCAATATTTGACTCTGCTGTGTTGTACCCAAACACGCCTTCTTTGCCAACTTGCACTGGAAGGAGGGACAGAGGCGGGATGGAGGAGTACTTGCGCCAGGCTATGCCGGGCACGAAATTGCAACATACGCTGGGACACACCCCGTTAGCGTGGCGCACCCCCCATTCGCCGCGTCTGCGCCTGGTCTACGAAATTATAGCCCTATGTCTTAAATGTTCAATAGAAAGAGAATACATCAAATTTGCCATTGTATTGAAGTCATACCAAGGAACGGTTCTCTCATGCAAGGACACATGCTAAGCTGTTTTTTTTGCTCAAAACTCATTGTTTTGATACGGCTCTGTTTTTTTTAGACCGTTTTTAGAAGCTAATACGTCAGATTTTTTCTCTTTTTGCTCTTGAAGGGCTCCTATGCTTGTAATACTTACTTGGAGCTAGTCGTCTTCTGTTTAGCTGTAATGTGTAATGTGCACTAAACTGACCTAATGCTCTGTTTCTCTCTGTGCTTTTGCTTTTGTCTGTGTGTCCGTACCCTCACTGGCCTTCAGGTGGCTGTGCTACTGCCATGTGCCTCAGAGCAACGACAGCCTGCCCCGCTACGAGACCACCAGCGTATTCGGCCGCAGCCTCCTCAAGTCCATTTTTACGGTCACGCGCCGGCAGCTGCTGGAGAAGTTCCGTGTGGAAAAGGACAAGCTGCTCCCAGAAAAACGCACCCTCATCCTCACACACTTTCCCAAGTAAGGCTCGGCACCCGTCACCTTAGCGCGGACAGTGATCCCTCAATTGGGCTGATTGTGCGTAATATTTGAGGCCTGAAAGTTTGAGAGTTCAGTTGGTGCGTAATGTTCTTGCTTTATCCTTTGCTTTATCCTTACCCTTGATGTTGGAGCCACTGCTCAGTGCGCGTCAGTCCTTGAAATCACAGCTAACAGTGTCATTAGCGCACTTCACTCAGAATGTCTTGTTTGATAAAATCGGGAGGTTTTATTTGCCTAGTTGCTGCCTATGGTTTAAATAGTCTTCAGTAGGGGAAAAACTGCTTGTAATTCAAAGCATACCACCTCATCGGAAAATTAGTCATGTCTTGGTATGTACTATATGGTGCCAGTGGAGCCAGTTCTGTTGTATTTTTTATGTGATTGCTGACTAAAGCAACAGGATTGATTTTGAATTCTGTGGAGCTACACTATCTGCTTACACTTGGCTGAATGCTCCCGAACTTGTTCTACAATGCTTGGCACTATAGATGGCCAGTGACTCGAAGAACATTGCATAATCAACCCAACATTTTTTTAAGCAAAGGTTGAATGTTCTACAATAGCAGAGTTAATCACCTGTCCTGAATCTAAACTTGACTTTAGAGTCGGTCCGTCTCAATTCATCAAATTTAGGAAAAGTTCCCCACCTAACTCCCTCAGATTCGCCTGAAAAATATGTGGTTGGTAATATTACCAAGAGACCACATCCGAAATTTCAGATCTCTACTCATTTTAGTTTTCTCACAAAAAATTCCTAAGTGGAGCAAAATGAGCCCGTTTTCAGACGTGTTTGTCAGAGTGACTATTTTCAAACTTGAATATCTCCAGAACTATTTGTTGCAGAGCCATGAAATTTTGTGGGTTGAGTCTTGGTCCAATAGGTCATGGAAATAGACTTACAGCATTGTTACTCCATTTATACCTGAATGTTGGCCCTTCGGATTTCCGAAAAAATGATTGAAATCTGGATGGGTCTTTAAATGTCCATACAAACCTCACAAACTTCCAATTTTGCAGAGTCAGACATGAACCATGTCTATGACATCCTATGATATCAGGTCATAGAGTCTAATGATTGCTGAAGTCTAAAAATGAGAAAAACACATTCTTGTCAGTATTTGGGACAATATTCCCCATGAATAACACCAGGTATAAACATAGAACTTCAATTTTTTAGAAAGGGCATATTTTTTATTGACAAAATGTAAAAAAAAAAAAAAAATAATTGGGATGGGATTTTGCCTCATCTTCCTGAAATGAATTTTTGAAAAATCATAGTTTCGCTACTGATTCCAATGTAAATTTTAGAAATATTTAATGAGCCAGTTACTAATGGCCATTTTAAGAGATGATTCCTTGATATTTTTCCATTTGCGCAAACTATCAAATCGAGTTCAAAACAGAAAGTACCTCCATGATTTATTATAGTGATTAATGGCACCAGTTCTTGCAAATTAATGACATTCTGTTTATCATAAACTTACCATAATTAAGTGATAATTGGATACAAGTGGCACTACTGGTGCAAGTGTCAACTTCAGTTTCATTTTCCCTGAGAACATATCGACGACCAGTGGAAGTAATTAGACTATCTATTTTCTATATATCTAATAATGTGTTCAAGAAGAACCCAACACACATCTTCCCTTTTAGGCCAAAAGTAGCTCCTTGCTGGGCCATGCGGATGCGTAAATGTAACTAGAATATCTTTGTCTACATCAGACACATCTCTAATGTTTCCCACCCACCATTGTCTGTCATGAACAGGCATAGAACCAACATGGAAACAAAGGACTGACTGCCAACTGGAAATCCTCAGCAGGATAAGAAGGTACAGGGCTCATGAGAGAATGAGGAACACCTGAGCAGAACAGGGAAGGAACAAAGCATGAACATGAGACATTGGACAAGGCTTAATGACATCATAAGCCCATTAAGAAAATGGGAGTGCTCAGCTAAGTACCAATGAAGTATGCAGATTGAAAGAAGAGTGAAAAAGTTACGCAGCAAAGTAAAGCAAGATCTGTAATAATATCAAAGCGGGAAATCATGACAATTAATGCTCTACCCAAATTAGTAATATTCGTAAAATGCCTGTCTAAGAGAAAAGACCTCCCCTGAATGTGAGTAGCTGTTAGTAACTAAAACCAGTTAATTGACACTAAGCTTAGAAAGACCGAAGCCAGAAGAGCACTAAGGAAAGTGGAAATACTGCAGCCATCCAATAGCAAAGAAGCAGTGCATGCATTGGAGAAAACACGACATGGACAGGAATGCAGACATGGAGAGGATTCCAACTGGCAGTGCGGGGCTGGAACAAGAACAGACACTTGGCTAGACAAGGAAAACAGAATAAGAACATAACCTTCTGAAATTGTCCAGTATGATTACTTAACATTGTTATGAATATTCACACACATACCTACATCTATATCATCAGGGCATGCAAAATTTAAGGTGTCTCACATTAATAGTTCAAAAGTTAAGGCCAATTATAAAAAGGGGACTTGCAACTAATGTTGTGCCCGTAAATGGCTTATGTGACGAATCAGGATGTTTGAACAGTCATAACACTTGCAGACAATGAGTTATCGAGCTCAAATATTTTTGTGTGTTAAACTGCACCGCAGAATTTGTATTACTCATCTCAAAAGCAGTATGCATCAATTAGAGATTGAGAATAAAAATTTCTGAAGTTGGTTTTCCATGCAAGGTTTGTCAGCCAAGTTTGCTCACTTGCAATATCATTACTGTCTATTGGAACCTCTAATGGGTGTTGTATTCTGATTATTTGGAAATAAGTTAATCATCTGAATACATGCAGGTAGATGGCATAAATTTGATTATTTCAGGCATTTCAGAAGTGAAATTGTTGAACAACAGGTGTTACTGCTATTGGGAACGTCGCAAAAACATAATTTCAAAATTTTATTTCATGAAAATGAGGAAAAACCCCATCCCAATTTTTTATTTATTTATTTACATTTTGCCAATAGAAAAATGTTCTTTCAAAAAATATAAGTTTTATGTTGATACCTGGTGTCAATCATGGGGAAAATTGTCCTAAGGAAAATGTGTTTTTTCTCATTTTTGGACTTCATTATCTCAGCAACCATCAGACTCTGACGTGATGATATAAGGTTTCATAGATGTGGTTCATGTCACTGACCCTGCAAAACTGGAAGTTCTTGCATTGAAAACTGACGTTTGTATGGAGATTTAAAGACCCATCCAGATTTCGTACAGTACATTTTTACAAGAAATTTAGAGGGCCAGCATTCAGGTATGAATTGAGTAAAAATGCTTTAAGCCTACTTCCATGACAAACTGGACCCAGGACTCTTGGCCCACAAAATTTCATGGCTGTGCAACAAATAGTCCGAGGGATATTCCTGTTTGAAAATGGACAGTCAGAAAACAACATCTAAAAGCAGATCCATTTTGCTCCATTTAGAAATTTTTTGTGAGAAAGCTAAAAACATTAGAGATCTGGGCCCGTATTCACAAAGCATCTTATCTTACCGCTAGGAGTACTCCTAAGTCACGCTGAAACATTTCATGTAGGAGTAAAATCTTAAAATTTATTCACAAAGCCGCTGAGAGCAACTTTTAGTAAAGAAAATTGGCAACTCCTTGACTAGGAGTAGCTCTGAGATGGGTGGGAGTAAATCTCCGTTGCAATGCATGACGTCAATTCTCATGCACAAGTCTTGGGACAATGAGCGCCGCTATTGGTTGTTTGGTGACAGGGCGGCCCATTGGAAAAAAAAATATCCCACATACAACCCATGGAGGAAAAAAGGAGGAAATAGTCCAGGCGGCTGGTTTGTCCCATAAAACAATAACATATTGAGCACTCCTGAAAATGCACTATGCGCAGTCCCCACATATCACGCTCTAAGCATATAAACATGCATAGGAAAGAGAAAGTTGTAATAGCGCCAATAGCATAAAACGAGCAAATAATTAAAAATGTCATTTGCCCCAATAATTAGCAACTTATTTCCCAATGAGAATATGTTGCGATCATATAAATATCAGGCTGTTCAAGTTTGTTTGCCGTAAACAGTCATGGATGAAATATAAGAAAGGATGCGAAAGCCCAACTGGAGCCACGGCCAGTTACTGCTGCTAGGCCAGTTGGTGCTGGAGCGAAAGCATGTAGCCTAATCAGAGGGAAATTTGGCTTGGGGGTGAAAAGCAAATCCAAGCGGGATGCGTGGGATAATATCAGCCTACAGATCAATGCTACATTTCCCGGTGTCTCGGACGGACGACTGCGAGAAGCGGTGGCATGGGCTACAGTCGCAGGGGAGGTCCAAGATTGCAGCCTATAAACGGGCTATAGTTCAAACAGGAAAGCATACTGAGCTTGGTTTGTAATTTATAGCCTACAATTTAAATATGCATACAAAATTTGACATAGGCTGTTATTATGATGATTTATTAAATGTAATTCTCGCTTAATAGTCTAATAAAATAATTCATGCATAGCAGGAGGTACAGCACCAAAGCCACTGTCCCTACGCAAGTGGCATCTTGCAGGTACACAATGCCAGTCAAATAATTGGCATGAGCTGCTTTCCATTAAAATGCGAGTCGTGCGTAGATCCTGGGCATTTTGCAACAATGTCCAAAAATTGGATTCGGCATCAAATACTATTCGGGTGTTGATGAAATGAACTTTTTTCCTACTTACAAATACCTCTACATCTTGGGTCGGAGAAATAATTTGATTATGGGTCTCGTCAATGGCACGGATCATACCGGGCATACCTGAGATGTGCATGAATTCAAGTTTGATTCTGTGTTGTTGGCGAATGTCCATTGGAATATAGATAAACTGTAAGATGATATAGGTTCACAGAGCGCATTGATTGTTTGTTGAATTGAGCGACTGACAGAATGTGAAATCCCTAAATTGTCCACGTTGCAAAGTTGCATTTTTCCGGTGGCCAAGTAACAAAGTGTGGTCAAACATTTTATTTTGGGGTTTATTGGGTTGTTTCTCATGGTTGGAGATGTAATTCTCTCCTTCAAGTCAACAACAAATAAAATCCCTCCACGGTCGATCCGATCTTTTCAACAACTGTGCATCATTCAGAATTTCCAAGTTATTCGGTCTTTCAGCAGCAGCAGCCATTTTCCGATTCTTCGTGAATTCGCTTAGCGAGTTAGGAGTCCTCTTGTCTACTTTTTAGCTCTCCCAGACTTAGGAGCTACTTTTAGGCCTAAAATGTGAATAATTTTAGGCCTAATAATAATAAAAAAAAATGTTTTTTATTTTTTTTGTGAATAATACTTCGTAAAAATAATTAGGAGTCCTAAATATACGACTGACGCCCATTTTTAAGGCGTTTCTCCTAAATCCGGCAGTTAAAACCTACTTTTAGCGCTTAGATGCTTTTTGAATACGGGCCCTGAAATTTTGGATTTGGTCTATTGGGAATATTACCCACCGCATAGAATTTTTCCAGGCAAATCTGAGGGTGTCAGGCAGGGTGCATTCGATGATCCGAGATGGAGAGACTCTGTATGCCTTTCTCTTGCTGAAGGCATAATGCTCCAAGTACAAGCAGGGTCCGAAAACCTGCTACAGTGAAGCCCTGGCAGAGCATCATCAGGGAAGATACTCGGCATCTGACGTCTGTGATTTACAAACTTCAGACTGATAGACTGCAAAAGATTTGAAGCAAAGTGTTAAAAAGGACAGTTAAGAAAATTTTCCAAGGACCGATTAGATTAGATATACTTGAACCCCATGGGGTAATTTGTCTTCTGTATTTAACTGAGCAGCGCTGGGGACCAACTCCACTTCTAAAGTCAGTTCCTCGGTCAGGGGTACTTGTAGGAGTGTTCCTATGGGGGATGGTTTTATGGCTTTTTGGGAGTACAAATATATCCTGCTTGTAGTGCTCTTAGGATAAGCACTGAGTTCTCATGACACAGGAAGGTGGTCCACCGGCACAGGGTGCCCCTGTTGAAGGCTTACTGAGCCGCAATGAGTCAATTATTGATTTTAAAATACACTGAATTATAATATAAACTCAACAATTGAATCCTTTTAATATTCCACAGAATTATTTCCTTGGTTGACTGCTTGGTAGGGTTAATTACTTGACAAGGGAGGGAGTTGATGTTCATTTATGTATAGTACGGTCTTTTGCTTTTCTTCCAATGGGAATATTTTTTTGGAGGATAATTGTGGCCTCAGTGTTACCATTTAGTTACTTTAGGGGATATTAACCCCTTTGTGCAGAAGCCAAATTTGGCTATTTATGGGTTACCCACTTTAATGCTGTATAATTCAAAATTAAAGCTTCATAAAGAGGAAAAATGTGGCTCAATTCTGAAAAGACACTTACAGCATTTAGAATTACATAGTATTTCAGTTAATTTTCATGATTATGGTAGAGAAAATGAGCTGCAAACATAAAAAATCTTCATGAGAATTCACCATTGAAATTGCAAAAAAAATAATTCTGAGGATTTAAAAACTGCTGGGGCTTAAAACTATACATTTCTGGGATCATAAACTCCTTGACCACAAGTACAATTCATCTTCAACATTACATTCTAGATTACCTACATGCTTTTAGCCAAATTATACAGCTATCCAAGTGTCTCCCCGAAGTCTCAAAATGAAGTCCAGTCAAATCATAAAAAAATCATGTATATAACACAAATAAAGTTTTAAGGCATGAAATTTAATATGAACAAATGATTTTCTGGTTGAGTTTTGCATGAATTAATCAATATCAGTGCAGTGGAACATCATTGGTCACCAGTAACCTCTCAAAACATGCCTTTTCTCCATAATAAAGTTAACAATATTGTCCATTTCTCTTCGAAGTACCCCAAGCATTAAATGAAGTGCAGATTTAACAGCTATAACATTCACGCAAGACCAAACATGATATGAATTAAAAGCTAACCGCTCTCACATCCGAGCTCATAACCTTACACCTTATAAGGGTGAAAACTCACTAACTCAGTAATATCTGAATTCTGAAATACACCTTATTTTAACAGAACAGAAATTTCACTTTCAGGAAAAAAATACAACGACATATGCCTCCATATTCATCAGAGTGGTGTAATGAACGTACCGAGGGATCTACCGACCTGCGTGGGATGTATGCATTTGGAGAAACGAAAACCTTGGCATTCGATGTCTTTAAACGCGGTATAGATTCTACAGCAAAAAGCCAAATTAAGCAAAATGCAAACAGAGTAGAAGTATAACCTGTTTTCTTCATTGATGCCCCCCTCCAGAGACAGATGTATCGGGTAGAAGGAACGTTCCAGTTCTGTTTCATTCGGAATAATTCCCGTTGACCGCGTCCATACAACATTTAAATCTCGTAAATGAAACTGAACACTTCAGAACGGTCTCGAGTGTCTTTATTTCTTTGATATCGCATCATTTTCAGCTGCGCAACCGCGGCCAACATTCGAAGAATACAACCGACCTCACTTTTACGCTTCGCATCCCATTCTTATTGTCCGATCAATGTATTTCAGTTATAGAGGAAAGTTAAGACACTGGGGAATGGGATAAGAAACGAGTCTGTCAACACATCGTTACCGGGGAAGCTTCACGCGGACGTGAACTATAACTGTAGAGTTACGCAGATGAATCTGAGTATATCATTGAGTGACTGGCTATCGACACCAGTACTTCGGTGGATAGGAGGGAGCGCTGAATTTGTCGATGGAGGAATCTAAGCGTTAATCCATGGGATGGAACTACGCATATTTTGTGTGTGATGATTGTAACTGACAGTAGAATGTGAGAGAAGCAATACTATGTCGGATTTTTTTCTTCACAAAACGTATTTTTTTAACCACTAATTGGAATACTGTTGGCTCACTGTAGCTAAAATGGTTGCTACAGAGTAGTACGTTTTTTTTCTGTCGCAAGTGATAATTTTTTAAAACTACTGGATCGATACTATGGGCAAGGATATTGACCAGTTTGCACATCAGGCTTAGCTGAGGAGTTTAATCCATGCTACTCCTGAAAAACAGGGATTGGAGGGAACTTCTCCATACTATAAATCGCGTTTCAGCTCTGCCTGCTTGTGAATATCCAATAGCTGATCCGGGGGTGCTATCTAGTGATCGAGTACAGTAACGGCGTACTTCCAATTTGCAGGTCTATAGACGCGGGCATCTACATCTGCAGAAAGGGGTTAAATTGGAGGGTTATAGATTATCATTTATTTATCCTTGTGTCAGCAGTCCATGTATTGTTAGCCAGGCATGAAATATTGCTTCCAACTGTCGTACAGATGTGAACCATCTGCTCCAATCTTGCTGTATTTGTTTGGTCTACGTCTGACTGATCTCACAAATTTCCCCACGATTCTGATGATAAACTCAGCAGTCCATAAAGGCCCAAAGCTGAAACCACCGGACATTTTGATGGCCTCTTGCAAGAATGGCGCAAGTTAAGTTACATTTTACAGGAGAGCCAAAATACTACTTTAGTACCACCTCATAAAAAAATTGCCTGCTGATACAACTTTTTAAAGAGGCATTTAACCCCTTTAGGATGGGAGTTGAGACTCCAGACTTGCTCAGTAGATGGGCTAGTCTGTTATTCCAAAACAGTCAAAAAAGCAGTTTTTGACCAAAATGCCACTTACGCCCTTCTTGGATGAGGCCATATATTTATACTTTAATTGACCATTTTGTCCATTCTGTGTGTTGTCTCATTTTGTGAATTTAATTTCTTTTCTCACTGCGCCTTTTGGGCACCATTCATCTGCATGTAAACAAGGACAGGCTATGCACTTTTTTTTTTTTTTTTTTTTTTTTTTTTACATGGGGTCAGGAATCTTTGAATCATTTTTACAATGTTAAACCATTGTAATGTTCAGCAGCACAGCATTGTAAAAAAACCCATCCTTTCTGCAAAATATCCCTGGATATTCTGATATTAGATATGAGCACGATGACCTTTTCTTCCTGGAGGACATGTTGGATATGTCTGAGTGCTGTATTCTCTCCTTCTCACCATTTGGGCCGAATTCATTGCAGCCCGGATTCATTGGGGGAACAGTTGGCTGAAAATGTGTTTGGGTGGAGTGAGTTATGATTTGGGTGGAGTGAGCTATGATTCTGGTTCCAGGTTCCTGTCCATGTTAGAGGAGGAGATATATGGGGAAAACTCACCCATCTGGGACGCTGACTTCACTATGCCAGCCTCTGAGGGAGCACAGCTCGGACATCCCACCGGTAATCTAATCCTTACCCTCACTAACACTGGCTACGTTCCTCATCACACCTGGCTAAGAATGCCTGGAAAAAAAAAAGAACTATCCTGTCAACTGTGCTTTAGGCGGGTTTGAAATGCTCTCTAAAGTGATCAACTATTATCAGATATGATTGGTTGGGCTGTTAAATTGATAATAAACCTTACATCTTATGTCAGTCGTTACATTAATTTGTTGAATTATTACTCAGGAGTAGGGCAGCATGACATGGAGTGGAAAAAGTATCAAGTGATTGAATATGCGATGGTGAGAAACCAGGGTTTGACTGTAAGACCAGTATTGGAAAGCAGACCCAAGGACATTACTTCAGAAACGATCAACAAGCTCCTGCCTTGGAATTCAGTGTTTAAGAAAAATTATTTTTTAGAAAAACACTTGGTGCTGAACATTGGTCTGCCCATATTCAGTTCCCACTCTTATTTAGACTGGCCAGCTATTTGTAGCCAGCTTCAAATGTAAATCCTTACTCTGGGGAAGGTAGACACAGTCCCACAGTCTCCCTTTGGGAATCTTTCCAACTGTGCAAGTTGAGTGATAAGGACGTCCAGGGATGAATTAATTTTCCAGCCCTTCTGTATATGCTGTTGCTGTAGTAAACACATTATTGTTAATGTGTTTGAGTCCAATGTCCAGTGTTTTCTGCTGGTGCTGATGAGTGTGGGGAAAATGCTGGCTCTGCTGTGAATGGTTTCATCTCTGCTGGCTAACGCATGTATTGTAGCTATGCATCTATTCTACTGCTGCGCAATGGCTTTCTAAGTAAATGACATCTGACAGTAACTGGTGTGTATTGGGGCCTTTATCAATATATTTTATTAATGTGTCCTAAATGAGTGGAATTTGTATGCTTGTGTTCTGCCGTCAGTGATCAGCCCGGCCTCTGTATCCAATTCCCCCTCCTTCACCAAGAGCAGCAGTGGCAGCTCCTGCCTCGGCGCTGTACCTCTGGACACTGTGGCGGCTGAACCCAAGACCGGTCAGATTTCATGCATATGAGGCGTATTTCATTGAGAACGCTGTGAAAGTGATTTTTGGGTAATGTAAAAGCAAGATGAAATGATTACACCGTTTCTAAGTCGGCGTTGTAACTCCATTGTCTGATATCTTCAGCTATGAGCAAATTAAATCTGAACTCGTTCCATTCTGCAGGAGAAAAAAGGAAGCTCCCGGAGGCCCTGACCTTGGAAGATGCCAAAAGGATTCGTGTTATGGGAGACATCCCCATGGAGCTGGTGAACGAGGTCATGATGACCATCACTGACCCTGCTGCTATGTTGGGCCCTGAGGTCAGTAGAAGCCTGGCTGGAGTCAGCAGAGATTATGCTACTGGTTATTAGCTTAACTGGTCGATTTCCAGCTTGAGATATTAAAATGTTGTAAACAATTCAATTTGTAACATCTAGCGCAGTGGTTCTCAACGTCAGGCCCGGGGGTCCACTGTGCTTGCTGGTTTTGTTCCAACCGCATATCCGAGACATTTCTAAGTCCGTTATAAAATGATTGCAATCAAATCATCTCTCAAAACACTTTTAGTTCGTCATTGAGGATAAATGTTGCTTGAGCAGGCCTGCTAACTGTTAAATGTTCAATCATCGATCATTGATCCAGTCGCTGTTGTATTATTGGCTTACATGGTAACCGTAGCTAGAACTGTTGTAATACTGAGTTGAAGACAGACCTTTGCGACGGCAGCCATACAAAGTGAATGGCTATTTAAACATGATCAAGTGTTGCAGATACAACCCCAATTCCGAAATAGTCGGGACAAAGTGTAAATTGTGAATAGAATCAAAATGTAGTGACTTTCAAATCACACCAGTCAGTATTTTATTAACAATAGAACAGAGATAACGTAGCAAATGTTGTAACTGAGAAATTTTACAATTTTATCCACAAAATGAGCTCATTTCAAATTTAATGGCTGCTACAGAGCTCAAAAAATGAGACACGGGCCTGTTTAGCATGGTGTAGCATCCCTTTAACACAGATTGGAGGCATCTGGACATTGAGGAGGCAATTTTCTTGAGTTTATCCATTGGAATTTGATCCCACTCTTGTTTAATACAGCCTTCCAGCTGCTGGAGAGTTTTGGGTCTCCTTTGACAGACTTTTTGTTTAATTATGCGCCAAATGTTCTCAATCGGTGAAAGATCAGGACTGCAGGCAGGCCAGTTCAGCACACGGACTCTTCTACTACAAAGCCATGCTGTTGTAATAGCTGCAGTATGTGGTTTTGTATTGCTCTGCTGAAATGCACAAGGCCTTCCTTGGAATAGATGTCGTCTGGAGGGGAGCATATGTTGCTCTAAAACCTTTATATACCTTTCAGCGTTGATGGTGCTTTTTAAAACATGCTGGTGTCCCATATCATACGCACTAATGTATGCCCATACCATTAAATATGCTGGCTTTTGACCTGAACACTGATAACAGGAGGGGTGGTCTTTCTCCTCTTTAGCCTGGAGGACACAACGCCCATGATTTCCAACAAGAATGTCAAATTTGAACTTGTGACCACAGGACACTTTGCTACAGTCCATTTTAAATGAGCCTTGGCCCACAGAACACGGGGGTGCTTCTGGATCATGCTCAACAATGGCTTCCTTTTTGCATGATGGAGTTTTAGGTGGCATCTGTGGATGGCACGGCAGACTGTGTTTAGACAGTTGTTTCTTGAAGTATTCCTGGGCCCATTTAGTAATGTCAATGACAGAATCATGCCGGTGAGGGATGCAGTGGCATCTGAGGGCCCGAAGATCACACGCATCCAGTAAAGGTCTTCGGCCTTGTCCCTTACGCACAGAGATTTTTCCAGTTTCTCTGAATCTTTGATGATGTTATGCACTGTAGATGAGACCTTCAAAGCCTTTGCAATTTGACGTTAAGGGACATTGTTTTTAAAGTATTCCACAATTTTATTTTTTTTTTATTTTTTATTTTTTTTTAATGCAAGCCTTCACAGGTTGGAGAGCCTCTGGCCATCTTTACTTCTGAAAGACTCAGCCTCTCTTAAGCATCCCTTTTATAGCCAATCATGTTACACACCTGATGCCAGTTAACTTAATTACTTGCTAAATGTTCTTTCAGCTGATTCTCTTATATATTAATTGCTTTTTCAGCCTTTTTTTTTTACCTGTGTTGCAACTTTTCTGAGACCTGTTGCTGCCAGAAAATTTGAAATTGGCAAATTTTGTGGATAAAAATGGAAAAATGTCTCCGTTTCAACATTTGAAATGTTATCTATGTTCTATTGTAAATAACATATTGGCTCATGTGATCTGAATGTTATTGCGTTTTGATTTTATTCACAATTTACACTTTGTCCCAACTATTTCGGAGATGGTTTTGTATATCTAGTTAACTCTGAGATGGTTTAGCATGAAAAATGTTATTCCGAAGAAAATGCTGATACAGCTAGTTAATTGAACTGTGTGTTCATTTTTTATCAGATGGTTGGCCTGCTAATCTGCTGCGTATGGTTTGGTCCGGCTATTTTACATTGGTCTACGTACTGTAGCCCCCAGACGAAGTCGGCCAGCTATTTGGATTCATGCTTTTGTCATCTCTTGTCCATGTCCGTAAACACTTTCTTGTGGACGCTCTACAGGCTGTAATTTTTGACCGATTTCTTTCATATTTGGTATGGACATGTGTTATACTTCACTTGTGACACCTATCGATTTTGTTTACCCTGGTGACTGTATTGGCCAAATAATGCGCAAATTTATGCTGAAACATAGATACTTCTTTGTAGACGCAGTACAGGCTGCAGTTTTTGACCGATTGCTTTCATAATTGGTACGGACATGTTGCACTTCACTTATGACACCTATTGATTTTTGGTTGCCATGGCGACAGTATTGGATGAATAATGCACAATAAAGGGGAGAAGCGGGCTCTCGGGGGCTATACCAATGCGGTCGCAGCCAACCTAACTGTGTAGTTTTGTTTAAGATCGAGACACGGATTCAAAGATGTTTGCATATTGAGCCTTAACAAATACACACATAGATGTGGTGCCTTTGTAAGCCAGTATATTGCTGTAAGTGGAAGCACGAGTATGCGCAAATGAATAGGACTCAATCAGGTGTATATTTTGTTAATGAAAGGGCTTGGGGGGCAGGGGTCACAATATTTCTTGCTTCCAGGTCAGTCATCACATGCCTCTGCCCCTGCCCCACTCCCAAAGGGGCATGGCAGGGTGGCAGACCAGTGCAATGTCAGCTTTACTGGAATCTCCAGTTTTTCTTTGAGTGCTGACTGAATTTCACAGTATTGGTGTTGTGTTTTTTAGCTTGGTCAGAGCATTCAGTGTATTCTAAAGATCCTAGGAAGTTAATTGCTGTGTTAGGTGTGGCGACTGTGACATCTAAGAACTCTTTTCTCTTAGACCAGTTTGCTCTCGGCCAATGCCGCACGGGATGAGACAGCCAGACTTGAAGAGCGACGGGGAATTATCGAATTCCATGTCATCGGGAACTCGCTCTCCCAGAAGTCCAACAGGAAGATCTTGATGTGGCTTGTGGGTTTACAGAATGTCTTCTCCCACCAACTGCCCCGCATGCCGAAGGAGTACATCACCAGGCTGGTGTTCGACCCGTGAGTGCCGCACTTAGCCCTGCAGTCGTTCAGTACATAACATCACTGACTCTAGGTCAGTGAGTACACTACCTATCACAGTTCCGTGTCATATGTCACTACATCACCAAACTGGTTCTGGATCAGTCAGTTCATCTTGTACTACATTACTCCTAGCCTAGCTATAATCACAATCCTGTTTCTGGGTCCATCAATGTACCATTCACTGCACTCCTGTTAAGTCTGTCAGAACATCATTCCACTTACTCTGGGTCAGTCAGCCCGTAAAATTATAGTGAAACGCAACATGTCAGGGCATCACTTTCTCGGCCATGCAGCATATCATTTCATCGCACTGATTCCAGGCCAGTCAGTACATCACACAAGTGTGCCACCTGCTGGTTAATTATTTAATTAAAATAATCATGTTAGATCAATTTCTCCTGATGTGTCTTTTTGTAGACACAAATTGGGGGGGTGGGGTTGAGGTTGAATTTTAATGTGGGTTTAAAAAACAATTTGCCCTTCAATAAAATGTCTTTCATTTTTTTCATTTGCTCTAATATTGCATTCAGGAAGATTTATGTTTACATGCCAAATGATTATTCTAAAAATCAGAAAGCTTTTTAAGAAAGGATAATGAAAACTGGTCAAGACTAATCATCAGCTATTACAGCTATTTTTTTGTGCTGACTGTATTTTCAGCCAAGCTTTCATGACTGGTTATAAAAGTCATAGCAATAGAGATACGGTGGAGAGAATGATGGTGGTCCTGCCAAATCCACCATAGATACTGGGGCTTCTCAGTTCTCCTGCCTCAGCCGATGTTGTCATTCACTTCTTTCTTTGTTTTCGGGACAATGGGCCTACGTACTAATGTGCTTTTGGTCCAATGGGAGATTTGTCTGACACCTAGGCCTTCGGAATTGTGAGCCATCAGACCAGTGGCACGGTATGCATACTGTAACATTAGTTAGCTTACAAGTAACAACCCTCTTTGCTACCCTCTCGTTCCATGCTGGGTAAAGTTACAGTACGTATACCAGTTTGTTTAATTCTTTCTTCAAAGCTTTCTTTTTCTCTCTTAGTCTCATGAGCTTTAGCTGTTTAAAAGTGTATGCTGTATTTGACTTTGGCATAATCGTTAGTTTTGAACTTTCTGGCATCAGCGCAGTCAGTGGTATATCCCAGGAGCATTTGTACTCGCATTCTGTGAATGTGGGGAGTGATTGACGGCTACGAAGGCCAGCCTCCTGACAGAGCCCTTTAGTGATTGGCTTAGGTCCTTGGATCAAGTAGGAGGATGAGAGTTTTATCTCTTAGCTTGCTTGGCCCAGAGGGGACGTTGATGCTAGTCCTACACATGACACAATCTGGAGCAAAGCCTGTCATTGCACTCTTGCTACTGTTCAGTGCACTTTTTCGGTAAGTCATCTCTGATTTTGAGTCTGTCAATTCAGGTATCCAGTCAGCTCAGCACACATACATTAGCATCCAGCCTGTGAGTACACCACAGTTTGGTTCATCATAAGGAAGTTGTTTGTTTTTTAAGCATTTGAAAAATAAACAAAGCCCCCCCCCCCATGAATCATTTGTCCTCAGGAAGCACAAAACCTTGGCCTTGATAAAGGATGGCCGCGTCATTGGAGGGATCTGCTTCAGGATGTTCCCCACACAAGGCTTCACAGAGATAGTGTTCTGTGCTGTCACCTCCAATGAGCAGGTCAAGGTAAGAGCATCCATGAGAATTCCTTCAGTCAGGTAGTGAAATGGTCAAGTTGACTGATTGGTGAGCCTCAGCTCTATCCAGCATCCCTGCATTCTAAGCAGTTGCAGAGGATGGCCAACTCTACCTTTAAGGATTATTCCCACCCTTTGCACAGTGAATTTCAGCTTCTCCCCTCTCGATGGAGGTTTTTAGTCCCAAGGTGTAGAACAAAGTGGTATAAAAACAGCTTTGTTCCTGCTGCTATTGCTGCGCTGAACAAGTTGTAGCCTTATTTTGCGCACATGTATTTATTTGTTCATGCATTTATATATTTATTCTTATTTGAATTTTACACTTTGTTTTTACCCTGGCTTATTTGAGATCTGTTGATTTGCTGAGCTTTTAATTTTATGTTAATAGATGTTACTTCACCCTCTTATTTCTGCCCATTTCTGTTTTATTGATGGAACCTGGAGCACTTTAATGTTTTATCTTTGTTTCTGGCATGTTGTTTTACTTTTCAGTGGATGGGTAGGAGAGTGGGGATGGGGGGGTGGGCTGTTATGTCTTAGGAGGTTTTAAATAATCTTCAGTTTTCCTGTTTGTTTCTCTGTCCTGAAACCTGCGTTTTGAAATTGCCCTTGTAATCTCACTGACTGCTAAACAAATCTACCTACGGGTACAAATAAAGGAACCTGAACCTGAACCTCTTCTATTTATCCTGTTCGCGTTCACTGAAAATGTCTCAAGATGCGACTGAGAGAAGGCTACATTTTCTGTTTCGTTTCAGGGTTATGGGACTCACTTGATGAACCACTTGAAGGAGTATCACATCAAACACAGCATCCTGTACTTTCTCACCTACGCTGACGAGTACGCCATCGGCTACTTCAAGAAGCAGGTATCACATGGCAGGGTGGCAGACTGGTGGGCTTCCTGCTTCTCCTGGTCTGAGATTTCTCAGAGATGATTGGATTGGGGCCTTCTTCTTTTTAGGGTTTTTCCAAAGATATCAAAGTGCCAAAGAGCCGCTACCTGGGGTACATCAAGGACTATGAAGGGGCGACTCTGATGGAGTGTGAGCTCAATCCCAAAATCCCCTACACGGAGCTTTCTCACATCATCAAGAGGCAGAAAGAGGTGACTTGCCATGGCGTGTTTACACTGCTGATACACCTTTTCAGGCCCCCGACCCATAAGGAGCGAGGCTATACAGTGTATACCAGTGTATACCAAAGAATTCCATCCTTCCCTCTGTCTGCACCAGTGTGTCTGACCGATTTCCCAAAAACCGCTCATCCAGTTGTTTTGAAATAGCAGTCATGCATTCTACTCTTCATGGAGAGATGCAGTGCCAAGTTTCATGAAAATGTGATGATTTTTAGCTGCGACCAAGCAGCTCTATGAACGCTTCTTTCTGTCCGTCTGTCTGTCCGTCCGTCTGTCCATCCGTCTGACACCTTTTTGACCATGTTCCTGTCATCATATCCTCATGAAATTTTCAGGAGTTATTGACCTTCACCAAATTGATGTCCATGCACAAGGTCGAGGTTAAAGGTCAAGTTCACAGAGGTCACGACCTTGTATGCGGGTTTTTGCGCTGTAACTCCAGTTAGAATTCATGGATCGCTATGAAATTTTGGAAATTGCTTCTAGCCATAGAGGAGGTATTCCCTATTGTTTTTCAAGGTCATCTGTCAAATCCCAAGGTCACACAGGAAAAAAAAAAGTGTCAATTTTGCCCGATTTGACTGTTTTCGCACCGTAACTCAAGTTTAATTCAATGAATGGCTATGAAATCTTAAAACAAGCTTCTTGGTAATACAGGAGGGGTTCCCTATTGATTTTCAAGGTCATATGTCGAATCCCAAGGTCAGACCGGTCAAAAAAAAGTGTCGATTTTGCCCCGATTTCACAGTTTTCGCACCGTAACTCGAGTTTCACTTGATGGATGGCTATTAAATTTTACAGCAAGCTTCTTGGTACAGAGGAAGGGTTCCCTATTGATTTTCAAGGTCATTTGCCAATTTCGAGGTCACACTTGTACAAGAAACCACCAGTCATGGACACTAGGCCACGTGACGGATGCTAGGCCAGGTCGCAGCTATTAGATCCCTCTGATCTACTTGTTTTTCAAAAATTACTTTTGCTTTCCATATTTATAACTTGGAAAACTTACCACTGCAAACGTTGTCCGACTGATTTTTCGAAAACTGCTCATCAGATTGTTTTCAAAATTCAGTCTTTCATTCTATCCTTAATGCAGAGGTGCAGTGCCAATTTGTATAAAAATATTCCATAATCTCTTCAGTGTACTAGGGTCGGGGGTATTGGTGAGCTGTGCTCACTTTTTCACTCATTTATATTGTACCCATGAAAAGGTGGCGGTTGTATCTTTGCTTGAAGCTGTGCATACAAGCTTCAAGTTTACAGCAGTGCATGGAGCGCAGCTCATAAATTCAGGCGTCACAGGTGTCATTGTGTTTTCAGATAATCAAGAAACTGATTGAGAGGAAACAGAGCCAGATCAGGAAGGTGTATCCAGGCCTGACCTGCTTCAAAGAGGGTGTGCGGCAGATACCTGTGGAGAGCATACCTGGCATCCGTAAGCTGCTGTTATTTGGTGCAGAGTTTGAACAGCTCTTTGTGTGTTCGGTCATTGGTGCTGACTCATGTTCTTCCCCCATCCTAGGAGAGACGGGATGGAAACCTAGTGGAAAAGAAAAATGGTGAGTAATCATTAGATTTGAATCTATACATTTATGTGCATTTTGATACTGAGTCGCTTCACATCAACAGTTTATCAAAAAAATTGGTGTGACGGAGGACATTACACTGAAGATTAATTGGTGGTTGATGGGTTGCCTAATTGGGGGCTTTCTCTTAAGGAACAACATTGGTGAACCCTGCAGGAAATGGTTCAATGATTTCATAGTTATGCTTTAGAGTAGCCAGTGATTTTCTTCAGCCCCCTTGCTGCAGAGGAGCAGTAACTTCGGATGCAAGTGGCCAAATGATGCCGTAATTGTAATTACTCATGCTATCTGTAGGGGGTGTGAGTGTAGGTCTGCCATTTCGTTCAACGTCTATATTGAGAATTGGACATTGATCAGAAGCCTTTAGGAGGGATTATGAAACGGAGGCTCATCGCATTATGACTACTCGGCATCTTGTTATACTTGGAACACATAATTATATATTGAATATTCATGAGGATGCAGTGCCCCAGAGCTCTTCAAAAGATGTTGCTCTTAAACCTGTGAAATGGTGGTGTAGACGTTGCATGAATCATAATCTCCGCATTAAACCTGCTCTGGTACCAGCCTGGCATATCGGGCTACAGAAGCTACGATACCAGGTAATATTTTGTGTTGTATATTGATCATATTCAAATTTGTCTGGACGTATAACAACAACATATAGCCATTCATATTCAAATGAGAGTGAGCACAGCTGTGAAAGGCTGCTTAGGAAGTACTAAAATACTTCAACTGCGATGATGTCCCATTTCACATTAATACGTACAAATACTCATTGTTACCTTTGGTAATAGGCGATGTCTCTTTCAAAATTAGGCTTTCTGTTTTTTTTTTCATTATTTTTGAGCTATTCAGAAAAAAAAAACTCAGAAAATGTTAAGACTCTCAGCAAGTTCCATCCCTTTCATTGTTTATCACAGCTCTGGTAAGGGTCATAGGTATTTAGTCTAATAGAGTGTATTTGCCTTCAAATGGAGTATCGCTTTAATTACACTCTCACTCTTGAGGGATTGCAAATCTATTGCGAAAGGAGACCTTATGTGCTTCTTCTCAATGCATTGTAATGTGCAGATAATATCATTCAGAAGGGATATGATGTCATCAGTTCAGGCAAAATGCCCACATCTCTGCCGTTTCTCCATTTGGCTAATTACTCTATTAAATGTGCAGTTTTTACTGAGTATTGAGACGCACTACTGGAGAAATGATAAAACTTGGATTACATTGGTACGAATAAGGCAAATTGTGTGTTCTGCTAGTTGGATTTAAATAGTGTGTTGTGTTGGATTTTCCATAATTGTATGTTTACAATTTTGAAAGGCTTTTGCTTAAATGGCCGTTTTTCCCTTGGCACTCAAGACTGGAGTCTCGCCACTTATAGAACTACTATGGTACCAACTCCTGTTTTGTTCAAGAAGAACATTACTTTGCTTGTTGTTAGATTGGAAGTGACATCATTTCTAAAATGTCAAGCCATTACAGCGGAATTAATGATAATATATTTTGGAGTATAGCTTGGTGTAAAAGAGTTTCTGAGGTTGAGTTTGCATTATTTTTCATTTTCAGGCCTATATTACCTCAGAAGTGAGGAATTTGCTTTGCCTTTATGGGTAAATAACTATCAGTTTGTTTTCTATTTGGTTTGCTGACCAAATTGATGGGTTTTTTTATAAGTTTTATAAGCCTCCCTCATATTAACTGTCATAAAGATTAAAAAAAGTGAATACCGCTTGCATTTGATGCAGAATTTCATACTGTACTTCAAAACATTGATTTGGAAGTGAAACTTTGTATTCTTTTGAATTTGCACCAAAGCAATAATCAGCAATAACAAGCTGTAAGTTTATGATCCTGCAAATGCATTTTTTTAAACCTACAAGCCATTTTTTCTTTTTCTGTATATCATTGCAAAAGAACCTACATGTTGAATTTTCATGAAGTTTCTTTGCATTTGCTGCACTTTTTTTGTCCCAAAATTATGAAAATAAACAGAAATGAGTTTGAAGTCCAAACGATACAAGTGTTTTGCTTCATTACAACCATTTTTCCGATCTCCGTGACACTAAAATCTTAAGTTATAAACCCGTAATCAGGGGGCCATGCATGCGCGGGCAAGGATCGGCTTGATTTTACATGTGCATGAAGGTTAAAAAACATTTAATGCAGTTGTAAAATTTCTGTTTTGCAGCAAGGAGTTGAAAGACCCAGACCTTTTGTACAACATTCTGAAGAACCTTCTTGCCCAAATCAGGGTAGGAATACAATGCAGCTCTTGTGATGTGTGTGGTGAAGAGACTGTCTGCTGGTATGCATGTGGTGTACTTTACAGGTGGTCTGGCTCACCTGCAAGATCTGCTTTTCAGACTCACCCAGATGCCTGGCCCTTCACTGAGCCAGTCAAGAAAGCAGAGGCCCATGATTATTATGAAATAATACGCTTCCCCATAGGTAAGAGCGTTTTCCTCGCCTCTAATCAATAAACATCTTTTGTTCCGAGAGGGTCGTCGCCCTAAAATTTTACAGGAATGTATAAAAATTTTGGAACACTTCGAGGTGAATGTCACTGTAGTTATTTTTGTCATCCAAAACTAACAAGGGCAAGAGTACTTATGTAACCTGCACCTGAGTTATGCACATGAAAGAACTACAGGTTGCACAGAACTTCTTTTCAGAATACAAGATTTCAGCATTCAGGCAACTTTTAAAAAAAAAAAAAAAAAATCTGATCTTGGTCACATCAGCTACAAAATCACACTGGGCTTCTTCAGTGTGTAATGTGAATGTTGCCTAAGGTGTCCCAATTGGTAAATATGCTGTGAATTTTTTTGTCCGATTAGCTGCAATCAAGCTTCCAGCGCAGATGCTTCTTAACCCATTCCCTCCTGAGTTTTTCTGAGAAATGTGGAGATACTATGGTTGAGTTCCGGGTCGCTGCCGCCGCTGCAGAGATTTTCTGTTCCAGGCTCTGGAGGCTTCAAAATTTATAGGATTTTTCTCTAAATTTGCATAGTCAAAGATGTTTATTTGGCAATGCTCAAGATCAATTCTCGGCAATTTCTAAGAATCCAATATGGGCACCGCCAGCAATTTTGTCCTTTTTTGTCTTTTTTTTTTCAGATTTTGTTTTCTGCTCATTTTGAGCCACATTTACATATACATGTACCGGGATGCATATTAATGTCATGGCAAGAGTAAAAACAGTAACACTGCGGCTGTAAAAATTTGCAAGTGATCTCTCAGTGGGATTGAGGAGACTCCCTGTGGCGACAGTTATCTAGTTCTTGTTTTCAAAAGTGAGCAGAACATTTCTTGGTTAAGTATAATGTGGTCATGAATATATAGTATATTTGAGATCCTGGATAATTCACCTTTCACAATGTAGGTCATTTGCTCAACCGGTCTGTTACCATGGAAACAATGTCTTGCTGATTTTTTTTTTTTTTTTTTTTTTTTTTTTTTAAAGTCTTATTTTTTTGGACCACTTGAAGTGGCTTTTAAGTCAGAGCATGATGGAGCCCTTGCTTTAGGTCCATTTTACTAGCCCAGACTGTAATCCTATTGGCTAATTCAATGTTTCTGTCCCCCCCCCAGATTTGAGGACCATGACGGAGCGATTGAAGAATCGCTACTACGTGACCAAGAAGCTTTTTATCGCCGACCTACAGCGCATCATCACCAACTGCCGCGAATATAACCCTCCTGACAGTGAGTACTGCCGGTGCGCCAGCACTCTGGAGAAGTTCTTTTACTTTAAACTGAAGGAGAGTGGGCTGATCGACAAGTGAGGCTCGTGTCACGGGCAGAGAAAATATGGACGGCAACCAGCTGTGGAACAAGGAGCAGCCTGAGGCTTGAACGAAGAACGAAACTGCAAGTTCCCTCGGTTTCCAAGAACTCATTTGGTGCCGCAGAATGAACTTCAGGGGAAAGAAAAGAGAAGTTCAATTTGACGATCAAGCAAATGGAATTGCATCTTTTCATGTTTTGTGACTGAAGGGCATCAAAATTAGTAAAGATATGCAATTGTTTCTATTTCAGTTGAATGACCTGTATAAATTAAGATGGGCATCTGCCCCTTTTCCCTGAATATGCCATTTGTTTGCACCTCCTTTGAACTCCTTGCATATTGAGCATTGCGACTCATTGTTTGAAGTGTTTACCCCTTTTTGGTGCTGATCCTGGCTGATTGGCACTTTTTTTTCTTCTCTTTTTTTTTTTTTTTAAACGGTCGTTGCTTAATCCTCCTGTTATTGATGGCAAATGCTTTTTGTGCCTCACTGACATAGGGATCCATGTCGAATCTCTAGAGGCTTCTTGACTGACCATCTTGGATTTGCTCCATACATTTTATAAATAGCGAGTGTCATTTTACCCAACAACTTGTGTGCAGCATTTTTGGCTTGCAGCCTCAAGTTTCTGACATATGAAGGCTTTAAAAAAGGGGTTGTGGCCCTTATGAATGTGTGTGGCAAAAAATGAGCGACCCCATTAGTGATGAATTTTGATGCATGCTTGAAATTTTCAGGGATTGTTGTACTTTATCAGATATCTTGAACCTCTGTTTGGCTTCAAATTTGCCTTGTTGTGGTTTGTTGGAAGTTGCATTGAAGAATGTGTTTTGGAACTCCCTCTTCACACTGAACCACATCAGATCTTTTAATTTTTTTTCTGGAGTACTTACTGGATTTTCTTATCAAGTAGATGCATGTCTGAAGGCTTTTAAAAAAAAAATTTTTTTTAATTATTTCACGCCTGAATTGCCAGTATATTTTGTATGACTCTGTCAACCCTAAAAACAATCATGCCACTGGAAAGCATGTTTTAATTGGTAAAGACGGAACATAAGCTGGTGGTACCATGAGCGAAATGATATTTAAGGGGTCATATCGGGCTGAGCGATTAACTGAATCCCAATTATTTTAAGTGCAATAAAAAATCAATTCCCATGTACTTTGCCTAACATGCAGTCAAGCCATTTATTCAGCCAACTGACTACTCACAGTAGTGTGGCCTATAATGATTAAGAAGAGATGATGAGAAGCAGACAGACCTAACCAGGCTGCCATGTTAGATTGAAAAAATGTCAATAATCTGAAAAAGTAGCAGATCTCAATTCCACCCTGCATCATAAATCTGTGGTGCAAAATTTTTAATGATGATTGAAGAAGATTCATTTGATATAAAGTAATTCATAGCTCTTAATTAGGCCCCCGACTTCGAAAGAGTCGGTCGGGGGCATTATGTTTTCACCCCTTCCGTCCATCCGGGCGTCCTGTCGTAAACTTTTCCTTTGTCGCTTTCTAACGTGAACACTGCTCGAAGGAGGTTTATGATATTTGGTGAGGTGATTGGTCATACATGGGGGATGATGACGTGAACACCGCTTGACTGTTTATGATTTTCGTTGGGGTGAGTGGTCGTACATGGGGGACGATGCCTTTCTATTTTGAGCTCGCTCTGCCAACCAATATGGCCACCTTGGCAGCCATCTTGAAATGGTTTAGTGCACTCGCCGGAGGTTTTTGCTTTTTATCCCACCGGTATGGAATACCGTGGGATATAGTCATCGCCCTGTCCGTCCGTCCGTAATCATTCTCGTTTCCGGGACAGAACTCAAAAACTATGCCACTTAAATTCAAATTTGCTATGGAACTTACTCTTATGGTGTAGTTGTGTCTTTTGGGGGTTTCAGTTCCATGCTGCCCATAATTTAGGAAATTTTCACCAAAAGCAGCCCTAAAATGGGACTTTGTCTCGTTTCCCGGACAGAACTCAAAAACTATGCCACTTAGAAACTTCAAATTCGATATGGAACTTACCCTTATGCTGTAGTTGTGCCTTTTGGGGGTTCCAGCTCCATTCTTCCCAATATTTTTCATTTCTATACCAAAAACAGCCCAAAAATTGGACTTTGTCCCTTTTCTACAGCAGAATTCTAAAACTGCCACAAATCCACAAATTATGTGGAACCGGTGGGATATGTCGTCATCTGATGACTCTTGTTGGTTACATGAATGGTCATACATAGCAGATGATGCCTAACACTCTTTCTATACATGTTCTTCAACTGTTTCAGTCGGGGGCATATGCCACGCCTTGCGTTGCTCTTGTTTTGGGTACTATTGAGTGTCTAAATAGCCTACAGTGAAAGTGGAAACATTTTGTTTAAGCGTATTGAACGTGAAATGTAAATTGTTATGGAATTTGCGTGGAATTGCCAAATATAAAACTAGAAGTAATCTAGCAGATACTTAAAATGTCAGAAATTTGTTACGTCCCCTGTGGATGATTTTTCACTCAAATCTAGAATGCAGCTTGGTCAAACTGACACCCTGCTGATCTGCAGACGGTTTGACTTGACTGCAACATGATACTGCCATGAATGTAGTTTTGTTCAACCTGCCATCAGTATATTTTGTACTTTCACTAATAGAAACATACTCTTTACAGTGGTATGATTGTTTTTAAGGTAGACTTTGCCATTCATTGGCTGAATGCACTTGCAGTAGAGGTGTGAAGTCCCCCCCCCCCCCAATTTGTACCCTTAAGTACTAACGGGACGAAT
The DNA here is from genome assembly GCA_029721435.1 of Gymnothorax reevesii. NCBI lineage: Eukaryota > Metazoa > Chordata > Actinopteri > Anguilliformes > Muraenidae > Gymnothorax > Gymnothorax reevesii. The sequence goes on from CM056582.1 coordinate 65,913,434, forward strand.
GTCCCACAGTATTTCCTGATATCCGGTCAGGACATATGAGGCCCTGAAACCCATGCATTTGGGCTAATTTTGTATTATTACAGTCACAAAAATGGCATGTATATCCAATGTGTTACTCTAATTCGAATTACTGTATTCAGTATTGAAAGCGTCAAGGCCTCTAAATCTGAAATTTTGAGTTGTTTTAGACATGCACAGAGTTGCTATAAAATATTTATTACATGGTAAATGTATAACGGTCTGCCAAACATTACAGAAATGCATATGATGTAGAATAATCCCTGAAAATTTCAGGAATGTAGCATGAATAGTTCAAGAGTAATGACCAAAGCTTCAGTTTTTTGGTAACGCTTGTTTTTTTTAGGTGCCAAGACCCTTTTTTTGAAGCCTATCTCCAAAATCAAAGAACATAACAGGCCAAAAAAAATCTTGCACGCTAGCTCTTTAGCTCACCTGACGAAGTCAGATGAGCTTGTCATGGCCTGTTTGGTCGTCGTTGTTCATTGTCCGTAAACATCTTCTCCGTAGAAACCACTGGGCTTATGAAGCTGAAACTTGACAGGTACCTTCCTACCCATGAGGACATCAAAGTTTGTTCAAGGCATTCCGATCCGGTTTCAAACAAATTGGCCATCTGAAAGCTATTTATGCACATATTCAGCTGAAATTTCCTATTTAGTTAGTACGTGGCAAGATGCATCACATATCTAGTTTGAGTTAAACTGCTTCTTACACACCCTTGAGTGGTCAGGTGAGCTACAGGGCTCGTGGCACTATTTTTAGGACAATGACATTAATTACGTGAAGAATTGAGCAAATTCAAGCTGATCAGTCGGGAAAATTTTCCAAAATCTGTTGAACTGGCATGGAATTAAACATTTCTAAATGGGGTTCTGTGAAATGCGACACTTCATGCCAAATGTAATGAGCCGTTACTTTAAATGTAGCCCAGTTTGGCATTAACTGTCTGACCATATGTACACACACTGCAGATATCAAAGAGTTGGCTAGATGTGCTTACCTCAGTCCTGGTTTAGGTCAGGGGTGTCTAAACTTTTCCGCAAGGTGTTGGTGTGGGTGCTGGTTTTAGTGAAGACCAACATTAATACACCTGATTCTAGTTATCAAGGTCTTTGAACCCCCATATGAGTTAATCAGCGGAGTCGGGTATTTTAACACTGGGCCAAAAGGGAAACTCTGCACCCACACTGTTAATTTGTAGCTATTATTGGATACCCATGGTTTAGGTGGTATTCAGTTTGTGTTAAGAAGGAAGAGAACGATGGCTGGCAAGGTGAGTTGTCTTTCATATGTTCTGTCATATTTTTGGTGGTTGTGTTTGGATAAGACGTGATCATGTGCAACATTTACCTTTTGACAAATTGGCATGCGTTGCTCAAATTCCTCCTCCTCTTTTGATCTTAAGCCCTTAGCTCACCTGAAAATTCACTTTGCGTGGGACCTGTTACTACGATGCTGAATTAATGGGGCTGGACTACTGAAGAATGAACAGGTCACTTAGGCCTTTTCATTGAACATATTTCACACCAGTGCATTGACTTCAAAGTTATTGCAGGAATTTACTCGATGCAAGCAAAACCTACATATTCCTGACAGTCATGGACCTTCATTCCTATTATTTTCCTGTTTTGCATTTTGTTCTAGGACCACTCCTTTTTCAATGGCCATTTGTGGCATTGTGCATTGGTTTTGCAGTATCCATAAAGTTTTTAAAAAATTAAAAAAATTTTAAAAAAGTAAAAAAAACAAAGCTCCATGGAGTGCATTGTCAGCTTTTGCTTGCCAGTTAAACAAACGGTCTTTACCTTGATGTGTGCAGGTCCGTATTTATTTTTTGTTTTGGTGTTTACTGTAATTTTCAGCTGCTGAAATGTTGCGAGTGTGTGTATGTTCTAAAATCAAGGTTTCTTTTTAAACACAGCCTAAAATAAATGGGGCTACTTTCATACAATTTTTCTCTGATCCTTGGACAATAATTACTCTGAGCTACACTTTAGCAGACTTCAAGCCCTTACCATGGTGGTCATGACACGTGACGTTAAGACGAGCACTAATGAAGGCTTGGCTCTAATGTTTACATGGGGATGAACTGCAGTTGTGTTTCATAATGCATGCCATTATCAATGAAGAGGTTTATTCCCACGTTTCATAAGCGGTTATGTTATTTCATTAAACAGCCAGTCAGAATTGTATTTTCTGCCATTTCTTGGCTTTAAACCATACCTGTTCAAGGTGATGTCTATCCGTTTTCTGTTCGATCAGGCAATGTGTTCGGTATTATGCGCTTTTATACAGTAGTGTGCCTTGATGATTACAAACTTAACAAAATGAAGATTAATCCGAAACTTAATACAAAGTACTATTCAAATATTTCATGTAATATCGAATCCTATTCAACCCCCTTTTCAAAAAAAGTTGGGACGCGATGTAAAATGTAAATGACAATGCAATGATTTTCAAATCATTTGAACTTTGTACAATTTTCAAATAGTGAATTTATCAGATATTGAAACTGATTAAAAAAAATGTAATATACTCATCAAAAAAGGAAAGTCCAAGTGGGTAACAACCACTGTGACCCACGTTGGTTTTATAATTTCTATATGAAGTAGCCATTTGAAATAAAGGCTTTTTATATTTAAAGAAGAATGCCTTGGACTTTCCTTTTTTGATGTCCTTTGTTCCCCACCAAAGAGCACCTTCGTTACACCATTTGGATTTACCTTCTGAGCACACTGGACCCTCTTTTTGTTTGATGTAATATACTCGTTTTGAATTTGATGACAGCAAAATGTTTTTAAAAAGTTGGGACAGGAAAATAAAATACTGTAAAAGTTGCATGATACTTAGACCATTGGTGGAACATCTCAGAGCTAATTGGTCACACTGCCATTCAGATGCCTTTTTAAGGGAGGGCCTTGCTCCTTTCCTGAATAATATGCCAAACAGCATACTCTGCGCGCATTACAACAACATACTTCTGTAGGAAACGAGTCTGGGTGTGAAACTGGTCTGCCTGCAGTCCAAACATGTCACCCACTGACAGTATTTGGCACATTATGAAACTAAAAGTATGACAAAGGAGACTGCAAAGTATTGAACAGCTGAAATCCTGCATGGAGCGAGGATGGGAAAACATGCTCTCAAAACTACAGCAGTTTCTCTCCTTGGTTCCAGTGGTGAACATTCCCCCATGCAAAGTTTTTTTTTCATCCCCCACCCCGGGGGATATAGGTTTGACCTCCCGTCCGTCCGTCCGAGATAAAGATGACAGCTTTACTGAAACTAATACAGATACTGTAACCAAATTTGGTGTGTAGCTTCAGACCATCAAGGCCTTGATCGAGTTCGAAAATAAGAAGCGCATGACTGGCGGAGGATGTTGTAGACCATGTCGACTTGTTAAAATGTGTTGCTGACATCAAATTCAAAATGAGCCAATAAAATATCTGTCTCAACATCTGATAGTATTGTCCTTGTACTATATTCAAATAAATATAAAGTTCAAATGATTTGAAAATCATTTCATTCTGTTTTTATTTTCATTTTACAGAGGGTAACACTTTTCTTGAAATGGGGTTGTAGATTAAAATAAGCAAACCGATAAGAATACAGTATATAGTGCAAACAAAAGTAATGTCTTGTTGAGAGAGAATGTGAATATCTAGTGTGGTCACACTTTTTGCTTTGATTACAGCATTTTATCTTTCCAGCATAGTTTTCACTCCCCCCCCCCCCCATTTCCTCACTCATTAAACCATTCCATATGATTTGAAGTTCATTCCAAAGGGATTATTTTGATGCTACAACAGAATTGCTCAATCGGATTAAGGTCTGAATTTAGAGCAGGCCAAATCACAACTTTCATGTCACCAGATATTTCTTTCTGACTGAATAATTCTTGCATTGCGTAGAAGTGTGTTTCAGGTTATTATCTTGTTGAAAATTAAATCCCCAGACTGTCTCTTTCCAGATAGCAATGCGTGCCTCACAGGGATGCAAGAATTGAAGCTGTAAATTGATATAGATAATATTTTTCTTGTCTTTGTCCAGGATGGACAACACAATATTAGATGTAAGGACTCCATTACAGCTTGCTAGTTGACATAATCTGGAATGATCCAGAATGAATTCATACCATTCTTTTTTTAGTTATTGCTTATGATTTTGAGTACATATCAACTATTTTGGGTAAAGGTTGATAATCTTATCCTATTAAAAACAAACTTCATCCTTACGAATGAGAGTTCCTTTGATATATTGATCTCTGGATCAATGTTACCGGTCTCAAAAGTAAAAAAAAAAATTTTAAAGGATTTATACAACTATATAGTGCAACTTTCTACAAAAAATTTTAGGTGGGCAAGAATGGGAACCTACTGAAATGAGCAAAAGAAAAATAATATTTCTATGAAATTTTGTGATAAAATTGACAAATTCTTGAGTAAATCATCTATTACTTTTTTGTTGGGGTTTCTGGGTTTGCATTTGGTATCAAAATATGCAGAAGGTCTTACTGAAGCTAATAAACTAATAATTGAACATATTTGGATTCTGTAACATGCTCAAAAATTAACTTTTCTGAGCATTGTCTCATAAAAATAGAGCATGTACTAAGTGGGCCATAGTTCACTTCCTGTATGCAAATCAGGCATATAAAACTTGTTTACCGTGGAGTTACCAGATGTGTTTCATAATATCAAAAGCTTGTTCTGATCGGGCTGTTGGCATTTTTCCCTATACCGTGAAAGACCTCCTTTGAGGTGATGGGAGAGCATTGTCTAAACTTCATCTTTTATTTTCTTGCAACCACCTTTGGATGTTAGCCAGGAGACAATAAACTATGTAAAGAATGAGTTCACGCTGTGCTTAATCCTGTGTGGATAAAGGTAGGTCACATCCTCCAATGAGCTTAAGTGGTGACACTAGCATTGCCAAGGGAGAGTTTCTGGATTATCCAGTCTCTGCAATATTCTGTGAGGTTGAAAGTGGAGCACTGAGGCCAAGGGAAAAGGGCCAACAATACTGGTCACCAGAACCTGTCATCAACTGTAAAGACAGAGGGCTGGTTTGACCTATTGGTCTGTGAGCAATGTGATCACTGTAAAATTCTTTCGAAGTTAGTGTTGCTTGTATTTAACCACCTGTAATTGTATAAAGAGTTTTAAGAGTTATGTTGCACCCCACCCCCCCATTTCCTCTCTCTTACTCGAGATTAGTTTATTTTTAGCTGATGTTTGACCGGTAGATTGCACTGATTGGCTAATAAGTTCAGGAGGATTGGGGCTATGAGTCAACCCCTCCCCCATGTGACCCATCTCTCAAAAGCCATCTGGACCAGCCACCTAAGAAGACGGGTACAAAGCGTGAAAGTGGTCAATCTGTTTCCAGAAGTCCAATTGATAAGACGCGGGGGTTCTTTATAATACCCCTACCGACAGGTAAGTGCCCTCTTTTTCAAAAATCATATATTATGGTTACTATCTTTTATACTACATATGACTAGGAAATGGAAATGCCTAAATCTAGTAAAGGAATGAAAGGAATATGGGAAAGGTTGTCAAGGAATATATAGCATTGCTGTATGGCTTTATTCCTATCAGTCAGTTATCATCTGTGAGTTTATATTGTAACGATCCCTATTTATCATGTCATATGATGGTCAAAATTTTATAAGCTGGCACTGAAATAACTTTTTTAATGTGCAAAAATACAATACATTTCTAGTTCCATTCACTGGAGACCTTCAAACAAAGTGGCTTGAACAGCAACTGCTGAATTAACCACTCTTGACTCAGTTTAGTTGACCTGGTTTACATTTGAGGGGAAATGCAATTGCACACTCCTTGCTGCGATACGATAACTAATTTTTAAATCACCACCGCTTCGTACATGCAAACATTAACCAATTTACTAAATTATTAAATTACAATCAGAAGATCTTCAAAGTTTGATGCATGGTAAAATTTAAAATTATTTAAAATGCATGCCATTCATTGAACTTTCATGGCGGGGAAATCATTGATGAGGTCTTTATATTCCAGCTTCTGGACAAGTTGTTGTTGTTGGAAGACTACAATATGAGATTGCATGAACTGCAATTGTCTAATTAATTAGACACAAAATCTGAATCTTATCTAAATACCATCTTCAGCAGAATTTACTACATAACATTGTAATTAAAAATGGAATTTCAAGTAGTTTCGGATAATTGCCATCAATGCAATCTCATAATGGAGCCATTCTCTTTGACACAAAGCTAATCATTAATGGCTACCCAGCTAATTGGTAGCCTATTGCTCAGTAAATTAATGGTCTGATACTTAATCGGAAACTGGTTGAGAGTGAAGCTCTCACTGGTTGTAGACAGAGTTTTATTTTTACATTAGCAAACTTAACAAATGGACCTGAGTCGGCAAAACCGCATTTTAAAAAATGTTTTCTTAGGCATATCAAGCTGATCAGACACTGACACAGAAAAAATAAAAATCCAATCCAACTTCATTTATAAAGCTCTCTAAATACCGCATAGTTGGCCTGAGCGCTGTACTTGAGCACTAAGCACTGGAATTAAGAAGCTTCGAGAGACATTTTATGTCACCATTAATGGGGATAAGAAAATGCTCGTTAACTATTGCAATAATGCTAGCTGGGGGGAATGGACAGTAATTCCACCGTTTGATTCTTGCAACTGAACAAATTAACACAAAGTTGCTAATTAGGACAAGTAAATGGGAGCAGGTTTTGAGAAGTAATGCGCTTTAAGGCGAGGTGAGAGCAGGGCTATAATCCCTATGATGGCAAGTCCAGGGTTAAACATGCAAAAGCTTATTGATAATTGTATAGCACCACTTATCTCTATATGTGCAAAGTAAAGGCCAAAAATACTCAAGCAGCCCTCCTATGATGAAAATGCATAAATAATATCTGATCAGTGGGAGTGAAAATCAGTGGAGATTGACTGTGTTACACTCTACTGTGACTGCACTGCAAATATTGAGTTCAAAGAATGTCATAAATATGAATGAAATTAAAAAGAACATGTTTTACTCCCTTTCCAGGACCATCTTTATTCAGATCGAATCATGATCGTGATCTAAGAATGAAGTTTTCAGCCAGATGTTTTTGTATTTTAATGCATAATGCCTAGGACTGTGTCATCATCTAATATTAGTACAATGCACAGGCTAGTTCTGCATGTATTAGAATAATTGCCTTTATTGGGTTCAAATGCTAATTGTGTTAAAATGAGCTTTTAACAATGCCCTTGGTTCTGTCATCACAGTGAAATAAATAGTTAAAAGAAACATATTCCTTTCAGTCACATTAAATTACTACCTGCTTTGGAGTGAACAAAAATGTGGGGGCCATAATGAAGGTGTTTTAGCTCTAAGATTGGGCATGGCTACCTAATTGAAAAGCCAAGTGCTAAAAGTACTTAAAGGCCCCCTATTATGCCACCAGGTGCACAGTTAATTATAGCCATTATGTTCAAAAATATTAATTAGCCAGTTCAAAACTTTCCCTTCCTGACATCACAAAGGAAAGTGACCACCCAGAATAATGAAATCTTTTTTACCGCTTAGCTGAAATTGACCAGTTCTTCTTGTCTTTGGTTGGTTACTTCCCCATGTGATGTCAAGAGGGGTCATATTTTGAAATGGCTTGTAATAACTAATTGGCTGTGGACCTGGTGACATAATAGGGGACCCTTAAGACGCATTTCTATACACCATGAGGTAAGGATGGGAAAACATCATCTATCGTAACCCAAGTCGATTTTCTCAATTTTCTCCAAATGGCCATTTTGAGACAAAAGAACTTTTAGCACAGGGATCTTCAATTTGCAGATTTTATTGATCTATTATATATTCTGACCCTTTTTTCTCAAAATAGACATTTTGCGACTAAAAGCTATTTTGGACCAGGGTCTTCAATTGCTTTTACCATTTCTTGTTTCACATTTCACCTCCGCCTAACGCTAACTGTCAGGTAAAGATGGCGCGGGATATGGCTGACAAGGATCTCCTTAAGATGGAGCTGGACCAGCTAAAGAAGGAGGTGAAGAATGAGCGACAGCCAGTGAGTGTTTCCAATCAGTGATGCAATTTGGATGCTTTACCCAATTTAGATAATTTCTTCTTAGAAGCGATGAAACCAATGGCACAACCAAATTACATGCACCTTTCTCCTGCTCTCCCAGGTCTCAACTACAGCTAAAGAGATAACCGAGTGGGTTGAAAGCCAGTGTGCTGACGATCCCCTAATCAAAGGTGTCTCAGAGGAGGCAAACCCCTACAAGCCAGAGAAGGGTGGCTGCATAATAACTTAGCCCCGGGGGAAGGTGGAGACCCCGGGAAGTGGATGGACACATTTTGACCGAGCTATAACCAGAAAAATAGCGAAGCAACTATTAGTAATCATCAGTGTAGTAAACATTTTGTTTACTTGTTTAACTGACATAGAAACAAAAACCCAGAACAGGAAAAAAAATGAATAAGGTTAGGTCAAGATCCAGAATGATCCCAGCAAATTCTTGTCAAAGATCAGTGGACTCCAGTGTGAGAAGGGCAAAAATTTTGTCCAGTCTCAACTACCATGCATAAATGCTGAAGTGAGTGGTCTGTCCCTGCTGCAACCATACCCTCTCTATCAAAGGATCTCAACTCTCAAGCAACAGCTTCAGAGCATCTTAACACTGCCTTGTTTTCTGAATTTGAGGTGAAATGATTGTTTGCCTGCCAATAAAGTTAGTCTCGCTAACTAAAGTTTGTGTAGCGAAAGTTACTTTCTATATATTATTTATCTTTTCACCAGAGCTGGTGCAGAACAGTAGATTAATTTCCATTATACCCATCTGCATTAAAATCAGTGACATATGTAATCAATTTTTATGCACCAACTCCACCAGACAGGCATGTATTGTGACCGCTGCATTCATCCGTCCATCCATCTGTTGATAGGTCGGTCATGGTTTTGTGACTCTGACAGGGATTCATTGTTGTTGTAGTGATATCAATTTTTCACCTTTTATTACTCAAATAACATGCCATCAACAAGGCTGCCATGTGGGCGACAATGCACTCCTCCGTGTACCAAAGTACTCTGGAGTCAAATGTGAAACCATTCGCTTGACAGCTAAAGCTTGGCAGCTACTGGGTCATGCAACAGGACAATGATACCAAGCGCACCAGCAAATCTACTACAGAATGGCTGGACAGGAAAAAATTCAAGGTGTTGCAATGGCATAGACAAAGTCCAAACCTCAACCTGATTGAAACCTTAAGAGAGCTGTACATAAACTGATGCCCTCTCAAGAATCAATAAACTGAAGCAAAGTTGTGATGGAGAGTGGGCCAAAAGTCTTGATGATGTGAGAGAGTGATAAAATCATACAGAAAAGGATTACTTCAAGTTATTGCTGCTAAAGGGGGTTCCACAAACTGTTGAATCATGGGGTGTACGTAGTTTTTCATAGATGACTTCTGCATTTTGGTTTAATGAATAATGGCACAGTGGAATCTGACACGTTTTTTCACACCGGAGGTTAGATTTACCTAATTTTAAGACCTGATGAGGACCAGCTGATTTTTTTTTTTTTAAATGATGTCCCGATGTGTAAAATTATAGAACTGAAAGAGGGGGTACTTTCTCTATCTCATGACTGTATGTAATGAACAGATTTTCATAAAACTTCAGCAGAAAATAGAATCTAGACTAATGTAGAATTCATTATAACTGTTGGCGATCTGGATAATACTCTTTTGGATTCAGAACCAATAATAAGAACATATGGCGTGGCAAAGGTATGCGCTCTACCAAGTGCCCTTCTAGTTTAAATAAGCATTTGGAATTTCAATTCTACTTTTTATCTTCTGCAACACAGGAATGGAAAATGAAAAGTAAATATCTAAAGCCAGTCATAGGTGCCCATGACTTTTGCATAATACTGTATATGCAATACATGTTTGTATGTAAGGGCGAAAAATAGCTTTATAGTTTGACTTTGGTCATTTATAACCAGCGTTGCTGTGTAGTCAGACCCTGGTCATATAGCTTATTATTTGCCATCTCCGGCGAGGTTGAACCAAAACATTAAGAACATCCATCCATCCATTCTCTCTACCTGCTTCCTCCTCACTAAGGTTGCGGAGGGGAGCTGTTAGCCTATCCCAGCTGACTATGGGCGAAAGGCAGGGACCCACCACGGACAGCTCACAATCCATCGCAGGGTGCACACACCGTTCACTCCCTCACTCATAACTATGGGTAATTTAGCACCTCCAATTAGCCTGATGTGCAGGTGTTTGGACAGTGGGAGGAAACCGGAGTATCTGGTTTCAACATGAGCACTAGGAGAACATGCAAACTCCACACAGAAAGACACCAAGCCAGATTCAAACCATTAATGAGAATATACATCCAGGTGCTGCTGATTAACCCTCTATTAACCACTGTAGCATATCTGCTACATAAAGTGAAAGGGTTAACAGCCTGGACGCCCTGCTGGTTTTGTTTCTTATTGCCCAATAAACATTTGAGAATAACTTGAATGGTCCATCACTTAAATTTTTCCATTCACGTTATTACCCATGCAGCAGATCTGCTTCATTTTGGAAAGGTGGGCCAAAGGTTCAAATTTTTTTCAACTATTTTTCCAAATATTAGCCCATAATCAACATATTTGCCAAGGGAAATTATTTTTAAACAGTCGGAAAAGGTACTTGGTCAACAGAGGGTTAATGGTGCAGCAATCTGGACAGAGAATGACAATCACACTCAGCAGAGTCGATGCCCAATGGCATTCTTCGTCTCAACAAATGAACTAAATGTTTTTAAACTTCTTTTTAACAACATTCTGTTAGCGTTTAGGAACTGAAGAACAACTACTGTAGTTATGAAAGCATAAATTATTTTGTTTATTTTTGGCTGTTTATGAAACCTCATTAGCTCCAAATAGTTACTTGGCAAATGTGCCATTTTTTCAATGATGCTAATATTTTAAAGACTGATTGTTCCAGATTAACCCATCTCATGGTAAAGTGATAAGGGGCAGACAGATGAGACACAAAGAAATCATGAGATCATGTGTTTTGACTGTATTTATTTACCATGAGAGAATTAGGTTTGGATGCTCTTGAGATGTTATTTCACCGAAACAACCCCTTTGCTTGTAAACACCCAATAGGTTCAAGGTTTTTTTGCCATCTAAAAATGACTTTTATTTTCTTTTTTTTTTTTTAAACTATACTAGAATTGGAATTGTGAACTGATAAAAACTGGAAATGGTCAGTAGAACCTGACTGGAATCACAAAATCCATAATTCAAATTATACTCAACCACGCGACTGTTTTAGGATCCACACACCAGCCTCTCACATACAGACAGTGCACTCTCAGGCCAGGCTCTTAAGATCATTCCCACAAACGCATCCTTTGCTTCTGAGCAGTTGATCTTATTAGCTCAAATGTGCTTTTTAAAATCCTCTTCAGTCCTTAATCCATGTCCTTTTTCTTTCCTGCTCAGCCACATTGGATGACAAGGCAATAGTGATTATTTGAGTTGAAAACTAGATAATAAATTTAGGAATTTGGACTCAGTTTTGACTTATTTCCTAAATATCTCACATCAGTGGCAGCTAAGGTAATAGAACTGAGTGCTTTCAGTGAAAGACAACCTTCCTCTGAGGTGACCTGTAAATGAAAGAACTGCCCCTTCAGTGTTACAAAATATGGCTTTTTCAGACTCAGTTGAGTAATATGTATATTTTTGAAGGGGTCGAGATCTGAACCTCTCAAGAATTGGTCCAGTTGAGATGGAATGACCCTTATACAGCACAATTCATGCCTGAGATGCAACTCATTGTTCCAAACATGAAATCAGTTGAATTACAGGACATTGCATTTCATGTGTTTTAATATGTATTCAATATTAAACAGGAGAACAGACTTAAAAAAAAGGCTAAATAAGCACATCACGATATCACGATCACGAAATCCACCCATTTCCAGTTCACGGCGACATCAGATGTCCAATAGCTTTTAAACGGCAAGAGATATATATAGAAAAAGTGGTCATTGAAAATCCAAATTGTATGCTTTCCTGCGAGTGTTCTGACAACCAACTGCAGAAAACACTGGTAATTTTATACAGAATCATCCACCAATACAAATCATCCACCAATAACAAATGCTCTGCTATATAACTGAACAAACATAACTGTAGAGTTACGTAACCTATTGCATCTAACAATGATGCCAGCTTGGCTAACCACATAAGCTAAAACAAAAATTACTTCACTAAACATGTTAACAGTGTGTAATCATCAAATTTGAGGCAAACTTCTCAGATCCCAGAGCTAAAAAAGGAGCAACATTCAGCTACTAACAAATATATACTGTTGCTCATGAAGTTGAAATAAAATATTTTTTTACCTCTTCATAATATGATTGGGACAATGTGATTTATTCTTGATAGATTAAGTCTCTGAATACAAAATTATTCCGACATTATGGGCAACAGTGTATCATGAATACGAAGGACAACTCACATTTCACTCAGGCATATTTTTCTGTGGAAAACAAATTCACAATGAGCAAAAAAAAAAAAAAAATGTATCGTAATCTAATCTCCCGTTGCTAGGCAACCAAACAAAGAAAGGGAGGGTGAGCTCTAGCTGATGTATTAACAAATTCAAGCTGACAAAAAAGATCAAAATGTGTGGACATTTAGTACAAATGAGTTGAGTCTGTACCGACTTAGCTTAATCTATGGTCATTTGATGCCAATGCCACATGACTGTCAAAGCCTTCTTCAGCTTCTTATTGGCTAAACCTTTTTGAGAGATGAAAAGATATCTATTCCAACCCTCACCTATGGTCACGAACCTTGGGTAGTGACCAAAATAACCAAAACAACAAGATTGTGAATACAAGTGCCTGAATTGAGCTTTTTTCGCATGGTGGCTGGACTGACCTTTAGGAATAGGTTGAGGTGATTGGAAATTGGGGAGCAGCTTCCAGTAGAACCACTGCTCTTCCATGCTGAGAGGAGTCAGTTGAGGTGGTTCAGGCATCTAATCCGGATGCCTCCTGGACGCCTCCCGTTACAGGTTTTCCAGGCAAATTCAACTGGGGGGAGGCCCCGAGGCAGACCCAGGACACGCTGGAGGGATTATATCTCCCAGCTGGCCTGGGAATGGCTTGGGATCCCCCAGGAAGAGTCGATGGAAGTAGCTGGGGAGGGGATGTCTGGGTCACTCTACTTAGTTAGCTACCCCTGCGACCCGGCCCGGGTTTGGTGAAAGAAAATTGATGAATAGAAGAAAAGATAGTGACTGCCAGTTCGTCTTTGTTTGGTAGTATTTTTATAATTTGAAGCGTTGAACAACTTTTCAGAAAATTTGCAATAAGCATCTGCATAGTCAAATCTATGCAAACCTGTTTTTTAACGAGCAAGCGAAAGTCTCTGACCTAAAGCTTTTTAATTAAAAAAGATTTTAGATACAGCTGAGGAGACTCGAATCCATTTCAGAGGAGGTGCTCCCGGAGAACCACTGCGGCGTTAGGGCTGGAAGAGCAACCACTGACAGGATTTTCACTCTCTGAGGGAACCCCAGGGGACGGCAGCTGAACAGCAGCGGATGACTTTTCAAAGGTGCCTGATATGGTGGGCAGGGGAACACAATGAGCAGCACTCTGCACAAATTTTAGGCACTGATCTTATCTTATGATGAAACAACAAGCTAGTACTAATTACAGTAAATCCGACAAGTGAAGCAATGGACCGTTTTTATGCATGAACAGCTGCTTCATTTTTATTGAACATTTAATTCAAAATCAATATGTCTTTCCAGTTACAGTGATGTCGGTAAGTACTTGAACGAGGGAAAGAAATATTGAAGCATGTAAAAGAGCTATCATTCCAACGAATTCTTGACTGTCTGTCATTCTTGACTATGAATTTGAGTGCATTAACGTGTATATAACAGTGTATAAATTAAAGCTTTTTAAAGGTTGGTTATCAAGTACCTTAGACGTTACTTTTATATGACAGTTACTCATGAACATCTACAGACCTTGTTTATGATTTAATCAAAACGTGCTTCCCTATGACAGCAGTGTATACCAGCACCATGTACAAAAGTATAAACCAAAACCAAAGCACGACAGCATTCTGGCACAGAGGAACCACACTGTTTAAAAATCATTACTTCAACGTTGCTTTAAAAATTGGCACAGCACTGTTTCGTTAGGTTCTTTGAATAAAGATTCTTGATATTTTGAGTACCACAGAAACTTGGTCCAGGGTAAACTGCAAGGAATATCTTCAATTTTTAAAATCTAAGCTAAATTATCTAGATGGAGAGACTGCGCTCAAGGTAAGCAGACACATGGCTTCATTTCATTTCTGAAACCTTTAACCCAGGTTCAAGGCATTTAGTTTGTGTAACTGGGCACAAATGAGCAGTGAAGAGATGTTCTGGATCCACTGGTTTTGCGAGACAGAGAAAAGAAAATGGATGGCCTAGTGTGACCCCATTTTAGAGAACGTTCGGACACTGTAAACTGAAAATGACGAGAGGCCTTTCGGCCTAGAGAGCTCTGCTGAGGATGAGTAAAATGTCCATGTCATAACTTAATTTCAGAAATTCTTGAAAACTACTGCAATATGAACACATATGACACATTTGGTAACCAGAATATACAGTGAACCAGTTTGGTGTCTCAATTTATGTAGTATAACAATAGAACCAAATTGCAAATTGCAATCATTTCAATCATCTTACCACCAAGCAACACAAACAACCAACAAATACCCTGCCCCTCCAGTACATCACAAATGTAGCAGTCACAATCCTTCTAACACTGTCATAGGACAATATGGCGCAGAACAATTAATCCAGAACAATGATCTGGAACAACATGATGCAGAATAACATGACCCAGAACAATATGATCATTTCAGTCATCCTCAGCGTATCTCTCTAGGCCAACAGGCCTCTTGTTGAAATATTAATGAAAGACTGAAATAATGAGCACAAACACTGATTTTCTAAGTCTAAAAGGCTGAGTTTCTCAAAAGAATTTCCTAATTTTTGCAGGGGATCATCAGAACATCATAAGGAAGGCTCACAACAAATTCAAAAGGAATTCAAACAGTTTTTGAGATTCAAATTTGAAGTGTAAGTAGACAGCGGACAGACAGACAAACAGATGGACGCCAGACAACTCAGCACTCGAAAATCTCCGCTGACTGCTGACTATCACCACAGCAAAGCTAAAAACATAATGCAATATGTTGCAAATTACATTTGGTTGAAAATGGTACAAGGACAAAATATGAGATGTAGAAACTGAGAAATGTTGTTCCTTTTTTGATAATTTTGAATTTGATGCCAGAAAAAGCTTCAAAAAAGTTTCCGCAACGGACAGTTAACCACCGTGCTGCATCACCTCTTCTTTCAACAATTTTTTGTTTTAGATTGTATTTGTTCCTCTGACATGGATGCAATGAAACACCAGTGTTATAGGAGAGTATTGTCTTTAAACTGCCCGGTTTTTCTTGTTTATTTTTGTATGCCATGAAGCAGTAATATGTCCTCTTCTGATTTCCTGAAAAAGTTGTATAAAATTTATGAATATAAGCTTAACAGCACATTTACCAAACCCATGTCATTTGTTATTAGCTGTGCAGCCTCTAGCTGTGCAGCCTCAGGCTCTGCGGCTCTTGAAATAGCCCGAGGGAGAGGGGGTCCACTAGGTGCTAATTAGTGCCAGGCTTTGGTCTAGTGCCTGGCTCTCAGGCTTTGGTTAGAACTTGGCTCCAGAGCTGAATGAATTAAGTGCAGAGCTGCCTGAGGGCCTGAAGATTACAGCCATTCAGTACTGAACTTGGGCCCTCTACCTTGCGCACAGAGCTTTCTTTGGATTCTCTGAAACTTAATATTTTGAACAGGATGAAATCCACATATTCTTTGCCGTTATGTTGAGAAACTTCATTCTCAAATTGATTATTTGCCAATGAAGTCTTTCTCAGAGTGTTAAAGCCATCTCCATCTGCAGTAATGAAAGACTTTATTTACCCAATCATTCTACAGACCTGTAGCCAATTTCCCTGATTAGCTGTGAGATGTTCCAGCTGGTGTAGCATCATACAACTTTTTTAACCTTTTGTTGCCCCTCCCAACTTCTTTGAAACGTGTTGCTGGCATCAAATTCCAGCTGAGCAAATTTTTTTAAAAATCAAGGAAATTTCTCAGTTTCAATATTTGATGTGTCTTCTTTGGACAACTTTCAATTAAATATAGGGTATAAAGGATTTGCAAATCATTGCATTGTTTTTATTTACATTTTACACAGCATCCCAAATTTTTTGGAAATGGGGAAGTACAAACAGCCTGAGAGACAGGTTTTGCAAGACCTACTGAGCAAAATATTTATTTTTCACCATGGATGATAGCGTTGTCAAAAATCATCACTCTTTCAGAAAAGCCAATGGAAAAAAATGTGACACATTTTGTGTAAAAGGCCAATCATAAATAATAAATTAGCAGGATCATTTGGGGCACTCAATGCTCTTCTCTCATTCAAACAAAAGCAGTTATGTGGCTGAACAGATAACGAGGTGGTGGTGGGGGGTAAACAATCCTTAAAAGTGAAGATTAGTCTCATATTTTTACCATCATTTTTCCTCGCTAATGATCAATTAACTCCATAAACATTCAATCCTCTCAGGCGAAGCAGATGCAATTTTTTCTAAGTCAGACAAAAATTTGCATCATTTCAGCACAATACTGTATACATTTCAATTTTCGTTTTCATTTAAAGGTCCCATATTATGCTGTATTTAGTCGTTTAAAATCTGTCCAATGGGTCTTGAAAATAATGTTAAATATTCAGTTAGAAAAAAAAAAAAAACCACACAAATTGAGGCCTTATAAGACCTCTTCTCTCACTCGTCTGTGCCTGCCTGAAATATGAGCGGTTTTGAGTGGGCGGGAAGGCTATGTTAATAAGGCGCTGCTCTGATTGGCTGCCTGGCTACTTCGATTCCGGAGGAGGTTGCAGACCCAGGATATCAAGATGGCAAGTATTTCAGGACAGCTCTCTGCGGAATCTATTGCTGTAAGACCGTATTTGTTTGATCCCGCAATCCGACCCCGAAAGGGAGGAAGAAGCAATTGAAGTATTGCAGTAACGTTTACAGCAGGATGTCAATGAGTGGCAAGTTCAAAGTTTAGTGTTTTTCTCGTACCGTCTTGCCTTGCATGCATATGGTTGTAGCTGTACCGTTATATAGTCAAATTATATACCCACTTATATATCCGGAAGAAACTTTGCTAAATTCTCCTGTTAACCATTTCTACCAAATTGAAACACAATTCCGACACCAAGCTACTAAATTAGTTCGCAGCAAAGACACAAATGGTATAAGTGTTGCTTAAGTCGAGCTAGCGAATCGATAACTTCTACCAGAAAAAAAAAAAATCAAAAAATCAAATCCGACCTCCAGTTTTTTTTTCGGCTATTTATTAGACAGACAAGACAGACAGAAGTGGAGGGACTTTGTTGCTGCCCTATGCGCCAGCCAGCATAATGGGGATAAGTAAGTAAGTTATTGGCCAGAACGATTTTCAAAGGTGGATGAAATTCCACACCGAGGCAATGCTGAGAAATCGTTTGTTATACCATACTCGTTATAGTGCATTTTGGGATAGCCTACACCATGGCAAAGGACCCCGCTGACCCTGGTCATGGATAAGTAAAATGATCGTTTCACAGCAGCAGTAAACCCAAACACGTACCCTAAGCTCTGCAAAGCCTACGTCTAGTATAACTGTAGCCTTAACAGCCCAACTTTGCAGACACGCACAATACCTCTGCGGTTAGTCTCAACTGTAGCAGCTACCGGCAGGCAATATTATGATTAAACTACCACCTTGATGCTGACCAAAGTAACACAAGCATACCAATCTGAATTACTGCATATAAGTTAACCAGGAGCATTTTTTTCAGTAGCATGGAACGCAAACTAACGTGGTAGTAACTGAGCGGTCATAACAACGACAGAGACAAACGTTACCCTGCAATACACGTTTTACATACAGTAAGTTCCGTTACTGTGAACAGTTTTACCAAGCGTCCAAATTACAAACAAGTATAAAAAGTTAGCTTAAAATGAGATTTCTGTTCACACACCTTCTGTTGAATGTCTCCTGCTATTATTTACTCATGTATATTTAGGACACAAACATTAACAGTAACTTAGCTACATTAGCTGCAGTGCTACAGCCAAGCTATCATATTAAGTAGGCTTATGCAATAAAGCAACACAAAATGGTAAAACTTACAGCTTCTGAGTCTTGTCCTTTAGTCATGCAGAGTTTGTACCGATCCAGGCTTTATCTTCAGAGATATTACAAAGCCTGTGTTTGAGGACAGTTGTTACTGCCAACTATCCTTAGCAGTCCTGCTAGCCACCCGTAACACATTAGCTTCACTCACTTTATTTGCAGTTATATAGTTACATAAAGCTCGTGGCTCCAAATCTTGATCGATGCAACTGCTCCAGGTTTGAGAAGCAGCTGAGATGCAAATCCAGCGTTGAATTATCCTTTAGTGACAAAGCTGTCTTTGGTGAAATGCCAAGCACAAATAGCTAATGTTCCCTTTGAGTGTGGCTGTTAGCCGCTGTCAAACAAAAAAGCTGATTTCTGGTGACATCGTCTTTTGGAAGAGAAAATAGCTGTGCTGTTTTTTTCACATCCAAAAGAAACATGTATTAACTTTAGGAAACATACTGATAAATCCACATGTTAAATGATATGTGCTTGTTTTTGTCTGATAGAATAGATTCCAAGGGGGGCAGGTCCAGTGCAGTGATTGGCTCTGGCCAGGTCTTTCCTGATTGGACGCAACAACCTGACGTCAGGTTTTGCTCAAATCTCGTGAAAATCTCGGGACGAACTGTTCAAAAAGAAAACCACGTTCTCGGATAACGGCAAAACCCGTTATCTTAGGTTTAGAATTTTTGCAAAGGTTGAGTATGGACATCCAACATTATAACATTACTTGTATGTATTAGAAAAAGGATCAGCATAATAGAGGACCTTTAAACAATGATAAGGATGAGACACACATTTGATTGCCTGTTTTGATGTGCCACAATTTAAAGCAGAAGATCAAGATTAGTTTATCTTTTTTTTTGTAAAGCAGAACCTCCTAAGGCAAGAAAATAAAACGTGTTTTACTGACAATGGTTTATTTGTATCATCGAAAACGATGTTAATCAAGGAGAAGGATTGGAAATATATACTGACCAAAAAAAGAAATGCAATTTTCTACTTCTTGATTTTATCGAGTGTAACTGTTATTCATCAACACTTCATTGGTATCAAATGAAAGAGGGAATCTCAGACAATAGATATAACAGAAAATCGGGCTGGAATATCGCCATGTTGGCTTTTATTTAACAAGGTGAAGTTTGACATTACAAAACACAAATGACACTATCAGCATCTCGCATGTCCCCCGTACGGCGGTACACCTGCGTCTCATAGACATCACCAGACGTCTGATTGTTGCTTGTGGAACGTTGTTCCACTCTTTGGTCAGTGCTCGTCTTAGCTGTCGTACTGTAGCTGGCGGTAGTTGACGCCTCCGGATTGCACTCTCCAGAAAGCCCCACAAGTGTTCTATAGGCGAAGGATCTGGAGAAAATGCAGGGCAGAGAAGGATTTGCAAGTTTTTGGCCCAAAGGAACTCCATACAGATACGTGCCACGTGCGGACGCGTGTTGTCCTGTTGGAAAGTCAGTTGGTGATGTCGGACAAATGAAAGGACGAATGGATGGATAATTTCATCATGGTAATGGACGGCGTTGTGGTTTCTTTCAATAAAATGAAGTTTGATTCGGTGTGTAGCAGACGGTCAGCTGTGATATGACGGTCAGACGCTGGAGTCATAACATGTGGCCTACTCGATCTGTGGCGATCGGCCGTGTGTCCAGAGGCATTAAAAAAGGTTCTGAAGCAACAAATTGTCGCAGAACGCACACTGAATTGACTGGCAATTCTATCTACCCGACTTCTGGCCTGTAGCATCCCAAACGCGCGTTCTCGTTGAACTTCCGTTCGTCATGGCCTTATAACTCGTTTGATTTTCACTCATTTTCCGTAAGACTTTTATAGGCCCCATTTTCTACGAGGAACTCAAAACAAAAATGGTTGTGTTTGGACAAGGGTAGTACTCAAACCCAAGCAGTGCCAATTGTTTGGTTCCGGACAAATGGCGGCACCAGAATATGCACTGTGACCGTGAAAATTTGTATGGTAGAAGTTCTCACCTCCAGAAATAACTCCGAACAAAAGCATCTTTTTCAATGGGTTTGTTGAAATTTGGCATCGGATTACGTAATTGCGTTTCTTTTTTTGGTCAGTATATGAAGACTAATCATCAGTGCAAATAAATTCTTTTTGTCTACCCCTATTCAGTTCAGCAGGTGCAATGGAACACAAGCATAAAGTTATTCTTTTAAATTCACTAATTACTCACTATTGCTGGAGCTAACTAGTGTGGGCAGAAATTGACCAGTCCACTACAGCCAAAAAGAAAAAAAAAAAAAGTAATTCTACAAAACATGTCCTTCAGAATGAACACTTTTTTTTTTTTTTTAACTCTGCTCATTTCATCCAATGCCCGAGGCAACTTTTAAAGATGTTAAAAAAAAAAAAAAAACTGGTCTCGTCTCATTGCATAAAGCATCAACGAACTGTACAATATTGTTTTGCATTATTCCTTCCCAGAACACGTCCTGCAAATCTCATTCAGTTGAAATTCTGTTCCGCCACCACAATTAAATTTCACCTATTTATTAATTTGTCAATGCAATTACATGCAGTTTTTTTTTTAGTTAGGCCCCATTCGAATGATTCAATGTGAAATTCTGAAGTTAATCTGGAGAAAGATATGCTCAAGAACATGGCAAAGGATCAGTTTCTGGCATTTAATGTATAAGATTCTGGCAGGTATAGCAGATAGAGGAGCAGCAGTTTACACAACACTACTGTAAACAGTAAATTCATGAAATTATAAAGAAGTGATTGATATGACATACAGTATTTAAGAGCAGGATATAATTTAATATGGACACAGAAGCAGCACATGAGAATACAGGAAATGATAGTAACTACAAGAGCTTTCCCAAAGATATTCCAATCATTTTAACATTGGGTTTGTCAGGAAAATCTACATCATCAAGACATTAAAGGTATACAGAGTAAGATTCTCCTTGGGGGGGGGGGGGGGGGGAGGAAAAAAAAAAAAAAAACAATGCACAGACTCTTACAAAACTAATGCCTCACAACCATCACTTATGACCCACTAGAAGTAAGTGGCGGTGTTTGTATCCAAAAACCCAGCAGTCTGCCCGTATTTTCATACTTCTCTATGTACAGGATGCTTCTGGTGTCATTGAGGTTGGGGAGGAGGGGCCAACTTCCAATGTTGTGTTTACAAACTGCAGCTGAAAAATCCTACTCCGTATACCTTTAAGGTACGGCTTTCCTTTCATTTTTTTGTTGTAAGCACTTTATGATGCCTCCAATGACGCAACATAAACATGATTATGTAATAATCATTAAAAGTATTATGATGTGTCATTTCCCTACTTCTTATTGCAAGAAGCATACAACAACATACCACATCACGTGCACTATATGCCTATTTGCTGTGATTGACTGCCAAGGATGAATATTGATGTAATGTTTATTAAGTACCCATTATGTTTAATATAAACATAACACAGCACCATCATACAAATTGGCATAATATTTACTTTGCTGAAGCTTTTATCAAAAATAGCATGTGACTGATTTAGACTCTGTGGCTTCCAATTCTCCTCCAGCAATGTGGGGTAGGGCGCAAACAAAAAAAAAAAAATCCTTTGTTTTCGGTAACCCAACTGAAAACTAAAAAAATCCAACCCAAGTTTATAGACCACTGTTCATAAATAAAACTGATGAAAACCAATCCAAGCCTATCCCTCCTAGTGCTGCATCTGGATTTTGAAGAACGTACTTTAGCAGCACCAAATCCGCTAAATTGAAATAAAACTGAGAATGTGCCATCCCATCCAGAATAAGTTTTTTCTCTGCTTCTGACAAAACTAAATTAATTAAATGCATTTCTTATGCTTTACTGTACATGGTATGATATAACTCACCAAGACTGGTGATATCTGAAAGATGTTACCAATCGTACCAAAAGTGAATCCCGAAATGCAAGTAACCAGTCATCCGCACTGAGTGACAGGCTGTGATTAATCCACTATCATGGATTGTCCCAATCACTGTCAGCCATTTTTTACCCAAGAAAGGAGGCACACAGTGGTCAGCATGCGATAACTTTCTGATCTAGCACTTAAAAATGAAAAGGAGGCAACAAAGTAGCATTTGTTTTATGGCAGTATACACCGAAAAAGCACAGAAATGAGAGCACGGAGACAAGTGACCGGCGTTACGCCACGGTACCCACTCAATCTGCCTCTAATGATGCACATCCAAAAGGCGCAAATAGACATTGAAACCGAACTGTCTGAAGTTCTCTGAACTACCCTGCCCCGTTTGAATAAGAAACAGTGCTGCTTTCAATCACTTCGATGGAAAGTGGGGCACGAATGGCTGATGATTAACAAGGATACAGCATCCTCCTGACAAAATTCCCTTTAGAGAGAAATTTTGTGGCAACTTGCAACTTTGTTAAAATTATGACTGTCAAGCTGTGTTTTCAATGATAACTTGATCCTGAAAATCAAAGTGAAAAGCTACACGAACAAATTCCCTGTGATTAGTTTTTAACAGTCTTATCTGCTCAAAGCATCTCAGCAACATTATCTTAAATTTGTTTTCCTCATTCTGATCAGCCAGGGAGTACTTGTGCTGTGTTTTTAAACCATGCTTGGCGTTCTGATTTTCTTTTCAGTCTTAAAGTCAACTGCATGGTAAAAGCTGCGTGTGAGCTTTAGACCAAGATGGATCCACATCAGCTTCTAGTGTTTTGCATTTAATGTTAAATAATTAGTTGTGCTAACATTAGACAACATGCAATAAGTGAAATCTACTCTACACAATATACTGCCACTGTGGTAGAGGAAACTGATCTAACATAATTATACATGTGCGCCCCCCCCAAAACGAGTTACGGGGGTGTACTGGAATGCCCCAGTCTGTACTTCCATCTGTCCATGGACGCAATTTTGTCCAGAGCTTTTTTCCTAAATCACATGATGCATGGCATGCAGCAATCTGATATATATTAATGAAGATTTTTGCAATTTTTCAACTAAACAAGTATTGGGGGCAAATTTTTCTACAGCTTTACTCACACAATATCTGTTAGAATGTTTCCAAACTTGGCATTTATTATTATCACAATGAGAACCTGTGGACCTGCAGTTTTGGAATTGATGTGAATCAATTTCATAGAGATTTTGTAATTTTTTGAAATAGAAAATTATGTATTGGGGATATCATTTGAGTGCACAGTATTAAGTATGGAAATGGCAACTTCAGTTGAATGCCACACTAAAAATTTCATTAAAACTATTCCTTAGTCCCATCTGGGACAGGCACATTCTCTAGTTTTAATTCTGTTTAGGTCGGTCATTTTCCATGATAGATCTTGGAAAGGATCAGAGCAAGGATTGATTACAATTCAAAACTTCTTTACCCACCAACCCTTCCCCACATTCCTGACGTTACCGGAAATACTGAGATTTTTTTTTGTTCGGGCTAAGGGTATGCTAAAGGCGTTACTCAAAGGCTCAACAGCTGTACTGACCTCAATATGGCTACACTTCGTCTTGAACAAACGATCTCCTGAGTCCCATGCAAATATCCCATCTAGTAGGGTACAGGGTGCCACAGGGCTCAGTGGAATGACAAATTGGAGAAGTAGGACTTTGCCAGAAGCCTGCTTTTATGAATGCAAGTTAACTCTCATTCTCTGTTTGTGGTCTAGCAAGTGAGATGTTCAGGGGAAGATAGGCTTCCCTGTGCTTCCTTAATGTGATGGAGGAGAATGCAACAATGGAACAGGCAGTCAGAAATCCAACTTGTAATTCAACATCGAGTCACAAGAATGGACAATTCAGTTGTAAAATAACAAGGCTTTTTCAAAATAAAGGGGCAAATGAAAACAAAGAATTTAAAATAATTAAATAGATACAGGGGGTTTACAGATTTTGAATTAATATGTATTTGTGAAATGAGTATTAAAAACTGTTCATTATGAAAACCTGCTTTGGGGCTCTTAGTATAATTGCTAACATTATTACTTTTCTTCAACAAAAAAATAGCTCACCTGTATGAAACACTGCACTGCATAATTCCTTATCAACAAAATGACTGAAGTTTAGGTCAATTTAATGCGATAATTGTGAAAACTGGGGACAAGTGGGCAATAATTGCAATTCATATTGTATAAAAATTCTGCCTCAAAGGAAATATAAAGCATGAAAAAAAAAGTACATGGACACACAGTCATGCACATACATACACCACCACTAAAACTGTTCCTTTAACCTTTGGCCAGCTCAACCAAAAAGAACCTGAAGCAAAAAAATAAAGGTCATTAAAGCAATTCCAACTTTCTCTAGATCTTAGTAAGACAAAGGAAGAAAGGATGGCAGCAAGACTGACAGGGAAAGTTAATTCCTTCTGAACTCAAGGAGTTCCAGCACACGTAAGTGCACCACAGCACTATCGCTGTCCTTTGCTAGGCTAGACTTTCCTAACTTTGCAACACTGCAGCTGTGTCCGTTGGGCCGCACTGGCCTATGTAGATAAAAAACTGCAGAAAACAATAAGGCAATGAAGAATGCTGGAGCAATTCAAGCCTGAGGGGTTGATCAGAAGGACCCACCAAGTCTGCCTCACGGTGAATAGACGGAGTGCTTTCTTAAGAATACACTCTCATGGGACACCACCTCTTCCGCACAGGGACCCCTTAACAGAGCGCTGAACATCACGATTGTGGGCACACACGGCTTTGCACACACCATGTTCAGGGATAAAGAACACTGCCCTCACAAATTCTTTGTGTTTATGTGTGTTTTGTAATGTTTGGTGAGGTGGTCACTCCTCATGAAGCGCTTCTGGCACTGTGAGCATTCAAAGCGCTTGTCTCCTGCGGGGGAAAAAAAAAAAGAGGAAAAAATTAGCTCATACCTCCTGGTATTAATTCGGAGAGCAGCATTGGTTTTAGAGCTACAGTACCAATAGAACGTTTGGACATACCCATATTTTTCTTATACTACATGCTCAATAAAGAAATAAGCACTCATTATTTTGGAAATCCATAATACATTATTTTAAATCCATCAAACTAACCAGCACTTGTTGTCGTATTTGCTGAGCACACTCACATTTTTTTCTGTGTAAGTGCCGTCTAATAGCTATAATGGGTCATTCCATGTCAAACCATACAGACTTGAGAAATATTCCAAGTCAGCTCCTCAAAAATATTTTAAAAAATTCACAAGTAAATAGTCACAGAAAATAAAAAAATGCCAACTTTTAGGCCAGTATCTAAAATAGATTTCAACTTAAAGTAGCCATTCAAAATTTGAATAATATTTTAACTTTTTTGGGGAACCCATTTTCAGCCAACTTTGGCAACTTGTTGCTCCAAATTGATTGCTTATACAAGGCTGAAATTGATTCATCCCCTAGAATCGGAAAATGGCCTTAGCTTCTATGAATCTTGATCCTCTTTTGTACGGTAAAGCCTCAAAATCGCCCAAAAACGACACAAAACATGTTTTAACAAGTGTAGAAGCTAGCAGAGCTCACATACCCCCGCTTTATGTTTGAACGAATCCGTACAACAGACACACGGACAGACGGACGGACGCGCAGAGCGCTATATACCCCCAACTACGTCGTAGCGGGGGTATAAAAATTCTGAAAAAAGTAAGCTGAACATCATTCTAATTTTGTCAGACATTGTTCACATTTATAAGATTGACCAGTAAAAATTTCAGAGAGATGAATAACTGGTGACACGGTAATTTTTTTTCCCCAAAAAAGGGCATTTTGGGGCAAAAATAGAAAAATTTACGAGGAAATGATTTCATTAAAAAACTTGAACAAACGATATTAATGGATTACAACATTTTTACAGAGATACACCATAAAATAATTAAAAAAAAAAATTAATTCTAGCCTTCTATCTTACTTAACTGCTGAGTTACAGGTCATAAGATGTGTTGTTTTTGGGTGGTTCGTGTATTCGGCTGATTTTGAGGCTTTGCGATACAAAAGTGGATCAAGATACACAGAATCTACGGCCATTTTCAGATTCTAGGGGATCAATATGAGCAGTATGCCCAATTTCAGCCTCGTATAAGCAACCAATTTGGAGAAATAAGTTGCCAATGCTGGCTAAAAATGGGTTCGCCAAAAAACTAAATATTATTCAAATTTCAAAGGGCTATAACTTGAAAACTACTTGAGATACTGGCGTTATATTTGGCATTTTTTCATTTTGTGTGAATATTTACTTGGAAAATTTTTTTCAAAAAATTTTGAGGAGGTGACCTGGCACACCCTGGATGATTTGACGGGGAATGACCCAAATGAGATTGCTGCTGCGCAGCCCTGTCTAAGTTCCCTTAGATGTGCTGTACTTGCGGTTTGATTTTCACCGATTTTTTTGCCCAGTAAGTCCCAAAACAGCTTGAATTAAATTTGCCAGTTGAGAATGGAAAGAGCTTGCTTGTCCGTTTACTTTGCAAAATATGGCTTCTTTGAGAATTCCAAAACTTTGAACTCTATTCAAAGTAAATAATGCATCTATTCAAACAAGTAAATTATTCCCTTCATATTTCTGACTGTTTACCTCTCACAAGATTCCATTTGAGATTATACAGAGAGGTTAAGCCATTTAAATTTCTGTGCTGTGACATTAGCAAAGTGTGCCCAAACTTTTGACTGGTGCTGTGCAAGTGCTAAAACCTATATGCATTCGAGACCACTCTTTACATGGTATTCAAGGAACTCTAAGCATTCCTAGGAAATTCTATGCCCCTTTCACATGATAATAACATGCACTTGCGGCTGATATGTTGGTTGCACATTCAGGATGTGCATCTGCCTTTTCACCATATTCCAATGGCTAATGCACCGAGGAGACTATGGAAGCTATTCGAGTAAAGTGAAGTTATTGTTAAGTCTGCAATGACTTTTTAATGACTGGGCAGCAAGGAAGTAAATGGAGATTAAGGGATAATGAGGCAAAGCATTTAATTGGGGGGGGGTCTGGACAGGCCTCTTCCAGCTATTCATGATTTGAACATAAAATCGGCATTATTATGGGGGCTGACGGATGCTTTAGGAGGACTAACGACCCCCTAAAATAGGCCTGGCTACCCTCCTGTAGAGCAGCTTATCCTGTTCAAAGTAGCTATGCGAAGACGTGTATACTGCAAAAACACTCAGACTGCGGCAGTTCATACTGCATTCAAGATGTCCCAAGAAATAATCTCAAGTCCCAGTCGGTAAAGCGCTGTCAAATGTGAACTACCACTTTGCTGAGAGACTCTTCGTGACATGAAGGCACAATAGCTGACAAAACCGTAAGAGGCTATTTTTCCAAATATTTTGCTGATAAAACAGAATCAAGTCAGACCTGCACTTTCAGGAGCAAAGTTAACGCATACCAATTGTAGCCAAATGCGAAATGTAATGGTGACGCGGAGAGATGAGCAGGATAGAAAACCAGAGCAACGCAGAGCGTGACATATGCCCCCGCCTGTATGTTGATCAAGGGCATACTGAGATGGCTGCTGTGGCGGCCATATTAGATATCGCACCACGCTGGTTTTCGAAAGGAACCTTCCTCTAGCCACTCCCAATACGCCATTAAGAAATGGCATCAATCCAACTAAGGATTCTATAGTTATCCCACGGAAACAAAAAGTTAACGGACGACGGACGGACATGGTGTCGACATAATGCCCCTTTTCCTCTTAGGAGGGCGGGGGCATAATTATGCCGGCCCGCACCAAGACATTGTCAGAT
Organism: Gymnothorax reevesii; assembly: GCA_029721435.1. Lineage (NCBI taxonomy): Eukaryota > Metazoa > Chordata > Actinopteri > Anguilliformes > Muraenidae > Gymnothorax > Gymnothorax reevesii. Next base: position 65,941,537 of record CM056582.1, read on the forward strand.
GTCCTGTATACGGTCAAGGTTTTCCATACACCTCGTCTTATGCCTCTCTTCCACTACATCTGGCGTCCGATAGAACATTGCTTGCCGATGGGTTGGCCATTTCGCTGATGGCCAGTATGGTAGCTTACTCCAAGGATCATCTGACAGTGAAATCTCTCAATATCAGCAGTAGGAGTTCACACTCCTGCTGCAAAATATGGTGAGTGCAGACTCTCTAATTCCATCTTCCACGGAAACCCTTTTCTCTTTGCTCACTTCAGACCCTCGTCCAACAACTCCACAAGAGGGAGGACATCGCTGCCATCTTTATAACAGGAAAAATATTAATAGTTTATTTTATTTAATTAATTTAAATTAAAATTTTATTTTAAATTTAAATTTTTTTAAAAATAAATTTGGCATCTCCAATCCCACCCGAATCTGGAATGCCCAATTGGTGAACTATGTACAAGGCTTGCTCGTATGCGACCGCTTGCTGCCAATTCAGGAGAATGAAGACAGTTCTCAGCTCTCCTCCGAAGCACGCGCCTGTCAACCACTGCTTCTTTACACTCATTGGTTGAATCTTTGCAAGTTCAGAATGAGGGCAGAGGATACCCAGACATGACCAGGCTTAGAATCTTCCTAACGAGCGCCCGTCTTGTAAACAGGAGGTGCTTGAGCAACAAAAAAAGCTATTTATTTATTTCCCTTTCCCGGCAGTCCCTTCCCAATTTGAAACCCGGTAGCGCGATGTCCAATAGTGCATTACTCTGAAAAAGCTGGCGACCACTGCCAGTTGGTACGACCGAGGCTCGAACCCGCGACGTGATAGTCACTTCTGCTTCGCAACGCGATGCTTTACCGAGTGAGCTATCCGGCAGCTAATATTAATAGTTTAAAATAAAACCCAGACTCCAGGCTGGCCAAAGAGCACGCTTAAAGTTGTGTGCAACAAATGCTGTTGATGTTGCTTTGGAAATGCTTTGGAAACCTAAGGTACTGTTCCTTAGGAAACCCTTAGGAAACCTCAGGGTGCAGTTCATTTGGAAACACATTGGAATCCCTAGGTGCCATTGGAATTCCTTTGGCAATACAATGATATAAATGTAAGGCCTGTTTGGAACACTGACCTGTGTGCGTCCTGGCATGCCGTTGCAGTTCATCGCTACGTGTGAAGCGCTTTCCACAGAAAACCCAGTTGCAGACAAAGGGCCGTTCCCCGGTGTGAAGGCGTACATGAGCCCGTAGCAACGAGGTCTTGCGGAAGGTCTTCTCACATCCTGGGATGTGGCAGACATGTTTCTTCTTTCCCATTTCCCCTGGTCTGCACAAAGACATTATCAGACCAACTCTGCACGTTCTCTTAGTAAACAACAGACTACGCTCTTGGCATCTACTTGCCTTTTCTCGCCGTCCTTGCAGTTTGGACAAGTGCAGGCCATGCGTCGCTTCTTCTCCCCAGGCTGACTCTGGATCTCCAGCGCTAGGGCTTGCTCCATTTGCAGTTGTGCTGGGGAGCTACTCACTCCACCCAGGTGCAACCCGCTGCCCTGCATGGTCTGCACGGTGAGGTGTTGTTGACCTGCGCCACACAAATGTAGCGCACATGAGTGGAGGACTCCACACATTATTTTTCATTAGTCTTATTACAACAGATCTTTCCCCCCCACAACTTCAACAACAACAAAAACAAAAAACAAAGATGAAGAGATGTTTAACAAAGCAGCAAAGCCATAGTATTAAATTAATAAAATAATGCATCGTGTTTTCATCTTCATCTTTTGTTAGCTCTGCTGTGACGACAGTCACAGTCAGCGAAGTTTTTCTAAAGCTGAGTCGTCCGGCGTCCGTCTGTCTGTCTGCCAGCCTGCCAGGCCTCAACTTCTCAATTCAAATCTGAATATCTCCAAAACTGATAATTTTTTTCTAATTTGGTGTGAGCCTTCCTTATGATATTCTGAATATTCACTGTGAAAATTTTAAAATTCTACGTCCCAGTTTTTGAGAAATTCAGAATTTTGGACTTGGAAAATCAGTGTTAGTCATTTTTTCAGTCTTTCATTATTACCTCAAAAACTGCCCGATAACTTTTTGTCTAATTTGTTGTGAGCCTTCCTTATGATGTTCTGATGATCCCCTGCGAAAATTTGAAAATTCTCAGTCTTGGTTTTTGAGATTTTCCGCATTTTGGACTGAGAAAATCAGTGTTTGTGCTCATTTTTTTAGCCTTAAATTCATATCTTAAAAACTGTCTGATAACTTTTTTGCTCTGCTGTGACCATAGTCAGCAGTCAGCTGAGCTTTTCTTATGCAGTCATCCTACGTCCGTCTGTCTGTCCGTCCAGCGTCAACTTGTCGCTTTGAATCTCTAAAACTGTCAGATAACTTGTTCTAATTTGGTGTGAGCCTTCTTTATGATATTCAGAATATTCACTGTGAAAATTAGAAAATTGTACATCCCGGTTTTTGAGAAATTCAGCATTTTGCACCATGGAGGCCATATAATAGAATTGGAGAGAGCCAGGAAGTGCCACTCCTATTCCTTTCCATGGGAGATGCTAGGCTAGCTACTTCAACCCAGGGATCCATGAATTCTAACTGGAGTTACAGCGCAAAAACCCGCAAACAAGGTCGTGACCTCTGTGAACGTGACCTTTGACCTCAACCTTGTGCATGGACATCACTTTGGTGAAGGTCAATAACTCCTGAAAATTTAATGACGATACGACGACAGGAACATGGTGAAAAAGGTGTCACAGACAGACGGACAGACAGAAGCGTTCATAGAGCTGCTTGGTCGCAGCTAAAAATGGCGTTCCATGGGTGCTTATTTCCGGCACTATTTGATAAGATTGCCAATCTGATTACTCAGCACAAATGGCCAAGAAAATGTGTCGTCTGTGCGGATTGGCAAATATGTTTGAAGGGAATGTGATTGACGAGCAACACTGTTAATCCAGAACGCGCACGCACTATACACTCATTGGCTAAACTGCTGTAGTCAGAGCAACAGCAGGACAACCAAACTTGTGCATGAGCTGTCATAAAGCTCTAAGTAGCAGTTCTTATTTTACAGGCCCTCTTGAAAACGTCGAACAGTTGCATCACACAGCGAGCAAAATAATGAAGGATTACCGAATACTTTTGCTTTTGTTTGGCTTTATTTGGCAAGAAAAAAATGCACACATTTCAATTGGTATCCATGGAGCTTCGGCATCTTATGCCACAAAACTGCATCCTTGGGATACGCGGAAGCAGGAAGCTAACATGCTAACTGGCTGAAGCAAAGGTACTTCCTCGTTGTCTCTGGTTCTAGTATATATCTCTATGTTTTGGACTCAGAAAATCAGTGTTTGTGCTAATTTTTTCAGTCTTTCATTAATATCTCAAAAACTGTCTAATAACTTTTTGTGTAACTTGCTGTGAGCTTTTCTTATGATGTTCTGAATATTCCTTGCGAAAATGAGAAAATTCTACGTCCCGGTTTTTGAGAAATCCAGTATTTTGGACATAGAAAATCAGTGTTAATGCTCTTTTTTTCGTCTTTCATTAATGTGTCACGTGTTAATATTGCAATAGTTTTCAAGGATTTCTGACATAAAGTTATGACATGGCCATTTCAGTTATCCTCAGCTGAGCTCTCTAGGCCGACAGGCCTCTTGTTTAAGGTATAGTGCTGTGAAAAAGTATAAACACCTTCTGGATTTCATCTATTTTTGCACATTTGTCACACTTAAATGTTTCAGGTCATTAAACTAATTTTGATATTAGACAAAGATAACCTGAGAAAACACAAAGTGCTGTCTTTCAATCATGATGTTATTTATAGAAGGATAATGAAGAAATCTAACCCTAGCTGGCCCTATGAGAGAAAGTAATAACACCCTTAGTTGAGTCAACCAATTAAACAAATTTAATCAATAACTAGAGAAAATAATTTTTCAAGGTCGCTTCAACTGGGTGCATGTTAACGTATGACCCAAGTGAACCAAACATGATGGATGCTCACCGAGACATTTGTACAAACACATCCCATAAGTAGGACAGCCTTGTGCCAAGTGGTTCCCGAGATGTCATCTGCACGAAACATAACACTTTTTCATATCCAGTAACACTGACCTTTGACCTAGGGGAACCTAACATTTTGGATGCACAATTGGATATTAGTATAAACACAAGCTAAAAGTATGAGACCATAGTGACAAGTGGTTTCTGAGATCTTGTTTGTGCAAGAAAGAGTGATCCCAATGCTGAAGCAGATGGGAAACCAGGGTAACCATACAGGTATGCCATTTGGGCTATATAGTTGGGTTAAGGTTCACTACACAAACCAGGCAGGATGACTGCCAGCCCAGTTGAATCTAAAAAATCACTTTAATACAACCTCTCTGTCAATGTGAAGAATGCGAAAAGCAGCACATGACGACATGATACAAAGAAATTCCAGAGCAGAGCAGATGAAAAGTCGTTGACATCAGTCTGAAAACTGGTTACAAAGCCATTTCTAAAGCTCTGGGACGGCAGGAAACCATGAGAAGAGCCATTATCTAGAAATGGAGAAAACCCTGGAACAGTGGCAAACCTTCGCAGCTGACCAAAATTCCGTCAAGAGTGCATTAACAACTCATCCAGGGGCAGTCTGTGCACTGGGTCAAGAAAATGAGAGGGACTGCGTTTAATGGATATTAAAGTCACCTAAACACACTGGGATCTGATTAGCCACATGAATTATGTAATAAAGGTTATTCTTGTGTTTAAAACAATTTAGCTACCCAATTTAAAAATGCATCAACATAAGCTGCTGGATAGCTCACTCGGTAAAGCATCGCGTTGTGAAGCTGAAGTGACTATCATGGCGTGGGCTCAATTCCCGGCTCGTACCAGCCGACAGTGGTCAGCAGCTCTTTTCAGAGTAGCGCGCAATTGGCCAACGCACTACAGGGATGCAAACTGGGACGGGTCTGCCGGGAAAGGGTATTGTCAATAAGTTCTCAGGCTGTCTGTTGGCCAGACGGGCGCTCGTTAGGAAGATTCTAAGCTCGTTCATGTTTGGGTATCCTCCGCCCTCGTTCTGAGCTTGCAAAGTTTCAACCAATGAGTTCATAAGAAGCGGTGGTGATGGGCGCATGTTGTGGAGGAGAGCCGCGAGCTGTCTCACTCTCCTGAGTTGGTGATAGGGGGCTGCATATGCGAAAAGCCTTGTACATAGTTCTCCAATTGGACATTCCAGATTTGATGATTGGAGATGCCAAATTAATTTAAAAAAAAATTGCATCACCATACACATACAATACCGTGTTCAAGGTATTAGGACACGGTGCATGATCAAGTCTTGCAAACGTTGTCCTAATAAGTTTGCCTCAGTACAGCACTGCCCCATTGAAAGCCTTGATGGAGATGTAAGGGACATTTTGCCAGATGAGACAGTCACTACACTAGACAGTCCAGTCGGCTGCGACAGCAAAGATGTAGCTCCTGAAAGCCCGTTTCTCCGTTTTTTTGCACATAATTAGGCCAAAGCTTTCGCAATGGCAACCAAAATTGCTAGGTATCATAAGTGAAGTATAACACGTGTGCACACCAAATATAAAAGTAATCGGTCAAAAATTACTGCCTGCACAGCATCCATAATAAATGTCTATGTTTTACCATAAATGTGTGCATTATTCAGCCAATACTGTCGCCATGGCAACCAAAATCAATAGGTGTCATAAGTGAAGTATGACACATGTCCTTACCAAATATGAAAAGAATCGGTGAAAAATACAGCATGTCGAGCATCCACAAAGAAGTGCCCATGGACGCGGACACGGCAGAGACGACAAGGATGAATCCATAGCCGCCACCCAACTTTGTCCGGGGGCTACAATTACGTTAATTATTTCATTATAAAAATATGAAAAACATTTTCTTAGCTTTCATATCTTTATTCTAAAACAACTGATATACAATTCAGTTGTACAATTATTAGAATTGTGATATTATGCAATTATAATTTTATAATACAATTTATTAATGAATTTTTTTATAATACAATTTATTCATGAATTTAAGGACAAGGTTCCATGTGAGCATGATGCATAATGGGTCACTATGATGATGTCTGACCAATCATAGAGCCAATCGGAAGTGTCGGTCTAGTGCAGATAGCAATAATATGGATATTACAGGATAGTCATCACCATCATGGATAATGATGACTAATATAATTTATGAGGATGGAGGATTTTCCTTCACTACCTTCACCAAAAACAAGGACCCACTGAGATGGGGGTCATAAGTCCTCATGCTTGAGGCAAAGTCTTGAATTTTTGGAGACACTGTCCATGCCTCTACAGCAGGGGTGGGGAACCTTCTCCAGAAAGAGCCACTGTGGCTGCAGGCTTTCATACCAACCAAGCTGCTACACACCTGATTCTACCATAGATATATATAGAACACTAGATTGCTGATAGGGTGCATTCAAGTGAAGCATCTACTCTAGGAGCGAATACACCCAAAAGTAAAATTCGCCCATAGACTCCCGTTCATTTTAGCCTACTTTAAAATTACATTTTCAAAAACACTTGCGTGTGAGTCTGTGCTATGTTGGTATCGCAGCGCAGAGCAACATTTTGTCTCCCTTAATATGTGCTTTTCGGAGGATGGAAAGTGGCACACTTTCTAAAGCGAATATCGGAAAGTGACTCGCTGTTAACGTTGAAGTGCAACAGAGACGTGACGTTAACGCGACCGAGGCTTTTAGCTTTGATAAGATAATTGCTTGGAAGTTATTGCCGTTATAAGAAACGTCGATGAATGTCCGTATACGCTATCAAATTACACTCTGGTTTCCTCACTCCATTGTACCCTGGTTGACTATTTGAAATCACCCGATTTAATGCCAACGTTGATAAAAGGAAGCGCTAGTTAGGCCTTTCTCCCCGCCTAGTCTTTAGGAGCTCTGTATAAAACAGACAAGCGACATGTACAATGTTTTAAATATTATGCGGGTGAGAAGTATTGTCAATTACAAGTAGCTAGCTAGCTTGTTAGCCACCTTTTTAATTTATTTACCACTAAGTCAATGCAGTCCCCGCGACGCCAAGGTAGCTCGCTGGTGACCGTTACCAATCGCTTGCGTTCGCTTTCAGTCAGCGGTCTGTTTAAGTCAATGGGACGGCTAATTAGCTAGCTAGCACGAAACGCGATTTTTTACTATTAAAGTGACAACTTTGCGTTTATACGTTAACTTACGCATGAAACGTTTTATTACAGCTCTTCAAATATTTATTGCTGCAAAAGGCAGCCGCTCATCTCGGCATTTTCTCGCTAATATCGACTTATTTGAAATTGGCCTCATAGGAAACCATTCATTTTAATGAAGAAGTTGGGTGTATCAAGATGGCGGCCGGGTGCTTCACTTTGGATAATGTAAATATGACGACATCAGCAATCTAGTGTTCTAAATATATATATATATATATATATATATATATATATATATATATATATATATATATATATATATATATATATATATATATATATATATGGATTCTACTAATCAACCTCTGGAATGTTTGTTTAGGGCCTTGATTTGTAGAATTAGGTGTGTAGCAGCTTGCTTGGTATGAAATCCTGCACCCACAGTAGCTCTTTCTAGAAAAGGTCTATACCTGCTCGACGGTTTAACCTGCTGCGAAACAGCGATGCATTGCTCTGGTAGTGATATAGTCTAACCTTATTACACCTAATACAGCAATAGCTATATAGCTACCCAGACAGGCTACGTGAAAAAAAACATACATGCAAAATACTCCGCAAATCTTCGTCTCAACTAATTACCTATTCTGAAACAAAAATTGGAAAATGCGAAATGGGGCTTTTTTTTTCGATTTCCTACTCTGAATCGAAAATGAGAAAATGGGTAACAAAACAAAATATTAATATTGACCCTAACCCTTGAATATTTCTAATATCAGCTGCAACATTAACAATTCAGTTTGGCAATGTCTGGTCTATTAGCCAGAGGGAATTCAAGAAATCCTCCGTGCTGACTGCAGCTGTTCGCCTTGCGCAAAATGCCATTGGGGAAGGAAAAAAAAAAAAAAAAAAACAATAAACAAAGGGGAAAAAAACAAAAAATAAAATAAAATTAAGACCCTAGCTAAGGCAATATGTTGGCAAGCTAACTATGACTATATAAGTTAGCAAGCTAGCTGAGTAAATGGAAAGACAAACTAGCACACCTTTGTACAGAGAACAAGATAAGTTGACTACTGTACTCATGAGCAAGCTCAAGACATTTATCAGTTTGTTGCTCAGAGTCAGCAAAGAGGCAAGTCAAAGCAGCTGCACTAGCTAGGAGGGAAATTCCGTGGTGACTGACGTTACATTTGGAAGGTCACAGTCCTTTGGTATGACCTGGTAGCACTCCTTGGATGTTCGTATTGCGTGACAAACATACCAGGGACTAGGTCTACTTGGAGGTATAAGGAAACTTTGCTGGTGTTATGTATAAGTTAGTAGGATGTGAAATTGTGAGCATAACTGACTTTACACAAAACAGCCAATAAGAAAATTCATCAACTTTATTGCAAAATTGTCATCAAACCATACAGGGTTAACACCTTTTTTCATTCCAAGATAAGGTAACACGTGACTGCAATTCTCAAAATTATTGTCATGTTCCAAATCAAAAGCATTATCAGAATAGTTACATAACTGCGTGATTGACGTTATATGACTGACATTACGGTTTGTCACTCAAGAGTTCAAAGTTACAAGGAATGGATTTCTGTTAATTAAACAAGATAATTTGACAATATTCATTTACTTTAACCACTTACTAAATGGTAATAATAGTATTTGAATGTTTTCTAGACCAGATCAAGTGCAGTACTGACAATACCTTCTGGCTTCAACTGAGATGTAAATACTCAGTCACCTTAAAGACACAGATTTAATGGGTGGCGTTCACTAGCCGGCCAGGCCTGATATAAGGCTTTAAACATTAAAACATCGGCAGCATTCTTAATGAACATAATGCATGAGGTGAACCCAACTCAGTACTGGACATGTTAATGGTCTGGCATTCTTATTTAACCAAAATAATATTTTCTTGGCTGCTCTGCAGCACAGACATTGCCTTGGTATGCCTGATAAACCTTCCCCGGTGGCATGGTCAACTGTGTACAAGTACTTGTTGTACCTGATGATATCATCATCTTTGCGTGTATCAACCTACATTTACTGGTAATAACCACAAACCAAAGCCAAATAATGAAAAATACTTGTACAGATATCTATGATAAACTGAGTACTTTACAAACCTGCTTATCAAGAATGGAGATAGGTTTAGGACATTTTTTTGCAGTCTCTACTTGTTTCTTTGGACAAAGCCAGGAAGAGGAAATGCATCATGGGAAAATCATTAGTATTCATGCTGATGCTGCTGCCATCTAATGATAACAAACAGCACTAATCCTTTGTTTTAAAGAAAGCTGGTTGGAGACAAGTATTTTGCTGCACAACTTCGTTGCAGCTTGTTGTGTTGAACCGTGACTGACGTTGCAGACCCGGGTTTACTTGTGACTGACGTTACCAGCTTTATTGCATTCTCAGGCAAGATTCACACATGAGAAGCAACAAATGAGTTGTGTTTTAGGTTAATGCTGACTAACTAACAAATGTGAGGAAAATAGTTTGGAATATTCAAATTTTTTTTTTTTTTTTAATTTCACTATGAAGATTTGACTTTTGTGGCTGATGTTACAGTCATGAAACAAACTTAATTGAGAAGAATTTTGAGCCTAATTTTTTGAACAAGCCATTTTCTGCTGTGGTCACCTTGTCAATGAGGACACTGATATTACAAAACTAAAGCATTGGATAAGGAACAAGTTCACACACTAGATATAAAGTGAGGCAAATTCATGCATATTTTGATGGCGGAAAAACATGAAATACCATGTTCTCTTCGATGCACCATAGCAACCTTCACCACATCATCCCAACCGAAAGAACTTTTGTTCTACAAAGCTGAATGTCGGTTCTGTTCATTTCAACTGTTTTCCCCAATTTCAACTATATCTTCTACTATAGTCATAAGTCATCATCAGAAATGTATGACTTTCAGCAGAAAATTAAGGTATTTATCTAGAAATATCTGTCAAATTGTGCGGCTAGTCAACATTGTTAGGGAATGACTCAAAAAATATGAAATATAATAATAAATACCAAAATACACTACAGGGGGGCTTTACGAATTTATTCTTGATTTGAAAACGAGGATCACAGAATAAAATATCATCAGATTAATACAATTTTTTTTTTGACCAATCAGGTAACGTTAGTTACCGCCAGCTACAACAAATCGCTGTTTGCCAAACATAAAAGTTAGCTTTCACTGAGAGGTTCTGCTATGTCAGAGCATATCTGTATTTTCTGGATGTCAACCCTTGTTTATAAAGTTTGTGACCTAGATGGAATGTAATACATAAGACGTGTCGCCACGCTTCATTACTGACGTGATGGCTTCAATTACAACTGGCAGTAAAATGAATCCATGTGCTAATTTTTCATCATAATCAAATAGACCTTCTTATTTATTGTTAGCTAACGTTAATGTTCTGTAGTTAAGACAGCGGAAACTTCATCCAAAACTCGTCAATTATAAACAGATGATAGGGTCATTCCATATGAATGATAGGGGAGTTAGAAGACCCTGAAAAGGGTCTGGCTTAAAAAAGTCTCTTTTTTGCCAATTTTGGATTGACAAGTTCAACATGTGGGCAGTAACCCATAGTAATGAAACTTGTTCTACATAAATGTATATATCTTGCTTTTATGTGTTCAAAGTTACAACTTGTTTTCTCATTATCCAGCACTCTCAACAAGGTCCAACATACATTTGAAACCACAGCTCCTGGTCTGAGGTGAATCACAAATCTTTGCAGGCAAATCAAGTTATCAAGTACGTCAACTTTTGCAACCGAACAAAACGTGCTAACAACCAATTTAAAACTAGGCTTATGCCGTCGGAGGCGACGGCTGGGGGTATATCCTCGAACGCCCCCAATCCTCCAATTCCCCTATCCTTGAATAGACCTTAAATAGACTTTCATTTGAACTTAATTTCAGGTCAGTCGGTCAAATGGTTCTGAAGATATGGCCAAAATGGTAATTTTCCATCACAAAGCGCCACCCGGTATGATGTCATCATGTGACAGATTGTGAGGTTATGACCTTGCAGTTATACATAGTTTCATGTCAATTGGAGAAATAGTTCCGAAGATATAGCAAAAATTGTGAATTTTATGTGACAAAGCTCCACCTTGTGTCAAAATTTTGAACCAAACAGGTATAATGTCATCGTGGGACACATCGTCAGGTCATGACCTTTCATTTGCACTTGATTTGAGGTCAATCGGACAAATATTTCAAGAGATATGATAAAAACAATGTTTTTTTCCAGTTTTTGGCCCCTGGTGGCCAATCTAGAAATTGTAAATTGTCAAAAATCGAATCAGTTCTTCCTCTTTATGATACTTACTTATATGCAAAACTTGGAATTTCTAATTGCAATATTACTGCAGTTATCGCGTTAACATGTAAATCAGTTTTTGGCCCCTGGTGGCCAATCTAGAAATTGTAAATTGTCCAAAATCAAATCAGTTCTTCCTCTTTATAATACTTACTTATGAGCAGAACTTGAAATTTGTAATTGAAATATTACTGAAGTTATTGCGGAACAGTGATTTTTTTTAGTTTTTGGCCCCTGGTGGCCAATCTAGAAATTGTAAATTGTCCAAAATCGAGTTAGTTCTTCCTCTTTATGATACTTACTTATATGCAAAACTTGGAATTTCTAATTGTAATATTACTGCAGTTATCGCGTTAACATGTAAATCAATTTTTGGCCCCTGGTGGCCAATCTAGAAATTGTAAATTGTCCAAAATCGAATCAGTTCTTCCTCTTTATAATACTTACTTATGAGCAAAACTTGAAATTTTTAATTGAAATATTACTGAAGTTATCGCGGAACAGTGATTTTTTCAGTTTTTGGCCCCTGGTGGCCAATCTAGAAATAGTAAATTGTACAAAATCGAATCAATTCTTCCTCTTCATGATACTTACTTATATGCAAAAGTTGGAATTTCTAATTGAAATATTACTGCAGTTATTGCGTTAACACGTAGTGCGGTGGCGGCGGCCGAACCAAAAACATAATATCCCCGGAACGCCATTCGGTGATATAATTATTCAACTGTATAAAACAACCTGGGATGAAAGCAACATTAACCCCTTTGCGCGGAATACAAAATTTTGCCAATTTTTCCTGTTGTGCATGAGCCTATTTAAGCTTTAGAACTCAGGATTTGTGACAGAGATTTTTGAAAATTATTCAAGTGAAGCTAGACATTTGGAAATTCAATTACAGAATTGTTTAGGAATTAAATTTTGGAATTTACGGACGCCGGCGTCTACATCTGCAGAAAGGGGTTTTAACCTACAAACCTAGGAAAAACTACCAGAGTTAGCAGAAGAACGGCAAACAGTGACTTAATATTTTACGTTACATTTGAAAGATAATGCAACTTAAACAAGTATTTGACACTAACGTGTCTTTGTCCCCCGCCACAAGATGTGAAATTGTGTCAAAATGAGCAATCTCTCGGTGTGACCTTGAGAGTGACGCGAAGGTCACCAAAATCGTCTGTCCCTGGAGTATCACCCTAATACATGTTGACATGAAATTTGAAGGAAATCCGTCAATTCGTTCTTGAGATATCTCGCTGACAAGGATTCGGGACGTACGGACGGACGGTCGTGAATACTATGTCCCGCCGCTTTGCGCGTTCCGCGCGGCGGGGGACAATTATTTGGATTTCCAGCCATGAAGTTGTCATGTCTTCCAACGTGCAAGCACCACCATGTGACTCGACTTGGGGGTTTCCACAACATAACCGAGTACAGCCCATTCAAAATACTCTGGTCTGTAAACTACAATCTGAACATTAATATGATCCTTAAAATTTTGGGGAACTAGATGGATAGCCTAGTAGCTCACTCACAGCTAAAGCAAAATAGGAGAATGTCAAAATAATTTTCCAGGACAACACAATTTTCCAGTACATTCTGCTTTTTCTCTCATTTTCCATGTGTTTTCCAGGACTGAACCCTGAGAAAGTAATGTAATGGGTTCTGACGTTACAGACCAGGAGCTTGTGGCATTATCCTGCAGCTTAGAAGTATTGTGCCATTGTATACTTTCAAAGTACCAGTTTATGAATGCATCACCATCATCAATATTTGACTTCTGCATGTTCATATTGCTCTTGGTAGCCAGTTTTTACACAACGGGGACTCATTGCTGCATTTTTATCATCCCGCCCCGCCCCACCTGAAGGGTGAGGGCAAGGGGTATTGTTATTGGTTCGATTTGTTTCTGTGTTTGTTTGTTTGTTTGTTTACACTTTGGCAGCAAAACTAATGGCCAGATTCACCCCAAATTTGGTTTAGGGATTGCCACTGACCCAGAATAGATGCCTACAGAATTTCGGAAAAGTAGGTCAAAGTATGTGCGAGGGGCGGGGTTTGTTGTGCCCGGCACCACTTATTTCATTTTTATTCTTCTTGAATTTATATAATTAACTAGAGGCACACGTAGAGTGCAAACCTCCACCAAGGCAGCACAATCCAATTGTTCATGAGTGGGAGCAAAGATGAGTTATCGCGTGTCATATGATTTCTAAATGGCTGCTGTGTCGGCCATTTTGTTTCACTGATTGCAGTGAAAATCAATAGGGTCCATCCTTGATGCAAGAGCAATCCTCCCACAAAATTTCAGACAAATCTGTGCATTACTTTTTGAGTATTGTTGATCACAAACAGACAGACAATCAAACAGGAGCGAAAACATAACCTCCGCCGCAACTTCGGGGGCGGAGGTAAATATTGTGCTTTGTGGTATGCTTTCAAAGTACCAGTTTACGGATGTGTCACTGTCATAAATATATCAATGACAATATTTTCATATTTGCTTCAGCAAGTGAAAAACACTGGAGCTTTAAAAGACTTGAAAAGGCAAGAAATTTTTCTCCAAAATAATGAAATGTTCCCTCCCATTTATTTTCAATTATAAAACACATAGGCTAAAACATGACATATAGACCTCATTTAGACTACATACAAAAGTAAATTACATTTGCTTGCGTTGTTAAGGTATACGTTTTGTGTGGTTTCTCGAGTGGGAAAGAGTGGATTATCGTGCGTTCCCCCCACTTTTTAAAAAGCACGAAAACACTGGTGATGGTCTTTTGAGTTGATGTTGTGATGTCACAGACCAATTGTGCTGAGCCTGCAAATGCAATAAGGTTTAGCCCAAAGTGGTCAATTTAATTTTGAAGAATTAATTTTCTCAGACGCAAATGGATGAACCGTTCTAAAAAATTGTATTATTTTGGTCTCAAACTGATGTAGTATCAGGGAAAAAAAAAAAAACATTTAATTTTTTGACCTCAGTGTCCCTTTAAGGTATCAGCAGTGACAGCAGAAAGAATCTTACCCCCTGCATTGGTGATGGTAACAGGCACACCCTGCACTTGCACCCCGTTGATACTGATGGTCTGCACTGCTTGTGCTGCAGAGGAAAGCTGGGCAGCGTTAAGTGTGATCAGCCCTCCTGCAGGGGCAATCTTGGGAAAGGTTCTTTCCTTCCGACCCCCAGCCAACATTCTCTTGCATCCTCCTGCCGAGGGTAAGCTGACGGTTCCTGAGCTGGAATGAGGGGGAGGTGTAGACACTGCGGTTTCCTGCAGCTGCACTGTCTGCCACTCTCCTGAAGCCGTCTTAATAAGCACCTGAAAAACACACACAACTATGGCGTTGTATTACACATGCAAAGTCATTGAGGCAGATCCAGTATACTAACTGGTACTGTAATTGGCAGCGTGAACCCCATTTTGAATAATGCATCTACTTCTAGAAGTAGGACTCAAAACACATAATTCATGTAATGTATTCTAAACAGATTGGTGGGGTCAGTGTTTAATGGGTAAATTCACAGTAAACCTTTTGAAACTGGTGATGGGGATTTCCGATTGGGAGGCAACGTGCCAGGATTTAGCTTTATATTTGAATAAAGCCCTTTTTCTGACAACCTAGCCATACAGGCGTGAGGGAAGAGAACTCCATTTAAAGTTGAGATTAAATGAAAAATGGTTTCTCAGCTCTTTAAGGTAACATCTCCAGTCATACAGTGTACCTAATAAAAAAAAAAAACAAGAGGGTTATGAGGCCTGCATTGCTCACCTGGTTTTACATTGGAACAATTCTTTTCAGTTGTGTAGTACTACAGAGTACACATCAGTTAATCAGGCAAGTCAACATACTCACACTATCATCTACAGCAAGAACTGAAGGCATGTTAAACCTTAAACATTCAGTTGTAGCAGTAAATGCACAAGGAACTTGGTGTTATGACACTGTGATATAAGAAAATGTAGGTCAGGGAGTCAGTTCTGAGAGTTCCATAGAAAATGGATTTTTATCCAAGTACTGAAAAGATATCAACATCTCAATTGCACCTGGACCAATACTTGGAACATTTTTAGCAAGTTTGATCCAAATCTTGCCCTAAGAAGTAAAAAAAAATTATCATCAGCCAATTGGATATAAAAACCGCCAGTGGATTTAATTTAATCTAATACAAATCAACACTTGGTCAGGGCTTAAAGGTGAACACTTGTAGCAATTTTGATCCAAATGTACCAAATGGAAAGAAGGCAAAAGTCAGTCAGAGGCGAGGGTAGCCTAGCATTGAGCTGAAAATAACAGCTCTTCTTCAGGGCCACGAAACAGACATTTGCGCCAAGTTTGATCAAAATCTGACCATAGGACTAGTAGAAGTTGACTATGCTTCACCCAATCAGTTGATTGTGATCCGAGTTAAAAAAAAAAAAAAAAAAAAAACTATACATGGTCAAAGCCATAGGATGAACATTTGCATTTTGCAACCATTTTTTAAGACAGTGCAAGTATTTTTTAGAACTACTCGCACGAGTGTGACCCGCAAATTTGCCAACTTCTTTCATCATGGGGAGGGAAGAAAAAAGAAAGCGAGTCCACCAGTATAGGGAAGATTAGTGTGACGTCATGGCCTGATGATCACCATGGATACGCGCCATGTTGGCCATTAACAGCACCGCTTGTAATGTTGAATGCCGCATGCGAGAAGAAACTCTCCCTAACATCGCAACTTCTATCCCTCATATACTCGCTTGCTCTTGTGCTTTCAATGTTGAGAGTTCCCAGTGGTGTTATATCTTCATCATTTAGTGCGTCCCAACTGCACTCTCAAATTTTTGGGACTTTTGCTAGCCAGTTCAAATTCAATGGCTGGTACAGCTGGCTAATGAAGTTAGGACGTAAACCAGGATAGCACTCCAAGTTTTAAAATTTATTGCCAGCAAACATTTTGGGCTGTTAACCCTTCTTCAGTGCAGTGGCCAAAAAAACCTAAACCAAAAAACATCGCTGAAATATGATAATTATTTACAAAGATTTTTCATCGCATAGACTGTAAAAAGATGAACTGAAGCCAATAATAAAATCTCAAAGTTGCATTCTAGTTAATGACCATCAGATGGCGACATCGGTGGTTGGAGAAAAAGTTCAATGCTATAGAAGTCTGAGAAAATTACCCTTCTTTCCCACCTGATTAATTTTTTCAAGGATAATTTTCCACATTATTTTATGCCATCTATCGCAGGTCTCCTGATGTTCATTTCAGTAAATTATGGTCCGAAATAGACTAGAATATGTATAAAGCCAGATATGCTTTGGGGGTTAAGCCATCCTTTGATCCTCGTCAGATACAGTCAGATCCACCCCTCGCTCCTCCCTGGTTATTCAATTCATATTACCAGAGTTGTTACCAACATCTGGTGAAAATGTCACGTCTATAGCCCCATTAGAAATATATTTACTGAGAAAAATGTGTACAAGTCGATTAGCAATAACCGCTATGCAAAATTTCACTCATACATTTTACGCTGAATAACAGTATGTAGGTAAGGAAGGGTATTGACAATATACTTTTTATGGAAGTACATTTGTTGAATTTGAGACATTCTGAACAGAAAGTACAACAGCACTTTTTCTGTAAGTTGTCAATTTATTACCACATCATTCATCAGTAATATGGGCGAAAATGTGACTAACTGCATTGCAGGCCGATTTCAGGTGTATCCCTAAATTTTCTGCTTGTACTCCTAAAATTTTCCCCATTACTCCTAAAGGGGCTACAATGCTCGTAAAAAAAGTTAAGTTTGGAGCGCCGCAGTGCTAAACATAACTGGGCAGAGAGATGAATGTTGAAGGGGTAGTTACATTTCAGGGGGTGTTTTCCATATAAATGGGATCACATCAGTGGGGGTATCATTTACAATAGGATGCACAAAGCAATTTTTGGTATCTTCCTGATATATAAAGCAGATCTGGTATAACTTTCCAGAACCTCATCTAAACTGAAGCGCAACTCATTACCTTCGCCCAACGAAGTTAGGAATCATTACCGTTTGTCTGTTGGTTAGTTTGTTGGTTTGTTTGTAAGCAGGATTACGCAAAAAGTTAGGGATGCATTTTCCTCAAATTTGGTGGAATGATTAATTATTGTCCAAGGAAGAGGTGATTCCAGTTTTGGGAGGTTAAGGTCAAAGGTCAAGGTCAAGGGTCAGAAAAGGTCAGAAACATATTCGCTACTAGACTGCATAAACACAAGGGTTGTTAGCCAATACTGGAGAAATAACATCGAGTACATTGGCGGAGGTACTTGCGCTCTCGGTGTGCAGCTCTAGTTTCTAACGTCACCACATGGCTGTGACAAACAGAACTAGAACGGGCACTCGGTAGAGCGCATACCTTCGCCGACGCCACTGAATCCCTCGCCACTGGCGTTGGTTTCATGCCGATCGGATAAAAATTGACCGAGATATGGCCGAAAGTCGGTTTTGACCTTTTCGTGGCCTTGACCTTGACCCGATCACTCCCAAAATCTAATCAATTGATCCTCAGATCATGCCAAATCAACCCACCAAATTTTATGAAATTCCGTTTGGTACTTTTTGAGTTATTCTATACACATACACACAGACAGACACACAAACAAATAAATACACGGGGATCAAAACATTGCCTTCATCAGCGAAGTCGCTGGCGAAGGTAATAATATGTCTGTTATGATGAATAATAATAAGCATGACTGTATCCTGATTAGTTGTGCCACCAAATTGTAATACTTGCTACATTCGGTATTGATAATAATGTAAGTTAACTGTTGTGTCAGTCTGCTGTTTCTGAGAGCCAGCTTCACCATGCTGCAGATTTACGTAAGAGCATGGTCATAGTTAGCAGAATCAATTATGAAGTGCTGGGGCCAAATAAATCTTGAAAAACCCTATCATCCCCACCTTAACCACCCACCAACAACCTCAAGAACAAACATCTAACGCAGAGCTCAACAAATAATGGTCCTCAAGGGCCAAGAACTTTTGGTTCCCCACCCTTCCATTACCAGGAGGTCAGGTGTGATGTCAGTCTGACCAATATATGGAAATAATTGTTCACTTAATCGCCTAGTGGGAGAGAAAAACTAGGGCTGGATTTGGACTGAAGGGCCAGATTTAGGGGCCCCTGTAACCAGTGTCACTGCAACAAGAATTCAACTGCAGCTGTAAGCCTATTGCATTTATTTATCAAATTTCTCATCATAATCCGGGGGTTAAGAGTCGCTCAAACCTAATATGATAACTATTGCAATAACTAATCATAAAATCATCTTCACTCAGATGGATGGTGTAACCCACACTAAACTAACTATAACAGCATCGAGAATAAAATCATTTCTTTTTTTTTTTTTTCTTAAATTTGGCATCTCCAATCCCACCCGAATTTGGAATGCCCAATTGGGGAACTATGTACAAAGCTTGCTCGTATGCGACCCCTTGCTGCCAACTCAGGATAGTGAAGACAGTTCACGGCTCTCCTCCGAAGCACGTGCCTGTCAGCCACTGATTCTTATACACTCGCTGGTTGAATCTTCGCAAGTTCAGAGCGAGGGCGGAGGATACCCGGACATGAACCAAGCCGGAGTCTTCCTGACGAGCGCCCGTCTGGCCAACAGGAGGCGCTGGAGCAACGAACAAAGCTGTTCTCGAATACCCTAATCCGGCAGTCCCTTCCCAATTTGTAACCCTGTAGCGCGATAGCCAATTGTGCGCTACTCTGAAAAAGCTGCCGACCCCTGCCGGTGGGTACGCCGAGGCTCGAACCCGCGACGTGGTGATCACCTCTGCACTGCAGCGCAGTGCCTTAACCGTGTGAGCCACCCGGCAGCTCTAATAAAATCATTTCTGATCACCTTCAGAACAATTCTTTTGTGGGACAAAAGCTGACAGCCATTGAAACTTAATATGTTAAATTCGGAAAGGAGTCAATTACATCACACTTTCGCTCTTTGCTGTGGCTGCTTATATAATTTACAGTAATGGGCCTTTGTGTAGTTTCGCCTTTGTCCTAACTGTGTGCAATGGTGCTCTGAACACCGCGTGTAGCAGAGGTGTTAAGGCAGACTGAATTCATCAATGCACACTATTGCCATCCTTACAGTCTATCAGTTAGCCGGTGATTCATCACATAATATGTCACTCTTTCTTTGATGCTGCAGTCTTGAGCCTGATTCAGTGTGGTGTAATAACCTACGCCTTCCCTTATCAGCTCCCACAATTCCTTCTCAAAACCCTCAGGATGTGCAAAGGTGTGAAATCACAGCTTCCGCTGTCTTCCAAAATATGTCTTCCTGACCCCCCTTAACCCCTCAAATCTGAACTTTTCGTCGCCAACACAAATGCAAAGGTCATATTGCAAGTACCCTAATTCCCGTAAGGTTTGCGCTGTCTAAAAAATTCCAAGTCTTCCTGAAAGCTGAAAAGTTGCGCTTCAGCCCACATGCAGGTTACTACGGTAAACATGGCAGCATGACGCTCTCCCGGGAATTTTGAATCAGGCCTTAAAGGGTTGACACCAACCTTCCTCTCCCATTCTTAAAAGGTTCTGTCATTGTAATGGTGCATGGGATGTTCAATGACAATTCAAGTTGCCATGAGTGGTTCCTTGTCTCAGTGAAACTGGTGCAAAGTTCTATTTTACACAGCAGTTTTCTAAGGTCTTCAAATACACCAAAGAACCAGAGAGAAAACTGGACCAGCGTGGAAATCTATCCCCTGTGAAGCCACCTGCCCCGACACCTCTATCATCACCCACCTCCTGAGGGCCCAGGAACTTTGGCTCTCCAATGGATTACTGGCAGTTTTATTCATTTGAATTTGTCAAAATTTTATTTACTTCCCTCTGCAATGGTAATTTGTAAGGCATACTGAGCGCAACTTTCACACATCTAGTACGGATGAGAACATTTTTTTTTAAAGGATAAAGTGCCACGGCAAACAAATATGTAGAGATAGACCGTGGGCGATCTGGTGAAGGAAAACTCGTGTCAAGAACGCGCTGGATGTTTCTGTAAACATCCTAAGGGAATGTAGATTTGAAAATGTGACAATAAGCATCTTCCTTTGTGGTGAATTCAATGTGCTCATATTATAAGGGTTATTGTATGTACATTCAGAGTTCAATCAAAATTACTGCCGTGAGAGTGGCGGTTGGGCCTCTCCTAGCATGAAACTTAACTACTCTTTTACAATACAGCCTCATATAAAATTTCATAAGTATTCATTTATTATAGGTAATCCAACACCCCGAGGAAGCGGGAAACTTTAGATTGCGTTTCGGCTGCATTGTTTTCAAGTACATGCAGCCTGTACATCTCTCACTCGTCCCAAGCCATGTCAAATAGGTCAACTCTGTTCTTGCGAATGATATAGCGAGCTAATGCCGAGCCCAATAAGAGAGGGAAATGAATTGTCATGAAGACCGGTCTTAGCTCGAGATTTTGATGGAAGATGGGGCTCAGAAATATTTAGAAACGGCGCAAGTTATTGAGTTGAACCAAGCTATTGAGTTGAAGGAGAGTGGCTTTGGTTAACAGTTGTTTAGCTTGGCAGGAGACTTCATCTTTTTTATTTTATTGCATCGTTCTAAATATCACCTGTACAACTAATTGAAGCATTATTTAGCGTTATTCAACTTAATGTGCGGGTAATTTTTTTTAAATGCTAATGATAGTACACAGGACAACTAAAAATTCTTACGGACAACCTGATTTGCATCCTAGATTGTCCAGTGGACTACCTAATTTTTTTCCTTCATTCGAACACTGGTTGGGTCATGCAGGACTGTGGATGCAAAACTCGTCATATGTGGCTTTCCCTGTTGCTAAGTATGAGAATGTTCCATTTTCACTGTGTAAATTAATTCCATGTAATAATTACTTATTTCATAGATACATTTTAATGTCTGATTGGACTGTGTTCTACCAGGCAAATAAATAGTTAGACCAAAATTCCTCCAAGACCACTTCAACAACTCACCTAGGAGGTCCCAAAAGAACCCAGGCCAACATCTTAAGAACTCTGAAGCCATCCGCAGGTGGCGTAAGTGCATATAGAAATAGAGGTGGTAAAAATTCACAAAACACCTCTTTGTACTTTGGATTACAGGGTTTCACCTCGGTCGACTGCCTTGGGTGGAAGGATGAGGGAATGCTTGCAATTTAAAAAAAAAAAGTGCGTACTGACAATAATATTGAGGTTTTCACTTTGCATTGATTGATACTAATATTGGATTCCGTATATTATTTTATTTTTACGAAACAACACAACAAATGCAGAATGTCAAGCATCTTTTTATTAAGAACTAGCTTATCAGCAGCAGAACTGCTAGCGTCCTAGCCGCTGTCGCCACCGTCAAGTTGGGCTACGTTTAAAAATGCTCATATTTTTGAATGGTTTTCAGATGACTGGAGTGCTAGACGTCAGTCGATTACCATTTTTGGATGCTTTTCTCTTATTGTAGGCAACATAACTTAGAATTCACACATACAAAGCGTGAAGCCAGTTTGAAGTCAGCTCTAGTCATGGCTAAACCAATAAAAAAAAGAGAGATTAAAGAGAGTGATATTTCTTGATCTTAACAAACAATTTTTCTCCCAAATTTAAGCTGGCTGCAAATTCTTTAGGGTTTTAGGAGGAAAAGGATTTCATCCTTTTGATATGCATGATGACTTCGATGTGCGATCTTGATTCTGCACTAGACCAGCAGGGGGCAAAAAGTCATTCAATGAATAAACATGCCATGTAGCCCCATAGCAACTTTGGGCACCCCTGGTTTAATTGTCTCTTACAATTAATCTCCAAGTGATTGAAAGCAAACCTGAACACTAAATGCTACAAAGTTAAACATGACACATTTCATCACATTTTAAAACAAGAATAATGTTTATTTTTAACTTTTTACAGTTTCAAAATAATGAAACAAGGAAAAAGGCCTTGTGCAAAGGTTTGGGAACCCTGTCAGATAGTACTTTGCAACTCCTCCTTGGGCAGCTGTAATAGCTTTCAAACACTGTAACCAGCTACTCAATTCTTGTCTTTGGAATTTTTGCCCATTCTTCCTGACAGAACACCTCTAGCTCAGAAATATTCTTCGGCCTTCTTGCATGCACGGCATGTTTGAAGTATCTTCACAGATCTTCAATAATATTCAAGTCAGGGGACTGTGATGGCCATTCCTAAACCTTCACCCGTCCTTCCTGGAGGTACTTCATGGTGGATTTTGAGGTATGCTTCGGGCAATTGTCTTGCTCAAATACCCAAAGTCTCTTCAACTTCAATTTCTGGACTGAGCTTTGAACATTAGCTTCTAGAATGTCTTGATATTTGGTGGAATCCATTCTTCCTTCCACCCACACAATATTGCCTGAGCCCCCAGCCGCAAAACAACCCCAAAGCATAATGGATCCACCTCCAAGCTTAACAGTTGGCAGCGTGTTCTTCTCTATAAATGCTTCACCATTTTTTCATCAAACACACCTTCTTTGGTTGTGGCCAATTTTGTTCAATTTTGGTTTTGTCAGTCCAAAGCACATTGTCCCAATAGGCTTGAGGTTTTTCAAGGTTTTCTTTTGCATACTTCAGAAGCTTAATTTGTGGTGAGGTTGTAGGAAAGGCTTCTTTCTTACAACTCTGCTATGCAGGTCTTTGTTGGTTAAGGTACGCTGTATTGTTGTCCTGTGAACTACCACACCTGTGTCTGCTACTCTTTTTTGCAGCTCTTTGCAGTGATATGTGTGGGTTCTTCTGAGCAATTCTCACCAGATCTCGGGCCATTCTACCTGCAATTTTTCCTTGGTCTTCCAGATCTTGCCTTGACTTAAATGGAACAATTGATTTACCATTTTCTTACAATGTTTTTGACAGTAGAAATTGGTAGTTTGAAACTTTGCGAGAGCTTTTTGTAGCCCTCTCCTTGTTGGTGGAAGTGAATTATTTTGATTTTGACATTGCTGGACAACTGTTTAGAGGAACATATGGTTTTTTTTAACACCATACACAACAGCCACCACAGTCGGATAGTTTAGAGGGCATATAGTTACTTCAGAATATAAAGTTCAACCCTGGAATTATATTCACCTGACTCAATGAAGCCTTAACGAATAAATCACCTGGGTCTGGGCCTTTGTAATAATCTTCTTAAAAGGTAACAAAGAATAATCCAAAAGGGTTCCCAAACTTTTGCACAGGGCCCCTTTTCCTTTCTTATCATTTAAAAACTCAGAAAATTTAAAACAAAAAGAAACCTTGCTTTAAAATTTGCAGAAAGGTGTCATGTTTAACTTTGTAGCATTTACTGCTCAGGTTTGCTTTCAATCACTTGGAGACTTATTGAAACAGACATTTAAACCAGGGGTGCTCAAATTTTTACACCCCACTGTAGTTTATATTCGATAATGTATTTATATTACAACTCATGTTTTATATTTATCGCTCATGTCAACAGCTTAGCCAGACATACCAATTTAGGTGGTCCAGTACGATGTAAGCTTTGCAAAGACCAAAGTAAAACGGTTGGTAGAGTGGCACCACAACTGTCCCCCTCAACAGACCCACTTACTTTAAGTTTTAAAAAAATACTTTTCTGATTGTAACACAAACATTTCTTATTTTAACAAAATACGCTTTGTTTGTATTGTCAAACAATGGGAAAGGAATGCTGAAACAAGTCAATCGAGAAACATGTCAAGTTCAAATTAAAAATGTGCTATTATGACACAAATTTTCTAGTTAAAACCTAGACTAAAAAACATTTTTTATTGCAGGAAATGTATCCAATTCTTAATAAGAATTCAGATTTTATCATCATAGGCTGCTGTTGAAGCAAGTTGGAGATTGCTCCTTTTCTGTGAGATCTGTCACTGATGAATGAAAATATGACTAATTGTTACACAGATGAAACAAATAAAGTTACTTATCCTCTCACAATGGCACATCTCAAGGACTGGGATGTATAAGACAGTAAGGGCACTGTCGATTCTCAAAGTGAAAGTGTTGTGGATGCAGGATAAAGCAGACAGATGATGTCATCTTTGGGTCAGTAAAGGTACTGCTTTACGATGCAAAGTGACCACTACGGCAACAGATCAAACTCCGTGCCGTGCCAGTGATGACAGTAGCCAGCAAGCCCTGTGAGAGCAGTGCTTCGCACATCCCAGGGACATGGGTGGGATGCAGTCCATTTGGGTTAGCATTGTTAGTTGCTCAAGTGTCCCCCTCTGGCCATCGGGACACCCCTCAGCTGCATTCTGAGCAGGCACGTCCTGGTTGGAGCGAGAAGTCAAATCCGCACTGACTCCAGCGACTAATATGACTTGAGGGATCTCGCGGCAGATATCCAAGAGCCAGACACCACAGGACATTTGCGGAGAGTACTGCTTCGGTGCGTCACAGTTCATTTGCGACACACTAAGGACCAACAGCGTATAATATAATGGCTCATCAGTGTATGTGGCTCAACTAAATCAACGGATATAACTGTGTCACGGTTTACTCCAAGTCTGCAGTTCTGACTAGTCTTTTCTACCCTAACAATGCTGCAAGCAAAGGTTATACATCCAGAAATAGCAAGTCCCAGTCATTATCGATAGTGCCAACTTTGGAGGGCTAAATGAAATGGGGATAATGGACAATCTGTTGAAGTAAGAAAAAAACTTGGTAAAAAAAAAAAAACTTCAACTTAGCGAACAGCACATTATTTGTAAGCGTGTTGACTTGAAAATCAGGAATGAACATTTCTTTTTTTCCCCCCTCTCGCAGTCTGAGCTTCTGAATTCCCTGTTAGTTGCCTTGGTAAATGTAGTGGAGAATTTCACAGTGAGTGTTGAGATACCTGCGTAGACTCAGCTGGGGTCACCTGACGGCTGACGGTGGGTTGTCTCTGAGGAACGGGAGGTAAGGTGGCAGAGGCAGCCTGTACCACTCTGAGGGCTTGTTGAGGTATCTGTACCACCTGCTGATCAGACTTCTGTTGATGCAGCTGGACCTGCTGAACCACAGCTGGCTGACCAGAGTCCTGGACAATTAGTAGGTTGTTTCCAGCCTAATAAAACAAAAATCACAGCACAATATTACATGGTGCACATCAAGAAAAACAAGCATTTCCTTCATCATATAATGAAGGAATATATGACTGAAATAATGATCAGTCAAATAATGACTGATTACAGCACTTTTGCCTTGTTCCCTTGGATTAAGTGATGAAGATCCTGCATTGGATTATTTCATTCATCAGATGACCAAGCAACATTACCATTAATACAACTGCAGTTTCTCAAACTGCTAATGTGAATTTTATAGTCCTCCCAACAAACTATTCCTAAACACTAATGTAATCATATCAAGGCAAAAACGGTTCCACGTGATAAATAACAGACTTTATAAGGCCATGCCACCATTTTCCAATTGGGAGACATGTAAGGAATTGTAATTATGAACATGATGAAAAAAATTACAACAGCAGAAATTTAAAAAAAATTGTTGAACAAACTTGGTTGACCTGGTTTATAGGATGCTCCCAGACAAATATCAAGTCATTCTGGTTGATGGTTTCAGAGAAGATGATTTTAAAAATTTTCCACGAAGTGACAACTGGTTCGATGTTCAAGGTCACTGAAGGTCAAAGGTCATGCTACCAAATGAAAGCCCCAATATGACTTCTGTTGTCAATACTACACTGCCCCCCCCAAAAAAGAAGTCACACTCTATAATATTTTGTTGGGCCACCTTTAGCTTCGATCACAATGCTCCAGATTTGCATGCACGACCATAAGATACATCTTCCCGCAAGGTTGTTTAAGAAATGAGAAGCTGCGCACCGATTCAGTCAGGAATAAAATTATTATTGCAGTGATGAATATGATTCATCAATAATTATTACTGGAGTGAAGAATATGATTCATCTGGAAATAATAGAATCATAGGCTCAGAGAATTACGCATTAAAATCTAAATAGCGACTTTTAGTTTGGACGGGCAGTGTATTTATATGAATATCTCCAAGCATTTCCATGTTATACCCCATTATAGCTCATGGGCTTACGGCCATACCGCCCAGAAAATGCCCGATCTCGTCTGATCTCGGCAGCTAAGCTGGGTACCAACCTAGCTGGTACTTGAATGAGTGACCACCGGAGAATACCAGATGCTGTAAGTTCATGTTATAGCCCATTGAAATCTTCCCAATATTGATATATAATATACTGAGAATAGGGGACAATTCAAAATGTAAAAAATCTTTAAAAATCAATATCTTCCAATTCTATGAACGGAGTTACTAGGCCATGTCGTACGTATGCTCCTTAACAAATATCAAGTCCTTATGGCTGATGGCTTCAACGGAGAAGATTCTTGAAAAATTGCTAGCAAAGATGATGGCAGATCGGACGCTGGACACTGAATCATGCCAATACTCCATTAGTCCCTTTGGGTCAATCGATGATTTGTTGGGGCCATAGGACTGATAATCGTCCACTGGAAATATCCAAATATATTAAGATTTACATGTATTCAGAAAATTTCTCTCAGAATTCTCCAGGGAATATTTTTTCACTGAATATGAACAGAGTATCCAACTATCCATTGGGTCATATGGAGCAACATGCATTTCAGTGCTGATGTAACATGCATGGCACAACATGCATGCATGTCCAAACACATTAATGACTCATGCTGATGTCATTTTGGAGTCCAGTCATTTGCACGATCAGAATCTATGGAATGACATCACTCCCTTGATCCTTGATGATATAAATACTCTTTTTCATAAATTAAATCTCATTTTGCAAAAAGTTGTATCGAGACAAAGCTGAAGAATAGCACTGAAATATGGATACGCCGTCAACTAGTCACTCTTGATCCAATTGTGCGTTTGGTTTAGAATTGAATACGGCATGTCACAAAACATATACCAAAGGCAAACAACAAATTAGACAATTCTCAGATTTATCTGAAGAGGACAGGTAACTGATATTATGGAGATCTGATTTGAGAAATTTGAAGAACAAACCTAATCTATCAATCTGCTTACACCATGAGAAGTACTATTTGCTGAAATACACTGCATTACAAGTTAACTGTTGTGATCCTTTCGCTGTCCATAAGAATCCCATAAAAGGATCTTTGAGAACTATTCAAATTGATAATGCCATGCAGATACAGGACCGCTTTGGGAAGTCAGTTAAACCGGGACAGAAATTGTACCCAACATGTGTGAAGATGATCACCTCAAATGTGAATGAAATAAATGTGAATGAGTTCTGGTGAGGCATTCATGAAGAATAATACTTGATTTATAGGCTGAAGTATCCCAATATGTGCATTGAAAGCAAATATCTTGCTCATTTTATTTACATTTTTGATAGTGATCATAAGTGATTATGACTTTTTATTAAGGTTAATTAGGATGAAAGTAATCATACTATGTACATTTTGTTGGATTTTTGTGCACTCGAAAATATGTAGAAATGTCACACACTATAAAAATGGTTACAAGAGGAACACAAATCTGAAATTTCATACCATTGTTGTTTATGATGGTAGTAATGTACACACCAAATATCACTGCCATAGCACCACTGCTACCTGCTGAAATTCACGATTTGATTGTGCGTGATTTACACTTTTTCCATTTTTGAACTTCCATATGTTCAGCATGAATGGGTTTATAATTATTTTATGAAAATATACCTATAAATGTGCAAGCACAATAAAGAACAGATCTGTGTTTGAATATTTTCTTGGTTTTTTGGACTTCTAAACAGGGACGAGATTGATATTTTCTTCAATTTTAGACATTCATGCCACTCGATATGATCACCAGTGAACAAATTCTGTTGCAGATTTGGAATCTACATAAAATTCTGAGTCAGCAAGAGAAATTTCAGGTCTCTATCATGTTTTATTGCTGAGTTATTAACATTTGATTTCTGGAAAATTTCAACAGGACTCAATTTAACTTATTTCCAAGCACTAAAATTGCTATTAACATGGGAAATTATGGTAGTAGGAGGCTAAAATTTTGGGATTATTCATCTAATACCATGTTGATTACCACAATAAAATTTCAATTAAATCTGAGATAATGTGGTGTAAGCCTATTATTCAAATGGCATGGAATGACCCAGTAGTTAATCAGGCATAGCATTGCCATGCAAAGAAATCGCCATTTTTTTCATCATTAACAAGGCTGAAAGTAGCTCCGCACTTCATCAGTAGAATTCCGAGGGCCCTGACATTTAAAATGAGGCACTGAAAACTTTAAAAATGCACAGGTAGTTAATTAAAGACTATTTATAGACATATTTATGCATTTATGCGTGCATGCACTTGCAATCTATTCGTTCGTGCTCTCCAATCGACGTTGTAACTTTCAAAATAGAGGGACTCAAAATATTGTAAGCCTGCTTGGAGCTTTGGCTAAAAACCTATATATTTCAAAGTGTTGCATGCGTACAGAGGTGGGGTATTCGGCAAATGTTAGTACTCGTTATCATGTTTCAATACACCCAAAGTCAATTTCACACCGAAATTCTCCTTCAACATAGCAGGGAATACTAAGTTTTAATTTGACGATCAGTTTACAAGAATTAGTGTCAATAAATTTTATTGATGGAAAGAAGTGTGATTTTCAAAAATTGTCTGACCCCTATTTAGACAGTTCAGAAATTTATGTCATTCAAGTCACATCAACAATTTTTGTTTTGTTATGCCTACTAGAATACAGGAATTAGCACAATTTAGCATGTGATTGCCTAATGATTGAAAACACTTAAAATGTTTCATAGTTAAATGTGTAAGAAGCTTAAAGTGCCACGCGATTCTCGAGATTACCCCACCACTGTTCAGACATCTGCAAAATTTATATTGGTCAAAACACATCAACAATTTTTGGAGTGGTCTCTCCACTATAATAGAGGAATCAGTTTTTTTTTTCTTTTTTTTTCACATTTGGCAAGGTACTGACTGCAATTGGTGAGGAATTCATTGTGAATTCAGCCTGATTTATATTCAGCAGACACAAATCAATGGAAGAAATGCCAGACAGCCTACGGTAGGGTTTATATTGGGCGTGCTTTGAGGTCATAAAAATGGAACTGCCTAAACAAAAGGCACTTTTGGTGTCCTTATAGCTCCACAACCAAGAAAGACAAAGCAATATGGACTGTATTTTCAGATTTAGCAGTATAACATTACCCTAGATGCAAAATTTCAAAGCTATAGGTGTAATAATAAAAAAATTATGCTGTGTTAAATACAAGAAAAATGTCAGTTGACAACAAAACTGACGGACAGTACTCTTAGAAAATAATTCACCAAAAATTCATTTTTGGTCTGAATGAGCTGAAATTTCAGATGATATATATTTATACAGCTGCATACAAAAAATTTGCAAAATTGAGAAGTGGTGGTGAGACCCATTTGATGATATGACATGGAATGACCCCATTGTCTGTCAACACAGTCCGCCGTGCCATCCACAGATGCCACCTAAAGCTCTATCATACAAAAAGGAACCCATTGAGCATGATCCAGAAGCGTCGCCATGTTCTGTGGGATCAAATTCCAATGGAGAAACTCAAAAAACTTAGTTGTCTTCTCAATGCCCGGACGCCTTCACTGTGTTACAAAGAAGAGGGGATGCTACACCATGGTAAACAGGTCCCTGTCCAAACTTTTTTGACACCTGTAGCAGTAATCAAATTTGAAATGAGCTCATTTTGTGGATAAAATATAAAAATTCTCGGGTTCAACATTTGCTATGTTATCTCTGCTCAGTTGAAAATAAAATATGCGCAATGGCAAGCAAATGTGCGCAATGGCAAGCAAATTTGGTGCACAGTTGCAGATGGCTGAGTGGCCTTTAAAAATGTACAAGTAATTGTGATCGGCCAATTGGTGACGTTGCAATAAGCAAAAACGTAAAATTGCCTCTCTCTTCAACTATTTGGCCATAATGGTTCTTATTTTGCATACTGTATTACTAAGTTTCTAGCAATACTCCTAATGACAAAAAGAAATATTTAAAAACATGGCAGCAATTAGCCACTCAGGTAACAGCTGCTTTCTGACAGGCTTAGCAATGACCAATCAAAATGAAACTTATTCGGAATAATTTTGCTTTGATTAGGCAGAACCATGTAATTTGGAATTAAAAGCTATCAGAGGGCGCTTTAATAACAAACCTAATGTTTTGGCCAAAAACTTTTGAACGATAACTCTCAGAAACAAAATTCCCGTTTTTGCTTAATTCCCTGGGTCAAGACAAAGCCATCAATATAAAGCCACTCATTGTTTGTCAGCAAATTTTCCACCATTTAGAATTTGGTTAAAAACAGTTTTTTCCCCGACTTAACCTCCAATTTCTGAGTAATTGTCACCAAGTTTAACATAGGAGATCTACAGACCAAGCTAAAAAATTTTTTTTTTTAGAAATTTAGATATATGGCTGGTAGTCAAAATTTGCTCAAACAATGTGGGTGAGGCTAATAATATTTAAACTGCTATAACTCACATGACGAAACTCATAACATATGAGTCTTGTATTTAGTACCTA
The DNA here is from genome assembly GCA_029721435.1 of Gymnothorax reevesii. Taxonomy (NCBI): domain Eukaryota; kingdom Metazoa; phylum Chordata; class Actinopteri; order Anguilliformes; family Muraenidae; genus Gymnothorax; species Gymnothorax reevesii. The sequence continues at coordinate 65,972,623 of CM056582.1, forward strand.
TATAGCCAATTTCAGCCAGATCGATACAATTGCCTTAGATAAAGCAGAAATAGGCTTTTTAAAGATAGCTTCCTGGTGGCCACACTTGAAATCGAAATGTTATGCCTTGAATGAACTCCGGTGTGCTCATGGATAGGAAGATGCACTGATCCGCCTGGCAGTTTTAGAGAAGATGATGCTCTCAGATGACCAACAAACAACAAACAAGGAACGACGACGGCAGACAAGCAGGTCATACCATAAGAGAGTTCTAAATGAGCTAAAAACTGAATTTTAGAAGGAAAAAACACGAAGTACTTGGAATTTCCATACAGTCCCAACTTTTTTTTTGGAACTGGGTTTGTACTTAAAACTGACTATTCCAGCAGGATTTTAAATGCCGCCTGAATTTCCTGCATCCAGAACAGTAAGGAGGGGAAACTCAGTCACTGCACCTACCTGGATAATATTCTCAGCCGTGGTTTCTATCAGCAGTGTCTCCACTTGCTCAGGCACGGCGGGGGGTGAAGACTGTGCCAAAGGAACAGGCTGGGACACGGCTGCGAGCTTTTTACGACCCCTTCGTGTGGCCTTGGCCAAAGGGGCTTGAGCAGGGGCAGTTGCGACCTCTGTAACTGACTGAGACTCCCCCACCTCACATGCAGTCACATTGAGAGGGAGAGAGAGGCCCCTGGGGAGTCGTACCACATTAGCACTGTTCTGCTGACGCTTCTGTGGGAGGGGCTTAATCGCCAGCGCCTTCTGCGGGGTGGCAGGAGCTGGAGTGGCTGGAACCGACACAGGGGAAGTGATGATAGCCTGATTAGTGCCTGGGATTACAGAGATCTGCCCACCCTGTGGAACCACCTGGATAGTCTGTCCACATGCACCTTGCAGCTGTGGCAAAACATGGTACTGGATGTTGGGAGCAGTAGACCGAGCTGGGTTCTGAATGGTGAACAAGATGGGGCCACTCGGGGCGGAGGAAGGAAGGCCTGTTGACAGCTGGATCACGTTGCCCTTGGCAGACAGGAAGTTCAGGTTCTTTGGGGGCGCAGGAGCAATAGGGGCGGGCTTGATGGGAAGCAGACGGCGAGTGACAGGCTGAGTAGGAGGTGTGCTGACTGGCACCTGAGCTGCAGGTGGGCCTATCTTGCTGCAGGTGGCCGCCAGGAGAGCCAGCGGGGAGGGCTGTGATTCCTGCGCAAAACAAAATACACACATCACTCTGCTGAATGATTCACATAATTACGAGGGTACAATGCCTTTATAGATACATTTACATTAAAGAGTTCAAAACTATGGGCAGTGTTCCACAGAAAAGAGTGATATGGTCAGATCAGGTTAACGAGCGCATGTGGGAGATATACCAAGATAATAGTACAGGTCTCACTGCTTGGCCTCAACTGTGAAAGAACGGTTCGCTCTGTTATTTATTCAGGAGCCACTTTCCTTCTCTAGTTTGTTCGACTTGCTCCCTCTGGGAGGAGTCCCTGCAAATCACCATTCTGATTGATCACCTTTAATCCTCTGACAAAATATGTATATCCTGATGAGAGTGGTCTCTTCCATAAAGTCAATACCACAATCCACAGGGAATATGCGTTCACTGAATGGTTTGATGTCTAAGAAAATTGTAAATCAAATGCTATGGCATTAGTAGTCAACAGCTCGCACACCAATTGAACACTTGAGGAAACTTTCATACCAGTAGGTTAAGACAAGGCTCCCAACCACATATCAAAACAGTTCATGGTTTTGGGGAATAAATGTATCATTTTAGTTCAAAAACAAACCATTTTCAGTGATTCCAAACATGTGAATGGCATTCTATACAGCACTGCTACAAACTGTTGGCCTGCCTTTTGATTTCTTCTATTTTTGGCAGATGATTTCAGGTTTTCAAATGTAAAATGAGACAAATGAGGAAACACAAAATACAGTTTTTAAATGATTGTTTCATTCACAGAAGGAAAAAGGTTATCCTACACCTAATCACCCATGTACAAACTTATTTTTCTCTTCCACTTAATGGTCGCGCCATTTTCAGCAAGGACAACTTTACCAGAAGCTTTCAGAAACTGAAGATTAGCCTTAAAATCAATATGTAGAAGGTGTGGCCCACTACCAGAATTTCATTAGTTCAGCTAGATGGATGGTATTAAAGTATAAACTAGGCTCAAAAAAAGACTTGGACTTGACCACTAGGGCTGTAACAATTTTCGTGTGATCTCAATTACGTGAGCCAACTGCAATTTTTTTCCTGAATAAAAAAGAATATCATAATCAAATTGTGTTAATTAAAATAATAAACAATTTCTAAAATTAAAAAGCGGGGCTTGACTTGTACATTTGTCTGAGATGACCAAAGTCATTATGGGGTAATCAAAAATCACAGTTTAGGTGTCCTTTGGACGACTGCAACCGACCGGTTGACACATTTATTTAAATAATATTTTCAGAATCGATTCTCAGTTATATTGCTGGTAAATTACAATCACTTTTGATTGCCAAATTTATATTTGCTCACTTTATTTAGAAAAGCAGTAAAATAAAGTAGTTCATCAACTAGCCTGTTGGCAGTACAACCCAAAAATTGGCAAAAAAAAAAAAAAGTCTTGACCCTGTCCAAAGGCTCTCAAGCCCCAGATTAAGCCTTGCATATTGTCAATATTCTTACTGCAGACAAGCCTTTAGTATCATTAACCCTCTCCAAGTGATCCTGGATGGACAGGGGGTCCTTGCAAATTGGATTTTTAATTTCCTTCCATGAAAAGATTCATATGAGAGGCCACTAAGACTGAAATGAGAAGAGTTAAACTGATTTCAATGAAAAATTCTAAAAGCCAGGGCCCCAATAACCCTGAGCTGCAATTTTCAGCCCAACGCTATGATTGATTTTCGAAGATACTGGCCTCCAAAACCCCCTAGAAATGAACATTTTTGAGAAGATCTGCATGGCCCTCACATTTATGGAGGGGCATGTCTCAGAAACCCCTGGAAATTGGAGCTTATAATTCTGCACGTTTTCATGACACTTTGAGCACACAACTAGTAGTACTGGCATTAATGTCTCAATTAACGACAAAAAAACAGCAGCTCTTACTGACGGCTGTCGGAATGGTCAGTGACGATAACGGTTTTATTTATGCACAACTTTAAACACAATAAATTAAATCATAAACAATTAATAGCCTCAATGAAAATGAAAAGTACATTCTGTACCAACCCTGTCCTTTATTTAATGATACTTCCATTTTGTGTCTATTTGAGAAATACTATCATAGTCCTTCAGAATTTTCACACTTCGAGATGGATAATAATGACCTAGATTGTCAAGTTTCTATGCCTGGTAGCCTACATGTTTACTGAGTTTACAGTGGGGGAAATGAGTATTTGACCCCTTGCTGATTTTGCAGGTTTGCCCACTTACAAAGAATGCAACAATCTATAATTTTAATTGAATATACATTCTAACAGTGAGAGACAGAATCACAAAGAAAATCACATCATATGAATTTATAACTAGAGTGTTCAGGTGAACACGTGTTGCCTGCGAAGCTTATGTGAAAGTGTGACTACTAACTGAAAGTGTGACTACCGGACAGACAGACAGACGGACGGACAGACGCCGGACCAAGTGATCCCTATGTGCCGCTATGCTTCGCAGGTGACGCAAAAATGGATAACCATCTGATGAGGAAAAATAAGTATTTGACCCCCTACCAAACAGCAAGTATTCTGGGTCCCACAAGCCAGTTAGTCTTTCTTGGGGGGACACCCCCATCCCAACTAATTATTTACATCAAATACACCTGCCTCACCTCATTACCTGTATAAAACACACCTGTCTACTCCAAAACAGCCAGATTCCAACATCTCCACCATGGGCAAGACCAAAGAGCTGTCTAAGGACATCAGGGACAAGATTGTTGACCTACACAAGGCTGGGCTGGGATGGGCTACAAGAGAATCGGAAAGCAACTTTGAGAGAAAAGATCAGCTGTCGGTGCAGTTATCAGGAAATGGAAGTAGTACCACACTGCCGCCAACCTTCCTCGGTCAGGGCCTCCATGCAAGGTCTCGCCTCGTGAGATGTCCCTGATCATGCGAACGGCGAGGAATCACAAGGGGGGAACTGGTTAATGAACTGAAGGCAGCTGGGACCACAGTCACAAAAGAAACAGTTGGTAACACACTACGCGGTCATGGATTGAAATCCTGCAGCGCACGCAAGGTCCCCCTGCTCAAGAAGGCAGGCCCGCCTGAAGTTCGCCATTGACCACCTGGATGACTCAGAAGAGGCCTGGAAGAAGGTGATCTGGTCAGATGAGACCAAATTAGAACTTTTTGGGCTCAACTCAACTCGCCTTGTTTGGAGGGCAAAGAACACAGAGTACAACCCAAAGAACACCATCCCCACCGTCAAGCACAGTGGTGATTTTCAGCCAAGGGGACGGCACAACTCCATTGCATTGAGGGGAGGATGGACGGGGCCATATACCGTGGAATTCTGGGCCAACAGCTCCTTCCCTCAGTGAGAGAGCTGAACATGGGTCGAGGATGGGTGTTTCAGCACGACAACTACCCTAAGCACACCGCCAAAGCAACAAAAGAGTGGCTGAAGAAGTACATCAAGGGTCTGGAGTGGCTTAGCCAGTCTCCAGACCTGAATCCAATTGAAAATGTTTGGAGGGAGCTTAAAATTCGGGTTGCAAGGCGACAACATCGGGACCTGAATGATTTGGAGGCTGTCTGCAGGGAGGAGTGGGCCAACATCCCTGCCAAAATGTGCACAAACCTTGTCAACAACTATACAAATTGTTTGACATTTGTGCTGGCCAATAATGGCTTTTCAACAAAATATGAACGTGCTGTTTGTCCAGGAGGTCAAATACCTATTTTTGACCAAAAATATGCAAATAAATTCCTAAAATGCATACAATGTCTTATTCCACTTTTTTGGTGATATTCTGTCACTCACTGCTAAAATAAACCTATCATTAAAATTGTAGAGCGTTGCACTCTTTGTTCGTGGGCAAACCTGCAAAATCAGCAAGGGGTCAAATACTTATTTCCCCCACTGTTTGCTCCTTGTGGATATAATGTGAGTAACGAATAGCCTGCGGCAAATTAAGCCCTTCAGAATCTTCCTGATTTGGCTTAAGAAAACTAGGAAAAAAAAAAAGTTTTAGGGTTGATCGGAAATTCCGAAAAAAAATCTGCAAGTAAGAAACTAAACTCAACATCATCTTTAATGGAAAGTATGCATTGCACTGATCAATGCTCAGTATTCTATTAATTTCAAAAGCCAATTCTTTTTCCTTTTAATGTTGAATGCACTGCGCCAATAGGATTGCAAGCATCACTACTCCTCCTGGTCAACAACTAGGTCAGATGTGATGTGTAGTTCTCATAGGATATTTGCATATGCTTAGCCTCATGATTTTTCCTGTTATCTCAGCAAGCCATAACTACCAGAACTGAACTGATTTTCTAATTGTATTGCCCGCATGGGAAGGAATACTATGGATTGTATTCTTGTGATGTCATCAGCCTAACCTCAGAAATGATCTTGACTTCTATCCCCCTAGATTGCGTTTCTTGCATAGTGAAAATATGTTAATTCCACAGTACCATGGGTCCAAAGGCCACAGTTATCATAAAATTTTGAGGATTATTTCTAACCAAGGTGACAAGACTTTAGAGCTGAGCCAAGAGAGACAACGGCTTGTACAGAGACAATCCATGCAAAGAAAGCTCCTTTTTAGCAACTGCAGCAGCGGGTTAGCTAACTAGATAGCAGCATGCTCGGGACTGCTGTCTGGTGCATGGCTGTGCTTGCTGAGAAGCCTATATCGTGACATGATGATACCAAATTTGCTTTATAATGGAGGGCACGGAGAGTCTAGAAATCTCACAAGAGTACTTAATTATTACTCGGCAAGAAAGCAATCGCCCCATCATCTGAAGGTAATTCCAAATGTTTATTCGTAATGTTGAAATGCCCTCTAGAGGACAGAACAAATAACTACGACATGCAAATAGTGGCAATGGCAGTGCATAAGCCAGTGTATGCAATGTTAAGTACATAGTAATGGCCTAAACTGTAGCATCACAAATTTCAAAATAATTTGACTATTGAAATAAGAAATGAAATTTAAATGGGATGACAGAAGAAAACTGACAACACTAGTGACGCCGGCTCAGTGGAGCGGATGTACAAAATCCAACAATTTATTGACATTTCCCTCAAATTATATGCACACCACTGCGTGCAAAGGATCAGCACAACCTTTATCAATTTGAAGCAAGAAATTTTTCTATGACCAAATGTGAATACCAATATGTTTTTGCCCTTGACCAATGGAAAATTACAGCCACTAAAAATCCAGCAAAGGCCAAGGAGTAGTGAAGAAAACCCCTCACCAGTGTTGAGGTGGCAGATGGCTGAAGGTACTCGCTGGGGCTGACAGCAACTGTGGTGGCCATACTGTTCTGCTGACCTAAAAAAAGAAACAAACTGAAAAGTAAATGGGACATTCCATATTAAATCAACAAATTCTGAGAAAAGTTCCCACATGAGCTCTTCAAAATCAACTGAAATTTTTAGCACAGTAACAACAGCATATTTAATGAATCCATGCCAAATTTTTCTTGGATTTCCAGTAAATTTTTGAGTTACTGACTTTTAAAGTACACGGGTGCAAGTGAAAATTTGGGAGCTTCATTTTTTCTGCCATTTTTGAGTCCTCATGACTTTTTATGTGATGTTGGTAGATGAATGAAAATTTCAGGGTTGAAAGCCCCATATCAGCTCTGTTGAGAACATTAATTATAATACTGCCATGTGTATTTGTGGTCTCGCAACATGAAGTCAAACATTGAATATTTATGATTGCGATTTTCTTGGCAGCCAACTTCAGACATTTATATCTTAGGAAACATGTAAGTTTGATGTGAGTAAGTTTGTAAGTTTAACCCCTTTGTGCAGAAGCCAAATTTGGCTATTTATGGGTTACCCACTTTAATGCTGTATAATTCAAGATTTAAGCTTCACAAAGAGGAAAAATGTGGCTCAATTCAGGAAAGACACTTACAGCATTTAGAATTACATTGTATTTCAGTTTATTTTCATGATTTTGGTAGAGAAAATGAGCAGCAAACATAAAAAATCTTTATGAGAATTCACCATTGAAATTGCAAAAAAAATAATTCTGACGATTGAAGAACTGCTGGGGCTTAAAACTATACATTTCTGGTATCATAAACTCCTTGAGCACAAGTAGAATTCATCTTCAACATTACATTCTAGATTACCTACATGCTATTAGCCAAATTATACAGCTACCCAAGTGTCTCCCCAAAATCTCAAAATGATTTGCTGTCAAATCATTAAAAAAATCATGTATTTAACACAATTAAAGCTTTAAGGCATGAAATTTAATATGACCGAATGATTTTCTGGTTGAGTTTAGTATGAATTTATCAATATCAGTGCAGTTGAATACCAGTGGTCACAAGTAACCTCTCCAAATACGAAATATGCCTTTTCTCCATAATAAAGTTTAGAGTTTTGGCCATTTTTCTTCAAAGCCAGCACAAACACGCATTAAATAAACTGCTAATTAAACGGTCAGAACATTCACCCTGTAATGAAAGCGACCAGTCCCCTCTTCAAAGCTCACGAACCCATTTCAACACTTATAAGGAGCAAGTACACCTCACTAACACAGTAATATCTGAATTCTGAAATATACCTGATTTTAACTGAACAGACACTCCACTTTCAGGGAATATCAAATCCATTGCGTCTCCCGATTCAAAAGAAACGTGCAATGAACGTACCGGGGGTCCACACCAAAATGCACGGGCAGTTCGCGTTTTAAACAGGAAAAAAAACCTCGACATTCGACTTTGTTGAGTACATATACATTCCGAAACAGAAAAAAAAAACTAACAAAAATAGCAGCCTGACCTTTTTCGTGAATCCCTCCTCCAGAGACATTGACTGTATAAAATAGAGACCGATGTATCCAGTAGCAAGAACCCTCCGGTCCTGTTTCATTCGAAATAATTCCAATAGAGCATATCGTTCTCATTTAAATCCTGTAATGTAACTGAACACTTCAAGGCCAGTTTTGCGAACCGATTTTCTATGAATCCCGTCTATTTTAGCCGCGTAATGTGCATAACGTAGACAGGATACAACCGAGCCTGCTGATACGCATTGGTTTGTATGCTCTGTGTTTGTCCAATCAATGTGTTTCACTTACTCTAAAATGTTTAAACACTCGGGAATTGGATAAGAAACGAGCCAATCTATACATTGTTATCAGGGGAACTTCACGAGGCCATGAAGTGTAACTCTACAATTACGCAGAAGAGCTTGAGTGTATGGTTGAGTGATTGGCTATCAGCGCCAGTACTCGGGTGGATATAAGGAAGCGCTGGATTTGTCAATGAAGGAATCTACGCGTAAATCCACGGTAGGGAACTACAATTTTTTTTGTATGGGACAACTGTAATAGGCAATAGAATGTGAGAGAATCAATACCATGTCGATTTTTTTGCCTCAGAAAACTGATTTTTCTGAACTACTAATTGGAATACTGTTAGCTCACTGTGGCTAAACTGGTTGCTACAAAGGATAACGATTTTTTCTTTGTCAAGATATCGTTTTTTTAAACTGCTGAATCGACACTATGGGCAAGGATACTGACCAGTTTGCACATCAGGCTTAGCTGAGGAGTTTAATTCATGCAGCTCTCAAAAAACAGGGAGTGGAGTGAACTTCACCGTATTCAGAACCGCGTTCGAGGTCTGCTTGCTTGTGAACATTCAATAACTGATCCGGGGGTGCCATCTAGTGATCGAGTACAGTAACAGCGTGCTTCCAATTTGCAGGTCTATAGACGCGGGCATCTACATCTGCAGAAAGGGGTTAACTGAGCTGTGATCAGATTTAAGGCTTGGATACAGATCAATAAAAATATGCATGATTTGTGTGCATTAGGATTTGTTTTACAATTAAAGGAAGATCAGAAAAATTGAAAAGCCTAATTTTGGTCAATCTTGAACCACACATAATGCCATATGGAATAGCTCATTGGTCATTGAGAGCCAGGTCATTTGAAAGAACCCATCTACATTTTGATAATTAAGTACACTTCTAGCCATAAATCCTTCTGTGCCACAATAACTTTCCAAAACACAGACTGTATAAAAGGATGGCGAAGCAACCGTGACGTCACCCATTGGTTTTAACATACCATTTAGGAACCCTTGATTTTGGCAAATTTGAACCACCATTTCATCATTTTGAAACAGGATGCGATCCCTACTGGACGAGAGCGCGAATAGCAGATCCAGGGAGGAGCGAGGGGTGGATCTACGGGTGAATCTGATCGAATCTGACCGTCAAGGTGGAGGTGAAAGAATGCAGAAGGGGAGGGGCTTTAAGGAGCAAAGCCTTACAACCATAGCCAGCATGCTTGCATGACATCACTTTGAAAAATAATTTTGAAGATCTTGCACCCTTTACACCACGTCACTGAAAATGGATTTGGACAGCTGTACAATTGGGACTTTCAAACAGGATGAATGTCTCAAGACAACCTACTGCAGCAGTCAAGCACTTCTAAAAATGATCAAACTATCAAGTGATGAAAAACAGTTGCTTTCTCTTTTTTCGAACATCATGAACATGGAAACACCACGGGCAGAATGATAATCAGCTAATTTTGTAAAATTTATGTGACACAGAAGGATTAATGGCTTTAAGTGCATTTTAGTATCAGAATGTAGATAAAGATGAGTTCTTTCAATGACCTAGCTTCCATTGACCAATAAGCTATCCCACATGGCATTATGTGTTCTCCAAACTTGCCCAAAATTAGGTCTTTCAAGTTTTCAGATCTTCCTGCAATTACAAAATGAATCCCTAAAGCAGGCAAATCATGCCAATATTATTTTCCTGTATCCTATGCATTAATTTGATCATAGTTCTGTTATCAAACTTACATATTTCCAAAAATATAGATGCTTGAAGTTGGCTGCCAAGAAAATTGCAATCACAAATTTTCAAAGTTCGGCTCCATGCTGTGGGGCCACAAACGCACATGGCAGTATTATAATGGATGTTTTCAGCAGAACTGATATGTGGCTTTCAATCCTGAAATTTCTGTTCATCTACCTACATCACATACAAAAGTTTTGAGGATTTAAAAATGGCGGTAAAAATGAAGCCCCCAAATTTCGACTTGCACCCTTGTACTTCAAAAGTAAGTAACTCGAAATTTTTTGCATGATCCAAGAAAAAATTTGGCATGGGTTCATTAAATATGTTGTAGTTGCTATGCTGAAACTTTCAGCTGAATCTGAAGGGGTAGTGGGGGAGCCACTTGTTGAAATTATATGATCCAAATGCACTGCGATAGAAATGAAATATAACGTGTTCCAAATTATCAAGGGGCACAACATAAAGATATTCAAACACTTTCAATTCATTCATTCACTGCGAATCAAAAGGGGCAGACATATGACACAATTAAAATTAAGGAGAAACGGGTAATCATTTTTAAGGAGGTAAAAAAAAAAAATCTTAAAGAGATTAATGCACTCAGAGTTTTCCCTACCATTACAAGACTTAGGGGCAGCATCAACCGTTAAGCCAACTGGAGGAGTAAGCTAAGCTGACCTCAGCTAATCTGGTGAGAAAGGTCTTAGAGATTAATAATGCAGTCCACTGTAAGGGCTGGAACAACAAGATACCATGAAACTTCTAGTAATAGCCTGGGCGTTCATTTAGTTTAACAACTAAATGCAACACAGCTCTTATTGGAGACAGGCAAAACATGGGGCCTTTATTTTAAATGAAGTGCTAGGCCATTGCTTTTACTCTGTATGATATCCTTACTTCTAAATTAACTTGCAAACTGAGAACCAGGAAAATCATTCAATAATCAATTTGATGAATCGTTCACAGGCCATAAAATGTATCCAACTCTATTATTGATAAACATTTCATAAGCCTACCCAGGGGCCAAATTAACATCAGCCACCAGCCAAATGCTGGTAAAATATGCTGGTGGCTGATAGATTTGCATCATCCACCAGCCAAAAAAACGGTAAGTTATGAAGTGGCTGGTAAAATTTGAACCTTAGCAGGCCATTGGGCTGATGGACAAAAATGTTGCACCCTGAGGCGATCGTAATATTATTGCAATGTTAAATGCAATACACTTAAATAACTATGCAACTAACAGAGCTTAACATGAAAGACATTCTTCGCACAAAACAAACGATAAATAAAATAATTATCCATAAGAAGTTCAAATATTACGATTTGGTTTATAGTGTTTTTTTCTGCTAAGTTGTACAATAATGAAAATGTGACCAAAAAATAATAAAAAACTGACGGTCGCCATCTTTCCACCCCTTGAAACGTTTAAGCCAATGAGAGGCCGAGGATCACTTTGGCAGTCACGTGACAGTGACATTGACTGACCACAGCTTAACCAAATTCGGTATAGGCTTAAGGAGGGTTCAGAGTAAATGGTCCCAAACTGTACCTCGAAGTGAAAAAATATAAACTTAAAACTTATAAGGAAACTTATAAAAAGCATTCATGAAGGGTATTCCGGGGTCCTAAAAACATTATCTGTAAGCACGGCTATATCCTTTCTGATTTTTGTCCGTCACCGAACAGAGGGTATGTAAATTCATGTTGAAACACACAATAAATGCAACTATAATATACCTGTTTGCATGTATCTGGTTAACAACATTCTATGAGATAACCAGAATCGCACACCACTTGAAGTCTATGATTTCAGGGTTACAACCAATCAAATCCTCTCAAATTTGACAGAATTTCGGATTAGAATAACACCTTGTGTTGTTGTTTTCTGATGAAAAGGAACACCAAATTCTGACTTCAAACTTTGCTCAGATCAGGTGTTCATGTGAACTTTGTGTTGGTGACTCCAAATTCCAAATTGGTGTTCGAGACTCTAAGTGCTGGGGGGTGCGTTAGCACCAAAACGAACACCAACTTTGAACTTGGTTGACACGTAGTATAAATGTAAACCAAGTGTTAGTGGCCCGAGATCAAAGTTGGTGTCATGGCAACTCTACATGTTAGTGTCAGTACCAACACTCAATTCTTAGACCAACTTTGAAGTCACCTAATGAACATTATAGTTCATGCAACTTCCTTTTTCTTGAGGGAAAATCAAAATTTGCTGCACTGCCACATACACAGCTTTCAATGAAGCCAAAAGGTTTCACAATTTATCATTCTTGAGGGCTTTAAATGCCAAACACCAAAATTTAAAGTTGCTCAGGTTGAAGAAGGTTGTAAAAGTACAATCCCTGGAAATGACAAAAAAAAAAAAGTTAAAAATCCCATTCAAAATGGCACACTTCCTGTTTGGTCTTGGTCATGGCACCATGACACTTAAGTCCAGGGATGCTACATGTGCCCACCAAATTTTTCACATGATGATGAAATGTTCCACAAGGGAGTTTTTTTTTTCTTGGGGTGCAACGAAGCCATTTAACAATGTCCATGTACAATACCTGTGCAATAGTAGAATGTATGGAAACCCTGATGCGTGTGCAAAATTTTATGAATTCTAGAGCATCTTCAGGCCCTGAAAAATGCATTTCATCATATAAAATAATTAGAGGCGCTATAGAGCCAATGTGCTAAACCCATGCACAACTGAAATATCAAATCAAAACACATTACAGTTCAAACCTGTGTGCAAAGGCTCAGGAGTTTTCGTGCATCCTAAAGGCCTCAAACGTGTTCATAAAATGAAGATGGACACAGGAAATCCAAAATTGCTGACTTCCTGTTGAGCAAAAAAAAAAAAAATTTAGAAAATCCACAATGATGGTACCAATGATTCCAACAAATTTCATGTACATCCAAGCACCCTAATCGCAACATGACGCTGTCTTTGGGGGCGATATGGAGCCACCTGGGCATGCCCAAGCTCATATTGGCATGTGGATGTCCACAGGACAAAACACATATCAAGCCTGTGAAGTTTGGGGCGGATCAAGCAATGTGCTTTTGAGTTACCACAACTTCCTGTTTCACGGCCAAACATCAATCAAGTTACTCAAATGTCACATATCAACTTTGAATTCACTGGAGTAAAACGCACAGGGAGCATTTATTAATGTACTACTCCATGAAATGGTGAAACCTGCAAAAAAAACTGCAAATTCAAATCAATCTGGTGGAGTTCATGCTGGATTTAGGGCATGGCACCAACAGACTTTAAGTCTAGGGACGCAAAATGCTCAGAGAATTTCATAAATCTAGGTGAAACAGGCCGCAAGGAGAGCTTTGTTGAAATTTTCTGAGAGACACTATGGAGCCATTTCAGCAGGCCTATGTGAAAACTATTCTCTTAAAGAAGCACGGGAGCTCCTTACTTCATTTTAGGAAAGCAAATCCAAAGTTTAGGAGCACAATATGCATTCCCATTCTGAGCCCTTTTCCAATTGTGGGTGTATTCATTTTCTCAACAATGCCACAATAATAGTCCGTCAGATTACAGATTTAACCATCAGAGATGCAAATACATGTACGGAGAAAAAAGAGAGCACTCAAAGTATTAAAAAAAAGTGTCAGATAACCAAATGATGTAGCCCTGTACTATCAGCTTAAATAAATAGAAACTTTGACGTAATATGATCAGATCAAGATGAGACTTTAAGTAGTAAATTATATTTTTATTTGTGTAATTTAAAAAGAAAATAACCTCACTGTTGGGGTGTAGTTAAAATGTTGTTCAATTTTGTCTTCAATGTCCAAAAATATCCACCAGTTAAAACATGCACTCCAGCCATTCTGTCTCTGTCCCCAGATGACCTAATACATCTTTGGTGGGACCACAGTTTCCTTTAGTAACATTATGTTGGTGAATCACCGATGTAATCATTATTTGATTACATAATGTAATCATTATCACCGCTGCATCCGCTACAGATCATTCATTTGAATGGGATAACTCAAAAACCATTTTGAAGATCCTTCTCAAATGTTATAAGCCTTTATGCTGCGTTTCCACCGTACGCATAACAAATTTTTCGCGCGACCAGATTACATTCAAAGTCAATGTAAAGATGCAAATACACACGCAAAGATGCCGGCCCGGGCTGGGGATGCGAATCATGTGGAAGATGAGATGCAACGCAATGTGAATGACTCACGCAAACAGCCTGAATGCACAAAATTTGCATTTTGCTCCATGTAAAAATATACTTTTGCGAAAAATTTGCATAAGTAGAGCAGTGTTTTGAATAGCATCATTGCTATTAGCAACAACACGGCTAGCTAGGCTACCTAGCTTCATATTAAAACCGCAGTTACCTGCATTGCTTGAGATGATAGGGACACTAGCTATCTAGCTCGCTAGCTATCTGACTAGCTATGTCAAATAACCTATGTTTACAGTTCCGCAAAACAACAGTGCACTAGCTCAACATCGGATATGACAACATCATTGTGAATTTTTTTATTCTCAAGCCGGCACAACGTTCAAAAGTAGAATATTTGTGATGTTAGCCTCGCAAAATTAGCGTTGCCATCTTCTTGATGATTTTTGGAGATTGCAGGAAGTACTGCCCATTCCTTGAAAGTAAACAAATTGCGGTGTCAATTTACATGTCAATCCTCCGCCAGGTTGTTCACCCATAGAGGTGAATGATATCTTTGCGCGAACATGGGCAGAAAATCTTCAAAAAAAGACAACTAAAAATTATCCTGCCGTCAAACTCCAACAAATAAAGAAAGGAGAAATTTTTTTTCCCCACTTTTGGTGGCAACGCAGCATTAGATCTTAACAAGACAAACTGGATTGACACCAGAGTTCTATCATATTGCCTGATTTGCAAGCACCATCTCCTTCAAATTTTGCTATTTGATTCTTTCAATCATGATAGATTATTGCTGAATACTAACAAAAAAAAAATATTAATAGATTAAACATGAAGTTCTTTAGAACTCCCTAAAGCCCAATGGTCCCCCCATCAGTAATGCCACTGCCAGTGTTACGGGATTTTCAATGTCATGCAGTGAGCCTCTGACCCTTAAACATATAATTGACTCAACTCAACTTGATTCAACTCAAGCCATTTCTGTTTAAGATCACTTGATAATTAATTAACAATTTATTTGCTGAATAATGAAGAGCTGAATAAGCATGTAATTATTAACAAATTATAGAGAAATGACATCACTGATGGGCTATACTGACAATGTAATTAATAGTGACAGGGTAGGAAATAAGAAGGCTACAATATGAGATTAACTAATTGGATAACTCCAGTTCATGCAATCAGAAATGAAATTCATACCTTATCAAAATACCATAAGGTGATTCTCGCATTGTGTGTGTGACATTTGGAAGGTATTCTTGATATTTTTCAATGCACTATACTTTTACTGGGTTGCAGAAGGGGATCAATACAGGACAACCATGAAATACCAGGGCTTCCCCATCATTGTGGTACATGAACTTGATATTTGCCTGACACATTCGGGGTACAGGACCAGAGAGGGTCAATCAGAACTTTTAATTTACATTCCAAAAGTTCTGTGATTTGAACGAAGATTATAACACTTTGGCCATTAATTAAAACTTTTACAATAATACCTAGTTCATTTGCATACCATGACCTCATTTGCATGCGTTACGTGCGTGACAAGTACATTTTTGGCTGTAAAACAGATTCCATTTGTGGGACTGAGGAAGTTACACCCTCCGAGCACGGACGGCATGGTATTAATTTATAATATCAGGTTTTTCATATCTTCCCTTGGAGTTATTAATTTTATAAAAACTTTTGTTGCCATGTGTTACGTCACCACCGTATTTTAACCCCTGAAAAAGGGCAACTTTTAAGTCTGCAGGGACTTTTGCTGCATAAGTTGAAAAATAACCTCAGCAGTAGATTATTTCTGCTGCTGAGTTTGACACTCATACAAGTAAAAAAAAAAAATAAATTACTTTAATTTCAAGAATGACCCATATCTCAAAAAATGGTGAAAAACCGATCGATCAAGCCGATCGGACACTGATGCAGAAAGAACTATCCAGCGTTCAATGCGCAATAATGTAAGCTGGGGGGAAGGAAAGCTTAATTCCACAGATTGATCCTCGCAACGGATCGAATTAAAGCTTAGATGCTTTTTAGGAAGCAGTAATGAGCACAGGTTTGGAAAAGTAAAATGCTTTAAGACAAGGTGAGAGCTGGAAAATAATCCCTCTGACGACAAGTCCGGAGTGGAAGAGGTTTAGGGAATAGCACATAGGAGCAAAGAAATGGCTCAGTAGCACCCCTTAGAAAATTTCAATAAAGTAACCCCCAAAGAAGTTTTCAGCTACTTGGAGAAAATTCAGCTTGAGTAAAATCCCAGATAATACAAAAAAAGCCTCTTGGACCCATACCTCAATCCCAACAGGAAGTCAGTCATTTTGAATTTAATGTTTCATTTTTGCTTGAATTTGGCCATATACAGCAGCTGAACTTTGACAAACTCCTCCTGAAACATTGATACAACGGACTTCAACTTTGGTTGGTGTAATCTATAGACATTAACAACGACAAATTATCAAGAGCTTGAGTTTTTGTAAAATGGGGTGGTCGTGGCAGTGCAGCGAATTTAAAAAAATTGCCATGATACAGGAAGTGTTTTTTTTTTTAACTCACACATATATTGTTAAATCAGCCCCAAATGTCACATCTTTAATAACAGACTTGGGCTAAATTTATAATCCCAACATTTATAATCCAACAACTGGGTACAGCCATAGCACCACCTGCTGGAAGCAGGAAATTGAATGCTCAATATTTTGATGTACTGCTCCTACTAGTTTTACGTCATTGACCTGCAACATAGATCAGGAAATTTTGACGACATTGTTGATCATTTGTCACAAATACTTCCGAGTTTTTCCTCGAAGAGCACTGCCTTGGTGGTGCAACAAACCAATGTTTTGCCATGACACAAGAAATTATGAATGACCTTGGGGTAAATAAAAACTCAAACTATGATTGACTTCGAATTTATTCAGTAATTTGTCTTGTGTGGTCTTGACATTAACGACGAGAAGCTATCAAAAGCTGGAGTTTCTGTCTCGTCTTGTGGCCATGGCCACGCAGCAAATTTCGAAGCTCCACCACGACAGAGGAAGCAGTTGTTACTCAAGGGTATATTGCATGATCAGGCCCAAACTTTACATGCTTGATGAGAGTCTGCCAAGTTGGCTCCATAATAGCCCCAACCCACCGTCATGTTGAGTTAAAATGCTTGAGTGTTCATGACCTGTGGTGGGATCATTAGTTTCATCATTCTGGATTTTATGTATTTATCTCCCCCCGAAGTTAGCAATTATGGATTCCTCACATATATCTCAGCATGCTATAAAACTTATTAAGTATAGTTCCATATATTAAAGAAGAGTACAGGCTTTGCACATGGATGTAGCAAAATGGTTATATTACGTGCCCCCCATGAAAATTTCAATAAAGCAGCCTTCATGACACATTTCATCTTGATGTATGAATTTTGGTGGTCGCAGGAACATCCCAAGACAAATTACGTCAAAAAATAGTGAAAAAGTAAGCAGAGCTTACCAATACCCCCGACGACCCCAATCGTGCTTTTCTTTTGGTGATTATAGAAATGATCACATTCCAAAAATCAATTTTCACAAAAATAACAACACATCTGACGCTTAGTTTCTAACATATGGAGAGGTGCAGGACTATGTGTTGCAAATTTGAAAAGAATTCATTAAATAAAATTTAAGATATCAATCAGGCAAAATGACATTGAACCCACATGAAAAGTACAAAAACAGGAAAACGGCGATATTTTTGTGAAAAATCATCCCAGATGGCCGACACGTTGCACTGCACCTCTCTCTGCGGTAAAGAATGTGTGCGAAATTTGAAAAGACTCCAATGTGTAATATTTGCAATATCGATCGGACAATTTGACATTGAACCCACAAGTCAAAAAACAGGAAAACGGCAATATTTTTGAGAAAACTCATCCCAGATGGCCGATACTTTGCATTGCACCTCTCTGTGTGGTAGAGAATGTGTGTGCCAAATTTGAAAAGAAACCAATGTATAATATTTGCGATATCGATCGGACAAATTGACATTGAGCCCACTTGAAAATTTCAAGTCCAAAAACAGGAAAATGGCGATATTTTTGTGAAAAATCACCCCAGATGGCCGACACTTTGCATTGCAACTCTCCATGTGGTAGAGAATGTGTGAGCCAAATTTGAAAAGAATCAAATGTACAACATTCGAGATATCGATCGGACAAATAATGTCTTCAGACGGAATGACGGAGGGACAGAATTCTTGGTATATAACCCCGACATTTCATCATCGGGGGTATAAAAAACCTCTTAGTGCCATGACCCAAAATCAACGGGAAATCTACGATTTTGAATTGAAATTTTAACCTTAGTATGCAGTCTTTGTCAATTCTAGACATTGTACGTTTAACAAACTCCTCCAAAAACTTTAAGCAGAGCAACTTTAAATTTGGTTTGCAACATTAAACAAACTTCACAATGTTACATAGTGGAGGTCTTTTTGGTTTTGTTGATTGCCACATCCACGGCGGTACGGCAAATTTTGATGTTCTGCCATAAAAAGGGAAGTGGTCAAAATTTTCCATTTGAGTTTCTGTGGACCAGACAATGTCCCCGAGAAAATTTGAACAAGACATCCCCCACGGTACATTTCACCGACGTGTAAAATTTGGTGGGCACATGTAATACCCGCAGACTTGAAAAAGAGTCTTGGGGCAAAGGCATAACACAACAGGAAGTCAATTTTAATATACTGTGCAATTTTTGTGCCATTCTTGCCATTTTCAGGCCTAGTACTTCAAAATAGTCCTGCTGGAAATTTAACCGAAGTGACTTCAAAATTGGTGTGTCACATCTTATGACATTTGTGATGCTTAATTGCAAAGCTTCAGTTTTCTTGGAACAACCTAAACGTGCATGCTGGTATGTTTGCACGTTTTGCTCATAGACTGTATACAAAGATGGACAACACATGTTCACGATCTAATGCTGAACAAAAATGGAGCAAAAATATCCTTCATACTGATGCCCAAGTGCCTTGGGAGGTCTTGAAAAATAAATCGCAACTTATGTTATTTTGAATAACTTGTGCCATTATGAATGACTTGATGTGGTTTTCAGCTCACAATGGAAGCAAAATAAAGCCATCGCCAAGTGCCTGAAGTGCAGGAAAGCAGCCTTGGAAAATAGTGACCAAAATGGCAAGAAAACCCATTCAGCTATGGATTATTCTACTCAGCATGCTTACCTAGCTACTGATCAAATTACGTATGCGGCACTTGACCTAAACACACCAGTGAAGTCACTGCTGGCTCAACAACTGCAACGCCATAGTAACAAAGACTCATTGCAGAAATCAGTAAACACACTGAATTACATGACCCGAAAGAGGAAAGCTACAGGTTTAGAGAGAGAGCGCGAGAGAAATGGTGGGGGAGAGAGAGAGAGAAAGGGAATGACTGAGAGAGAGAGAGAGAGAGAGAGAGAGAGAGAGCACTGGATGTGTATATCTAGCCATGGGGATTGATTCGTCAGGTGAGATGAAAGATATTGTTATTGCTAGATAACGTAACTAGCATTCACACTGACCTTACTTAGGCCAAGTGCGTGTTACGTCTCAGCGCAAATCAAAATCCAAGTTGCTGATGTTAGTGGGGAAGAACAAATTTACCTAATACCACTTGAAACAAGTGAATGCCATTAACCGTGTGCCATTATGGTAACTAATGGTAGGCTGATGGTAACCTGCATTAACACCATTAACAATTTCGAGTTAACTTCTCATGATTCACAAGGTAGCTTCATAAGTTTAAAAGAAAAAAAATCACCGCTAATGAATGTTATGAAATAGTTGTGCCCTGTATGTCAGCAAGAGATTTCAAATGTGGAGAAACATTCTAATGCTTCCCCTCATAGGTTATGTGTCTGGCTAAAGCATTTATTCGTCACTTATAGTGCCGGTGCTGTGTGAACGTAATTGAATGTACCGCCCTGTAATGAGAAATTTAATTCTTGATCCCCAGGGTCGCTGAATGGCGGATAGTCAAGGTTGAGCGCTGTCAGACGAGCCAAAATTATTTATAGAAGAAAAGAAAGCAATTCTGAACACCATCTGTGGGTTCTTGACTTCAAAGAAGCCAACATTTTAATGGGTACATGAATAATAAATCCACGGATTTGTTAAATCATTAAACTATACCAAACCATGGGTGTGGTTGCAATACATTCTAATGGTAAGAATTATGCAAGGGTCATGCCCGATGAGGTGTTCATTTGGTAGACATGGAAGCCAAAGAACCATCTTACATGCAGAGGACGACAGCGGCCTCCGCACAGTCACTTGTGTTATCCTGCTTATATCGTGGTCACTTGTCAAAAAAAAATAGAACATTCATCTTTATTTTCTGCATTTTGCAACAAAAAATACATTTTCTGAAGCCAAAACTCTGTTTTTATTGCAAATAAACGTCAACATTTAATTCCGCACCATAGATTGGCACAAATGGAGATCACATAGCTACAGTAAACGGAAAAACTGCATTTTGCACCAGGCCCACAGCAGGAAAATTAGTCCTATATACTATAGTCCAATTTAAAATTAAAGTTGTTGTTCCAAATAACTTTGAAATTCAATGGCGATATTGGAAAGTACAGCAAACCAGCCTTTAAATGAGAGTGTTCGACTGCTGGGCATTGGCCACGATGGGCACTGTTTGTTCTCAGAAGTCAGGACAGCTAGTTAGCCATCTAGTTATAATAAATATGAAATGGTTTTGACTGCGTCCTTGTTGCTATGATTACTAGGCAACTGGCAGTAGCCAGCACATGACCTTACAACGGTGAACAGGCATTTTCATGGGTACTACTTAGAAGGCGTCCGTCTATCAAAAAAATAATGAACACCCTGCTGCCAATCAGAAAAGAGTATTCAACCAGACCATGGAAAAAATTCCTAAAACTGCACATCTATGAAGTAGTTCCAAACATGCTAGCCTACTGACACTTTGTATTACTCTGTCAAGTAAGAATTCCAGGCTAAATTTAACAGACACTGAAACAGAGTCACAAATTTACAAACAAAGGAAGTGAAGGCTAAAACAGAACCCAAACGATATTTGATTTCCTAAATGCAGTGCATTGAAAAAGTATTTTCCCGCCTTATGATTCCTCTTATTTTTATAAATTTATCACACAAATGTTTCAGATCTAACCAATTTCAATATTAAACAAATATGAGAGGAGTAGACACAAAATGTGGTTTTAAATGATGATTTCATTTATCCAAGGAAATAAGTTATGCAACCATTCCCTTCCCATGTGAAAAAGTTATAGGCTCCGTAACTAAATCAAGAAACAACTATGCGAAATAAAGTGACAATGGGATCCAATTTCACGAGACAAACGCAGGTATGATTACTGCCATCACTATCGAATCAAAACATCACTTAAATGGAACCCATGTGGCAATATCAAGCAGGCAAAAAGCAGCACATGGTCATAAATTCAAGTCTATTGTTTGCTGTGAAATTACCTGAGTAATAAGCTTTTGTTAAACCCACACCTGACAGAATAGTGTGCATGTTTTTTGGTGTATTGTGCTCATTTCTGTACACTATCCTCACCCTTGTATTGTGAGCTTGTAATCACTCAGAAGTTACCAAGAGTTGTCAGAAGACAACACAGCTGGCCAGAAAACTTTAACTTTGCTGTCCACGAACGCGGACGCCGACACTGACGCAGAGGGTATGGCAATAGCTCTCGGAGGACATTCGTCCTGGCGAGCTAGAAATAAAGTGATTGAGTTTTTGGTCTCTCATCCTGAGTGCAAAAAATATTAGCTACCTGATCATGATATCAGCTAATAGCAATGGTGGTGTAGCTAGTTAATTCCATTTGCATGGGCTGTTTTGCCAACCATCAAACTAGTTTAGCCACACCACTATGACATCTGGATCTAATGTTAAAGTAGCCCAAGCAATAGCTCTGTTGAGACATGCTGCAACAATTTTAAGATTTAACAATTGATATTTGTATGAAATAAATCTTCAGAGCGCGTTAAAAAATTTTTTTTTGTCAGACCGAAATTCTCCGCTCTGTCAGTACAGCACAGAGGCGGTTTGAAGACCTTTTTTTTTTTTTTTGTAAATTTATTTATTTATTTATTTATTTATTTAAGTCAGGGAGCTATCCTGTTGGTGAATGATCGCAAATGTTACCTCTCTTGCCTCCTAGTAAGACCTAGGCATATAAATCAATGAAGTAAACTGCAGGGCAGAGTAGCACATGAATATGTACTAGTTTGGTTCGAGGATATTTACTGAACTCTGAGATGGCCATATCATACAGTCCAGCCAGTCACATAATTGGAGCCAATAATATTCAGCAGCCATACCACTACTCAATCAGCTCCAGCCACGTGGCTAAATCTAAGCAGGCGTGGGCTTGGTTAGTACTTGGGAGACCACCTCCCAAAGTACTAACCTCCCAAACAGTACCTTGAGGTCGTTTCCAGTCGCCAGTTTATCAAAATATGCCATTTATGCAAAGAGTACCTCGATGTAGTTTCCAGTCGCCTCCATCTTGAAAGTCACAATAAGTCGATTGACGAGCAAGAACAAATAGATTGTTCTTTCCCCTGTTCTGTTCCCCAATCCTTCCTATTCGTTTGTGCTCGTCAATCGACTTATTGTGACTTTCAAGATGGAGGCGACTGGAAACTACATCAAGGTACTCTTTGCATAAATAGCATATTTTGATAAACTACCGGTGCATTTTCAAAGTTCTCAGCGCCTCGTTTTAAATGTCAGAGCCCTCGGAATTCTACCAATGAAGTGTGAAGCTACTTTGGGCCTCGTTAATGACTTAAAAAAATAGTGATTTCTTTGCATGGCAATGCTATGCCCGATTCACTACTATTTTAAGCCTGTTGGGAGCTTTGGCTAAAAAGATATTTATTTCGAAATGTTGTGTGCGTACGGAGGTGGGGTATACTCGACAAAGTATACACTCGTTTACACCCCAAGTCAATTTCACACCGGAATTCTCCTTTAACTTGCGCTTCATGATTGTTTTGTTTAAATAAAATAAAAGAAACAGTGTGCAATTTTGAATAACGCTGATTTAAATGCACAAAATTACACGTCCAGATTAATGATTGTCGCCGTACTGAACCAGTGTGTTCTTGGAGTGAAGCTATTGCGAAATCCCTCAAGGAAGTTGCATGTCGCAATTGCAGCTATTAGCGCAAATTCAACCAATCCACACTAATTTTTCACGGACCAAAAAAATTTAAATTGCCAAGACAGTGCAACTTTCATTGCCACTTTTTGAAAAAGCTGCCGCAAAATCGGGCAAAATTAAAAAAATAATTTTTTAATAAAAAATTAAAAAGCCGTGAAAATCCTGGAAGGATTGTATGTCAATTATGAGAATGAGTGCAAGTCAGGGTTAATAATTGTTTTAAAAAGGGAGCTCTGGGCCCCACCAATCTTCAGTCCTAGAGACACCCCTGTCTGTGCATTCTGTTTATATAAACATACCGTAATACTGTTTATATATGCTGTTATTCATTAGTGTATTCCTGAGACGTGCAGTGATGTGAGGCTGTGGCCTAACCTTTTATCGCTGGATTTTGTCAACCTGTTCCCAGTACTACACCTGATTGACGATCAAAACTATTAAATCCAGGCCTATAGGAAGCCTGTATACTGATGGGTGACAACAAAAAAGATTCATTGACGTATATGCTTCGATTCAAGATAGGAAGGATGGAAAGAAGATTAATCAATAGAAAAAATTTCAGCTCTCTCGATAATTTTGTGCATTGTTTTAACCTTTTGTTCATGGGATTATGAAAGACTGAAAATAAATGCCCCATTTTTTGATTTAGGTTAAAAAAAAAAAATTGTATTTAAAGGGGAATATATTGCATATTGATCAAGCATTGAACTCGGCATAAGAACTGAATGGCATTGCTTGCTTCGGTTTCTTGTAAGCAAGTAAGCAAAAATCTGCAGTTTTGTGAACATTTTAGGTTCTATGTACTGAATAATAAACCCACGGAAACTTAAACTGGCCCGTCATTCTGCCAAATAGTCTTACTAAATTAGTTAATGGTCTGATTGCTAATCAAGCGAAGGGGAGTGATTGTTAGCTTTACGGTGGAGAATTCTGCCTCACCTAACTAACCTCCGACCGCGTGTCACTGGTGTATTCATATGACCGTGTCCAGCGGAGGAATTGCGGGAAATGGCGTAGGATAGGCAAGTGATCGTTTCTCTTAATCGTATGACAGACTACAACTACCAAGTACATTAGCGAGGTGGCGTTTCACATCTCGCTCCCTCGCACACACACACATCGCCTCTGTCTCTCATCGCACCGGTGCTACAACAGTTCGTTCATTCATCGCACGGGCCAATTTTTATGTCGCACTGTACAGCCCTGTCCTTGGAGGACAAGTGCAAGCAAGCAAAACCATGCGGCACATGCACAAACAGCCCAGACCATGCAGTTACCTAGGCAACTCACTGTTAGATTACACATTAACACTGCATTTGCTTAAAAGGCGCCATCATCACATGGACTGTCACACAACTGGATAAATTAGCCACAAGTAACAGCATTTGGTGAAACAGTGGTGCAATTAATAATGAAGATTGAATGAATTGAGCAAAACGGAGGCATGCTCAAACAGCACATTGGCAACTCATCAAAGAGGTCACTATGGAACCCACCCAAAGAACTTAAGGCCTCATTCGCCTCCATCCCACAGTAAAAGAGACTGGGCAAAAATGGCATACATGGGAGATGTGCGAGAGAAAAACCACTGCTGACCAAAAAGAGCACAAAGGCTCCTCTCGCACTGGCCAAAATTACATCTGGATGCCCCCCCCCAACCCCAGCTCATGTGAGATAACATTCTGTGGAATGATGAGTCAAAAGTAAAAATTATTGGAAAACATGGGTCCCATTACAACCAGCTTGAAGCCAACACAGCATTGTACAATAAGAGCATCATACCAACAGTCAAACTTGGTGGTGGTTGTGTGATGATCTGGGGCTGCTTTCCTGCTTCAGGACCTGGGGAACTTGCCATAACTGACGAACCATGAATTCTGCTCTCCACCAGAAAAGCCTGCAGGAGAATGCCCAGCCATCAGTTTGTGACATACAGCACGAGTGCAGTTGGGTTATGCAGCAAGACAATGACTCGAAACGTGCAAGCAAGTCTACCACTGAATGGCTCAAGAGAAACAAAATAAGGGTTTTGAAGTGAACTAGTCAACTCCGGCCTTGAATCCAGTTGAGATGCTGTGACCTTACAGGGGCAGTTTGGGCTTAGAAACTCTTCAATGTGTCTGAATTTAAATATTTCTGCAAAGAAGAGTGGGCCACGGTTCCGCCACAGCAATGTGAAAGACTCAGAAGTTATTGCAAAAGTTTGACCGCAATTATTGCCTCCACTGATGGCTCAATGCAGTTGGCAGTGTTTAGGGGGGGCAACTGTTCTTTTGCATCGGTAATATCGGTAATATATATGCGTAGCACCATTATAACGCATCTAGTGAAAGAATAGTGCAACTCCATGCATAAATAGAGCAGCTCCTGGCATCAACATCAGCACAGACGGGTTATGGATTGGACCGGAACGTGTATATACAACCCCAATTCCGAAATAGTTGAGACAGAGTGAAAATTGTGAATAAAATCAAAACGCAATGACTTTTAAATCACACCAGCCAGTTTTTTTTTATTCACAATAGAACAGAGATAACATAGCAAATATTGAAACAGAGAAATTTTACAATTTTATCCACAAGATGAACTCTTTTCAAATTTGATGGCTGCTACAGGTCTCAAAAAAGTAGAGACAGGGGCCTGTTTATAATGGTGTAGCATCCCCTCTTCTTTTTAACACAGAGTGGAGGCATCTGGGCATTTAGGAGACAAGTTTCTTGAGTTCAGCCATTGGAATTTGATCCCACCCTTGTTTAATACAGGCTTCCAGCTGCTCGAGAGGTTTGGGTCTCCCTTGACGGACTTTTTGTTTAAGTATGTTCCAAATGTTCTCAATTGGTGAAAGATCAGGACTGCAGGCAGGCCAACTCAGCAAACGGACTCTTCTACTACGAAGCCATGATGTTGTAATAGCAGCAGTATGTGGTTTTGTATTGTCCTGCTGAAATATACAAGGCCTTCCCTGGAATAGATGTCATCTGGAGGGGAGCATATGTTGCTCTAAAACCTTTATATACTTTTCAGCATTCATGGTCCTTTTTAAAACATGCTAGTGTCCCACACCATATACACTAATGCATCCCCATACCATCAGAGATGCTGGCTTTTGAACTGACCGCTGATAACAGGAGGGGTGATCTTTCTCCTCTTAAGCCAGCAGGACGCGACGCACATGATTTCCAACAAAAATGTCAAATTTGGACTCGTCTGACCACAGGACACTTTGCTACAGTCCATTTTAAAGAACATGGCTGCGCCTCTGGATCATGCTCAAAAATAGCTTCCTTTTTGCATGATAGGAGCTTTTTGAATTCGTGTAATGGCACGGCGGACTGTGTTTACAGACAGTGGTTTCTTGAAGTATTCCTGGGCCCATTTAGTAATGTCAGAGACAGAGTCGGTGAGTGATGCAGTGGCGTCTGAGGGCCCGAAGTTCACAGGCATCCAGTAAAGGTCTTCGGCCTTGTCCCTTACGCACAGAGATTTTTCCAGTTTCTCTGAATCTTTTGATGATGTTACACACTGTCGATGATGAGACCTTCAATGCCTTTGCTATTTGACATTGAGGAACATTGTTTTTAAAGTATTCCACAATTTTTTTATGCAAGCCTTCACTAGTTAGAGAGCCTCTGGCCAGCCTCTCTAAGACATCCCGTTTATAGCTAATCATGATACACCCCTGATGCCAGTTAACTTAATTACTTGTTAAATGTTCTTTCAGCTGATTCTCTTATATATTAATTGCTGTTTCAGCCCTTCTTTTCCTGTGTCCAAAGTTTTTTGAGACCTGTTGCAGCCATAAAATTTGAAATAAGCTCAATTTGTGGATAAAAATATAAAATGTCTCCGTTTGAAATGTCATCTATGTTCTATTGAATAATATAATGGCTCATGTGATCTCAGTCATGTATTTTGATTTCATTCAATTTAGACCGGTGACCACAAAAATCATGGAACAGTGCAAATCTTATTTCAATTGTATTTCATTGGGATTTATTCATTCACTCATTCTTCAAAAATTATGTATGGCACGACAGGCTATTTGATTTGTTTAAATGATTTTTTTTTTTTTTACAAGAATAGAACACAGTTAACAAAGCACACAATATGAGACAGTTGTGAAGGATTGAGAATATTTCAAATATATATTTCACGAAATGAACAGAGTAAATATATGTCCGCGTTTGCTGATGCGCTATGCAAAGAGCTAAGGGGAATAGAGCTCCTGTCGCTAGCAGTGGCGGCCGGTGGACAGAGAGCCTTAAAGTTATCGACGGGAATGTCCCTCGGAGGCTTAGCTTATCTTAATGGTAACGCTGGCAAACAGATGCTGATGGTACACAGAATGCACACTCACTCACTGTCGATATATTGTTTTCACTGTAGCACATTCACAACATGATGCCCTACATAGTGGGTGAGTCTAGATTTTGAATGCGGCCCTATTTTAACCAAATCATCTCCATGGAAAGTCAGCTGAGATGTTAGATATCAAATCAGCCAATCGCAGAGGGCCATGCCAGGACTGGTTCCTCACGCACAGAGAATCACTCAGTCACTCAGTCAAAGAAATCCTCACTCGCGCAAACCTCAAACTCCTGATTCTCACGCAAAAAACGTTAATCCTGTCACAAATATAACCATATCATTCAAGGCATGAGATTTTGCTGAGTGTGTGGATGTCTTTATTATTTCTCTGATAATGTTGGAATTACAGCAATCTAAAAACTGTCTGTTTGCCATTCTACCAAAAATCTCTGGGTGATTTTTGAATGGAAGAGAGAAAAATTCGATGTGCTGCAAGTCCTTTGGCTGTTCCCGGAGCCAAAACTATGTACTTCTATGCTACAAAAACTATACTGCTTTGACAATAACAAATTTTCCTACATTTTTGTGAAATTTCATGAAAAGGGATTCAAATTTGTGGAAGTTATAGTGATATGAAAAATATTCTTTTCAGCCTCTGTGCTCCCAGCTCCCACTTTAGGTGTGACATCACGTACTTTAGCAATGAGAACCCAACTACCATTCTTTCCAAAGGAAAATTTTTGTTCGTTTTTTGGGAATATTCCAGACACCGCATGATGAAACTCAACCAAAATCAATCAGCTTCATCCTCTAACCACTATCAACGCGCATTTGAAATATCAAAAGGATCGATGAAGAATTGCAGTCTGTAGACCGTTCACAAGAAAATCTCTACGGGCATGGACGCGGGACGACCGCAAATCCATAGTAACCCTGGACACTCCGACCGGGGATACAATTCTACAGTTATGGTAATGTTAAGGTTATGAATAATTCTGCAAAACTAATGAAAGCAACATTCTATGATAAATGCTCTTATAAATAAAAAAAAAACTGACGTGTAACACCTTGTTTCACACTGGCATGCAAATGTGCATCTTAATTTCAGTCAAAGATATACACATTTTGATGTAACCTTGGAACACAATGTTAAAGAAAAAATCTGGAGCATGACAGCATTTTGTTTTAGTCATAGACTTTCAAAAAACTTGATTGATTTTGATTTCCTCACTTCAACAATAATCATGACCTACAACTAGAAAACGGGCAATCAACGTACTTATATTTCTTCAGTGCAAACGCGTTTCATGTGCTTTGTAGATGAACATTTAAAATTGAGTAATGTCATTTTGCAATGCGTACAAAGTTATTTATAGGCTACTTAATTAAAAACTGTATTTAAAGGTGCATCCCCATTACATTGTGAGCAGTCCCGCTGCAACAGAAGGTTTAAAGGATCAATTACCTGGTATTTACACCCGCTAAAAATAAGTGATTTGGGTCTAAAACATAGTGTTTTGCAGTAATTTTCAAAATCAAGTCAATCGTGCTCTCGCGAGAATACTTTGAGATTTTGACTAGGCCAGAAGACAGAAGCATGGCTGATCGGAGGGGGTGGTGCGAGGGAAGAGTGGCTTGAAAGCACAGCCATAGTAACACAATGTGTGACCTCACTATGGCTGAATCTTTCCAATTACAGGGACAAAACGTATGAATGAACAAGGCTGCTACAGCTTTCGCATGTACAAGTTCCTGTATTTGTCTGGACCTGTGTGGAGGCACAGGGTATTTTTATTTGTATTGTATGTACTCGTACTTTATATACTTATACGTTGTAGACTCGAAATAAATCTCTATCAATCAATCAATCAATCAATCAATCAATCTATCTATCGACCATTCAGGCGTGCATTTTCCGAAATCACAGATGTAACTGACATGACAGGAGATGTGCTCCTGCAGTCAGAGTGTGATGCACTGGCCCCTGCGCGAGATGATGTATTAGCAAACTAGCATAAAAACAGGGGGAATATAAATGTTACATGCAACCTAACGTTAGTCCATCCAAGTTCCATGAGCATATAATCAGGAGTAACACACAGCATTTGGACAGCATAATAAGAAAATAATATACAGCCATCCATCAACAAATTATCAGCGTGTAACTTTACTTTAACCAAAAGTGAGCCCACTACAGCCTCAGAAATATGGCATGTCAGGTGAGCCCTCCGGCTATGAGGGTAACATTTACATTTTGGGCACAAGTTACTGAAAGTTAGTACATCTAAGTTCAATGATCATAAAATCAAGAGTAACACACTGCATTTGGACAGCATAAAAAGACAATAATATACAGCCATCCATCAACAAATTAACAGAATGTTCAGTTAATACTGGCATAAATTAACAGCTGGCTAACGTTAGCTGTTTGCAAGCGAAAATTGGAGCGTTATTTTGCCTGCTAACCGACATCATAGCTTAGCATTTTGGGCATCTATAGATTGCTTAGGTTGTCTAGTTTCATATGATGTGTGTATATTCCCCTTAGCAGAAATTGAGCCCACTGCAGCCTTGGAAATACAGCATCTCGGGAAAACCCTCAAGTTGTGAGGGTAACATTTACATATTGGGTATTAGGGGTGTAACGGTTCTGAATCGATGTTTTTTTAAAGTGTAGTAACACCACCTGCTACCATGGGGCGAACATCCAAGCTTTCCCTTTTCCTTTATTAAACCCTGTGCTGTCCTGAAGAAAAGTGCCTAACATCAAAGGGCACAGGAAATGCTTCGGAAAAACTTATCTGACATCAGTATTTTTCGGCTACGTGCTGAGAGGAGCCAAGCGAATGAAAACAAAATTGTCTCCTCTAAACCAATTAGGCAACTCTTCCCGTTTACTTTGCTTGATTAGCAACCAAATGGCATGTTTGTTTACTCTAAGTTGAATGAGTAGAGCTGTTTATGAAGACAACATGTTTGATTGCGGCATTTTGAAATTTAAATGGCCAAAGAATAGCACAGTTTTGCATGAACATGATTGCCATTGCCACGCTGTTTCATGCGACTGTGATAATTAATATCTCACATTCACGTTTCATCTGCTTTTCAGAATGTTCTCCACCTTGTGTATTTTTTAGACACTTAAACTCCAGGGCGATCTTATAACAAATCTGTTTTAAATTAATCTTGAATAATGTCCTAAAATGCCACAATGAGAGATGTAATTTCTAATTATTCAAATTGGCATTCTTTCAATCTAACACCGTAGCTCAGTTAGGTTTGTCTGCTTTTCACCATCACATCTTAATCGTTATAGGCTACTGGCTAAATTTCTTGATAGTTATTTAGGCCAAGTACACGGGAGCAGATTTAAGGGCAGAGCACCTGCAATTGGCAAAATCTAAACTCAGGCTTCTTCCAGATGGCATTTTAATTAGTTTTAAGCCGCCTCAGGTGTGTTCGTTTCAAGAAATTACACGCGACTGCCCACACACCCCATGACGGAAAGTTGTCTCATCACACTTTAAATAAAATCCTTGTTCAACATTGCCACACCCCAACTCAGCATTTCATCTCTCACTGTAGTATTTTTAGGAGATCTATAATGATAAAAATCAAAATAAAGAGATTTATTTTCAGATCGGCCCGGATTAAAAAAAAAAAAAATACACAAGTGGGCAAACTTTAAAGCAGATGAAACGTGAATGTCAGCTATAAATTAGCACAATCACACAAAATGGCGAAATACGCGTTCTTGCAAATCTATGCCCATTTAACTTTCAGAATGCGGCAATCGCACATGCTGTCTTAATAAACAGCTCTACTCATTCAGCAAAGTAAATAAGCGAATCCCCTGTTTGATTGTTAATTGAGCCAGGTAAACAGGGACAAGATTAGAGTAACCTAATTGGTTAAAAGGAGATGATTCTGTAGTCCTTTACTTGGCTCTGTGCAGCATGTCGCCGAAAAATGTCAGTCAAGTCCCCCCCGGAAGCACTTCTCACACCCTTTGATGTTTGGCACTTTTGTTCAAGACTGCGTTGGGTTTAATAAAGGAAAAGGGAAAGCTCAGATGTTCGCCCCATGGCAATCCTATGCCTTAAACATTGATTCAGAATTGTTACACGCCTATTGGTATACTGCCAAGTTTCTTTTGAACTGCACTACACTCCATACAATAGCTTACGGTAATGTAATGAAAACATTGAAGTTGGAGGGACAAACTTCTCAGCTAATGCGAAAGTTGACATTTACAAACAATATTAAAGTGGCGGGTCCAGTAGTGTTGGAACAACACCTTCCTGCCGGCACAGGTTTTTAGCTAACCCAGCTTTGTCCTGGGCCAAGTTGGAGAGAGAGTCTGACGTGAAATGCTGAGCACACCGGAATAGGTTTGTGGTAGGGGCTGCTAACCTCATTATTTATAGGCTACTTAAAATGAAACTGTATTTATAGGTGTGTGCATCTCCATTATATCGCAAGCAGTCCAATTGCAACTTGAAGTTAACAATCATCGTAAAAATAGCCACTGTCAATGCAAACGTGGAGCTAAAGCCCCCCGGTATTATGCCGAATTCAGACTTCAGAGCGCGGTCACAGATGCTGGTCGATGCAGTCTGACGAGCCAAATTCATCCAATAAATTTAGAGCCAATTAACCAATAAAACTTGTATCTTTCACATGGAGGCAATCATTTATTTGTATAATGCGATGACGCCATTTAAAACTTCACGTAGTGGAACATTCACTAAGTATAGCATTTTTAGAGCAATTCAATTGTGTATTAAACTAACAATGCTTTAAAACTGTACGTGGCCGCGAAGGGTACATTTTTATGATAGGGAACCATTTATGTTCACTAGATTAGTGGATTAGAATTTATTTGCGATTTGAGGTATTATGCCCGAATTTCCTTTATCCTACTTATTTCTTTGGTCATTTCTTTATTTATAATATACTGCATCATTCCATAAAAAATCTACAACCGGACCCCCTCAAAATCAGCTGATTGTTCTAGTAAAATAATTAATATTCAATGAATCCTCAGCATATTACCTTGATCTTGATTTTTTGAGCTACATGCTCTATAAGTACTCAGAAGTGGGTCAAAATTTTGTGCTCTCTCACTCACGTCATTTTTTCCAGCATTTTTGAGCCCTCATAACTTCATGTGTATTAAAGATGGCTAAATAAATTTTCAGTGCTGTAAGACATATTGAAGCACTGCCAAAAATGGCAATTAAATCAACTGAATGCCAATTCTAGGTGTCACAATCTTAAGCCAAAATCTGTATTTTCTTCAACAAGATTTGTTCTGAAACCAACTTCAAGCTTCAATATCATGGAAGTTTCAATAGCAACACAGCACCAATTTAATAACAATGATATATAAATAAGAACCGGAACCATGGATGAGTAGTGTTTTCTAGTAATTCACCAACGAAAACGTGAGAAAATGTGTGTTAGGGAAACTTCACGGGGTTGTAGGATAGGCTCATCCTCTATCCAGGATTATTTTTATGTCAAATAATTTTCACACTTATCAATGTAGAGCTGCAGCCAGTGCCGCTGCAAGATGGTAGCGAAATGTGAGGATAAACTCAAAGGCTATCAACTTACACTAATAAGTAGCTCTATTAGCAGACTAATGCCACAGCCAGTAGTTTTACTGAACGAATGAAACCGAAACGACCAATTTCCCTCGAGTATTTGAGTAGTAATG
Source organism: Gymnothorax reevesii (assembly GCA_029721435.1). Classification (NCBI taxonomy): domain Eukaryota; kingdom Metazoa; phylum Chordata; class Actinopteri; order Anguilliformes; family Muraenidae; genus Gymnothorax; species Gymnothorax reevesii. The sequence goes on from CM056582.1 coordinate 66,006,013, forward strand.
GTTAAAATTATTGGCGCATTAAATTTTGAAAATGGCCCATTGATTTTTCATGACATTGGCCCATGGGCCTTGCTGTCCTTCCCAACCCCTGAGGGTTAAAGATTCACTGCACCACATAAAACTAATGTTAAATGGTACAAATCCACAGAAATTTTAGTTTAAAATAAAAATGCGGTGTTTGTGGTCCAAAATAGGAGCCAATCAGCCCTTAGATCAAGGGACAGATAGGAATTTTCCCTCATGCCCTGATCCTTGCAGTCAGTGAAGGGCAACTGCTGTGCCTGGCTTGAACAAGACTTGCCAGAAGACAACACAGCTAGCCGGAAAACTTTAACCTTGCTATCCCTGATGCCAACGCCGGCGCAGAGGGTATGGCAATAGTTCTCCAAGGACATTTGTCCTGATGAGCTAAAAACTGCAACCGCCTTGATCTCGAGAGGTTATTGTTGCCCATGTGTGCATGATATCAGAGCAAGTCGAGATGAAGTCAGCCACAAAGCTATGCATTAGCTTGTGATTCCATCCGTCCTCATCAGCCCATGCATAAATGCACAGATGCATATATGATTGAAAGAAAGCAGCACTGATTCCATTTATGCATATTGTACACTGCGTGTCTTGTGCGTTGTGTATTTATCACTCCTGAAGGCAAAACTTTGCAGCATGCAGGCTCTGCGCGAGGCAAATCCCATTCAATGACGTAATATTGGTAGTGAGGCCGAGCATAATGACAATAGTATCGACAAGTAGACATGGTCAACAACATCCCCTGCCAAATGCCTGAATCGCGCGCACCTCATTTTCGAACTCCATCACGGCCTTGATGGTCTGAAGCTACACAGCAAGTTTGGTTGTCCCATCTCGAATAGTTCCTGAAAAAAGCGGTCCCCTTTTTGGATGGACGGACGGATGGAGCTCAAACCTATATCCCCCTCACACTTCGTGGCGAGGATAATAATGAACAACAATGACATGGCGTCTTGGATGGCAGAGATTATGCACTTTAGTTAACAATATAATTTAACTATAGTTAATGTGGCTTGAAGGAGAATATTAACAAATGATAAATGGCCTCTTATTTTGTAAGAAATTTGCAATGTCACAGTAATTTTATTATTCCCCACCAACACGAAGTGGGAGGGGGACATAGGTTTGACCTTCTTCCGCCCGTCCGTGCGTGTGTGTGTGTGTCCGTCCGCCCGTCCGTGCGAGGGAAAGGGGACAGCTTTTCTCAGAAAGTATGACAGGTAGGACAACCAAATTTGGTGTGTAGCTTCAGACCATAAAGGCCTTGATGGAGTTCGAAAATGAGGTGCGCGCGATTCAGGCATTTGGCAGGGGATGTTGTTGACCATGTCTACTTGTTAGTTTTACTTGGAACTACACGCCTGTAACTGACAGTGAGCCAATACATCGCCTGTCTTTTCCCATTTTGTTTTTCAAATTTTTGAGACAATGGCAAGCTTGTCTCCCTCACAGCACCTCCCTCCACCACACCAGAGGGACGTATCAAACTCAAACCTGCACCTGTAAAACACATAAAGCAGGAGGTGCCTTCCCCTCTTCACCTTGACAATCTCCCCTGTCCTCCCAGAATTTCACTCAATACTTCTCACGCCCATCATTTTACTCATCTACGCATACGCAAATACAGACAGAATCACAGCTTTACACTGTGATCAATTCTGCACAGGCATGGCTCACCTCAAACAAGCCAAAACGAGACAGAACCCAGATTTAAAAAAAAAAAAGACAACTCTCTGGCTAGCAAATATTTCAGGTGTTTCAAAGCAGCATAAAGTTGATAATGGCTGAAGCAAATGGCGAGTATAAATGCAATTTTTGGCCCAAGACACAATAATTTAGTATTTAGCTAGGCACATAATCTGATGAGCCAAGACATTAAAATCGCTCACAGATGGAGCAAATAATGAAGATTATCTCATAATTACAGCATGTCAAGGCCTGCAGACGGATCCTGGACCTTAAGTGAACAGTCGGTTCCCGTATTCACGTCTTAAATGTGGGTGGAATGGGAACCAAACGACTTTGACAACAGCGAAGTCATTGTGGTCTGATGAGTGGGTTTGAGCATCTCTGAAGTGTTAAGGGGTGCTCCCTGTCAGCAGATATGACAGTAATGATCCATCTCTAAAAGCGCCCACAGTGGGCAACTGAGCTTCAGAGCAGGAGAGCAACTGAGAAAGGTCACCTGGACCAGTGAGTCCAATTTTCTTTAACATCATATGCTTTGGCTGGGTACATGTGCACCATTTATCTAGCAAGAAATTGCACCAGGATGTACTGTGGGAAGAAGACAGGCCAGTGGAGAAAGTGTGATACCCTGAGGAATGTACGGCTGAGAACTCCTGAGTCTGGGAATTCAAGTGATGTCAATTCTATGGAGCCGTTTTGGCAGCACTAGGGGTAGCTTCACTCTTTTGCAGGTGGTCTTAAACTTTTGGCTGGACAGGGTACGAGTGGTACCAGTGGTAAAAACAACTCCACGCTGGTCATTAAACAAAAATAATTGCGCATCAAACTAGCCAAGCAAGCTACCTGGTTAAATCGCTACATCATTCAACTGACTACACCTTTTAGTCAACTACAACAGGTGTGAAATTAGTTTTGTAGAATGGCCAGCATGTCGTGGTTTACTGCTTACTTAGCCTCTAACTGGCGGGTTCACTTGGCTTAGAATTTGACAAGTTTTGAATGCTAGGTTGGACGTATAACTATATGTTCCATGTGCCGTTTGCCAATTGCAGAAGGGCGGAAGTCAATATTAAACCCAAGCAAATGCACACATAAACTTCCGCAGTGTTCGTCCAGTTAGCTAGCATCTCAAATCGCGACTGGTCGTGATATTTGAAAGGGACTTATTGATGGCTTGGGTTTGCGTTGATTAAACATGCAAATATTTTGACATTGCTGCCCCCAAAGTCAACTAATGTCAACTAACTATCAATTCTTAAGAGCGTTGAAGAAGCCATAAAGTGAAAGCAAGCGACGATGGCCAGCTAGCTTGCATAGTATAGCCTGTTAACGAGTAAGGAACATTAGTTACGTTATTCGGTTCATGCACTCAGTTGTCAGTCGCTTAAGATCGGACCGTCAACAGGAGAAGATCTAACTGGCAAGCTAGCCAACTATCACTGTTTGAATTCATTTTGAGGGACTGAACAGTCTAGTCACCGAGACCGAGCCAACAAACTGTAGTGTGGTCACTGCGAGACTCTAATACAACCCATATGAACATAGCATTTCTGATTAAACGTTACAAACAGCATGGAGTTAGCTTAACGGCTAACACCGAGCCTTCGTATCCTTAGCGAACTGCAACAATACGGCTCGAAATACCACCAATAGGTATAAAAGTAATATCGCCAGCTACCAAACTAGGTAGCTAGCTAGCAAAGTTAAACCAATGAAGTAGCTCATAGTTAGCTCGCAACTCCTACAGAGTTGTGTCAACATTACTCTGGAAATAAGTCACTAACACTGAAATAACGACAAAAAATAACCAGAACACATGTCCATTACCATATTTAAGCATTTCGTGACTTGCTTAATGTCATTAAACATACTGGCCGACATCAATTAGCTAGCTAGCAAGCTAACGTTAGACTAGCTGAAGACCAACTATTCCGCCATACCAGCTAGCTAACGTAGCTTGACTGCTAACAAACGTTAGCTAATCTCCGCGATAATACCGCAGGTCAACACGGCAAGTATGCGGCCAGCTGCATACTCAGGCGTATTTTAAATTCTTAAGATGCCATACGCTTTTCGGGTGTCATCGTCAACCCAAAATTACATTTCTGATAAGCCACAATGCTATATAAACATCAACGTTTTAATTCCTACCCACCGCTCATGACGACATTCGCTCTCGTTGAGTTTCTCTAAGAAATCCCGTATGAGACACCGCCCGCATTCAGCAACCAATCCAGGGGCAGCATATTCACTGAGCGATAACATTTCTAACCAATAGCTGTCCCTGGCCTATGTGATTGAAATCAAAGGCCTCATCCCAATTTACAAACTTCAGGTGACGTCACTAATTAATACTGCCGTAGTGGCGGTCAAGCGTGAGAGCGAAGAAAGTTACTATTTGATCCAAGTTAGATTCGATATGACCATAGTGAACGGCGAATTGCTTACCAATCACGGAAATAATCGACTCCTTCTAGATGAGCCAGGCCTATCGATCCCCTGCAGCCACCGCACAATGCATGCTGGTTAGATTTGCGTTCGACTTCATCTCGACTTGCATTCATGTCATGCAGGCTGAGCAAGGATAGCCCACCTCACGAGATCAAGGCGGCCGCAGTTTTTTTTTTTTTTTTTGAGCCAGGCGCCGCAGATGCTCTCCACCGACAGCAAAGATCAGGGCATGACGGATACGTCCGGCAGTCCCCTGGAGCTGATTGGTCCTTATTCTGTTGAACCACAAACACCACGTTCAGTAGAAATCCTAATTTTCTGAGTAGCCAAATTGCAATATTTAAAAATCGACTGTATTTGTCTCATGTTGTGCAATGAATATTTAATCTGTTGACAAACAAATCGTGCGTGATTGATAATAATGAACGCATGTTCGATTTCTTAATCCATACAGCTCTGTACAAGATTGGTCTGCTGACTACAGATGGCCAACAGATTGATCAAACAGGATGTCAAATATTTGTGTGACTTGCTGAATATTCTTGAATGCTGCTGGAAACTGTCTGACTTGACAGTGGCTTTTTGTCACCAACCCCTGCTGCTGCTGCCTGATCTTATCTACTTCCCAGGCGAGGCGCAGTACTTCTCGAACGAGCCTAATGATTCAATAGCAGGGGTTGTAGCCCATTCAGTGGTCTGTCCTCTGTCAATGGTCGCTAACACGGACCACTAGTTACTACCACTAGGGGCGCTAAAGGTACTCGTCCAGACCTCAGAGACTGGTCGTCCTGACCAGTCAGTGAGTGGTCTGAGTGGTGCTCATCCTAATCCACCTCCTCCCCTGACCATATTGGCAACATTGTTGTAAATGTTAGAGATCCTTTGTACAGTAAAAATACTTAATGCCCACATTGTTGCAACTATCTATCCATTGGCATATTACGTGCGCATGCACACGCACACACACACACACACACACACACACACACACACACACACACACACACACACACACTGATCAGACAAGAGATTAAAAAGACCATCTTAATAGTAATGGTCCCCCTTGTGCTGCCAAACCCCCCCTCAAACTGACGTCACTTTAATTCCCTAACTCAGGATTTCTTAGCAGAACATTTCCCAGAGTATCACACTCCTTCCTCTAGCTTGTCTTCTTCCTACAGTGCATCCGGATGCCACTTTTTCCCAGATAAATGGTGCACATGTACCCAGCCGAAGCATTTGACGTAAAAAAAAAAAAAAGCTACGCTGAGGCAAGCAGTACCCTTTAGCCCACATTGAGCAGTATATCAATGTGAGACTGAGTTCAATACTTACTACCATTTGGCATGAATTTCATCATGAAGACAGTTCTTTGATGATCAACTGTTTTGTGGAGCTTTGCAGGGCCGGATGCAGCCTGCTTTGACTGGAGGTGCAGTGAAAATTTCTGGAGGGTGTAATGGTACATGGTGGTGGTATATTTTCTTGTGGTGGGTATACGGAGGTCCAAAGACCCCCCAAACTCATCCCTCCACACACTCATATACTCAAGCAAAAAAAAAAAAAAAATGCAATGACATTTCTTATTCAAAATGTTTAGTATTGTGGCGATCCTGCCCCAGTTGGTTTGCATGTTTTAGAAAAATAGCAGAGTGTCGCTATTGGCTGCACCTGGGGAGGGAGAGAGAGCCAATCAGGTCCGTGGCGGGGGGTATAAGATGGCTGGGTTGCCAGCATGAAAAGTGTGTGTGTGCTGTTGTAAATGTTGTTGTTGGAATAATGAGCTTATTCGCTCGAGCTGAAGAAACGGCCCTTTTAAGGGCCGAAAAGCAAATAAAGCGAAGCCTGCCCCGGGCGATGCGAGAACCGCTATTCCTGCCTCAGTCTCAGTCCTTCGGTAGCGAGACCGCTACAGTATGTTAATACATTTATATTTATATTTAGTCATTTAGCTGAGGCTATTAGCCAAAGCAACTTACAAAATAAGGAAAGCATTTCAAGCTGCGATAAAGAACCTTGAGTTAACAAGAGTAGCTACAGACCACATGCATGAGCCACAAGTAAACAAAAGAGTACCGGTAGCTACAGAGCACCAGAAGTCTCAGTCTGGTTTGGGTCTTACAGGTGAGCAATATTTTCTCAAGTTGCCTGTCTTTTTCTCATTTCTGCCCATGAGTATGACGCTTGTACATGGTAATGGCTAGAGGCATGTTTATTGAATCCCCTGTGCCTTATGAAAATATCTCAGTTATTTCATTATATTACTATAGCACACACAGAATAACTTCAGTATTACTATAGTTTGCATAGTATAACTAAAGTAATACTATAGCCGTCACATTGTAACTGTAGTACTACAACAGCTTTTAAAAGTATAACTATAGTATTACTACAATAATGCTACAACCCCAATCTGAAATTGTTGGGACGAAGAGCAAATTGCAAATAAAAGAAAAATGCAATGACTTTCAGATCACATGCGGCAATATGTAATTTACAATAGAAGATAGATAACATTTCAAATGTTGAAACTCAGGCATTTTATATTTTTATCCACATAATGAGCTTATTTCAAATTTTCTGGCTGCAACAGGCCTCAAAAAACTTGGGACACAGGCAAAAAAGGCTGAAAAAGCAATAAATATATAAAAGAATCAGCTGAAAGAACAATTAGCAAGTAATTACATTAACTGGCATCAGGTGTGTAACATGATTGGCTATAAAAGGGATGTCTTAGAGAGGTTGAGTCTCTCAGAAGTAAAGATGGCCAGAGGCTCTTCAACCCGTGAAGCCTTGTGTAAAAAAATTATGGAATACTTTAAAACAATGTTCCTCAACTTCAGATTGCAAAGGCTTTGAAGGTCTCATCATCGACAGTGCATAACATCATCAAAAGATTCAGAGAAACTGGAAAAATCTCTGTGCGTAAGGGACAAGGTCAAAGACCTTTACTGGATACCCGTGATCTTCGGGCCCTCAGACGCCACTGCATCACTCGCCTGCATGATTCTGTCATTGACATTACTAGATGGGTCCAGGAATACTTCAAGAAACCACTGTCTGTAAACACAGTCTGCCGTACCATTCCACGGATTCCACCGAAAACTCTATCATGCAAAATGGAGACCATTGTTGAGCATGATCCAGGGGCGCACCATATTCTTTAAAATGGACTGTAGAAAAGTGGCAAAGTTGTCCTGTCATCAGACAAGTTGAAATGTGATATTCTAGCTGGAAATTATGGCTGTCGTGTCCTCCGGGCTAAAGAGGAGAAAGATCACCCCTCCTGTTATCAGCATTCAGTTCAAAAAGCAGCATCTCTGATCGTATGGGGATGCATTAGACCATATGGTGTGGGGCACTTGCATGGTTTAAAAAGCACCATGAATGCTGAAAGGTACACTACCTGACAAAAGTATTAGGACGATCCTCATTCTCACTCAACCTTTGATGTACGTGCTATATTACACATGTGAGCGTTGTAGGAATTTAATGGTGTCCTAAAATGTACATGTAAACATCTCAGAACATTATTTGAACATTTGGGGATGCTACAGATATACAAATTGGCATATCTTTTCTCTGCATAAAAAACTCTCACTTTGGGTCTGTAATAAATAAGAGATATTATAATAAATAGTGCTTGCAAGATGGTAATCTTCAAATTAACAAGTTTGGAATTGTGTCTTTGTTATAATGGAAGACCACGGCTACTATTAGTTCAATCAATATGATCAGGTGTGGCACATGGGGTGATTTTGATTCTCTATAAAAGGAGGGTCAAGACTTAGAATAATTCAGTTTGGTGTATCCAAAATGGGGTCTGTATTTTTATTTGAATAAACAACTATTTCCAAATATGATACATTCACTATTTTCAACTGCACTGTAAGAAAATCACACACATAAATAGTGACGTCCTAATACTTTTGTCAGGTAGTGTATATAAAGATCTTAGAGCAACATATGCTCTCCTCCAGATGACATCTATTCCAGGGAAGGCCTTATGTATTTCAGAAGGACAATGCAAAACCTCATACTGCAGCTATCACAACAGCATGGCTTTGTAGTAGAAGAGTCCGTGTGCTGAACTGGCCTCCCTGCAGTCCTGATCTTTCACCGATTGAGCACATTTGGTGCATAATTAAACAAAAAGTCTGTCAAAGGAGACCAAAAACTCTCCAGCAGCTGGAAGCCTGTGTTAAACAAGAGTGGGATCAAATTCAAATGGCTAAACTCAAGAAGCTTGTCTCCTCAATGCCCAGATGCCTCCACTCTGTGTTAAAAAGCAGAGGGAATGCTACACCATGGTAAACAGGCCCCTGTCCCAACTATTTTGAGATATGTAGCAGCCATCAAATTTGAAATGAGCTCATTTTGTGGAAAAAATGGTAAAATTTCTCATTTTCAACATTTGCTATGTTATCTCTGTACTATTGTGAATAAAATACTGGATGGTGTGATTTGAAAGTCATTGCGTTTTGATTTTATTCACAATTTACACTTTGTCTCAACTATTTTGGAATTGGGATTGTACACTGTGGTGGTGAAAATGCCATCCGTCTACTATAGGATATCTATGGCTTGGAACTATGGTAATTTTTCATTAGACTCTAATGCCATTTTCCAAAAGGTAAAACCTTGTCTTGGGAACATGATGTCTATGTCATTTGTAGCCTCAAACTTTCAACAGGGGAAACAGAAACATGCATCAAGCTTTACTGAGTACTCTAACCATGGTCGAGAGCGGTACCAACTTGGGTTGAATGCCTAAGGACCTCAGCTAAACATTTGCATGGGGTACGTCTGTAGTGGCTGTGACAGAGCGCTGTCATTCAGACCATACTTGCTGACTGTAGCTACCACCAGTAGTAGCATTAATCTTCGTACCCAGCAAGGAAGAAGAGCTAACGCTAGCGCGCTCCACCTAATCTTGAGCAGGTCTTGCGCTAGATGCGTCTGAGCTAGTACATGCTTTGATGATCAAAATCTACACAATTATTTCTTGTTTCCTTTGATTAAACTTGAACACAAAGAAGAAAAAAGTGGCGGTGGGTAACCAAGCTATCAGAATACCTACTAGCTCGCCTCTTCATGTTAATTGAAAGACTGCATCTAAGATGAAATATGGGAAGAGTACAAATAATGGTTTAATCTGAAATTAAGGTATGGTATCAGTAATTAATGATAGAAACTAATTGTACAATAAAAAGTAAATGAGATCACTGTCCAACAGTCCTGATAGTCACTCAATACAAGAGTGGTAAGACACCCTGGTTGAAGTCAGATTTATCAGTGACTCTGGAGGTGGAACTATAGACTATGTTTCCAGTAGTCAACCAGCTAGTCAGAAACATCAAGGGGATCCATTTGAAAAAATGCAGTTAAAAGCTTGAATGAACTTTAGATTTTGGCTGAAGCATGCTGTCAATGGGCTGAAGAATACATCAGCAAGTTAGGAAGAGCTGGGGTACATGGCAAAAAATATGGCATAGCCCAACTCTGCACCCCCCTGGATCCAGCCATGGAGCTTTGTAACTTTCTCATGCACAGGGACAACAAGATGATGTCAATGCAAATTCAAGATGGAGGCTCTGACAGCCATATTGGATACTGGAGCGCTACCAGAATCGATAAGCTTCTGTAGCTTCTGCCCACAACACTCACACCAAAAATGGGGTTGATCGACGATGGCATTTGTGAGTTAATGCGCGGAATACAAGTGTGGATAGACGGATGGATGGACGGACGGATGGCATGTGTGAAGACAATACTCCTCTGCTCCTTTGGGCTGAGGGGTAAAAATGGGACTCACTGGACCAGGCGACCTTCTTCAACTGCTCCTAGGTCTAGTTCTGAAGTTCATGTGCCCACTGGGGGAGCTTTTAGAGATGGACCAACGTTAGAATGGACACTTTGACTGATTTGCCCACTAAAAAGTGCAATGCTCAGTAGGGTGTGATGCACTGATGTGCAGTGACACATTCCTTATGTAAATATTAATGCCATTCTCAGCCACTTGTGCCACAGTCACCCTTCTGTTAGTTTGGACCAGATGGGGTAGCCCTCATAGCCCTCCAGCATCAATGAGACATGGGCACCCAAAACCCTGTCACCAGTTCATGGTTTGTCCCTCCTTGGACCATTGTCAGACCGTACTCACACCTGCTGACAGGGAGCACCCCAAAGAGCTTGCCACTTCAGAGGTGCTGGAACCCACTTGTCAGGCCATAATGATTTGTCGTTCAGTTCCTAGTTCTCCCACATCCGTGGCATTGAATACAAGAATGAACCGTTTGACTGTTTGCTTAGCGTCTAAGATCTGTCTGCAGGGGCGTAGCTAGAACCGGGAATTAGGGTGGCACAGACACGTCCCTTTATGACAATTAGGACAGTCATGGCTAGTTCTCAATTATTTTTCTTTATTGACGCGTTTTCAGATTATTGTAATAGGCAACTGAAGACACGGTTTCTCATGCGATCTAACAGCGATGAAGTCATGGAGTAAATTCCGTAAAACTGAGAATTGGGGTGGACATAACAACTGTTTTAAAGAATTATTAGACCTGACCTGTTCGCAGTCATTTTCATGATCAACAAAATGTTCACTCCGAGAGCGCTCCGCACTTAACAGGTCATCATTCATCGGGACGCGTTTGCTGAGTCGTCGATGCGCTCTTGGAGTAATTTTTGTAGGCTGACCACTCCTGGGAAGGTTTACCACTATTCTAAGTTTTCTTCATTTGTGAATAATGGCTCTCACCATGGTTTGCTGGAGTCCCAAAGCCTTAGAAATGGCTCTGTAACCCTTTCCAGACTGATAGATGTCAATGACTTTGTTTCTCACCTGTTCTTGAATTTCCTTAGATTCTGGCATTATGTCTTGCTTTTTGAGATTATTCAGCCTACTTCACTTTGTCAGACAGGTTCTATTTGGGTGATTTCTTGATTCAACAGGTCTGGCAGTAAACAGGCCCAGGTGTAGCTAATGAAAATGAATTCAAAAAGTGTGGCTAATATTAAAATTAGTTTCATGATCTGAAACATTTAAGTGTGAAAAATACGCAAAAAAAAAAAAAACAGGAAGGGTGCAAATACTTTTCCACGGCACTATATCAGTGGTGGCTCATGAACTGGCAACAGGGGAGGCTCAAACAATCCCTTAAAATTAATGATTGGTACCGACCTGTTTTCAATCATTAATTTGATTTTTTTTAAATTTAATTTTCAATCATTAAATAAACCATTACAGAAACTCCAAAAACTCTCAACATTATCAGAAGTCGCCAGGTTTCATTTATAAAGCATACCGATTACGACTCTGGACTTCTCACGCTTTTCTTTACTCAGGGGTTGGAAGTATTGCATGTGTTTCATGATCGTTCAAATAAAATAAGATGATTTGAAATGTCTTAATGCAATTCCATTGCTTCCAATCCCTCCATTCCCACGGACTTTAATTCTGCGCGAGAATCTCTCACATTCGCGTTGATTGAATGATTGCTGACTACAGCAGAGGAATGTAATATGCCACTTAATCTCACACCGAATGCGTGAGAGTTGACAGATATGTGTTATAAATGAAAACTGGCCACACCTGATAATGTTGAGAGTTTTCAGAGTTTCGCCCTGTTCTAGTCTCCCCCTCTTGCTCAACTTTACCTGTCTCCCCCTGCGTTTCTGCGAGCTCTCGCACGTGCTTAATTACTTTCCTGCACTCATTATCTGTGCACTTTGAACTCCTTGACCGGAGCTGTTCAAATGTCATAGGCTGTTTGTGTGATTCCCGTCTGTGTCTTGGCTTTCGCAAATTTTCGTGGTTAGGGTTTCCCTCATGTGATTCTCCCATTGTAATTAGTCTGATCCAGCTCACCTGTTCCCTGCGTAGCATGTGACTTCCCTCCCATCTATTTAAGAGTCCTCACTGCAGTTCTGACTTTGTCAGAATGTTGATTAATGTTTCTTTGTGCAGAGCACCTAGTATGCCATTGAGTATTGTTTTTCTTCGACTGGTTTGTCCGACTTCGATTCTTGACATTGCCCTTCTTGTATTGTTTTGTCTTTTTGGATTCCGATCTAATTTTGTATAACCACGATTTTTGTGTTTGGATGCCCTGTGTATGACCCTTGGCTTTGTTCATCGACTTTTTGCCTACCGTCTATGTACCTTTGCTCATCTGTTTTTCTGTTTTTCTTTGCTCATCTGTTTGATATCTATTTTCTCAGATATCAGGGTGTGTTATGTATGAGCATTTTATGTACAGCATTATATTCAATTTGTAAATGGAGATTTGTTATCCACTGCCGCGCGTTTAGCGCGAAGCGAGGCATATAGTATTCAGTTCCCTTCGTCCGTACGTCCGTATGTATGTCCGTCCGTCCGTCCATCCCGAACATTGTCAACGCGATATCTTAAGAAGGAGTCAACCTATTTCAATTCTTTTTGGTACCAACCTTCCTACTGGGAATGCGCAGACATCAGTCGGTTTTGGGTGACCTAACGGCAGGAGATATAGTCACTTTAGTGACAAACTTGTTACATACTGTTTTTACTGCCTTGCTGGTCAGCTATTTATTTCGTTCTTCAGCACCCTCTGGTGGTGTGTCTTTAGCAAAACATCTGATGTGATCTCACTTCTATGTCATGGACCAGTGCTTTCTAGAAGCTTCTGGCATCTTCCTGCCTGGAGGGGGCGGGATTCCCAGGGAATCCTATAGATCTTTCCAGAATGTTGCTAGTCTACATAAATGCTGTGATTTTAGGCAGAACAGAACAGGGCAGAGTTTTTGTTTTGTCAAATAAATAGTGGCATTAGAGTGTTATTAGAGGACTGAACAGTGAATTATTTGACGTGGTTTTTTAAATTTTTTAATGCTCATTGCTGGTATTCTTTGTTGTGATTTTTTTAAGTCATAACAGGTGGGGTCCAGGATATCCCAGTTTCCCTCCCAGTCCACCAAAAACTGGACCCCGCGACCAACACGACTCTCGGCCAGAATGCAATGCACGGTGTAAATGCCCCCCCAATCATCCACGGTGGTGGCAGTTTGTTGACCGGTGCCCGGAGGCTTGTGCTCACCGGTTTAAGCTAAGAAACATGAAACGAGGGGTGCATACGCAAGGATCTAGGGAGTTTTAATCGGACGGTGACAGGGTTGATCTTCTGCACTATCTTTAAACGACAAAAGGGACCCAACTTCCATGACTCCACTCTCAAAGGAAGGTCCCGAGTGGAAAGCCAAACTCTCTGGCTAACTCGATAAGATGGGGTCAAATGTTGCCTACTATCCACATCGGTCTTCTGTTTCCGCCCAGAGTGCAACAAAGAGGAACAGATCCTGATCCATACCTGTCCGACAACACCAAACAAAATGATTAACCGACGGAACTTCTGAATCCCCCTCAGTCTCCGGAAAAAGCAGAGGCTGATAACCCAACTAAGCCTCAAACGGGGAAAGGCCTGTGGAGGAGTTACACAATGAATTATAAGAGTATTTAGCCCATGCCAAAAAACGACTCCACGAAGAGGGATTGTCAGCCGCTAAACACCAAAGTGTATTTTCTAAGCGACAGGTAAATTCGCTCTGTCTGCCCATTGGTCTCAGGGCAGAAATCAGATGAAAGGCTCATGGCAGCCCTGGGCCACGGTCCAAGACCACATCCTGAGGCAGACCATGCAGCCGGAACACATGGTCCACAACAAGAAGGGCCGTCTCCTGCGGCGAAGGGAGCTTAGGCAGGGTGATAAAGTGGGCGACCTTAGAAAAGCGGTTGACCACAACCAAAATCACGGTGTTGTCTTCCAAAACAATATGAGCAATATGGCTCCACGGACTCTTGGGAATGGGCAACGGCAGCAACAGATCAGACAGGGGGAGATGGGAAACCTTGTTCCGTGCACAGATGCAACATGCTGCCACAAATTCCCGGATGTCCTTATCCATGCTGGGCCACGTTGGGCCAAGAATTGCTTGGTCCGGTGAACCCCTGAGTGACCTGCCAAGCGGAAAGTGTGCCCCCACTGGAGCATTTGGGAATGCACCGCCACGGGGACAAACAAAAAGCCAGGTGGCTCCCCACCAGGACCAGGATCGGACCGCAAGGCCTCCCGAACCACAGACTCAACGTCACACTGAATGGGAGCCACAATCTGAGCTGCCAGAATTACCGGCTCCAGAATGGCATCGCGGCCTGAGTGGTCGTAAATCCGCGACAAGGCGTCAGGCTTGATATTTTTGGAGCCCGGGCGATAACGTTAACGTAAAGTTAACATAAGGTTAAAGCGATTGAAAAACAATGCCCACCACGCCTGCCAGGAATTGAAGCACTGATTACTAAAACCCCACAAGTCAAGTCAAGTGAAGTGTGACTTATGGGGTTTTAGTAATAGGTGCTTCAATTACGTCATTTAGTCTGCTGGATATATTGGGGATTCTTGTGAAACCCAACCACAAACAGATGTTCAGCCCAGAGGTCTTGTTATACTTTCTGATTGTCCGTCATTGTGACGGAAATGGGTATAAAAATTCCGTCATAATCAATTATTATCCGTCATTGTAATTTTATTTTTTAAAATGATAATAGTTTATTTCTTTAAATAAAATAAATAGAAGCATTTATATATTAAGCATTATCTGATGCCGACAGTGATTCATGCAGACACACATTTCCATCCTTGCAGTCTCAAATTGAAGCGTATACGTGAATGAATCTTGTCATTATCTCCTCAATCAGTATATGGGCTTCCTATAGGCTTGGTCTCAATTGTTTTGATTGTCAATCAGGCATAGTATGTGGGAACAGGTTCACAAAATCCTGTGATAAAACTTTGGGTCACTGCCACACCTCACCGCACGTCTCTGGTGTTCACATAAGAGACGGCGTTTGTAGCATATGACCAATTGTCAACCGTCAGCAGAGCAGCATATTTTACAAATGAAGAGCAAATGATCATATTACAAAAATATGAGAAATACAAGATCATACAGATCAAAGACAATGCTGGAGACAATATGACACCCACCACCAATTGGATGGGGGTGTGAATTAGCTACATTCTGTCAAAATGATGGACTGCCTTCAAAATGTTCTGTCATTGTTAAAAAAAAATCTGTCAATGACGGAAAATATTCGGTTAATGCGACTTCTGGTTCAGCCCCCTCCAACCAATGGCGCCACTCTTCCAACGCCAACTGAACTGCAAACAACTCCCCGTCATAAATGCTGTAATTCTGTTCGGCGCTGACAACGACCAGGAGAAGTAGGCACAGGGATGCAGCTTATTGTCCCGAAGGGGGCGCTGGGACAAAATGGCACCCACTCCAACCTCCGAAGCATCAACCTCTACCACAAATGGGAGGGAGGGGTCGGGCAAAACAAGAATGGGCTCAGAGCCAAATCATTTCTTTAACTCCTGAAAAGCAGCCTCAGCTGCTGGAGACCACGTAAATTACGAGGAGGCATTCTTCTTAGTAAGCGCAATAATGGGGGCAGCTACTGCACTAAAATTGCAGATAAACCTCCTATAAAAATTAATGAAGCCCAAAAATTGCTGAACCTCCTTAACATTCTGAGGGGCAGGCCAATTCCTGACCGCTGCCACCTTGACTGGGTCCATGCGGACCGACCCTGCTGAAACAATGAAGCCATGGAACGAGACTGTCCTGGCATGAAAAATTCATTGTTCGGCCTTGACAAAAAGTTTGCCTTTAAGGAGGGCCTCAAGCACTTGTCTGACATGTTGTTTATGCTCTTAGAGAGCTGAAGAAAAAATTAGAATATCGTCAAGGTAGATACAGATGAATTTCTCTGACATCTCTCGGAGGACGTCATTAACGAGTGCCTGGAACACAGAGGAGGCGTTAACCAATCCGAAATGCATGACAAAATATTCGTAGTGTTCGTCATGGGTATTAAAAGCCGTTTTCAATTCGTCCCCCTCCCGAATCCAGACCAAATTGTATGCATTGCAGAGGTCTAATTTAGTGAAAAACAACGCCTCCTGCAGGCGTTTAAATGCAGAGTTCATTAAGGACAGAAGGTACTGATTCTCAATGGTTAAGTTATTCAAGCCCCTGTAATCGATACAGGGCCTCAAACCGCCATCCTTTTTCCCAAGAAAGAAGAACCCCCGCTCCAGCAGGAGACGTAGAGGGTCAGATAAAACCAGTGGTTAGAGCCTACCGAATATACTCATGCATTGCCTTACGCTCTGGCCCTGACAGTGAGTATAACGCACCCTGGGGGGAGTAGTACCAGGGAAAATTATGATCTCACAATCGTAATCACAATACAGAGACAAAGACGAAGCTCATTTTTTTGCTAAAAACCTCTGTGAGATCTACATAATCACTTGGAACGCTAAGAGGTAAACAAAAGTTCAGTGTGGTCCCTACACACCAATTTTGTTCAGTACCCAACGACTCATCAACTGACTCAGAGTCAGAAAAATCCTCTGACTTGAAATCCTCCTCTTCTGGTTGCCGCCAGTCAATTGAGGATCCCACTCCAACTCTTCCTCTGCCCCATTATCTAAATTGGGTGTCTTAATTTAACCTCCCTCCTCGTCATCACTCCAAGTATGGTGACACGCCAGAATCTCACTATAGTGAGACCAACAGTCAAAGCCCCACTGGACTACTGGATTATTTTTACTGCCCCAAAAGATATGTAGCCTATGTTCAAGCAACAAAGAATGACCTAAAACCACAGGAAAAACCGGGGAATTGATTAGAAAAAAACAAACTCTCTCTGAATGACCGCCAAATGGGATTAGCATAGTCAATAATTCAGAGACCTTGGTTATAAGCCACGATCCCAACAGGCGGCTGTCCAAAGATCTGACTGTGCGGGAATGCAAGAGAGAGGGAATGGAATGTTTCTTTGCCCACTCTGCATCCATAAAACAATCAACGGTCCCCAAATCCAAAAAAGCCTCAACAATTATTCTCTGCTTCCCAACAGTTAACTCCACTGAAATAAATGTTCGAAAGGTAGGATGAATGTATGCTGAATACAGTTTCACATTTTTTGTTGACCTGTGCTTGGGCGTCCCTGGAGAAGATCATCTAGAAGGCAGCGTATGATGCTCCAAACTCTTTGTGTACAAAATACTTTCAGCATTTATAGCACCTTCACGGATTGCAAATTACCCTCCCCAAGGGTACTGACATGGTTCCATAGCATGACAGGGCACGGCTTTTGGACGTGTTGCTGGGATCTGTCCAGATGGTCCTTTACTTATTTGGTCCAGAGAATACCGAATCCATTTCTTCGAAAAAGTCCAATATTGATTTGTTCAATCAAAACGTGTTTTCACTGTGATATAGTCAACCACAGATGCCTCTGAGCCAGGAGATGGCACTTGTGGACAATGTTAAAGGTCCCCTATTATGCCACCAGGTACAAAGCTAATTAGTCATTATGAGCCAGTTCAAAAATCTCCCCTTTCTGACATCACAAGGGGGAGTGACCACCCAGAATAATGAAATCTTATGGACTGCTTGGCTGAAGGTGATCAGTTCTTCTTGCCTCTCTGGTTGTTTACTTCCCCATGTGATGTCAAGAGGGGAAATATTTTGAAATGGCTTGTATCAACTAATTGGCTTTGCACCTGGTGACATAATAGGGGACCTTTAACATAAGCTTCCTTTTAACTAAGTTTTTACTGGCATTTGTGGATGTAACTACGTATTGTAAGATTTGACAACGGTCTGCCAAAGTGATATTGAGTCATTTGGTTATATCAGTCATGGATAAATGATGATTCCTGAATCCTGATGTAGTACCATCTGAGAGATCAGAGATCATGGGTATTTAGCTTAGGCTTGACCTTTATGCACAAAAATCTGTTCAGATTCCCTAAATGTTTTTGGTATGTTATGCACCACAGAAGGGGAAATATCCATAACACCTTCTCATCTTTCTTTCAGGAACATTGCTTTTACGCCTATCCATGATTTTCTCATGCATTTGTGGGCAAATTGGTAATTCTTGGCCCACTCCTGCTCCTGAAGTACAAGGCCCTTCCTAGATGTTGCTTTTGGGTCTAATCATGATCACAATCATCACTGATCTCAGCACATCAACTGATTCAAATATACATCATTATAAAAAAAAAAAACAACTTTTTTTTAACTCATTACTAGTCCTAAATTGCACTAGTTCCATTTTTTTAAAATGTGTTGCAGACTTCAATGGCAGGAATTGATTTATATTTACTGATAAAATGAAGATGACCAGACAAAACATTAAACACCCATATCTATACAGTCTGAAATGAAATACAAGTCAAAGAAAATTGAGGATTCACTGCTTTTTGTTTTCATGTGCATTCTCCACACTGTCCCAGCTTTTTCTGAGAGGTTTTTAAATTAGTATTTTCATTCTCATCTCAGCTTTTTTTTAATAAATGGGGTTGTAGAAAGGTAAAAGTACACAGATGGAACACTTTGGTTACCAGAAATCCATAAACCTTCCTCCTCCCCCACAATCCATTGAAGATTGTTTGATTAACTTCACTGAAGGCTAATTATCAAAAGTTTTTATCACGCTGTAGCTACGGTTGCTTCTGAGGAGACTGTGAAGCAGTTTCAAGCCCATCAGTTCCACTCAGTTAACTTTCCATTCTTGTTCAGACTCTGAGAATGTCCATGTCTCATGTCTGTGACTGCTCACCTATTTGTTAGGTGTGATATTTTTACAATCTGTTATTTTGATATGTTGAATAACAAGATACCGGGGTTCATCAAGCATTGAAATGTTAGCTATCAGATGAGACATCATTTTGTCTCACAGTATTGGCATTTTGTTTCGTCTGATTGTATTACATCCTGTATAGATTCTATAGTACATAGATCTTCAGTGTAACCATGGTTTCCTCTCGTAATTAGTGCCCTGTTTGCTCCAGCTCTCACTGAAACGGTATGTCCTAACAAGACCCAATTCAAGGCAGAACAATGATGGTGACGGTCTGCGCACCGTCATTGAAGATCACAGATGAAAGTATATGTGAGACACTAAAATTAGGATACCCTGCCATCCTCACTTGTCAAATGAGCAATGCTAATGAGTAATTATTATTACTGTTTCCAGGCAATGGGCATAATAGTTCTTGACCCTTCGGTGTAGTGCGAAACACTGGGAGAACCACGAGATGCATATATTAGAGTAATGAATGTCACAGCACATTAATGATGTTGACTGTGTATATAAGGATTCAAAGCCTGCTACCTGCAAAGATTTGGTTGTGGAAAGAATATGAAGTGTGTCTCTCCAACTTTGTCAATAAATATGGACAGTTCAACAGCAAAGGTTAGTGACCGCTATATTGTTTTTCGCATTTGGCATAATGAACCATGCTTTAGCCTTGAGCGGAAAGTATGAAACGTTTTTCATATCTTCAAGTTTGGCCAGCTTCAGAACTGGTATTGTTTTGATTTGAAAGTAGTGAATTTCCTAATACCGATTTATAGACTTAATGAAGGTGCTTTTAAGGTGCCAAAATTATTAGGTACAGTACTAACAGAGAAGAATAGCGCTTTCAAGCTCTTATGCAATATGACATACACCAAATACGGAAAAAGTCTCATAAATTTTATTGCATTTCAGTATTCTGCTTTGTCAAGGCGAGGTACACACAGAGAAAAATAGTCCCTTGCTACAATCTAAATACAATTAATATTGAAAATTCATCAAAAAATAATATATTTTTGAATTGCGACTTTATGTATTTGTATTATTAATAATGCAAATGATTTTTCTTCAATTATGCACTAACTTTATTACTATAAAAAAGATCTATGCTTGGTAGAAGAAGTAAGAAACTGTTATTGTTTCATCATCTCTAATGATCTTTAACTAATTACTTGGTTATTACATCAGCTTTTGCCATTGCTCATGAAAGAAATGATCATGAATATCACTTCGTATGCCTTTAAATGATGTTTTTTGCATACCTTTTGGGATTGTCCCATTAAATGGAAGTGGAAAAGGTATCAAAAAACACTACTATACATTACCAGCAATTTTATTACAGAGGTCGGTTGTAAAATTTTGTCGTTGTAAATGGCCAATAGTTACGGTTTTGAAAGAATACATATTTTCAGAGTACTGTCAGTATTCATTTTATTCACCATATGAATATGACAACACAGGAAGTATACACCTGCAGTACTGCACGGAGGTCTGAGGCTCCTTGCATTTTTTGAAATTTAAATCTGGCTTTAGATGTTCACGCTTTGTTTTCCACATTAGTGTTGCAGAAAATGTAACATAAATTTTAAATTCCAATGCTGATTTAAAAAATAGTTTCATAAATATATGTTTGTATGTCATTAAAAGCAGTTGATACAAATGACACAGTCTTGACAGACCCGTAATGTCAAAATTGTCATGGCTGTCTGCAAATACTTGGAGGAATAGATGCAAATGAGACAATCTGTCCACAAAACGGTGGCAAGTTTTCCACTCTGCTTGGAACAAGTAAAAAGCCAATCATCTTATAGACCTGTAGCACAACAGAACAGTCTTATTCATTTTTAGGCACAGGGTAGTCACATCACATTGATCATATTAAATCATATTGATTTGATTTAGTTAACAGTTAACAGCTTCGTATAGAACATTTCTCAGTTAATAGAAACTTGATTTCATCCTTTTTGGAAGAATAGTGTGCAGTGATGATTACTTAATGTAATGAATATAAATCAGAAACCAAGTATTGTTCAAGTATTTATGCCATGTAATATTGGATCAAATAGATGAAAATAAGTAAACAGATAACAATATGAAGTAAAAACAAAAATAATAATGTCGTTTTGAGAGAGCACTTGTATCTAGTGTGGCCACCATTTGCTTTGATTACAGCATTTAATCCACAATTTCGCCAATTTCTTTCATTTTGAGTTCTTTCATGCTTTACTGAAGGGGTTCAACAGTTATTTTTTAAACACTCTCCAACTCTACAGCGCACATAATTTCTGCATTTGAATGAGCAAAGTTCACATTTTTATTCATTGGTTCAAAGGACTTGTTCCCAGTCTGTTGGTGCCCAATCTTTGAATTATTTTTTTCTAAGTGACCAAGCAGTATCATGTAAGGCCACAATGGGGCTACCAACAATCTCTCTGTCGTGCCATCGTGTTAAGCACTGTGACACTGCTCAAAGTTCAAATGACCATCAGAGCTAATTTTCCAGAATATTGTTGCCTTGAACCAGTTAAAACATTTTTTTTGTTCCCATTGCCTATAATAGCATTTTTCATCATATTTTTGCCAAAAATTATAGATAAATATTATTATATAATAATAAAAAATATAATATATTTTAGGGACCCCTTTTAGACAAAACTGGTGGTGTATAATCATCACTACACTCTACTGTATCTGCAAAAATGCTTCAAATGTGTCTATGACTTTTGCACAGTACTATATTAGCCTGCTAGTATAATGTTCCAGGGATTTGGTGTCTTACGATATGTGATGTAACTAAGCTAATTTATAGTCGCCGGCCAATCATTATGAGAAGGGCTTAATCATGTTCTGTGGACATGTTTAGTTGCAAAAGTAATACTAAATTTTTTCACTGAACTATGAAAATGTGTTCTGAGTCATTAGCTTGTGTTTGGCTTTAGAGCTTTCATAATATGGAAGCAAGCATTACAAAAAGTCTAAATAGATATTCTGACCTAAAATTGCTCATTTTTACCTGTGTTGCTTCACCTTTAATGACAGCCCACAGACCCTGCGCCAGAAACATGTATTGGGTGTTTGTTGAGGTGGTAGGACTTTTTGGACTCCCTTGCATTGTGAACTGATCAGTGAACTGGGAAAAGAAACTGAAAGCCAACATACAACGACCAGGCTTTAATGTGCCTAATTTGGGCTGAGATCAATATTAAATGGTAAAAGCATCACAGTTTTGCGTCTGTGTCAACGACTATCCATCTTTGATTTTTGGGAATGTATTTGGCATGGGGATGCGGAAGAGAACATTTGGATATAATATCACAATTGAGTTATTTTGTGGAATTTGAAAATTCCATCTGATTTACCTATTCCTTTGGTTTCAGAAAGTTCCAGTCTGTTTCTTCCTCATTCTGCTGATATACCTTTCCTGTGCTGCGCAGAACATGGAGATGTGCTGCAAGCAAAAGATGTGCCCCTGCCGCCTTTACGACCTGCTGCGCCGTTCAGGCAACCATGCAGCTGGCATTCTCACTCTTGGCAAGCGCAAGAGTGGGGAGCAGCATTACCAGAGCCAGCTCTATCAGATTCTCCAGTCCTCAAGGAACCAGGCTGCAGGAATTCTTACTGTGGGAAAACGAGAGTCAGAATGCACCCTATACATGCCCTCAGAGACCACTTCATCGCCACCAATGCACACTCCCACCACGTATTATCTTTTAAAGCCCTGCAGCCCTGTTGTAGCAATAGAAGTTGAAACTAAGACGATGAACAGCAAAGTCTGTGAGCCACTTGTAAAACTCTGTCTAACTCAAGGTGTACACCAAACTACTTGAGTACAGCCTTATACATAGCAATACTATCATAAAACTACAACAAAAAGTTTGACAAGTATCACCACAAGATGCACAATAAATTCAGCCTGATTAACCAAATAAAAGTTACTGGGTATTCCATATTTCATAATAGATGCAGGATTGTATAAAGCAGTGGATTAGGGCATCCAGTTGTGGTGCATTCAATTGGGAAAAATTGTGTACTTGGTCCTTAATTTCCTTACACTTTAAGTTGGTCGGCTCTGAATTGTTCAGGAAAAAGTTTGTTTTTTGATTTATCTGTAACCCTAAAAAAATGTGCTAAGCAAATAAATTTAATTCAAAACATTATTATGCCTGTTGCCATTAAAAGGCAAGTATCATGTACTATCTGGGTATGGCATAATTGAAGTTTAAAGGCCCTTGATTACAGTGCCATGGAAATATTGGGGTATGGATGTTTTAACCCCTTGATGCATAGAGGACATACAAATACCTTGGACCATTTGTTGGAATTTGGTGCAATATTTTGTGTTTGTGTGTGTGTGTGTGTGTGTGTGTGTTGGGGGGTGCATGTGAGTGGTCTGTCTGTCATTATTTTGGACATTATGTTTGTGGGATGCACACTGCCATCCAGTATTTTGGACTGGATGCATTATACATGCGCAGTGACAGAAATAATGTAACCTGGTCATTAAAATGCATGATGATCTATCTGTATTCTTGACAATGGTTATTTCAGCTATTTACTCGGCATGCATAATGTCCAATACTCTTGATAGAGCACAGACACAGACATATTCCAACAAATAGACATGCATTACATAGGATATGTGTTTTCAGGTTGTGCTCTATAATGTATTTCCATCCCCCAACAGAAAAAAGTCTGATCAAAATTTGAACAATATAAGACTATTTCTGACTTTCGTCAACTTACCTCTTACCTTACCTCTACAAACTGCAAAAGTCTAAAACTCTGGTGTGTAGTGTGCTCAAATGTTAATTGGCCATCTCTTTCCACATGTCGACTTAGTCCTTGGTTTGCTTTATTTATATGCCTATTCTTGGTAGAATACCGTGTTATTTATCCAGTTACATGCCCCAGAAAAGTGGCTCCAGTGGATTGCAGTCTCAGGACATTGTGCTTATGACTGTTCCTAAGACTCGGACTGAGTTAACCAAAAACACCTTTAGATTCTCTGCACCCTCTACCTGGAAAAGCTTACAGAGTTTCGATATTAAGTAACATTCAGTGAATTTAAAGCTGTTATAAAGTGTTTGGAAGCAGAGTCTATCAAAACCTGTAAGTGTTAATTCTAACTGTGTTATGACTGCTGCAGTGTTTTATGTAATGTATATGGTATTGGTTTGTTTGCTCACTTGATGTGAGTTTGTTGATGTACTACATGTACTGCTGCTAGTCTTGGCCAGGTCTCTCTTGTAAAAGAGATTTTGATTTCAGTGGGACCAACCTGGTTAAATAAGTAAATAAAAATGCTGCTGCCAATAAATTACCAGTTGTATTGCAAGTTTGTCTCCGCACTTGATTCTTGGTCTGGACCGTGACAATACTGCTGTTTGTTCACTGTGTAACGGTTTTGTCCGCCGGCTGCCTCACAACTGTCCGGCAGACTGTGAAACCGGGAACTGAAGTTAGGACT
The DNA here is from genome assembly GCA_029721435.1 of Gymnothorax reevesii. NCBI lineage: Eukaryota > Metazoa > Chordata > Actinopteri > Anguilliformes > Muraenidae > Gymnothorax > Gymnothorax reevesii. The sequence goes on from CM056582.1 coordinate 66,030,342, forward strand.
CAAAAAAGGGGAGTGATGATAAGATTTAAAAATAAACAAGGAATGAAAACACTAAACAAAAAGGGGAACGAGGTCCCCGCAGACTATACAACAATACACAGGAATATCGAACTGAAGTAAAATCAAAGTAAGGCACAGGGTGACAGCAAGAAACTACTGACCAGCAGTAGGGAGTAAAATGTAAGGCACATAAGGCTGGCATAACCCAGTCTTAAATGCTGTTGCCTACGGCTAATTCCCAATAAGCCGCAGGGGTTAGCAATTAGAGGTGAAAGGCAGAGGAATGTGACTAGGGACAGGGCTGGAGACACAGCCTCACAGTACCCCCCAGGGCATGACTCCAGGCTTAAAGAGCTGGCACGGACTCTGGTCAGCTGGCAGAGACTCTGGCCCCCAGGGAACAGGGACAGACACTGGCGCTGGGGGGACAGACTGGATATTAGCCGCCGGTGGGCCAAGACTGGGCTCAAGAGAGTGGGAGCAGAAAACCGGCACAGATTCTGGCCTCCAGGGGACTGGCACGGACTCTGGCCTCTGGGGGATCGGCACAGACTCTGGCCTCCAGGGGACCCAAGCTGGGCACTGGTCACCAGCATGCAAGGGAGGAGGTCGTGGTCGGGACTCTGGTGTTCACTGCGGAGCCGCAAGAAGTGACCCAGGTCACTGGGTCGCAGTCAGACTGCCAATGAAGCAGGAAGTCGCAGAAAGGACTGGACTCCGTCTGGTCGCCGCTGCAGGAATGGACCCTCTCTGGTCGCTGCTGCAGGAATGGACCCAGATCCACTGGGCCGCAGTCAGACTGTCTGTGAGCACCTTCGCTGAGTCCTTGGGGTGACCTTGCACTCTGTAACGGTTTTGTCCGCCGGATGCCTCACAGCTGTCCAGCATATTCTAAAACCGGGAACTGGAGTTAGGATAAATAGTGGAGTAGGTTAAATCTTTCTGCCAATAATGTTTTTTCTCCTTTGCAATTGACCTCTTGTGTTGCCTGTACTCCTAAAAGCAGAGAGCACAAGTTGACTGCAGATGCATGATTTACCGAGGCTAAAGATAATCATATTACAACATTCACAAAGCTGCTAGCTCTTTCCTGCATAATACTGTGACCATCTGTATTCCTTTAATCACACGCCATCTCATTTGCATGATCAGTGTTGCGTATGTTTAAAAAAAGAGGGTGGCTCAAATGCATTTCAGCTGTGTGCAAATCCATTTTTGCTAGCTTAATAGTGGGATATCTGGGCGCATAGTATGATGCATAGTACAAAGAATTTGGATTTAAATCTCTTAATTATTCATAGGCATGTTTTGGGTAAAACAAGAAAAAAAAAAACAATCAGATTGTGAACTCCCATTCCCTTTAAAAGCGGGGTGGGTTTGTACCTTCGATGAGTAGCTCATTTTCTGAGTTGCTGGGGGAAAAAAAAAACATTGCAGGATGAGGTCTGCTTGTACTCGAAGTGAAAGCGCTTGAGCAAACCTTCCCTGAAAGTATGGGATCCTTATTAGAATGAACTCCGAAAATGTAATAAAAATATTTTTGAATAATTTCAATGGATCCGCACCTGGCAGCTTTGTCCAATTCAAAGACAGTCATTGGTTTAATCCAAAGTGTTTATCTCGACCGTATTCACGTGACTAATGTGGTTTCAAAAAAACAGTAAACCACACTGAATACACAAGTCTGCAAACTGGCTAGCAAGCGAACATAGCTATATCTACGCAATTAGTTTCACTGTCCACTCCACCAGAGCTGAGCAGGTTTTGTGAGTTTGCCGTGGTGATTTGCTGCGGTCAGTGGAGGTTGCGGAAAGTGAACAAATTTCATACATTAGCTGATATTGAAAATCTTGCCGATAGAGCTCCAGTAACTGACATCACGCACTCAAAAATTGCCATTGTAAACACCCTGCAACTAGGCCAAGGAGGGTCCTAGCTGAGGAGAATGGTCTCAGCGTGTTTGCCTAAACAGCCAGGGAAAAGAAAGTCTCCCCGATCTCCATTATAACAAGTGTTTGCCACTAACATAGCAATATCCCCCGCCGCCTCCATTTTATGCGTCCGTGCAGACGTACGGACGGACGTGAGGATGGACGGAGCCCAATGCTATATCCCCCGCTTCACGCTAATCGCGCGGGGGGATAATAATAGGGTCTGACTACAGCGTCAGCACTAGGCCACTGCCTCTGGCCAAAGGCGATGACGTCACTCACGTTCCGCTTTCAACTGAGCCTGAAGCGTGACTCGCGGATGTTGCAGCCCTAATATCTTAGCAGTTACAATACATCTGACTCCATATCAACTTTAGAATATAAACTTTAGTTGTAACCATTGGCAATTACAATTAAATAATGCGTTTGATCTGACTCCAATTTATGAATTTAGAGCTATGTTGTGCATCGGATCCATGACTGATCTATACCTTAGTCAGACCTCCCAACATTTGGATTTTGCAATCAGTATTTTTTGCCGTAGTATCCTAATACTATACCGAGATAACTACACCGACATAATAGCCCGACCGTGTGTAGCGCAAAAGTGGACAATCATGTTAAAACTCTGTTAATAAAAGTATAGAAGAATACTCACCCAACAAAGTGACATCCAAAGAAGCTGACAGTTGACCTCGTTCAATGTGGAATGTCATCCAACAGAATTACTTAGTGACTGTCCTCCAATCACAGATTCATTTCTTCAGTAAACTTGGAAACTTAAAACTCCTGGATCCCCCAGTCTACACAGGAACATTTCTTTGAAAGAACTTTGAAAGAAAGTAAAGAACATCCTGAACCTTTCAGTTATCTGCAGTCAGTCATGAAACTTTGAAATACATGTGCAGGTACTGGACCTTCCATTCATTGGAATGTAAGTTTTGAAAAGACTAATCACCTTTCCCAACCAGGGAATTCCAAGTCTGTGCACTAGCAGCAGCAACACGTGCGGCACACTGGCCAGAATTCAAGCATTCTTTGCTGAAGTTTGTAAATCCTGGCAGGTGGCACTTTTACATTTCCTCAGCAATTCCGAAGAGTACTGTAGCTCATAGAACTTTGTCTCAACAGCTGCCATGTACTGCTTTCTCATGGTCAGGTCTTGCATGGTTTCTGCGGTCATGCTCTGAATTGAGTTTTTGTTTTGGTGACATAACTGAATATTCTTTTGCAATCTGCATTGCTATGGATTACCACCAATAGGGCCTTCACCAACCCAACCAGAAGAGGAAATTTCAGGTTATGGTTCCCATCCTTGAGTTTGCCAATGAGGGACCACTGCTTGTCAACCATTGAACACTCTGTTATCTCAGTAGAGAATTTTGCGACTTGATATTCCAAGGATTCCTCTTGTAGTCGGTCCATTTGCTCTGGGGTGTTGAGGTTCAGGCAAGTAAACTGTTCTGCAAGGTATCTGACTGATTCAAATTGGATATCTTCTTATTTGGTAATGTCCCCGAGCTTGGCATGGAGAAGTAGCTGATCAGTGTATGGATACTTTGCCACCATGTATTCTGCTGCAGTGCAATAGAAACGCTTGACACTCCCACGTCACCCTCCTGCTCACAAAGCACCACTGGCTCCCTGTTGTTGCTCGCATCAAATTCAAGACTTTAGTGCTAGCCTATCAGGGAGTCAACAAAACAGCTCCAGCCTACATCCACAGACTGTTCAGACCTTACACCCCTGCCAGAGCACTCCGCTCTGCTACTTCTGGTCGCCTGGCTCCTCCCCCTCTCCGCTCCTCCTCTGCTGTCTGTCCTGGTACCTCGTTGGTGGAATGATCTACCTATCGAGGTCAGAACAGCAGAATCCCTGAGCATCTTCAAGCGCCGCCTGAAAACCCACCTCTTCAGGCTCCACCTTTCCCCTGCTCCACTGCTCTGAATCCTGTCCCTACATCCCTTGATTTGTTGCACTTAATTCTGCTTACCTTACTTCCTGATTGTTACTGCTTGATTTGGTTTCCCTTCATTTTTTTGCAGCCTATTTTGTAAGTTTACTTGATTTTCCTGCCCCTTTGTTACACTTGACCTGTTTCCCTTTTATTGCACTTATTTTATTTTATTACCCTTTTCTTACACTTGACTCTGCCCCTTTGTTGCACTGTAACGATGGAATGTGTTCTGTCACTGGCTGTTAGCACTTGTACTTGTCTCCTAGGATGTCTGCACTTTTGTACTGTTCTTGTGCACTTTTGTACGTCGCTCTGGATAAGAGCGTCTGCTAAGAACCTGTAATGCAATGTAATGTAATGTAATGCTTCACATGGCTATAGAACTTGGCCTTGTCACATTTTTCCTGTTCAAGGAAACTGTGGGCTGGTGTACCAATGAAAATGTCCTTTTGATGCTTAGCTTTTTCAAATGGCAGTTTGTACAACTCAGTGTGGTATTTCCTGATGGAACTAGGAATGATGAATCTGGTAAAGATGGACTGAAGTTGATCCACTAGGGTGCTATGGAGTAGGTGGATGCAGGGCTCATCCTTTTGCAGCAACACGTTAGCCTTGTCGAAGATTGGCATTAAGCTTGACAGGAACAGGCAACACAGTTTTGCATTGGGGTCCTGCATCACATTGACTACTCTCTCCGGTCTAGACAGGGTCTTCTTTGACTTATACTGCTCAGTCTCTTCTAGCTTTTTTGATTCCGAGTCAGATTTTCTTGGCTGGCTGGAACTTTTCTTTTCAGTTTGTGCAAAGACATATTTACTCAGATCAAATGACCCGCTAGAAGTGGTGCCTTGGGTGCTTGGATTGGACTTCTAGGATGGTGGTGGACCAGTGCTGTCTTCAGTAGGGGCAGCCTCAGTAGAAGTGCTAGTGCCTTGGCCTTGGGCGGGCTTGGACTTCTTAGGGGATTGTGGACCAGCGCTGTCTTCAGTAGGGGCAGCCTCAGTAGAAGTGCTAGTGCCTTAGCCTTGGGTGGGCTTGGACCTCTTGGGGGATGGTGATCCAGTATTGTCACTGGCAGGGGCACTGGCAGCCTCCTTATGACCTGCAGCAGTCTTCTTCTTCTCGGACTTTAATGGTGAGATTTCCTTTTTGAACTAATCTAGCAAAGCTGGCCATTAGTCTAGAGTCCTTTGCAGACAGATTCCCAGGGAAAGCCACCTTGTACTCACATGTTTGATTATCTTCTTCGCCTCGACACCATGAAGTTTCTGAAAACCCTGAAAAGTTTTCTTCCTCTTTCTACTTTTATCAAGATAGAAGTATATGTCCACCAGTAGATTTTCTACACTAATAGGCAAAGTTTTGGCAGCCTTTTCTGCAGCCAGGTACATCAGATGCCAGGTGCACCCAAGAATGTACATCTGAGGGTTCTCCTTAAGCAAGTGAGATGCTAGTTCAGACTTTCTACCCTGCATGTCATTGGCATTGTCTGCACCAAATGACAAGCATTGAGTCCACTTCATGCCCCGCTTCTCAATGTCAGCATCCAAAGTTTCAAATATCTTCTTTGAAGTGGACTCATCACATTGAGGTAGGCTCAACAACACAGTTAGTACCTTGCCCACCTCGTCATCAAAGTATTTCACCACCAAGGGATAGAGTTTGAAGTCCTCAATGTCATTGCTCCCATCAGTGGCCATACTATAGGGCTGCTTTTCGTTCTGTAATACACTGTCTATGTTTGCCTGTACATCCTTTGACAAGCAGCGTACTAGAGTACGTGACTTTGTTTGAGCACAACGATACTGCTAATCTATTTTGCTATCCGGGAACATTTATCTGAATAATGGGCCAGCATGATCAGCAGCAGCTAGAGGAATATTATGCTTAATAAGAAAGTTTGTGAAGCTCACCTCCGCACTGATAACAGATGTATCTCAGTTGAAGCTGCTGTACGTATCTAGCGTCAGGGTACAACTTACAGATCCACTATTCCACTTGTGCTTGTCAGATTTGATGTGTCTCTTACAGTCATATTTTCCGCTGTGAGCCACTGAAACATCCGTGTGACAGACCGTGCAGAAAGCATGATTCTCCTCGATATCACTCCTCCAAAGGCATAGCCACAGTTCATGGTATTTGTCCAAAAAAACCTGTTTTCCCGATTTGCCTGATTTCTTCCCCTTCGCAGATGACATGATGACAATTCTATGCGATACACGGAGGCTGTGCAGAAAATGTACAATGCTTCCGGTAATGCGCAGATTGCGATGCGCAGTAGTATATCAGCCTCAATCTAGGATACAATCACTGTACTCTCAAGTACAGCACAGATGGGTGCCCTGAAGACGGGGTTGGGTCCGCTTGTCGTCTGCTATTCTTAAGTGCGCAAAAATGGTTCTTTTCAATTTTTGAAAAAATCGATCTTCCAATTCATAAAAATTGGAACTGATGGCGTATTTTCGTAAATGGGCCCAAAATTTGTAAAAAATACAGCAAATTCGTACATGTTGGGAGGTCTGCTTACTCCACCGGACCAAAAGCATCTGACCAACCCACTCCGGTGAAAGAACTCAGAGGCTGGCGGTCCTATTAAGCGCAGTAATTTGACATAGAAAATAACTATGACAAGGGATTACCGGGGCCCAAAGCGAGTAGCTCCAGGGTATGACAATCTGCTCATCATTCAGTGACCCTGCTCCTTTAAGATTTCCACCCAAAGATATAAACGGAATCTACATCCAGCCAATTTTAATGATACCAAACTCAGCATGGAAAATCCACCTTATCACGCAGAAACCAGGCGTGTTGATCCGGCACGTGCTTACGCTTGCACTTGGCCTCTCAATTTTACCAGCCATTACAAAATATGACCGGGGATGTGATCTAAAAGGGTTAAAAAGGCATCTTTTTCTTTCAGCTCGACTTTAACTGTACATTCAAAAATGAGGCGTATGACATTCTGGTGCATTTCACATATAAAGGTAATGATGACCAGGATTACAACTACCAATACCAGTGAAAATGATGACGCATGGCATATCCACATTATAAGATTACTATATCAGCTAATGTTGTAGTATTACATGAATTATACTCAGTTAAATAGGAGGAAATTTTCACATGGCCAAAAGTGACATGGAAATCTACATGAAGATAGATAGCGGACTTTTAAAATGTTATATTATAAAAATAAAGAGTGATAAGACATTGAAACTCCACTAGCATCCGTTAATTATTTATACGTTACATTTCTCAGTACACTTTTTTGTTGTGGATACTGTTATTTTCATCAGATCAGGTTATTTATGTGAATCGACACCCTAAGCTAAATTTAGTAGTATTCACTGTATACTGGGCATTAATAAAGTATAATCAGTTAAATATGTAATTCTTCTTTGAATTGAAAGTCATAAATGAATTAAAATACTTGTCTCCATTTTGTCAAAAATTGATTTATTTGCATCAATTTTATTGCAAAGCCACATTGCTTTATACTCCAAATGATGATGGATAATACATGTTAATAATGACATTTTATGACTCCCTTTAAGATCCCAAAGAGTTTTTTTTTTGCCCCTTTGGAAGTATTTGGGAATCATACTATATGGATATTATGGGTATTATTGTGTAATTCTTTGCTGAGTTCTGGTATTTCTAAATTCAGAATCCATATTAAATAAATTATTGAAACTCAGCAGATGGTATATTTTTACAGGCAGCAATGGCTGATGGGATAGATACTTTCTGCCCCAGAAAGCATCTGGGAAAGGATGATATACCATGACAGTGGGGATCCTGGATGACTTCCAAATGAAAATAATACTGACTAATAGCATCTTCAGCTTTATAACACCAAAAGGTTTTCTTGGAGACAATCAAGCAACAAGGCTATATTTTTGCCTGATGTCATCTCCCTTCAGAGATCAGTGTGTTAAAAATTCACCAAAGAGGTGAAAAATAAAGAATAAAGCTAAGCTCCAGAGTAAGTATGTGTATGCGTATGTTTGTGTGCGTGTGCATGTAACGTGCCTTTCAATACGTTAATCTTTTTGTATATACATGCTTGCTTGAGAGCGTGCCTTAGCATAGATTTACATTTGGAGTCAAATGCATGCAACGCTTAATGTAAGGGATGAAACAATGTACACAAAATGACAAAACACTAAATCTTCAGTAAGGAACAGTGAGAGCATTTGAATGCAGATGCAGCCTTTACTGTTGTTTTTTTTCCTGTATTCTCAAGAGGATGAGAAGCAGGTCAGCCCAATCTTGCGTATTAAATATGCAGCCAGTTGGCCTGACGTCACAGTGAGGGTGTACATGTGCCAGCCGTGCGTGTGCAATTTGGGATAGGTGGAGAGGGGGAGGGGAGGGGGTGGAAGTGATTTAGTGTGAGAGGAGGATGAGGAGGAGGAGGAGGAGGGAAGAGGGGGGGCAGACTGGCTTAAATACGCCGCAGCGCCCGCTAGATTCTGTTTCTCTGCATCTCACTCTCTCTCTCCCACCTGCTCTTTTCTCCCTCTCTCGCTCAGTCGCTCTCTCGCTCTCTTCTTTTCACCTGCTATCTTGCTCAACCCGGCCCTACCGACAGAGCGCAGATCATCTGGCTTCCACTCGGAGAGCACACGCAGTTCCACACACACGCGCCCGCAGAAAGCAAGTACACACGCGTGACGCGCCCAGAACGCCTCCAACGGCAGCCGATCGTCCCGGGGAAGAGCCGATAGCCACGGTCCAGGATGGATGTACTTATGAAAGGCTTTTCCATGGCCAAGGAGGGGGTTGTGGCTGCTGCAGAGAAGACCAAAGCTGGTGTAGAGGAAGCTGCAGCCAAAACCAAGGAGGGAGTCATGTATGTAGGTAGGTAACAGTGGAGGGGAGGTTCTGCATGATCAGGGAAACTTGACTGAGGAGGATGACATGAGCTGTGTTAAGCAGATGAGCCAATGCTGAGACTGCAGCAGCAAGAGGAGGGGGGTGGGGGGGGGGGGTTGTCCTGCCTGCACTGTTTTGGGACCCCAAATGGAGACAGCATTATGGTTACGGTATTAGCATCTGTGTTTGGGGGTCCGCAATAACAAAGCCTGAAAACTGTGGAACTGCAGCAGCGAAAGAGTAGGGATGTGCTAATTCAGTGAGAGAGAAGGACTTTGAGGGGGTGGGGATGTTGAAGGAAACAGAAGCAGAGAGATGGAGCAAGACGGAGAGAAAGAGAAATAGAGACTGCAGAAGTTGTATCTGAGCCTTTAGTAGGCTACGCTTGCTTGTGATCATGCTGAGGATGACGATGACCTTGGAATCGTGACGGCACTGATTACACTGACTGCAGTTTCTAAAAAACTACTCAGGTTGCGCATTACCTGTCCTGCTTTGAAGACTGCTGGAATCTCGGGTGCTCAAAACCTGCCAAAAAGAAACCCATTTATCTGTCTGTAGGATATTTCTGCTTATGTAACAGGAATGACCAGGTGTATGGTCAGACCATTTGGTCTGTGAGAAAAAGACTAAATGGAAGGGAGAGAGGGAGAGAGATGAAAGTGAGAGAATGACACTGAATCGATATTCTAAAAAACTAATTTCTCTTTTCGATGATGGACTCAGAGCCATTGCATGGCTGGACAGCTTGGCACTGCATTTTCCCCTGGAGTCGGGCCCTTGTCGCAGAAGGGTGCACTCGCCCGTGTCTACAGTGTCCATTGACGCAGCCTCCCCCTACAGCACAGCTGAGTCTCCTGATAGCCACTGGGGGGAGCCATAGAGTCATACTGCGTTATGTCACAGCATCTGCATGACACTTCTCCGTTGTCGTATATGCATGGGAGAACACACAGCATCTCCCGCAAACAGATGGAGAGAGTGTAGATATGAGCAGAGGTGAAGAGAGAGAGAGAGAGAGAGAGATGGGGTAAGGAGAGGAGCTCACAGATTTATCTGAACCATTGCACTGCTAGACATGACTCAATGATTAACTCCAATGCCATTAATTTTCAAGTTATTGCTCAGACTGGGTGATCGATAGACCCAATCAACTGCCTAATCCATTATGTTTGCTGCAGCAGGCAGAAAAGAATGCTGCAGACATCAGCACCGAGCCAGCCCAAAACCCCTCCCTTCAAACGAAGCCCCCCTCCCACACGCACATACAACCACTCTCTCTATACTGTGTCCATAGCTCACACACACACTCTTCATTTCATAATCGTTGTATTTGGGAATTATACAGAGGGAAAAGACACCAGAAAACATAGTATTGAGAGTCGTTGGGGATTGGGGTAGTTGAGGGTATTGGGGTTTGCCTGCAGTTTTAAAAGACGTAGATAAGGCGCTGAGTGCTTTGAAGATGCCAAGATGCTGGGACAGATGTCAATGCCTAATCCTTGCTGGTTGCTACATTTGAATGAGTCTCCCAGTATGTTGCTCCCTTATTTCAAGGTCACCTAGCCTGTTAAGGACACCATCTTGCGGGGACTGCAGGTTAAAAAATGGAGGGAACATTTTCTGGGTTGTTTGCGAGTGATACAGAAAGTGGGAGCAGTTTTCCATCATGTCCGAGTTCAGCAATAATCCCTTTCAGCGGATACAGTTTTGCACCTCCCTGGCACCAATCTAAATTCAGGCTACAACATAATGTCAATAAATTATCAGCATCATTCACCTCACAGGTCCCTTATTCGTATGTCTCTGTTATGGCTGTGCTGGGAAAAGTTATCAATGGATGGGGACTGTGATTAAGGGCCTCAGATCTGTTTAGAGGAGGCAGCAAAAATGGGAGTGAGAATTTTGAAGTATCATTCCATTGCTAGAAATTTTAGCTTATCCTGATACCAATCATCTTTTTCAAACAAAAGTATTTCACTCATCTTATCAAGCTTTATAACATCATAAATGAGAACTATATTGAAAAGATATTGACATGACATTAGATTAGAGTACTGTTCTCGAATATGGATAGCGACACTCAAATATCATGTGTGAAAACGAGCCGGCTGCAGTTTGGGATGATGCGTTCATGAGATGGATCATGAGACTGAGATGGCGGGGGTGCATGTTCATTTTGGAGGAGTTCGTTTTCGGGCTGTGGAATAACCCGGGAGTGTTGGTGCGACAGCTGCTCCTGCAGTCTGCTCTCACGTGAGGATGAGCCGGGAGGGGAGGGGCGGCGGATGAGCGTGCGCATTGGCCTCGACATGAGGCTCCGGGCGAGCCACTCCACTCCCTGGTAGTTCGGCAGTCACGCGGCTGAGGACGGGCTGACGCAGGTGGGGGAGGGGAGACAGGCTGCGGAAGAGCAGGGGGCTGATGCGCTGTCCTGTGCGTCGTGCAGTCAGAGCTGAGAGCTCCGAAAGATTGTGAGCATCACTATTCATTCATTGGGGGAGGGCAGGTAATGCTCACACATTCACACGCTTATACTGACTCATGCACATACACAAATGCGCATTCTCTCACTCACATGAGTGGCACTGAGCCCTGATTACATCAGCACCAGCACTTTGACTCAGTAGAAGAGACTCACTGTTAGGCACCAGCATGTGTACATGGACTCGCGGGTTTTTTAGACTGCGATAGAACCCCATTCTGTCTGCTTAAACAAGATTAACCATCACTTACTGCCTCCCTCTGGGCCGCGCGTGTCCCTCCCACAGTCTGTCTTTCTGAGAGGTTTTTTTCACTCTTCTCTCTGCTGATTGCATAAGTACAATTTCATCATGAAAAACAAGATTCAGTTGTAAAAAACTGCAAATTGCTAAGTGGAGGTTCACCAAGCCAAGTTAAAAAATTTAACAATCAGGGAGAATCTTTCTCTGAGATGACCACCAACAACAAATTATTAGTTTTTCTATCACTGGTAAGTGAAGGCTCCTGACCCTGTCAGATGTGATGCTTTGCCGTTTTTATGTGCAGCTTCTTATATAAAATGTGTATTTGACTATCACCGACATTTATGTATATATCATCTGTGGTTCACCATTTTCATTTTGTACTTTTTAATATGAATTTGGCACCTCCAGTGCCACTCAAATCAAGAATGTCCAATGGACCTGCCTGATTTGCCCCAACCAACTCCACGCCCCTTAGTTATCTCTGCGCTTCCATAAAAGCGAGGAAATCTTGTAATACAGTTTGGCGTCTGTCCGTCCGTCTGTCCGCCTGTCTGTCTGTCCGTCCGAAACAGTAACTCCTCCTAGGCCATCAGACCAATCAACCTGAAACTTTGGTGTGTGTAAGGTAGTGAGCCAGAGGGATGCACAACGCGTTTAGAATTTAAATTCATTTCCTCTTCTGGCCACCGGGGGCCTTTTTGTGAAAATTGAAAAATGGCCACAAGTTCCTTATGCATTGAGCTAGGACGCTCAAATTTTTATGAGAGGTGCGTGGGATGACCCTTCATCACATATCAGATGGGTTTTTCATTTTACCAAATTTTGACCGTTTTCAAGGTCAAATGGCGTCAAGTCTGCCAATCGTAGAAGAAGATGGCATATTTTGTTATTACTCAACGTAGAAGGCTGCTCATTGGGACGGATATGTATCTTGGTGATAGCAACCTGGATGCGAAAAATTTCTGTCCTGTGATTCAAATTTTTGCCTCTCGGGGGCTTTTTGTGAAAAAACAAAAAAGGCCATATCTACAACCCCATATTCCAAAATAGTTGGGACGAAGTGTAAATTGTGAATAAAATCAAAATGCAATGACTTTCAGATCACATGAGCCAATATGGTATTTACAATAGAACATAGATAACATTTCAAATGTTGAAACTGAGACATTTTACATTTTTATCTGCAAAATTAGCTCATTTCAAATTTTCTGGCAGCAACAGGTCTCAAAAAAGTTGGGATACAGGCAAAAAAGCACTGAAAAAGCAATTAATATATAAGAGAATCAGCTGAAAGAACATTAAGCAAGTAATTACATTAACTGGCATCAGGTGTGTAACATGATTGGTTATAAAAGGGATGTCTTAGAGAGGCTAAGTCTCTCAGAGGTATAGGCTCTCCAATCCGTGAAGGTTTGCGTAAAAAAATTGTGGAATACTTCAAAAACAATGTTCCTCAACATCAAATTGAAAAGGATTTGAAGGTCTCATCATCAACAGTGCATAACATCATCAAAAGATTCAGAGAAACTGGAAAAATCTCCATGCGTAAGGGACAAGACCGAAGACCTTTACTAGATGCCCGTGATCTACAGGCCCTAAGACACCACTGCATCACACACCAGCATGATTCTGTCGTTGACATTACTAAATGGGCCCAGGAATACTTAAAGAGGCCACTGTCTGTAAGCACAGTCCACCGTGCCATCCATAGATGCCGCCTAAAACTCTATCATGCAAAAAGGAAGCCATTGTTGCGCATGATCCAGAAGCGCCGCCATGTTCTGTGGGCCAAGGCTCATATAAAATGGGCTGTAGCAAAGTGGCAAAGTGTCCTGTGGTCAGACGAGTCCAAATTTGACATTCTTGTTGGAAATCATGGGCGTTGTGTCCTCCGAGCTAAAGAGGAGAAAGAGCACCCCTCCTGTTATCAGAGTTCAGTTCAAAAGCCAGCATCTCTGGTGGAATGGGATGCATTACTGCATATGGTGTGGGACACTTGCATGTTTTAAAAAGCACCATGAATGCTGAAAGGTATATAAAGGTTTTAAAGCGACATATGCTCGCCTCCAGATGACATCTATTCCAGGAAGCCCTTGTATATTTCAGCAGGACAATGCAAAACCACATACTGCAGCTATTATAACAGCATGGCTTCGTAGTAGAAGAGTCCATGTGCTGAACTGGCCTGCCTGCAGTCCTGATCTTTCACCAATTGAGAACATTTGGTGCATAATTAAACAAAAAGTCTGTCAAAGGAGACCCAAAACTCTCCAGCAGCTGGAAGCCTGTATTAAACAAGAGTGAGATCAAATTCCAATGGCTAAACTCAAGAAACATGTCTCCTCAATGCCCAGATGCCTCCACTCTGAGTTAAAAAGAAGAGGGGATGCTACACCATGGTAAACAGGCCCCTGTCTCAACTTTTTTGACACCTGTAGCCGCCATTGGATTTGAAATTGGCTCATTTTCTGGATAAAATTGTAAAATTTCTCAGTTTCAACATTTGCTATGTTATCTCTGTTCTATTGTGAATATAATACTGGCTAGTGTGATTTGAAAGTCATTGCGTTTTGATTTTATTCACAATTTACACTTTTTCCTAACTATTTCGTAATTGGGGTTGTACCTTAAGCATTGAGCTAGCATGCTCAAATTTTTTGGAAGGTTTATGACCCTTCATCACATATCAGACGGGTTTTTGATTTAATCTAATTTTGACCGTTTTGTCGGTCAAATGGCGTCGGGTGTGCCAATCACTGTACCGTACGTCCTTTCCTTTCATAATACTCTCATTTCAAAATGAACAGTAATTTATGCCCTCAACAGGCACTCAAAAAGTGCTCTATCCAACGAACCAACCATATAACATAGCTATAACTCTGATCAGTATCACTGCAACAAGCAGATTATCATTTGTACAGCAGAATGCCAGTTCAGTGAATTGCCCTCTGACACATTACTACTACGCCCATAACATTCGTTGCGGAGCAGGAGATTTGCGATGGCGCGCCATCGACATACGTCTAGTTACTGTTGCTACGGCCCACATGCAACACAGCTAACCAAGTTCCACATTTACAACAGCACAGAAGTTCAAGCACCACGCTCTCGTGTGTATTCCCAAAAATATTGCGGTTTGTTTCTTACCGAATGCATCCAACTTGTCCAACAAAGTTGTTCAGAAAAGCCTTGACTATTTTACCCAAGGATATGTCCATGTAATCAACGTTTCAAACGGAACGAGTGGAAATAAAAGTGTTACAGCGAAGTGCTGACAATCGATGCAGAAAAGCCAAACACCGCAAAGACTGCACATTGAGATAAAACTGAACGAAATAGTTGAATCGTTTTGCCTGTGTAAAGCAGGGTAAGTAGTTTTCATATGTTTGTTGCCATCACTGAGCTAAAAATCACACTAGATCCAATATGCCGTCAAACGTCAGTTGGCCACGAGTCAGACAATACGCTGGCTAGACTTCGTTACAAATCATATTATGCGATTCAGCAAATCCTACATTAGTCATAACTGAGTTATTAATCTGATGTTCATTATATTGGCGTGTTCCTCCAAACTAATTTTGATGACAAGCTAACTTTTTATTAAGTGACTGACATCCTGAATCCGATTGTTGCTAGTTTGCTGGCTAGCTACCAAGCCAATTGTTCTCACGTTAAAGTCTCTGAGCAGATTACGTCATGCCATTACAAAATCCTTCACCATCCGGCTAAATGTTTTATATTATCTTGTGCTGTCAATGCCTGTGCTGGGTGACATGAAGGAATCATGTTCTCAGCAGAATAGCCACGGGTTTGTAGCTATATCTGGTATTGTGTGCAGAAGTCCACTGAGGAAAAATAATACTTTGTCAATCTATCAATGATGCTGTTGGTGTATTTCTGTCTTCTCAGCAAAAGATGCACAGATTGTCGGTTTCTGAATAGTGAGGGTGAAAGGGCAAAAAATTTAATTTGCTTACCTTCAAGCAAACAGCCTTGTGTTTGTTGATCTTATTCACGTTGAGCTGAGTGGGAGGCCTTCCACATGTCTTAATCCATTGTAAAAACTTTTCCAACGGCTATTTTGGCCTTGGAAAAATGATTAATTGAGCTCCCTGTTGCAGGGCAGGGTGTCTTTCGTCAGTATTATGCGTTCCCCAAGCACATCTAAGGACCATTTTCGATAAAGTCAGGCACCGTTCCTGTTACACACAGCTAATGATTGCATTGAATGTGGGCGATGCAGTCGGGGTAGATAGGACCTCAGTAAGATAAAGCAATTTGATTGGTAGTTGTTCTACACTTGACTGACAGAACAAAAAGGTCCATCAGGAA
The DNA here is from genome assembly GCA_029721435.1 of Gymnothorax reevesii. Classification (NCBI taxonomy): domain Eukaryota; kingdom Metazoa; phylum Chordata; class Actinopteri; order Anguilliformes; family Muraenidae; genus Gymnothorax; species Gymnothorax reevesii. Next base: position 66,046,169 of record CM056582.1, read on the forward strand.
ACTTCGAATAAGCATACTCTAACTGACAGCTCAGGAGAGCACTGAGAATGACAGTTAGGGATTATCCTTCCAAAAAATGTGAAAATGTTACCATGAGGTTTGAGTGGTCTTTGTGTTTGTTTAACCACAAGGTTTGGAGAAGTTTGTTTGTATGTGTAACCATGTGGTCTGAGTGGTTGTTCTGGGTTTGGACAACTATGAGGCTTTTCTTGGCTTCGCGTATTTGTGCTACTGTAAGGTTTGTATGGCCTTGTCGGTTTTTGCAATTGTATGGTTTGTGTCGCTTTGCGTGTTTGTGTTCCTGTGAGGTTTGTGTGATTTGCATATTTGTGTAACTGTGTGGTTTGTATCATTTGCGTGTTTGTGTAACTGTTAAGATTTGTGTGGTCTGCATGCTAGTTTCACTGTGCGGTTTGTGTGGCTTTGCGTGTTAGTGTAACCCTGAGGTCTGCATGGTTTTGCGTGTTTGTGTAACCATGTGGTTTGTCTCACTTCACGTTTTGTGCCATCATGCAAAGGCACTGGAGTGTTTGGCTTGTCTTAACTGTACAATTTCATGGACTCAGTGTACACTCTGTCAGGTGGAAACTAGGCTTTCACAGCTGCGATTAGCTCACTATTCTGGGCAGAATAGCCTTTGGATGGACAAAATGGGGTCATTTTTCAGCAGGAGCTGAGGGACGATGTGGAACGTGCAGGAGAAACATCCGAAGCCACGAATGTCTGAGGGTGCCATCACAGCAGCGGAGTAACACTCACACTCAGCAGAGAGAGTGATTCAGATCTGACCGTTTCCTTGAAGGGGTCTTTGTGAGGATGGCAGCAGCTCCTTGCTAGTGGACTGAGGGATTGCATCCACTTTAGTTACAGCAGAACAATGTCTCAGGCTGCTAAGTCATTGGTAGCAATCAAAATTGGTCACACCCTAATGTACAATGTGGCTTGTGATGAACATCGTTGGCTTACACAAACTTATATACTGCACTGGTAAGGACACAGACGTGCACACGTACTAACATGCGCATACAGACAGACGGACACATGCACACGAACACACACTCGCAAACATAAAACAAACCAGAGGCACTCGTAAAGTGCAAACCTCTGCCAAGGCAGCACAGTCCAAATCTTCATGAGTGGGAGCACAGTTGAGTTGTCCACAAAATTTTAGAGAAATCCATTCTTTAATTTTTGAGTTATGTTGTTCACAAACAGATGGACAGACAGACAGACGAATATACAAACAAACAAACAAACAGGGGGCGAAAACATAACCTCTGCCCCAACTTCATTGGCGAAGGTAATTAACTGGGGCCCCATTTTACTTCAGTAAACCCCACTTTCAGAGCGGGATGATATCATCCAGCCTCTGATCTGAATCCATAAAAAGGGACAGCGCTTATTGATGTACTGCCTGCTCTCTGTAACAGTGGGGTCAAACCAACTGCTTTGTCTTAATAGGCCTTTTCTCTTTTCTCTTTCTGCAGGGACAAAGACTAAGGAAGGTGTGGTCTCAGGTGTAAATACAGGTAGCTTCCATCAGCACCTCTACATTGACACCATATTCTGAATTATACCAACACTTGCTATGTTCCAAAACTTTGGTTAATGACCAAATGATCAGCACTGAATACGACGAACATGAATAATATAATTTATATAGCTATATATAATATAATTTTCCTTGTGGACAGGTAGATGATAAAGTATCTTGTTTAAAAATAATAAAGCAAAAAAAAAAAAAAACAGTTAGATGCTTCTTTCAATGGTGGCTCATTTCATTTCCCTTTTGAAAAATGTGTTCTGACCTCTAGTTATACTCTGGTGTTGTGCTTGTGAATCTTAGTGATGACAGTCTGGAGTTTGAGAACAGATAACTGTGTGTATTTCAGCAAATGGAAGAAAAGGAGACCTCTAGGGCCTGTTCAACTTTGCAGGATGCCTGAGGCAGTTGGATAACTGTTCAAAGTAAAACTCAGAACTGCCCCTTTAGCACTTTAGTGTTCTAGATTTGTGTTGGGCATGGGTCAGAGTGTAGAGATCTTTGCTGGCTTCGTGATATTGCTTTCAAGAACAGACCCCAGGAAAGCAAAGCTAACAAAACCTGCTCCAGAGGAAATTGAAACATAAAGAAGGGAAAGGGGCTGCAAGAATGGACTAAATGGTATTTTTCATACTGCAGTGGCCAACAGGACCACTGAACAGGCCAACATAGTGGCGGATACAGCGGTATCCAGTGCAAACGATATGTCCCAGAAAACTGTGGAGGGGGTGGAGAATGTGGCAGCATCGACCGGCCTGGTCAACCCAGTAAGTTGACTTCACACTCTTCTTTCCTGCGAGTCAGGGACTTAGGAGTGACTGGTATTCCTGAGAAGGTGTCACATCTTGGTCAGACTGTGCAGGAATAGTCCTGATGATAGAAAGATGGGATTAGAACATTGGATGAGGATGAAAAGAACTTCATATGAAATCTCTTTTTCATAACTGATGTTTGCTTCCATATCTGTGAAGTCTCCATCCCTGGTCAGGGAAGGCAGAGGGGTCTGCCAATTTTAGTCCTTAAAGCTCATTACAGGGGTGTGACTTGGCCATAAAAAACAGCTGAACTTCAAGTGGACATGGTATATTGTGACCATTCAAGTGTCAAAGGGGTCTGGGGGGGAGGCTACAAAAGGATCAGTATTCCTGAAATAAAAGATTTTTAACAAAGAAGCACTTTTCAACTTATAAATTTTATTTCTTTAAACATTCAGACACATTCATTACAGATGACAAACCAAAAAACAATCCTGTACAAATTGTTGTGTAAAACAAGGGAAATATAGAAATCCTTGTGCCTTTAATATGTTCTAAAAGGATTTATACTTTCACTTATATAGTCAAGAAATAGAAAATAAAAAGGCTCCATAAATTTACTTGACGTTCAGATTCATCTGATTGTACACAATTGATATCCGCACAATTATGCCAACTTTATAAACTTACAACATAAAGAACACATCTCCTTCGAAAACATACTTAACATACATAAGGATATATTTCTCCATATGACATGACATTACATGACTTGAAATACCAGAAAAATGTCTCTTTATAAAGATTTCCGATTTAATGGTGGTATGACACATGCAGCAATATGATTTTTAATCGATATCTACTTAAAACTCGAAATTTAAAGGGCAAAAACTTACACATCTTCTATGGAATTTCTGGTGTAAAAATGTTTCAACGGTTCTTTATTGGTCTTACCAGTCCATAGCAACAAATAACCTCACACAAATATTATTTCCCAACAGCAATAATAACATAGACTGTACAATCTTTGTTGACTATGACATCTGAGCAATAAAAACTACAGCCATACCTAAGCTGATTGTGACCAATGATCCTAATGAATATTCACGTCACCAGTCATTGTGCTAATGAAAGGCAAAAAGAGATAAAATGGACCAAATTTCAGTAACGGGGCAAGTCGGTTCGATCCCACATGGCGGAAGACAGAGGCTGGCTCATCTGGAACGCATTATGCCAGAGGGGGTGGGGACTTATTGGGCAGTTTGGGAGGAGATTATGTCGCAAAGGCCGGGCAATTAATATATTTTTTACAACAGAACCTCTCTTCAAATGTGAGTATTTGTCAAAATCAAAGGCAAAATGTAATAACAATACGGCCAAATTAGTTTTTAATGGATATCTACTTAAAACCAGAGGTTAAATTGGGATTTATTTTGTGGGTCGGCTCAGTGGCTTCAGGGTTGCCATGTATGCATGTGTGTGGGCAGAGAGCACCAAATCTGACATCTTATTAACCATGTTCAGGTATGCAAACAGTAAACAAATGAGGAACTCAATCCTGCATTTAAATGAGGCAACTTGACAAAGAAAAAGGAAAACCTTAACATTGACTGAAAGCACTGTTGTCATTGAATAGCATAATAACAGATATAACAGATTGACAATGTGTGAACAAATAAATTTGATCAACCTCAGCCATTTAGTTTAACGCTTTTGTGAATGAATAAAATTATAATTGGATGACCTCGTAAACTTTGCAACCAAAAGATGCTACATAATAAGAGATTTAAAGAGAATACCAGTGCATCAGTGCTGAATTATCCTGAGCTAAGCTATGTCTGATGGAGTGTACCTTTTGAAAAAACCTGTCAGCTTCCTCCTCTTAGCTTCACTCATTTTGTCAAATTTAGCCTACCATTGTTATAAAAAGGACATACATTTTAGCGACATCAGACTTGCCAGCTTCCATGGCTAACCTGGCATGAAATGGATAAAGATGGATAAACCAATTTTTGGCGTGAGATGCATTTAAGTCAATGGAATCTATTTTTCACATTAGCGTGACTCACAACATAATGCTATTATCTCACGTCAAACACGTGAGTTAGCAACCCTGCAATATGCACATATTTAATTGAGCGCTGTTTCTATGAGGGGCAATACAAAGTTCCATTTCATTAACAAAGTTTGTAGTTAGGAAATTGTCAAACTAGCCTGCATTACTTAGCCATAGTATAATCTTAGTTGCTTTAATATTTTGCACAAGCCACGAACATCCTGAAAATTCTAATATAAGCTTTGTTTGACAATGCAAGCTTTGTTTGAAAATCCGTTTTGCTACCTAGCTTCATTTAACTTTTATGTTAACGCTCAACTGCAATTCGTAACTAAATATCAAAGCAATTTACTCTCTGTAATTAAACATCTCAGTTTCTGACCCATTTTTCCCTTCGTTGCTATCCACCTGTGCTGGACTGCATCTCCCGAAAGCACAGATGCTAACTTACATAGAGCGAACCATTGACTGTATATGGTCGAACTATGCTTTTGGGAAATGTCCGATAGACTGAAGATGAGTTCCTGATCTGATGTGATGGCATAATAGAGTGTACACCCAAGTGACACAGAAAAAAGGAGTGTCTGTGTGCTGTGGCATTATGGCAAACCCTTTTAACATTTCATTAGTAGCAGCAATAACAACAGTACATACAGTATAAACAGTTGCTTTTTGACTGGTGTGATATCCAAGCCAACAAATGCATAGTGTCATTTTGACAAGTAACAATTGTAATTAAAGATGTCAACAATTTTGTTCAATTCAGTTCAGAAGTCAAAATGTTAATTCTTGATATCAACAATTACTTTCTGATTAGTGGAAATGTTCACTGTTGATATCTGTAACATAATTACAACTGGTCAACTGTTCTATTCAAACTCTATTACAGATATCTATAATTTAATTTTGACATGTTATAATTCCAAGTCAACATATCCATAATTGACAGAGTGCAGAATCAGAACACACACCCCGACAAAAATCCAGTTCAAAGGTTTTATTGGAAATTGCGGTCAGGCAGTCCAGGTCAAAACCAGGCTGTGAGACTTCAGTACAGAAGGCCAAATCCGGAATTGAACTCAAAAAACAGTCCAATTGTGGGAACCAGGAAGTCGCAAATGGCAAATCAGAACGAAAATATTGAAACTAAGAAGGCAAATCAGAAATCAATCACGGTTAATCAATGAGACACAGAGGGTTAGACAGAATTGGGAACCAAACTAAATGGTACACCCAGAAGTCTCAGGAAATCAACCTATGGCGTTAAATCAGTCTCAAAACTCGAGCGCATAAAAGCTGAGCGCGCAGGACCCTCTCTAGCTGCTCGCAACAATTTCAATATTATGTGCTCTCAATTTTAAAACGCACTCGCTTGCAACTTCAACACGCGCTCTCAATGTCAAAATATGCTCGCAATATTTCAACACGTGCTCTCAATGTCAAAATGTGCTTGCAATACTTCAACACGCGCTCTCAATGTCAAAATGTGCTTGCGATACTTCAACACGCGCTCTCAATGTCAAAATGTGCTTGCGATACTTCAACACGCGCTCTCAATGTCAAAATGTACTCGCAATACTTCAACACGCGCTCTCAATGTTAAAATACGCTCGCAATATCAGCATACGCTCGCTTGCCGATTTGACTTTTAGACTTTGGAGATGGGATAGTCAATGCTGACCATGAGCTTTCATTGGCTGTTTGATTTTATAACTGGTTTTCAACTACCATATACAAGGCTACAGAAATCAAAGAGGACAACAATCTCATCGAAGCAATAAAGTTTTTCACAAAATGAAATCTTTCATTGATCCTATTGTAATATTGTTTGAAGGTATTGGTTTCACTTACTATATGTAGCTATGATTATACCTAGCTAAATATTTCGCGTTCAAAAAGCTGGCTAACGTCTGTCCCCGCACGTTAACTCTTGTACTTAGCTAGCCAATTTTAGCATCAATTTACTCATGGCTATTTACATAGCAACACTATGTTCCTGAGTTGTTCTTAATTATCACTTCCTCCAAACAATATTTCTTTTCTGAAGACCCGGCCGAGAGTTATGATCTTCAGTTCGTTAGTTATTTGTGTAGGTTTCTTGACAAGCTAACCTAATGCCGTCACAAGTAGCAGTGTTTTAATATTTGCAGTACATTCCATTATGAGCTATTGGCACGCTATGGTTTTTGATATGGTTCGGAAATATTCACCAGATTCAGGAGAATGCTTTCAACATCTCTCAGCCTTTAATTACAACTCGATGCCGTTTGAGCAAATGAGTAATAGACGCGAGCTATCAATGCTGCTGTACCCAAGTAGCCTACAATGTTAACTGGTCTGTAAATGTAGTGTTTATGTATTGTATTAAGCAGCCTTTGCCCCCTTACATTTTCACTGCTCTCATCGCAAACTGGCATCTATTTATGCCTAAATAATGCTTAATTTATTTATGCTTAAATTAAATTAGGGCTATTCTATTTTTTTTTTTTTGTAACATTGTATTAGTCTACACCCAGATAGCAAGCACCTCCGCTCCGGCTCTGAGCTGGATCAGCTGGAGTTGGCACAGGGCCGGGGCAGATCCGGAGCGGAGGTGCTTGCTATCTGGCTTAGTACCTATAACTCACTTGCTCAAATGGCATCGAGTTGTAATTATAGGCTAAGATACGTTGAAAGCATTAACCTGAATATAGCGAATATTTCCGAATCATATCATCCCAACAAAGCAATGGCCTGCCCTACACAATGACGACGCCACTGTGTGCCAATAGCTCATAATAGAATATTGCACATATTAAAAAGCTGCTATGTCATGACTTTAGCTTTGACTGGTCAAGAAACCTGCATTCCCGTCCTTCGTCATTCGCCACTTCTTCGTTTTCTGCTGAAAGAATGTACGAACGGAAAACTTCATTCTTGGCCAGTGTTCTGACGATTTGGGCTACCTCAACTAAAAATACGACCTTAGGCGCACCCGATGAGCACACCACGATCGGACAGTCGTTGTTTTCGGCTTATGTTGCTCTATGAAACAGCCCACAGTTGCAAAATTATTTTTGTTGACTTCTTATAACAATTCGCTCATGTTATAATGAGCTGGGTAAGCAAAGATACATGTAAAATGCTGCATGTCTAATTTTTACATTTTCCAGAAAAGTTAGTCATACAAGTATCCAAATGCTTACAAGTAGGAGGGTACTGAAATTTTTATGATGTCATTGAAGAAACAAAGCCCGAGATTTTGGGTCTTTATATGCGCTGAACCGCGAAGCAGCTTGTCTTGTTGGGTAGCACAAATTGGCAGATTACCGGGTCTTCAGCGTCAGAGAATAATATTGCTTGAAGAACCTGATAGAACAACTCAGGAAAATTATATTGCAACGTAAATGGCCTAGCTAAGTGTCCGTCTATAGGAAATTTGGCGCTAAAATAGCATCGTAAAATAATTGATAAAAATAATTGGGACTGATGTAAGCAAGTTTTTCTAGCATTAAATATTTAGCTAGCCATGATACAGCATCATCGTAGGTACGCACAGTGAATGAAACCAATACCCTCAAACAATATAAAAATGGGATCAATGAAAGATTTAGCTTTGATAAAGACTTTCTTGCTCCGACATTATGGTTGTCCTTGATTTCTTATTCTGTAGCCTAGTTTACGGCAGAGCTGTATAGAGAGAAAACCAGGTTTTAAAAAAATCAAACAGCCAATCAAAGCTCATGGTTAGCACTGAAAGTCCCACCTCCAAAGTTTAAAAGTCAAATCGACAAGCCAGCGTATGCTGATATTGCGAGCGTATTTTTACATTGAGAGTACGTTGAAGTATTGCGAGCAGATTTTGACATTGAGAGCACATTTTGACATTTAGAGCGCATGTAGAAGTTGCAATCGAGCACGTTTTAAAATTGAGAGCACATAATACTGAAATTGTGCGCATTTTGAGGTTGCGTGCGGCTAGAGAGGGTCTTGCGCGCTCAGTTTTTATGCGCTCGAGTTTTGAGACCAATTTAACGCCATAGTTAAGGGAGAATTAAAGGTCAAATAAGGTGGGTAATGGGTGGGAAGGGGAAAGACAAGCATGTAGGGAGGAGTGGTAACAAATGAGAGCAGTTGAAGTATTTACAGTGAGCGAGGAGGGGTGCAGGAGCGGGAGTGAAAAGAACATGGTAAGTCACAGGGAAATGAGAGCGCAAAACTAATACAACAAACTGCGAAAATAAACAACGAGACAAGAAAAATGATAAACACAGTAACAAAATACACATAAAACACAACCTGACATTCTCAGATCCTAACAATGATGTGATTCTGATGAGTTACAATTCTAATTAATAATCCCGACAACTCCATTCTCACTAATCAAAAAATTAATCATTGATATCAACAATTCAATTTTCATTCATGAAAATATTGATTGTAGATATTTTTGAAAACAACAAATTCTCTGTAGTAGCAATGTTCATTGTGGATATCTACAATTCTTCTTACATTACAAATATCATAAATGGAATACTAGACATCAGATACCTGAAATATGGTAATCTGTGTGACATCACACGACAACGTCTTGCATGACAATGACAATGAGGACTACAATGACAAGAGAAAATGGACCTGGAAGAAAATTCTAATACTGAGACGGCAGTTATTGCATTCAACTGAATTTTTAATGTGGCGAATTGAGTCAGTCAAGAGTTACTGCATAGTGGTAACAGTGTTATTTCTCTTCCCACAAGACGCTTGTTGTGAATGCAGAATCATTTCCCTGATCCCCAGAAAGCTGCCTTTGCATGAGTTTGCCATCTCAGTAGAAAGTTGGTCAGCCGTTTGAGGAATCCGTAGCGTGTAGTTCTCTCTGACTGCATGAACTCTGTATATGTTCCCGTTCGATGGCAAGACATGTCCATCAGATTTTTATAATTACTTGCTCCGCCATGTTGAACTTCTTCCGTGCCTGAACAAATATACGGCACCAGTGTTGCTAAGTAATTGCAAAAAGCGTGCGATTCACAAAGCATTAGCACTTGTTGAATATTCCTAAGGTAGGCATAGCCTTTCAAAATATTGACATATGACTTTGTCGTATTTGAATTGAATGAAGCCCACATATCCGAAATGGACTTTGGATACGTGGTACGTACCAGAAATGCAATTTCTGCTTGTAAGAATATGTTTGTCATAAGTTAAAATACTGTAGTTTTACAGATATCTTAAATTAACATTTCAACTTGTGAAAATGACATTTTGACATGTAAAAATGTAATTTCCACCTGTGGAAACTAAAAAGCCTCTAGTCAGCCCTACTAATTAAATGTTATCAAGGCTTGCCAAGAATCTCCGGACAGCCCCGGCCCAAGTTAATCCCTGCTTGAAACTTTAAATTAAAATTTGAAAGGATGTGGGTCCCGACAACGAGCGGATGTACTCAAATGTTCCCAAGAAGTTTAAAAATGGCAGCAGGCATAAAACAACACCAACTGACTAAGATGAAATGTAAATTTTATAGCGATGACCACCTCCCCCTGCCAAAAAAAAAAAATTCCCATTGGATCTACATCATTCATGCCGGTCCACTTTTTGGCTGTTTCCATGGAAAAGTCACACACCTGTAATCATGAGTTGGCCATGTGGCTAGTTGATTTCAATTTAACACTCAAATAAATAAATAACACAATAAATGGTATCCAATTTGAAGTTTTCAGGTGGCAACAAACAAGAAATTTTGCTTTGGATTTTTTTTGAGGAAGGAGTAGCTAAAAGCACCACACAATATAACATTATGAAATTGGAGAGGGGAATTAGATATTCACTTTAGGCAGGAGGTAAAAGGCTGCACCAATCCTCCCCCCAGATCAACATCCTTGGATTGGCAAGAAATGTCAACTGGCTCCGCAGCAGTCTGGGACCAGGGTTGAGGAGCGTCGGAGATGAAAAATTATTGATTTTTTTTTTTTAATTGATTTATTGATTGTTCCTCACCTGTATTGTGTCATTTATTTTTTTGAGTCTGTTGAGATGTATAGGTGTGAACATACTGGAATGAGTGAGCCCCCTGTTATATCATTGCTGTCGTTAACCTGTACTGTTTTGTCTTCCCATCTGGAACCTCATTGTGGATGGGGACAGGAGGAAGCCGCATACGAGGTGCCTTTCAGGAGGGGGGTTGGAAAGATGGGTTTGGGGGGGTAGTGGTTAGGGATGAATGCACTGCATGGAGTATGCAGCCATTAGAATTCTGCCTGATCTAACCCCTCTTTCTGGAGTGAGATGCCTGTTTGGGGGGGAAGGGCTGATTATTGAAGAATAGGGGTGAGGTCTGGGTGTGGTATTGATTGGTCAGGCTCTGTTGTGCTGGTAAACATTTCAATCCCAAAATTGTAACCGACGCATACCCTTGATTAAAGCAATGAAAATGCTCCTGTCTAAGGACCAGCGACATCAGCCTCATTGATTTCATTATATCTCACCATGGACTGAATTGGAATCATGATCATGATCAAAATGTAACTTCAACCAAATAGAATTTATTAATGGTTTTAAATTATTTAGATTTTTTATTAATTATGCAACCACATTCCCCGCAGAAAAAAAAATGTAAATAATAATTCTTTGGCAAACACCCCGATTAAAACCCACAAAGCCTCTGAAGTGATTGGCTAAATGAACCAAAAAGAATGTAATTTTTTATGTGCCGCAGATCCATTCAAAAAAGTCAATCCCTCCACTAGATGGCACTTTTGTAATAGTTTCATGATTCCCTCCCAACTACTTAATGATGCCTTCTTCTATGGTTGAAATCGAGTCATTAAAAGTTGGATCGGTAACTTAAGATAAGCCGGAAAGCACTAGGAAAATTTTGAAAATTGCGTCCTGAACAGAAAAAAAAGCCTGGCATTTGAGGGCTTGTTCACATGGAGACGGAGATTTTCGAAAACCATTTTTTTTTTTTTTTTGCCATCCATAAAAAATCACCCATTCACACAGCGTTGTTTCTAAAGATATCTGCGTCGACTCGGAGACACCAAAAATGATCCAAAAAAAGCTGTAGTACTGTCAATATTCCGGCCTGTGTGTGGCGCTGTATGGCACTGTAGCGTTTCTATCGAAACAAACCAAAAATGGAGAAGAAGGCGGCGAGCATGCGTAAACAGCTTGTGCTTTGTGTATAGACCTGAGGGAGTGGGGGCTGTGATGTGAGCTATCACGTCATCGTTTTTTAAAAAAACCCGTTTTGGTTGTCCACACAAAAACGCTGGGGTGGCGTTTTCAGATTTTCTCACTTTAGAAGCCGTTGTCAATAAATACCGTTTTCGATCGGTGTTTTCGTCGTCTCCGTGTGGACACAAGGCTGAACCTAGAAAATATTTATGCGGTTTCAAAAAAATCGTCCGCGAGTGGACAGGTCCTGAGTCATCGGCTCACAGCCACTCCCTCGGAAGACACAAATGCGCACAAGATAAAAACAAGAGCATAGGAAATGATATGTTATTTTATTGCTTTACTTGGCAGTACAAGCTATTGTATGTATAGGTGGAATGGGTCATTTTTGGCTTTTTCTGCCATCTCGTTCAACGAGCTCACCACTAATTTTACCAAGGTGTCCACGCATGCACGATGAGTGGAAGGGTAGAGTAGTTGGGTGCGCACAGGTAGATGGGGCAGATTGACAGGCGGACAGGCTGTCCTGTCCAATCATTTCATTTGGGCTGGCTGAAATGATGAGACGGACATATTGGGTGCACCTCAAAGCACATGCTGCATCCTTCGAAGGCTGCATTTTTAGAGATCGTCACTTAATTCCATCTGCCAAACTGACATGACATCATATCATCTCTGTTTAACAGCTTTGGTTTATGTGAGTCGTCATTGATTTCCCTAACTGTAACCTAAACTCTAAGCCTTAACTTTAAACCTAGCCCCAAACCTAACCCTAACCCTAAATTTAACCAAATCCCTCACCCTAAATTTTAGTTTGCTGGACGGACGTAAGTGGTGACCCCTAAAAATGCAGCCTTCGAAGGCTGCAGCCTATGCTTTGAGATGCACCCATAGTGCCTTCAAATGGGGTTGTGTTTGCCATGATCATGAGAAAAGTCCATATGTACGCTGCCCTCTTATGGTACTCACAATGTCGTAAGTCGAATTTTTCTGAAAGCTCCGAGTTCACGAGTTGTGACGTGTTTGATGACATTTTCAGAAATGCTTTCGGGTTTTGTAGTTGCATTAGCAGCCCTACGTTGGAGGAGCTACTGTTAGCAAGAGCCCTAGCCTGTACAACGTAGTTTGCAAAACGTTACCTTAACCTACTGGACAAGAAGGAACAGTGTAGACAATCGTCACCTTTTTCGTCTTGTCTCTTGTTCCTCTGAGTGGCGTTTAGATACAAAGTAATAACGTATATGTTAGTATGCAGAATGCTAGGAGAGACAATGTTTTTGCATCCATATTGCCATAGCAATGGTGTTCTCGCGAGGATATCACTTGAACGCCGAGCCTTTCTTGCTCATGACTTCACAACATGACTTCACAACTTCACAAGTTCCATTTGAAGGCAGCATTACTACAGTCCTGCGATTGCTACCGGTTAATTGCGAGTGGGCTTATAACAAATATAACAAAAAAAGCCTCTGAAAAATGTTACCTACTCTGCATTTAATAAAAGTTGAAATACACTTTCATGTTGTGACATTTAAATACAATACGATGCGTCCTATGCATTGACACAGTAATTAGCAACGTGATGGAGGGCTGCATTATGTGATTATGTGAGAAACAAATTTTGTTGTTAAGAATTGAAGCACTGATTACAAGTCAAGTCAAGTGTGACTTATGGGGTTTTAGTAATAGGTGTTTCAATTACTATCTACAGTTCCTTCTAGTCTAGTGCTGCTGTAAGTTGCTAGGCCTTTGCCTGCTAAGGTCTTTGAATGAAGATTCTGTCTTCAGAAGCACTGGGAGTCAGACTCATTGAACAGCTGTAGTCTTTGATGGGTTTCAACTGTTTTTTGGGGTTTTAATATTTTGCTTCTATGCTTTTGGACGGGTACTGCGAGGCTACATGGAGGAGTTTTGAGGTCTTTTGGGGCCTGAAAGTGAGGCTTAGGTGGGAGATTCTGTCGATTGGCTGGCAGCTCAACAGGAACCACAAGATACAGCGGATACAATGCTGCCAGTTGGGTCAGGGGCATGCTGGGAAATGGAGGCTTCTTTAAGCAGTGGAGATGATCCTGTCCCTCTGATATAAGCTCATAGCTTGAGCATGCCAGTCTTCCTGTTTGTACCTATGTATATATGCACTGTATGTATGTGTGTTTGTTGGTGTGTGTGTATGTGTCTGTCTGAGCATGTGTACGTGTCTGCGAGTGTATTTGTGCATCTGGATGACTCTTTGTCTTTTAGTGTGTATGTTTGCGTGCATTTGTGTCTGTGTGTGTGTGTGCGTGCGCGCGTGCAAGTGTGTATTCGTGTTGGTGTGTACATTTCCATGTCAGTATTTGAATACGAGCCAGCTCTTCTATTTGATTTTTTTAACTCATAATCTAACCTCAGAAAACATCTGCCTCTGAGTGCATAGTGAATCCCCACTCTCCTCTACAGGTATCATTTATCATTCCCCACCAGTGGCGTAGCTAGGGGGCGACAGAGGGACAAGCCACGCCCCTAGGAAAATATCAGAGGGAAATTTGGGCCTTAAGAGGACAAAATTGAATAACAAAACTCAAAAATAGATTCTTTAAAAATTCATGTTTTAAAAGAAATCTTTTCATTTACAGTTAACAAACGGGTCCAAACATGGAATTAGATCTCACTCTCAGCCTCCGTCAGGCATAGTCGAGGATCCAGTTGGAATGGGGACCGATGTGCTACACGGAAGTACCTGTGGTTATACACACTGAGTGGCAAAGGACAACTGAGTGGCAACAGGAGCATCTAGTTTAAATGTTGCGAAAATACAAAAAGCTCATAAAAATGGGAAAGAACTGTTGTGCGATTGACTGTACAAATAGGCTGTAGTTGCGCTTGTATTTTCAGTGCGACTTTAGTAATCCCATCATGCAGGGAGCATAGCTGAGACCTGCTGTCTTCTTGCACCATGGTACAACACCACTGTGCAAGCTACAGAATTACAGACATTGAAGAGTATTTGAGAAAATCATTGACGGTCCAGCACTGAGGAAAACAAAAGCTGCGTTAATCTCTCGTCTCAGCTGCTCTCCCATCATCAAAGTGTGTCTCGTACTTGCCCTGCCACCATTAAAAATTATTGAAGATTTTTAATAAAAAGGTTTTTTTATTGATAGAGGGCGATAGGATGCACCCATTACTGGGAATAATTCTGACTAGGCTGGTAGCATCGAAGTGTCAAGTGCGGACATGCATGCGAACACAGCTGAGGTTTTATCTTGTGCATCTGATCGCAAAAGTTGCATTCACGGGCATTGATTCAACAAGAAATAATCAATATCTTTTCACAGACCGTGGAAAGCTTAGGAAAATTGGAGCAAATACACTGCTGCATTTCAGAGAAACAACTCAAATTCATGCAACAAAATGTTGATTTGGGGTTACTATGTCGTTTCAACTATGTTGAAATCTCGGTTCAAATTCAGTCATATTCGGTATTGATAACTCACAAATAAAATATTGAGCATCTTTCATTTATATTTTGTGTAAATGTATTTAAACTGTCTGCATTTACTGCAAAAACTTTCACAATGAATAACCTTGTGTTCTAAAAACAAAAGGGGTGAGGGTAGCTGGATAGCATTAGATAGCCAAGATAAGCCTGCCTAAATTTCACCAACAAATCCGGCCTTGAGGTACGACCATGCTTCAAAGCTTTTGTATGCCGTCAGGCTTTGCTGTATGTATTTCCCTGGCATCGAAATCAGGTACATATTGGTCGAGAAACCCATTCCTGGCCACCTGTTGATTCCCATGGATCACTGGCTCTTTCTTAAGTTAGCGATATAATCTTCGAGTCCAGCTACCTTTGATTCAAGCTGATGAATGTGCATTTTACTGCCAGTGTAGCTGTTTTCCCTGCGAAAGGCAGCCATGTTGCAGGATGTTTTGCCCCTCAGTCTGAATGAGGCGTGTATACTGTTGGGCGAGTGACGTCAATGCATACCTGCTATAGACATTCTAAGTTTTAAAAAAAAGTTTGGCCTAAAACTTTCTTTGTGTCACAATCACTTTTTGTCTGAGCCTCAAAAGATAGAATGACCCCGCCCTCTGAAGACTGCATGATGTAGCATCATCTGGCCATCAAAATCTATTGTTATGTCATAATGTGGCTGCAATAAATGAGCCTTAAAACCTGAAACAACCTCCAAAATGCTAATCCCAATGTTTCAATTTTGTACAGAACACTTGGCACATTGGCTGTTTCCACAGCTGGAGCCGAGCACTCTTTTAGAAAACTCAGGTTGATCAAATTTTTTCATCCCCAGGCTTTTTGTCCCTGGATTGTTCGTCCCCAATAATGCTTTGCCCTCTTCTAGCCTTATAACCCTCACCCTAACTTAACCCTAATAACACGGTGATCCGTTCGTTATCGGTCCATCCATTCGTCAACAATGGTGGCACGTTTCTTTATCATTAGGGGACAAAAAAATCCAGGAACGAAAACTCCATTAACTAGGGCTGGGCAATATATCGATATTTTATCGATATCGTGATGCAAGGTAAAATATCATCACGGATTTTGGATATCATGATATCGTGATGAAATAAGTGTTGGCTTTTCTGTTTTTAAAAGCTGCATTACAGTACGGGGTTGCATTTCTCTGCTCTTACCAGACTGTTGTAGCTGTTGCCTGCAACTGCTCGGTCATTATGTCAATATCACTGATAAATGGTTTTTAAAAATATCATTGTGTGAATATTTTATGAAATTCTCCAGCATTTGTCCCATTAATATCGGCAAAATATTGATATCGAGGTATTCGGTCGCAAAAATCGCAATATTAGATTTTGTCCATATCGCCCAGCCCTACCTTTAACCAGCTCTACTCGGAATATATATATATTCTCACTTCACTCCACGAGATTTTCATGGCAGTTGGGGAGATCATTAATATTTCGCTTGATCTTTGTGTGGCGTGTATGTGAAGGTCTATTTGGAAATACAATTATGGGGTTGTACGGACTGGAAAGAAAGTGAGAATGGATAAGCCCCTTGATCCAGTAGATGAAGTGTTCATGCATGTGGCACTGATGAATTGGAATCTTTTCTCACACCAGGTTGCAAAACATGGCCTCAATCGCAGTTGTCACAATGTGAAAATAAAATTTGCAACTGCTGTGATGAACAGTAGAAAAGTTCACTTATAAAATGGAGAGAGCCTTGGGTACATATTGATACTGGATGGGTACAAAACGATATCTTTACGGAAATGAAGGTGCATTTTGATATATCTAATTGTTCCTTGAGTACATTTCGATGGTACCCTGGTTGAGAGTGACCCATTCAGCCAGTCAGACCGACTGTAGTACTGACAGTAGATTAGGAAAAAGTACAAACCCCAATTCCTATGAAGTTGAGATGTTGTGTAAAACATGAATAAAAACAGAAAACAATGATTTGTCATATATATATATATATATATATCAATATTCAGTTGAGTACACTACAATGACAAGATATTTAATGTTCAAACTGATATACTTTAGTTTTTTTTTTGGAAATATTGACTCATTTTTAATTTGATGCCTGCAACATTTCCAAAAAAGCTGGAACGGGGCAACCAAAGACTGGGAAACTTGAGGAATGCTCATAAACACTTGTTTGGAACATTCCACAGGTGAACAGGTTAATTGGAAACAGGTAAGTGTAATGATTAGGTATAAAAGGAGCATCCCTAAAAGGCTCAGTCATTCACAAGCAAGGATCGGGCAAGGTTCACCACTCTGTGAACAACTTTGTGAGCAAATAGTCCGACAGTTTAAGAACAAGATTTCTCAATGTGCAATTGCGAGGTATTTAGGGATTTTATCATCTACAGTCCATAATATCATCAAAAGATTCTGAGAATCTGAAGAAATCTCCACACGTAAGCGGCAAGGCTGAAAACTAACATTGAATGCCCATGACCGTCGGTCCGTCAGGCGGCACTGCATTAAAAACAGACATCATTCTATAAATGATATTACTGTGTGGGCTCAGGAACACTTCGGAAAACCAGACAGTTAACACAGTTCGTTGGTACATCGACAAGCGCAAGTTAAAACTCTACCATGCAAAGCGAAAGTCATATATCAAGAACACCCAGAAACGCCACTGGCTTCACTGGGCTCAAGCTTATCTGAGATGGACCGACGCAAAGTGAAAAAGTGTGCTGTGGTTTGATGAGTCCACATTTCAAATGGCTTTTGGAAATCATGGACATTGTGCCGTCGGGCTAAAGAGGAAAAAGACCATACAGATTGTTGTCGGGATAAAGTTCAAAAGCCAGCATCTGTGATGGTATGGGGATGTGTTAGTGTCCATGGCATGAGTAACTTGCACATCTGTTAAGGCCCCATTAATGCTGAAAGGTACATACAGGTTTTGGAGCAACATATGCTGCCATCCAAGTGACGTCTTTTTCAGGGACGTCCCTGCTTATTTCAACAAGACAATGCCAAGCCATATTCTACACGTGTTACAACAGCATGGCTTCATAGCAAAAGAGTGCGGGTAATAGACTGGCCTGCCTGCAGGTCAGACCTGTCTCCCATTGAAAATGTATGGCGCATTATGAATGACAAAATACGACAGTTGAGACCCCGGACTGTTGAGCAACTGAAGTCGTACATTAAGCAAGAATGGGAAAGAATTCAACCTTACAGATCTTCTAGAATTAGTGTCCTGTGATGTAACACAGTGGTAAAGATGCCCAATATCCCAGCTTTTTTGGGAAATGTTGCAGGCATCAAATTCAAAATGAGTGAATATTTCCTAAAACACAACAAAGTTTATCAGTATGAAGTGTACTCAATTGAATAGAGATCGAAAAGAATTTGCAAATGATTGTATTCTGGTTTATTCACGTTTCACACGATGTCCCAACTTGAATGGAATTGGGGTTTGTAGATATTTTCACCTAACATTTAAAACTTTGCCTCTGCATGGCATCAGTCCAGAGTCCATCTGTTGCCTTCTGTTCATCTTTTAGCAAACACTCAATGGCTTTTAACCAAAATGTCGCACATCTGCTTTTTATTCTTTGGTGATATCAGGACATGTTCAATATTGCCTGCACTATTATGTGATTTGTTTTTACCACTAACCCAAGTAAACATTAACATTTAATTATTGCCTAGTTATTAGCTACTGGGGACATTTTACTTTCAGGGAAATCTTTTAAAACTGAGGAAAAATCTGGCTACGCCACTGTAAGGGGGGGCTACCCCCTTACTCCATCCCCTCTCTTGCTTTCTCTCCTCACTGCAGCATCTGTCCCTTCCTCCCTCCCTCCCTCGCTCGCTCTCTCTCTCTCTCTTTGCCGCAGTGAGCTTGCTCACACCAAGCTGTCCCAGTGCTGTAAACTGTCACTCAGAAAAGGGTGTGTGTGACACTGGGGCAGGGGGATCAAGGTTTGCTGATAGGGCGGGGTGGATGGGGTTTGTTGGGGTTGCAGGGTGCAAATAGATTGGGATACAGCGCGGGCTGCGTGCATGAATGCATTAACCTGCTTCTACAGTGACTCAGCATGATTCTGCAGCAACTGCATTGCAGTCCAGCGGATGCTTTAACTCAAGCTGGGGAAATAACTCTTTCCTCCCCTCCAGGCCCTTTCAACTAACACTATGATGGCTTCTCTACAGTATTTAATGGCCCTCTTTCTTTATTTCTCTCTTTTTTGCTGACTTGCATCTTTGCATTCTCCACAATTAAACTGCTGTCTTAGGCCAGTGAGAGACAGTGTGATTCAATCAAAATTTTGTCCTTTGATTGACAAGTAAATGCAAGCATTACTTGGTTTAAAATATTATACTCTGTTTGACTTTTTCACGAAAGTCACAAAACTATTGCTATGTGTGAAATGAAACTTGCATTTGACTGAGAGCATATTTATATGGCAAATGAGCATTGAAGGCAGGCTAATATCTCAACACCAGCGATGAATTATCAGTGCTGCTCTGGCAGCTCTTGATATTGCCTGTCCTGCTAATGCAGCCAACTTGAAAACACTGAATTGCTGAGTATCTGAATTGCATCTGGCTGGCCTGGCTGCAACTAAAAGTGTGTGAGTGTGGGTTCATCCGGGATTCAGGGACACAGCAACAACCAGGCATTATGCATGGGTCTGCCTACAGTACAGGGGGGTGGGCTGATAAGGGCCACTAACCTTATTCTGTGCTAATGATCTTATTCTGTGCTTCTCTTGTAGATGATGCTAATGCTAATCTCATACTCTTCATTCTGTTCCCTTAGGCTGACTTCTCTCACGGTGGAACTATGGAGCAAGGCGGTGATGGCGGAGAGGTGACTAGGGGCAGGGGGGCATGCGTGCACACACATCTGTGCTAACACACATGTAAAAATACTCTCTCACACAGCCACTCACACATGCCAACATGCGCGCACATATACACACTAACTAAAAAAAAAAACAGAAATGCTTACAGAATGCATGTGTGACCCCTGATTATGCAATAAGTCTTCAGTCATGCCTATGCATTTCCAATGAATGCCAAATATGTGCCCGAGAGCATAAGTTTTCAAATAAAAAAAGTTTTGTTTGTTTTCAGCACTTTATAAAGTTAAAATTCCAATTGGGTTGAAGTGGGAAATGGGACGGAGGCCCAGACGCGACAAAGAATAGGGTCTCTAAAAGCCACCCACGAAACGCGAGTGACCACTAAAGGAGAAATTGTAACAGAAAAAATGAGCGTAACTCCGCGGACATTCTGCCAACAAAAAAGAAGCCAGAAAAAGTGGGCGAAAATGCTCCCAGAAAATAAGAGCTCTCTCGTAAAAGAGACTAACTGTGTAACCACTCCCTCCTGTGAGAACAGGAGCGAACCTACAGATGTCCGCAAGCAAAGACAATGCTCCAGGAAAAAAAGACCTTCTGCGGGACAGAATATATACTCTGATGAACAGAAAGATAAATCGGAGGAACAACAATAAATAGGATGGACAAACACCAAATCCTAAACTCTTTAAAGGAGTTTCCTCTGACTAAACGCTAAGGGCTTCATAGACCTCGCAACAGTGACACAAAAGCACCAAACAGCGCTGGAAGGCCTTCTTAAATAGTCTCTCCACAGCTGCAAACAATAAGCAATCAACCACCTGATCAGAGAGCACTGATTTAATCAACTGATCTAGACCTGCACAACTGATTAGTTGTATCAGGTGAGCTTCCGCATTGTCCCTGCTCTAGAGGATTTTTTGAATATGGCCAGCTGGCTATAAAACCCGAGGAGTTGACGATGAACAGAGCTAAGTGCATGTTATAATTAAATCGGTTCAGATGCCATATTTCAGGAGAGCGCAAAGAGAGGCAATTGGCTTAACTGCATATTTTCGTGAACAAGATAATTTCCATGTGAGTGAAATAATACCAAAAAAACGCATATGTTTTGTTTGCTGAATAGGGAGCAAGTCAGCTAGTGAACAAGCCAATCTGAGTTTGCTGTGATTGCGGTTTCTTCCCCTCAGTGATCTGTCATCAGTTAGTGACTTAGGCTATGCTGAACCATTAGGCTATACACAGTCCATGCTCTGAACAGTTTAAATTATTTAGTTTTTCACGGGTTAACATTTGTTATAATGTGCTGCCTAAGTCATGACATCACTTCGCGGTCAACCTTACGCAGCCAGCTGCCGGATAGCTCACTCGGTTAAAGAACTGCATTGCGAAGCAGCATTGACAATCATGGCGCGGGTTTGAGCCCCAGTAGTACCAACCAGCAGTGGTCGGCAGCTTTTTCAACATAGCGGGAATGCAAATTGGCATGGGTCTGCCCGGCAGGGTAATATAAAATGGTTGCTTTGTTCGTTGCTCAAGCGTCTCTTGTTGGCCAGTCGGACGCTTGTCAGGCACATTCAAAGCTTGTTCATGTTTGGGTATCCTCCGCCCTCGTTCTGAACTTGTGAGGATTCAACCAATGAGTGTAAAAAGCAGCAGTGGCTCTTCGGAGGAGAGCCGCGAACTGTCTTCACTCTCCTGAATACGCAGCAGTGGGTCGCATTCGGGTGGGATTGGAGATGCCAAATTAAAAAAAAAAAAAAAACCTGCCGCAGCCATGGCAACTGTTTCACGCCAAACAAACCAAACAACTTGCACAACATCTTACACAGTGTTTATTGGCATCGCCCTCGTGTCTGTGTGTGGAATTATGCTTTATTTTCAGCGATTTTAAGCACAAAATATGCACATTATAAAAGAACAGAAAGCATTTTTCAGAATATTTTTCGCATTTCAAATATTAGGCATTTCGTTCTGTGTGTTACGCGTACAATGCTATGCTGTGAGGGTGAGCCATTGTGAAGGAAGTGAATATTGACCCCAGTGAAAGTGACGTTGCACTTTTTCAGCGCATTGTGTTCTCTCTACCTCTCTGTATGTCTTCTTGCTTGTGTACATAGATAGCACCATCCTGTAATTCGAATACAGCCTCTAATTCTTACTCTAGTTTGAGTAGCTACAGTGGGAACACATATTATTTTGCATTAAGAAATGTCTTTTCAAGCATTTGTTGCTATTATTTTTTTATGAAGACAAGACGAAGACACACGGTGAACGATGTGATGAAGGCTCGATTTAAGCCAACAGTTCTCTGACTGTATGTAGTGCTAAGGCTTACATGTGTGCTGTTAAGCTAGTGCACACAGTGCAACTGAGTCTCAGAACGACGTCAGGTGTTCGCATACACGATCACACTTTTCGGATCTCAGTCAGTGTAGGCGCAGAAACGAAGTGCCTCTAAAAATGTATCTTCTCACCCAAATCTCTCAATGAATTTTTTGAATTATTTAATACATAATCTACCGTTAAACCCCAAAGATATTGAAACTTCAAACCCCTTTTTACTTCCTCTTTAATGAATTAAGTTTGTCAGTTTTGTCAACATATACATGCTGGCAGAGGGGAAATCCAATAATGGCATCTGCGCGCGTGAGTCAAGGGGGAGAGCTGTTGTTGACCACAGTGAAAAATACAGTTATTTGAGTACTCATTCAGACAATGGCATGAGTAAGAATTCGATTAAAGAAAATGGTGAATATCTGAACCCCTAACACTCACATATATGCACAAAAACACCCGCAGACACACATGCACGCACATATACTTGCGAACACACAAACATTCATGCTAACACACCCACATAAACACACTGACAAGTATACCCAAACATGCACACATACACGCTTACACTCACACTGACATACTCACGAACCAATGCGGACATACATGTTGAGACATGCACACGTACTGTACCTATATGCTAATACACGCATGCACACATACAAGCTAACACACACACGGGCACGCACATACACGCCAACACGTGCGTGCGCATGCTGTTTATGCTAAAACACTCACACACGCTTGCCAACACATGCATGCACACATTCAGACACCCATATTTTACTTGTTTGTTTTGTTTTCATGAGGAGACAGTGGTTATCGTATGTGTTTGCGTTTGATAAGTTGTTTGCATGGTAATTCTGCTGTATAACCCGGTTTAACTCTATCTATTCCTCACAGGGGTATTAGTCCTGTGTCCTGGGACTGATCACATTGAACCCTCCTCCCCGTCCATCGCCAGCAGGAAACCTCTTCCATCTTGCCTCTCCTCTACAAGACTACAGATCTTACCAATATTTTTTTGTGATATGAAAAGAGTCCCCTCATATTCCTGCTCAGCGTCATGTAGCTTTCCCAAACACTTCCTCTGATATTGATGTCTCAATGCCTCCCTTACTGCACACACTGTTGTTGACACCCGCACAACCTCACACACACTAACAAGTTATTTCACATGAAGTCACACTTATATTAAATGCGACAGACCCAATCACAGAAATGCACACAAGAGCATGCACACACACCCATACAATCTACCCCCTTGGCAGAAACACCACTGTATAGACACAGCTGGAATATTAAGAGAATGATGACAGTGGTTGTGAAGTAATTGACCGATGATGAGGGTTTGGCGAAAAACAAGGGGCTTCTGTATTCAGTAATATAAGCGCTGATGCTCCTTCAAACAAACACATCATATTTTACTCACCTGTTTATAATGGCTGTAATTACTATTTATTAATTTGCATGACTTTGTTTATTGATTAATTAATGTCTGCCACTCTTGGAGCCCAGAATGCCAGCCCTCATCAATGCAACCCATACCTCCTTACTCACCACCTACACAACTCTAAATCATTTCTGCTTCAAGGGTCAAGGAATGATAAGGTCAGTCAAGCAGGACCATCTGTGTTTCATGGGAAATTAACAGAGAAATTAACTGCGCTCAGAAAGAGGTTTTATACCCCATGCAACGTGCCATAAGACAAATACTCAGAAAAGATGAAGCATTCTGTGTAGCAGGCTCCAGTCTGTCCGTCTAGTAGAGACAGAAAAAGATGATAAATTATTGATATTTACACAGGCATACACATTCAGTGGTGTCTGATAAAAGTAACAAGAATAAAGAGATTTAAAAATATGGAGCTGGTAGACATTCAGGATCAATGAAGTGAGCTGAAAGATCTGTGATGAGGAAGAGATATAAGCTGGCAAAGGGTGGCTGGAGGTTTAGTCCTGGAAGGGGAAGAGATTGTCCATCTCAATGCTTAACTGCCATCACAGCCACCTCCATCCCACCCAATGACTCCGTGATCCCCGACTGTCAACATTGTGTTCTGTCCGTCACCCAGTCTTGTGTTTTCTTTAAGTGACCAGAACAGGAATTTTAAACATTGCAGAGTTATTTTGTTGAAGAAATATTAGAAACTAGAGACTGTATGTTGCTTACGGGGTCAATGCTCCTGAAATATGTACAAAACACATACTCATATGCACACACAAACACATTCAGGCGTTCATTTCTAGTGGTGCTGTAACTCGAGTCTGTGTAACGATTGCTATTTGCATATCTTGCCTAGATGTAAACTGTACAGGTTTCTACAAAGAAAATGTATCGACAACAACTGGTATTATGTTGCTCCTCCCTCAAACCCCCACATAGTTACATTTGTAGCCATGCAACTCTTTTATGATGTAATTGCCAGTAATATGTAGGTTATATATTAGGTTTTAGTAGGTTTTTTTTACCCAAATGATCTGACTGCAGTCTCAAAAATTTCAGCTTAAGACTTGCTGTAATTACATATTTATAGTGTGTGTGTTTTTTTTTTTTTTTGGTTCCAACTGAGCAGAATTTGGCAGATAATTCAGGGGTGTCTCGATCAGGTTTTTAGTTGAAAATGAGAAAGTTAGACTAAGGGCTCTGCCTCATTTTTTAGTGAATTTGTGAAAAAAAAAAGTTCAAAGAATTGAATTGTGAAGAGTCAGATCAATGTCCTCCATTCGGCCCCTCCTTTTAATGTCAATCCTCTGCATTTTCACTCCAGCTCTACCTCCAACCAACTCTTTTCTCTGCACCAAACTTTAAAGTGTGGTGCCTTCCAATTTTTCATTACCAGTGATCATACCTTGTATATCTCTTGGCCATTCTCATTCCCCTTGATATCATTTGACAGATTTTTGAGAAATGCTCCCACCTCCTCTCAAGCAAGAGAAGTACCCCCTAAAGCTCAGTTCTCAGATTCAGCCCTGGGGGACCACTGCGTATGCAGGTCTTTGCTTCAACTGAAGCTACTGTCCTAGAATTTTATAAATTTGTAATTTCTCTCTTGCTTATTTACCCTCTTAAACATATGCCAAAAATCGCTATGCATTCCATGAATTTTATTATTGTGTTTATTTTAATATTTTTCGAGTACATAAACGAAAAAGATTTTTGACTTCTCAAAATCAGGACTGCAGTGAATCAGTAGGCACCTAATAATGTTTCTGAACGCAAGTTCTTTTCAAATGGTTGTCCTCAATCTTAACACAAAAGTAACACAAAACTGATTTTACTCATAATTTGCCTTATCCTGGCACTCATTATCTGAAAAGTAGTTAGTTTTAGTGACCATGTGTCCATAATTTCACTGGTTGGAGGCCAATTGATTCCAAATTTCATCAGTCACAATTTTTTATCTGTTTTTTTACAATAAGAAATATGATACAAAATTTTTCAAGGAATGCGTAGCTATTTCTGACATGACAGGAAATGACATAAAAGTGTAACTAGTCCCCATAGACATTAAGCAATTAAGTAAAATTAACAAGTCTGGGATTGCATTTTTTTAAACCATTGCTCTTAAGCATTGTTCAGTTATTTTGGGACCATTCTGTGTTACTTCTTGTTTTTCTCTGTGGATATATTCGCTATTTGCATTAATGTGGATGAGTGTAGCAAAACTGTAAGCAGAAGCCAACTAGCCAATGTTAATATTATGAAAGTACAGCCCAGCATCCCAGCTATGAATCTGAAATGACTAGCATATGTGCACACACACACACGCACACTCACACACACACACGCAAACACACACACACACACACACATACACGTACACAAAAACACACACACATGCACAGATGCATACCATGTTTGAGTTGGCATCAAAGCAGACTAGCTGATTTTATAAAATGTAAAAGTGAAATAAAGGCAGTTTTGGTGAAATCTACACAATGTGTCAGGTTTTTTGTTCCATCTGTCTATGATACTGTACATATATTGATCAGCCATAACATCTTGACCGTGAACTTATGAAGTGAATAACATCAATTATCTTGTTACAGTGGCACCTGTCACTGGGTGGGATATACAGTAAGTGAATATTTGAAATATTTTGAATATATTTGAATACTTTGTCCTCTCAGTTGATGTGTTGGATGCAGGAAGAATGGGCAGGCATAAGGATGTGAGTGATTTGCTGCTGAAAGAGGCCACTGCCATTTGGGAATACCGTTGCAATGAAGGGATGCACTTGGTCTGCAGTACTGTTTAGGTAGGTGGTATTTGTCAAAGTAACATCCATGTGAATGGAAGGACCCAATGTTTCTCAGCAGAAGTTTGCCCAAAGTATCCCACTGCCTCCGCCATCTTGCCTTCCTCCCATTGTGTATCCTGGTGCCATGTCTTCCCAAGGTTAGTGACACACTTGCACCCGGCCATTCATGTGATCTAAAAAAAACTGTCATTCATCAGACCAGGCCACCTTCTTACATTGCTTTGTGGTCCAGTTCTGATGCTCACATCCCCATTGTGGGCACTCTCGGTGGTGGACAGGGGTCAGCATCGGCACCCTGACCGGTCTACGGCTATGCAACCCCATACACAACAAACTACGATGCCGTGTGTCATCACTGCTTTCCATCAGAACCAGCTACTTTTTCAAGAATTTTAGCTATGGTACCCTTTACTCCCAACGCACATCAATGCGCCTTAGCTGCCCATGACCCGATGGCCGCTTCACTGGTTTTTTTTTTTTCAATGGTCCTCTTTTGGTAGTTACTGACCACTGCAGACCGGGAACACCCCACAAGATCCAGTTTTGGAGATGCACTGACCCAGCTGTCTAGCCATCACAATTTGATTACTGGCAAAGTCGCTTGCATCCTTACATTTTTCTGACTTCCAACGCATCAACTTTGAGAACAAAATGTTCATTTGTGCCTAGTAAAACCCATCCACTGACAGGTATCACAGTAACAAGATAATCAATGTTATTCACTTCTCAGTGGTTAATTAATGGAATCAGTAGCTGACAAAGTGCTAATAGGAGCCAATTAACATCAATCAAAACAATTGAAACAATAATCAAAACAATTGTTTTGATTGATGTTAATTGGCTCCTATTAGCCCTGTGTCAGCTGCTGCTGATTCCATTAATTGCAGAAGCAGCCTTGAAACCAGCCTCATACAGACTGACTTATGAGCCAGATGAAGCCTGTGTGGCGAAATGCGTAGCCAACTTTTTACAAATAAATAATATTTTGGCTACCACTTTGTGTGCAGTGGGCACTTTTCACAGTTATTGTATTATAAGTAGTTTGATGATCTGGAACATTCAAAGTGTGAGAATAGATTGTTTCCAAAACGCAATATTTCCATTTTACTAATTTTGAGTAAATCAGCTTTTTCTTTGTTGGCACCGTTTGCATATTATAGAATTTTGTCCGTGAAAAAATACACCTTATGGTATGAATCTCTAAAAATGGATTTTTGCACCATGTGTAAGAAGCTCAGGGCTCCATGGTATTATCTTAATTTTTGCCATTTTGGCACTGATTGCATTTTAGAAACAAACTTTTCATATCTACGTACACACCTTTACACACATGCATACATTATATATATATATATATATATATATATATATATATATATATATATATATATATATATATATATATACTGCTCAAATATATAAAGGGAACACTTAAACAACACAATATAACTCCAAGTGTTCCCTTTATTTTTTTTGGGCAGTGGCGCTTGAAAGTTGTGAACCCTTTAGAATTTTCTAGATTTCTGCATAAATATGACATAAAACATCATCAGATTTTCACACAAGTCTTCAAAGTAGATAAAGGGAACCCAGTTAAACAAATGAGACAAAAATATTATATTTAGTCATTTATTTACTGAGGAAAATGATCCAATATTACATATCTGTGAGTGGCAAAAGTATGTGAACCTTTGCTTTCAGTATCTGGTGTGACCCCCCTTGTGCTGCAATAACGTATCCGGTAACTGTTGATCAGTCCTGCACATTGGCTTAGAGGAATTTTAGCCCATTCCTCGGTACAGAACAGCTTCAACTCAGGGATGTAGGCGGGTTCCTCACACGAACTGCTCGCTCCTGGTCCTTCCTCAACATTTAGATTGGATTAAGGTCAGAACTTTGACTTGGCCATTCCAAAAGATTAACTTTATACTTCTTTAACCATTCTTTGGTAGAACGACTAGTGTGCTTAGGATCGTTGTCTTGTTGCATGACCCACCTTCTCTTGAAATTCAGTTCATGGACAGCTGTCCAGACATTTTCCTTTAGAATTTGTTGGTATAATTCAAAATTCATTGTTCCATCAATGATTGCAAACGGTCCTGGCCCAGATGCAGCAAAACAGGCCCAAACCATGATACTACCACCATCATGTTTCACAGATGGGATGAGGTTCTTATTCTGGAATGCAGTGTTTTCCTTTCTCCAAACATAATGCTTCTCATTTAAACCAAAAAGTTCTATTTTGGTCTCATCCATCCACAAAACACTTTTCCAATAGCCTTCTGGCTTGTCCACATGATCTCTAGCAAACTGCAGAAGAGCAGCAATGTTCTTTTTGGAGAGCAGTGGCTTTCTCCTTGCAACCCTTCCATACACACCATTGTTGTTCAGTGTTCTCCTGATGGTGGACTCATGAACATTAACATTAGCCAGAGTGAAAGAGGCCTTCAGTTGCTTAGAAGTTACCCTGGGGTCCTCCATTTGTACACAACCTGTCTGTCTGTGGATTGGTGGAGTCCAAACTCTTAAGAGATGGTTTTGTAACCTATTCCAGCCTGATGAGCATCAACAACCCTTTTTCTGAGGCAGGGGCGAAGCTGGAACCGGGAATTGGGGTGGCACAGACACGTCCCTTTATGACAATTAGGATAGTCCTGGCTAGTTCTCAATTATTTTTCTTTATTGACGCACTTTCCAATTATCATAATAGGCAACTGAAGACACGGTTTCTCATGCGATCTAACAGCGATGAAGTCATGGGGTAAATTCCGTAAAACTGACAGTTGGGGTGGACGTAACATCTGTTTCAAAGAATTATTAGTCCTGACCTGTTCGCAGTCATTTTCATGATTAACAAAATGTTCACTCCGAGAGCGCTCCGCACTTAACAGGTGCTGCTTGTTCTCCCCGATTAGGTAAGATGACAATCATTCATCTGGACGCGTTTGCATTTTAAATCAAAGTCAAATAGAGCCGCATGCTTTTTATAGCCTATTTCACCGCCAAGTGCCACTTTTTTCCCCACTCAACACCGAGAGTAATTTTGAATAACGTTGATTTAAATGAAGCAAACTTTTCCAGATGAATGATTGTCGTCTTACCTAATCAGGGAGAACAAGCAGCACCTGACAAGTGCGGAGCACTCTCGGAGTGAACATTTCCTTAATCATGAAAATGACTGCAAACAGGTAAGGACTAATAATTCTTTAAAACAGATGATACGTCCACCCCAATTCTCAGTTTTACGGTATTTACCCCATGACTTTATCGCTGTTAGATCACATGAGAAACCGTGTCTTCAGTTGCCCGTTACGATAACTGGAAAACGTGTCAATAAATAAAAATAATTGAGAATTAGCCGGGACTATCCTAATTGTCATAAAGGGACGTGTCTGTGCCACCCCAATTCCCGGTTCTAGCTTCGCCCCTGTTCTGAGATCCTCAGAAATCTCCTCTGTTCATGCCATGATACACTTCTACAAACATGTGTTGTGAAGATCAGACTTTGATAAATCCCTGTCCTTTAAATAAAACAGGGTTCCCACTCCCACCTGATTGTCATCCCATTGATTGAAAATGCCCGACTCTAGTTTCACCTTCAAATTAACTGCTAATCCTATAGATTCACATACTTTTGCCACTCACAGATATTTAATATTGGATCATTTTCATCAATAAATAAATGACCAAGTGTAGTATTTTTGTCTAATTCGTTTAACTGGGTTTTCTTTATCTACTTTTAGGACTTGGGTGAAAATCCGATTATGTTTTAGATCATATTCATGTAGAAATATAGAAAATTTTAAAGGGTTCACAAACTTTCAGGCACCACTGTATATATGTGTATATCAGAGGAATGGGGCCAACAAGATCAGGATCCTGTTGCAAAAATAGGACAGGACAAGATCATTTTTCAGTACAATACTGCAAGATTGGATGGGACAAGAGAAAATCAAATTGATTTGGAATGTTTGGTTGATTTTATTTCCGTATATATACACACCAACATTACAAAAACAAGAAAAAAAGAGAAAAATATGCAAAGTGCAATACAAAATACAGATAATCAAAAGATATGGCTGGTAGCCCATATTCAGCAGCAACAAATATTGTTGCAGCTGGTGTTAAGAAAACACAGGGAAACACAGAATACTCGGAACACGGAAACAAGGGGGAGTGAGACGCCAGGTGCAGGAACCAAAAATATTTAATAAAACTAAAGAGCTCGAAAGGGAAAAAAAATAACGTGGCCCACAGGCCAAAAGAACCACCGTGCAACAGCACTGAAAGGGGGAAAAACTCAGGAACCAAAGAACTCAAAAATCTATGGAACACTAGGGGGCACTAGAGAACAGACTGGGGCAACTCGGGAACATCAAGAGGCTCGGAAGAAAGCAGGCGGAGGGCAGACGCAGGATTGGGCGACGGGCACAGCTGGCAGGTGGCTGACTCGGAAGGCACAGCTGGCGGGGAGCAGGCTCAGGAAGACATCAGGCAGGAGGCAGACTCGGACAACTCGGGAACACCAGGAGGCATGGGGCAACTCAGGAAACAGCAGGCAGAGGGCAGACGACTCAAGAGGGCTCAGCAGGCAGAGGGCAGATGACTCGGGAGGTGCAGGGACACTCAGAAACAGAAGGCTCAGGAACATCAGAAGGCTCGGAAGAAATCAGGCGGAGGGCAGACGACTCGGCAGGGCTCAGCAGGCTGAGGGCAGACGACTCGGGAGGTGCAGGAGCACTCAGAAACAGAAGGCTCGGGAGGCATGGAGACACTTGGATGCAGAGGGCTCGGGAGACACAGGGACACTCGGGCTCAGCAGACACAGAACTGGTACGAGGAGAGTGAATGAGGAGAGAGAGATGAACGGGGAGTGATGAGGAATGGAATGGGGCGAGCGGGGGGGAACGAAGTCAGATCTGAACTGCGCTGCTGGCAAGGAACATATATAGGGCAGGGGCATGGACAAACACAGGTGCAGAAAATAATATAATTAACTAGGGGTGGAACACGAGGGAAACCTCATTACATGAAACAGAAAACATTAACACACAGACGAGGATCACAAGACTCTCCCAAAGATGGGATAAATAAACTGAATAAAAGACTCCTAAGTGCATAGAATGAGAAGCTGGACAGGTAAGATAAATGCAGAGAATCTGCAGGAAAAAAACGGCAAAGCAAGTTAAACGAAGGCAATAGGCGGAGACTAGAACAGGGCGAATGCGGAGAGGTCACTAGTCTATTAGTAAGTGCAGCTGTTCAATCCCGGGTGCTTGTTAGTACGTTAGTCTAATATACAATGTTAGTTTGGTTAGTAAATAGTAGAAAACAACAAACTATTAGTGTGGGTTAGTAATATAGAAAAGCAAGGGGAAATCAGCAAACGAGAACGGAAGGAAGACTGAAACCCAGAATCCATTAAATCACCCGAAATGGTGTCACAATCTATTTCGACAGAAAGAGCAACGAACTAATGATGCGATCGGGGAAAAAGCAAAGACCGTACATGGGCAAGACGTGGACAGGAATAACACGGGAGAGATACGAAATGTGAAACACTAACACATAAGACTACAAAACCGACATCACAAAAATAATAAAAACCTAAAATTGACTAAGCAAGCGGACAGAAACCCACAGAACACAACAGCTGGTCTTCCAAATGGGATGGGATGAGATGTGATGAAATTCATGATCAGATGGGACATTTTTCTCTCAAATACCCTCAAATTTGTAACCTCAAGAGAAAGTGACCACTTTAAGAGAATTTTGATCAGGTCACAATTAGCAATAATTAATTTCTAACTAATTGTGACACAACTAAGGTAGAGATTTGAAAGCCATTTCTTTAGTGAAAGGGGTAAATTAAAATAAAAAGAATAAAATCAGGATAAAATGTTCACAACCTCAAAGAACAGGGATGTGGCCTCATTTGCATGATGGCAATGACCCAGTCATAGAAAACAAATGGGGAGAGTTGGTATCATGCTATTCAACATGTGTTGTTTTAATGAAGCCCAGTAAGAAGTGGCACAAACTAAGTGGTGATATTCTGTTGCAAAGGATCAAGGATGTAAGATGTGGCTTTTCCAAAATTGCCATAATACTGTTGGCAACATTTCCGGTAATCAAATAAAACCAGTCTAAAGTGAAACTTTTCATGTTTTGTATCATGATGTAGCATAATTATCTCCGCCAAGGAGATTATGCGATCAAGTCGGTTTATTTATTTATTTATTTGTCTGTCTGTGGACAGGATTACTCAGAAACTACTTTACGGATCTTCATGAAATTTTCGCCAGAGATAGATCTTGGTCCAGGGACGACTCCATTAAATTTTGGTGATGATCCGAATCCGGATCTGGATTCTGGATCCGGTCCTAAAATCTTCCCAAGAGACAGATCTTGCATTTCCATCAATGTCATCCTTTGGCGTACATCAGAAATCTCGGATTGCTCTTGTTTGTAAATGCAGCTATGATTTACGACAAATGATTGGCACAAACAATACAAAAAATTATGTATTTACTACTTCTATAATTGTAGAGGAACAGAATGTACCAAGATGAGTGAAAAGAAAATTTTTTCTTCACTGCATGGCTGTGCACAGCCGTTTCACCACTTGACTATGTAGCCAGCCCTGCAGTTCTGGAACAAGCTCAATTCCTCTGAGTTTTTTCCTGAGGGGTCTTAAGCATTTCTTTTGTGAGACTTGTCAGGAATGACAGTGACGTGTGGATCCAGTAGCTCCACATTTTCATTTAGCCATGGAAGGAACACCTGCCATTTTCTGTCCCCTGCAGTCTGAATATTTTCCGTACAGTTGTGGATTCAGCCAGTCTGCCCTCGTGTGGATGGAAGGGTACTTTGTTGGGAACAAGTAAGTTCATATGAATAGCCAAATCTGACGAGAAGTCATAAACCCAAATGTTTGGCATGTGCATCCAGGAAAGGATGGTCAGCAAAATTTCTAGAAGTCTCATTTGTGAGGTTGAATTTGAACAGGCACACATATTTATCACTGAAGGTAATTCCCATTAGATTAATCCTGCCACTGATTATTCACCACAAACTCAGAAGCACCCCAAATGCTTTGAAAAAAAAAGTATGCATTTCAATTCAGAATTCAAACAAAAAGGTTAAGAAATTTTAGCAACTGGCTCTGGCACCACCTAAAACCCCACAACCCTACTAAGGACATGCATTCATAGCAGAAATTCAGTGATTATCAGTGATTAACATGACTTAATGGTGAAAAAAAGGCTTATTTCCAGGTGACTTGAGCTCCAAAACTATTCAATGTTGAGTTCACTGTCAAGACCCTCAGGAGGTGCCTTTGGGTCACTCAGTGCAATGAACAAAATATATAAAATGAATGTATTAGTGTCATGCAAATATGCAAAACAGTGTCATGATGGGCTAAGGAACAGAGAACTGAATGGAGAGATCTACACCAGAGTTTATGAACTGGAAAGGAAGACAATTAAGGATATAAACATGAACAAATGCTGAAAACAGAAGAGAATAGGCCGGGAACAGGGCCCAGGAGAACAAAGGAATAATCACAATGTCGAATATCGGGGTAAGGGAACGCAGCCAGAAGTGAGGTCTGCAAATGACAAAAGCAGACAAAGACTGAGGTGAGAGTGGTGGCTTAAATAGGGAAGTCCAGCTGGGTAATCAAGTGCTGGAAATCAATAATCAGGGGAGTATAACGGAAAACATGGAATGGAGCTCGGAGTCCGGAGGGGGCACATCAACTAGATAACCCAGTCCAGACATGACCCAGAGGTAAATAAAATTATCCGCAGCAAATGCGGGAAGATGAGTTCTGCATATCAGTCAACGCCTCAAAGTGGCAATATGCATAAAACACAGCCTCCCGAGGAAACCTCTCTCCGCAAACCCTCCAATGAGTTGATGACTCGAGATACTGACACGTGATTCAGAGGGACAGTACAAAGATGGTGGGCTTGTATAAAATATTCAGATATAATGCCCATGCCAAAACACGGTGACATATGAAAAGTGACCAATACAAATTCATATGTAGCCTAAAAATCACATGTTGCTCATTTGCAGTAAGAATATAGTACGAAGACTCTCAACTCATCCACAAGCAATATATTGCAGATCAGCAAGCAGAAAAACTGAGTTTCCAAACTAACCTCCCAGAGACAAAAGTGATCTTCCAGACTGGTCATCAAAGTTATCTTTTCACCTCTAGTACCGGTACACCATGTTGCTCTCAGAATACCCTCTATTGTATGTTGAAATCTCTGAAGGAGACCATTCAAACTAATTGAAATAGATCATGATCAATTCAATGATTGCCCCAGGTTTTCGTATGCACAAGCATTTGCACAGAAAATTCATGTTGGGGCAGATGCAGAGAGACACTGGAGTTACTGTTGGGCCAAATGTAGGAGGGCATCGGAGGTACAGTTGGGATAGATGGAGGAGGACACGAGTTACAGTTGGGGCAGATACAAGAGGACACTGGGGTAACAGTTGGGGCAGATGTAGGACACTTGAGTTACTGTTGGGGCAGATGCAGGAGGACACTGGAGTTACTGTTGGGGCAGATGCAGGAGGACACGAGTTACAGTTGGGGCAGATGCAGGAGGACACTGGAGGTACAATTGGGGCAGATGCAGAAAGACACTGGAGTTACAGTTGGGGCAGATACAGGAGGACACTGGAAGTGCAGTTGGGGCAGATGCAGAGGACTCTGGAGTTACAGTTGGGGTAGATGCAGAGGACACTGGAGTTACAGTTGGGGCAGATGCAGAAAGACACAAGTTACTGTTGGGGCAGATGCAGGAGGACACTGGGGTTATAGTTGGGGCAGATGTAGGAGGACACTGGAGTTACAGTTAGGGCAGATACAGGAGGACGCGACTTACAGTTGGGGCAGATGCAGGAGGACACTAGAGGTACAATTGGGGCAGATGCAGAAAGACACTGGAGTTACAGTTGGGGCAGATACAGGAGGACACTGGAAGTGCAGTTGGGGCAGATGCAAGAAGATTGGCGAGAGACAAAATACAAATGGGAATTACACAAACAGCCTATGACATTTAAACAGCTCCGGTCTAGGAGTTCTACATGCACAGATAACAAGCGCAGGAAAGTAATTAAGCACGTGCGAGAGATTCTCGCTGAAGCTCAGGAGAGGACAGCGACAGACAAGGGGCGGAGAATAGAACAGGGTGATTGTGGAGAGGTAATTAGTCTATTAGTAGCGGTGCAACTTTACAAAATAAAATAGAGTGCTCATTAGTAAGTTAGTAATTTTATATACACATGGATTAGTTGTGTTAGTAGACTATAATACAAAACACAAATGTAGGTCTTGTTAGTAATCAGAACAGAAGGGCAAAGAAAGAAAACGAGATTCGAAGGAATATATTAAACACCGGAATACATTTTAATCACCCGAAGTCAGTGAGCACGCAGACAGGGAACACGGACTGAACCAACTAGATCACAAGACGGGGGAGACAAGTGCAATGGAACTGAACATAGAATGAACCACAAAACCTCAATGTTACAAAAACCAAAAAGAATAAATAAAAGACAGGGATCATGAACACAAAACCAGAACATAAACATGACCAACAACCAAAACCATGACAAAACTATTGCCTTACTCTCACAAAAAATAAAATTGAGTTGAATGAGATGAAGAGAGAAATGGATAAAAACATTGAAGGTTTACCCCTCCACATTTTAGTAAAAAATACTGGCTTAGGGAACACTTCGCTTATAAGCAATATGTACAGCCAATACTTAGAGAATAGGCTGGAGCAAAATATATATGGCACAGTGGTTAGCATTGCTGCCTCACAGCTAGAAAGTTGTGGGTTTGAATCTGGTCTGGGGCCTTTCTGTGTGCAGTTTGCATGTTCTCCTCGTCTTTGCGTGGGTTTTCTCCCAGTACTCCAGTTTCCATTCACAGTCCAAAGACATGCATATCAGGTTAACTGGGGACACTAAAATTGCCCATAGGTGTGAGAGTGAATGGTCTCTGAATGTTGTGTGTGCCCTGCAATGGATTGGCAAGCTGTTCAGGGTGGGTCCCTGCCTTTGCCCATAGTCAGCTGGGATAGGCTCCAGCTCGCCCCGCGACCCTAGTGAGGAATAAGCGGGTATAGAAAATGAATGAATATTTATAATTTATAACAAACCATGCTCGTCTACAGCATATCCACCCAACCATATTTAATTTCCACTAAAGGACAACTAACTGGTCATCCTTTAATTTACGGAAGAGGGGTTTGGGATTATCCAAGAGCAATGCAGAGTAAGAAATGTCTGATATTTCAAAGGACTCGGCAGAATCTATGCCAATTTTAATTATCTGGCATACAGGCCAAACATCAGCATGCCTTTGAAAAAAGTATGTTTTTTGCATGTGCTTCCAGATCCTTTGAGTCCTGGCCATCTTTGCTGGTTTAAAAAGCTCTACGTAGCGGTCAGTGGAATAATTTGAGGCAGTAAGTCGTGCATTCTTCAATTACCGGCAGAAACCCAGTACGCCAAATGAGTATATCCATCGAAAAGAAAAACTATTTAAAATCTTTGAAACAGTAATGTGCTCCAAATTATAATTACAAGGGCAGTGCACTAGCAAGGGGCTCATAATTTCGAGGGTATAAAATAAACTTGGCTAGATGCTTCTTGCGGTCGGCACGGTTAGCACGGCCCACGCGGTGAAATGACGCAATTGCGGCCAGGGCGACAGAGCGCGGCGGGTCTGCGAAGGCTCTGAGCGCCGAGCCGCGCACCTGGAGGATTTTGTAACAATGCGGCTGGGGTCGCACAGACCGCATTGCAATGATTGGCTAGCTTCAGGACCCCGAAGTACGTAAACCAATTAAAATTAATAAGGAAAGCTTTAAAGAAAGGCCAGCTGAACACACAAACAGCTGAAAATACATCCAACACATGGAAGGAGATCGGAAATATTCATCAGACGTATATAAGATAAAATGGAAAACCTCTCGCAACCGGTTTGTGGAAGCGCGAAAAAAATGAAGGGGAGGAGTGGAGAGGCTGGCGGAACCAGTGTATCGGCAATATTTACATCATTGTCCTGGCTCATGCTGTTTATAAAACTTAGGGAGACAAAATCATATGTCTATGCAGCGCTCTGTTTAACCCAAGGTTTTCCGTATTTATCATATTTTGAACGCATTTATCACAGAAATAAGATTCAGTAGCGCAACTGTTGAGCAGGTCCGTTCTTGGAGACGCTTTGACCGCATCAAGCATGAAATTCGTGGGGACCGTGCGCGCCGTCTGCACCGCTGAAACGGCGCCGACCTCAAGAAGCATGAATCAGGCTGAACCTATTTCAGACAGAAGGTGATGTGAATCTGCTACCTGCGTCCTGGCCTTGCAGGCTAAGGGACCCGATTCCTAAATACCTTGAAATATAATCACTGACAAGGATGAAAGTGCTATTCATGCATGTTTGTGGTATGGTTCGGGAGCTGCAAGGCATATGAACAAAGGCAGCTTGACAGAATTGTAAAGACAGCCAGCAGAATAATTGGTGCCCCTCTCCCCTTCCTGATGGAGATCTACCAGCAGAGCTGCTTACATCATCAAGAATGTTCACCACCATTCTCTTGGCCTGTTTTCCCTCCTGCCATCCAGAAAAGGGCACAGAAGCATCTGTTGCAGGTCCAAATGCACCTGCGAATGGACTGAGTACCCACCCAACACCATCTCTGACCACCCCCCCCCCCCCCCCACCCTCCCTCCCCAAGCTTGACAACTAGCCACCTGACAAGGACAAATTTTGAAATGTAATGTAAACGACTCTTTACTAAGTTAATGCACCTTCTTCCTCTCGTCTGAACTGCTTCTAAGAACTGTTTTTATTTTTTTATATGTTATTGTTTTTTTACGTCTAAAAATGCAGACAAAATATAGACAGAGACAAAATAGACAATTGAGTTGTCCCAGCAGCATCCCAGGGCACCCCTGTGTCCCAACCTGCAGAGGCCAGGCCCACTCTTACAATTTCGGCGGGAATTGTCTAGTGATGATATTTGCATTTTAAAAAATGTGCCAACTTTTTAGGAAGAGCGGTTGTACAACATGGCACAAAATAATTTCGGCTGATGCATTTTTAATAGATGAGGACAAGCTGTAACAGTGTTGCCACATGCTCTGTCCTATTCCAATTGCAGTGCAATTATTGCACCCTTGCATGCTTCTGCACGGTGTTGACGTGTGTCAAAATCATTGCTCTCTAGACAGAGCTTTATATGATGTGTACTTGGTGCCTGTGGCATTCACATCTGAACACTTGGGTGAAAAGTGACTTGCATGGTCCTAAAACACACTTTTGTTGATAACTTGTGATGAACAAAGTTCCAGCCAGCACATTGCCATACTACATACATGAAATGGAACTTTAATTCACGTTCAATGCAGTTATGCAAAATTCTCATGTTTGAGCCAGCCTCCCTTATCTGTGTTTTATTCAATGGATTCAGTCCATGCTGCAGTTATAAGCACTGCATCAAAAATAAAATTAAATTAAAATCAGTGATTGCTTTTAATCTTGCGTAGATATGTTATTATTTTCAACCAGTCATGAGAGCACTTCCATAATCGTAATTGAGACAGATCTTCAGAAGGCCACACCCTCCAATAATGTGATTGTCCCTTGAACTCTGGAATTTCCAGTATGTCACAGATCCTGTCCAAACGCTGTCCCACCCAAACCATATTGTTCCTGTTCCTGCTATTTTAAACATAATTTAAATGCTGGTCAGAACACGCCTTTCTATGAAACTACTTACTCCAACTTCAACTGCCTTTGTGCTGAATTTTTGAATGCATTTTCAGGGGGTTGGATAAAAATATCTCTACTGTTTTGACTCAGAAGTTTAAAAAAAATGACGTTACCAATTTTTACACCACATAAAATGAGTAAATACAGTCCTACCTAAGACCCAAGAGGGACTCCATCTATTCTGTGGCACTTGATCATTTTATAGTGGATAAAAGAGGTTGTCCACATGGAAAGGCACACATGTGTAGTATATCTATCATCACACGTAAAAGTGTTTGGGCCAATGAGACGTGACACCGGAGCTATCAATTAAATCAAGGGCCTGTGGCTTTTGGGTGAAAAATTGACAGATATAAAGGCCTACCTCTGTTTTTCATGCAGGGACACCATTTTATTGAAATCATTAATCTGGGCTTAACTATCAGAAGAGTTTTGCTTCTGATGACAGTAATGCAGGTGGTTACAAATCCATGATGAGTTGGACTTGGGATTTGAGGGTAACTTTAGCTTAGAGGCTGAAAAGCAGTGATTTATGTTGGTTGATGCAAAGGAAAAACACTCAAAAGTGCGACTCACAAACAGGGTGGATGTAATCATTTGGGAGGGCGTTTCCTTGGCCTTTAGAACCACACAGACTTCGGTCCCACGGTGCCAACATTTGCCTTTCAACACAATATCAGGTATTCAAAAGTCCCATACACCCCAAGGCAATGCCAGGGGGATATACTACGAAGCTGGCTTTGTGATTAAGCCTGACTTCAGCACTTAGTAAAACCAGGAAACTCTTCAAATCTGGAACATGGACTAAAGTAAAAAGAGCTGGTCTGGGTTTTACTTAGCTTAAAGTCAGGCTTAGTCACAAAGCCAACTTCGTAGTATATCCCCCAGGTGAGTCAGAGAAATAAACAAAAACAAACCTCCAAAACCTGATGGGCTGCACAGATGAATACCCGATAATGAAGGCACACAAAAAGGGAAAGTTTCAGCAACGGGACATTGGGCTAGGCCAGGAGTGGACATGGAACAGGCCCTTATTTTTTTGAGAGGACTGCCATGCAAGTGTAATATTTGTGCAGAGCAAATTGATTTCACCATGAGGAAATTACAACACTTTTACACACAGGAGAAGTTATGCACATTTGCGACATTAATGTAATGCAAATTTAAAAATTCCATTTTAAGTCTGTCCTTGTGTATCTTCACATTCAATGCCTGTGACCAATAGACAGGGACTAAGTCATTTCTCTAATGATGCACTAATAAGCCAGTACTGCATTCATTTTCATGTCTTGCTTCTTTTGGGAAAATAGATATTCAATATGATTCAGAATTGATTAAAAAATCTGAATGATTTTGTCATTAATTGCAAAGTTCCTCCTTGGTCCAAGAGTTCCTTGCATTTGCTGAACTATATTTTCTAATTGCTGCCTTCATTGAAAGAGTGTGCTGATGCTTAGTGCGGACAATGATTTGGTGTGGCTCTGTACACCATGCCGGGGGAGTAATGAATGCAAGAATGGAGCAGCACAGGCCTGCACCCTGACATGAAACAGCAGTGTTGCTTTTAGAGAAAATGTTTCTGTGATGAGCGCCATCTTAAGCTCTTCAGTCTTGCCTGCCAGCTTAGTTTCCTGCCACTTGCAATAATCATTCAATCATTATTTCAGCCCTTTCATTGGTTCAGTTCTCACTTCACCTCACTATTTAAAGTGGGGTGTAAAAATTTGAGCACCCCTGGTTTAAATGTCTGTTACAATTAATCTCCAAGTGATTGAAAGCAAACCTGGACATTAAATTCTACAAAGTTAAAATGTCACATTGTAAAGCAAAAATAATTTTTATTTTTTAACTTTTTACAGTTTCCTAATGATAAAACAAGGAAAAAGGCCTTGTGCAAAAGTTTGGGCACCCTGTCAGCTGGTACTTAACACCTCCTCGGGCAGCTATAACAGCTTGCAAACGCTTTCTGTAGCCAGCTAAGAGTCTTTAAATTCTTGTCTGGAATGTTTTCCCCATTCTTCCTGACAGAGCACCTCTAGCTCAGAATACCCACGTCTCAACTTCTTCCACAATTTCTGGACTGAGCTTTGAACATTAGACTCTAGAATGTCTTGACATTTGGTGGAATCCATTCTTCCTTCCATCCACACAATATTGCCTGTGTCCCCAGCTGCTTCATAACCCCAAAGCATAATGGATCCACCTCCACGCTATACAGTTGGTAACGTGTTCTTCTTTACAAATGCTGGACCCTTTTTTTTCTCTCTCTTTCTCCAAACATACCCTCTTTGGTTGTGGCCAATAAGTTCAATTTTGGTTTCGTCTGTCCAAATCTCATTGTCCCAATACCCTTGAGGTTTCTCAAGGTCCTCTTTTGCATACGTTAGACGCTTAATTTTGTGTTGAGGTGTAGGAAAAGCTTCTTTCTTACAACTGCCATGCAGGTCTTTGTTGTTTTAGGTACACTGCATTATTGTCCTGTGAAAAACTAGGCCTGTGTCTGCTACTGTTTTTTTGCAGCTCTTTTGCAGTAATGCATCGGTTCTTCTCACCAGATCTCGGGCCATTCTATTGGAAATTTTTCTTGGTCTTCCAGATCTTGCCTTGACGTCAATTGTTCCATTTATTTTCCATTTTCTTACGATGTTTCTGACAGAAATGGGTAGTTTGAAGCGAGTAGTGTGTGTGTGTGTGTGTGTGTGTGTGTGTGTGTGTGTGTGTGCGCGCGCGTGTGCGCGTGTGCGGTTTTTTTTTTGTAGCCCTCTCCTTGTTGGAGGAATTGCATTATCTTGATTTTGACATCCTTGGACAACTATTTGGAGGAATACATGGTTTTCAACACCGAACATAAAAGCCACCATAGTCGGATACTTCAGAGGGCATGGAGTTACTTTAAAATACATAGTTCAACCCTGGAATTATATTCACCTGACTCATTAAAGCCCTATTGAGTAAATCACCTGGGTCTGGGCCTTAGTAATCATCTTCAAGATAACAAAGAATAATCCAAAAGGGTTCCCAAACTTTTGTAAGGGGCCCTTTTTCTTTTCTTATCATTTTAAAAACTCAAAAAAAAATTTAATAAAATCCTTGCTTTTAAATTCGCAGGAATGTGTCATGTTCAACTTTGTAGCATTTAATGCTCAGGTTTGCTTTCAATCGCTTGGAGATTAATTGTAACAGAAATTTAAACCTGCGGTGCCCAAATTTTTGCATCCCACTGTAGTTCTTGCTTTTAGTGTTCCTTTGTCGGTCGGACCATTCACTTCCCCTTCTCTATGCTGGTTTGGTTTTCTCCCTTTCGGGATACTAAATTTGCTTATTGAGAGCCTCTGCTTTTGCGTGTCTAAATTTCCCGTCTAAATTTAACTAATTCAGAGTTTGAGTATTCACGGCTCTGTGTTTTACTACCTATTTGGGTTTTACTATATTATTTCTTTCTGGAGTATGAGCCTTTTTCCATTTTGTATTTCCCATTGTCATTGTTTGTGTGCCTTTTGAAAACTTTGTACAATGAATAATAAACCAGTCATTTTGCCTGCTACTCTACTCTGGTCTCCCTCTATTCCAGCACATAAGTTTGGCGCTAGAAGATAGATGAAGGAATTATTAGACGTGCAATTTATTAAATTATATTTTTTATCATTTTATTTTATTAAATTATTATTTTTTATTATATTAAAATGCAAATTGATAGCTATCAACTTTTCTTGGTCTTTTTTTATTTGGCTGTTTCTTCCATTAAAGATAGATAACATTTATTCGGTCTCTCTTTTGAAAATTAGCCAGATGGATCGAACAGATCCATCACATTCTGAAGCGTAGACTGACTAGTATTGGAATATCAGACGAGGCAGTAGGGTGGCTTGAGAATTATCTTTCAGAAAGGTCTCAATGTGTGCAATTGAATGGAATTACCTCTGAGTGTTTAAATGTCACAAATGGTATTCCTCAGGGTTCCGTCTTAGGCCCACTATTATTTTCCATCTACATTAATAGTATTGGACATAATGTAAGTGGAGCTAATTTCCATTTTTATGTGGATGATACCGTGATGTATCGTGCAGGTTCCTCCATTAAGGAAGCTGTAGACCAGCTACAGACTGTCTTTGATATTATTCAGAACCAGCTCTCAGACCTAAAGCTTCTTCCAAATGCTGGAAAAACCAAAGTGATGCTATTTTCAAATGCCAAAAAGAGACCAGAAACCACCATGAATATTGTCACTGCACAGGGAGAGACTTTAGAAGTGGTCTCCAGTTATAAATACCTTGGTATTTGGCTTGATGATAGCCTCTCGTTTAAACCTCAAGTAGATAATCTTCTTAAAAAGCTGAGATTGAAGTTAGGGTTCTTCTTTCGGAACAAGTCCTGCTTCTCTATTGAGGCCAAAAAATAGACTAGTCTCTGCAACTTTTTTACCAGTGCTGGACTATGGTGACCTGTATCGAAATGCACCTGGTCATTATCTACAGAAGCTTGATGCCGCCTATCACAGTGCATTAAGATTTATTACAAATTGCAAAGCACTAACCCATCACTGTATCCTGTACACAAGAGTAGGTTGGCCTTCACTGACCTTAAGGAGACTTGGCCATTGGTACATTTTCATTTATAAAGCCATATTAGGCAAGCTCCCACCTTACATCTGCTCTCTGATCGTACAGAAAGCTATAGGCAGCTATAGTTTGAGGTCCCAGGATGTGGTTCTGTTACAGGTACCAAGGGCAAGGACTGACCTTGGTAAGAAAGCCTTCATGTGTGCTGCTCCCTCTATGTGGATCAGTCTGCAAAAGGACTTAAAACTAAGCAAACTGGTCCCACTGTCTACTTTTAAAGTTCACATATTTGCTATAATGAATGATTCTATTGGTACTTGT
Source organism: Gymnothorax reevesii (assembly GCA_029721435.1). Lineage (NCBI taxonomy): Eukaryota > Metazoa > Chordata > Actinopteri > Anguilliformes > Muraenidae > Gymnothorax > Gymnothorax reevesii. The sequence continues at coordinate 66,090,292 of CM056582.1, forward strand.
CATTGTCTGTAAGTGTTATGATGCCTTGACTTGAAATACCTCATTTTATTTATTTATTTATTTATTTTTAATTTTTATCTTTTTTGTTATATGTCATGTCTGCAACTCTTTGCTGCCATTATTGGCCAGGTCTACCTTGAAAAAGAGATCTATGATCTCAATGGTACTATCTGGTAAAATAAAGGTTATAATAAAGATTCACGTTTTATTTCCACACCAGAGACAAAATAGTGCTTGCGGTCAGTGAGCAAATCAATTCCATGACCACTGACAGTGTGAATAAATTATCGCAAGCAAGATCAAGACTGTCCGAGGCAAAATGTAAAATGCTCCATGTCCGGCAGCCAGCAAAAAATAAGGGTATTGATATGAGATTTTTAACAAAATAAAGAATTAAAAAAATCACCAACAAACAGAAGATTCAAAAAAGATGGCCCGGCAAAAAAATAAATCGCAGTGTACATTGGATGTTCTGTTTGTTAAAATGTTTCTTTTTATTCTTTATTTTGTTATCAATTTGTTCTAATCATCCTCTTTTTTTTTTTGGCTGTCAGACACGGAGACATTGCACATTGTCCTGCGCCAATGTCGACTCACTTTATTGAGCAGAGCTTAAACAGAAACATTGAAATTCTCGGTAATCACCTTGAAGAACTGAGCCCTCTTATCAAAACATTCACGTTTAATATCTAAAACATTCAGTAGATTTAAAGAAATTAAAAACAATAATCGACTGTCAGACACAGAGTTATATTGAAACCATCCGACTGTCGTACACGGAGATATATTAAAACCCTGTCAGACTTTCGGACACGTAGAAGACACTGCATTCAACGCAATCTATCATGCAAAAAATTAGTTTCACGTCCAGTGTGCAAGCGGCTCAATACTTGGCTACTATTATTGTCACTTTTATCATTTTTAGTGTGGGAAAGGAATACAGCCTGATTGCTATGATCTCATACGGAGTTAAGATTGCATATTGAACATAAATGTGTATCGTATCTTGCATCGTTGTCCATGCATGTTAATCCCAAAATTTTAAGCATCAACAGGCTGTAATAATAGGAACACGCTCTCCGTCATTTCTCTTCCCAATGATGCAGGCAGAAGAAAGAGTATCGTTTTGAAATGCCATTCAAGTTCGATAATGGTAATTATTTGCGAATGCCCTAGCCAGCCAGCTAACTCATATTCGAAATGTTTAATATAGACGTAAGCGGTGCAGAAAACTTGTCTGAAGCAGCAAAGAAAAATGCAATATTAACGCATCATGCAGATATAGGACAGAAGCTTCTATGTTCCCACACATAAAAGATGAGGAGAGGAGCTCATTTGATTGGTGAAGATTTGACTCGGCTGTGTTATACCTAAACACGCCTTCTTTGCCACTTGAACCGGCAGGAGGGACCGAGGCGGGACAGAGGAGTACTTGCGGGCACAAAATTGCAATATACGTCTTGATACACCCGTTGACGCGGCGCACCCCTCATTCGCCGAGCGTATGCCTGGTCTATGAATTTGAAGCCCCCAGTCTTGACTCCTAACCCTCCAGGGTTTCCTCCAGGATTTTTTGTAACTGTGGCGGCGAGCTTCAGCGTTGGGTAAAAACTCAGCATTATCAGGTATGGCCAGTTTTCATTAATAAGCATACCCATCAACTCTCACACATTCGGCGCAAGTGTTTAGTGACAAATTCATAGGCCCGCGCTGTTGTCAGCAATTATTCCATCAGCATGTAGGCGATGTAATAATTGAAGTCTATGTGCATGGGGGTTTATTTCACATATAATATGAAAACCGATTATGGCTCCGGACTCCAGAATTGGAATTAAATAATCATGAAGATACAATTAGGTAGAGTAGGATGTGCTCACAGCAAACACAGAAATTAACATCGTAGTTTATCGTTTTGCAAAGTGAACAACATACAACCCCAATTCCGAAATAGTTGGGACGAAGTGTAAGTTGTGAATAAAATCAAAATGCAATGACTTTCTATTCACATGAGCCAATATGTTATTAACATTAGAACATCAATAACATTTCAATTGTTGAAACTGAGACATTTTACATTTTTATCCACAAAATGAGCTCATTTCAAATTTTCTGGCCACAACAGGTCTCAAAAAATTTGGGACGTAGGCAACCAAAAGGCTGAAAAAGCAATTAAAACATAAGAGAATGAGCTGAAAGAACATTTAGCAAGTAATTAAGTTAACTGGCATCAGGTGTGTAATATGATTGGCAATATAAGAGAGGTCTTGGAGAGGCTGAGTCTCTCAGAAGTAAAGATGGCCAGAGGCTCACCAACCCATGAAGGCTAGCATAAAAAAAATGTGGAAAACTTTGAAAACAATGTTCCTCAATGTCAAATCACAAAGGCTTTGAAGGTCTCATCATTGACAGTGCATAAATCATCAAAAGACTCAAAGAAACTGGAAAAATCTCTGTGCGTAAGGGACAAGGCCGAAGACCTTTACTGGATGCCCGTGATCTTCGGGCCCTCAGACGCCACTGCATCACTCACTGGCATGATTCTGTCATTTACATTACTAAATGGGCCCAGGAATACTTCAAGAAAGCACTGTCTGTAAACACAGTCCATCATGCCATCCACAGATGCCACCTAAAACATGCAAAAAGGAAGCCATTGTTGAGCATGATCCAGAAGCACCGCCATGTTCTGTGGGCAAGTCTCATTTGAAATGGACTGTAGCAAAGTAGCAAAGTGTCCTGTGGTCAGACGAGTCCAAATTTGACATTTTTATTGGAAATCATGGCCGTTGTGTCCTCCAGGCTGAAGAGGAGAAAGACCACCCCTCCTGGTATCAGCGTTCAGTTCAAAAGCCAGAAACTCAGATGGTATGGGGATGCATTAGTGAATATGGTGTCGGACACTTGCATGTTTAATAAAGCACTATGAATGATGAAAGGTGTATAAAGGTTTTAGCGCAACATAGGCTCCCCTCCAGACGACATTTATTCCAGGGAAGCCCTTGTGTATTTCAGCAGGACAATACAAAACCACATACTGCAGCTATTACAACAGCATGGCTTCATAGTAGAAGAGTCAATGTGCTGAACTGGCCTGCCTGCTGCCCTGATCTTTCACCGTATGAGAACATTTGGCGCATAGCCTAATTAAATGAAATGTCCATCAAATCAGACCCAAAACTCTCCAGCAGCTGGAAGCCTGTATTAAACAAGAGTGGGATCAAATTCCAATGGCTCAACTCAAGAAACTTTGTAACATTCACCCCAACGTATATTGGCTTCAGTTAAACAAAACATGGGATACGCTTGATCATAACAATTAAGTGGATTTAGTACCGCTTAAAAAAAAAACAAAAACGGAAGAAGTGCAGCGCAGACCAAGGAATATTTGCAACACCGCTATATTGCACAACACCCAACCTCACAGGCAATAAGCAATCGCTTTCTTTAGTACAGCCCCGTAAAATAAAAAATAAAAAATAAGTCCTTGCGGTCAGTCGGGTTTCATTTTACCGCATCCAGTTCTTCCAAGTGTCCAAAATATTTCCACCTCCGGAGCAAAAATGAAAATATCCTTATGCCAAACGAAAATCAAAAATTAATCCATATGGAATGAAACAAAAAGAGAATGATCTTCGACCATCGAAAAAAATACAAAAAGCCGAAAAAGAAAATCAAGAAGCAAAAATATATAGGCCTATATGAAAAAGGACAGATCTCACCGGGTGTTGAGATGCTCTTTTTCGTTGCTGCAGCTGGCGAATGTCCAAATCCGAAACGTGGCCTTGAGCTATTTCCACAGTAGCTTTTTTATCATTATATTTTAACAAAATGTTGAAATATATTATAGTCCTCAGGTCCCACGTAGTCTCCCCGAAGATTCGCGTTTTTCTTTTTTTCTTCCATTACCCATCACTCGCCCGTATTTCAAAACTCCCCTACTTCGCGGCAGAATCCGATTTGTTACTGAATGGTGCGTAATGTCAGCTGATCAATTTAACAGCCAACTGATCTAGAATCAGTTAAACAACGGAAAATAGCAATGGAAGATGGTATAACAATTATGGGGCTACCGATATAGAATGGAGCCATGACAAGGAGGATAGTACTTCTAATTTTAATAATAGCAATTTAATGCATGGAAACTAATAGGTTCCTGCCTCCCCGAGAATCGGCTACATTATTATGTGGCATTGCTACAACTTGTCTCCTCGATGCCCAGACGCCTCCATTCTGTGTTAAAAAGAAGAGGGGATGCTGCACCATGGTTAACAGGCCCCTGTCCCAACATTTTTGAAACCTGTAGCAGCCATCAAATTTGAAGTTAGGTCATTTTATGGATAAAATTGTAAAATGTCTCAGTTTCAACATCTGCTATGTTATTTCTGTTCTACTGTGAATAAAATACTGGCTGGTCTGATTTGAAAATCATTTCATTTTGATTTTATTCACAATTTACACTTTGTCCCAACTATTTCAGAATTGGGGTTGTATTTTTTCTTAAATCGTTGCACGCATTGCATTAAGAAGAAAGCACTGCATTTTACTGCCGATGGCTATTTTTTATTCATTGGAAAACGTGTTCGAGCAAAATGATTGACAAGTCAAGAATTATTATCGCTCATTTTAACTTAACAAGGCGAACTGGCGACACCTCACTGTTCTTTGGATTTTTGGAGTTTACGTGAAGTCATTTTACATAGGAATGGCGGCTTTTATTTTGCCGTGGCGGTGCGCCATGATCAATTACATGCGGAAACCCTGCCTGTTGTATTCATACTCTACATCTTTGACCTTTTGTCATTTTCACTCCCCATGGCAGAGCAATCGGGCATTCTTAAATGCTTCATTGCAGAGCGGAACAAACGAGAGACTGAACATGAACACACGGTTTGCTTGCTGTCAAAGGTCAGACTTTCATTTCCTGGTGACAGTACATCACACGCCGATGTCTTGAAGATAAGTGTGTGGGAGGTTGGAATATCTTCTCTATAAAATTGAGTGAAAAATCTCATTTTACCAATCTCTAATAACATTTAATTGTATTTAAGGAAAAATTTTATTCACTTGAGTATATCAATTTGCATATCAAAAAAGAAAAAAAATCATTGTTTTTTGATATTCAAATTAGCAGTAAAAAATCGACAATTGACTTTGGACCCGGTTTTTGTTCGGAAGTCACACAGTTGGTTTGTTACGTCTCAAGATAGCAGCACACCATCAATGCGGCTGACCACACCTCATTTTAAAAGGCATCCAAAGTCGATTCTCAGACGGGACGTTGAACGTCCAATATTTACAAACAAATCACTTGCTTTTGTTGACATCTTGCATTGTCACATGACCAATTTCATTTATCAACCAAGGTTTTGTGTACACGTGTAGATAATCCTTCTATTTCGGTTTGTTTGCGCAGGTGCGGCTCGCTGATTGGCCGATAAACAAAAACAATGGGAATCGACTTTAGATGCCCTTAAAGATCAACATGCCCATGGGCGCTCAGTGTGGCACAAGTACATTTGTTATTGATGCAAACTGGGTAGGGAAAATGACAACTGCGCCGGTCATAAACCAGCAAAGGCACTTGCATCAAGCTTGGTGCCGCTCTGCGCCACTTGGAAGATAGACCCCGCTGTCACACATCATTGCTGCATTCTTTTGTCTAAACCTTTGTGATAGTAAACTGAGGGAAACTGACCTGTGTGCCGCCCCCAATGAATGCACAAAGGAAAAGAGTTTCGATTTTCGAGAGGTGCCAATGATTGCGGCACACATTTTATTTACTTTATATTTACAATAATTTCTTTTATTTCAATTCTTTTCTTTTGACTCTGGGTTAAATAGTTGTAAATTTTTGAAAAGAAATATGGAATATTATCAAGTATTTCATTTTTGACTCTTTTCTTAGCTATTATTTACCAAGGGTGCCAATATTGGTGGCAGGCACTGTGCAGACTGTCATTGTGTCATCATTGGTCTGTGAAATGCTTGATGAAAGAAAAAAATGTGCAATGGAGACTTGCCAGATACTTTAATTTACTTTCCCATTGACAGCTGGTATCTATAAAATAATGTTATGGGCGTTCCTGTGTATATGTGCGTATTTTGTAGATGCTGGCATTGATTATTTTCTGTCTGTCTTTGTGAGTCAATTTTTATGTGAATGTGCTACTGCCACACCCAGAGTCATGGGCTGAACCATGGGGTGGTGAGACGGCAAACCTTTATAAGTCTCCAGGTCTGTCGCGCACCAACACACCCGACGACTTATCTCACAAGCGACATACGGACATAGACAAAGTGTGTCAAAAGGCATCATCATGGACATTTTCGGTGACGATACTGGCAGCGCGATCAGCAATCTTTGCGAAGCCGCAGGTGAGTTGCCAACTTCCTTAGGTTGCTAGGCAGACGTTACCGAGGCACAAGAGACAAGTGTTAAGTTTTGCTTGATTGACTTCATCTTGTATTTTTCTGATTGTTGTTTCACTCCATCCATCAATTTTTTTTCTTTTAATTGCTTTTTTCCTGTCTTTCTGCGCATAGCTCGTCTTCAGCCCAAATGAACAGAGTACGCAGCAGAATGCTAGTGACTGTGTTTCTTGACAGACTGTCATAATTCCAACAAATTTACAAGATATTTAAGGTTTTCTGAAAAACAAAATCACATAAATGGGAGGTTGAGATCCGTGAGTCTGGTTCTGTCACAGCGCCTTCCAGCAGTCTTTCCAGTTCTACCAGACACTCAAGCCATATGACTGAAATTGCAATTCACCAATCACTGCTTAGAAAAAGGCTGCTTCTAGGGACATCCAGCGGGAAACAGTCAACCATATTGCAGCTGATTGCAGACGCAGATACGACTTTATACATGAGTAACAAAGAAACTTTTAGATGTGGCGACGAGGTGCTGCGACTTAAGCGTTTGATAAAATGGAGCAACAACACGCAGAACTCCTAGCGTGTGATGGCAATGAACTCAACCCACCAGCGTTGGCGTATGATAAGGAGAAACCTTGCAAAAATATAAAAATATTGGCCATAGGTTGGAAAGCACATTTTGCAATCAGTCCTTCAGTCAAATTTTGCTTTCTTACCGTTCAGCAAAACTTCAGTAGCCTTTGATTAGTGGTCAAGCTGGAATAAGAGCTTGCTGTGGTTGTTGTACATGCATTCTTTGACTAATATTTTTCTATTTTTTTCCATAGTTTATGTTTTTCCAGTTTAGATGTGGATAGTCCGTACATTTGTTGGTAATGACTAAATCAGCCAGTGACAATTCAAATGAAATACCTAATTGCAGCGTGAGATTTAATATTCATTTAAGAGTCTGTTTCTTGGAATCTTAAATAAACCAGCAACTGCTTTCACTGGTACATCCTAATTTATTTATTTAGTTACCTGCTTTACAACATAAATAGGTTTAGCTTTACAGGGACAGTGCTAATTGATAAACGTTTTTGTAAACGTGCAAATTTAGACATTTTGGATAATTTTCAACCGTAGTCCCTGGGTAACTGAAATAAAACAATGAACAACTTCATAAAAAACACAGAAAATTCAGTTGAAAAATGCCATAGAGCACATTGAATGCATTAAAGTAATTGTAAATACAGTCAGGTCCAGAGACATTTGGACAGTGACACAATTTTCATTTCACAACCAAAATGGATTTGAAATGAATGAATAAAGATGCGATTGAAGTGTAGACTCTGGGCGTTAATACAAGAGGTTTCCCAAAAACTCCCTGAATTAAAGCATTAATCATTCAAGAACTAAACAGTCTGGATGGCCGCGACCGCATGGGTGTTGCCCCAAAAAGCCCACTTCTCCCCCTTTTTGCATATTTATCGGCCAATACAGTTGCCATGGAAACCAAAATAAGTATAAGACATGTCTGTACGAAATATGTAAGTAATCCGTCGAAAATTACAGCTTACACTGGATCCACAAGGTAGTGGATAAGGACGTGGACGCGGCGCCGGAGACGACAAGCATGAATCCATTCTAGCCGCCTGACTTCGTCCGGGGGCTACAATTACAGCCATTGTCATACAGTGCTCTTTTTAAAAGGCTCAAAAGCAATTGGGCAAACTGACATAATTATGCATATAAAGATTATTTTAATTGCCTGGATAAAAATCCTTGCTGGTCACTAACTATGTGAAGTTTGGAACCCATGGATATCAACAAATGAGTTTCTTCCCTTGGGTTGTTCATCAGGCCTTGATGAAGCTCCTTTCAGTTGCTGCTTGTTTGCTGCTTTCTGCCTGCAGTTTTGTCTTCAGTGAGTGATACCTTTTACCTGCTTAATTTGTCATAAAATAATGAGGGAACTGACCACGCCTGGCAATGAGACTGATTGTAAGTCAATTGTTTATTTTTGAGTGTCAAAAAATGGAGAATTACAGATAAAAATGGCCGCAATTCCTAATAGGTAATGCGAGATTGTCATGAAACCCCTTGATTTCCGGCTGAAACCCTACACTTCACATCTTGATTGATTTGTTTCGAGTTCATTGTGGTGGTGTACAGAGGCAACTAATGGAAATTGTGTCACTGTCCAAATACTATTGGACCTAACCGTATACATAAAATACACTGAGAGGTCATCATAAAGACCTTAAGGACAATTACAGCAACACACTAAACAAGGCTTGCTTCGGTCTTAGTTTGATTAAGTTTGCCTATATCATGTAAAAACATGTAAAATGCCAGACTACAGCATTATTATACAATACAGGGGGAAACAGCCTTTGAACAGACAGCAATATCTTCTCAGCAGAGAACTTCCAGAGAAAGCCGTGAATCCAGACAGCAGAAAATGTACACTACTCTGGGAAATTACAACAATTTTCTTAATTACGCACAACTTTGTACTACCTCAAGATTCCAGTCACTTGATACTGAATATTATAATGTATAGCAGTATCGAGATATAAATGAAAAAATAGTTCCACGTTCCCCACACTTATTCAAATCTTTTGCTTACCTCTTGACAGTTGATGTGATCAAAGGTGAGATAAAAGATGCAGCTTCGGGTGAAAACAAAGGAGAGAAAAAGGAAGGTAAAATCTCAACCATTCCCATCAGTCACTTTCTCCTCTCGCCCTCCTTTCTCCATTCTGATCAGTCACTTTCTCCTCTCGCTCTCCTTTCTCCATTCTGATCAGTCACTTTCTCCTCTCGCCCACCTTTCTCCATTCTGATCAGTCACTTTCTCCTCTCGCCCTCCTTTCTCCATTCCCATCAGTCACTTTCTCCTCTCGCCCTCCTTTCTCCATTCCCATCAGTCACTTTCTCCTCTCGCTCTCCTTTCTCCATTCCCATCAGTCACTTTGTCCTCTTGCCCTCCTTTCTCCATTCTGATCAGTCACTTTCTCCTCTCGCCCTCCTTTCTCCATTCCCATCAGTCACTTTCTCCTCTGGCCCTCCTTTCTCCATTCCCATCAGTCACTTTCTCCTCTCGCTCTCCTTTCTCCTTTCCCATCAGTCACTTTCTCCTCTCGCCCTCCTTTCTCCATTCCCATCAGTCACTTTCTCCTCTGGCCCTCCTTTCTCCATTCCCATCAGTCACTTTCTCCTCTCGCCCTCCTTTCTCCATTTAGGTCAGTCACTTTCTCCTCTCGCTCTCCTTTCTCCATTCCCATCAGTCACTTTCTCCTCTCGCCCTCCTTTCTCCATTCTGATCAGTCACTTTCTCCTCTCGCCCTCCTTTCTCCATTCCCATCAGTCACTTTCTCCTCTCGCCCTCCTTTCTCCATTCCCATCAGTCACTTTCTCCTCTCGCCCTCCTTTCTCCATTCCCATCAGTCACTTTCTCCTCTGGCCCTCCTTTCTCCATTCTGATCAGTCACTTTCTCCTCTCGCTCTCCTTTCTCCTTTCCCATCAGTCACTTTCTCCTCTCGCCCTCCTTTCTCCATTCCCATCAGTCACTTTCTCCTCTGGCCCTCCTTTCTCCATTCCCATCAGTCACTTTCTCCTCTCGCCCTCCTTTCTCCATTTAGGTCAGTCACTTTCTCCTCTCGCTCTCCTTTCTCCTTTCCCATCAGTCACTTTCTCCTCTCGCCCTCCTTTTTACATTCCCATCAGTCACTTTCTCCTCTCGCCCTCCTTTCTCCATTCCCATCAGTCACTTTCTCCTCTCGCCCTCCTTTCTTCATTCCCATCAGTCACTTTCTCCTCTCGCCCTCCTTTCTCCATTCTGATCAGTCACTTTCTCCTCTCGCTCTCCTTTCTCCTTTCCCATCAGTCACTTTCTCCTCTCGCCCTCCTTTCTCCATTCCCATCAGTCACTTTCTCCTCTGGCCCTCCTTTCTCCATTCCCATCAGTCACTTTCTCCTCTCGCCCTCCTTTCTCCATTCCCATCACTCACTTTCTCCTCTGGCCCTCCTTTCTCCTTTCCCATCAGTCACTTTCTCCTCTCGCCCTCCTTTCTCCATTCCCATCAGTCACTTTCTCCTCTGGCCCTCCTTTCTCCATTCCCATCAGTCACTTTCTCCTCTCGCCCTCCTTTCTCCATTCTGATCAGTCACTTTCTCCTCTCGCCCTCCTTTCTCCATTCCCATCAGTCACTTTCTCCTCTCGCCCTCCTTTCTCCATTCCCACCAGTCACCTTCTCCTCTCGCCCTCCTTTCTCCATTCCCATCAGTCACTTTCTCCTCTCGCCCTCCTTTCTCCATTCCCATCAGTCACTTTCTCCTCTCGCTCTCCTTTCTCCTTTCCCATCAGTCACTTTCTCCTCTCGCCCTCCTTTCTCCATTCCCATCAGTCACTTTCTCCTCTCGCCCTCCTTTCTTCATTCCCATCAGTCACTTTCTCCTCTCGCCCTCCTTTTTACATTCCCATCAGTCACTTTCTCCTCTCGCTCTCCTTTCTCCTTTCCCATCAGTCACTTTCTCCTCTCGCCCTCCTTTCTCCATTCTGATCAGTCACTTTCTCCTCTCGCCCTCCTTTCTCCTTTCCCATCAGTCACTTTCTCCTCTCGCCCTCCTTTCTCCATTCCCATCAGTCACTTTCTCCTCTCGCTCTCCTTTCTCCTTTCCCATCAGTCACTTTCTCCTCTCGCCCTCCTTTCTCCATTCCCATCAGTCACTTTCTCCTCTCGCCCTCCTTTCTCCATTCTGATCAGTCACTTTCTCCTCTCGCCCTCCTTTCTCCATTCCCATCAGTCACTTTCTCCTCTCGCCCTCCTTTTTCCATTCCCAGGAAGAATAACAAACAATAGATTCCATTAATTTTTGTTGTGGTTATATGCTGCCAAAATCCCATTGTGAATGAATTTTAAAAATTCTTATACTGCTAAATAATCTGAGCTGGAAAGAATGTGTTTCTTTCAATAACCCACTGCGTATCCACAGGTTTTATTGACTCGGTACGCGATACTTGTGAGGATATTGCTACCAAAGCAGCTGCAAAAAATGCCAAGGATAAAGTCCAGGACGCCGTGACAAGTATTTTTAAGTGATAACTTTCCTTCTGAGAGACTGCTGAAGATCACAAGAGTACGCATGTGCCCATTGTAAATGTTGGACTCAGTAATGGCAACATGACAACATGGAATGCATGCCATTTGGCATGATCTGCAATGTTTGTAATTAACAAATATTCAAAAATTAAAATTATGCTCCTCTATTGTGGGTTGATGGAGCTAGTGGTGTACCAGACATTGCTCCTTGAATGCAAACTGCAGTTTCGGCCAATTATTTCTGATTTCTCCAAACCTGGGACTTTTTCTTTAACTTTCTCATGAAGAAAAGATTCCCTGATGAGCTAAACTGTTTAGTATACAGAGCTGGTAAATTGTTCTATAAATTTGAAACTGCAGAAAGACAAGCTGCATCTGCAACAATCATATGAGTCACTCTCTGAATATGGTGACAAACCTCTTCTTTGACTAAGTGATCATGATATGGATAAATGTTTTTCAAGAAGCCCCACGTAACAGATATAAATTTAGAATTTAACCCTGTAAAACCTACAAACCCTTATATGGGTTTATCAAATACAGCTGCTGTAGTCAGGCCTGTGGAACTTCAAGCCTTTTTTAAAGTCTAGTGGAGATCCCAAGAATTTGAGATATGTCTAGCTGAATTACAAGAAAATGTGTACAAAATGATGAACAAAATCGAGACATTGTTGGGAAAATATCTTTTCAAAAATATTAAATGGGGAGCATGAATGATTTAGACGCATTTGTCTCAATAATCCTCCCATGGGATACAGGAAACCTGCAATTATGACCAATATTATACATAATATTAATGATTACATAAAATATGATCCCAGGTTTGCTTAATAATTTGATCGATTTTTGGAGTTCTTTGGAGAACAGTTTGACTGAGCTCTCATGTTCATGTAGCCTAATATCAAAATCGACATCGGGTTTAATAGTGTAATATATTAAACAAACAGACACAGAACATAAACAAAATAACAGGCAAAGTAATGAGGTTAAGAATGAGTGGGAGCGTGTTGCTGCTTGTGTGCAAGGGTGAGAGGGTATGTGCACGTGTTCACTTACACGTGCCCTTAATCTAGGAGACAAAGGCTAAAGCCAAGGCTCAATCTCCGTTTCCTCCATAAAGCCTTAAAGTGTATATGATGCCAACTTTTTTCTGGTATTTGGTCCACTGAGTGTGTAAAAAAATATTCCGACATTAAAACACTTCTAAAATTCATCTGAGCCTGTTTATTGCCTTGAAAAACACTGCATACTCTGGAAATATATACTATATTCAAAGAATGTCATCACTTGTAATAGGTTCACTGTTTACATAAAACCTTTTCTTGGTTTATATGGCAGGAAATAAAAGGCAAGATGCTCATATTTGAGACTCTCTGGTTCCAATTAGAAGGGGGCCTCCAATAGCCTGCCTTCCTCTATCATTATTACTTGGCATTTGGGTGCCAACAAATACAGTACTGGTTTGATCCAACTGTAAATAATTTGGTTCAAATTGAAAAGAATACCAAGGAGAAAGTGAATATAGGGCTGAAAAGCAATACTATATAGAATCAAAACCAAAAGGAACTGTAAATAGCCCAATAGAAACATCCTTTGAAATATTAAAGTGAAGCAAAAAAAAGTGCTGAGCTATAATTCATTTTCTTCAGGAAATCAACGATTGTGGAATTAGCCTAATGTTATAATCAATAAAAATAAACTGGGTTAAATGGAAAGAAAACAGGATTACTGAAGTTCATCATGATCTGACCAATGGTTGTCTTAAGACTTTTAATGATTTCATTATGGAAAAAAAGGAATACCATTGTTTGAATATCTAAATTATATGACATTAAAATATGCAATAAATAACAGTTTACCAATAGATTGTAATGTTGGCTGGTTGGCCCTGGGAATGAATGGGGGCACCGGGTGAGTGAAGGACCCAAGTGCGAAGGACGTGGTTTATTCAATAAACAAAGTGCAATTAGCGAAGTAAATTAAAATATAAATGACAAGGGGAACAGAACAGAAAGAAACCAAAACCGAGTGCTGTTAAACTACAAGGTGTTACAATCCAAGGCTACCAACACATCAGGAGAAATACTCTCCATTATTGATTTCCTCCTCCAGAGCATCAATGCTATCAGGCTCAAGGAACCCTCCAGTTTGGTTCCATTCAGAATGACCATTTTCCATGTCCCTCTCACACTTCCATCTTGTAAACATAACCTGAGTACTTCTGGGTTGCTTTTTGCAGCGTTTTTTCAATGCGTTTGTGACATTCAGATGCACAAAGTCGAGAGGATTCGACACAACTTGCTGTTATGCAAGGGTTTAAATACTTTTTTGAGTGTCGATGCATTCTTAATATCTGACGACTGAAATTGACAGTAGAATGACATACTTTCATTACAATGTAAAATATTTGCCCCAGAAAGCTGATTTCTGGATGGAACTTAAACTACTACTATTTAAACTACTACCTTTGGGCTATTAAAACTGAACTGGTTTCAAACACAGTAACACAAATTTTCTGTCACAAAAGATCATTTTTATTTACTGCTGAAAAGGTACTACGGGCAAGTATATTAGGTGGTTTGCACATGAGGCTTGGCTGAGGAGTTTTATTCATACAATTCCTGTGAGACACTGATGGGACTTAACTCCTTCCTTATTCTAAATAATTTACAGGAACTTACTCCATAGAGAATTTTCAATCACTGTTTCGGGTGTACAACCTATTGATAATTTAATTGCCTGCATTAAAAGAGCAGCTCTTGCTCTATGGTGTCTACATCTGCCTAGAGGGGTAAAAATAAATTAGCGGATTGCAAGTTATACTTGTGGTTTAGAATCTGAAACTCGATTTACTAACATTATTTAGCTCGTTAGCTAGCAAGATTCGGTAATATGTAGCTTTAGTTAGCAATGAAAATTGGTGGTAAAAAACCTCTTTGCTTTGAACATAGAATCACTGTTAACAGTACATTTTGCTGTGTTCAGAGAAAAAAGAATTTTACAATCAATTTTTGTTGCTATCCACAATCACCTGTTATAGAATCTTGCTAAACTAGCTAGCTAACTGGTTTTACTTTTCAGGAATAGCACTGGTGCTAACCGTACATGATGAAATGTTCAGAGCAAAGACTAAATTTTCATTGGACTTCCAAAATAACAATTGGTTTTATTCAATTGTTCTGGGACCAAGCAACAAATGCATGTGTAATGTAAACATTATATCGCTTTTCAAGGGTAGCACTCTAGCTCTGTTCAATTCTCGGAAATAAATCAGAAAGCGACTACTGCTGCCAGTCACTGCTGTCAACAGTGACTTCACACCTACTTTTTATGGTATCAAATAACTAAATATACTCAGCAACAAAAGTTTCTGTGACACCATTTATGTGTATGTTATAAATGACACGCAAAGATCTCAATGCAATCAATATGTTTATTTAACAGGAGAAACACTGACTTTTCAGTGCCAACGTCACTCAAAACGAAAAATGTCATTTTCATGCGTCATGAAGCACTTGTCTGACGTCTAACCAATTGTGACCTTCACACTTCAATACCAGGTGTGACTTCCTCGTGCCATGATGCAAGCAACGCATCTCCGGCGCATGGACCGAATCAGATGTGCCAGAAATTGCTGTGGGATGTCATTCCAAATCTGACGTAGACGTTGTCGCAATTCCTGGAGTGTAGCTGGCGGGTTATCCAACCGCCGCAAACGTCGATCCATCTCGTCCCAAAGATGCTCGATTGGGGACATGTCTGGGGATCTGGCTGGCCATGGCAGGACATTGACATGTTGTTGCATCAGATACTGCTGTACAATCCTTGCAACGTGTGGTCTGGCGTTATCATGTTGCAGCGTTATTCCGAGACCATGTTGCATCAAAAACGGTACCACCAATGGCCGTAGCACTTCATCGCGATATCTTTAACCTGTCAGATTTCCATCAATAACAAGCAAATCTGTTCTGTTTCTAGCCGTGATCCCTCCCCAAATCATGACACTACCACCTCCAAAACGATCAAATTCCTGAACACAGTTGTTGGCATAACGTTCTCCACGTCGACGGTATACACGTAAACGACCATCACATCGGTTAAGCATGAATCTTGATTCATCAGTGAAGAGTACAAGATCCCACTGACGTTGGATCCACCGTCGATGTTGTTGTGCCCACTGTAGACGCAGTCGTCGGTGTTGTACTGTGAGTATTGGACGTCTTGCTGGCCGACGTGGGACAATGCCAAAATGACGGAGACGGCGACGGATTGTCTGTGCAGACAGTCGGCTCAAACCAGGTATCGTTCTTGCAGTTATGGTTGCAGGTTGGAATCGATTTCGGAGATGGGTTGTTCGAATCCAGTTGTCCTGTCTGGGAGTGGTTACTCGTGGACGGCCGCTGCGAGGACGGTCTCTGACATGTCTTGTCTGCTGATGATGCTGCCATAAGTTCCAAATGGTGTTTTGGTGGACATTCAGGCGATGAGCAACTTCCCTCTGCGAGGTTCCGGATTCAATCATCCCAATGGCCCTCCACCGATAATTTTCAGACAGTCTTGGCATTTAGAGGGTAGAGTTACTGATCCGAAATGGCTGTGTTTTCGATAAGTGATGCTTCCGTCGTTCATCAGGCACAATGTGAACATTCCAAAAATTCTCCTCTTTTATTGCCATCCACAAGCATGATTTACGCACATTTTCACGTGCAAAGTCATTTTCTCGCATTTTCATGATTTCCATTTCAATGTTGTGTTTACGTGTACTGTTTCAGTCTGATATCACCATGTATGACAATTTCATAATTGCGTTATGAAAAATAATTAACAATATTGGTGTCACAGAAACTTTTGTTGCTGAGTATAAATACAAAATTATCAGAAAAAAACAAACACTTGAACATACACCAGATCGGCTAGAAGGTCCCCCTTGTGCCGCCAGAACAGCTGCATCAAACTGATGTCTTTGAATTCCCATACTCAGGGTTGCCCGTTGGAGCAGACGGGATAGCCTTCATAGCCCTCGTGCATCAACGAGTCTTGGGTGCCCGTAACACTGTCGCCAGTTCATAGTTTGTTCCTCTTTAGATCACAGTCAGTAGGTACTCACATCTGCTGACAGGGAGCACCCCGGAAGTCTGGCCACTTCAGAGATGCTCTAACCCACTCGTCAGTCCATAACGATTTGGCCCTTCTCTAAGTTGCTCAGTTCTCATTTCTCCCACATCCATGTTGAATACAAGAACCAATTGTTCGCTCACAGTCTAAGATCTGTCTGCAGACCTTGGCAGGCTGTTGTTATGAGATAATTAATAATATTATTCGCTGCATCTTTGCGTGTTTTTTTCTTTTTGGTCATCAGTGTACATCAGCATGGTAAGAACTACTTAAAATTACAGAAACCATTTTATGAAAAAAATTACTTGACACGTACTTACATTTTTTGAGAGGTCTATGTGCCATCCACCAACATGGAAGGGGCAGGCTTACAACCCCTACTGCAGCCAGTTACTAGATGGCAATCAAGATGCTTTGGCCACGTTAGGTTGTCCATCTTTATACACAGTCAATGGCAGCATTCGAGTGGGCTTTCACATGTACGCAAATACGACGAAGGTGAAGAGTTTATATTCGACTGGGAGTTTTTCTTCCAGTCCGTATTTTTATGACTGATGCGGATGGCAAGTTAGGGCTCCGTCAACACAGTCGAATCAAGAGGATATATAGCAGCAGCAACCACTGATGAGTAAGAAGAAGTAATTATGAAAATCTATATCTATACAGAAAACTGATAATAAAAATACATGCTAATGTAATGGTTGTGCTTTGTGCGCAGTTCAGATGCACGGAGGACAGGAAGTTAAAGACTGGACTCAGGTGCAAGGATGGACTTGGTTGTATTTATTATGCCTACTGCACGGCAGAAGGCACAAATGTTGCAACACAAAACAAAATGGAAGCAGGGTTCCTTCAGCGCTATTAGTAATACAAACTCTGGGCTTTAGCTGCATTAACAAAGTATTTAGAATTGGAAAACAAATTGGAAGTCAGGTTCCAACAATAAACAGCACTAAGTTCGATTTGAGAGAATAACACACGCAAAATGCAGAGAATACATCAAAACAAGAGTAGGAATACAGCACAGGCATGTAGTTACAAGACTTCTCAATGACTAAGTGTGAAGCTTGGTCTTAAATAGGCCACTGCTACCACAAAATGGAAATTAGAAACAGATGCAGGTGATAACTGAATAATCACAGACGTGCAGTCCAGGTCTTAGTAGCCTGGTTAGCCGGATGGCTGGAGGCGTGGTCTTACAGCTGAAAGTTAAATGATGACGCATCATAGAATTTATTTATGTAAATTTTACGTGCTAACTATCCTATGGTGAGGGGTGATAGAAATCTTGTGTTGCTCACTCGCATGGCGAGGCCTAGAGTACTAGATGAATTATGGTGGCAATTCAAATGTCCATTCGATTTGACTGGTAACTTCAAGTTTGGACCATTTTTCCTCGCATTTGTGAGTGGGTCTTATAATTTGCACGTTATGACTGTGACGGCGCTTTAAATGTCACTTATGTTTTCTGTGGACTGCATGGAAATGTAGTTCCATGGTTCCTACTGTATTTTCCAATTTATGTACTATGATACTCTGGGTTTGAATACTTCTCTTAATATAGGAATTTTATTTTATAATCTTGTGGAGATTCCAAGATTTTCTACAATCTCACGATATGTCCTGCGGAATTACAAGAAAATGTGTCAAAAATTATGCACAAAATTTAGAAGTTCTTTCAAATGTCAGACTGTGGTTGTGAAAAACGACATTTTGGGTTAGAATATTTAATAAAAAATGAGTGTGATGTAGCTTCAGTGAAGAGTTGCAACTATCAGGTACAGAATATGCATGCAACATTTTTACTATAATATGGACAAAAAGAATTCTTTTTATAACTTTGAGCCCACTTAAATGGAAATTCAACAGAAAATCAGTTTGAGGGGCTAACTAATATTGCCTAAATTTTTCAGATTTTCTTCAAAAATCATTGAAAAAGTCAGGTGCAATGTGTTACGGACATTTACAGACATTAAAAAAAAACTCTTTATTCATTTTAATGTCACATGATTAACCAAAGCCTGAGGTCTAGCAATTATTCACATGAAAAGAATAGAAACAAGCATAAAAAAATTAAATGAATCAATTATATCCCCGAACGCCGAACGGCGTTCTGGGGAATATTATGTTTTTGGTCCGGCCGCCGCCGCCGCACTACGTATTAATGTGATAACTTCAGTAATATTTCAATTACAAATTCCAAATTTTGCACGTAAGTAAGTATCATAAAGAGGAAGAACTGATTCGATTCTGGACAATTTACGATGTCTAGATTGGCCACCAGGGGCCAAAAACTGATTTCACTGTTAACGCGATAACTGCAGTAATATTTAAATTAGAAATTCTGAGTTTTGCATATAAGTAAGCGTCATAAAGAGGAAAAACTGATTCGATTTTGGACTATTTACTATTTCTAGAAAAATCACTGTTTTTATCATATCTCTGGAAATATTTGTCCAATTGACCTCAAATCAAGTGCAAATGAAAGGTCATTTGAGGATGTGTCCCACGATGACATTATACCTGTTTGGCTCAAATTATGACACAAGGTGGAGCTTTGTCACATAAAATTCACCATTTTTGGTATATCTTTGGAACTATTTCTCCAATTGACATGAAACTATGTGCAACTGCAAGGTCATGACCTCACAACGTGTCACATGATGACATCATACCTGTACGGTTCAATATTTTGCCACCAGGTGGTGCTTTGTGATGGAAAATCACCATTTTGGCCATATCTTCAGAACCATATGACCGATTGACCTGAAATTAAGTTCAAATGAAAGTCTATTCAAGGTCTATTCAAGGATTGGGGAATTGGAGGATTGGGGGCGTTCGGGAATATACCCCTAGCCATCGCCTCTGACGGCATAAGCCTAGTTTGTTACAGCAGTCCATTTCACTGGCGATACTCATTTAAAAAAGAAAATGTTTTCAATCGATAGAGCATCCAAAGTCGAAGTTTGGAAGAACAAGTGGCTGTTCCAATCTACACACTATAAATTTTCCTCCAGTTAATTAGATACTTCATCTGTAAAAACCATTTTTTCAACATGGTAAATTTTGACTTACCACTGGTATTACATATTTTATGTGAAATACCTTAATGGCATACTTTATTGATGTTAGCAATGGGTGATTCAGAGGACAAACGTCGTCCCCAGTATTTGGTTCCAGCCTACTGGATTTTGAAAGTGGCATAATTCTCAAAAGTTTGGAATCATTTGTTGTTTAGAGGGTTCTTTCCATTTTATTCCATAAACATATGGAGCTCTATTTTAAACCCTGTGCCAAGCGGTGCTAAACGTAATGCACGTGTCTTTCCTAGTTTATGACCGGCACAGTTATTTGTCCTTCAGTGCTCAGGTTACATGGCGAGTGTATTTTTGCCAAAATGAGCTCCCATGGGTGCGTAGTTTTAAAGTGAGGTGTGGTCAGACACATTTTTGGTGTGTTGCTACCTTGAAGTGGCATAAAGCTCTTCAGTGATTGAGAACAAAAACCTGGTATGAAGACATGCAAACGGTTAAATATAAAAAAATTACAGTGTGAAAAATTATTATGTAAATCAAGATATTTTAAAAAATTGATGTCATAATGGCAAGTGCGATCTTTTGCACCTCTGTGCAACTGTGTGGCCCATCATTGAATGCTCCGATTTATTCAAATTGTGAGGGAAAGTAGTCCCATTAACATCCAGGTGATTCGCAATTCAACATGCAAAATTACTCATTTAGGTATCCGCAAATTATTCAGTATTAAGTCATGACTCCTTATTACTGGTGAACGCTGTCATTCCTGCAGCCTTCAAGGTGATTCCCCCAGGAGGGATAGCAGATTAACCGGTTTCATAACCAAGTAAACTGTAAAACAAACGTAACAGCCACAGTCCTAAAAACCTGGGGTAGCCTGGCTTCCCTTGGCCTCCAGCAGAAAATGCTACTTCAAACACTATAATGTATTTTATATTTAGTATTTCAACTATTTAGGAACTAGAAGGTTTTCAAATGATATATCACCTATTTTCATGATATCTCATCATAGTATTGGCATTTAACCACTGCTTGGCAAATTTTAGGCAACCAATATATTACATTTTGTAAGGTACTGCAATATTTGTCACTCGTGTATCTTTTAATGTGGACATACCTCACAGACGTTACAACACTGGTGTTTCAACAACAACCCCATTGGGTTTACAGGGGTGACTGCAAAAAAAATTCTCAAGCCTGAAATTTTTTCCTCAGGTTGGGTCATGAGGAATGGCTCGTTGATGGGCCTACATCCTGCACTTTGTGGGTCGGCATGAGGAAGTATGAGCTGAGCTTTCAAAAGTGATGTAATAACCTTGGGTTTGGGCCCTAACTGCCTCATAACCAGGACATCAGGGCCTAAACAATGGCTCTACAGTCAAGCTAGGTTCACTGGCTTCCCATCAAGTACCAGATTGATTACGAGATTCTCCTCCATACATTCAAGGAAATTCATCACCTCGCCTGTACCTGTTGGACGGCGACCTTGAGTGCCCTGAAAGGCGCCTTATAAATAAAATGGATTATTATTATGATGGGTTATTCTTGGATTAGTAACCAAAGTTCATCAATGGGCACCATTATAAAGATTGATCAGAATTTTCAGCACAATATTATTACAGAAAATCTTATTTTTCCAGTGCTGTTGAATTCACATCGGATGACTAACTCTATAATGATTTTTCGAACTTACCTACTAACTAATTAACACTCTTTAAAAACAAGTCAAATATTATTTTCGAGAATACGAATATGGGTTAAACTACAGGTAAATGAAATATTGCATGAGTCTCAAGCCGGTTTCCATAATGATTATTCAACCATCGACAATATATATGTGCTTCAATCTCTGTGTCAAAAATACTTGAGGAAATTGAATCACGGATTCTATGCAGCCTTCATTGATTTTCAAAAAGCATTTGACTTTGTTAACAGAGAAAAATTGTTGTATGTGCTGCTCACAAAGGGTATTCATGGGAAAATGTTAAGAATCCTAAAGAAAATGTATAGCAAAATATCTTCCTGTGTCCGAGTTGGAAATATGAGAACCGAATTGTTTGCGACCTCAAGCGGCAACCGCCAAGGATGTATGCTCAGCCCCGTTCTGTTTCTATTTTTTATAAATGAGTTTATAAATGAATTTCTTTTTGCCCCCCCATGGCATCACGTGACTTGCAATATCGGCTTGACCGCCAAGCCCTTGTCGGTTTGCGTCTCAGCCCTGTTTCCAGTTCTAAGAATACATCCATGCTTTGTACTGGTTGGGAATGAAAGCCATAGGCTGAGAGCGAGAGGTCCATCAAAGTCCATCTAGGTCTGCGATCTTTCTGCACGCATGTATCTCGCATTTTATTTTTTCCCGCGCTGATCGCCGCACGCCGGAAATCCGGCATGATGCCAGATTCCCATCACCCCTGGGTTTAAATCAGGATATTCAGGTGGCCACTATATGTTGTAATTTCCTCCAAAGAAAATCTCTGCAGTTTGAATTTACATTTTCGATCATTATCTAGCTGCAACACAAAATGTCCTCTATTTAGTCTGAGTGAAAATCACTAGTGATTCTAAACGTTTTGGTGGTAGTGTATGTTGTAGTTATACAACATCTTCCTCATTCCTTCGGTCAACACACAACAGGTTGCTCAGAACAAAAACTCACGTAGACAGGGTTCTTGAAGTTTTATTTGTAGTCAACAAAAAAGGCAATAACATTTTCCCAAAAGCAGCATCCAAATAAAGGTTCTGACGGCCAAAAAGATTTCTTCTTCCAAACTGCATCTCAGCTCTTTATAGCCATCACTAAAACATCCAAATAAAATTTAGTGACCAGTAAGGCTTTAAATCAAATGATAATAATGCTCAAAGAATTAATGAATGTTGGCAATGATATGTGCATCCAGGGTAAATAAAGATGTTTCCTGGGTTAATTTGCAACTACGTCACTCAATTTCAAACACAAGTGAAAATATTTGAGAAAAATAACTCTCCTCAAAAAATAAGACATTTTCAGCACTTTCCTTCAAGATTAATGGCTTTTCTCATTGGGTTAAAAAAACTTTATGGAAAAATGATACGGTAATAATGTGGCACATAATTTTGGAATATATCAGTTACAATTGTTTGAAAGGAGACATGGTGTGAAAAACACTTTTTTCAGTTCTTGTGATCATACATTTGTGTGTGGAGAGCCTGCTAACACCATCAACTGTGAAATAGGTCGACCCAGTCAGTTTTTTGTGGGCTGACTTTTTCATCAAACATGGCATTTGACATGCCATTCAGATTTGGCTCACATTTCTACATCACATGCTGGTGAGAATGATTCCAACCCTCATCTGAATATCTCCACCCATGACTTATTGTTTTATGGCAACATTCAAGCTTCAATTGGTAAAAGCTTCCATATGTGTACTATCCACTTTTTCTCTGACAGCTAAACCTACTCTCAATCAGTACAATGCAGGACTGGCAACAAAACGTAAATTCAAAGGGTCCAGTAATACTTTTGTCCTTCGATTCATTTCCAAGGACAATCAGCAGCTAGGTAGCTAGCTAGCTGGGTAAGATTTTTCCAACTTTCTATTCACATTTTTTACACTGAATTCTAAGTTTAACCTTAGTCAAATTTGTATGGGCTGTTTATTGATGTTTGCCACTCTCAAAAAATACTTAGCCAGCAAACATGCACACATTACCTTTCTATAATCATTGTATGGTTTATGAGCAAGCTAGCTAGCCTCTAAATTAACTGTGAATTTAGATGTATTCAGCCTGAGGCTATGAACGAGACACGTTGTTAGGAACAGATGGAATGGGAGACCACTTTTAATGGAATTCAGCCCATTTTAATGGAGTAGCTAGCACAGTAAATGGAATGTTAGTGAGCGTTTGCTAATATACAGATGTTAGCAAAGGATCATTCTTAATGTTAAGGACAGAATTTATTTATGTCCCTTTTATTTGTCAGTGTAACATGCTTGCTTAGCCTGAAGATGTAACCTTTCCATACCCATTGTGTAGTTTAATAGCTAGATAGCTACTTATTCAGTCATCTGTATCTTATAGACTTGCCTGCAGCTGGGTGAATTCGACATGTTCACTCTCCATAAACAAGATGGCTCTGTTCACAGGCCAGTTAGAACAGAGCTCATTCCACAGAAGGGACACGCACTCAGAACAGCCAGTTTATCAGAGGGTAAGGAATGACAGAATCAAATAGCCTAAAAAATATTGAACTTTTGTTTTTTTTTGCCAGAAAGTTTATAAACTTCCCTTTGGACATCAAAGAATATTATAACTTGTGAAAAAAACAGAATAATGGGTCCTCTTAAACCCATTACGTCATCAAGATTCCTGCTCGATTATATCTGAGATTTGGTGCTGCAAAGACGATCAGTCAAGAACAACATAAACCATAAAACAAGGACAATAACGAACATGTACTTTAACTTGCATTGCGCTGCAACGGACTCAAGCCACTGAAATTGACAGAGACTTCATTAACAGTGCCAGCACAGCCATGCTGACCGCGGGTGAGGTTCCAGCGCATTGCTCTGTCCATCGGTGATTGGGTACCTTTGAGAGGTGCTTGGGGAGCTCAAGACCGCTGAAATCATGGTGGTTCTACAAGCTACAGCCTTGCAGCGCATGTCAAGATCCAGTGGGGCTAGTATTCAGGATGGGAGAAGGTAATCACATACCAGAACACAAATGGTGGATCGGCATAGCAGGTCATGTCTTTGCGACGGACAACTCTAGGATCTCTATGATGAGGAACAGACGGCTCATGGTTTCAAATGTAAACATTTGATATGTTGCAAAGGCAGGATTTGGTTACTAGGAGTGTGGACGGAGCCAGGAAGGGTTTTTATTTTGTTGGCTTTCATTTTGGGTGGGGGTGAGGATGGGAAGAGTTGGAGGGCAGCTCATTTATGTGAAGGTTAAACCAGCTTCGTTGTAGACCTTGAAGACTTTCTCTATGGCATTCACATAAGCAGCCGTCCTCAGGTCCAAGCCCAGGTCGTACTTTTGAGCTGTGCGCATGATTTGCTGAGAAAAAAGCAAAGTGGAGGTCAGACATGGAATTCTTTCCATTAAGGCAAAAACCAAATCACATTGCTTTAGTATAGCAATGATTACAAAGATTCCAATTAACTGGCGTTAGGTAGATAGGAAGATGACTAGCTTTATAATCTGAAGAGTAACATAATACGCGGTAGCATGCACAACAAGATAATGCAGCTAAAACTAGCTATGAAATTACAAGTCTCAGGCCTGAACGGTCCGTTTGCTCATTAGGTAAAATATGCGGGTCCTCAATGTTGAATGAGCTCCTCTGCATGCGATGGCATCATAGCTAGCATAGGTTCACTAGCCAGCTAGCTGTATAAGTGATTTCTTTTGAAATAACTACTAAACTAGCTAACTTCCCAAAAATGTGAAAGTTCAGTTGGGTCGCAGAAACTGCCGCGAAACCTCAGATAAATTCATGCCTATGACAGCTGGCAAAGTTGGTAAATTTGGGGCAAGAAACAAGTCATATCACCTTAATATGATGATCATTTAAAAAGATTTTGCTTTGGTTCACTTTGGTTAGCTTACTAGCCAACTAAGTCGCTATATCCAAAGAGCAACATAATTTAAAGGAGGAGACCGCACTTTGGCATAGTATATTTCAGCGGAAAGTAGAATTCTTGAAGTGTCTATAAAACAATTTGATAATAATCCAGTGCTACGCATTTTTAAACCAGTGAGTCTTCAAATTGACTTTAATATCAGGGGGCAGATATTTTTACTTGGGGAAATTTTTCTGGTGAAAAATCTAGTGTTAAAAAATGGCTCAAATTTAATCAAAATGGCACTTGACCCCCTTTTAGCCCTAGCATCCTCAATTGTAAGATGGTGAAAATAAATTCTGCAAAGTCAGAGAAAGTTTTGGATTTTGCATTTATACTGCCATCCTTACAATGCCATAAATGTAGGCAATAGGCATTCACTTTTTCATTACCATTTCTAATTTTGGTCATGTAGAGCCTATTGGTCTTAAGTCGCTCAGTTGATAAATTTTTTTATTATTATTCAGGCCAGCTTAAATAAAAACAGCTTGAGGGCAGTCAAGCCATGAAGGGTGAGCTTACTGAAGGCCCCCCTGAACAACTGCATAGCCCAGATGAAAGGAAAGAGTACTGATGTCACGAAAGTGAATAACTGATTCCACAAGCACCGGCACTGGTGTTTGATTGGATAATGCGTTCGAAATGTACACTCACCCACTATATAGGCACTATGTAGTGAATGTTCTGCATTGAAGACAATATAGAGTGTGAGTGAGCTAGTGGACAAGCGTGTATTCCGAACGCATCCTTAGATTCCCCAAGTAAAAATGTCTGCCCCCTGATATTGACGCTGATTTTAAGACTCGCTGGTTTTAAAATGCGTCACACTGGATCACTACCAAATTAAAACTCATAAAACTATGTGTTTTAGACACTTCAAGAATTCTACTTTCCGATGAAATATACTTTGCAGAGGTGCAGTCTCCTCCGTTAATAGGCTATGGCTCACACTGCAGTCTAGACATCAGGACTGTCCCAGAAAGCCTCCCGAATGCATGCATGTCCTGCCCAGAAACTGATTGGTTGGTATGCAAATTAACATCATTTTCCATCCAAGGAAAGTCGTTAAAACTTCTCATATTGCTATGTGACTCGGGTACTAGGAAGTTTGCAGACCACTGAGTCGGGATCAATGAAATATCTTTAAGATTGTTTTAATTGCATTTTATGCGAGGGGATTGTTATGATAATTAGCATTTCGTCAAAACTGCTGAAATTTGATTCGAATTTTGCGATGCAAATCCACCTGATCTGATCACTGAGATTCATGCAAACATGTTTTTTTAATACATGGTTTAAAACATGTTTGCGATAAAATTTATTAATTTTTGATTTCAGTGTGAAATGTAACTCCTGGGCATTCATTCAAAGTCCTGGCTGTGTTTCATTGTTCAAAAATAGAATAAATGCTCGCACATCCAAAATCAGATATCACAGGTGCAGGACCAATGTTTTTCATTGTACAGCATTGATTTTCAAGAATTTCAAATTAACTAATTTCTAATATACCTAGATTTTGTGGTTAAACTGTTCGAAAAGACATGTTTCCAAGAGAGTAGTTCAGGGCTGCCATGTTCAGAGCCCACCAAGATATTTTAGAGATCAAATTCTTTTGGACATGCATCTGTTATACTCCCTATACAGAATGCAATGTCCTGGAACCCACATTCAATGGCGTTAGAGAACTTTTTTTTTTTGGAGGAACAAAAAAAAAAAAATTATTTTATCATCAAACTTGAGTGATGTCTTGGCAAGTCCGTGAAAATATGGGGAAATTTTTTTGAATTTTATTTTTTATTCCCCCCCTCCCCAAAATATTTTGACAGAAAAAAATAAGTGAACCAAACAATAAAAAAGCCTTGCCTTTTACAAAAAGATAAATCATTCCCTTTGACTCCTAGGGAAGCGATGAAGCATTTTCGCCAATATTTGAGGTCAGTAATCATCATGGTGAACTTCATGCCATCTAAAGTTCATCAATGCTGGTCATAGTCCTCACACAGAATTTTTCACAAAGCACAGCAAGCAAAAATAAGGGCCAAGTCATCACAGAGTGGTGTTTTAAAGTTTCACTTAACTAAGGCTGAACAAATACTGTATATAAAGCAACTTTATAGTGCCTACTGAAAAACTCAGCTCAAATGGCATTTTTGAGAGTTTACCATACTGTTGGCCTGTTATAACAAGACCTTCTGCATGTGCAAACTTTTTAGTGCATGCAAAACCTTTCTCCTCCAAAACCTGAGTGACGTTTTTCCAAGGAATATGGAGGAACCTATCAGTTAAGGCATTAGACTCCGCTCTCTCTGTCTATGGGGTTTCCCCCTGCAGTCTATGCCTATACACTCACCCTTGCAGATCTCTCCATTGTGTAGGCCAGCCCAGAGTGCACAATGTCCTTCTCAGAGGCTCCCTGTGAGAAATTAGGTGCAGCAAGGGAAGAGAGAGAGTGCTTGAATC
The DNA here is from genome assembly GCA_029721435.1 of Gymnothorax reevesii. Lineage (NCBI taxonomy): Eukaryota > Metazoa > Chordata > Actinopteri > Anguilliformes > Muraenidae > Gymnothorax > Gymnothorax reevesii. The sequence continues at coordinate 66,117,983 of CM056582.1, forward strand.
TGCAGTGCATACTGTTAATAGCATACTACTATTGAGGTGAAAACACTATCAGCTTAGAGTCATTTCCTCATATAGTGGATGCACCTCTCATCCCATGCAGAAATCTGCACATTTCAGAGAAAACGATATGATTTTTCCACCAACATTTAGGGTTTGAGGAAGAAAATAAAAATCACACACTAAGAGCTCTGAGTCACAGTCCACAGTTACCCGAAAGGCGTACTAAAGGGCTACACATGGATATCATGTGTCAAATGCTGAAGGGAATGCCAGAATTAGTAGATACAATTAAACAGTTTCTTTGGTCCACTGCTTTATTTTGGTTTTAACTGGTTCTGGTAAATGTGGAGGGGATACGGCAGGAAAAGTATCTGAATAAATAGCAAGCCGGGCAACAACCGCAGAGGTCCCCCATCAAAGGACGCACACAAAAATGAATGGAAGGACCGTTGGACAGATAGACAGAAAGACAGATATGGCCTAAAGTAATCCATCACGTGGTGCGCGACTAAAAAACATTTTTGAAAGGCCCTCGCAAGTAGTTTCGGAGAAACGGATCTGCGGTCAAAGTCACAGGTCAAACGTTGCATAAACTGTCCTTCAGAGGTGGCAGGTCGATTTTAATACTTGCATTGGTTTCTTTAACCCATACTGTTTAGTGTGATACATTAAAAGATCAGATTACTTTTCAGGAAGTTGAAAATTGCAGAAAAAGGTCAAGGTCGTAGGGGCAAAAAGTCAAAGGTCAAGAAAACATTCAAAAGATATGACTAAAGGATGCAGCCAACCTTCACAAGTAATTTCAGAGGGCGACAATCAAAAACATCCAAGTTATGCTCCAGATATAAACAAAAACATTAGAATTACGCTCCGGAAACAAACAAAAAAAGTGATGAGGTCTGTGCGGAAATGTCAAAGGTCACAAAAAAAGGTAACAAAAATGAATCATCCATCGTGTCAGGTGGCAGGGGACTAAAAAGCATTTTTGAATGGCCACTTTGAGTCATTTGGGGAAATATTCTCCAGAGACAAAACTGGAATCAAGGTCACAAGTCAAAAGTCACATAAAATGTCCTCTAGAGGTCATAAATCAATTTCAATTCTTTCATTGACTTCCTTGACCAAAACTTAGTAGGATTTTGTGTTACATTGAATAATTGGATGATTTTTCAGGCATTTGAAAATGACAAGAAAAGGTCAAGGTCGTAGGGAAAAAGGTCATCAAAGGATTCAAAAGGCACAACTTTAGGATATGGCCAAACTACTCGAGCAATTTCAAAAGCCCACTGTCAGAGTCAGAGACATGTTCTGGAAATTAAAAACAGTGATGGCAGTCATTGCTGAAAGGTCAAAGATCAGAGGTCACCATAAGGTAACAAATATGACCCTTTGATAAATGTTATGAAGTCAGTGTAAAATGGTAACCCTGCTGCATATAGTTTCAGAGTAATGGATCCGGATGTACAAACGCACACGCATGTGGACAGACATGGCCTTTGGCTGCCTGGGGACTGATAAAGTGCTATTTGTGTGATATGGGATAGATGAAGCCAACCATCTCAAACTACCAGCTGGCCCATTTTAAAAGCCCAATTTCAACCAACCAACACATGACACGCTTGATAAGGACATATTTGATGAAGTAAAAATGCTCAGTGATGCCTTCATTTCTGTTTGATGACTCATTTCAACAGCATTATGCAATGAAGAATGAAGTTGGCTCTAAGAACAGCATACTTACCCCTCCTTAAAACTTTCACATAAACAAGAATAAAAACAGGTTCTGCAAAACATTCTTAGCATGCTGCCAATTACTGTGAGGGAAGCAGCACGGCTTTTCTGCAGCGCCAAATCACGCATTCCTACTGAAACAACGGCACCTGCAGTTCAACTGACAATGTACAGGCAGCTGTAATGAACACAGAACAACCTGCAGAGGAGACGAATCACGCAGCAGGATCCATTTCTGACCAGCGGTAAGCCGCAAGACTCTCAGCCCATAAGGAATGCACGAGAGTGACCTACAGTCCGAGATGACGCCCTCGCAGGCTTACAGACCACTACAGGACTGCCCGATTACCGCCAACTGACAGCAACAAGAATTAGAAGAGTTATTAAAGCTTGAATGAATTAAAGATGGAACTAAAATACCAAAGAAAATGAAATGCAGGCTCTGCTCACACGTACTCATCACCACAGACACATACTAATCCACACACACATATGAACTCAGAAAATACTTTTAACAAATTCATATCTGCTGTTGGAAGGGGGATTCACAGAACTCAGGCTGGGAGGCTGAAAGGGACATTCAGATGCTCACCGCGACTCTGGCCTGGAAGTCAGCAGTCGGGACGATTGGAATTGGGCCGCCCTGCTTCCCAAACTTCCGCTCCAGACTCTCCTGTACGGACACTGGCAGGTGGAGGAGTGAAGCATTATTTTAGAAACCCATTTTCCTGCCTCCCACACAAATAAGGTACAGAGAGTTCTGTCTATTTATAGCCAATCGCAAAAAAATGCACTGATGTTTTCCACACCAAATCGAACAGCTGAGATGTTGTTTTTGATAAAATTTTAAAACGAATGTAATCATTTGTGAATTATCTTTGACCGGCACTGCATTGAAAACGATACAACACACTGTTTGATGTTTCACAGCAGGAGTTTTATCGATTTTTCAAAATAAACGCTTGTTATAATATTGTTCTCAACATATTTTCGCAGCAAGATGGGACAGTGAAGTATTTGCCATCTTGCAATTTCTTCTTGCAAGACTAAATGAAAACTAAATAAATGTTGAGGGACTGAATACATCAAGGTGTAATTTTGTCCTTTTCTTCCAGCAAACAAGTCTTAAAGTGTACAGTACAGTTTTTGTTGGTGCATTTTGCGCTTTGAAATGCACCGCACGTTCTCTTTTGGGGACAAATTGGGTCTCATCATAATATATATCTGAAATGGACCCTGGGATGAAACCACTCACAGATAGCCATCAGGAAAAATGTCCTGCCCAACTCTTTCTATGGGGCAATGCTGCACAGTGGCAAAGTTATTAAGACGACCTTTGCAATACTTGCTCATGCAACCTGTCCTAATAACTTTGATGCAGTATTGAAGCTGCATGTAGGTACTCAAAAAGCTTATTTTCTCAAAAATTTTATTCATTTTTTATAACACGCCCTTTGTAGTGGACAATGAGCTAGTTTTTCCACAAAAAGTAAATTACAAGACATCAATTTGTTATTTTCATTCATTTTTATCTCATTCTTTTTCATTTGATAAATATTATAAACAATTACACAACTATTTAGAGTTCTCTCCTTGAGAACAGGGCTGAAACTTAATTCCACTGCCCAACGAAGGGCGAGGGGCATTGTTTTCAGTGGCATTTGTTTGTTTGTTATTTTATTTGTCTGCACAGCTTAGCACAAAACCAGTTAGATCAAATTACACTACATTTTCAGGAGATATGCGAGGTGTGCAATGGTCCAAAAATCACAATTCTGCCTACTTCGATATGCAACAATATGGTGTTATGTCAATAAGGTAGGTTTTCCAGAAATTGTGAATGAACGCAAACACAAGAGGTTTTTAAACATATAGTTATGAATGACTAGAAAAAAAATTAAGAGCTGTTCACTGTAGTTCGGAAAATGGTTGAAAATAAGAGTAGGCAAGTCCATGTCTAAAATAATAATATTATAGATGTAAGACTTTCCTAAGTAAATATCAACATTCCATTAGACAATAGATACAATTTATTTTTATAAATTTGATTACATACCTCCCTTACTGCCATTAAAAGCATTTGCAGCAATTGCTGATATTTTGAAAAGGCAGAGGGCGTGCTCAGTTGGCGACACCCCCATGCATGTGACCTGACTACGATGGCCAGGATGTGCTTTTCTCAGAACATTAGGACTTGAATATACAGCCTCCGTGATGTCTGTAATAAAGACTTGAGACTCATGTCTACCACAGAGGACAATATAAATAGCAGAGTTTCAGTAGGATATGAGGTATTTACATTTAATTATGGTTGTGAGGTGTTGGAAAATTTGATTAAACAGAGGTGCCTAAGAATGCCAATCGGAATGGTTGACAGCATTGAGCCAGGTATTGGGCAGTATCTAACTGGTGGTTGTAAGCGCTAGGCCTATAACTACAGCTGCAGTTGAATTGATGACTGAGGCGGGCGGAGGTGCTACACAGTGAACACTGTCCATCTGGGCAAGAGGGAGGGCCAGGTCATTAGTTGATGGTGGTGAGGAATTATACTTACTCAGCAGGTGGTAGTTGGAATCCCTCTCGTACTTAAAGGTCAGGCGACCGTAGCTGACATGGTTCAGGTTCTTCAACCACTCGAAATACGAAACGGTGACGCCGCCAGCATTCAGATACATGTCCTACAAGGATACCAAGTTCAGTGACATGATCAAAATTGAACAAAATTCGTGTGTCCTCTAAAACGCATGAAATGATCGTGTATATCTAGCGCCACTACACATTCTGTACCATGATTTATAACATCTTAAATCCTTTCACAAGGCAATAGATCTTCGTGATGACCTGAATACCTCCAAATTGCTCCCTGAAGTTTGGCGCAAACAGATGAGGCAGAACAGAAGGAAGCTTCTCACACATCCTCATGCCAATAAGTGTGGACCAGGAGGCCATTTATTGCCTTATGGGCCATGAGAGCGACAGTCTTGCGAGTTTGACATGCGCCTGCTCTCTCCGTCAGTCCCTGGAGAGAGGGCTTGCGAGTAGCTGTTCGTACTTTGAGCTATAGCAGCACTCGATTTAAAAAAATAGCAAGCTAAGCATGCGGAATACATGCTGTAATTATACTTAAAGTATTTACAAGTGTGAAATTGCATATTTCAGGTACTTGTGTTGCTGCTACATCATTTTCCTTATGCCAAGGGTCTGCAACACGGGTACAGGGCAGCTTCTAGCATTGCTGGTTTTTGTAGCTACACTGCGCTAAGGACGCCAACTAAAACTGTTTATTTACAGAAATAATTTTTACTCTGAAGGTTAACCAGATTCAGTGAGTCTGAACCAGGAAAGCCTGGGGGTTTCTAGGACCAGGGTAGTAGACCCTTGCTCTATGCTCACTTTCTCAACCTGCCAGTTGATATTTAAGATGTCCCGTTTTGAGCCAGAAGTTCCTGTTTTCAAATTATGTGTGCATGGCTGGCTTGTGCCTTTTCAGAACACAGAGGCAACAGTTTGTATGTGGCCTATTTGTGTCACTGGGCCTTACCGGAATGACCATGATGTTCCTCTCCAGGAAGATTTTGTCCGCATCTGGAGTGGTGGGTCCGTTAGCACCTTCCGCAATAATCTGCGAATGACACGGAGGAAAGGTAGGGTGCGTTTACTGCTCTGAAGCATTACGTTCAACAAACTAAGCATCATAGCTTACTGTGGATAGAACTGCAGGAAATTCATTTGGAATATAAATTTAGGTGTATGAATAAATGACATACGAAGATAAAGGGCATCTGACAAGGCAAGCGCGGCTCATTTTCCTCAACTCAGTAAGTCACAATTAAACGTAATACAAAGGCATGAAACTAGACACACATCCCGCTTGCACTTATTAAGCGAGAATTTCCAGCGCAATTCATTAACCTCCCATTCACAAAACACACAGGCTCACAGGGGTCCGATAAACCAGAAGAGAACAGAACAACAGCTTTTAAATGCTGATAGTCAGTCTTCCAAACAGCCAATTATGGTTTGTGCTTCAGCTGCGTGGTTCTGATTAGGGTGGCGTAATTAATTTGTTTCCATCCGATGTTTCACTGCACCTCTGTAATTTCTTACGGCTATATTTTGCCAGTACCCGCACTCTTATCAACACACAATTTGCGGATTTCACTCTCACACAGTGAGCATAAACTGGAGAGCCACAGGGAGAAACCCGTGTGAACATATGGAGAGCAAGCGAACCCCGCACAGAAAGACCAGAGGCGTATTATGTAGAGTAGCAGGAGGAGTGGGTGACTTGCTCAGACAGAAATGCAGGTGAGATGACTGATGACTCCTAAAGCTCTCACCTTGGCCTTGATGTTGTGCGCGTTGTTCCTGGTCAGCTGCTTCTCACTGGCCGCCGGGATCAGGATGTTGCAGTCGGCCTCCAGGATGTTACCCTCGTACGGCTTGGCGTTGGGGAAGCCGACGATTGTGCCATGTTGCTGGGATATAAGACATTTTTTTTTTCAGTTATTTTTTTTTCCCCAAAGTTCTTCCATTCAAAAGGGCAGCTCACTTCCACACCAGTCAACATACTGACCATTCATCAGGTAGAAGCTGAAAAGCAGATGCAAACGAACATTATGGAACTCCCATCGAAATCAGAGGCATGACCTGGAGCAGGCTCTGATCCCCAGTGATAATGATGTGAGGAAAAAATAAATCTATGGATAGCCTGTGATCAAACAGGTGAGAGATAACTGACGCAGGAAGAGTGGCTGAGATTTGGCAGCACATGCCCTCACCAGTTTGTAGTCCTCTAGCTCTTTGGGGTCAATGCCATTGGGGTTCCAGAGGTTTCCGTCCACCTCGCCGATGCCCACGCATTTGGCGCCATAGCGGTGCAGGTAGCGCATGGAGTGCAGGCCCACATTTCCAAAACCCTGCAGCGAGACAATGTACCTCTCAACCAGGGCAAAATTTAAGCTTCTCTGGGTTAATGCAAAGTGCCATTATTCCTAGCTGCCACCTACCAGTTACTATAACTAGCCAACAAATCCCAACTCTGCAAAGGAATTAATGTCTGTCTTATGATAGATTGTGGATTAATTTTTTTCCACCAGTTTTCTTTGTGGTCAAATATTTATTGTTGCAGACTGTGTAAGAGGGAGTCAATTTCAGAAGCATCCATCACATTCATTTTTGCTTCCTCACACATTTGCTGAAGCTGATAAATATGCAAGTGGCAATGGGAATATACACGAGTGAACGATACTCAAATTCTAAAGAAATGAAATAAAGTAATTAACTGGACAAGAATATATTTTCTAAGTATGCTTGCTTGATAATCATAATAATGATGCATCAATTTTATATAAGCGCTTTTCTGGACACTCAAAGACGCTTTACAATGGAGGCATTATTCATTCACATACATGCTCTGATGGTGGTAAACTACATTTTTGTAGCCTCAGCTGCCCTGGGGCAGACCGATGGAAGCGTGGCTGCCAGTATGCGCCTACGGCCCCTCCGACCACCGCCAAACATTCACACACAGCCATACAGGAGGGAGGATGGGAGGGTTCCTATATTGCATGTGTTGTGGGTGGGGGAAACTAGACTACCCGGAGGAAACCCACGCGAACACGGGGAGAACATGCAAACTTCACACAGAAAGGCCCCAGGCCGGACTCGAACCCACGACCTTCTTGCTGTGAGGCAGTAGTGCTAACCACTGCGCCATGCTTGAGCAAGAAGTGCACGAAAGATGATATGATTGAATGATAATAATAATAAATAAAGGAGGGTGTATAATGTGCTGCTTCGCTGAAGCAAGCACACAATAATAAAGACAGAGAGAGCAAGGTGCAGAGCTTTGCTGAAGCTGCAGAAAGCACACTATGACTTTCCTTCAGTTAATGACTTTCACATTTAAAGGTGCTCCACTGCCACCCTGTGGACCAATACTATAAATGTTCCGCTCATCGAGGCCAACCTTTTCTGTTCATCATCTGCGGCTGATTTCTCTCAGGACCTCTGCCTTTTGCAACTTTCACAAAAGCAATTGCCTTCACAATTTGTCATTTTTCCCTAGTGAGAATTTGTGCTTGCAAAGGATAAAGCCACTGTACTTTTACAGTGATCCAAATGTTCAGTTTGTTTACAAATCACACATACAAACACGCATGCACACGCAAAAAAAAAAAAAAAACACAAGATCCACAATTTCCATTTCCTACTTCCTAATTAAGTCAGTACAGAGGCTCCATTGGACAATTGTGAATTTGCACAAAATAGAATTATTCTTTTTTTTTTTGCCAATGTAAAAGCAATAAGAAAAGCAAAGACACAAAGTAACTACTTTCTTGAGATTACAGATGGTGAGCTCTGCCTGGTGATTAAAGATTTACATCAGAAGATTAATGCCATCACTTGCTCAGACTGGTTCAAACAGGTAAGACTCTAATCAAGCCTGTGACCTCACTTGCATGCTCTGTACAACAAGCCAGGCAAATAAGCCTCAGGACTGACTCAAGATGCCATTTCAGGAGAGGCCTTCTTGTTCAGGGTGATTGCATGAAGCAGCTAATTTTAAGTGACCCAAGCAATCCTCCTGGGCAACAGAGCAGGCTTCTGACCTCTGACCCATGCAGATCCCAAACTCCACCCCCCACTGCCCCATGAACCCTGCAAGGGACGCCAGATTTGGGCAGAAGCAAGAGTGTTTTAGTCACATGACTTCTGCTGCAGTAAAGGCTGCAGTATTAATACCCAACCAGCAATATCCTCAGGGCCCAAAAAGTCATTCATTATTTTCCCCAGCATTGGGCTAGGGTCTTTACTCTTAATCTCAAGAGAAAAATGCACCACTGTGTTAAAATCCAACATTTAAATAAGATAATTGAAATGTCAAATTTTATTCTAATACAATTTTGAAAACATTTTCAGAGAAACACAGTTGATGGCACATCCAAGCCAAGCTTCATACTCTCATCACTGCTTATCAAAGCTATGTCAGGATTACACACCGTTCCCTCACATACTCAAAGCTTTGGGCATTTCAGAGTCTCCAATTAGCCTAATGCACAGGTCTTTGGACCGAGGGAGAAAACCGCTGAACCAGAAGGAAATCTGAGCGGGCGTTAGGACAACATGGAAACTCCACACAGGAAAGCCTTCCGCCGAATTTGAACCCATGACCTTCTTGTTTACAACACTGCACTGCAAAACCAAAATCAATCCAAGCATTGTCATCTTGTATTTAGACTTGAACACTTATTTCCATTACCTTTTTTCCTTTGAAAAATAAATTCTGCTACTGATTTGAAGTAATTGTGTATCATTTGAAGATCTGTCTATGTAGTGAGTGAAATTATCTTACCCCATGGACAAACCAAGAAATTACAGCAGAAGGATTTACTAAAAAAAAATTGCAGTAAGTGTTTAGGCCTAAATACAAGATGAAATGCTTATTAAGATTTTGTTTCTGCAGTCTACCAGCTGTAACACTGTGCCACCGATTATATTATGATTATATTATGTATGTGAAAATTCTCATTTAAAAAAACAGAATAGCATTGAACAGTAAAAATTTACAAGGGTTTCACTGCAGCACCACACATATCAAGAGACTCTAAGTGAACAGACATTGCACTCATCTCCAAGAAACTCTTGACTGCTGTAAGGCAGTGTTTCCACGGAGGCCTAATACACAGACCTTTGCACCTTATTTAAAAAGAATGTTGATTTTATTCTTAAATATTGTGTATGGACAAAAAAAGAGAAGCTACTTTTAATAAAAATATTGCGATTTACAAAGATGTGCACAATCCTATTAGCCCTATTGATGTAAAAAAAAAAAAGTCCCCCCCCCCCCAAATTTTTTTTTATAAATCACAAATTCGCAAAGAAAGTGGCGCATGCATCTTCTCCGTGCCAATGCACCATTTTAAAACAAAACTGGCTATTTAATGGTTTTCAAATGAATACCATTTTGTATTCTGCAAGACAGCTAGCAGACCTTATATACTCTTCCAAAAAAGAAACTATACATTGTTTTTAGCATCAATTTATTATACATGAAATGTTTTGACAAATGTGGAAAACATATTGAAAAGAACGAGTAATCAATAATTCAATATTTGTATAGTTTCTTTTTTGGAAGAGTATAGACACACTGATTACTCAACATACTCTGAATGTATTTGAAAAGAATTATACAGGGCTTTCTGACAGCAGTCACATAAATACCACCAAGATCTCAATCACTTCTCACATAAAAGCACGCTGAGCAGAATCATCAGCTTTGCTGTAGTTTAGAGTTCACTGTCAAAGATGTTCTGGCCTCAGGCCCACTCATTTACCTCCAGTTTTACAATTCTTGACCGTAAAATCTTAGTTATATCATTTGATAGCTGTCACCAGGAAGGAGAAACAATATCGAGGCCGACTGGTTTTAGAACGATCCCCTGTAATATTTACTTTCGCTTAGCTGCCGCCTCACTCGCCATCACAGAAGCTAGATCAGTAAATATCTGGCCACTCATCCGTATACAGAAGCATACCAGACCCAGAAACATTTTGGAATAACAATTAAAGGTAATAAAACTTGAATTTAGCAATGGCCGCAAAGACATATTGCAAATGTAGCAAAGATATTCATTAGCATGATTATGTTACAATATTTTCCAATGAAATGTTCAGCACAGCATGCCTTTAATTTGTGGGTCAGACAATCAATGTCAATGCTCTGTTAAAGGCCATTGTCACAATTTCATAAAATCCTTTAAAAAAACTCCTATCATTTCATAACTAGGCCCATGTTGTCGGCTGCCGACAGCAAGAGGTATATCCCCGAAATCTCCCAATCCTTGAAGCCCCATTCATTAGATTCCCCTTTACTAGACCTACAATATGAGGCAAATTTGAGGTCTCTGTAAGTAATTGTTCCAGAGATATGGTTAAAAACTGAATTTTTCAATATATAGCCCCACCTGGTGGCAAACCTAGGAGTGCATACTTGCCCAAAATCTAATCAGATCATCCTCTCTACCGTATCTACCCATATGCTAGAAATGAGAAGCCAATGTTAAGTATTTTGTGAGTTATCACGCTAACGGCTAAAATCAGCAGATGCGGAGGCAGTGAAACCATGATATCCCTAAAACTCGTATTTCAGGGATATAATTACAATGGGATTGAGGACCAATCAGGCTAAGCCAAAGCATTAAGCTCCATGTAAGGGCTCCTCAGGATATGTTGCCTATAAAGAGTGCCTGTGCCTTCAGTGTACATTGCATTTGTTGTGATGTCATTATGCAGGCAGTATTCCACACCTGAATGACAAAAGTCTTGTCCTGGAAGCCTGGGGTCAGGCCCAGCATGCTCATATAAGACGCCTCATTGATAAAGTTCTCGATTCCGTGGAAAACCCCTCGACCGGTGGCAGAGATCCTCCCGTGGATTCCTCCTTGGCTGATAGGTTTGCCCGTCACACAGGCATGTGCGTTAATATCCTGAGAGGATAGACAGAAATACAATTACACAGGGGCAACGAACAAAGGAGCAGGTTTTCACGTTTGAGGAATGCTGCACAATAAAATTTACAACAAGGCTTCAGTAAGAATCCGAAGTCTTCTAAAGGGTGACAAGAGAATGATTAAAAAAAAACCAGAAAACAAAGAATCTCACACCAAATTAAAAGAAATGTATACACATTACATCAGCAATTAACTGTAAACTCTTACCTTCCATTGCAAATTAAGTGCAAAAATGTGTGTGCTAAGCACAATGGAAAATCTAATCCCCGCCTCATGGAAACTCTTTGGATGGGCTCGGCTATGATGTCATCAGGTTCATACAACATTCAAGCAAACGAGTGTGTTTTCATGTTTCTGTGCATGTTGGTTGGTGTGGGGGTCATTTTATTTTTGGGGAAGCGTGGATGTGAAGGAATGGCATTGCATGCCTGAAGCAAGCGTGTGACAGCTGTCATCTGCCATGGCCTTGAGAAACAGTAGCTCAGTACAGAATGAGAAAGAGAGGAGAGACAAAGGAGAAGTATGTACTCTTGACTGCAGTTAGCATTTAGCAAGTAAGAGTTAAGTGAACAAAGATACCCCTTTCTTCAGGCAAAGATTGAGAAGACTTATTTTTTAAGCCTGACCTAATGATGCAAGCTATGAGATATTGGATCACGCAATGCCAATGGCTTATTCATTTAAATGTACAAATTCACTATAGTGCCCCCTAGTGGCTGATTCATTCATTGATTTTGCATAAACCTACAAAGTTTGTTTTGATTGGTTACATAGTAGCGCTACCTGATTGGTTTATGCAAAATTTGGAATTAATAAGCCATTAGGGGGCACTATATTGAATTTGTATATTTAAATGAATAGAATGGGGCGCAAAAATTTGGGCACTCTGGTTTGAATGTCTGTCACAATTAATCTCCAAGTGATTGAAAGCAAATTTGTGTTGAGGTCGTCGGAAAGGCTTCTTTCTTACAATTCTGCCATGCAGGTCTTTGTTGGTTAAGGTACGCTGTATTGTTGTCCTGTGAACAACTAGACCTGTGTCTGCTACTCTTTTTTGCAGCTCTTTTGCAGTAATGTGGGGTTCTTCTGAGCATTTCTCACCAGATCTCCGGCCAGTCTATTTTTTAAATTATTTTTTCCTTTTTTAAAAAAAAAATTGGCATCTCCAATCGCACCCAAATCTGGAATGCCCAATTATGGAACTATGTACAAGGCTTGCTCGTGTGTGACCCCTTGTTGCCAATTCAAGAGAGCAAAGACAGTTTGCGACTCTCCTCCGAAGCACGCGCCTCTCAGCCACTGCTTCTTTACACTCATTGGTTGAATCCTCGCAAGTTCAGAGCGAGGGTGGAGGATACCCGAACACGAACAAGCTTAGAATCTTCCTGACGAGGAACAGGAGGTGCTTGGGCAACAAAGCAACCATTTTATATTACCCTTCCCAGCAGCCCCTTCCCAATTTGCATCCCTGTTGCGCAATAGCCAATTGTGCGCTACGGCCAGTCTATCTTAAATTTTCTTGGTCTTCCAGATCTTGCCTCGACTTCATTTGTTCCATTTATTTTCCATTTTCTGACGATGTTTCTGCCAGTAGAAATGGGTAGTTTGAAATATTGTGAGTTTTTTTTGTAGCCCTCTGATTGTAGGTGGGAGTGAATGATCTTGATTTTGACATCTTTGGACAACTGTTTAGACCAGGGGTAGGGAACCTACTCCAGAACGAGCCACTGTAGGTGCAGGCTTTTATACAACCAAGCTGCTACACACCTGATTCTACTCATCGACCTCTGGAATTTTGATTAGTAGAATCAGGTGTGTAGCAGTTTAGTTGGTGGGAAAGCTGCGACCACAGTGGCTCTTTCTGGAGAAGGTTCCCTACCCCTGGTCTAATGAGTAAATCACCTGGGTCTGGGCCTTAGTAAACACCTTATGAAAAGGTAACAAAGAATAATCCAAAAGGGTTCCCAAACTATCGCACAGGGCCCTTTTTCCTTTCTTATCATTTAAAAACTCAGAAAAATTTTAATGAAAAGAAACCTTGCTTTTAAATTTCCCAAAAGGTGTCATGTTTAACTTGGTAGCATTTAGTGTTCAGGTTAGTTTTCAATCACTTAGAGATTAATTGTAACAGACATTTAAACCAGGGGTGCCGAAATTTTTTGCACCCCCCTGCACAGCATTGGCTTTGCATGATGTGTGACTTTATTTATCCATATTGTATTTCTGTGTGCTTTCTGCACATTTTATTCAGATATCAAAATTTATTTTCCCTTATTCAAAATATTTGGCATATCTTTTCTCTTCATAGAACAAAGAAAATTGCACAATTTTATTTTAACATTATATGGAGTGACCTCCTCTCAGCTTAAGAAATGCAATATCCAACATGCAGGGGGTTTCTCATAAATGACATCATTCTACCAACTTTAACAATTTTAACAACCGGCATTTGTCTGAACCCAGAGGAACACGAAGTGACTCATGAAAGTTTCTGTACTTCTGCACTGCACTTCTGTTCAGTCAGATAAAATTAATGTTTAAACATCCTAAAGTCAAAACAGAAACTATCCAACGGTTCGCAATATCTGCACATCAAAGGCCAATATGAGGAGGAAGCAAAAGTCCTTGTTTCAAGATTACTCCGATTCAGAAACTTCTCAACCAACTTTTAAACCACAGTTTCTCCAAATCTTGCATCATTTGAAGCCAATAACAGTGACCTACTAAATTTACTAAATGTTGCACCTCGCTAACCAAATTCGCCTTGCCTTAAGACAAAGGTTGTGAGAAAGGACAGCAGAAAAACACTGCGAAGAACACAGCGTCTAAAGAATAAGTACTTATCAGTGCACCCACTCACCCTGATGATAATCTTTGCATTGAAAATCAATCACCAGCCTTCCCCTCCCCCTTTCCACCACAAGACAATGCAGGGCAAAATCAGTTCAGCATAATCTTGAGTGGACTTCCTGTGCTGCCATGGTGACGACACAATCATACAACAGACCGAGGACAGAGCAAAACGGAAAGCATTTCTGTGCTTCCAAATTTCCATTTTTATTTTTGAATTACAAAACCCCCTGTTATGGGAGCTTGGAGGGAGAGAACAGCCCTTCTGCATATTTAAATATTAAAGCACAATGCAACAGCAGCATTCCTCATAACTGAGCCTCAAAAATGAATTGGAGATGTGGAGCATTTGAACCTCAGGTCTCCTGCCTACAGACATCTGCAAAACATCAGTGAAGTGTTTATTCGCAAACTCCAGCAGCACCAGCAATGCGAGACACACATTATTAAATCTGTCAGCTTTAATTAATTATTCACCAAGTCATAGTTTGAATTTTCCTGTACATTCACATTTCGAGTTCTATCATCATTACATCATTATTGGAGCATCAGCATGCTACAGATTTAGACGCGTGACGTACAGAGGAAGGCAGTGGAGGGTCGGTCTTGCCTTGAGCGGACAGGTTAACAGCAGTTCTTAGACTAATATAAAACCAAGAGAACAGCAGGTGTGATCGCCCAAATAAACACCTTGCGCCTATTATTCACAGTCATTTGATGTTGCAAAACGAGTGATCAGCAAAAATAGCAAAGGGGCGTAATGGCAACAGGATAGAGCATCACTGACTGAACTTTAAAATAAACCTTCACAAAGATTTCTGTGGGTTTGAAGTTCACACAGGGGACATCTCAATTCCCTCACACTGACTTCATGTTTCCCTCACGTGTCTTTTCCTTGCATCTTAGTCCCTCCCACCATGGATTCATGGGGAACTAGAGTTGGACTCGCGAGAGCCTATACCTCCGCCAGCATAGCTGGATTTGATCTTTGGCCTATAACTCAGCTGTACATTGGCCTAGATATGGCAAACTTTAATCACTTATTCCTGTTGTGCCACTCTAAAAGCCTGCAAAGTTTGGTTAAAATCTATGGACAAATAAATAAACTAGAAGGTGTGTCTGGAAGGCCACATCACCCTGCCCGCGCCCTCAACGCCACGTGAAGGTCAATGTCATGGTGCAATATCATGCAGCTGGTTTCCCAGGTACAGAGCCTCAAAATATGAAGGTAATGATGGTAAGAGGAAGATTTCTTTTTGCAAAACATGTGACCAATGTGACAAGAAAATGTGAGTGCCCAACACTTTACGACATTTTACGACACCAACTCAAAAGACCTACATTATAAAAGTTTGCCAAGTTACAAGAGATTGACGTTCCTTGGATGTGTTGCATGAATTAATCCTCATTTTGTATGGGTTTCTGGTCATTTTTCGGTTGCCAGTAGTAAAACCCTTTGTGGGTTTATGGGTATCAATACTATGAGCACCATTGTGAATGAAGCTGGGAATGTTAATAGGTACTTACACTGTGGGCAATTGTGTTGGCGTAGGTGTCAGCAATCCAGGACATCTCTCTCTCCCCAGTGCTCATATCGGGGGCAGGGACATCGATGCCAGGTCCTGAAAGAACAGGAAGGAAGATGGTTCAGCCACACAGGAAGGAAGAAGCTTCAGTCACAGAGGAACGAAGAGGGTTCAGTCACACAGGAAGGGAGAGGGTTCAGTCAAACAGGAAGGAAGAAGCTTCAGTCACATGATTCCAGTCTCTTTTGTTAATTTTCTTCCCCATTAAAACTTGGGGGGGGTTATCTTTCTCACCCGATTACATTATATTAAGACTTAATGCTCTGCATAATCAAAGGCGTGGTTGCCTTCAGTGACAGGAGGTTATAACGCCACACAAGTACATAATGCTTACATAATACACTCAGTAGGTGGCAGTAATGCACCAAAATGGTTCAATGGCCACTAACTCAAGAATAAAAAGAGTGGATTTCTTTGATAGGCTATGCCCCATTTCAGCGGATGCATCCTTTGCAGGGACACATCCATCGTCGATAGCTAGTGCAGTACTGTGGTAATAGACCTGCATACTCTGTAGTTTTCCGTTGTTTGATTGTGCTTTGGCAATATGAAATGTACACATTTCATACTGATAACTGGGTAGAGATCTCCGCCTTGATTGGCTCACATTTGTGAGAATAATGTAATGCAGGCAGGGTAACAGCCAAATGATTCCTACATTTCTGGTGCAGGATAACAGCCTGAAAAACTGCTTTACTGGATTGCAGTTCAAGGATGTCTCCGGAAGGCGGAAGTATCACCTAAGACTAACTGTTCCACCCAGTTAGTCTTCCAGCGAGATGCCCAGCTGTGCTGATGGGAGCGTATGCTTGCCATAGTTGTTGAAGCGGTGAGCGTTGAAGTCACAAAGTAATGGCGGTGTCAGAATTTAAAGAGATAATGCTTACTAAGTGGATATTTAGCCATGAGACGGTTCAATAATATAAGCACTATTTGACTGGCAGTTCCATTTTTGAGATGCGCAAGATCAGGGTTAGAATAAGTGTTAGGTTTAGACACTGAAACTACTAGCTTATGTAAAGGGTTGGGGTTAGGAGTACGGTTAAGGTTAGAGCTAGTCTGGTGGCAAAATTTCCACTGCCTGATACTCATGAACTAAAGGTTGGAAAGCCGTCACAGCTTCCCAATGTTACGGATCAATTGCTTTTTCTGTTCACTGATGACCTTTGTAAACATTGGGAGTTTCTGCAGATGTCTCAACCATGGAAACAAAGTGTAGCTGACCGCGCAAATGCCTTCATGAATATCATTCTTTATCACTCATTATTAAATAAGCTAGCCATTTGATTCAGTAAGCTCATTGTTGATTAATGGAGTTTAGCGAAAATGTGAGATGTCACACACTCTAAATCATATTTTATTTTCGTAAAAACAAAAAAAGAAAGGAAAAAAGAAAAATTTGACACCAAGAATAAAATCTAGAGAAATAATAATTTTCTGCGAAGGTGGACAGACTGCAAGGCAATTGCAGCAGTTGTTACCATTAAGGACCAAATACATAGGATAGCCTACTATTATAGGCCAAGAAAAAACAATGGGATATTGATTTCTTGATTTATAATGCCTCTGCTGAAAGTAATATTCTTCTTCTTCCATGAGGTTTCTTGGCAGTTGGCAAACCAGCTGACATTCTTCATATCCTTCATCTAAAGTGCTAAAATTGTGTTTTGAATCCTCATATTTGCGCAGAAAACTCCTTAATATTAAAATCATAATGACTGAGTAACCAAAATAATTAAATACAATGCAAAACAAAAACGGACTGGCAACAATGGAATCAAATTTGACTTGCAGTTGAGCGGATTCACTTTGAGTTCTGAGCATGTGCAGTAACTGGGACACTGCTCCTTTAATGGGTCAGCAATTTTCTGAGCTCTGAACTTCAATGTTCTTTCTTTGTTGAACGCAGGAATATGACACAATTTCACAAGTAAGACATGTACGTATTAGACATTTGGTAAGTATAAAAACAGACTGAAGTCTAAATGTGAAATACAAGAATTCAAGGCACACAAACATGGCCCTCTATTCTATTGTCTCCCTTCACCCATCACAAAGTCTCAAATTTCACAGTAATTTATTTAATGATTCCACCATGAACTCTTTTCATATTTAAAAGGCTTATAATACAGCTGGTGCAGTATGGTATAGAAATGTTATTTTTTTATTTTTTTTATTTTTTTATTTTTTTTCCATTCACACACATTCACACTGCACACTCCACAAGACTTACGACTTTCACACACAATAACGCATTCACAACACGCTACTCTCAGCCCGCCATCGATCAGAAGTGCAAGGCGTGGGACTGCCCTCTACCGATGGGGAGTCTTACCACACTTGATCTTAGCCAAAAGGCCGAGAAGCGATCTAGAAATGTTATTTTTTATAAACTTCTTGAACTGGAAAGAATACAGACTCTCAAACATGCCCCCACCATTCAATTGTCTCCATTTACACATTCCACGCCCAGGCAAAAAATTATAGAATCACCACACTTCAAGGATTCTAATCCAGCTTTTTTACTTCATAGCAAATAAACAAATGGCACATTAGACTCAAAATAATTGTTAACTTGCTAAAATTCAGGCTTCATGAAACTTCATGCTATTTGTTTTTCATCTGATTTGTTGTGCTTTTTCCATTTTCCAAGGTATAGTTCCTTGAGTTTTCCATCCTAACACTTTGACACCTTCCACGGTTAACCCATATTTTTCCTTTAATAATCTTCCCATTGCGTTCATACTTGTACCAACTTTTAGACACAGCTGACGGGGAACAACCAACATCATTTGCCACTTTCCGCGTTAAATTCCCTTTTTGAATTTCTTGTTATTTGGAGAGTAAGGAGTGTGCCAGATTAGGGGCAGGGCACCAGTGTACACTGCTATAAACAGCACCTCTTTTGCCAGTTATTTTAAGTGTAATTTTGAAATCAATTTATAACAGAGGTTCCGTGTATGCTGTATATCATAGTTAAATGCGCGCAGGAATCTACTTACAGTTAAAATAACAAGGAGACAGTGTGTTAATTGAACTGTTACATTTAGTCAATTTATAACAGTGTACTTTGCTGAGGCTCCAGCACAGCCATATATTGAGAGAGTTGTGACAACGGAGGAAACAAAAAATATTCATCACCATGGAATACGTGGGTGGTAGTTTGGGGCCAACTCAAAATTTGCAAAAATTATTCTAAGACTAGCTCTCTAAAGCATGCAGAAATCGTTATCAACTGCAAGTAAGTGTACTTCACAACTGCCTTCACTCTTAGTTCCTTGGGCCTCAGCGAAATCCATCAAAAAACCTCTCTCCTGACCTCTAATGTGGAGCGCGCATGAACTGTGCAGTTTCCAGAGCCTGAGTATGGAGACTGGCGCAGACATCAAAAGTCTTGGCCTATTCTGCGCAAAACACAGTGCAGAATATGCCCATTGCTGTGCCAGAAAACAACCAAAACAGCGAACAAACTTTTCCAGAGGCACCGTTACAGCCAGTGGAAAGGACGCCTTTAAAGGAATGTGGACCTCGCATTGTCTATTAGAGAAAACCCGGTCCTGCACAACACGCAGGAGAAGATCTGAACCCCCACACAAAGTCGCCAGGATGCAGTCAAACATTCACAGCTCCACAAGAGCTCTTACCAGGACAGCTCAAAAAATCACAGGGCACGCGGACGGACCTGATTGAGACTGACTGAACATTCCAGGCACTCACTGAAGAGCTGTTTGGTCTTAACCAAGTCTGATGTGAATTTGTGCTTTTCATTTCGCCAGTCATTTTAATGATTAATGTTAGCGGCTTATAATGGCTCTCAATATCCTGTATAGTGTACTACCTACATAGTTTACCTGCATCCAGCAAACTTTACCGCTATCCCATCTAACCCACTCCATTTAGTCTCTTATCTCCCAGACAAATGATGCGTGTACGCGCCCATGTACATGCACCCACACTCCCTTGCATACACACACTTACATACTCCCATTCATTCTTACCCTCCTTACTTTACCAAGTAGAATAGTCTGTTTAGTAAATTCTTTTGTTTTTGTCTGTGTTGATATCATGTGAACATAAGAGCCAAGTCAAGCAATCTTTCAAAGAAGTCCAAAAAGCTTTCAGATTATCAATTACATCTCTGATTTAGTTATACAGTATTTCATTCAATAAGTGATATTAGCTATAGAATATTAGCTAAAATTCCCCATTTTCTGTTATGACGGTAATTTTATGAGATTGATGGCTAAATTTGCAGGTTTCCTGCTACACCAAATTGGTATTGTGCGAGAGGATTACTGAGACCAACAGAGCACAGAAGACTTGGGGTATCAGCCTTATAGGGCTACTGATCAATTCATCAGCTGGACTGCGCCAGTCTTATTGGAGCCACAGGCTTGGGCAGT
Organism: Gymnothorax reevesii; assembly: GCA_029721435.1. Taxonomy (NCBI): domain Eukaryota; kingdom Metazoa; phylum Chordata; class Actinopteri; order Anguilliformes; family Muraenidae; genus Gymnothorax; species Gymnothorax reevesii. Next base: position 66,138,068 of record CM056582.1, read on the forward strand.
ACTTATGCTTTACAGTAAATAATCCACCCTGATAATACTTGCTTAACTTGTATTGTTCACCCTCACTCATATGAAGGCTATGCTGCTCAAGTAAAGAGGATTTCCCATTGCTGAAATGTAAGCTTTCACGAGTGACCTCAGAGCTCATAGCAAGGCCATAATCTTCAGTCTACACTCACACAGGCATCCCACCCTGGAGAAATGTATTTCAGGGAAGCATTTCAGCAGCGCTCAACTCCTCCATCCACGCCGTCTACAGTCATCCCCGCCCCTACATCAGTGCATGGATGAAGATCACAGAGAAAAGGCACTACCACTCAAAAGTTTGGGATTACTTGCCAATTTCTTTGTTTTCCCAAGAAAAATACATTTTCATGCATTTCACAAACATTTTTTTCCCATTTCACAAACGATTAAAATTAATCAGATGATTTTCAAAGAATAATCTACATTTTTGTATAGAGGCTTATTATCAGAAACCGTCAGCCCTCTGCATCAATCTCCTGGTACGGCTGCTAATCCAAGTTAAGCATTTTATAAGGCTAATTGATTATTCGAAAACCCTTCTGCAAATGTGTTGCACAACTGAAAACCATTGAACTAATAAGGGAGCGCAAAAGGGAGCATGGCATTCTTGAGGTTGGTTTAGTACCTGAAGCATCAGCAGTTGTTTGTTTGTTTACAGGCTCACAATGGCCGGAAAAAAAGAACTTCCTTTAGAGTCACGTCAGTCTATTGTTGTGCTTAGAAAAGAAGGCTATTCAATGTGAGAAATTGAGAACTTAAAATCTCTTACCATGTTGTCAACTACTCCCTTCAGAGCAGCACAAACTGGCACTAACAAGGACAGAAAAAGGAGGGGGAGGCCCCGATGCACAATTGTGCAAGAAGACAAATATCTGAGAGTGTGTAGTTTAAGACAAAGACGCCTCACAGGTTTTCAACTAGCAGCTGCGCCAAATAGTTCCTGTCAAACAGCAGTTTCAGTATCAAAAGTGAAGGTGGTTTTTTTTTTTGATGAAGGCAAAGTTTGAAGTACATATTCATCATTTTCCATTAAAATCATTATTTCTAACTCAGACTATTTCAGCATGTTCTATTAATTTGCTATATTTCCTATTCAGAATAATTTCATGTGTGTTTCCATGGAAAACAAAAAAATTTCCAAGAGATCCCAAACTTTTGAGCGGTAGTGTAGTTTTCCCAACAATAAAGATTTAATCGTTGGCAGTGCAAAACACAGTTTATTCACAAACCTGCAATCCTGCTACTTTCTTATCACAAACTTAAAACAAAATTGCAGCTAGTTTTTCCACTTGAAGCCCATTTTTCATTCAGTCTTCAATTTCATTTTTTCTCTCTCATGTAACTGACAACTAATTATATTTATTTAGAGACAATTCACAAGCTATGCATTCTAACAATATTAGCCAGTTGCTGAGTTTCAACTTAGCAGCCGGGCTTTCATAGCAGTGCTTTAAAAAAATGTTGGAAATAATTCATCTATTGAAAGTAGATTAAGCTATGCTGAAAGGCTTAGCCTATAGGGGATTGCACCTCTTATAATATTAAGGGAATTCATTTAAGACTGAAAGAAATTATTATATTTACAGCCTTCAGGCCTTGGTCTCAGACCTCTTTAATCCAATGATTTCATTAGCAAGCTAGCTACATGGCAGCGCATACCGAATCACCTCGGCATGGCATTTGCGGTTAATCATCCACCTCTGCGCAACTGAATAATCACTCCTGCATGCAGTGCATCAAGAATGTGTACCAGAGTCTCGCACAGGAAGTACACATGGATATTTCTGACAATAGTCTGCAGAGAAATATATATATTTGTACATTTTTGGGGGGCTCAGATATTGCATAACCTGTAACAGGGTTTGAGTGTGATTACAAGGATCCAAGGATCCAAAGGTGTGGAGCCCACCAACAAAAAGCAACTGGTTAGAATTTTGAGAAGGATTGATGAGTGAGGATGACACTCACAGACTCACTCACTCTCTCACCTTATGAAAGTGACAGTAATAGCAAATAACAACTTACCGATGAAGCCCTTCTTAGCCAGCTCGATGGTGAATCTTCGAGTAATCTTCTCCAGCTCATTGTCCTGTGTGGTACAAAAGGATACAGATCATTTTACCTTGCTAACTCAAAAAGATATCTTTGGATACAAAGTTGGACATAATCTAACCACATTTTTTGAACAGGAGTGCTCAATCTCAGCCAAAAAGGCAGATCTACTGCAAGTTCTTTTCTTTTGATTTTCCTGATGAAAGCCTAATTTGAAGGGTGTTGCAGAGGCTGGCGAAGACTAAAACTTGAAACCACTTCAGCTCTTTCTGTCACAAGGGGGAATGAGGTGAGGGGATCTGTAAGGCAGAGCAGGAGAAATATTTATTCATAAATACATTAAGGGATATAAACTTATTTCTCCTCAACAAACTACAGCTTTTCCCAGGAATGGAAGGCTGGAATACTTCAAGTGTCTGAACAACTGCAATCCTCACACAAAGGAACTGGGGGGAAAATGACAAATGGCCACCAGCCTCACAAACAGAAAATTTTGAAAGCTACAGGATAAGTCACTCTCCCCTCAAGAGCAGTAGATTTGCAGCAGACACACAGCCCAGCAACAGCGCACATGAAGTGGGAAGTCTCAGTGTGGGCGGGGGGGGGGGGCCTCTTGTGCATGCAAGCATGTGACATTTTGAAGTTATAAGTGCCAAGACATAGAATTTCCATTGGGTTTCAGGCTTTTCTTACTCCTGAGCCAAAAAAATGGCCCCAAAACAGCAAAATGTTAAGCGTTTGAAATGCATTAAGCAAAATCTGACCAGAATTTTTGATAGAAACACTCATAAATATTGTTTAAAATTATGAATAAAATTTAAGAAATTACAGTTTTCCCATTTCATGTTACAGACTTCTTTGTATTGTGCAGCACAGATATGTGCTGATTCTACTGAAGTTAGCATAATAAACAGCCCAGCCCATCCTGTCTCATATCACCACTCAGCACCTCAAGGGGGACTAGGTAGCATTCTTTCACTGTAGCGAACATTCTGTCCTCAATTCAGCAAGAGAAAAAGGGGAGGTATTACTGCCCTGACGGCTCATCAACTCGCAATATTTCTTCTTAACAGGCAAATAAACAAATAAAAAACTTACTAAACTGCCATTGTTGGCCAGTTAGGGAAGTGGATCTTTAGTGCAACAAACAAAATCACAAGCCATACTGAAAAAACATTCCATATGGAGTCTATGTATGGTTATGTTGTGGCTGTTTTCTTATAAGTCTTGATAAAAACTGAGCTAAGCAAGCAATAACAAAAACAACAGGGGAACACTACACGTGAATATTGTAAGATAGCAGTGTTACCTCCGCTGACACTTAGAGTTTCAGCAGTTTGATAGAATTTTGCATATTCTAGCCCTGCTGTTAGCAGTTGGTTTCTTTTATAACTGATGACTTCATTTAGTTCTATTTCATCCCTGCTGACCGCCAGAGGGCGGTGCTTAAAGCACTGAATATTCCCCTTCGTGCATGCGTAGTGCGAGTATGTATACCAACAATGTCACCTGTGACCTGCAGGTGACCTAAAGAAGATTATCTCTTCCGGTGTCACCTGAGGATCGTTTCTTATTTTCTTCTCGCGCGTAGTTTGCTGGCTTGGAAAGCATTGTGTCTATTGCTTTACTACTAAATTCCGTTGCTAGTAGTTCCGCGACCATTGTCGGTCGGAGCAGCGATTGTTCGCCCTCCAGGAACTGCGACGGCGATCTTTCTCTGGTTGAGAGAGACTTTACGTTACTTTGCTGTGTTTGTTAATTACTTGTCGGTGACGGTTGCGTTCGCGCATCCTTATCCCGACGTTTAATTTAGTCGGTCGAGCTGACTTCGTTAGCTGGCTGGCGGGTTGCGTGAGCGTTTCCCGGCGTCCAGCCTGGATAATTATTAGCGGTAGCGCTTGCATAGCTACATCTGCAGGTGAGCTTGCACTAACCTCTGCTGGTTCAGGCTGCGTAGGCGCTGCCTCCCCCCAGCATATGGTCTGTTTTTGTGTTTGTACTGTGTCCCGACGTTTAATTTAGTCGGTCGAGCTAACTTTGTTTGCTGGCTGGCGGGTTGCGTGAGCGTTTCCCGGTGTCCAGCGGATAATTATTAGCGGTAGCGCTTGCATAGCTACACCTTCAAGTGAGTTTGCATTAGCCTCTGTTGGGACAGGCTGCGTGCGCGCTGCTTCCCCCCAGCATATGGTTTGTTTATATGTTTGTGCTGCGCCCCGACGTTTAATTTAGTCGGTCGAGCTGACTTTGTTTGCTGGCTGGCGGGTTGCGTGAGCGTTTCCCGGTGTCCAGCGTGAATAATTATTAGCAGTAACGCTTGCATAGCTACACCTTCAGGTGAGTTTGCATTAGCCTCTGCTGGTTCAGGCTGCGTGGGCGCTGCCTCCCCCCAGCATATGGTCTGTTTTTGTGTTTGTGCTGTGTCCCGACGTTTAATTTAGTCGGTCAAGCTGACTTTGTTTGCTGGCTGGTGGGTTGCGTGAGCGTTTCCCGGTGTCCAGCGTGAATAATTATTAGCAGTAACGCTTGCATAGCTACACCTGCTGATGAGTTTGCATTATCCTCTGTTGGTACAGGCTGCGTGCGCGCTGCTTCCCCCCAGCATATGGTCTGTTTTTGTTTGTGCTGTGTCCCGACGTTTAATTAGTCGGTCAAGCTGACTTTGTTTGCTGGCTGGCGGGTTGCGTAAGCGTTTCCCGGTGTCCAGCCTGAGTAATTATTAGCGGTAACGCTTGCATAGCTACACCTGCTGGTGAGTTTGCATTAACCTCTGTTGGTAGAGGCTGCGTGCGCGCTGCTTCCCCCCAGCATATGGTTTGTGTTTTGCTTTGTGCTGTGTCCCGATTTGGATTTGTTACTGAGCCCCTGCTGGTATAGGCAGCGTACGCGCTCCCTCCCTCCAGCTTACAGCCTCCATACTCGGTTTGTCCATAGCGTTCGCGCTCAGGTTATCCGAGGAGTATTCATTAAAATACCAGCTGGGTTCCTTACCCGGTATAGGCAGCGTACGCGCTCCCTCCCTCCGGCTTACGGTGTCCATACTCGGTTTTTCCATAGCGTTCGCGCTCAGGTTACCCGAGGAGTATTCATTAAATACCAGCTGGGTTCCTTACTCGGTATAGGCAGCGTACGCGCTCCCTCCCTCCAGTGCAAGCCCCTGTTGTATACTAGCGGGAGCGTCTGAGCTAATTTGGACAGGTGAGTGTCGTGTAAGCCTCCCGCGCCACCACAATGGATGACTCCCATTTCTGTACGTCATGTGAGGCTCCTCTACAGCCAGAGGACGGTCATGACCTATGCCCCGCATGCCTCGGTCCTGAGCACCTGCGGGGGGCGCCGTCAGACAAACCCTATGAACTGCAGTTACTTGCCTTGGGCGGTGAGGGCTGCCAGTCGGGCGCAGGTGGAACATCAGGGGGATGAAGGTGACCTCCCCCCATCGGGCCAGTCTCCCCCGGCCTGTTAGAGTCAGGCCCATGCTCAGAGACTGCCAGCCTGATGCCCCATTGCAAGGTGATTTGACACCCTCTCCTCCAATGCCAGTGCTGGTACCTGAGGAGGATACGTTTTCCCTGGCAGCTTCGGCTACCTACTTCCACGGTTATGGGAGAGATTCATAAAATGGGGGTTCCCAGGCATCTGAGCGGGGCTCCCACTCCTCGGCTCAGAGTTCAGTGGCTGAGTTGGGGGATGGCTCCATGCGGGCAATCATGCGCATGGCTTTAGATCGACTCCACATGCATGTACCACAGCAGGCAGAAGCTGCACCTGCTAGTGCCCTCTTCAGGCGCAGGCCAGCCCCCACTGCCTTCGTTATTCCCCACTCTAAGGACTATCTGAAGGAGTTGCAGGCCTGTTGGAGACCTTCTCACAAGGCCTTATGATGCTGGAGCACGTGCTGGCCGCATGGGGAACTCTTTGTCTAATCTCACGTTGGCGCTCTCAGCTTCACTGCAGGAGGGCAACGTGGCTGCTGATTCTGTCGCTTTTTGTGATGCCTCACTGGAGGCATTCGGCCTTCTGTCCAGGGAACTTGGACGGATGATGTCCATCCTGATTCAGGCTCGTCGCCAAGTTTGGCTATCTCAGTCAAACTTAACAGAGGCATCCAGGAGACTCCTTCGCAGTCTCCCTATGGAACCGGGAACCGATATTTGGTACTGCAGCCCAGGAAGCACTGGAAAGGACCATCCAGGCAGGGCAAACCAAGCAGCAGCTTGCGGGCCTTGGGCGGATGCCTCTTCTTGATAGGCCTCCTGCCAGCAGAACAAGGGGTTCTTCGGCTGCTTCTCACACCCGCTTACCACGGCCGACCCACTCCACTGGCCGCCGTGTTGTCCAGCGTCCCATGCGGAGACCAGCTCGGGACTTTCAAGGCCCTGCCCGCCTGTCCACCCACAACCCCCCCCCCTTAGGGGCCGGGGGGCCAGACATTGAGGCCGTGGGGCCGGCGGTCGGATATTTTTCACATCAGCAGCTCCGACAGTGGGCTGCTCATACTTCAGACCCGTGGGTGGTTGCCACCTTGACCCACGGGTACAAGCTTTAATTCCGCAGCCGGCCCCTCACATCTGGCCGGGTCAAAATGGCCTCCATCAGCGATCCGGCAAAGGCTCTCGTGTTGGGCCAGGAGTTATCCACCCTCCTGGCCAAAGGCGCCATCGAGCCCGTGGACCCTCTGTCGCGTCCCTGGGGGTACTATTCAACATACTTCCTAGTGACGAAACAGACTGGCAGATTTCGCCCAGTCTTGGACCTCAGAGGGCTTAACAAATCTATGAAGGTCATTCCTTTCCACATGTTGACCACTGCAGATGTCCTGCAAACTGTGGCACAGGGAGAATGGTTTACGTCCATTGACCTCAAGGACGCTTACTTCCGTGTCCCCATCACTCAAAAACATCGGCGGTTTCTCCGCTTTGCCTACCGAGACCGCCACTGGCAGTTCAGGTTGCTACATTTGGGCTCTCCCTCTCTCCAAGGGTCTTCACGAGGTGTGTTGCCGCAGCCCTTGCGCCTCTACAATCTCAAGTCTTGCCCTGTTCCAAGAGGGCCGTTGGCTGACCTTCCTTGCATTTCCTCGCCTCGTGGGCGAACTAACGTCCTTTTCAGCTGTGGTTCCGCTGAACTTGCTGACACTACGCCCCCTGCAGAGGTGGCTGAACAGCTTCCACTTGGATGCCAAGCGACACAGGCACAGGAAGCTCAGGGCGTCACAAAGGTGTCTCCTTGCCTTGGCTCACCCGGCACTCAGGCACTTTCTGCCACACCTGAGGGGCAAGCATGTCCTCGTAAGGTCAGACAACACATCAACTGTATATCATATAAATCATCAGGGCAGGACCAAGTCTGCGCGGTCGCTGCGACTGACAGAAGAGCTCCTCATGTGGGCGACCCCCCCGTCTGATCAGCCTTCGGGCAATGTATCTAACGGGAGAGCGGAGCAACCTGACAGACTCCCTCTCCCGTCAAAAACTCCGTCAGGAGAGTGGCGCCTCCACCCGGAAATGGTCAGCACTATTTGGAGCCTCTTCGGCAGAGTGGACGTGGACCTCTTCGCTTCAGAAGTCTCTACCCACTGTCCTCTGTGGTTCTCCTTAGCCGAGACAACCAGTCCCTCGGGCCAGGACGCATTGGCCCACCCTTAGCCGGACGGCCACCTGTATGCCTTTCCCCCGCTTCCTCTGATTCGGTCGGTACTTCAGAGGATCCTTCAGGGGGGTCGCAGTGTCCTCCTTGTGGCTCCCTTCTGGCCAGGGAGGAGCTGGTTCCCACTGCTGCACGGACTCTGTCGCGGTGTACCGTGGCGCCTTCCCGACAGGAGGGATCTCCTGTCCCAGCTGGCGAGGCGGATCTGGCACCCCAATCCACGATGCCTCCAACGGTGTGTTTGGCTGCTGGAGGGCCCGAGTCGCTGTTTAGCTCCTGTGCGGACCCTGTCAAATACACCATATTGAATGCAAGAGCGCCGTCCACTCGTCTTCAATATGAGAATAGATGGAAACTGTTTTCCGACTGGTGTACAAGTTGGGATGAGGACCCTGTGCGCTGCTCTGTGCCAACTATTCTTGACCTCTTCAGTCTCTTCTGGACGAAGGTCGGTCTCATTCGACGTTGAAAGTGTACGTAGCGGCAATATCTTGTGGTCATGTGAGGATTGACGATGGCACTGTGGGGAGCCATAGTTTGGTGTCCCTCTTCTTGAAGGGGGCTCAGAGATTACATCCTCTGATTTCCCCAAAAGCTCCAGCATGGGATCTTCCCCTGGTACTGGATGCACTAAGTCGGCCCCCTTTTGAGCCCTTGACACAAGCGGAGCTGAATTGGGTGTCTTGTAAGACTGCGATCCTTCTGGCCATTTGCTCTGCAAAGCGTGTCAGCGAGCTGCATGCCCTGTCTGTCAGTGACTCATGTTTGAGGTGGAACTCGGATGGCTCAAGGGTCACTCTGTGGCTGAACACAGCGTTTCTCCCTAAAGTGTTGGCTCGCGGTCACCGCAACCAGCCTATTCGGCTGGCTCGGTTTGACCCTTCTCCAAGGGAGAGTGGAGATGAGCCTGAACTGTTATGTCCAGTGCGGGCTCTGAGGGCCTACACTGCAGCTACTTTATGCATTCGAAGGTCTGAACAACTTTTTCTCTGCTACGGTGGCCCTAACAGGAGTTGCGCCATCTCCAAGCAGCGTTTGTCCCACTGGATTATTAATGTCATCACCCATGCCTATTGGACGAGTAACGTCCCCTTCCACCTGGCGTGAGGTGCCACTCTACCAGGAGTGTTGCTACTTCATGGGCTGCCCTGAGGGGAGTGTCCTTGGAGGTCATTTGTGCCGCAGCTTCATGGTCGTCACCGGACACGTTCTCCAGGTTCTACAGGGTGAACGTGGCCACACCCCACCCCTCAGCCGTGGCTCTGCGGCCGACTTTTTGCACACTGAAGGTCCGTGATTCGGATTCTTCGTGACCTTGTTGGTATAAGTCATTCAGTGCTTTAAGCACCGCCCTCTGGCGGTCAGCAGGGATGAAATAGAACGAAAGTTACGAATGTAACTACGGTTCTATGAATCCCGAATGACCGCCAGAGCTCTCTGTCACTCAGAATCCTCGTGTGCTCGCGAGAAGATTCTGTAAGAAACGATCCTCAGGTGACACCGGAAGATATAATCTTCCTTGGGTCACCTGCAGGTCACAGGTGACATTGTTGGTATACATACTCGCACTACGCATGCGCGAAGGGGAATATTCAGTGCTTTAAGCACCGCCCTCTGGCGGTCATTCGGGATTCATAGAACCGTAGTTACATTTGTAACTTTCGATTGTATGGACCTAGTATTAGATCAACTGGGCTTTCTGGTGAAATGTTGCCCTCCATTTGTTTGGAGCAAGTAGGAAAAATCTTGCAATTTGCAGTTTAAATTGTAAGAACAACAAATCATTGTTCAAAAAATTAACAAGAATTAAACAAATGCACACGTATAACCTTCTGTGCCACCAGAACAAGTTCATCAAGTTCATATTTTGGCCAGGCCAGAGTCAAGTTTTGAACCCTGTTGAGAACATTTGTGACCCGCCGTGGTAAAAGATACCTGTGAGCGGCGATCATGCTATTGAGAAAAATGCGATTTAAATGTCCCGCTCGTCAAGTGGACTGTGTTTACTTCTGCATTTGGAAAACTGCTTCTGATTCATGAATTTAGCTCCATATACGTCACACGGACCCCCCTCAGTGTCTCGATAAATTTCCATTTCAGTACTGCCGAAAATTGGCAATTATTCAATTGCGGAGCTAAAACAGGGAATTGGGGGGGCCACAGACACGACCCTTTATGACAACAATTAGTCCTAGCTAGTTCTCAATCATTGTCCTTTATTGACGCGTTTTCCCATTATCATAATTGGCAACTGAAGACACTTTCTCTCCATATGCGATTTAACAGCGATGGAATCATGGGCTAAATTCAGTGCAGAAAAATTATTTACAAATTAATAGGCCAATGCTTCACGTTGATTGAAGTGGTCCGCGTTCCAATGAAATATTGCCTTTCACTCTCGGTATTGCGTGGGTTGATAAAAAAAAAAGTGGCAATCAGCAGTTAAGGTAGAATACTGCTATTAAGCATGAAAATCTTTATTTCATCACTTACATCAAATTGCTTTATTGATATGAGAAGCAAACATTCAAATTAGCAGGAATGGAGGTGATTTGCATAGATTATGCAAATTAAGTGTCCAAGATGGCCACTGCAAAGGGGCATATCATGACAATTTCAAAACACTATACCTCAGTAACTAATAGACAAATCAACTTCTTATTTTGCACGCAGGTTGCCTGATCCAGCATCTATGGGCTAAACCTCTTAAAGTTGGACAAAATACAAAGGTTTTTTGAAATTTTGCTCTTGCCTTGAAAATTCTCTACCTCGTTATATATTCAGCACCCCCTGAACTTAAGAGTTCCAAAAGGACCACATTTTTTAGGTTCAGGACAACCATAATGGGATGAACTATTTACATTCCAAACTTCATTAAAATCGGACTAGCGGCTTTTGAGAAATGGCGCGTGAAATATATGGAAAAGGTAATGGTATTTTTATCGCATTAATCTACCTTATATAGGCTATAAAAGGCGTGTGGCTCAAGCTATTTGCGTGAGAGTCGACAGGTATGCAATTCTAAAATAACAAATTTATGAGGAAGGTCCACTCCATAAAAAATAACATTAAAGCAACACCAAGTTACTTTTCAACCTTAAAATAATTTTTTCAGAACTTTTGTGATGGTACATCAACATACAACAGGTTGAATGACACCTCTGTCTTGGCCTGAGGGCGTCTGTATCACTTTAACTGGCACTATGCAGTTTCGAGGTGGATGGTAGGAACCCCACCACACAAGAAACTACAAATGTGCTGACTCCTTTACAACATACGTCACTTTCGTTAAGAAGACGAAAGTCAATGCGAAAGCTTATGTGGGATTACCGCTATCATGGCAGAAGCAGCAAGAAAACCAAAGAAATTAAAAGTTTTGTCTGAGGAGACTAAAAAAACGAAAGGGAGAGAGTAACAGAATCAAAGCCCAGAAAAGGATCAATATTGCCCAGGCTTTTACTCGCAGGTGTGAGCTCAAAGACGAGGAGGGATGTCTGACCGATGCTGCCTTGGCCCTGTTACTGCTGGACTAGTAAGTAACATTACACGTTGTTTTCTCTGTACTAGTAAATTACCCGTGGCGAGAATAATTTCAACTGTGCGAGCATCGAGATGAAAATACAGCAGTTACACTTGCAAATGGCTATGCAACACCCTTATCCCCAAGAGGAAGGAGAGTTTTGTCTGGCATGGGGGTGGTGGAGTGTCCAAAGTAGAATGGTTTGGTTGGAGCTTACTGGTTAGTTGAGGATTTCTCTGTAGACAACATTGTCTGCGTATGTGCCTTGTTTGTCAGGAAACTGTCCATTGACTGTTGACCCCAGTGACCTTGATTTCTTGTGACGACCTACGGTTTGACCTTTGACCCTCGTGACCTTGACCTTTGACAGAACGGACCTCTCGCGGTCATTTCTTGTGACGACCTACGTCCACATACCAACTTTCATGAAAATCTTTCCAGGGAGATGGGAGATGCGAAAAATTGACCTTTGACCCCAGTGACCTTGACCTTTCAAAAAACTAACCCCTCAAGGACAATTCCAGGGGCAACCTACATAGACCCACCAAGTTTGGTGAAGATCTGTCGGAGGACCTCGGTGCAGTAGGGGAACAAACTGACAGACAGACAGACAGACAGACAGACAAACGGTTCCTCAAATTATAGTATGAGTTCATCGTGTGTCTGTCGTGCCACTGTGGATCTGCGAACTATCAAGCTGGTGGCTATTTACTACTACTAGGCAAATTTCCGATGGCTAACATTAGCATTATCATTGTGATTTGAGCATCGCAAGCGATGACTGCAAAGCGCAAGTACAAATGTTTGAGTAAATATGTAGCTTCCTCCTGTGGAAAGTACGAAAGATGGAAGATCAGTCATACTGAATCATTGTGGGATTATCGTCTCCGTTTGTATATACTTGACCTAGTCGTTTCTGATGATTGTTAGGTAATGGTTTCGAGACAAGCGGGATTCTTGTCGTGTTTTTTGATGAGTTGAGTACAGTGATTGTAAAAGAAGTCTAGCAAATGTCTAGTCAAACCGCGTTGCTTGCTAAATAATCAGTAAAACAAAACCCGTAGGCATTGAGTTATGACTTTTTATAGCCCTGCTTATCACCAGCACCTAGCGCTGATTGTAACTAAACTTACAGGGATTGTTGCTAGTTTAAACATTTATTATTTTCAACATCGTCATATGATATTGTTATATATTATATTGATAGCCACAATTAGATACATTACCTCATTGCTATCCTCAAACAGCCACGGGAAACAGAAACATAGTTTGGATTAGGGCTGTCAATGAATATTCCATATTCGAATACATATCGATTTTCTATCAATAAAACAAACCACCGAACGCGAAAATTAATGATCGAATAGGCTATTTAAAAAGTCACGTCAAGATAATTAACCCACCGTCAGAGTGTGCAGTGTACAGCGGGTGGCTACTAACGCGCTACACTGCAGAGACGGCTCACTGTCTTGAAGCTGTTACATATTTGTGCCGGGCGTGTGCAGTGCATGCCGGTGTGACAGCCAGCATTCGCCATGAGTTATGAATGGCATAATTACGTTCCCCTGCTTCAATCAACTCATAGCAATTCTAGCGCGGAACTGAAGTCCCACTGCGTAGAGGTTTATCAGTTTCACATGCACGGTGATTATGACTCCAGACTTCTCACGCTATTCTTTACTCGGGGCTTGGAAGCAATGCATGTGTTTCATTATCGTTTACATTATTTAAATGAAATAAGTAAATCTGAAATGTTTTTTTATGCCATTCCATTTTTTCCGACCCCGGAGTAAAGAAATGCGTAAGAAGTCCGGAGTCATAATCACAAGTAACGCAGTGAAACTGATAACCTTCATGCACTTAAATTCCGCGCGAGAATCTTTGACATACGCGTTGACTGACTACAGCAGAGGAACGTCAATATGCCGCTCAAACCTGACGCCGAATGCGTACGAGTTGACAGGTATGCGTTATGAAGGAAAACTGGCCACACCTGATAATGTTGAGAGTTTTCTGAGTTTCTGTAATAGTAATTCAAACTAGAAGAGCACTCAGAGAGCGCAGAACCTCCGCCGCCAGGGGGCAGCAAAGCCAAAAGCACGGCAATTGGAACTCTGGCCCATTGGAAAGACTTGAAATCTTGAACTTTGTATATCTCAGCAGTACTTTGGCCTAGATATGCCAAAATTTAATCACCCCTTCCTTGACTTAATACCCACCTACCCTAATAATTTCATAAAAATCCGGCCATTAGTTTTTGAGTTATCTTGTGCACAAACAAACAAACAAACCAACAAACAAACGGCACTGAAAACATAAACCTCCTCGGCGGAGGTTAATGAATGATTGAAAACAGGTCATGACCAATCATTATTTTTATTGAGGGATGGGTTTGAGCTTCCCCTATAGTCAGTTCTCGAGCCGCAACTGTTCAGAAAATAACCGGTTTACACCCAGAAGAATCTACAAAACGCAAAACCAGTGAAGTTGGCACGTTAGGTAAATCGTAGATAAAAACAGAACACAACGATTTGCAAATCCTTTTCAACTTATATTCAATTGAGTACACTGCAAAGACAAGATGTTTAATGTTCAAACCGAGAAACTTTTTTTTTTTTTTTTGCAAATAATCATTAACTTAGAATTTAAAGGCAGCAACACATTGCAAAAAAGTTGGCACGGGGGCCTTTTTACCACTGTGTTACATCGCCTTTCCTGTTAACGACACTCAGTAAACGTTTGGGAACTGAGGAGACCAATTTTTGAAGCTTTTCAGGTGGAACCCTTTCCCATTCTTGCTTGATGTACAGCTTAAGTTGTTCAACAGTCCAGGGTCTCCATTGTCGTATTTTACGCCAGTCTAGTACCCGCACTCCTTTACTACGGAGCCATGCTGTTGTAACACGTGCAGAATGTGGCTTGCCATTGTCCTGCTGAAATAAGCAGGGGCGTCCATGAAAAAGACGTTGCTTGGATGGCAACATATGTTGCTCCAAAACCTGTATGTACCTTTCAGCATTAATGGTGCCTTCACATATGTGTAAGTTGCCCATGCCTTGGGCACTAATACACCCCCATACCATCACAGATGCTGGCTTTTGAACTTTGCGCCTATAACAGTCCGGACGGTTCTTTTCCTCTTTGGTCCGGAGGACACGACGTCCACAGTTTCCAAAAACAATTTGAAATGTGGACTCATCAGCCCACAGAACACTTTTCCACTTTGCATCAGTCCATCTCAGTCCAGCGAAGCCGGCGGCGTTTCTGGGTGCTGTTGATAAATGGCTTTCGCTTTGCATTGTAGTTTTAACTTGCACTTGCAGATGTAGCGACGAACTGTAGTTACTGACTGGTTTTCTGAAGTGTTCTGGAGCCCATGTGGTGATGTCCTTTACACACTGATGTCGGTTTTTGATGCAGTACCGCCTGAGGGATCGAAGGTCACGGGCATTAAATGTTGATTTTCGGCCTTGTCGCTTATGTGCAGTGATTTCTCCAGACTCTCTGAACCTTTTGACGATATTACGGACCGTAGATGATGAAATCCCTAAATTTCTTACAAAAGCTCGTTGAGGAATGTTGTTTTTAAACTGTTTGACAATCAGCTCATGCATTTGTTCACTAAGTGGTGACCCTCACCCCATCCTTGTTTGTGAATGACTGAGCATTTCAGGGAAGCTGCTTTTATACCCAATCATGGCACCCACCTGTTCCCAATTAGCCCGTTCACCTGTGGGATGTTCCAAATAAGTGTTCGATGAGCATTCCTCAACTCTCTCAGTCTTTTTTGCCGCTTGTGCAAGCTTTTTTGAAACATTTTGCAGGCATCAAATTCTAAATGAGCTAATAATTGCAAAAAATTACAAATTTTACCTGTGCGAACATTAAGTAACTTTTCTTTGCAGTGTATTCAATTGAATATAGGTTGAAAAGGATTTGCAAATCATTGTATTCTGTTTTTATTTACGATTTACACAACGTGCCAACTTCACTGGTTTTGGGTTTTGTAAAAAGCACCGTTTGGAAATACTTTGGGTTTGGGTCAGTCGACGACAGTAAAACTGAGGACCGAGCGAAAGTTGTTCGCAAACCAAGTTCGAGCTAGCCTGCCATTCCTGCTGTGAGTGATGGTTTTCATTGAGTAATGTTAAAAACCGGAGAAGAGAAAATGTGCTTCCTGAAATGCAGTTTCATTTGCGGACAATGGTTTCGGATTTTACTGGGGTGGGGGAGCTAATGATGTTGTGTACTGTACTGTAATTAATTACAGTAATTACTGTCTCACGGAGTAAAGGTCGCATGTCACAAACTGGAGTTCAGGATTTGCTGCATTTGTTGCGCTCCACCCTCAATTTCCAGATAATTTGTCTTTTCTGTATGTTACAGTTGGCCTATTTCATCAAATGAGGGGTCATTTTCTTCATTTGTAAGTCTTCTTCAAGATTATAGACAATGCTCATCTGTCAGTTGCCCCTAGTGGAGGCTAGAGGGTTAAAACCAAGTGAAGTCATAGCTGCACCTCCTCGCGGCGGAATGCGGCGGTGGTGGAGTGAGGTGGAGTGAAATGAGTAAATGTTATACTACAATGACACGTCCATTACTTTTTCTTTGAAATCAACTTCTAGTCCCCTAATTGGCTAAATGATGTCCCCAATGTAGCTGATTAGGCCAATTGAAGGTCAAGGTTATGGTGTGAAACAAAAGAGGCCATTTTGTCCTTGAGGAGTTTGTGTTTTTTTGGTTTTTCAAGTGAAGCACAGGTGAATTGGAGTATTTTTTTTTGTTGTCTTTTCAATATAAAGTTCAGAGATGTTGTCAAAATCATCAAGAATAAGAGAGAACCAGAATTTAACAGTTGCTTTTCCAAGCATCTTGAAGCCATGTGGGTATCCAAGGAGCAATGCACTGGAATTAATCTTCAGGCAAGGAACTCTCCCAGCAGCTTGTTGTTCTGCATGTTGGAATTGACTTGATCCCGGACGAAAGTCACCGTGGTTATTTCCTGCTGCAAACCCAGGACCATGAGGATATTCTACATTTTTGCTGAATGTTTGACAATGGAAACAATTGAAATGAAGTAGAAATAGAAGGTTTTGAGGCTGGAGGCAACAAATATTCTGTATTAGGTCAGATGGCATGACTTTGAATGTTGTGGCACAGGAACCGGATATCGTCGGACAAAACTTTTAGGGTCCAGATAGGGCGAATGCTTGAGGGCCTTGCTGTGTTTATTTCTGTTTTGCATTGGTTTTCCCCTGAAGGATCCATTTCTTCTGATCATTCTGCAAAAATCAGCATCTTAATTGATGAACAGATGGCCTAGCTGTGCCATTCTAAAAATATTGAGGCCGAATGGAGAAAACGGTAAAAACGTGTTCGTGAGGCAATGCATTTTCTATTAAAGTTCGGATGTTTGGCGCCACCTATTGCAGAAAATAGAATTATTTGCATAGATTCAACTGTCTCTGTTAGCTTTATTGCCCCATAATCCATATACAAAATATTGGAAAATGGTCAATTTTGACACTGCAACACTTTTTACCACCAGTTCTGACATGCGACCTAAAACTGAACGGTTGGCATCTCGGTCGAACTTTGATTAGCCTAGTGTGTTTTTTTTTTATTACAGACATGGGAAACTCTGTCTTAATCTGTGCTTATTATCCATCAAATATATGTTTATGTTGATGTATCTTATGTTAGTATGGTACGTTATTTTGTGTGGGAAATACAGAAAGTAAAATATTTGATATTATATCGATCATGAGTTTAATTGTCACGAATATTCGAACGGCATTTTAGGCTCATTCTGACAGCCCTAGTTTGGACCAGTCTTCTGTTAATTTCCAAAACCACTGCAGGCGATTGGGAGATCAGGATGTTTATGCCGCTAGGCATTGGTTCTCATGGGAAATGGGATCTTCCTTCAGATAAAACACTACCGCTTTAGTCCACAGGCACCGCACACCTCCAAAATATTACAATCAGAGTCAGTCAGTGACATTGGCTGATACAGTGCTCCCTCGTTATAAGGTCCGCATTGTACCACCACCACCCCCCGTACCGCCAAGCAAAAGGCCTGACCAAAAATACATACTGCATTTTGCCTACAGCTTAGGCCACCCCAGCTTTCCGCTATCCACCGGCCAGATCCCAAACATTTTGAATAAGGCTGATTGACATGCTTCAAATGATGTGTCCAAATGAATGATTATAATCTTACCATAATGAAAAGAACTTGCAACAACTGTAGGTGTGGAGTGTTTTTGGAGTTAATGTTTTGTAAATTAGGAAAAATGATTGAGAACAAGTCAGGACCGATAATTGTTTTAAAGGGATGTTCTGTGCCGACCTAATCTTCAGTTCTGGCTATGCCAGTGTTGCAAAGTACTAAGATAATTTGGGTCTCATAAATAGAAATGTGCATCACATGATTAAATAGGCTAGGGTATTACTGCCATGTTAGTAAGAAACACTGTCACGACTGCACTTACTCAACCAGAGATGTCAGTTTCCCTCAGCTGGCCTTGGTGGTTTATTCTAGTTTCTATTCAGGATTCTTAATTTTCTAAGAATGCGGAGGACCAATCTGTAGTACAGTCCACCCCCCAAGAGCCAGAAATTATCCACCATACAATGTGCTGCACATAATTTCCGATGAACAGAAAATTCTCAGTCCAAGCAACATTGACAAAAATTAAAAGTTGTTCATTTGCATATACTAACCACAATGCAATTAAACAAATGCAGTTGAAAATCAGCAAAGTATACCTTTAGGAAAGAAGCAGTGTCTTTACTTGTCAATGTGTCATTCTTAAAACTGGAAAATGTGTTAATAAGGGACAATGATTGAGAACTATTCAGGACTAATTGTTGTAAGGGGATGTTTTGTGCCTATGCAATTTTCAGTTGAGGCTACGCCACAGTGGTATGATAAGATAAAATAAACATGATTTTTCAATGGCACTACAGCAAACCAATCTGTTTGAGACACTAAGGTATAAGAAACATGAAATATTTTGCTATCTGAGGGCTTGTTCCTATGGGGTGGCACGGTGGCGCAGGGATAGCACGGCTGCCTCTCCACAGAATTGAATTGTATTTGAGTCCGGCCTGGGGCCTTTCACTGTGGAGTTTGTATGTTCTCTCCATGTTTGTGTGGGTTTCCTCCGAGTGCTCCGGTATCCTCCCACAACATGCATGCGAGGCTAATCGGAGATGCTAAATTTCCCATAGGTAAGAGTGTGAGACAACATGGTGTGTACGCCCTGCGATGGATTGGTGAGCTATCCAGAAGAGGTATAGAGAATGGATGGGTGAATGGGCTCGTTCCTGAGCCCCAATAGGTCACCCCAAGGTTTCCCGGCAACGGCACCCCAGCTGACCGCCAGCTTTTTGTGCGGTCTGGAAGTTGGCGGTATAACAGGGAAGCACTGTATAGGCGAGCCTCTCGGCCCATTAAATCAGGAATAACAATATAACTAGTATGGAGAGCCAATTACCAATTTTTTTGATAACACAGATGGTTATCCAAGCTATTTTGCGCTAGTAGAGTAATGTGTACAAGACTGATCAGAAGTATAGTAAGCATGGGTCAAGAACAGATAAAATGATCACCATCATGGCTCTCAGTTAATCAGTGCTCATAACGTACTACTTACAGAGTAATTCCTGGGGTTGATTTTCACTCCGGCTTTGGCCCCACCAAATGGTACATCTAGAAAACAAACAGACCCAACATGAGGATGCACCTGCAGAAACTGCTCAGGGCAATGATGGTACAAAATCAAGGTATTTTAAGAAATCACACAGAATGTTCTTTCCAATTTTAAAGGGGACATATTACGAAAAATAGTGGCAAAGCCACTGTGCCCGCTTGGCCAAATGTGGCCAAAATGGAATGCCCCCAATTGGCCATAGTATCGGTCTGATTGGGCTGAAAATGGAACTTGATCAGGACCTTAAGACGTTGTATATAGACGTTATATTTGAAATATGAAAAAGATTGGTGAAAAACTGAAGACGCCAGAGCGTAGACAAGCCAAAAGTTTATGCTCGGACGCACAGATGCATAACATACCACTACTAAAGACCCCAAGCATAGCATAAGCCCATTAGGCCTTTTGGCCAAGCAGGTAAAAAATTGGAGCATCTTAGCTCATAGAATAAGGGAGCTAGAGCTGTTTGAAGTGTTGCACATAAAGCCGCCTGGTGGCCAAAAGAAATATCGCAGCATGACCAAAATCAAACTCGGGGCTAGGTCATGGGCCCATATGCATGCATATAAAGATCTGTTGAGATCTGAGGGCACTATGGCGCTGAAACTAAACTGACACATTTTATGACCTTTGACTGATATAACCTTTGAAATTAAGTCAAATAAAAAACCCATGACAAGTATGATGAACCCTTAGCAGAACACCCAGCAATAAAAATTTGAGCATCTTAACTTGTAGAATGAGGGAGCTAGAGCTGTTTGAAGTTTTGCAGAAAAAGCCGCCTGGTGGCCAGACCAAGAATGGCAGCATGACCAAAATTGAACTTGGGCTAGATCTTGGGCCCATTTACATGCATATAAAATATGAAAAGGATCCATGGAAAACTGAAAGCCGTACCACGCTGAAACGATGTAACCCATGAAAGCACGCACAACAGACCACCACTAATGACCCCAAGTACAGCATAAACCCCTTTGGCTTGTCAGCCAAGCGGGCTAAAGACTCATTAATGCAGTGCTTGTGCACATACATTTTTGTATCAGAGTGCATATCAACTTGCAAACTGTGAAATAAGACAACAGAGTCAGATTTTTTTGTGGGCTGCCTTCTTCATTAAACATGGCATTCGGCGTGCCATTCAGATTTGGCTCTCCTTCCTCAGTCACGTTCAGGCTTGTGAGATTTATTCTGCCCCTCATCTGAATAACTCCACCCACGGCTTAAGGTCTACTTTTGAGAGGGTGCACAATTTTTCTGGCAAGCACCTGACCAGCTGATATTGTATCCTACCGAACAGCGAAGCACGGAAACTGCTGTACTGCAGGACGCAAAGGCCAGCACATATCACAACACTGGCTCACTGCCTCAGAGAACAGAAGGAGATAGGCTTACAGCGCTGTGAAAAAGTATTTGCCCCCTTCCAGATTTATTTTTTTGCATATTTCTCACACATCAATGTTTCAGATCATAAAACAAATTTTTATATTTGAAAGAGATAACCTGAGTAAATACAAAATGCAGTTTTTAAATGATGATTTCATTAGTTAAGGGGAAAAAAAACTATCCAAACCTACCTGGCCCTATGTGAAAAAGTAATTAGCCCCTGAACTTAAACCTACCCTTGGCGACAACACCTGTAATCAAGCGTTTGCAATAACTGGCAATGAGTCTTTCGCCTTGCTGTAGAGGAATTCTGGCCCACTCTTCTTTGCAGATTTGTTTTAGTTTAGCCACATTGGAGGTTTTTCTAGCATCAACGATCTGTTTAAGGTCATGCTGCAGCATCTCAAACGGATTTATGTCCGGACTTTGACTAGGTCACTCCAAAACCTTCATTTTGTTTTTTTTAAGCCATTCAGAGGTGGACTTGCTGGTTTGTTTCAAATTATTGTCCTCCTGCATCACCCAAGTGCGCTTGAGCTTGAGGTCACAAACTGATGGTCGGACGTTCTCCTTCAGGATTTTCTGCTAGAGAGCAAAATTCGTGGTTCCATCGATTATGACAGGTTGTCCAGGTCCTGAGGCAGCAAAGCAGGTCCAGACCATCACACTACCACCATCATGTTTGACAGTTGGTATGATGTTCTTTTCATGAAATGCTGTGTTAGTTTTATGCCCGATGTATCGGGACGCAAATCTTCTTTTGTCTTTTGTGTCATCAGTCCACAGAATATTTTCCCAACAGTCTTGACAAGGTGACAAGGTGACACCAGAGGGCCCCCCTTCGCCATGCCTCGCCTCGCCCCAACTGGTTAGAGGGCCCAGTTCTGGTCCTCCCCTTAACCCAGGGCCTGGGACAACTGACTCGGTTGCCTCCCCTGAAGATTGGGAAGGCGAAGGACATCGCATTAAAACAATAATCAGTCCTGCCTTGTTCTCCGTCATTTTCCTAATTAAAAACGCATTCACTCCAAAAACACTTCACACCATCAGGTGTTGCAAGTTCTCATTATAATGAGAGGATAATCATTCATTTGGATGCGCAATTAGGTGTGTTTGAATTAGCCTCATTCAAAATTCAGTTCTGGGAATGAAACATGCCCATGGCACTCTGGTTATTGTGTATATTCTACCTTTCCTGCAAAGCTAAGTACCTCAGGCCAAGAAGCAGCAATTTCAATTCTTTTTTTTTTTTTTGCCTTTCTACTGCAAATAAAGCAAAGTTTTGTGAAAGAAAAATAAAACATTCTTTCCAGAGGTGGAATACTACTGTAATATTGAATCTGAATTCCAAGTGTAATGTTAATTCAATGTGTTTGGCTTGGTTGTCATTGTATCAAGCAAGCTAGCTAGCTAGGTGCCACTTTCAAAACTACTCAGCGAGCTTGCATGCATTATTTCTCCATAATCATCAAGTGGTTAATCAGCCAGTTAGGCAGCAACTAAATTGCTTATGAGTTTTGGAACTATTGCCAGTTCAGCCAGAGGAAACGTACTAGACACCTTGATAGAAACATATGAATGGGTGACCATTTTAATGCAATGCAGAGGCAGAGTAGTACAGCCATTCACAAGAAATGGAATGCTAGCCAATGGTTGCTATTATAGAGATGCTAGCCACAGTTCATTCTAAACATTGAATAAATTCCGAGTGCAGTTAAACTTTTATGGCGACTGCCTGTCGCACTCCTTTGTGAATGTAACTGCCATCCTTGCTAAGCCGGCAGACATTAATATTCCATACTCATTGTGCAGTTTACTAACTGCATTTAGAGACATGCCAGTTGCCGGGGTATTTTAAAATCATCACTCTCCATTGACAAATGGGGCCGGTGGCTCAATTCTCTGGCCAATCAGAACAGAGTTCATGTCATAAAAGAGAGGCCCACTCAGAACAGCCTGTTCATCCGAGGTTAGCAATGGCAGGAATCAACCTGACAAGAAATTGTGCATTTTAATGTTTCTTGCCCAAAAGTGTATAAACCTGTCTCCCTTTTGGAGATCCAAGAATAATACCTTAAATTTGAGGGGAAAAAAAAAAAAAAAAACGAATTATTGAACCGTTTTAAGCAAAGCAAAAATTCAAAATAAAAAATTGTAAGGTGTGGCGAAAATTAAAATGGCTGCTAAACAGAGCTGTAAGAACAACATTCATTGAAACTGTCATTTAAAATTGGAGATAGACTTATGAAACGAATCTGCCTACTTAAAATGAGTTCATTTCCCTTGCCTGGCTGCTGGAGGTTGCGTACAGTCAATGGCCACGTTTACATGGGTAGTTTTCCTCAATCTGATTGAAATCGATCGGAATAAGTGAATCTGATTTGATCTGTATACATGAAGTTTAAGTAAAGAGATCCACGTTCAATCCGCGTTGACATGGCCCCAGCTGAATCCGATTGTATTGTGTTTTTTTACCTGTGCATTACGTCACTCTGCGTACGTCACTTCCCTTACGAGCCTCTTACGTACTAGGAGCGCATGCGCGGACCAAACAATCCTCTTTATCAACACAATCCGCTCCACTCAGTCGTTTACACGGAGCATGGAGCGTATTATCAATCGGCGTAGACTACCTCTTACAATCCGATCCGAAAATCAATCAGATTCGGGTGAATCAGATTGGCTAAGGCGTTTATATGAGACATTTTGAACCTGATCAATACCTTTCAATATGATTGTAAATAGGATTTTTTGACCCATGTTAACGGGGCCAATGTGATTTGCTGCCAAAGCTTGTTGCTGGGAGACCACTTACCCACTACAGCGCACTTATACGTCATCAGAGAGGCCAAGGCTTTCACTTCGTCCACCGACACATCTGTGCTGTACCTGATTCCTGAGGAGGAGAGAGAATAGGTCAATAAGTTGCAGGAGTAAATGGCAACTGAGATAAAAACTGAAAAATTCTCACTACTAATCCCTAAAGTAATTGTAAAACTAGGGCTTTTCAAGCTCTCTATGAAGTGAGAGCACCTTCTCAGGTTGTTGCACAGCATTATGTGGTTAGAGAACAAATCCAGACCGCTGCAGACAGAAGACCAATGAAGCAGAACTAACCGAAGAATTCTCTCCACCTTGTTGCGCGTGGAGTACCTGTGATCAGCCTGTGCTATTTGCTTCAACACAGCAGGCCTTTGAGGAGACAACAGTGCAGCTCAGTGCGAGAGAAAACTGCACCCATCCCAAGCCACCAAAACCAGAAGGCAGTTGCTAAGGCTACGGCAGTTTTTCAATGCATTTCAATGTGGAGTACCATAGTGGAGAGGTACGGCAGCCCCATTTCAAGCCCTGCCCTAACCTAACCCTAACCCCAACCTCTAACCCTTCCCATAACCATAATCTCAAATGCTTATCCTAATCCCTTGAAATTGACTGCCGTGTCTCTAGACACTGCAAAACCAAAAAGGGTGTTACTGGCCAAAAAGCTCAACTGGCATTCAAAATAGTTGGATAAATATTATTGTACCAGCAGGTTGGTGCCAACTAACAAGCAATTTAAGTCAAGCTAACTAAGTCCAGCCAAATTCAACACACCCTAATGCCAAAACTGGCTTCTTCCATGGTGAGATGCAAGGCAGACCATAATTCAGGGCCCCTCAAGTTAATATTTACAGCAATCATACATTATAGCCATCTAAATAATATTCACTGTAATTTAAAATATTATTTTCAGCCATGTTAATGTGAGCAATACAGTACATCCGAGAATTCCCTTTCTGTAATATAAGATCGATGGTCGTTTACAGAACTATGGTAAAGAAACATTTGATGTTGTTAAATAAAAATGAATCCCAGTTAATGAAGAGCAGGGATCCTCTAATCTGGATCTCAAATCGAAATCCAGCCCTGGTTTTCTTCCCTCCCAGGTAACTGGCTTCATATCGGTCTCCCATTTAAAGCGAGGGTGAAAAAAATCACCCATTTCAGCCCTTGAGGACTATGATTTAAAAAAAACTGGGATCAGAGAATGTTGGCTTATGCAGATTACAGCAAGAATTAAGCAAGTCATGTATTATGGAGAACTGTGCCAGTCAGCCATCTGCACCATATCAGCAACATTCAATTACAATTGTTGCAGAGAATAATATTTATTTGTGTTTGTCCCGCAGGGGTGTAATAGAACAGCCATATGAGTAAAATATTTGGTAGTTAGATAAAGGTAAACAAAACCACACGCGATCGATGATTCTGTCCCTCTAGATAGGGGCTGCACATGCTTACGTGTGGAATTATGCCAGGCAGTATGAATAAACTGACATCACATCCAGTGTGGCCATCACAGGTATCCATGATTGTAAAATCATCACTTCTGCAGCTATTCAAAGTTAAATATGTGTTATGTATCAACATTTTTCTGAGACAAAAGGCAGGAAATATAAGCAGCAACCTTGCATTTCCCTTTTTGAAGACTGATTATTTACTGCCACAGTTCCCCTTTAAAGCTAGCAATGCATGATCTGGGTCATATTCAAGCGAGCTTCACTGCACACATGACCAGGAATATATTCCAGCTGGAATGATGTCATTCCCTATAAACACCTGATGCTTGAAGCATCACAGGCTGAACACCTGTACATGGACTAGTCAGCCGTTGCTCCAGTTGCTGATGGGCTTTGGGGGGCAAATTTGTCTCAGTCCAAACACCAGGCCCTTTAGATGTTTTTTGCTTACTCGGTCAAATCTAAATCAAGTCAACTAAGTTTTCCATATGATGCAGCAAACATCATGAAAATTATACTTCATTATGGTAGCACTCCAGTCATTTTTTGCTTCTCTTTGACAAGGTAAAAGATGATCCAGGTGCAGAACCCATCACAGCCACAGCTATAAATATACAAGCCTTGTTGTGAATTCTGAGGCAGAGGAGCGCATCCCATATGCAGAGGAGCGAGGGTGAGCAGAAAGGCTGCAAAATGGCTGTCGGAAGGATGAAAAAATTCCTCATTTTCTTTTATTGGAAAGATGCAAGGTCAACTAGACGTATGTCGATGGTTTGCCATCGCAAATCTCCACGGTCCGCAATGAATGTTATGGGAGTAGTAGTAATGTGTCAGAGGGCAATCACTGAACTGGCATTCTGCTGTAAAAATGATAATCTGCTTGTTGTAGTGACAAAGCTCTGATACTGATCAGAGTTATGACAATGTATAGTTTGTTAGTTGGATAGAGTACTTTTTTGAGTGTCTGTTGAGGGCATAAATTACTGTTCATTTTGAAATGAGAGTATTATGAAAGGAAAGTACGTACGGCACAGTGATTGGCACACCTGACGCCATTTGACCAAGAAAACAGTCAAAATTTGATCAAATCAAAAACCCGTCTGATATGTGATGAAGGGTCATTGCATGTACATCCCATAAAAATTTGAGTGTCCTAGCTCAATGCATAAGGTAGATATGGCCATTTTTCACAAAAGCCCCCTAGTGGCCATAATATGAATCACAGGATGGCAATTTTTGGCATGCAGGTTGCTATCACCAAGATACATTGTCATACCAATTTGCAGCCCTCTATGTTGAGTAATAACAAAATGTGCCATCCTTTTCAATGATTGGCATGCCTGACGCCATTTGACCTAG
Organism: Gymnothorax reevesii; assembly: GCA_029721435.1. Taxonomy (NCBI): domain Eukaryota; kingdom Metazoa; phylum Chordata; class Actinopteri; order Anguilliformes; family Muraenidae; genus Gymnothorax; species Gymnothorax reevesii. The sequence continues at coordinate 66,164,053 of CM056582.1, forward strand.
AAAACAGTCAAAATTTTATCAAATCAAAAACCCGTCTGATATGTGATGAAGGGTCATTGCATGTACATCCCATAAAAATTTGAGCGTCCTAGCTCAATGCATAAGGAATTTGTGGCAATTTTTCAATTTTCACAAAAAGGCCCCTGGTGGCCAGAAGAGGAAATGAATTTAAATTCTCAACGCGTTGTGCACCCCTCTGGCTCACTACCTCACACACACCAAAGTTTCAGGTTGATTGGTGTAACAGTCTAGGAGGAGTTACTGTTTCGGACAGACAAATGGACAGACAGACGGTGAACCGTATTACAAGATCTCGCTTTTTTGGAAGCGCGGAGATAATAAAAAAATTTGAGCGTCCTAGCTCAATGCATAAGGTAGATACGGCTATTTTTCTTTTTTCACAAAAAGCCCCCTTAGTGGCCAAAACATGAAACACAGGACTGCAATTTTTGGCATGCAGGTTGCTATCGCCAAGATAAATATCCATACCAATTTGCAGCCTTCTATGTGAGTAATAACAAAGCGTGCCATCCTTTTCAACAATTGGCACACCTGATGCCATTTGACCTAGAAAACAGTCAAAATGAGGTCAAATGAAAAACCCGTCTGATATGTGATGAAGGGTCATCCCGTGCACCACCCATAAAAATTTGAGCGTCCTAGCTCAATGCATTAGGAACTTGTGGCAATTTTTCAATTTTCACAAAAAGGCCCCTGGTGGCCAGAAGAGGAAATGAATTTAAATTCTAAACGTGTTGTGCACCCCTCTGGCTCACTACCTTACACCAATCAACCTGAAACTTTGGTGTGTGTAACGACCTAGGAGGAGTTACTGTTTTGGACAGACGGACGGATGGACGGACAGACAGACAGCGAACTGTATTACAAGATCTCCTCACTTTTTTGAAGCGCAGAGATAACAATAACAAACCATAGGCTAATAGCAGCAGCACTGTATCAGTTCACCAGTTGCACCACCGAGTTCCCAGCAAGCTCAGCCAATCACAGAGAAGCTGCCCGAGGCTGAGTGACTTCATGCTTGTGACGATCCCCCCCCCCCGCCCCTACCCACCCCTCCCCACGATGTGCACCAGGCTCGGTGATGAATCAAGTCTGCCTCGAGCAGCAGGCAGTGGTCTGATTCAATCAAGCAGATCCCCCAGAGGTCACGAAATCTTAATCCCCACAAACACAGCAGCTAAAATGAAAAATCAATAGTGAAAAAGCCTCTCTACATCTGTGCTTCTTGAGGAGATGAAGACTGGAAGGGGCCATTGCAATGGAAGGTCTTTATCCATTTATTTCACAAATGCAGTTGATCAGTCTAATACTGGCATCAAATAGCAGGAGACCACACTAATATTTGCACCAACTGGGATGAGGAAGGCCAGCAAGGCATTATCCAGAATTAAGCTATTCAGATGTAAAACATATTTGGTTTCAAAAAAACAGAAATGTTGCCATTTAGACAAAAAAAAAAAAAAACTCTGTTTCCAGAAAATCACCCTCACTGCCATTCTCCTTACTGAAGTGGCTTACAGTGAAATGGTAACGTTTTCAGATTTTAAATAATGGCATGAAGGATTTTCCTGGAAAAAAGTGGAAGCTTCTTGACCTTGTTGGCACAGATCTTCCTGACACACATGCTGTCACCTTGGAACACACACTATCGGCCTATGTAGAGAAATTGAACGAGCAAGAAATTTATACAATCATTAGGAAAATATTAGAAAAAGAACTAAGATATTGTGGTCATCATTAATGGCCTTCAAACTGCAGGTCCCAATAGTAAAACTGGATAGGCCAAACCTGTAAAGAAATTTCACATTCTGTTGCTCATATTATTCTCGAGTGTCTAATATTAAGACGATCAAAGAGCTCAGGGTTATAATGGGCCCGACATCCTCTAGAATGGCCCTATAGAGAGAGTTCTGCTCATCCACTGGCACTGACTGCAGCATGTTCAGTCATACTCACTGGGGACACTTGTGGTCGCACACTGACCCCTTCCCTACCCCCACCCCCAGCCCACCAGACAGCTGTTCAGGTCACACCAGCAGTTCCACATTGACTGAAAGTCAGGGTCACACTGAGTACAGAAGGCATTTCATGCACAAATGCATGCATGCACACACACACAGACACATAAACATACACACACACACACAACGACACAGACACACAGACCCAGACACAAGTTTGTACAGCTTTCCTTATTACGACATTGCATTGTCATTCATTGTGGACAGCATAACTCCTGCCATAACTGAATTATGCCAAACTCTATCCTTCACCAAACCTGAACTCAAACCTGACTCCTAACCTTAACCAGGACCTCAGGATTGATGGTTTGCCTTATTATGGCTCGGCTTTGCTCCTGGGCAATTCCACAGAAATGGTCTGCAAGTGCAAAAAATAAAATTTACAACAAACAACATGCATCAGACATCAGATGAAAGCTGACACAGGGGTGGGAAATTTTGCTCCTGGAGGGCAGGGTGTGCATAGATTTTCATCTCTCATGATTACTCAGATGTACTGAGCCAACTGTTTATGCAAACCCTGGTTCAATAAATCGCCACTAAACATTCCATAGAGGGAAATAAGAACCATCTTTGGCTGTTATTAAGTCGTCACATCAAGAAATGTAGCCAAAATATCAGACGATGCACAAGTTAAAGCCAATTAAGTGACGAAGGTTAAAAGTTGGAATGAAAACCGCACCGTGCTGCCCACCTCTGCTCAAGGGCTCAGGTTAGCTAGCCATCACATCTCTGATTATAAAAGCAACTTTCATCAGTAAATCGCAATGTGTCATATTCTTTGAAATCAAATTCGAGCATCACTTAACAACTCAAGTGACCACAGGAGCAGGAATGCCCTTTTGCCAGCAATCAGCCTGATTTTTCCTGTGTTCAAAAGAGGTTCTCCGTTAGGAGGCTATTCATCACTGCACAGCAGCAGACTCCCCTCCCCCCAGAGCTACAACTTTTAGTGATCCCCCAGGAACCAAGGGCCTGCATCATAAAGCGATAAAACGAAATAATCAGGAGGCTAAAAAAAAAAAAATCGAAAACACAAAAACCTGAAATGGCTCTTTTTACATCTGTCCATGTTGCAGGTTTGGATTGGGTCCTTGGATTACTTATCTTTAGGTTTTACATACATTTATCTCATCTTTTATCTTTATAGCTATCCAGTGAACTCCACTATCATGCAAAGGAACACAGGTCCGAAAGGCCTCATTTGTCGTGGGCTCCAAGCTAATTGGATGGACAAATGCCAATGACAGGGCGTTCCAAGTCAGAGAAGGGCGATTTTATGGAAGTGCAGAACAATGCATATAATATAGGCATCACCACTGCTACATAAACCTCTCTGAATCTGCAGGAACACTACAACCACACAGCTCCCCATTCGAACAATGAGCTCTGGGAAGGTGCTTTTTACTGCAAGAACTGGATTAGTCTGGCTTCAGCCAACCCACGTTTCATTGAACCCAGTCTAGCATGGCGCATTAGTCTGCAATTCAAAAGATACACTTGCCAGCCCCCTCCAGAACATGCGCTAAACTGAGAGAGACACCAAGATGTGCGTATTACATGTCAGAAAGTGCCTTTCAAACAAAGCGACAGCTATAGGATAGCGACGAAAGCCGGGACAGAGACTGAACTCTCTCAGTCAGTTCACCTGCGCTGCAGCTAAGCTCAGGCATTTTCAAAAATGGCAATTATGCAGAGCCCATGGACAGAGAGGAAAAGGGCAGGGGTTCAAGACCCATAAAGGGCAGACCGGGGTGAAGGAAGTAATTTTAACACAGTCCTCAGTGCCAGTAAAAGACGGCAGACTCTGACGTGTCTCGTGGACAGGGTTGGGATTTCCTGCCTGGACAGTTTGGTGTATATGCAAGTCTTTCTTTCCACAAATGACAGTGGACATATTGATTATATTACACTTGTGCTGTTGTAGATTAGGTCACAGAAAACCGATGAGAAGAACAGCCTTTGCTCTTCATTCATACATTTGTAAAAAAAAAAAAAAAAGAAATGTCAGGCAACACAAAATAAGCGAATCACGGTAAAAGCTGAGATAAAACCTAAGTTGGATACACCCCTCTAAGCCCACTTCTGCTTCCTCAGTTTTCATTAGTTACCTTCCCCCTTACATGCTGGTTGACAAAGATCATCAGGATATTGCAAAAGAGCAATACTGGCCATTTAGAGGAAGCTGGAACTGCGCAGACAAAGGGAGGAGGAGTGGAATAATTACCACAAACTCCAAAGTTCAGACTGGGCTTCAGAGTTCAACTGACAAATAGGAATGAGCGTTTCTGGGACTGCCCTCCCCCTGGGAGAATTATGGGTACAAGAGACCCTAACGGACCCAGACACAACTACCGCCTTCCTCCCAGCTTCTCCCAGTTACCCAGCATGCAGTGCTGCATTCCCCACCCATGTGCCCACTGCCCTTGAGCCCACTGTGCAGGTAGAACTGGTTTTCCCCAGCCCTGACGGTAGACTACAGTACACTTCATGTGCGTACATACTCCCCTTTGTCAGTTCCCATTTTGTCCTTGAGAGGAGGGAACAATTAAAAATCGTCTGTTAATATAAATTTGGCCTACAGGGGAGAGGAAACATTTGTGTATAGCTGTGGCAAGGTGGGCTCATAATGAACTGAATGCACAGCATTGTCCCAAACCAACAAAGCTCAGATGTTTGTTTCAGTAACATTTCTTTAATGCTTATTAGTCTGGTCAACCTGTGTTACAAATAAAAAAGTAAAAACACAAGGATGGCACCAACGTGCCAGTTTTATTTTAACTTCAGGAACACGGGCAATAATGTACAGATAACGCAAGAAATAAATAGCATTGTTTTGAGCATTGGGCATCAGGTGGACTTCAGATGAATGTGCACCATAAAATGTCAGATGCAGGAAGGTAACAGGGCAGAAAACTAGGGCGTACTGTAACGTTGCATGTCCCTGGAAACTACATCCGGTCCAAACATTTTTCACCCTCCCCCCACCTCAGGCTATCACATTACCATCATCAGCACAATTGACTCACAATGATCGTCCTACTGTAAAAGTGCCACAATTCCCAAAACAGACTGAGATGCCAGCCCCGAAGCATTAGCTTATTTCAGGATGCGCTCAGGATGATCTCATGTGCCGTCATAGCTCCATCACTCACCTGTTGCACTGAGATAGAGAACCAGGTCTGAGCGACGTTACCAAGGAAACCAAATATCGGTACAGACTCTGCGTTTTCGCACATACTCTTGCGCATTGAAATCACTTTTGAAACGGTGGCACGTCACTAAAATAACAGCCTCTCATCACCTGTGCTCACGGATATATTAAAACAGCAAAAACAAATGGCTAAGCGCACAAGAAAATCGTATATCTGAATCTAAACAGACGACCCACAAAGATGAATCCATCACCTCTAACTGCAGTGAAGTAGATTTTATATTGGGATACTCGATTTACAGCGCCATTAACTCAGGAACCGTAAGTAAAAAAAACAAAAAACTAATAATTATCTCTGAATGCATATAGGCCTACAACTGAAAACCGAATAAAAACGTTCTATTCGCCGATGATGTAACACAATTCATATGTTTTATCGAAAAGCAAATACAATCAGCTTCTAGAGCTTTGGAGACTTAAGGGACCGTCTACAAAGTTCACCACCCAGAAATGCATTTCTTACAAATGACCCTAATTAGAGGGTTACTTACTGCTCGCACTACAACTTTCTGAAGTGAAATTTGCTGTTCTGTTTAATTTTGGTGGATATTTATTTGCAAAAAACACAACATCTGTGCATGCCTTGAGGTTACAGCCCAAAAACAAATTCCCTTAAAAGGATGGCCACCTACTGCTACAACAACTTTAAGAAGTAAAATTTTCTGTTCACTTTAATTTTGGTGGATATTTATTTGCAAACAAATTCAATAGCTCTGCTTGTTTTGTGGTTACAGCCCATGAACAAATTCTCCAAATAGAAGGGCCACTTACTGCTGATACTATAGCTTTCAGAACTGATATTTGCTGTTCTGTTTAAATTTTGGCAAAAATTTATTTGCAAAGAAAAAAAATCAATAGCTTCGCATGCCCTGTGATCACAGCCCCAAAGTAAATTCCTTTACAGAAAGGGCCACTTGCTGTGCATATAACAACTTGCAAAACAGACATTTGCTGTTTTGTTTAATTTAGAGAATAGTTTTTTTCTTGAAAAAATTCAATAGTTTTGGACTTGTTGTAATGACAGCCAAAAAACAAGTTCTGCTGATTAGAGGACTACCTACTGGTCATGCTACAACCTTTGGAACTGAAATGTGCAGTTTTTTTTTTTTTTTTTTTTGAATCTGAATCTGTAATACAAATTAATAGCTTTGGATTTTTGTGATCACAGCCCTAAAACAAAGTCCTTTCAATAGATGGCCATCTGCTGGTCATACTGCAGGTATCAGAACTGACTAATGTTGGTCAATACTAATGACCCAGAGTTATAATTCTGTCTGAGTTGTTTCTTTGCAAAAAAAATCCAATAGCTTTCTATCTGTTGTGATCACAGCCCAAAAGCAAATTCCACGACCTAAAGGACCATTTCTAGCTCTAACCAAAGGTGTTAGAACTGAATCATAATGCCCATTCAATTTCTGCAGCCCTTGGCAATCAAATTCCAGACCTTGAGGTCTCCATTAAAATGATGCACAGCTGTCAATGGGAAATAATGGAAAACACAGTGAATTAAGTGATCTCCATTTGCAGAGTTGAAAAGTGTATGATTTTTTTTCTTTAGAAGGAATCCACAACAATTAAACCAATATTAAACATCCCAATAACAAAATAATAGTTGAGGCGATCTATTCCACCGTACGACTGAAAAGAATATATTCTTATTATTAATAATTTATTTCAAATAATGCGTAATGTGGAAACGTAGAAGTTATAGTAGAGTTCTTTCATTGAATCCTTGTATGTTTAGAGCTCGTATACTCCTTGACATGACATTTTGAGTCTCCTTCAGTTCTGGTCGCTGTACTTGTTCGGTGGTCCCTAAAGAGCAGGGCTCCATAGAGATAAATGTAATTTGTCGTTCCCCATAAGGAAATGTTTTTTTGACAAAAAAGGCTGTAGTTGACTATGTGTTGCCACGGTTCTGAGCGCAGTAATGGTTTCGTATTGCAGCATTTCGTTCGTGAGCTACTGAAGTGCGAATTCCGATTATCCGAATATGAAACCAACTTTATCGCAGTTCAAGTCCCGCGTATGTTACTTCTTGGCACGCCTGGAATTATTGTGCGAAGAAAAAGTAAAAAGTCACGAACATCAAGCTTGAAAAAAAAACGATAAAAGGCCTAATAATAATAATAATAATAATAATAATAATAATAATAATAATAATCGTTTACTGTCTAAGGCTCCGAGAAGGACGTGCTGGTTAACGTATCTGTAAATTCATTAGTTTCAGAGGGGCAGAAACAGTTCTCAGAATACAGAGCTCATGGATGAACACGAGCACCGGCGGGCAAACAGCGAGACCTCCAGTCCTCACACTTGCGAAAATTGACAAACGCCGCTCTACCACCCGTCGTTTCACTCGTTCCAAGCAGGTTTATCCATGTAAAACTCACCTCCTTTGCAGGGCGTTCTGTGTTGACTGTGCTGCGCTCGGTAGCCCTCCACCACCTCCCATTCCCCGTTATCTCGCTTGATGGGGAATGATACGCTCAGTACATGGTTGCAAGGCTTGATAATCTTGAGAATTCCCCGGACTCGATGTCTTTTCTGTTCCGGCGATTCTCTGGTTTTGAGATCCTCCACCAATTTATTTTCTACTATGGCGGCACCTTTATCAAAGAACCCTTCGACCATTTTGAAGAAGTTGGGGTCATCTTCTTTTTCCCCGGCGGCTTCACTGTAGTGGCGCAGCCGAATCAAAGACGCAGAAGCCGGTAAAACAGAGTCGACGCATCCCGAGGCCAGAGCGCTATTTGCACCACGAGCAAGCAGGTCCCCCAGATACCTATACATTTTGAGCGACCTGAGATATTCGCGTATTATTTAAAACGGAAAGAAAATTTATGGAAATGACAGCAATATGGACCCGGGGGCGGATGGCAGAAAAGGAAAGGAAAATAGAACGAGACTGTGAGATGTCACGTCTCTTCGTCCCGTCCTGCGTCCAACTGACAGTTCTCATGCCGTCCTTGCTTTTATGTACAAACAGCGTAGGTTATGGTGCTGCGGTCTAGCAGCGAGCACAGGGGAGGGCAAAAAGGAGACGTGTTCACCATGCTTTTTGCCTCAGAAAAGGAACTTTGTTTAACGCTGAAGCTGAAACAATTGCACCAAATTTACCCGATTCCATGGGAGCCTCTGGGGACTATTAAAATGACAATGTAAACTTGATAATGAAAATATAATTCCAAATGCGAATTATAAAAAAAAATAAATAAAAAAATAAGTAAAATAGAAAATGCAGTAATCCGGTTTGCACATTCATTTTCTCATACTCGTATTGGGTCATTCCATATCAAATCACCCAAAAAAAATCAAAATTGTCACCCCACCCCCTCAGATTTTGCTCATATTTGGTTTTTAGGGTCATTTTTGCTGGCAAAGCTGAAATTCCAAATATTAGCTCAATCCAAACAGTGGTTCCTGATTTATGGCCCACCCATTTTGGCAAAAATGGCCCAAAACAGGGTTACTGCCCGAAGTTTGACCACCAATATCTCAGCAACCAGTGGGGCTATCACAATAAAATGGGTGTCTCTAGACTGGAAGTTCACCAAGAAATCCAAATCTGGCCTTAGATTTGATGTGGGGTAAAAATAAAATATAATGACCTTTTGACCTTTACTTTGACCTTGACCTTGTTGACCTCGCGACCTTGACACAAAACCCGCACAAAATTGTAGCCTCATATGTTCCCTATATTATATACAAAAACCAGAGGTGTATTTTCCCCTCAGTTTTCACAAATCCACACCATATATCCCCTATCTCTGCAATTTTAGCTCGGTTTTTACACCAATGCCTGTAAAACAATGTAATGCTTCAACACTATTCACTACAAACTTTGTAAAGGTTTTTCTATAATGTTCTGAACTATTTTAATGATTGTTTTACTTGATTATCTAACATTCATTACAAAAACTATGTCCTCATGCCGCAACCATTATACTTCAGATCAATTTTTTTAAATTTAAGTTTATTAAAAAAGTTATAATCAATCATAGTTGTCATGCAGAGCCAGGGGTGCACTGGGAATTAAGTATGGTACTTAAAAATTGAGGTAGACAGCACAGCACCTTTCAAAAGCTAATGTGTTGTTGATGATCACTGAGAATGATGAATGCATACTAACATCTTCAAATTCACTTCACAATGTCAAAAATAGTCCAAAATCTCCCCTCTTCTTTTTTCATTCTTTCAGATAAATAGCCTTATTTGAGGTCCACACTAGAAAATTGAAGGACTATCACTCAAACGCTGTAAATTCAAGGAGATTAAGGCAAAACTGCACAGAAAGGTATGATGTGGATTTGTGGAAAATGAGTAGAAAATACACCTCTGGTTTTTGTATATAATATAGGGAACACATGAGGCTACAATTTTGTGTGGGTTTATTGTCAAGGTTGCGAGGTCAACATGGTCAAGGTCAAGGTCAAAGTAAAGGTCAAAAGGTCATCATATTTTATTTTTTTCCTACATCAAATCAGATCTGGATTCCCTGGTGAATTTCCAGTCCAAAGACACCAATTTTATTGTGATAGCCCCACCGGTTGCTGAGATATGGGTGGTCAAACATCAGCCAGTACCCCCATTTTGGGCGATTTTTGCCAAATTGGGTGGGCCATAACTCAGAAACCACTGGCCGAATTGAACTAATAATTGGAATTTCAGCTTTGCCAGCAAAAATCTCCCTAGAAACCAAATTTGAGCAAGAGCTGAGGGGGTGGGGTGACATCCATTGGGTGATCTGACATGGAATGACCCCATTGGGGTTCTTTGACTATATTAAAATAGAAATAGAAAAGCTATTTGACATTCTATTTTCATTGTTGCACCCTGCTGTACAGTGGACATCATTCAAATACGTAAGCGAAATAACCCCCCCCCCCCCCCCAGTCTATTGTATTTGCATTCATGTCACTGCGCTCTTTCAGGGTCAACATGAAAATAAAAATTCAATTTTCCAAATATATGATAATGAATGTGGCACTTGGCATTTCATTGTCACAGACTTAACCACTATACATGGGACAGTATGCAAATACAACTAGCAAATCAATGCCACCAATTTACAATATTTTCAAGTTACCACACTCCGTAGGTCTCAACACGAAAACACTATCTTCTAAAAATTTGAGAATGATTGCCTTTTCAAATGCTTAACCCTTTTGCTCAGTGAACAATATAAAAATGCAATGAGAGGAACAGCGCCTCCGGTCCATTGCATTTGAATTTACTTGTCTCCATGCTGTTTGGGGGTCAACATGAAAGTGGAAATGCAGTTTGTTCGTCCTATCATCAAAGTGGGTGTTCAGTTAGGATATCTTTAACTCTTTCAGTGACTTGGTTCCAGGAAGTGGGGGTTAAATTTTGGATGGTTCAAGTCAAAGGTCAAAGGTCAAGATCATCAAAAAGGTCAAAAAATATTTTGGCCAATATCTCACATATCTTTTAGAAAAGTGAAAGAAACATGGGACCAATGCCAAAATATTCCACTTGAAAAGGCCCATACAAAAGCTGGTCTCAAAATTGACCTACGACATCAACTTCCAGTACTGTTTGGGGGTCAAAGTTCATATGCGCAAGGTTAAAAAAAAAATTGTCTCTGAATCAATATACCCCCTATTATTGGGGATGGTAGATATCATGACCCTAAGAGAACCTGCCAAAATTGAAAAGCAGTATTGATACTATGGCCTTTTCCGTGGTGAAAAAAATCTTTCTTGAGCTGGGGCTTACATGTTGTTTAGCAGTTTACACAAGTGATGCTTCATGAACAAATTAATCTGTTTTGTCTGTATGTTTGTCTGCCTGCTAGCAACTTTAACCAAAAAGTTATGAGATGATTTTGAGTAAAATTTTTTGGAGAGATACAGTATGAACCAAGGACAATCCATTGGATTTTGGTGGTGAACCGGATCACCATCCAGATCCAGGGATTTTTTTTAAATCCTTTGACTGAAATGAATAAGTCCTGCACACTGTCCTCTACACTTGCAATACTTTATGGAATTCACAAGACGTTTCGGTTGTACACCTTTGGCAGGTAGTAAGAAAAAAAGAAAAAAGGCAGGGCTGTCATACATATAGGTTTTAAGGTCACCATGGACCAATCAAAATGCCAAACAAGCATGACATCATAACAAATCAGTCACACCCTCAATAACCAACGGGCTCATGATAAATAACCAATTGTCTCCGGATGAATATCAGTTTCCGCATTTCCGCTCACAATAATTTATTATTTTTTATTTAATTTTAATTTATAAATGATTGCGAGTGTTGTAATTCTGGTTCTGCTATGCCTAGTCCTTGTTCTGACTGTCTCATATGTGTATTTTGATTCCTTGCGGTGTCTGACTATTCTTTGATATATGCATTCTGATTTGGTGACTTAGATTTGTTTATTTATTACCTTCGCCAGCGACTTCCCTGACGAAGGTAATGTTTTGATCCCCGTGTATTTAATTGTTTGTGTGTCTGTCTGTATGTGTATCGAATAACTCAAAAAGTACCAAACGGAATTTCATAAAATTTTGTGGGTTGATTTGGCATGACCTGAGGATCAATCGATTAGATTTTGGGAGTGATCGGGTCAAAGGTCAAGGTCAAGGCCACGAAAAGGTCAAAACCGACTTTCGGCCATATCTCGGTCAATTTTTATCCGATCGGCATGAAACCAACGCCAGTGGCGAGGGATTCAGTGGCGTCGGCGAAGATATGCGCTCTACCGAGTGCCCGTTCTAGTTGTCTTAGTTTTACTTCTCCACATTTTGCATTTTACTATAGTTTTATTCCAGTCCATGTTTTGATTCTCCATGCATTGCACTTTGTCTCCCCCTGTCTTGTCATTAGTCTTGCCTTTGCTTACAGCCCCAGTAAATTGTCTCACTACTTCAGGTGATTTAATGTTCTGGGTTTCAATCTTCCTTCTCAATCTCATGTTCTTCCTTCCCCTTGCTTTAGCTATATTACTAACACCTACTAACAGTTTGTTATTTTTGCTAATTTACTAACCAATACTAACATTGTATATTAGACTAACTTACTAACGAGCACTCAGGATTGTACAGCTGCACTTACTAATTGACTAACGACCTCTCAGCACTCGCCTCCGTCGCTTGCTTTCGTTCAATCTCCTCTGCTGTGTTTCTTGCAGATAGTTCCACAAGTTTCAGATGCAGTTTTTTGCAGATTGGTGAATCTCTGTCCATCATTACTTTGGAGAGACTCTGCCTCTCTAAAATACTCTATTTATACCGAGTCATGCTACTGACTTGTAGCCAATTAATGTAATTAGTTGCCAAATGCTCCTCCAGCTGTTTATAATTAGTATCACTTACTTTTCCAGCCTTTTGTTGCTCCTTTCCCAACTTTTTTTGAGATGTGTTGCTGCCATCAAATTCAAAATCAGCTAATATTATTCAAGAAATGGTAACATTTACACATCTAGAATGATTCGCAGCTTTCTTCCTCGGATCAATTGATTGAGCTGCAGCGAACCATAGGTTTCATTTCTGGTGTCATGGCAGCAGCGTAGCAGACTTTGGCGCCCACCCTCCACCTATTTCGAGAAATTAACGTCTGTGTGGTCAGTTTCCAACTTTTCGTGTATGAACTTTTAACTTTACAAACTATTGCCTAAACTAAATGAGAAAAACACGACAAACTATTGCTGCCAAGCAAAGTATGATGGCTGAACTTCAGAAAGAGCTTGGTGAGGGGAATGTGGCTCTAGCAAGAGTAATGGAGCTGACAATGGCAAAATACTTCAGTGAGGCTGAATTACAGTTTACACAGCATCCCAACTTTTTTGAAATTTATTTCGAAATAGTTGGGACAAAGTGTAAATTGTAAATAAAATAAAAATGCAATGACTTTCAGATCACATGAGCCAAAATGTTATGTACAATAGAACATAGATAACATTTCAAATGTTGAAACGGAGACAGTTTACATTTTTATCCACAAAATGAGCTTATTTTCAAATTTTCTGGCTGCAACAGGTCTCAAAAAATTTGGGACACACAGGCAAAAAAGGGCTGAAAAAGCAATTCATATGTGAGCATCAGCTGAAAGAACATTTAGCAAGTAATTAAGTTAACTGGCATCAGGTGTGTTACATGATTGGCTATAAAAGGGACATCTTAGAGAGGCTGAGTCTCTCAGAAGTAAAGATGGCTAGAGGCTTTCCCACCTGTGAAGGCTTGCGTAAAAAAATTGTGGGATACTTTAAAAACAATATTCCTCAATGTCAAATTGCAAAGGCTTTGAAGGTCTCATCATCGACAGTGCATAACATCAACAAAAGATTCAGGGCAACTGGAGAAATCTCTGTGCGTAAGGGACAAGGCCGAAGACCTTTACTGGATGCCCGTGATCTTCGGGCCCTCAGATGCCACTGCATCACTCACCGGCATGATTCTGTCATTGACATTACTAAATGGGCCCAGGAATAATTCAAGAAACCACTGTCTGTAAACACAGTCTACCGTTCCATCCACAGATGCCACCGAAAACTCTATCATGCAAAAAGGAAGCCGTTACTGAGCATGATCTAGAAGCGCTGCCGTGTTCTGTGGGCCAAGGCTCATATAAAATGGACTGTAGCAAAGTGTCCTGTGGTCAGACAAGTCCAAATTTGACATTCTTGTTGGAAATCATGAGCGTCGTGTCCTCCGGGGTAAAGAGGAGCTAAAGACCACCCCTCCTGTTATCAGCGTTCAATTCAAAAGCCAGCATCTCTGATGGTAAGGGGTTGCATTAGTGCATTTGGCGTAGGACACTTGCATGTTTTAAAAAGCACCATGAATGCTGAAAGGTATATAAAGGTTTTAGAGCTACATATGCTCCCCTCTAGACAATCTAAGCCAGGGAAGGCCTTGTGTATTTCAGCAGGACAATGCAAAACCATATACTGCAGCTATTACAACAGCATGGCTTCATAGTAGAAGAGTCTGTGTGCTGAACTGGCCTGCCTGCAGTCCTAATCTTTCACCGAATGAGGACATTTGGAGCATAATTAAATGAAAAGTCTGTCAAAGGAGATCCAAAACTCTTCAGCAGCTGGAAGTCTGTATTAGACAAGCATGGGATCAAATTCCAATGGCTAAACTAAAGAAACTTGTCTCCTTAATGCCCAGACCTCTCCACTCTATGTTAAAAAGAAGAGGGGATGCTACACCATGGTTAACAGGCCCCTCTCCCAACTTTTTTGAGACCTTTAGCAGCCATCAAATTTGAAATGAGCTCATTTTGCAAATAAAATTGCAAAATTTCTCAGTTTCAACATTTGTTATGTTATCGCTGTTCTATTGGGAATAAAATGCTGGCCGGTGTGATTTGAAAGTGGTTGCGTTTTGATTTTATTCACAATTTACACTTTGTCCCAACTATTTCAGAATTGGGGTTGTACACGAATATAATGTAACTGACGTTATATGTGACAGATGTAATATATTTCAGCCCCTGACTTGTCAGCACAAAATGACAGACAGGACACAGAATGTGTTTAAATACTCCAACCTGCACCTCCACAGCAGCAGGTGTGGCTCGTTGTGGTTGAGGTGCAGACAGCAGGAGGGGGGAGGGCCTGCAAGGCAGAACCATTACACTTTCAGGTCTGATAATGTTACTGCACCAGTTAAATCTTGTCTTCAGTAATTTTATTTTTTGGTCCATGTCTGCCCATTCATGGATTTGCTCAGATGCACATTCATATCACTTGCATTGCCATCGCCATGCATGCACCTCCCCCCATCAGATTGTGTGTAAAGCATATATGAAGGGCATGCTCTCTGCAAGATTCCTACTAAAATTTAGTTATTTTGGTAGCTTAGGAATCCCAGAGTGGAACTAATATATCAACTATATGTTGTGTGTGTGTGTGCTTGCTCGTTTGAGCATGAGTGAGCGTACCCGGCTGCTTGTACAATGCTCATGTGTGTATATTTAAGCTATTTTGCCTTGCTGTGGGAGACAAGGTTAAGTAAGTCAGTAAAAAAAAAAGGACTCATCAATAGATTTCCTTTCAGGATTTGAAGAACAGCAGCCTATTAATATAAATTTTTAATGATAGTACAGTTTTAATGTCAGATGATAATGCCAATCAAAAACCCTTGGGCTGACCCCAGCTGAAACACTGAACGGCTGAATGGCTCTGACACCAACGAACCGGTGATACTTGTGGTTGTGGAACATATTTAAGCTGAGAAGCAGATCAATGCGTTTGGAGAGAGAACTGTAGACTGGCTGATTGTTCAGTATTCATCCTCATCTGTCACTTGTGTGTGGAACTTGGGAGCAGTGGACCCTTGTGTGTCTTGAAGGTAGTTCCCATGACTGGAAATTCAAATTTCCCTTCACAGAACAGTTATAAAAGCATGTACTGATATAAGGCACAATCTTTTTACTACAAATAACCATATGATTAACATTATTAACTGTTTATGACTTCTGCAGAATATTCTATGATATAATGGCAGTTAATATTAAAGGTCACTATAAAATAAAAAGCAGATATTGTAGCTGCCTGTCCATGCATATGTCGAGGTCTTCACATCAATACAAGAAAATCTATGACTTTATATTCAAATAATAAAGGAAAGAATAAAACAATCATTTTGATATTTTGGCTCTTAATTATGTAGTTCTTGCGTATTCCACGTATGTCTCAAACGCTAAACTGGAGACTGGATTTTTCAGTCCACTCCTATTAAATGCTGTTGAGTTCAGTTTGGTTGTTTGTTTAGTTTTCTTCCTCACATTTGGGCTTCTGGTGGGTTTATTTTTCTATTTTTCATGTGATGAATGAGATGGATACATTTTCACAAAAGAGCTTTCCAAATTTATGAAAAACATGAGAAATCTCTCACTGAGCAGTATCCATGGTTTCTTACCAGAGATGGCTGATAGATTGAAAAGTGAGGAGGCAGGGCAAAACATTTTTGATTGGAGGGTCCAGGGACCACTTCAAAATGATTTAATTTCTACGGGCTATAATGGGCAAAAACTTACCACTGGAAGTGTCAGCTAATATGGTTAATACGCCAGGTAAAAAGCCAAATTGTGCCCGAAACTCATTTGATCCCACCTTTATTTGAAGAGTTTCATTGCAAAATGCCATACATCCATCTAAAGCATCCATCCATTTTCCATGGCTTATCCAAGGCCCAGGGGTCTCCCTCCTCCAACTCTTCCTGGGGGACCCCAAGCCATTCCCAGGCCAACCAGGAGATATAATCCCTCCAGAGCGTCCTGAGTCTGCCTTGAGGCCTCCTTTGAGTTGGACATGCCTTGAAGACCTCTAAAGGGAGGCATACAAGAGTCATTTGGACCAGAGGCCCGAACCACCTCGACTGACTCCAATTAAGAGTCAGCGGTTCTGCCCTCAGCCTCTTCCAGATGTCTGAGCTCCTCACCCTATCCCTAATGTAATCAGCAAATCGAGAGCTTCACTTTTAATCTCAGCTCCTTTCTCACCACAAAAGGTCGGTACAATGCTTGATTCATTACAGATGCTGCAATGATGTGGCTGTCTCACCCTCCACCTGTGAGGGGGGCAAAGTTTAGAGGACCAGGAGCGAGCGAATGGGGAACTAAAAGGTACTCTCGCAAATGCGAGGAATAACCACTAAGATGAACGAGAGAGAAAAAACAAAGAAACCACCCTTTATATAACAGGGTGAACGACTGAATAGTCAGAATGCCACAATAAGAAACTCAAGAAATATACAAACTCAAAATTCTCCGTCAGAACACAGACCTTGTGACATTACACTGTTGGCTCGTGGTGCTTGGGTACTTATAAAAGTGGGTAATGCTTTACGTGGGCGTAAGGAAGAGGGGAGTGAACCCGCACCCACTTTATTGCACTTTAACAAAGAGAAATGTGCCTAAAAGATCCCCGACTTTTCGCCGAAGCACTACTGCCTATTGAGCTCAAAATACTAGGCTCCGTAACAGAGACGGGGGCTGGGAACTCGAGGAATCAGCAGATCGATAAGAAAACTTCCCAGTCTCACAATAATCAGAAACCCGTGCCTGAAGCCGTGACGGTCAGAGGACAGGAGCTCTAAACGTTCAGCCTCCAAGAAGGGAACCTACTATAGAGCGAGAAACAAGTAAAGGCCTAATTCCAAGGCAATTTTATGCTCACATGGATATACATACCACTAAAAAACAGGAACGAGAAGCCACAGAGTGTAGCAAACAGTAACCTCGGACAAAAACCAGTCCGTTCTTTACCAACTCAAGTGAAACACTCAAGCAGGGGTAGGAAGGCGGTGCCGGCTTTTATAGGAAGATTAGATTTGGCAAAATCCGACCCCGGTGTGCAACCCAGAGCGAGATACTGACACCAACTGGACAAAATTAGAAATTGTCCACTACCCATGACACCATCCTAAGCTCACGTGTGAACAAGAACCCAAGTTACTTGAACCCCTCCACTAGAAGTGATAACTCACCCTCCACTTGGAGGGTACAAACCACTTTGGATTATAACATCAGATTTGGAGGTGCTGACCCTCCTTCCAACCGCTTCACATTCAGCTGCGAACCACTCCAGTGCGCTTTGGAGGTCACAGCACGATGAAGCCAACAAGGCCACATCATCCGCAAACAGCAGAGATGTAAACCTGAGGCAACCAAACTGGACACCCGCCAAGCCTCGTCTGCGCCTTGACATGAACAAAATAGGAGACAAGGCAGAGCCTGGACTAAGTCCAACACTAACTGGAAACAAGTCTGACCTAATGCAGCGAATGCAGACTCAACTCCAAGCCTGGTTGTACAGGAATCGAATGGTTTGAATTAACGACTCTGGGGCCCCATACCCCCGCAGCACCCCTCACAGGATACGCAGTGAAACATGGTCTTAAGCCTTCTGCAAGTCCATTTAACACATGAAGACTGGATGGGCAAACTTCCATGAACACTCCAGTCCCCTCTTCCAAAACCAGAACATAATCCACGTTGCTCCTCCCGGATCCCGAGGTTCGATGATTGAGTGACGTGTCCTTTCTAGCATAAGCATTCCATGGGAGTCTAAGCGTGTGATCCCTCAGTAGCTGGAGCACCGCTTCTGGTCCCCCTTTATGAAAATGGTCCCCCTTTATGAAATAGTCCCCCTTTATGAAAACCACCATCCCAGTATGCCAGTCCAAGGGTATTGTACCTGTCATCCTCACAATGTTGAACAGGCGAGTCAACCATAACAGCTCAACAACATCCAGAGCCTTTAGCATCTCAGAACAAATCTTGTCCATCCCTGGTGACTTACCAATGTGCAGCTGTTCAACCACCTCAGTGACTTCCACCTGGGAGATGGGCTAAGACTCTCCCAAGTCTTCTATCTCTGCCTCCTCAATGGAGGGCATGTCTGCCAGATTCAGGGGTTCCTCAAAGTGCTCCTTACACTGCCAAACAATATTCCTAGTCAAGGTCAGCGATTCCTGACCCCTGCCAAAAACTGCCTGGCTGAAGCCCTGTCTCCCCTTCCTGAGTCTTCTGACGGTTTGCCAGAACCTCTTTGAGGCCACCCGAAAGTCTGCTCTGTAACCTCCCCAAACTCCTCCCAAGCCCGAGTTTTTGCTTCTGCAACCACCACAGTTGCAGTCCTTCGTCCTTCTAGTTTAGTGATTCTGGTCTTGCAAGCCAGGGCTCTCCTAAGCCAACTAAGCCTGAAAGGCTATGTCCTTCAACTTGATGGCCTCCCTCACTGCTGGCATCCATAATATCTAGCATCAACAATCTTCAGGACACAGCTCAAGGCAGCTGCTTCTACAATGGAGACTTTGAACAGGGTCCACTCAGACTTCATGCCCCAGTGATGTGGGAAAAGCTTTTCTGGAGGAGTGAGTTGAAAATCATCTGGACTGGGTCCTCTACCAAAGGTTCCCAGTCAATACTTCACAACACGTTTATCTGTCTTCTTTCCTGCCATCTGATCCAGCTTACCCCCAGGAGGTGATCAGTTGACAGCACAGTTGACAAGATACGGCCGCAGATCTGATGACATGATTTCAAAATCGATCATCGCCCTTTGGCTCAGGGTGCTCTGATACTAAGTATGCTTATGAACGCCCTTATATTCGAACATGGTGTTTGTTATGGATAATCTATGACCAGCACAGAAATCAAATAGCAAAACACTGCCCGGGTTCCGATTAGGGATGCCATTCCTCCCAACCATGCCCCTCCATGTATCCTTGTCATTTACCACGTGAGTATGAAGTCCCCTAGTGGAAGTATGGAATTCCTTGTTGGGGCCTTTTCTCAGACCCAGACCCGGGAATCCAAGAAGACTGGGCTCTCCAAATTACGTTTAAGTGGTGAAGCACAAACAACAGCCGGAGCATTCCCCAAGCACATTGTGGTGACCCTCCCGTTCACCGGGTAAACTCCAACCACTTAGGAACCGAAAGTATTCCTATTCCTGCATGCCAAAAAGAGAGAGTCCAACCTCTATCAGGGAGTTTAGTTCCAGAGCCAGAGCTGTGCACATAGGTGAGTCTGACTATGGGCTCTAGTAGACCAAGCGCAGGCGCAGCGAATGGGGGGGTGCGCCGCGCCAGCGGGGTGTGTCCAGGCGTATGTTGCAATTTCTTGCCCGGCGTAGCCTGGCGCAAGAACTCCTCTGTCCCGCCTCTGCCCCTCCTTCCAGCGCAAGCTGGCAAAGAAGGCGTGTTTGGGTATAATACAGCCGAGTCAAATATTGCTCATTGGCAAGAGAAACGATGGATAGCGTGTTCCTATTATTACAGCCTGTTGCTGCTTGAAATTTTGGGATTAACATGCATGGACAACAATGCAAGATACGTTACACATTTATATTCAATATGTGATCTTAACTCAGTATGAGATCATAGCAATCAGGCTGTATTCCTTTCCCCCACTAAAAACGATAAAACCTAAGTGACATTAATGGTAGCCTAGTATTAAGCCGCTTGCACACTGGACGCGAAACGAATTTTTCGCTCGATAGATTGCGTTGAAAGCAGTGTCTTGTGTCCGAAAGTCAGACAGGGTTTTAATATATCTCCGTGTCCGACAGTCTTGTTAATATCTTCAAATCTACTGACCCTTTTAGATATTAAATGTTAATGTTTTGATCAGAGGG
Source organism: Gymnothorax reevesii (assembly GCA_029721435.1). Classification (NCBI taxonomy): domain Eukaryota; kingdom Metazoa; phylum Chordata; class Actinopteri; order Anguilliformes; family Muraenidae; genus Gymnothorax; species Gymnothorax reevesii. The sequence continues at coordinate 66,184,430 of CM056582.1, forward strand.
TTCAGTTCTTCAAGTTGAGTGCTGAGAATTTCATTGTTTCTGTCTAAGCTCTGCTAAATAAAGTGAGTCGACATTGGCGCGAGACAATGTACAATGCCTCCGTGTCTGACAGCGAAAAAAAAAAAAAGAGGACGATTAGAGCAGATTGATTACGAAATAAAGAATAAAAAGAAACATTTTAAAAACAGAACATCCAACGAACACTGCGATTAATTTATTTGCGGGTCATCTTTTTTGGATGTTCTGTTGGTTGGTGATGTAGCTATATTTATTTTTATTCCGTTATAAATCTGTTCTCATATCAATACTTTTTTTTGCTTGGTGCCAGACATGGAATATTTTGCATTTCGCGTCGGACAGTCTTGATCGTGCATGCGATAATTTATTCACACTGTCAGTGGTCATGGAATTGATTTGCTCTCTGATTACTAGCACTATTTTATCTCTGCTCTGGAAATAAAGCGTGAATCTGTTCGATCCATCTGATTAATTTTCAAAAGAAAGACCGAATAAAGACTTATCCATCTTCAAAGGAAGAAAACAGACGAATAAAAAAGACCAAGAAAAGTCGATAGCTATCAATTTGCATTTTGAGAAGGTCGAACACAAACATGGCCAAGTGTGCATGTCTAATAATTCCTGGAATACTCGAAAAATTAGAACTTTAATGACTTTCAGACACTGAGCTATACCCGGTCAGACTATTGCTTCTTTGCATTGACTTTGACTGTAATCAGTCATGCGAAAAATTTGTTTCGCGTCCAGTGTGCAAGCGGCTTCACTGAACACAGAACGCAAGCATTATATACGCACTGCCTGATGCCGAGGCAGTTTTTGGTTGGCTGAGAAAGATGTGAAGTCGTTAATTTGCATCACTGATTCAGTTGCTGTTGGAATTTACGAAATGAACCAAGTGCGACAACCAGTAGAATACAAAAAGGAGGCTTTATTTCTGAAGGGGGAAACACCCCAACAGAGCTGGCAACAGTACAAAGTCTGCAATCCAAAATCAGAATCCAAAGGGCGAAATCCAGAGTCATACACAGGGCACCAATAACAAAAATCGTAGTCAGACAAAAGAGGTCAAAAAAACAAGAATGCGGCAAAAGTACAGGGATTAGGCAAAGCTCGATATCAAGGACGGTCCAGTCAGAAAGATAAACACTGAGAAATCAAGGCAAGAAACGTGGCACGAGAAAACTAGGGAGAACGATCTGACAAGAAAGTGAACCAAACAGACATTTTATATACACATCCGGGGTAAACACATGACCAGGGAGAACAGGTGCAATCAATGGTAACAATGATCAGGGAGAGACACATGAGGAATAAACTAATTACATGAATTTGGCTGAAGCCAAAACGCAGACAGGGATCACAAGACAAACCTAAGTACAAAACAACAGCTCCGGTTAAGGAGTACTAAAGTGCCAAGATAAAAGAAAAGGAAAGCACAAAGTATAAGTGGAAATCCACAGAAACTTGCAGCAGAGAAAATTAGGGATAGGCAAGGAGGCGGAGATTAGAATTGCGCGACTGCTGAGAGATCGTTAGTCAATTACTTTGTGCAGCTATACAATCCCGAGTGCATGTTAGAAGTAAAAATATATAAGATTAGTGTGGTTAGTAATTAGCAAAAACAATAAACTGTTATTATGTGTTAGTAGATAGTAAAAGAGAGAGGAAGAAAGCACACGAGATAATGAAGGAAGATTGAAAACCCAGAAACCAATAAATCACCCGAATGAGTGGCACACAAGACTAGGGACCGTGAGCAAAGACCTACATAAGAAAAGACAGGGTAGACAAAGTGCAATGCATGGAAATGAACATATGGCATGATAACTAAATGATAGAAACAAGAAAAATAATAAACAAGAAATCTAAATAACCAAAACACAATACACAATCCTAAGAATAGTCAAAGGGCAGGCAGTGGTCACTAAACACAGAAATCCTAAACATGGCTGAGCCAGGCACAGAACTTAGACATGACATGCAGAATGCAGAACAGAACATGAGCAAATAGCAGAATCACAACAGTTGCGTTGATTAAGTCAGGTCGAGTTTCCATCACGCGTGCCAACCGCCTTTGATCTGACATCAGGACAATCGATATAGATACTATAATTTATGTGCTGATTCAGATAGTAACATTAAACAGTGGTTGCTGTAATTAGTTACTGTATTGAAATGTGCCTGACATTCTGGAAACCTGCTTGTGAGGTTTCGGTGACGTGTGCGCACTATGCGCCGGTCAGCCAAATTACCACTGCACAGAAAGTGAACCAGGTTGGAGCTGGCGAGCTTTCAACGCAACTGCAGTGAAGACTTTTTCTACGAAATTGTCACTGCGTCTTGATGAATAAGTGACACCTCCCCCTACTACGCCGCCACACCCATCTCGGCGCACGTTCGTCTGTGCACGGTGTTGCACCTCATGAAACTACCACTACGCGGGCTGCGCCGGACGAAATTACCACTGCATGGGCTGCGCCACTCTACGCCACCTGCGCTGCGCCAAGAAATTACAGCCCTATATCTCGATTGACCGCTCAATCCCCCGCATAATTTCTGGCTCCTTACCCACCTGTGCGGTGGCTTCCCATGTTGGCAGTGGTCAAGACCTAGCAACAGTGATCCAAAGAAGAAAAGCCGATGAACTAGCAACAGGTTTATGGGCAGCCAAGGCTCAATGATGCACAAGGGGAGTGAAGGCTAGCCTGTGTGGTCCAATGCAACAGAAGAGCTACTGCAGCTCAAGTTGCTAAGAAAGTTCATGCTGGTTCTGACAGAAAGGTGTCAGAACACACAGTACATCACAGTATGGGGCTGCATAGCTGCAGGTTGGTCAAGGTGCCCATGCTCACCCCTGTCCACCGCTGAAAGCACCTACAATGGGCACGTGAGCATCAGAACTGGACAACAGAGAAATGGAAGAAGGTGGCCTGGTCTGATGAATGACATCACTTGGATGGCCTGGTGCTTGTGCATCACTTACCTGGGGAAGACATGGCACCAGGATGCACTATGGGAGGAAGGTAAGCCAGCGGAGGCAGCAAAATGCTTTTGGCAATGTTCTGCTGAACACTTAATTAACTGAAAAAGACAGGCACAGAAAAAAAGAAAGGAGGACTGAAACAAATACGAAAGTAAGAGAACAATAGCTGAAACAGAATACTGACAATAAGCCTCATGCACTGTATATATCATTTAAAGTCCATCATAATAATTACACTCACCTGGTGTGATGATAACACCGCCCTGCATCATTTTTGCTGAATAAAATCCAAATCTTCTTTCTTACTAACTTCTGGGTACCGATTCCAAAAATAGTATCAGTTTTACTCGAGCACATCACATTTTCTCACAATGTATGATGAGCAAGGCATTCCCAATGGAAAAAAGTGAGAATCGCAATGCATCGCAAACACATTTGCCGAACATTCGCAGAATGTGCGGCGACGTTCGCCGAGTGTCACAGGCAAATTCTAGCCATCGCAATGGATCACGAGTGGATCGCAAAAGCACAAAAAATTTCAAAGCTTGCTTTGAATTTTGTTGTGAACCATTCACGACGTTTTCGTCTAAAAAGTTGTCGCAGAATGTTTGCCGAATGTTTGCCAACGGTCGGTGAATGTATGCGCTGCATCGGTGAACCATCCGTCACACTTTCAAAACTGAAAAAAGTGTCGGCGACCCTCGCTGAAGGCGAACCTTCAGCAAATATATATATGGGTAGCCATATATATAAATATATATATATGCATATATGGATATATGTATATATAATATTTGTAGCTTATAAAATTGCCAAACTTGTCACTTTAACTGTGTTTCTTGGTATATAGGAATTTTTAATTAAACTTGTTTTTCAAGTTTAACATCCTTCCTGTAGTCAAATTTCAGCTGGGGAGGCCATATCTGTGGCACAGTGCTTACCTCTGTAATCACTTTAATTCAAAGGAGATGTAGTTGGATACTCTTCTGAGCTCTACAAAGAGTTGAATGGCAAATTTCAAAGTTACAAGCTTACATTAAGTAGCTTGTATTAAAATATTGCTGGAAACAACACAAAGGTGGTCGCATTTATTTTAATATGCAGGTCAATCCCACATCAGCATTCACCCTCTTAAATAAAGGTTGTCCTCTCTGATGTGCATCCTGCAGGACATTACTGGGTAGAAAAAAAAAATCAACAACTTCATTTATAAAAAGATTAAATCAGCGTTGCATTTAATTTATTGGTATGGGGTAGTAGTCAGGATTATCTGGAGACTAGTTGATCATTTATTTCTTACTAGAGGTTAGGACTTTGACCCAGGCCAATGTTTGTGTGGACTTTATCTACGTAAGACCTGTTTTTTAATTTATTGCCCCTAAAATTCAAGGGCACTTCTCAGCAACTACAGGCTTTGGAAGAGTAGATTCATACGGACTATTCGCATGCAGAGCACATGAGGAATGAGGAAAGGGCTTAATGTGAGTAAGAGAGGGAGAGTGTGAGAGTGCTTGTTCTTCTCCATTACACTGTTGGTTTGGGGATGCTGGCTAAAACAGCATGGAGCAATGGCACAATTTGCTGGATTTGAGGCCAGGTGAAATAAACACGGCAGGCCAATCCTCAAAATGTGTCTCTTCTCTCTGAGCATGTTTCCACTCACCACATCAAAAAATAAATGAACATTGCTGCTGGCGTACAGTGTTTTTCTCACATTTCGTAGGCCATTGTAGCTTGTAGTTTAGTTTTGCTTCAAATTCTTGTTTTGTTTCTAGTAGAGACAAAGAGAGTGAGAGAGAGAGAGAGAGAGAGAGAGAGAGAGAGAGAGAGAGTGACCTAGAAGCCTGGAGTGACCTTCATGTCCCAAATTGTTCCACATAAGCTTGTTTCCTCAGGTTCAGCTCGACAAACCTGCTGATGCTGTAAGAAAGAATAGCCTGGACCCCTGACCCTGGACTCTGCTCAGCTGAGGCGATAAGATATGAGATCTGAAATCCTCAAATGCCAGATACAAAAAGATTTTGTGCCATTCATCTTCAGCACTCTCATAATTATTAAACACAGGGCTTTACCCATGCTGCACCAGGGGAGACTATCATGACTTTCCTCACAATATCCCTTTACTATAAAACATCCATTCTGACAGTGTCTGAAAAAAGCAACTGCACTGAAGTACTAAAGGAGGTTACTATGACCTTTTTAAAGTTTTAAGTGTTAAATTCATTTTGGGACCAGAGTTTGGGATCATGACCATTAAGGTTAGTCTCATTAGCCATGACACATGCGAGCATCTAATGTTGGTTATGAAATAATTAATGAGTAGAGTGCTTTTTTTCATTATTTTAATTGATAATAATTTTAAATTGGCTTAATATAAGACTACAGTTTTTGTATATGAACGTTGACTCACATTGATGATAACATAAGGCTATATCATGATAGACATTAGACTTGATGCGACAATGACATAATGCAATTTCATGAAAGTTGGAACATTATTATGAGACATTTATACTGGTCTGATGTGATCATTAAACCGACACATTTATTTCACAAAGTATATAGGAGTAGTAAGTCAGCAAAATAAATCTGAGAATAAAGAAAGAATGTGGGAAGAACATTAGCTTGCCCACTAATAAAGAGTGGGAAGAGCATGCGCTAATTAACATCACAAGAGCCGTATGTCCAGGGAAGAAGGTACTTGATCTTGAAAGGTCAAGGTCAAAGGTCAAGGTCATCAAAAGGGTCAAAAACACATTTTAGCCGATATAAAAAAAAAATGGTTAAAGCATAGGGCCAACACCAAAATGTTCAGTCTTATCCTAATACATCTAAAATTCCCCTAGATGGTAGTAAAGTTCAATGCAACAAAATGGGCGATTGTAGAAATACGGTGGTTGCCTTTGCAGATTTGCTCACCATGAAAAAGTGGACTATTTGCCTTGGTAGAGTGTGCGCCCTCTGAGAGCCAATCTCAGCATGCACAGTGCTCCCTCAGGCAGCATTTTTTAATCACTCATTTATTCGCCAAAGCTTAATAATTTAGAATTTCTGCATTTTATTAACACAAGTGGCTTGTGACCAAGAAAATCTGAGGCTTATGCTTCATCTTCCATAAATACTCTAGGGGTAGCTTGGCCCTCATTGGTTCTGATTCACACTGATAAAATCCTTTGAATATTATTTTTTTTGATCCTTGGAACTGTTAATGATTGCTTTTATTGCTAATACAGTTATGCTCCATATTCTTATTGTGGTCTGAAGATAAGCTTTTAATGATTGGCGAGATCAAGAAGTGAGCTTCAGGTCACAGATCTGGTGTGTGAAAAGGGTTGGCATGTGATTAATCCAACCTCTGAGTCACAGTACACACAGAGGAAGTGATATTGTATCTGTTCATTCATTTTCTCTGCTGTTGGAGTAGGCAGAGGATGTCATGCCAGATAAGGCCCACAAATTCATATAGGTTAATTTTGTGTCAGTGTTGCTGGACATGCTGTTGTTTCCCCTCTAAAATTCACAGTCAGGACATAATTAGACCACTTGTAGATTCAATGTATGTTCAGACCAGACCCCTTAATCATGAACACCACTGCGTACTGTGGAGATTACCTTGATAAGCAATGGAAAGCACCTTTTAAAAGCAAAAAAAAAAAAAAATTTTTTTTTACAGAGGCAATAAGTTGTTAGTCCAGTGACCCAAGATTTCCAGACCTTTGTCCAATCCGCATCCCTACACGGGTCAAAAAGTTGTAAATTTTAATGATTACCAATGACTTTCATCTCTACCTGCATGTTTTCTCTTGGCATTTTTATGGCAGCACATTCAGGTAACTCGTTGACTTGGAAATTGCCAGGGTACACGTGAAAGCGTGCTCAGGTGTAAAAGGGGGCAGATGTTGGATGCAACCAATTATACCGAGTAGGGCCAGGCAGGCAGCTCCTGCAGGTAGGCTGGAGGGATACACTGTGTGAGGTTGGGAAATGAAGAAGGCTGCATACCCAGGATCTGAGATAGATGGAAATACAGTATATGAGATGAATTCTCAAACAAGACATTCAACCGGGGTTCCCAAAAAATAAGTCCTATTAAGGGGCAATACTGAACTGATTTCCTCAGATGTTATCTAAATGCAGTACAGGCTGTTATTGGCAGGACACATTGAACTGCATAATTTCAATAGGATTGTCCTGATATAGCAATTCAATATCAGAATTTTTGTAAATTCTCGGAACATTTGTATGGATACGTTAATCTATCGATATAGTCATGCATCGGTATGCTGTAATTCAAGTCGATTCACTTTTACTTGTATAGCACCTTTCACAGAAGGACTTTCACAGAGATGCTTTACACAGTAAAAAGGGCCCTTATTCCCAAAATAGCAAATGAGGCAAAAAAAAAAAACTCCCAGTAAGGAGTCAAATCCTGAAAGTGTGGTGAAAAAAAAACTCCCAAGTGGGAAGAAATTTCAGGAGGAACCCGGCTGTAGTGGGGGAGCCCATCCTCCGCTGGCAGGTTAATTAATGAAGTTGGATTAAAGTTGATAAAACATCCATGCAGTAAGGTCTGTAGCTCTAGAAAGTTACAAAGCAAAGAGGTAGAACCATATCAGGACTGGATCAGAACAGCAGGACAGCAGCTGTCAGCAACCAGGGCCTGAGTGGTCCATGGACTCAGCGTTCAGGACGGAGAGGATCCCTGGAAAAAGACTAGATAGATAAATCTACAACATATAAAATGTAATGCTGTCCTGTGTAGGGTTCCAAGTTACACATAAGAGTGGCAACTAGCCATAATCATGTAGTCAAGAAACTATCAACACTCCTCCATCCACATGTACCACAGAGGCGCTGCATTTACACCAAACTATGAGACTGATGTGCCCTGGTTTACATAGCACAAGTAGAGGCACTCCCAGCGTGCAAACCTCCATCAAGGCAGCACAGGCAAAATCTTGGTGAGTGGGAGCAAAGTTCAGTTATCTCGTGTCAAAGGATTTCAAGATGGCTGCTGTGGCAGCCATATTGTTTGACTGATTGCAGTGAAAATCAATAGGGTCAATCCCTGATGTAATAGCGACCCACCCACAAAATTTCAGAGATATCTGTTTATTACTTTTTGTGTTATCTTGTTCACAAACAAACAAACAGCACCAATCACATAACCTCCTGCCAACTTCGTTTTGGTGGAGATAATAAGGCAGCACCATGAACTTACCATGAACCACCAATGCCAGAAACGTATGGACTGCTCCCGTGACTAAGGCTGTAGATAGCCCCACTGACACCATTACTGCATGCTCAGCACCACCAGTTCCACATGAATTTACTGTAAATGAACCACCAGCACCATGTAGACCGCCCCAGTGGCCAAACCTGTAGGTATCCCTACTGGCACCATTAACGCATGCTCCGTGCCACTGGTTCTACATGGATTGTTGCCTGTCCTGTCTGAATCCATTTTTCTCCTCAATTGTTCAACTACTCAATCTGAAAATGCACATGAGCATTGAGCATTGGCAGAGACTCACACCAGATTTTTTTTCATTTTCCCAAATAGAAGATATTTATGAGAAAATGTAAGGCTTTATGAGTGTTTTTGACGAGTCTCCAGGGATTTGTGGCATTTTCATCTCCGGAGGTTTATAGGTCGTTGTGCACGCAGCTTCAGTGTGGAGTAATTGCAACAATCAGCTAAATACCTTTAAAGATGCTCGCTCATCTGCCATACTCTCTATTAGGCAAATAAAGCCATTTGACCAGGTGGATTCAGTAATATTACTGTATTAGAAAGCGCTCAAGAGTAAGATTTCAAGTACTTGAGTCCTTGAGAATCTCATAATAGCTGAGGCTCTTGCTCCACCTCTCTTTTAATGTCAAACTCCACTCTAACTCTCATTCTCATTCTCTCTCACTCTACTCTCCTCCCCCCCATTCCTTCACCCTCTCTTACTCACAGTCCTGTTTTCTCTGTCCGTTGCCGCACAATGTAATCAATCATGGTCATGTTTCAAAGGATCAGTGCTGTTCTGTCATTGGTCCACCGTCAGGCAACACCCACTGCCTGAATGGTAATGGGAGAGGGGTGAGGGGAGTAAGTTATAAATTAAACTGCCACTTTGTTCCTGGAAAGATCTGTTAAATTCAAGGAATGACCATATTGTGAATATACAACCTCGATTCTGAAATAATTGGGACAAAGTGTAAATTGTGAATAAAATTAAAATGTAATGACTTTCAGATCACATGAGGCAATATGTTATGTACAATAGAACATAAATAACATTTCAAATGTTGAAACTGAGACATTTTACATTTTCATCCACAAAATGAGCTTATTTCACATTTTCTGACTGCAACAGGTCTCAAAAAAGTTGGGACACATGCAAAGAAGGGCTAAACAACTGGTCTCGTACAAACTCTGCTGGAGTTCAGTAAACACTGGGATTTTTGCTGTGTGGTCACCACCGTCATTCACCATCGTCATTTATGGTCACCTTGACCCAATTATGTAAAAATTTCATCTGGTGATTCATTAAACATTGCACAACTTTCATAAAAAAATTTTGGTAATCTGATCAAACCATTTTACATTTAACATTTAAAACTTTATTTAAAAAAAAAATCACATGCAATCAAATATGAACAATTTAAAACTAGCCCCAATTTTTGGCTTTATGAGCGTGTTTCTGTGTGTGCACATGTATGCATGTGAGTGAAATCTATCCTTGATTTCATCAGAGTGACCCTACATTTGCATGAATTTGGGAGTCCCAAGACCCCCCAGTGAGGTTGTTATCTGACCAGCTGCATGGTTGGTGAGCTGGGCTTGATAGCAGGCTGCCAAGAGCAGGGGATATGGCCACTGCAGAGCCTGTTGTGTCATTAGATGGCTGAAAAAGCAAATTATGCTCATAATACTGCTGATAAAATGGATGGTTTGCAGGGTTGTTAGGTAAACACTGGGATATGTTGGCTGTTTTAATAACTAACCTTGTCTTTTATTGTGTTTACTTGCCAAACAGGCAATCTTACAATTCCACTGAATAAGTGGTGGCTATACATATAAGATAATAAAACACATATTTAATTGGATATTTTCTCTTACCACACAAAATGTTTCATTCATGTTGGTACCTATCTTTGTTCATTCATTTGATTGATAACCACTCCAGACAACATTTTTACAGAGCCTGAGCTGACAGTTATGTAGCTGACAGTTTTGTGCAAAGCAACTAACACATATTATTATGACAGCAACACCATGACTTGAGCCACCAACCCTCTGGATGTCAGTGAAACACTCAAATTATTAGGCTAAAGCTTGCCGCATTTGTGGATTCATGGGAAGATTAGGCCAGTGGTTGAAATAACTGCAGCATTAATGCGAATTGACTCGCATATTCTTCCCCCTTTAAAATGTCCATTTTAAACATCACTTTAGACGACAAACAGTACTGTTTCATTGCTGCCACCTGTTGCCTGTATAGAAGCAGTGCATGCAGGTTCATAAACTAGCTTCACTCACGTCTTCTTCCTGAAAGAACATACATGAAAAACAGAAGACACAGCTTCAGCTTAAAGTTTCCATAGTTCCTTACGGAGGCTTCTGACTGGCATAAGATGCTCGTTCTTAGAGGCCGCCATGTTTGACTATGGTGCATTTTAGCACCAGGCCATGCAGTTGGTATCTGAATGGGTCAGAGGAACAGAAAGGAAAGTTTAATTGGGACATTCTTTTGTGTTGCTCAGAAAAAATGGCTACTACTTCAGTGCATAGAATTATAAGAACACAATGGTATTTTCAAAAATTTGATAAGTTCAACACAGTAAAGTCATAGGCCTGGGTTTGATTGAACCTTTGGTGTTAAATGCAGCCTCAGTTCTGAGGGAATGTAAATCATTGATCTGTTTTGCTAAAGAACTGACTGAACATAACGTTTCATACTTTGCCACCAAAAATGAAACTACAGGGTAAGGATGCTTAGTGCACAATTTGTCATTTCCGTCCATAACAGTCTAAATATCAACTGGGGAACTAGGTCTGAGACCAGTGCCTTTAAGTGGCTTTATGAATGTGGGATAGAATAGAATTTCATGATTTGCCGTTATTTGAGCCCAGTAGCAAATCTTGTTATTCAGATATGATTACTAATTCTCACTCAAAACATTGAATTTTGATCGTTTTAGGCTACGGAATATTTAGCAGATTGCACTGCTGTCCATGTATTCCAATTGTGTTTCTGTCCCTGTGCATGGAATGTGATGCACCTACAGTAGAATCCATTCTTAAAAATACTTACTAGCCAGGAGGGTTTAACGTCAAGACTACCAGTTTGTTTTTGACAAACTAAATTAAAATCTTATGCCAATGGGTAACATACTGAGATCATGGGTAAAGCGCTCATGCAGACATTACTAGACGGACACGGCTTCAGTGAAGCCTCCAACCACAAAAATAAAAAAGCTTTCAATAAACAAAAAAGAAAGCTGTTGTGGGAAGACATAAGAGGAGGATTTTATTTTTATTTTGTCTGTTTACACGTTGCTTTGCACTGTAGATAAATCTCGCCAGGAATGCGGTTGTAGAAATGTTCGTATTACGGAGGCCGTGAGAGCTCAATGCACTGCAACTTTAGAAAACACATTCAAATAGAGAAAATGAAAAAACCAATCTCAACCTATTTGAAAATCTATTGTATCTGTTACTTGGCTTGACTGGCAATCTTTATGAGTCAATTTCCTTACATTGAAAGTAAGAACTGTATTAATGATATCCCCGAACGCCGAATGGATATTATGTTTTTGGTCCTGCCACCAAGTGTTAACGCGATAACTTCAGTAATATTTCAATTACAAATTCCAAGTTTTGCATATAAGTAAGAATCATAAAGAGGAAGAACTGATTCGATTTTGGACAACTTATAATTTCTAGATTGGCCACCAGGGGCCAAAAACGGGAAAAATCACTGTTTTTATCATATGTCTGGAAATATTTTTCGGATTGAACTCAAATCAAGTGCAAATGAAAGGTCATGACCAGTGGATGTGTCCCACGATGACATTATACCTGTTTGGTTCAAAATTTTGACACAAGGTGGAGCTTTGTCACATAAAATTCACCATTTTTGCTATATCTTTGGAACTGTTTCTCCAATTGACATGAAACTATGTGCAACTGCAAGGTCATGACCTCACAATGTGTCACATGATGACATCATACCTGTATGGTTCAATATTTTGCCACCAGGTGGCGCTTTGTGATGGATAATTACCATTTTGGCCATATCTTCAGAACCATTTGACCGATTGACCTGAAATTAAGTTAAAATGCAAGTCTATTCAAGGTCTATTCAAGGAGCGGGGAATTGGGGCGTTCGGGGATATACCCCCAGCCATCGACTCCGACTGCATAAGCCTAGTTTGATGTATTCAATCAGTCTCAGTGGTGCAATTTCTTAGCATTTTAAGAGGTTGAGATTTTAATTTGGCAATTTAGTCTACTTTGTGGTCACCCAGTCATTCTGTTTGGGACATTTTTTCTTTGATCGTTTGTGTTTTCAATTATATTGTTGATATCTTTCTCTCTATGGTATTTATATTACACAATAAAATTAAATTTGATCATTGCTCTTCTTTTATTTGGATTTACATATTTGAGAAGCAAACGTGCACAAATTGCGAACTGCAAAGTATTGTTAAAGAGCTTGCAAACATTAAACTTAGTGTTGCCAATTCAATGTTTTCAGGTGTTTAAATGTATATACCTGAAGCTAGTAGCCACACCTCAGTTTCTTGGCATGGATAGTGTGGCAACATGATTTATACATGGTATATATACTGTATATACTGAAAATCACCCTCAAAATTTGAAAATCACCCCTAAAGACCCTCAGATTTTGAGGACACGGGCAATACTGATTTGTAGTGTGTCTGAATTTCACGGTCTGTTTCTGAAAAGCTAAATATGTATTTCATGTAAGGAATCATCTTCCTCCTCAGTCCTTCAGCTCTTCTGTACACTGTTTTGCTAAAAAGGAGATCATATTTTCATGTCAAAAAGAAGGAAACAGCACTTTCCATCACTTTTACTAGCTTAATAAGGAATGTGATTGCAAAGGGTTTTCCCAGCAGTCAGTTGTTGAGCTGTGACTTTTCTTAAAGCCTGGTGTTGAATCTTTTGACTCCACCAATAGCAAATCAGCCTGGCAGCCCCTATAGTGGTGCACATTTGCCTTTGCTTGGACAGAACTAGCATGATGGACACTGGGAAATCATGTTTGAACAGTGAGGGGAGGAAGGAGTGAGCTGCTTATCTTTGGCGCTAAGAATTCAGAGGACAGTGGACACTTCTGTGATCTATCAAGCCCACATGAAATTGATGTGAACTGGTATATACAAACCCCCAACTCTGTTTTTTTTAAAAGCTTGTTTATTTTTTTCCCTTTTATGCCTCCAAAAAAGCTCATATACAAACACTTTTTTTCAGATGGATGAAACTTTACAGGCTGTCGAATATTGTACAGCGAGTCAAACAATCTGCATAAAAACCTTTCAGTAAAGCCACATTCATAGCGGCCTGAAAACACTGAGGAATAAAACAACACTACTTGACAGCTTTGAGTGTGTTGTCGGAAAATCTCTAGCAGACTACCAGTATACAAAGCGGCATTCGAACACAATATCATTCAAGATACTGTATGGTTAACACATGGGCCGAAAAGTGTATCATTAACCTTTCAGCTGAAAACACACAAACCATGACACTGGAAAGGGGACTAAATATGTCTTGTGCTCTATTTACATCTGCTTAATTTCAGTAATTGAGGGCCGAAAGGCAAAGAATCTTTTACTAGTGGCGAGCATTCAAGCGCAATCAGCTGTGGCCAGATGGTTTCCATGGAGACCAGTGGTGAGAAGATTCTGCAGATTCTTCGTGATGTCATGGTGTGGGTGTCATGAAAGGCGAAGCGCGTGGCCCCTGACTGCATCCTTTCCCTCCCACAAGACAGACGGACTGACGGTAGGACCAGCTACGCCACCGATGTTTCTAGATTAAATATTTTCAGCAGACAGCTCTTTTCAGAAGTGCTTATTCAACAGGCTCCCAGGGATATCCTACGAGGAGGCAAATCGCCAAGCACATTTATGACTCAGGTTTGTAAAGGTGATCTATGCACTTGGCACTCCGCAGGCAATGGAACGCATTTCCAATGGGCTACAGTTCATTTCTAAATACATTTTTTTATAATCTACAAATACTGAAATCATGTCAATGTTATGAGAAAAATGGCAATTGGAGAGAGTACAAAGTGATATTTCATTCTGAAACAATGGGCCCCAGGAAATAATCATCATCACACATAATACATTCATCATAATCAATGTAATTATCCTCCTCCCCAGTAATGACATAAGCATGCAGAGAAGTACAAAGACATTGAGAAAAATGTTTTAATATGTCAGCACTTACTGGAAATACTCTTATCAGTTCTGGGGCCAATATCTATCGACTCAGAGGGAACCATATACAAAAGAAAGAGGAAAAGAAATAGACAGGGAGAGATAGTGTTGAAAGAATCTGATATAATTACAGCTAGGACCGGAACTATGCGATGGTGCCCTAAAATGTGCCTGATAGGGAATTTATTATGTACTGCATCAGTTCTAGAGCCTCTATCTAGAATCAGGGGGATCCCCACACAACAGAAAGAGAGGGAGATAAATATTGTTCTGGCATAGGCATGGGAGACAGTGTTGGAAAAGACTGACCAGATGAGTAAAACTGCAAGGAGAGATACAAATAGAAGGATGACAAAGCAGGAGACATAATGGCCAGTTGGATCAGCCGTCATACCTCTATTCTGGGCTCATTGTGTGCATGCTTCAACGAAGCACACGCTTTATTTTAATTATTCATTGTTATTATTATCATTATTATTATTATTATTATTATTAATATAGTTATTATTATTATTTCTTTTTTTTACAATTGTACGGAATTCTGAAGTGCAGTTGTTGTACCTTTGTATTATGTAGCATTACATACGGTCAGAAAAGGACACAAGTGCACCAGTATTTTACAGTGCTGAGTTAAATGACGAGTAAATCCCAAGCCAACATCAGCGGAGAAGCAATGGCACCCAGAAAACTGATTCAATACTTGGACTGACTTAGAAAGAAAAAAAAATTAAAAATACAAAGACTTTTTGTAGTCAAGATGTTGACAGACACAAAGCACCATTGCTCACTCACACTAACCCACTCAACACAAACATTTAACTCACTGGTCCTGGACTATTAGATTAATTGAAGATCATGATGCGGACAACATGCTCCTCTACAATGGCCGATTAATTGAGATCCACGTAGTTCCCGGCCAGTTGGTGGGTTACTCCAGACTTGTGCAGTGCAGTTTATGGCTGAGGCTGTTGTAAAGTCCTGCAGAACAGCGCTCTCTGCTGGTAAAATGCTGGCATTACTGCACACGATTTAATGATTAAACAGTGAGAGCCTGAGTAGTGCACAGCTTAAATAGCTCATTATGCGACAATACAACACCCGCTTCAAGTAAGCTTACATAATATTGGATATTTTTTCACATTCATGGATACATATTTAAATAAACAGCACTACAGATATATTTCAAAATGATAATATGTTACTCATTTCTTAATGGTTCATAGCACATCACAGAGAATTGCACACTTATCTTGCACATGAACAGATGCAAATTTAGCTCATTGGGTAACACTTTGCAATAAGTCTACATGACTTGCCAAACTAAAGCATCTGTTTGCTACCAACACCATGGGAGTCACTTTGTACATCGTTAATTCTTGTAATCTATATTACTGGTTGCATATTTTTAAATGTCAAATAGTGTAAAGGTTTATAGAACTAATATATCACATAATATATTAGTTAATGCCATTGTTTCATAATAATGAAAGATGTACATGCATGATTGAACCCTATCTGCTGGTAAACAAATTTTAATTACAGTGCCTTGAAAAAGTATTTGCCCCCTTCCTGATTTCTTCTTTTTTTTGTATATTTATCAAGCTTAAATGTTTCAGATCATCAAACAAATTTTAATATTAGACAAAGACAACCCGAGTAAATACAAAATGCAGTATTTAAATGATGACTTCATTTATTAAGGGATAAAAGCTTTCCAAACCTATCTGGCCCTATATGAAAAAGTAATTGCCCCCTAAATCCTAATAACTGGTTGTGCCACCCTCGGCGACATAAGCTGCAATGAAACATTTGCAATAACTGGCAATAAGTCTTTCACATCACTGTGGAAGAATTTTAGCCCACTCTTCTTTGCATAATTATTTTAATTCAGCCACATTGGAGGGGTATTGAGGATGAACGGCCTATTTAAGGTCATGCCACTGCAGCTCAATAGGATTTAAGCCCGGACTCTGACAAGGCTACTCCAAAATCTTCATTTTGCTTTTTTAAGCCATTAAGAGGTGGACTTGCTGGAGTGCTTTAGATCACTGTCCTGCTGCATAACCCAAGTGCGCTTGAGCTCGAGATCACAATCTGAGGGTTGGACATTCTCCTTCAGGATTTTCCGGTAAAGAGCAGAATTCATAGTTCTGTCAATTATGACAAGTTGTCCAGGTCCTGAAGCAGCAAAGCAGCCCCAAACATCACACTACCACCCCCATGTTTGACTGTTTGTATGATGTTCTTTTTATGAAATGCTGTGTTAGTTTGATGCCTGATGTAATGGGACGCACACCTTCCAAAAAGTTCAACTTATGTCTCGTCAGTCCACAGAATATTTTCCCAAAAGTCTTGGGCATCATCAAGATGTATTTTGGCAAATGTAACAAGCCTTCATGTTCGTTTTGGTCAGCAGTGGTTTTCGCCTTGGAACTCTCCCATGGATGCCTTTTTTTGCCCAGTTTCTTCCTTAATGTTGAATCATGAACACTGACTTTAACTGAGGCAAGTGAGGCCTGCAGTTCTTCAGATGTTGTTATGAGTTTTTTTGTGACCTCCTGGATGAGTAGTTGATGCGCTCTAGGAGTAATTCTGGTAGGCTGGCCACTCCAGGGAAGGATCACCACTGTTCCAAGTTTTCGCCATTTGTAGACAATGGCTCTCACTGTGATTCACCAGAGTCCCAAAGCCTTAGGAATGGCTTTGCAACCATTTCCAGACAGATAGATGCCAATTTATTTGTTTCTCATCTGTTCTTGAACTTCTATTGAAGAGTCTGGTAGCAATCGGGCCTAGGTGTGGCTGGTGAAACTGGACTCAAAAAATGTGGTTAATCACAGTTAATTCATGATTTAAGAAGGGGGGCGAAATTACTTTTTCACATAGGGCCAGGTAGTTTTGTATAGTTTTTTCCCCTTAACAAATGAAATCATCATTTAAAAACTGCATTTTGTATTTACTTGGGTTATCTTTTTCTGATATAAAAATTAGTTTGATGATCTGAAACATTTAAGTGTGAAAAATATGCAAAAAAGTAAGAAATCATGAAGGGGGCAAATACTTTTTCATGGCACTGTATGTCAGTAAAAGCCAGTTTAGATGAATATCAGTGCAAAGTGTTACCTTTTGTCCAAATGAAATTCATTGGATACTGTTTTTAAACGTAAAATACAGTGAAGGAAAGGTGTACATTTTCATGAACAATTTCAGATTCCAGAGGCATAGGTCCTACCCAGTATTCTGCTTGTTCCAATCCCCTGTATCTGCTATTCCAGCAGTTACTCTTGTAAAGGAGTGAATGAAATCAGGTGATCAAGTTCATGGGAGCAGGACACACAGGGCCTTGCCCCTCTGTTCATTATAATGTAAAGAATAGAAGAAAAGAAAATCTGCAGTATCAACAGCAATAATTTTAGTGCACATCAAAATAAACACTTTATTTAAACATGCGTATTCCTAGAAAAATATAGTCTGTGAATTCGGAATATTTTTGTGTTCTCTTATATGTATTTCTTTCTAATTCGGGGGGTGGGGGGGGGGGGGGGTTTAGAGGGGGAAGAGTTCGCAGGAATGAGCATTTGATCTGTAGCTCTACGATTTTATGGAAATGTTATGGTCTCTTTCTGTTGTTCTGTATTAACCTTTGTTAAACTGGCTTTACATTCAACACTTTAAATCACCTCATCATCAAAAATTCACTCAAGGAATTGTATTACAGACAGTTTCGATGATAAGCCAAACTGATGCCAAAACAATTAATAGCAAAATCCAAAACCGCATACATTTTCAACAAAAATATGTATAGATAAACAGTCCTACACAATTCCTTTGATAGTCATTTATGCATTTAAATCTTGGCTCAGGGCATCTCCCAAAAGGTAGCAAAGTGTATCTCGCTGTATGTTAAAATCAAATCTGAAATTATGTCCAAAAAATGGATCCAGAATTGACGTAAAGGAAATTTTTCAATTATGTCATTCAATTATTGGCCTTGAAAGTGGGTAAGCGGCGAAAGTTTTGTAAAAAGAAAATACATGTTCACCCATCCTGTGACTGAAAGGAACAAGACAGGATTCTAAAGAAGCTACTTTAAAGATCAAAAACACACTTCACTACACAAATCAACTAACTGTTGAACGGATTGAATAAGACATTCACGTTCTGCCTGGTGAGTGTTCGAGCAGGCTGCGTACACAAGGAAAGTAAACACATGCATACCTGCACACACACACACACACACACACACACACACACATACATACGCACGCACATGCCTACACACACACACACACACATATGCGCACACACACCAAACACACACAGCACATGCCTACACACAAGCGCGCACACACTCACACACACACACGCACACACACATGCACACACGTATGCACACCCAGATACATTTATTTTGCAAATAAAAAGGTCAGCCCCTGGGCACAGTGCTAGAATGTAACTATCAATAAAACAAACAAACCACCAAGCACAGAATTCCTCACTGTTCTTTTTTTTTTGCAGAAAAGCAAGGCAGTAAAAATCTTTAAAAAAATAATTCAATAAAAAGCATTTGACATCAAAGCAAGCAAGCCAATCAGTTTATGCAACACTATCCAGCCATGGGTAAACATATATCCAAAGTTACAAGTCAAAAGCCCACGGTAAAACACATCAGCTCAAGCAATAATGCTTCAAGAAATGAACAGAAAATTGTGACAGTTAAAAGGTTAAAAACAGCTCTCTCACAGCAAATGAGAGAAGAATGAAGCGGGCCTGCTATGCACTGCCCACTGTGTAACCTGACACAACCCCCCCACCCCCTCACCCAAAAATAACACAGAGCATTTTTAACCCATCCAGGGACAGTTAAACGAGAATAGCGGGAGGGAGGCTGAAAAGTCAAAGCTATGAATGAAGGAATCTACGTCACTCAATCAGCCTTCACATCCTAGCAAAATCCTCCACATTCCTTTACTTCTGCTCCCATACATGGCTCAATGCACCACGGTTCTCCTGCCAATCGTCACACAGTCTTTATGCCCGCGAAATTAACCCAACAGTCAACTTTCTTGCCATAATCAACGGGAGGACTCCCCAGCCACAGCGGGAAAGCGACAGCCCCGTTAGCACAGCCGACACCCTGACACCCTTTAAACAGTGTCCGCCGTCATCGCGAAAAAAAAAGGGAACTGGCTCAGAACAGCGAAACCTCCAGAGGAAACAAAAAACAATCTCCTATATCCGAGCACCTACTCCAAGATGGTGATTGTATCGTTTTCCTTTGATCTGAATCAGGAACTATGTAAAACAAATGTAAACAAAAAAGTATATATTTTAGTGCTAATTTGTGTGTTACATGGAGTAAGGGAGCTTGGCGGGAGATGTCGAGGGCTGTCTGGTATGACAAGGAAAGATTTTGTGTTGGCAGATGAGAAGTTGTGCATTTGCGCGAGAGAGAACGTACAATCATGTGTCCCCCACCAGCAATCATCACCTTACAGAGGCCCACGTCCCTGACACCTCTGGCCCCCTTCTCGCCAAACGGCTGAACCAGCGGCCGCACACGTGCCTGCACCGGTCACGCGATATCTGCCCTCTCGCCCGTTCAGTTCAGGAGACTCGTGAGACGGTGGAAAGGGGGGTGCGGTCTTGCGTGAACCTCCTGTCCCCCACCCGTCCCACCTCCCCGACCTCAAATCAAATAAAAATCAGGGCTGAGGGGTGGGGGTGGGGAAATGACGCCCTCCCTGACCCCACCCACGCCCCCCTCACTTCTTGACAGCCTGCCTGTAGCTGTGTCTCTGACTCTCGTTGCGCTTGCTGCTGCTGGCCTTGGAGTTGCTGGCCAGGCTACTGTCCACATCCAGTGTGGGGCTGGACTGGGCCCGCTGCAGCCCGCTGTCCTCCAGGATCTGGGACTCCAGCACCGAGAGGTCCTCGTCTCCGCAGCGGATCTTAGCCCTCAGCAGCATCATGTACGTCCCGTAGCGCGTCTTCTGCAGAGGTGCGAGGGACAACGCGGTCAAACGAGATGTAAAAGGAGAATACAAGGAAGTGAGAGAATGAAGAAGAGTCAACGAGAGGCGCTTGCACAAAAAAAGAGAGAAAATGCAATTCTTTATTGAACCCCACGAGGTTAGCACTGCTGCCTCACAGCAAGAAGGTCATGGGTTTGAATCCTGCCTGGGGCCTGTCTGAGTGGAGTTCGCATGTTCTCCCTGAATTTGCGTGGGTATCCTCTGGGTACGCCGGTTTCCCCCACCCACGAAAACATGCATTATAGGAACACTCCAACCAGTACCCCTGACCAAGGACCTGGCTTTAGAACTGGAGTTGGTCCCCGGGCACCACTCTGTAGCTGCCCGCTGTCCCTAACAATTGGACGGGTCAAATGTAGAGGACAGATTATCTCATGGGGCACAATTAAGTATTAAAAAAAGGTAAATTTCTTTCCAAAACGCCACGCCTTTTTTTGTTTTGCAATATAAGCAGCTTAGCCAACTTTAGGCAACAATATTATGCATAAGTGATTATGTTCTGCTGTTGCAATAAGTTACACTTGTAGCTGCAGGATATATGTATATACGTATACACTCAGACCTGAGCACTATGTCTCCCAATAAAAATCCGCAACTCAGTGATGATGTAATTTAAGGCAGCACTATTCAATACGTGATAAGCTTTCAATAACTCTCGCTGAAAGTCAAGGGCATTATGGAGCTTTTCTCACGGCCAATGAATTAACTGATTCCAGAAAAGGGCTCCATTTTTTTAAAGAATCTAAAATAAGCCCAAGCAGCTTTACAGTATAAGGCTCTACACACACTGCTGCCAGTAAAAATGTCAGTCATCCATTTTTAAACTGAGCCAGCACATTGTATTTCAAACAAGCTTCAGGCCAGCACCGCTCCACATGCACCAATTTCCCTAAGAAAATTCAAAATTAATCGAATATTAGCAATATTAACCCTTTGAGCAGAAGCCAAATCTGCCTATTTACGCATTACCCTAGTTAAGGCTTCATAATACAAGATCTGAGCTTCACAGAGAAGGGGCAAATGCCTTTGATGCTACAGGACACTTGTAGCTTTTAGAATTCCATCGTATTTCAGTTTATTATCATAATTTTAGTTCAGAGCAAGGGCCACAAACACTAAAAATCTTCATGAAATATCAGCGATGAAATTATAAAAAGAATAATACTGAGAATTAAAAAATGGCTGGGAATTGAAACAATACATTTCTGCGATCATAAACTCCATGACCACAGCTGCATCTCATCTCAGTGTGAAATTCAAAATTTTCTATTTTTTATGAGTCAAAAAAAAAAAAGAGAGAGACAGCTCTCCAGGTGGCTTCCCATGCTGTCAGAGTTCTCAAAATTACGCACTTTCAAAACATGAAATAATCATGTGGTTAACACAAACACAAAATGATTGTCGAGAGGAATTATCAATTTATGGAATAGTGGAATTTATCAATACATGCGTGAGTGGACATCAATAGTCACCAATAACCTCTCCAGACCAAAAACATGCCTTTTCACCAAGAAAAAGTTTAGAGTTTTGCGACAAATCCGCATCAGCAAGCACACGCCTTCATTAAAGGAACTGCTTATTTTACAGTAAGATGGTTCAGCTTGAGACGGAGAGCTTGCTATTTACAAATCTGATCATCCCAGCGAAATGCAAGCTTGTATAAACACTTTTCACACCTTATAAGGAGCAAGATTAACTCACTTCCACAGTAATATCTGAAATATACCTCATTTTAACAAAAAAAGACATTCCACTATCAGGAAAAAAAAGCAGGCAATATGCTATTGTAGATTGAACAGAATCAGCGCAATGAATACAGCAGAGGTTTTACCAAAGTCCTGGAGCTGTTCTCATTTGAATGAACAAAAACCTAGGCATTCGATCTTGTTGAATGCGGTATAAATTCTAAATCATCACTGCATTGAGCAAAATGTTGCATTATACAGTATTATAAGAAAAGGATAATGGTTACTCATTCAGAACAATATGGCAAACAAGCTCTGTGATCATCATGGCCATGATAAACCAAAAATAAAAAACAGCTTGCCACAAGAATGCCTTGTTATCCCATTCTACTCGCTGAAAATGATCAGAACTCTCTTCACTTGAAGTCCTCCAGATAAACAGAGCAACACAGCCTTCCAGCACAAGGAACCTTCCATCACTGTTCCATTCAGGATAAAACCCATTATCCATGTGAGAATCAAACTGCCATCATGTAAATGTAACCAAGCCTCTCCTAAGTTTTGGAAGTCTCTTTTTTTCTTTGTACCAATGTCATTCAGCTGCATGCAGTTGAAAGAATACAACCTAAATTACTGTCAGGCAAGGGTTTAAATACTTTTCTGAGGGTCCAAACAAAGGCTTTGAATAACTGTGAATAATTTATACAGTCTGGAATTGGACAAAAACGTGTCAATCAATATATAATTACCAGGTTATAATTCAGGTGGGCGTGAACTATAATTTTGTTTTACGCATATAAGCCTGAGGAAGCGTTAGAGAGATTGGATATCACTGAGGAATAGAATGAGGCTGTGAGGAACAAGTGAATTTGTCAAGGGGTGAATCTACGTGTCATTTAATGGTAGGGAATCACACATATCTAATATCTGCTGACTATAATTGACTGTAGAATGATATAGTTTGTTGCATTTTTATGTTACATTTTGGCTTCAGAAAACTGATATTTTCGCTACTCAGTAGAGATATCTTGGCCTATTATTGCTGAACTGATTGCAACAAAGGTCAACAATTTTTTCCGTCATAAGAGATCATTTTTGTTAACTGCTGGATAGATACCATAGGCAAGTATATTTGGCGGTTTGCACATCAGGGTTGGCTGAGGAGTTGAATTCATACAATTCCTGGGGAACAGAGATGGTACTTTACTCGTCTATATTCTAAGCCGTGTTTCAGCTCGGCTTGCTAGTGATTATTCAATAACTGATCCAGGTGTTTTATGCCATCTATTGATAGAATAGTGTAACTGCGTGCATAAATAGAGCACCTCCTTGTCCGCTAGTGTGGACATCTGTGCAGAGGGCTTGAACGATGGATCAAAGGTAAAAATTACCACCAAAAAGACAAAAACAGATGGAATGTTTTTTTAGCAGGGACAGATGAATGAAGGCTCTCACCTCAAACTCCAAGTATTCCTCTCGCTGACGGTACTCCTCAAGCTCTCGACCTTTGACCTTACGATCAGGAGGGTAAGATTGTAGCTCAGCCAGCTCTGAGGAGGAGGCACGAAAGCGGGTCTCGTGGGACTGCATTTGCTCCTCCTGAAAAATCAAACTTGGGCTCAGAACACGACCCATATCCCCACCCCCCCAATCCCTGGTGTCAAAAGTCAATCACGAAGGGATGTATCTTCTTGATAGCAGGGAGAACAACTTTGCCCTAAGCTTAAAGGTTAACATTATCTGACACCCTACAAATATCCCCAAATCAAACGTGAAATCTGATGTGCCAACATGTTGTTAGGCATGCTACTTATTCACAATTTTCAACCTGACTTCAATTCAAAAAGCAGATGCTGGTACATACATATTCATGAGCTGCTGGAGGGATTCCAGCATAATCTTGGTAATGTTTATATAGCATACATAGCGTGTTGGGTCATTTTTGTAACCAACAGCTATGCCCAGTTGGAACACAATTGCACTGCGCCATATTGTCTGAAGGAAAGATTCAAAGGTCACTGGTGTGCAAAAGGAAGCGTAGGCGGGCACCTCGGAGAGCTTGGACCTATTCCCAGGCAACAGCGGCCGGCTGAACTTCTTCTGGGAGCCGATGGCTGCAGGAAGGGGCGGGGATGAGAACATAGCTGCCACGGTGTTGATGCGAGTGATCCAGGACTGCATCTGCTCCGCATTCCTGTGGGAGGAAACAGATAAACGTTAATCAGAGGCCGCAGACCTCTTCACTCTACAACCTCAGGCCATCTGGTCCCTGTTTTCCTTTGCCACCTGTTGGTGGAACAGGCTTCTCACAACAGCGCGATCGATCTACCTTCAGCCAGAGAAGCCGAAAAACTTGTCGGTTTAAACCACATGTACTTGAATCCTGAACTTGTCCTCAGTTGAATACAATTACTTACGCTTCCTGCAATATTATACCATCAAATCCATTTACTACTTATTGTTCAACTTGCCTGTTGTTCTTCCTCTTGCACCAACTATGACATTTTATGTTGAGTTGTAAGTTCATGTAATGATTTGGTGTCATGTCTACCACACATCTGCCATTACCCTAGTGCGTCCTTAATTGGTTCCTCATCTTTTCCAGCAGTTTGTGTGTGTTTTTGCTTTGCTTAGATTGTCATGCCCTACAAAGCCTACAGACAATTTGCGTCTTTTTAGAAGAACTAAACTCTTCTTCCGTATGTTTTAGGTAAATTAATGATAAAGAGAGATGTACAGTAATTACTCTTCCGAGTCTTATTAATAGGAATGAGCTCCCAAAGGGTTCATACTGGTCACCAGGATTGGGACCACATTCTTGTTAATCCATTGCTCCTGTTTGTTCCTCCAAGTCATTTTATCAGGAATACTACCCAAGCCTTCATCAGTCAGAAGGACTAGAACTGCATTCCTCCTAAACCCTTCAGTTCTACTATATACCAGTCCTGCCTCTGCAAGGGGGATTCGCGACCTGGCTTCTGCCCCAGGAACGGCCACTGGCCTGGGCATGGACATGCCCCTACCCTCTCTGGTCATTACCAGCTAGGCTGGGTGCAATCCAACAGAGAGTATTTATTATCTGTATATCTTTTAATAAATACTCCCCTGTGGACTGCATCCAGAAGCTGCATTTGGTTCCTTGTCAGGATCATAACACATTTACTGTTTATACAGACTTCTGTAAGTCACTGCGCTATCTGACCCAAGTCTTTCTGCTAAATTTACCAAATAAATTCCAATTAGGAAACCCAACCATTTATACTTGTTTACAATAACTAAACTAAACTAACTAACTGACTAAAAGCCAACCATATGGTATGTTATTGAGTCCTATCGCAGTCAAGAAATTTCTGGTACGTGTTCATACCAGGGTAAAAAATGATTTTTTCCCCCATGAGGGCTGTTTTCAAGATCTGGACAAAAAAATAGCCCTTAGGAAACTTCTCACGGGGGCTATTTTAGGGCTCACTGTGGCCATTTGTTTTTTCTTTTCTTTTTTCTTTGCATTTACGCAAATTGTTTAAAACTGGAGTAGTGTTGCATGAATTTACATACCTTATTGCTGACTGCATTTGTCTCAAAACTCATTACAAGCAAATAATTGCATTAAACAATGAAATTTAAAGCAACAAATATCTGCTTTTCCATTCCTGACCTCATTGAGTTCGTCTTCAATTTAATAAAATTCAAAACAACTGATTAGTGAATATCAAATTTTATCACCGTTATCACATTCAGTCACTACAATCTTTAACGCATAATTCCACAATACTTCCCAATTAAACCTAGTAATAATGTAGCTTGTATCCATTTATGTTCATTATGTACATTTACATTGTAAAAGCCACACATTTGACATAGTCGTTAATAATCAATAATGAAAAAAAAGCCGCTCGTGATTAGAAAAACGGCTCACTTTTCTACCCCGACGCAGCCTCTTTTCCAAGATAGGATTGCCTTCTTGACAACATTTTTTTGTTTTTTTTCTTGTCTACAAAAAAATTTATTTTTTTTTTAATTTTACCCCCGTATCTTGGGTTCACGGTGGCGATTTCTAAGGTTTAGCAGGCCAATCGCCCGTCGCCCCTGTCTATTTTTTTTCTCGCTGATTCATAATATTTCAAAAAAATTCAACTACCACTCACAGGTATAGTATACAGTATTATATTTTGCAGTAGTACCAGCACACTGTTATACTGGAACCATAACAAGCGCAGCTACTGCTTGTTACAGCACAAGGCATATAATCTGGGACGGGGTATGCTGTGTATAGCCCACTAAGGAAGGAGTATCTCGCCAGGAGGAGCACTTTCTGGTCTTTCTCCCACATCCTCACTTCTCCCAAAGGGACTGCTGCATCAAAGCAAGGATCTGATCAGCTGAACTTCACGAAAGAAGCAGGATGAAGACAGAATGGGATAAGGGGGGCAGGGTGGAAACAGCAGTCCCTCTTTTGCGAAGTTATTAAGACAACAGGGAGTGAAGAGAGCAGGTTTTACACTGCTCTTCCTGCTCTTTGGTCTTTCATGGCACCACTCGCTGGATGGGTCATAAAATGAGGCCTTACCCTGAGAACCTCTTATTGGCATTCACAGAGCTCTTCAGTTGTGATATTTTAGCCCACTTCCTTTTCAGCAAGGAGAACAATAATACAACAACTTCAGGAGCTGAAAAGACCACAAACCCCCCCCTCACCCATGTGAATTATTTTCCCCGCGTGTGATACCCCCTCGAACACTACGGTGATGAGTGAGCTTAATAAGCCAGAGGAAGAGTGGTAATTGTGCACGAGGGACAGAGGAAATTGCACTAGCGGTGCTGTGAAGTGGGGACTCACGGTGCCTGGAAGAGGTAGACTCTCCAGTCGGCGGTACGCAGGTAGAAGACATTGGGCCTCTTGCTGTAGTCTGCAGCCCGCATGGCCAGGGAGTGGTGGATGGACACAGCGTTTTTCAGGTCTTCGTCTGTGAGCTGCTTTTCTGGTCTGAACTCACCCTACGCCACAAAGGAAGCAGGTACAAAGACTATTTTACCATGTATTCATCGCTTTTCAGATGAGAAGTGGCAGCCTTTAGAAACATGACCACACCTGTTTTTTTCAAACAGTTAAAGGAGTAGTATGTATCATATTTACTGTACTCACTCATAAAATGACCAGTAAGTAACTAGATAACTCGGTCGCCACAGGGATAGAGTCATGTATCTCCAAGATTCCCAAATTTCGGACAAAATGGCCGCCGGACGTCCAAAATTCGCGAAAATCAGTCTTGCGCATTGTCCAATCAATATCTTTGCCTGTGGGAAATTTGAAAAAATTCTCATAATAATTGTGGCTTCCAGAGCCAGGAACAGAAAATCTCTGCGGTGGCGGCCCCGGAACTAAACCATAGTATCTCCCAACTATCATCATCGGGGAGATACAAATATGCTACATTGAAGTACTGGCTTTGCTGACAGCAGTGCTACACCCAGTGATATTACATTTGATGCTGCGGCAGGGGTGCTTCAAGGCTTTTCCTACATCAGGAGCCACTAAGGGGCCACACTCTATACAGAGGGGCCAAGTGTCTTATATTAATGTACTTTTGTATATTTCTTTTGCCGGATTGCTATATATACACAAGCATTCAAAACTATTTGAATGCTTTACTCATATTTTATTCCATGTTTTAATGAAATACATACAGTATAAGCAATTTTTACCCTCGGCTCGACTTCAGGCCGAAGGGTATTGTCATCAGTTCGTCGTCTGTCTGTGTGTGCGCCGTCAGGCCGAGGGTGTTCAAACGCGGGCGTTTCTGGTAAGTCATGTAAATAGCCTTAAAAGGCACAATGAAGGATTTGAATGGTGAGAAGACAGAATTATCTGTACATTTAAGATTGTCACCTATATTTAGGGGTTGATTAAATTTTAGTTTGGGCAATATAAACAAGTAAGGTGATCATTTACATTTTTTTAACACAGGATTTAAAATCGACCAAAATTGGGGTAAACTGGACTGAAGAATCAACAAGAAGTAAACCACAAGTGCAGCCTAACCTTGGAAACTTCCAGAGTGCTCTGTAGAAAATATAAACTTGATTCTACTTCAATAATAAAACCAGCTGCAATACATTTTTGAGTTGGTTCAAGTTTAAGTTCCAAGTTCTGTCAAAAATGAGTTTATGCAACCACTGGGATCTGAAGTCAAGCAAACTCAATAATGATTTGCAGCTGGTTGCCTTCCTTTTTGAAAGTATGGTCAACTTTTTATTCTTTGTTTTTTAATTTAACGGTGCAATGAAAGGTACAATCCTCCGACCCCAAAAAATGCCTTGATTCTGCCTGACAGTCACCACGGCAAAAGGTGATCACTTTGGCAAAAAAGGCTTAGTTTTTATTTTATTGATTTTTTGTGAAACAATGAACATTTAAATTTCATTCTCCTATTCAGTATTGTGAAAGTGACTTGTTTGCCATGTTCTGAATTCCTTGTTCACAATGATTAGCTAAATCATCCGGTGAAGCATATTTCCCGTAGTGATTGTGATGTCACCATTAAAAATAACTGCAGCCATAAAACTGATAAGAGATACAAATGTCAATTACAGGCTTAACTGTAGCTGCAGAAAGGGGAGTAAACAAGGCCATGTGTTCTGATTGCATCTCCCACTCAACTGTTACAGATTCTCAATAGATGTTTGCACTCATAAAGCTCACTGAATATGTTACTGGTATGTGAGACCCAACTGATGGGAGAAATTTAACATGATAGACTACCTCTCAGATTTCCTATTTCAAGAAGTGAGATGTTACAGTGGAGTTATTTCTAATTGGCATTGGTGACATTGTTTACACAATAACAGTTGGAGTTATCAAGATCCTGGTGAAGAACCAAAGCTTCTGCCACTATCAGGCAGAATGTGCCTTTGCCTATAGGGTAAACTGTCATCAAACTTAAAATGTGACTGCATGGGTTTTTGTGGGAACGGGAAAACATTTTGCTTTCAAACTATAGAGGCGGGTCTCCTCAGTTCCCAAATGCTTACAGCGTTGGTAAGAGAAGAGATGATGCAATGCAGCTGTAAATTGCCCCATCCCTACTTTTTTGAAACATGTTCCTGGCATCAAACTCTATAATGGGCAAATGTTTTTCTAAAAACAATGAATTTCTCAACTTCAACAATTGATAGGTTGTCTTAGTGCTATGTTCAATTAAATAGCGCTTTAAATGATTTGCAAATCATTGCATTCTGTCTCTATGTACATTCCAAATTGCGTTCCAACTTTTCTGGAAATGGGGATGTATATATTAATTAAATTAAAATTGTAAGGGTCAAACTCATTTCCGCAGGTGGAGCCATACAACTCTCTCCAATATTTCATTTGGACTGTAGTACCCATTTTAAACACTTGCTGTCAGTGTTATACACTGCCTGTCTACAACAAAGTTGCATACTCAAATACTTACATACTCCATAGCTTTGATTACAGTGCAAATTAGGTGAGTCACTGTCTTGTCAACCGTATATAACGTAGAACATTTATTTTCAATCAGAGTTGCATTCATTTTTGGCCAAGATCTGTTTTTGATGATAGGATAGCAGAACCACTCAGTAGGTTTCTGCAGCATATCCCAAAGACTTCAAAAGCAGTCAAAGTCAGTACTTAGTTGTTACCAATTCATGTTAAAAATTATTCTTCATACTTGTCTTTCTCATTCCTTGTTTTCTTTGCAGGCCTATTATTTTCCCTTCTGAAACACTGTAATATCTTTTCCGCCACCAAAGGATACATCTTCCGACATAATTATTTGGGAAATAACTAAGGCAACTTTTTTTTTTAGGACAGGCAGTGTATATTGGTCCTTTAATGACATTAGTTTTCTTCAGGCTGAAATTCTTTCATTGGCCATCTTTATCATCTGCTATACTAGAACAACAAGATTGCACCAAATTATGTTACCTCTTCAGCAGAGGCCTCTACTTTGCCATTTCTGATGCAAATTTATGCAGTTTACTATCACACAAATTGCCGTCAGGCTTTAGGATGGTTCTGCAGTAGCTCAGCAGCAGCTCATTTTCACCTTCATGGGACTCTCAAGCTAACAGGCAAAAAATGAGTAGGAAGAAACTCAATAGCCCTAAAAATGTATTTAAAATGCATCAGAAGTGATTCAAGTTTAGACTTGTACAAGGGCATGGAATCATAACTTGGTATTATAAAGACAATATTTGTCCAGCATTAATAAAGTAAAAAATAAAAAAGCTCAGAAACCTTTGAATTATGAAAAAAGCAAATGAAAATATGCTTTCTTGTTGCATATCTATAAATTGAAGATGTGAAATTGAAAAATCCTTTTTGAAATGTGAGGGGTGTTGGGCAACTAGTGCTCAGTTTTGGAGGTTTTGACTAAACTCCCGAGTTGGACAGAATAATTGACGGGTAATGACTTGTGCATTCCCTGGTGATGGGTCCGCTCTCCCATTAACTATTAAAGGAATTTAATCTGTTTAATCTCTGACCCATATTGCGATAAGCATTCCAAAGATGACCCTTTTAGGACCATGAGAGTCAAGTAGAGGGTCATAAACTATGAGTTTACACCCCTACGATTCATGAGACTACAAAGAACACCATTGTTACAGCTTTGTGACTAACAACAAGATTAGAGCACATCTCCTTTTATTTCATTTATTTCTTTTCTTACTTCATTATGTTATTGTTTTTTTTTTGTTCCCCAGAATACCGCCCAAGATTTTCCCATATTACTGATGTTTTAAGAAGCAGTAGTAAAACTTTTCAAAGTTATTTGATTTCTGAGTTCATTACCTCCTACCGTATACATGTTTTGTCTCATCAGATAGAGATTAAATCCATGAAGGTCTTTATAAAAATTCCACTGTCGTCAGTTCTGCTCCCAAGAACATAATATAAAAACATTTTAATACATGAATCACCAGTGTCATGGGAGAGAATTTACAACCCCAATTCTGAAATAGTAGGGACGAAGTGTAAATTGTGAATAAAATCAAAATTCAATGACTTTCAGATCAGATGAGCCAATACAATAGATCATAGATAACATTTCAAATGTTGAAACAGAGACGTTTTACATATTTATCCACAAAATAAGTTTATTTCAAATTCTCTGGCTGCAACAGGTCTCAAAAAAGTTAGAACACAGGCAATAAAGGGCTGAAAAAGCAATTAATATATAAGAGAATCAGCTGAAAGAACATTTAGCAAGTAATTAAGTTAACTGGCATCAAATGTATAACATGATTGACTATAAAAGGGATGTCTTAGAGAGGCTGAATCTCTCAGAAGTAAAAATGGCCAGAGGCTCTCTAACCAGTGAAGGCTTGCATAAAAAAATTGTGGAATACTTTAAAACTAATGTTCCTCGACATCAAATTGCAAAGGCTTTGAAGGTCTCGTCATCAACACTGCATAACATCATCAAAAGATTCAGAGAAACTGGAAAAATCTCTGTGCGTAAGGGACAAGGCCGAAGACCTTTACTGGATGCCCATGATCTTCGGGCCCTCAGGTGCCACTGCATCACTCACCAGCATGATTCTGTCATTGACATTACTAAATGGGCCCAGGAATACTTCAAGAAATCACTGTCTGTAAACACAGTCCACCATGCCATCCACAGATGCCACATAAAACTCTATCATGCAAAAAGGAAGCCATTGTTGAGCATGAGCCAGAAGCGCCACCATGTTCTGTGGGCCAAGGCTCATTTAAAATGGACTGTAGCAAAGTAGCAAAGTGTCCTGTGGTCAGATGAGTCCAAATTTGACATTCTTGTTTAGAAATCATGGGCGTTATGTCCTCCGGGCTAAAGAGGAGAATTTTGTTATCAGCGTTCAGTTCAAAAGCCCACATCTCTGATGGTATGGGGATGCATCAGTGCATATGGTGTGGGACACTTGCATGTTTTAAAAAGCACCATGAATGCTGAAAGGACTATAAAGGTTTTAGAGCAACATATGCTCCCCTCAAGTTGACATCTATTCTAGGGAAGGCCTTGTTTATTTCAGCAAGAAAATGCAAAACCACATACTGCAGCTATTACAGCAGCATGGCTTCATAGTAGAAGAGTCCGTGTGCTGAAATTGACTGCCTGCAGTCCTGATCTTTCAATGATTGAGAGCATTTGGCGCATGAAGCGAAAAGTCCGTCAAAGGAGACCCACAACTCTCCAGCAGCTGGAAGCCTGTATTAAACAAGAGTGGGATGAAATTCCAATGGCTAAACTCAAGAAACTTGTCTCCTCAATACCCAGACACCTCCACTCTGTGTTAAAAAGAAGAGGGGATGCTACACCTTGGTAAACAGGTCCCTGCCCCCACTTTTTTGAGACCTGTAGCAGCCATCAAATTTGAAATTAGCTCGTTTTGTGGATAAAATTGTCAAATTTCTTAGTTTCAACATTTGCAATGCTATCTTTGTTCTGTTGTGAATAAAATACTGGCTGGCATGATCTGAAAGTCACTGCATTTTGATTTTATTCACAATTTACAGTTTGTTCCAACTATTTCAGAATTGGGGCTGTACCATTTTTAACGCCTTCAGACAGCCACAGCTCCACCAATCAGCACAGCCTGCTTTCATCACCAAGAATGGGGATACTTACCCCTCCCCTCTTTCTAACCACATAACAAGAGCAGCGCGGAACGTGGCATATGCCCCCGCCTGCATGTTTAACTGGGGCTAAGACTGAATAGGTTGCTAGTTTAGCATGGTGAATAGTGAGAGTGAATAATACTGAAAGTCAAACATGTTCTAAGAAAACTGGTTTTCGAATGAAGATGAGGAGTTCTTTAGTTATTGTGTGGAAACTGAAATCAATATGGTTGCCGTGGCGGCCATATTGGATATCGCACTTCGCTGGTTTTCAAAAGGAACCTTCCTGTACCCACCCCCCAAACAGAACCAAGAAATGAGATGGATCGGACGAGACGTTCTTTAGTTATTGCATGGAAATGAAAAGTATACGGCTGCACACCCAGACGGACGGATGGAAGGGGCGTTGACATAATGCCCCCTGCTCATTCGAGACAGGGGCATAAAAATGAGAGCCTCTGCTCTGTAGGCTTTTTCCAAACTAAGATTAACTAGGTGTTTTAGCATCTGTCCAGTGGATTTGGGGATTGATATCTGCCTTTTTCATTGAAAAAGATCTAGCCATCTTTTGATTCTGAAACTGAGACTTTGGCCTTCCCTGGGATGATTTCAGGAGATAAAAGCTTTGGTTTGGTGCTTCCTTTCTTTCTCCTCTTTGATCGTTCATATCTGTTTAATTCTTGTTTAAGGTAGAAGACACTCCTCTGACGAGATTGACGTATATTCTGTCGCAACTATTATTAAATTTCCTACTTTTCAATCTGACTCAGAGTTGCGCTTTTTGATAAAGGTTGATCCAACAGGTTGCTCTACCGATCAACAAATTAGGTAGTTTAATTGTCAAGTAATATCTTTGATGGTAATTAATAAATTAAGTTGAATAAATTTATTTTACATGTTTAAGTGAGAGGTTTTAACAGTTGAAGCACTTGCGTTTGACATTCAGAGTGCCAGACGTTAAGCGAGGGCATGAAACTGTTAGATCTGCTGGAATTGGAAATGGCACATAATTAACCAACAGTGACAGCTGCATGACCAGCTCACTAACTCCCCCAAATGAGATGTCCACATACCTTCTGTAGGTAGAGAATCAGCCCCTTCAGCACTCCATAAAAGGTCTTCCATCCTCTCTTCCCCCTCGGTGCTGCAAACCACACACAGAGACCCCATCAAATCTTGTATTGATACTGAGTTAAATAATTCTCTGCAGCTGCAAGCTCTATGGACAAGCTATAATAGCATTAGTTATATATGAACACTGCATAAGAAAAGGAGGAGCAAAGGACTGCGTTGTATGAAGCAAGGACCATTTAAAGAGTTTGTTTCCAAAAGGCGCTATATCCATTTTACTCATTTTGAGTAAATCAGCTTTTTCTATGTTGGCGCCTATTGTATTTTACAGAAAAACACAAATTTTGGCCGTGAATAAATATACCTTACAGCATGAATTTCTAAAGAAGGATTTTTGCACCATGTGTAAGAAGCACAGGGCTATCGCTCCACGGTATTATCTCAATTTTTGTAATTTTGGCACTAATTGCGTTTTGGAAACAACCTCACCATTAATTCATGGTTAAAAATCACTCATATCTTTCATATTTACGTTTAAATGTTACAAAAAAATCACTCAAACTAAACGACATTCTAATCAATGTGCAATGTGATCAATGTGTCATGATTTTGGTCCAATATCATAGTATGAAAATTTATGATAAAAGGTCACTCCCATTCTAAGGTAAATCAGGATTAAATGGTAATTAGTGAATTTGGAACAGGGAATAAAAGTACTTCTCTTTCCATCAGAGTCTGCGTGGACTTTGCGGACCAGGAAACCAGCTTTGTAGACGAGGGTACTCGTCTGCGAGGTGTTCCCTCCGCCGTCAGCTTTCTTCATGCTGCAGCTGGCGGAGTCAGAGTGACGCCCATCAGCCAGCTCTGAGAACGACTTGCGCAGCTCCTCCTCATCGCTATGGAGACAGGGATGAAAGGAGGTGAGTCACATGGCCGGGGTTTGGCAGCTGTCATTAACTGCTACCAAAATTACACCCTGCTCGTATCTGCATAGACATCAGCTCTATGCACGTTCCCATTACTTCTGATAATTGCTGAACTGGTTTATCGAAGCAACCGGAGTGAATAAGAGAAAACCAAATCCATGTCATATTATGGTTTGTTTAGCTGCTTTAAGTTCCATTTTCATTCAGATGGCCAGTGTCAGTTACAGCAATGGCATAAAGCATAACGATATCCAAAGCCACCCATGCACAGATGTCTACACCCACGCAAACTTCCCATCAACCATTCAGATTCACTGAAGTTTCTTTGCATTTGAGACAAGTTAGCTGGTTAAGTGGGCCTCAAAATGTAACTGTGCGGAGAGCAAGTATCCGTACATTAACCAGTTCTGTGCCGTTAACAATATTTTCTGTCAACTATTGTTTTCATTGTTGTATGCTGAGGGGCGTGGTTACAGATCTTCCAATAGAAATTTGTATCAAAGGATCAATGAATATTATGAAAATACTGGCAGTGGCTGGCAACTTATTAAAATATACTGACGGGGAAGGTGCTAAAAAATGTGCGATGGTTAAGATTCAGCAAAAAGCACTAACCTTCCTGCAGTACTCCAGCAGTTCATCTCAACAGACCTGCTTTACCAAGTGTCAACAAATATATAGCTTTTGCAAAGACATCTTGTAGCAAATGAAAAACACAATGACTGACACTGTGGGTCATGCCTCATTAGCCCAGCAAAAGTAAATAAGACTGCCCTTTTTTGTGTGTTTTCTTTGGGTCAAATATTTTCAGAGCGCTAGATCCAACTCGATATCTGCATCACTGTTGTACAGCAATTGCAAGGTGACACATCATGCGAAAACAGAATTTCGCTCTGACAAAATTACATTTTGGTCATTCCATATGAACTCAACCAAAGTTCAGGACTCCTCCGCGGACAACCACTCAGATTTGACAAAATTTTCCCTGAGTGCCTCTCAGTGTCTAATGAACAAGTGCAAAATGTCAGGCTTCAACTCCAAAGGGTTTCTGAGATATGCCCCTCTAAAAATACTCTATACTCTACTATAATTCAAATCATATAATTTTTCACCGACATGCTAATCCTCTTTGTAGCCTAAAAACCTGCACATCCCATGATCGTCCTGATTTGTCGAACAAAACGAGTTCATAGCAATGCGCTAGAAATTTGCCCAGCACCTGGCCATATTTGCTAGCTTAGCCTGGTGGGACTGTGAATATGATAGCATTGACGAAATGTAGCATCGGTGATATGATAAATTTCAAATCAATTGCTCTAGCCTGCGTTGCCGGCGGTCAGCGGCTGGTGGGAGAAAGGAGAGGAAAGACCGCCTGCACGATAACGTAGGGATTTTGAGTTGTCCATTCACCAGTGAACGGGAATTACTGATTGGCTTAAGAGGTGTCAATCAAAATTGAACTGTCATCGAATGAAACGCAACGCATGGTTACGCCGTAAACTGCCAGAACAAAGATGGCGAATGTAGAGAACGACGCTTTGATAAAGAAATCGCTTAAATATCTTGAAATTCACGAATGAAAGATTACTCTAAAGAACGAACAACTACAGACGATCAATCATTTACTAGATGGTAAAGATGTACTTGGAGTTTTGCGGACTGGCTTCGGTAAAAGCATGTGCTCTCAAATTACACTCGAGTTTCATTGATTTAAAAAAGGGGTGGTCCGTCGCGGCTCGTTGCGCAAGGAAGTGGGCGACTACTCAAAATCCCTACGTTATCGTGCAGGCAGTCTTTCCTCTCCTTTCTCCTTTCTCTCGCCAGCCGCTGACCGCCGGCAACGCAGGCTACAATTGCTCAAGACCTGTAAATGCTAGAGTGAGCGCAGATAGATAGACAGGCTGGCAGACAGATGAAAGCGCTCATAGAGGGACATGTGAAAACACGAAAACACAAGACCAAACATTTTGGCCTTGGTCCAATTATTCCATCGTTTTTCTGAAGCAAGAAATAGGCTAAAATGTGTTTTTGACCTTTCTGACGGCTTTGACCTTGACCTTCCAAAAGTGAACTGCTTCACCTTTGGACGCACAGTTTCCTGTAATATAAATTTGTAGTCAATAGCTCCACAACCTTGAATGCTAGAGTGAGCACAGACAGACAGACAGATGAATGCGTTCATAGAGCCACATGCACTTTTATATTCCTTTAGAATGTTATCAAGATGGAGGACTGGACTGATTTTGGGCTTTATCATTCATAACACGAAGCCCAAAATCAATCCAATTCTCAATCTTGATAAGATCTAAAGGCACATAAAATTTGAAAAGGATCTATAAGATAGGTTTTGAGTTATTGCATCAGCACGAAGGATCTGCAGCAGACGAGGATGTGGCGGACACAGCAGCGATCATGATTCCATAATATCGAAAAAACAGCGATATAATGAAATTACGTTGAGTCAATAACTGTTTTACATTTTATTTGTTCTTCAGTTGCCCGTTACTTGTTTATCTTTTTTGTATTGTAAACTGTAAGAAATCATTAGCATGTTGCAAAGACAGAGTTCACTCTCTGTGGTCCTGAAACCTTCCCTAACAGTTAAAAATCCATGGAGGCTTCAAATAGAAAGGGTTGTGGTCAACAAATGTCAATAATAGTCACATTGTATTGATCCAGACCAATAATCCAATAGTACAGTTTATCGATAATAATACTGTAGACAAAGAGTCAGAGCCCAGAGGAGCAAAGCACAGTTCAGTTCTCGTGTTACAGGTGAAGCAGCATGAGCACTGGACGACTGCAAGCTCGAGTGCACACTTCGCCAGAGTCGAACTGTCTGATAGCAGGATGGAGAAGCTCAGGAGGAACGTGGTCCCAATCCCAATGACAGTAGAATGCTTGGGAGCTTATTCCTGTTAACTAAACACGGAAGAGTACTTCCGTATAATGCTGTGTTGACATTAAAGATTATGTTTTATTTTCAATGGACGAAGAGTTTTACTGGGTTGTACCGACTGGTGCTAAAGTGCAAATAGCAAGCGACAATCCAGCCACTTGCAAACTGAAAGGAGGGGGTATAAATATGTCACCTACATGTGAGGTGGTATAATAATGAGATAAGACACAGCCAGGAATCAGGGAACATGTGAGACACAAATCAATCAGAGGAGACAATACTTCCAAGAACCATGCAAGGTGCTGAATGGGAAGAGACCGTAGGCATTCACATGAAGCTTGTGACAAAGATAAAGATATAACGTGACCATAATTAGGTTCATGCCTGTTGTATTATAGTAAAGCTCATCACTACTAGACAGCTGGAGTATTTTGCAGGGGGAGAAATCACCTCAGAGGACAAAATGCTCTAATTTCTAAATGCTGGCTAATTGATTCAAAATCCCACCTAGGGTAAAATGTTAGCTAGCGAGCTTAAGTTGGTGAATGACTGAAGATAAGAACTAGCAAGCTAGCAAGCAGCAGTATATGCAAATAAAATTACGATGACTGTTACATGACAAATTATCGCACAACCAAATGACAGCTGTCTAATGCAAACTCAATGTTGCGATTAACCCGACTTTCCTTAACGGCAAGAATGAGATAAAGAGAAAATAACGTCATATTTGACAGGAGTTGGATCCTTTCAAGCTACAATCCTTGTTAGCTATTTCCTTCATCAGCTCCCAAAAGAAAGAAGCGCAATGTGGCATTTTTCCCTAGCACCGAGCAATCCTCATTGTTGCTGTCCAACTATTCATGGCAGATGGTGTGATAAGCTTTTATTTTGAAAAACATTAAGCTTAAAACTAAAAGCTTAAATCAAATCTCATCAGACATGAGGGTTAACCATTAAGTGCCCAGTCTATGTCCTGCTGCCAACTGCACAACTCTGAGCTTATTTTCTACGTGTCTCTCGTAGGTTACTTCTGACACTTTCACTAATCAACATAATTTCAATATCATGAGGGCAGCTGAAGTTGGATAGATAATATATC
Organism: Gymnothorax reevesii; assembly: GCA_029721435.1. NCBI lineage: Eukaryota > Metazoa > Chordata > Actinopteri > Anguilliformes > Muraenidae > Gymnothorax > Gymnothorax reevesii. The sequence goes on from CM056582.1 coordinate 66,223,230, forward strand.
TAACCACCTCGCTGTAGTATGCTGGACCATTATGCAAGCTCATAAAATTTGATGTTAGCCTACAAGCGCAAGCAGTCCGGAAAACACTCGTGCAGGCAACAAGTAAATCACTGCAGGAATACATTTTCTTTGAAATTATACTGCCAATTATATTTCAAGAAAGGATCATTCTAACAATATGTAACATTATTTATGGATTATCTAAAACTGAGAATAGTGTTTTCACTCCAGAACAACTTTGCTTTTGTACCCATTTTCCATTACTTTCATCTCAAAATTTTATTCGTTTTTGGTTTTCATTTTTGTTCTTTGAGCGTAACTGATCCCTGATGAAAATATCCCTGTGCATCACTGTCCCGAGGTGGCAATGCTCAGATTTTATTTTCAATTTAGCCAATTTGGCAAAAGTTTGATTGCTGCTGCAGAACTGGGCAAGGGAACAAAAATATGGTCTTATGTTTTTTGGATTATTTCTTTCCTCAGGTACTGGCGCACACTCAAGCCATTCAAGACAGATTATTTCGATCGCAGCAAAAGCTAAGAGCAAGAGAGATGAAAAATGAGGGGTCAGATTATTTTTTCATTGGTGCAGTTCTTGAATTTCATCAATGAAATGTATTCACATCTTCAGAAAAATTTTCACAAGTAAATTGTTCAGATTTGGACAAAGCTACCATAGCCATGTAAACTGACTAAGATGCCAGAACCAATGAAAAGCCTAAAAATATCCCTCATTGATATGTCGTTTGGGAGGGAAAAAAGATCGCAGCCGGGCATCAGCCTAAGAAAAAAAAAAAGAAGTCCTAATGGCAAAATGGGGGCATTTTAGTCCAGGTATTCATAATTTTTCTAAAAAAAGTGCAACAAATATGGACAGTGACTCCCTCCAAAAATAGAGAATAAGCAAGAATTTTTTAAAGAAAGGCAGAATAAAATATTCTATGCATAAAAACTTATCAAACAAAAACTATTCATAGACTAGAAAAAAATTAAGGAAATTGGACTGGCTCTAGGTTCTTGGCAAACTCTCAGTACTGCACCATTCATCTGTTCTACGAGTTCTGCCAATCCTTCCTCTCAGAACGTAAAAAACCTCTGATGTCAATAGCCATGTCCCTTCCCTGTCCAAATCAATAATCAAATAAACCCTGACAAACAAGTAAAACACAATATATAAACATGGACCAATAAAAACACGCCACCAATTTTTCCCAAGAACTCAGTATTATAACAAATTTCATTTTTGCCTTCCATGAGGAATTCTTTCAAACTTGAAAGAAACTGAAGTTTGCAAGCAGAAATGGACTTTTACGACAAATATCCTGTAGTTTGGATTGTGTATGGAACTTGGTAGTTCGACTGAGTGATCGAATGGAATGAGGTGCTATCTGAATAGAGAGAAAGAAACATTTAAGCGGCAAAAAAAAACATGAGATAGTGCTGAGGAGAGGAGGACCATATTCATGTTTGTCACCTTGTGTGATTTAGCAGAACCATGCCAAGCATTCTATCGAGAGCGCACCACTAGCTGGATGGCTGTAATGGCTCATATGAAGACCTTTGGTGAAACGAGGTAATGAGAAGTTTGTGAGGAGTATTTTATTGGGGTTATGGGAGGTTTTAATAGCAGGGAGACAACAGTACCTCTGCTGCTTTTAGGCTAGACCTCAGCGAGAAGAGACAGCTCTGTCATAGCGCGCGTGTAATTACGCACAAGAAGATTTTAGAGGGAACATGTAAAGACGTTTACAGGAGGACGTTTACGTTTCGTCAGTCACGAAGCGCCCAGGTTTGCAGGAGCCACCCGTGCCATTTGAACAGTGTAGAACAACTGATGCAGTCCCTTCCTGTTCATTCTCATCAAATTTACCCTCTCCTCCACCCCCGGCCTCACAATGATGAGGGAGTCAGCTGCTTATCTAAACGAGCTGTTAATTAGGCAGCCACCACAAATACCTTTAGGCAGCGGTTAATTACGCATTATGCATCTGCAGCCTTTCATCCCACCACAAAGCCTCTCGACTGGTGAGAGGAGTGCTCAGGGTACCTTTTACCCTCACCGTCAACACGCTGATCTATTAGAAGGCCACCCCTCTGCACACCAGAAACAAGCTTAATGAACTTGGATAATGATGCAGATTCAGCTCTTTGAGGTATATATTGAGGAAAGATTGCCAATAATGGAACCCATCAAAGGCTAGTGATCACGCAGATAATTACTGGCACTTTTCATGAGGTTAAACAGTTAAGGGGCGAATAGTGCCCAACTAATTGCCCACTCCATCCCAGTTTGGGAGGTTTTCAGCACTACACTATCCAAATGGTATTACACCAAATCTGAACTAAAAGCGTATGCAGACGAGGTCATGCAAACGATGGGGCACTCAACTTCCACTTCTGCCTAAAGGGATCAAAATTATGGTAGCTTTGGGCCCTAATTCAAAGTTCAAGACAAAGCAAATGGGTCCTCATCCAGCTGAAGCACTGTGCAAGTAAATGTAACTAATATCTCAACATAAACTGAATCCAAAAAAAAAAAAAATGTCAAACAGAGATATATCTTACAATTTGTTAGGTGACAGAGAAGTTAGCCTTTCGGGAATGAACAGAGTTCAAGATCATTTTTAACCCATTGAAAATGGTATTTCACCAAACTGTCTTCAAAGCAACATTTTCAGATGAGATTGTCCTGACAATGAGGCACTCAACTTCTGTTAAGCAACGGAAGCAGACCTTAGTAACTGAAATGGAAAAGCATATTAATCCTCCAGATTCCACCATCAAATGAAATATAAGAATAATCACGCTGGCCTCAACTTAGCCTGAATTCTGATCAAATGAACTTCAATACATTTTTGCATTACAACTCAAAGACAGAGTCTATTTTACCGGCCACCTAATACTATCAGAGAAGGGAAGCTGAAAACAGGAGCTGGGCCGATCTAAATGGTTCCTTCCCCTCTCATTCAACGGTGATGTGAGAAGCTGATGGTACACAAATGTAGTTAACTCCCAACATGCCAGTGAGCAGGGCTAGAGACAACTCTGCTAACAAGCCAGTGTGGTACAGTTCTCGCCTGTTGCCTGGTAACTGCAGACCTGCCAGAAACCCACAGCACATTCAGGCACAGAGAGGAGAGGAGAGAGCTTAGGAGGGAAAAGAGCAGGAGATAAAGGAAGCACGTTAGGAAAGAGAGGACAAAAAGGAACAAAGGGGGGATGTAGGGGAGTGGATATAGAGGAAGGAGAGGAAATGAGGAGAGATGAGACAGAGCAGAAAAGGCAGCTGTACTGTGTAATTAATAGAGTCATAGTGATGAATGCTGGTTTGAGGACGATAGGCGGGTAACCTGCGTCATGGCCGCCAGAAAAGCTAACAGGGGCAGATCCAAGTGGTCACTAGCTATGCCTCAACTGATGAGCTGAAAACAGAATCTGAACACCGCTTTGAATTTATTGCAGAGTTAACCCCTTTGCGCAGATACAGACACCGGCGTCCATAAATTCCAAAATTTAATTCCTAAATAATTCTGTAATTAAATTTCCAAATGTCTTGCTTCACTGTTATAATTTTTCAGAGTCTCTGTGACACAAATACTGAGTTTTAAAGCCTAAATAGGCTCATGCATAGCAATAAAAAAAATTACATAATTTGTATTCTGCACAAACAAACTAAGCTGACATTTTCAAAATCTTCTTTCTCAGGTTTTGTCTTTGCGAGGCAGGATTTTGGGTGGGGACGTTTCACACGCAGCTGTCATCCAGTGAGTGAAAAACATTTTATTAACTGAAGGCCCAGGAAGGTTGCCATCATGTGACTAACCAAAGGGACAGGGAATTCCCAACTGCCTGTAAACCTGCCTCCACAGGTATGCGGATGCTCGTAATGCCAGCCACTAGCATCCGATGATTGGAACTGTTTTCTAAAATTGCAATTCCAACCACTACGCGGTATTTAACTATACTTAAGTCCATTAACCCTTTCAGGAGTACAATCACAAATATGTGACTGCAATGTTCTAGACAAAAAAAAAAAACACAAAAGCTGATGTTACAATCACCACTCAAAGTGAATATAGCTTAAAACACTGACTCAGAATGTTGACCGAACATTCAAAAAAAAAAAAAAAAACTCTTCAAACAGATAGACTTCTAGGGCAGTGAAGAATTTGGGGGGGAAAAAAATACTCGTCAAAGGGTTAACATTGGATTGGCCAACTGGAATGCAGTGACATGAACAAATTGTACAAATAAGAAAAATCACACAACCTTCACTCTCATGTGCGCGCTCTCTATCTCTCTATCTCAAACTCAGCCTACCCCCCCCCCTGCAGCTCTGAGTCGTCATGAGCAGTGTGAGGGGGGAAGGGGGGAGGGAGTTCAGCAGCCGGAAACAGTGGGTGATTAAAGCAGGCAGTGTAAGATCGGCAGGGAATGAAAGAGAATAACATAAGAGCAATGAGTCTATTGCCCCCCAGTGCTCTGGGGAGAGGAGGGAGATACAGCCTCTCTCCCCCTCTTCCAGTCGAACCCGGGAGGGAGTGTGTGCTGATTATGCCCTCCGTGCAAACAATTTGTAATTTTATTTTTCAAATACAGTATTTGCAATGATTTTGTTTGCACAATGTTCTCATCCAGTTCAACTAATGAAGGCTGGCACAGTGGTGCAAGACTTAATAAAGCATTTTGTTGGAAGAGGAACAGACTTAATATCATAGACTACAGGGAAACCAGCAATGAAGCATTAGGGAGCAGCACTGAATGCCTTGTTTTATGTATCATCTCTCTTTATGCTGACGCGGGCTGAGGAGACAGTTACAGGGATCAAGTGAGGCATTTTGTTTTAGGGTATGTGTGCATATGTGTGCTTGTATGTGTGTGTGTGTGTGTGTGTGTGTGTGTGTGTGTGTGTGTGTGTGTGCGCACATTCTAGAATGTGCGCGAGTCCATATGTGACTTCGGTTTTCAACCTTGACTACGGAGAGAAAATTGCAATGTGGGGAGCTGTAGCTATGGCACTGTAGCCATGGAGCTGTAGCTATGGCAACCAAGCCTGCAAAACTGGAGTATTCATGTGCTGGTCTGCAAATCACAGGCGCCAATCCAGAATAGCAGCTCTTGACACCCAAGCCTCAGAGCACACGGAGGCAATGCTGACTGAGCCTCATCGATTAGCATATTGGAAACAAACAACAAGCTATGCTGCCTACTTCATACGTATGACTGCGCGTGCATGTGCGTACATACATACATGTGGATGCGGGTGTGTGTATGGGTCGACACAGAGTGAAACGGGCGCGTGATCCCCACGGGACTGTAATTCATAAAAATCTGTGATTAATCCCCACCCCAAACCAAAAAAGGATGTGGAGTACTGGAGGTGATTATCAGCCTTAACGAGCTTAGGTAATCATCAAGGTCCTCGCTCTCTTTCACTCGCTCGCTCTCTCCATCTTTTCATTTGACCCTTCAGACCACAACAAATCTGTTCATCAGCATTAATTGACACTCCACAGCACTGCTACGTGCAAAAAGGCACACACTGGAGCTCAGTGCAGGCCCTGGTGTGATAGATGAGAAGACCCTTAGGAGAATGCGCCAGGCGCCAATGCTGTGCTGTCACTGATGCATCAAGCAGCTCTATTTCATTTACCGGCTACCATTGGTTAGCTGCTGATTATGGGCATGTGATGCAATAACTGCAATGGACTTATTCTGAAGCACTGAGAATGATATCCTATGTGTGTGATGTAATGCAGTGACTGTGATGGACTGTGACACGCGTTCTACTAAACATGACATACTAGGTGTGATGCACTTTACTGAGCGTAATATACTAGGTGTGATGTGCAGCGTTGACTGCAATATGGTATAGTAGTGTGAAGTGGGCTTTTTAGAGTAATAGGCTGCAATTTACTTTATTGAGTGCAATTAAAGAAGGGTGAGGACGCTGTACTGAGCGAGGCAGTCACGTGCTGGACGGCAATTTTTACCTGGAGGGAAATCTAATGTATGTGTGATGCAGAACATGCTGGTTTATCGTACTGGGTGTGATATAGAAAAAGGAACTATCCTGAGAGAAACACAGCACGGCTATTTTCTTTGGCACCACCATGTTTATCAGCACAAATGTTGTCAATGATTGCAAGCAGGTATGCATAATCAACACACACATAAACAGAAATGTGCTGCTATTGTTATGGGCATATTATTCCACACAAAAGCTGGAAACACCAGTATGGGCTCGTGAGCTGACAATAGAGGGAGGACAAGCACACACCTTTAAACTAATGATTGGTCTTCGCCTATTTTTAGTCATTTATTTAAATTAATATTATGTGAATTCGGCAAATGCTCAACTCTATCCAGGGCGTCCAGTTGGCCTTGTTCAGGCAATATGAGAAATAAAATGCAAAAAAAAAATTCAAAAGAAACTTGAATTTCAATCAAAGATAATGTTATTTACTTGTGGATACTTGTAGCTAATGTTCATTCACAGCAGGGGTCCCCAATCTTTCCCAGAAAGGGCCGGTTTGGGTGCAGGCTTTCATTGCAACCAAGCAATTACACACCTGATACTACTAGTCACTCCCTGGACTCTTTGCTAATAAGCTTGATTAGTAGCATCAGGTGTGTAGCTGCTTGGTTGGAATGAAAGCCTGCACCCACACCGGCCCTTTCTGGGAAAGATTGGGGACCCCTGATTTACAGATTCAAGTGCAGGTCAGACAGCTAGCATTCAGGATGTGCTAAAATCAAATGTGGAATTTAACCCAGCAGATATTCTTTTTTTGTTGTGAATGAAACATTTTTCTGAATCGAAGTTACTATTTAACATTCAACATAGTATGGCCACTGACTCTTTAACATAGCAAAGCATCAACTGGCAGAATTTATAATGGTCAGGCGGATTTCTATTAGGGGTTGATATATGTATGATAGCAAATGGCCTGAAATTTCTTTTGGTGTAAGATCTATTAGTAAATAGGAAAATTGCAGGTTTTCAGGTTCCAGAAGTCGATGGTTAGGTTTTTATGGTCTCGAGAAGGGTCACCCTCCAGAGGGCCAAAGTTGAACATTTAAGAAAAATAGGTATCTCAGTGCGCCCTCAATAGCCCAGCTTCATTTTTGTGTTTTAAGTCTACATTAGGAGGAGTTTTGGCAAAGTATAACATTTTGGTGGGTTGTTGAGGGCGCCACCTATAGGGGGCGCTTGAATACGCTATCTTAGACTAAAGTAGCAGTCACATTTGAGGCATTCCTTGCTTGTGCCCTCATTAGCCCAAGCTTGTTTATTCACAATTTGATTCTATAACAGTGCCTTTTACTATTCCACTTAAAACTGTAGTGTAATGGTCAGGGCGTGTAACTATAGGTGGCACTCAATTTGGTGAAAATGCAAAAATAGGGGTATTCCGTGACTTTAGATCTCCATGCGCCCCCATCAAGTTAGAATGAAATCAGTTTTATTTGATAGCGCTACATGTCCTCTATGTGTACCAGAAAGATTGATGTGGGTTTCAACTGGTTTAAACCTTTTTGACCATCATTCTTAAAGGTGTGACGGGACCATTCCATATGCTTGTCTAGGTAGTGCTGAATTCAATGTCAATGGATGATTTTTAGTGGCGCATTTAGCAATTTAAAGCTCTCTTCTGAACCAATGGATAGGGTCCGGCCTTCTGCTGACTTCCTTTGGAATGTTTAAAAGATTGGAGGCGGGGCCAGATGGATTGCACGCTTCACCGCTCATGAATAAATTAAAAAAGAAATTGTTTACTTCTTTTGTCATGCTAATTTCAGGAAAATAAATCACTCATTATCTCCATCATCCCTACTTTGTCAGAGAAAACTCATGTGAAAGTATGATGTCAGATACTTGGTTTTTCCCCCTATTCTGTTATTTTTTGGAGATAACGACGGAAAACAGGAAACGAGCCAAGAGTTAGAAAGTAAAAATTGTGCACATTGTCAGGTGAAACTGAAAGTGCAACAGCTTGATGCATACAGATGTGAATGAGAAAATGCGATGACTCCTTTTTGATGATCGTTTCCACCTGCTCAGCAGAGGGTTCTGTCTGATCCCCCGTCCTGGACCCACCCATGTGTGCAGTTACATATTTTGCTTTTTTTTGTCCCAGTCTCACTGCTGCTCTATTGGACGAATAGATTTTTATTTCAGGCCTCCAGCTAATGAAATAACCATTGGCCAAGGGCCAGATGTGTGCACCTTCAGTTGGTTACCTTTCCATCATCCCTTTACTCAATCCATAGACCATATATTGTACTAATTGGTGTTTGAAACCTTGCCTTACTGGGATGGTCAAAAAGGGGTTAATGCAGTTGAACCCCACTTCAATCTTTTTATTACATATAGCGGACATGTAGGGCTATCAAATTTCATCCAAATATGATGGGGGCGCATGGAGATCTACATCTGAAGAATACCCCTATTTTTGCATTTTCACCGATTTGAGCGCCACCTATAATTCTGCACCCTCATCATCCCACTACTATTTCAAGTGGAATAGCACAAGGCACTGTTATAGAATCATATCATGCATAATCAAGCTTGGGCTGGGCGCAGGCAGGGGAATGCCTCAAGCGCGACTGCTACTTGGGCTCAGAGTGGTGTTTTGATGGCGCCCTCCAGAGCCTACCAAAATGTCAGATTTTCCAAAACTCCTCCCAACACTGATTGAAATCAGTGAAAATGAAGCTGGGCACTGAGACAATTCAACTCAAAAACCTATTTTTCTTAAATATTCAATTTTGGCTCTCCAGAGGGTGACCCTTCTGGAGGCCCAAGCAACCAAACCGTTCACTTTCGGAACCTGAAAATTTGGGATTTTCCCGTCTACCCAAAGGCCTTCCAGTGGAAAAAAATTCAGTCAAATATCCAACAGACATATATCACCCACCGCCTAAACGGTATAAATTCTGGCAGTTCATAAAATAAGCTCTGCATTTAACTGCCGGTGGATTATTCTAATGACTGGAAAACATGTTAATCAAGGAAAACAACTGAAAAAAGGTCAAGATTACTGATTAGTTAATAGACATTTTTGTATCCTCCTCTAATTTCAGCGGAGCAACTGTCACTGGTATACACACTGCTATTGGCTTCTCGTCACCAAAGGCATTCAGATATATGCACATACAAGCACACAGGGGTCAGAAAAAACAGAGACCAGGAGCCAGAAAAAATGCTGAAACTCACATAGTCCACTGCAGCTTCTCATTCTTAATGGAGTTGTATAGTGCCTGTGGGAAAAACAAAGAATCAAACATAAGTGTGTGCAGCACATATCCCAGTGTGTGTGTGTGTGTGTGTGTGTGTGCCTGTGAGGGTGCGTGTGTCCGTGTCCACGTATGTGTGTTTATGTGTGTTTATTGTATTAGAGGATAACAAGCTGTGTACACGATTGGCATGCCGGACTGCCCAACCAGCGCAATTCTGAACTTCTGAAGTGCAGTTTTCTTTAAGCATGTTCAGTAAGGGATGTAGATCCATCAATAAATCTTTGTAATTGCAACAGACAATCTCAGAAATATTGTGCAAATAAGCCTTTAACACTGGGGTTTTCATGGGCTGTCAAATACGCTCACGCTTGATTATCTGAGGGAGGCGTCCTTGAGAACTACATTATGAGGCCAAGTTAGCAAATCGTATCTTTACAGAGAACTGAGTGCAGCAACACTGCGTTATGCAACTCATAGGTCACTGTGTAACAGTGCAGAGAACTATTGATTATCTCGTCCCAGAAGAAAAATTGGCCTTTTAAAGAGCCATTTCATTGCATTTCTATAAATAGCTATTCATAACATAGCCGCAGGCACTAGAAAATGTAAGTTTTAATCATGGCCTCCCGTTGGTACTGTGTGCTGACTGGGGAGGGGGCTGCCATGCCCTGACAGCGGGGAGATTTATCCACTGCAGTTCATGTTAACCTGCTGGCCTGAAGCAGGGAGCAGCATCAGTGTTGCAGCTGCGCTCCATTAGACACATCTCCATAAATGTTGGGACACAAAGGCCATGGGAGATCACATTCCATTCATTTTGAGAGCATTTCTTCTCTTGCTTGCCCTCTGCCTATCTGTGCACACATTCTCCCTATACTCATCCAGCTGCATGACTGGCCACTCTGTCAGCTCAGCCAGACACAGCGATGTATTCTCTGTTCTATTGCTTTCCTCCAACTGCCATGAATTACCACTGTCCAGATATACGCTCATTAGTCACAAGATTAAAACCACCTGCCAAATATAGTGAAGGTCTCCCTTGTGCTGCCAAAACAGCTCCATCAAACTGACGTCACTTGAGTTCTCAAACTCAGGGTTTCCCGGCTGAACATTTCCCACAGTCACACTCCCTCCACCAGCTTGTACTTCTTCCCGCAATGCATCCTGATACCATCTCTTCCCAAATAAACGGTGCACACATACCCAGCCAAAGCACTCGATGCAGAAGAAAGTGGGACTCACTGGACCAGGTGACCTTCCTGATCTGCTACAAGATCCAGTTCTGAAGCTCAGGTGCCGATTGGAGGCACTTTTAGAGAAGGACCAGGGTTAGAGTGGGCACATTGACTGCTTTGCGCGCTAAAACGTGCAACACACAGCAGGATATGATGTACTGTGTGTTGTGACATATTTCTCATGGAAATTATATTGAAATTCAAAGCGACTTGTGCCACAGTTGCCCTTCTGTTGGTTTGGACCGGATGAGATAGTGTTCAGAGCCCTCGTGCATTGATGGGCCGGGGGCACCTGAAACCCTGTCGCTGGATCATGGTTTGTCCCTCCTTGGACCACCATCAGTAGGTGCTCTCATCAGCTGACAGGAAGCACCCCAGATATCATGCCACTTCACAGATGCTCCAGCCCCCTTGTTAGACCGTAATGATTTAGTCTGTGTCAAAGTCATTCAGTTGCCATTTCTCCCACATCCACCACGCTGAATATGAGAAAAGTCTGTTCGTATAGGATCTGTATGCAGACCTTGACACGTGCTGTTGTTAAGAGATGATAAACATTATTTGCTGCATTATTCTATAAACGCTTCTGGAAGACAATTTCAAAAGTATTCCTGTGAATGATATTGAACATTAAGTCCACCTCTAAAATCCCACCAGAAGTGAACAAAGCCTTCCTCTCAGCGTTACTGAAACTTGATTAAGGCCCTTCCCAATGCTCCAGCTATCGCCCCCTTTAACTCATTCTTTATGGCAAGCCGCTGCCAACAGCACAGGGAATTCTACCATTCCCTACGGTAAGTCAGTGCCAGCAGCATGGATGACCTTTCGCAGTCCGATGAAAACACAAAATCAGTTGACGATTGTGAACAAGGGCCACCTGCACTTCAATAATTTATATTGTGTAATTTTTGGGAAAAGTACTCCGTACAAACGCTACAATTTTATGTAAAAGTATTCTGTAGGGAATGAGTAACCTTATTAAAACAAATCTCAATTTTATCACTAGTGCACTTTCTATCTAAATTGGAGAAGTAATTCCACCACTTTTCCATCCAGACCAAACCGGATTCATTAAAGATAGGTATACATCAAATAATATGCAAAGACTTTTTAACATCTCTTTAAAATCCAACAGCAAAACAATTACTGTTTCAGTAGATGCAGAAAAGGTTAATTTCACAGAATTAACTGGACTTTCCTATTTGGAACTTCAACCCACTTTGGTTTTGGAGAGTCATTTCTCCATGGATTCAAACACTGTACAAAGCACCAATGGCCACAGTCACTACTAATGGACAACACAGTTTCACACTTCACTGAGAAACCAGGCAAGGATGACCACTATCACCATCACTATTTACCCTGTTCATTTGCTGCTGGATGAGTCTCCCTCTCTCAAAGGGCACAATAGCGAACATCAAAAGGTTCATACTTACAAAAGTAAACTACCTTGTCAAGATGATCCCCACACAACGCACATCTGATTGGTTCCAGTTACTAGACTCAACAACGACAAAATTCTACAGGAAAAATTAAATCAAACTGGCACCCTTACCAAAATGCAAAGATCGAAGAGGATTAGAAGCAGACCAGTTTTACAACTATTATCCAGCTAATCAACTACGCTACATCACAAATTGGATTCATCGAAATCAAGAGTATGCACCATATTCAGAAACAGAACAATCATAATGAACTGACGTCTCACTATCTGATCCTCCATTTCTAAATACCACCATAAAAAAATAACATAACAGCTTTAAAAACACCACGATTTCCACAAATCTGATAGCCTGGTGGAAAATCAACAAAACTGTAGGTTATGCAATGAATCCCTGTAAATAAACGATGGCTCAATGCTGAGTTTTTACTCGACAGAATCCCATTTAGATTCAGCACATGGAAACAGAGAGATATCACACAACTTCACCACATCTTTCAGAGTGACACCTTTATTACTTGTCTGAACCTTGTCTGGAAGTAAGGTATCAGTGAAACACAATACTTTCAATACCTCAAAATAAAGCCTGCATAAAATTCTGAAATTAAAATTATTCATAACAACTGAATGTCTTACCCTCTGATGGAAGAAATTTACAAAAAATTTGAAAAAAATCTGTTGTAAATCTTAAAAGCTATTTTCCAGCAAAGACACAACACTATCACTCCGAGTAAACCAATGATAATAGGATCCACAATTCTCACCTGATACCCACTTTTGTTCTCAAATCTGCCAGAATACCTTCTTCACGACTATCAATACCAGCCAATGACTCATACAATGTAAATAACCCACAGGCCACATATTACTCAGAACAAAATGTTCAAAATGAGACTCACAGACTCAGACTCTTGTTCTCAATGAACAATAAACACCCAAAATAAAAACCAGTACTCCACCTGGCTCTCTCCCTCAATTCTCCATTTCTGGAAAGAAATCACTCGCAGACTATCACTCACTATGAGTTGCAGCATTCCTCTTTCCTCATTGCTCTGTTTACTTGGCGACCTCTCAATGATCAACCCACCTATCCACAACACCAAACCCATCCTCATTGCTTTAACTATTGGCAAGAAAACCATCCTTAATTTGAGATCCAGAAACACAATGAATATTACGCAACGGCAAAACTTCTTCAAACAGTATACATTTGTGGGAAAATTGTGAATTGAACTTCACCCCTGCATTCTGATAACATTTTGGCTGCTTTCATTAATTCATTAGACCAGCCTGTAAACTGAGCCCATTCACTCACTCAATCTCTCACTTCCATTTCACCCCAATATACACATGCTCGCCTCCGATGACTTTCATGCACTAACATCCCCTTTAATCTCCCACTCTATGCGTACCATAGTTTCTGAAGATGTGAGTTTGTACATGTACATAGGTTTATGTATATACATATATATCCTCTTGTCATCTACAAACCCATTTCCAGAAAAGTTGGGACGCTGTGGAAAAAATATAAATAAAAATAGAATGCAATGATCTGCACATCATTTAAACCCTATATTAATCGAAAATGGTTCAAAGACAACATATCGAATGTTGAAGGTGGGAAAGTTGTTATTTTTAGAAATAGATTTGCTCATTTTGAATTTGATGCCAGCAACATGTTTCAAAAAAGTTGAGACAGGGGTGACAAATGATTGGAAATGTCATATAATGCTAAAATTATGCACATGGTTAAACATCTCACAGCTAAATAGATTAATTGGCAACAGGACATTGACATGAATGGGTATGAAAAGAGCATCTCAGAGAGGCTGAGTCTTTCAGAAGATGGTGAGGGCTTCACCAATCTGTGACAGACTGCATGGGAAACTGCAGATTTTTTTACCTATGGTACGTAATATCACAAAATTATTCAGAGAATCAGAAATCTTCACATGCAAGGGGCAAGGCCAAAAACCAATAGTGAGTGGCCGTGATCTTCAGAACCTCAGTTGGGACTGCATTAAAAACAAACAGGTTTCTGTAGTGAAAATCAATGCATGAGCTCTCAGTGACCACAATTTGTCACTGCATCCACAAATACAAGCTAAAACTTAACCATGTAAAGTAGAAAAAAACCATAAAACAGGATCCAGAAACACCGCTGCCTTCTCTGGGCCTTTTCTCTGAGCCTCTGGGCTCATGATGGCCTCAGACGAAGTGTAAAATTATCCTAGGGTACGAATCAAATTCTAATTTTTTTTTTGGAGCTCAAGGATGCCACATCATCTTTGTTTAGAAGGAGAAGTAACATCAGCGCACAGCTCAAAAGCCAGCATCCATGATAGTATAGGGGTGCTTTAGTGCACATGGGTGACTTGCACAACTGTGAAGACAGCATTAATGCTGAATATATACAGGTTTAGGAGCAACATATACAGCCATCCAGGCATCTTTTTCTGGTAAGGCTTTGTTTATTTCAGCAAGAGAATGCCAAACCACATTGTGTGCGTATTACATCATGGATCCATAGTTAAAGAGTTTGGGTGCTAAACTGGCCTGCCTGCAGTCCAGACAGGTCACCCATTGAAAACTTTGGTGCATTATAAAATGACAGATGTGACAAAAGAGTCTGCAAAACTGTTGAGAGGCTGAATTCTAAAATCAAGCAAGAATGAGAGAGTATTTTGCTTTCAAAACCACAGTAATTGGTCTCTCAGTTCCAAAACACCTACAGGGTGTTGTTGAAAGAAGAGAAGATTTAACACAGTGGTAAACATGGCCCCGTTCCAACTTTCTTGAAATGTGTCCTTGGCATCAAATTCAAAATTTGAAATTTATTGGTTTCCACATCTGATATGTTGTCATTGTACTATTTTAAATTCATTATAGAGATTAAATGATTTGCCAATCACTGATGTCTATTTTCATTTACATTTTATACAATGTCCAAACTTCCCAGGAAATTAGATTGTATTAGCCTTTCCAGTGTGGTTGTTTCATCCATTTCCTTTCTATGTCTGCACATCTTGTCCTGTCCATGTCAGTTTATGTCAGTGCATTTCACCTCTGAAGTCTATGTCCTGTCTATGCCTGTCTACATCAGTATTCTTTGTCCTTTCGGTGTAGTCTATTGGTTTGTCCTTATTTAGTTTCCTTTGTAATGCCCTGTCCTCAGAGAAACTTCCCCATTACTTTTCCATTATAACATTTGTAATTATTTAAAAAACAAACAAACAAACAAACAAACAAAAAAAGCACACTATTTGCTGCATCTGCTTCTGGTTTTAATGTTTCGGCTCATCTGGGTATTTGCAGCAGGTAAGGCCTGTTCAGTTCAATTCTTTTTTTATTGAGGTAATTGTTTTTCAGTTTTACTATTGCTGTTCTTGATGTTTAGGTAACACACAATGCTTGTAATGCATGGAGCTGTTCTCATTCTGCAACAACGATGACAGCAATATTACTCGTTATTGTCATTCCTACCATTCAAACAGTCATCAACATGCCAGTGTTGCACAAAACCACAGAGAATCAGAAAATTAACAACTTCAGAAAAACAGAACTCTTCTATTGTACAATTATATAAACAAAACAAATGTAACGGTTTTAAATGGTGCATTATGTGAATTTATGGCCGTCAAATAGAACTGTAATTACGATGGACGCAGCACACAACAAATGATGTAACATTAATGAGGAGAAAGCAATGTTTGATTGAGTATTCATGTAACACAAAGTCATTCTGTCAGTTCACCGTCTACAACAGAGCACAGTTTGAAGAAATGAGGAGTACAGCGCTTCACAGCATAGAAAGCTTTGGTAAAACATCCAGCTGTATGATTGGATTACACAGTGAACACTGTGCAAGGTGCTGTGGTCTGAGGGAGCTGAAAAGTAAATCAATGAATAATTACAAAAGGAGAGGAAGAGGGAGTAACTCGGAGTCACAATTATCCCCGCCCTCCATTTTAATCTCTTTACTGAGATTAAATTAAGACAGCGAGCAGCTTGGGTTCCTCCCTGATCTCCTTATCCAGCACCTGTGAAATAGAGACCAATGAGACCCACCAGTCTGAAATGATCTGGGGAGGCCTGACAGTAAACAATCCCAGGAGTAGGAGTGGACAGTCAGCGAGCTGTAATTGAGTGGTACAGCCATTGTTAATCAGGAAGGGGGGGAGGAAAGTGGGGGATGGGGGCATTAGGCTGTACCGGTAACTTCTCCCAGCCCTCCCTTTCACAGCTATACACAAAAACAAATGCATGCAGGCATACTTGCATACATAAGTACACACACAAATACATAGGTTTAGCACATGTCCCCACTCAGAGAAAGAAAACAATATGAACAGGGGATTTCAGCCCAACAACGCTTGCCAATTTTTAAATCACTAGACACCTACACGTAGACATACACAAACACAGAGCGCACACGTTGTCCTCATTGGATTTACTTTAATGGGGGAGCCGAAAGACACAACGAGGTCAGCACTGTATTCCACAGTTAAACAAGCAGAGTAGAAAATCACCAGTCACTCCAGGGGCAAACAAAGTAGCATGCACACTGCAGTGCTGTGAACGAGCATTCGTCCCCTCCCAATTTCGTCTATTTATGCATGTTTGTTACACTTAAATGTTTTGGATCATCAACCTGATTTTAATATTAGACAAAGATAACTTTTTCAATATTAATTTCATCTATTGAAGGAAAAAGGCTACCCAACCTGATCTGGCCCCAAGTGATTGATTGATTGATGAAAACAAGAATTCTGCTCCAGCCTAAAAATCCTGAGGGATAATATTCAGCCAACAGTTCTTGACCCAAAGCTCATGTGCAACTGGTTCAGGCAGCAGGACAATGATTCAAAGTGCACAAGCAAGACCACCTCTGGATGGCGAAAAAAAAAAACAAAAAAACAAAGGTTTTGGATTGGTCAAGTCAAAGTTCCAATGTGAGTCCAAGTAAAACTCTGTGGAAAGACCTGAAACAGGAAGTTCATGTTTAAAAACCAACAAATCTGCCTGAATAAAATCAAAGCAAAGCAGGGAAGGCCAAAATTGCTTCACAGTGATGTAAAAGGCTCATTTTCAGTGATCGCAAACATTTACAGATGTTGCCTCCAAGGTTGGCACAACCAGTAACTTAGGTTAGGGGCATAATTATTTTTTCACATAGGTGATATAGGTCTTGAATAAATCTTCACCTTCAATAAATGATCATTTCAAAGCTGCATTTTATGTCAACTCACATTGTTTTTGTCTTATATTGAAATCACTTGGATGATCTGGAGCAGTCAAATATGACAAAATAGAAGAAATTGGGAAGGGGGCAAATACTTTTTACAGCAGTGTATTTTGGGTTCAACTTAGCAAGTGAAAAGTTGAATAATCTAATTGAATACTTATATCTACACAAATTCGACCCACAATTCATTTTTGAGATTCCATATATCTGGTCCTGCCATGTAAAAAATTATTTATTCTACATTAGGAACAAAATAAATTGAGGCTAATTTGTAATTTAGACCAGAATACACTTCATAAAAGATAAATTAGATTTGAGACAAAAATAAATACATTGATTTCTTTTTTCTTTTCTGAAGATATTCAGTCATCTAATTTACATTTATTCCTCAATCAAAAACAAGTAAATTAAACTTAAGTAAGCAGGTTCAATAGATTGCTAAAAGAGCCATTTATAAGTACTAAAATTATTTCATTGCAGTAAAACCACATAAAAATTATAACTGCTTCATAGCCATTTCCAAAAGGCAGCAAATAATATCCTGTGACTAATAAACTGGCAACTTTCTCTTGATTATCATCAGGAAGCAATAATCAGTAATTAACTACACAAAATGCTGATTCAGCGGGGCAAATTTTCCGGATGAATTGAGTTTTTCATGAAAACCAAGCGGTAACTGCCAGCGTGAACCACACAACTTACAAACTGCTCACGTATACTTAAACAAAATCGTCCTTTTCATCAAAGAGCAGTACAAGGCAGCACAGCAAATTTTGAATGGGGCATCCGTGCAGTCTATTGTTGCTGAGACCCACATTGGCAATGATGAGAAGGTTAAGGGCTCCTCAATGATGCTGAAAGAGTGAGTCAAACAAAACAATCTCTGAGGCGTAAAAAACTGGAAAAATACAAAAAAATACATTGATGTTGGTCCTCATGATTTGACGGAAAACTCTATGCAAATCATGTTTGCCATTATACTTAGCATGTGCATGCACTTGCGCAAGATCAAAAGGTACCAAACACAATTGCTTCACCATTAATTAAAAGTATACAAACCATATCTGTAAAAAAGTCCAAAAGGGAAAATGTAACACCATAAAGGGATATCAGGAGTAGTCTAGCTCCGATACCACTTCAATATTAATCCAGATGCTGGCCATTTAAGTGTGAGCACCTCACAGACATGAATGGAATGGATGCACAATCAAGTTACTCATTAAGGATGTATGATGGAATTATGACTCTAAACATAGACAGAAGTTATACACCTGCCCACGCCTGGTGGGTGTGAATCTGTATGGGTGTATTAAACAGGTAAGAGTAATTTATGAAGTTGCCCCGCCTTTGGTGTGTTAAGAGGCGATACAGCCTGGAATATCGGTCACTAACCCTGTCTCTGGAGATCTACCGTACTGTAGGATTCCATTGCAACCTTCATTTTGCACACCTGATTAATTGCCAGTTAAGTAGTATTGCGAGCTGTTTGGGAAGAAAATCTGCAGGATGATGGATCTCCAGGAACAGGGTTGGTGACCACTGGCTAAGAATATGAGTATCACACACACACACACGCATATGCATTAACACACACACACACACACACACACAAACATGAAAGGATTTGACGACAAATATAATACGGCACTAAAAAGTGAGAGACTCGCGCTTTATGCGATTGCGGGACAGTTGGGAGGTATGTCATTGGCGATCGAGTTTTGCAATGAAACAACCAGATTGTTAATCGCATTTAGCAGGCTGTTTGATGGGTTGCATCGCATTTTTAGGTGAATGATTTTATTCAGGGTAATTCTGTGTCAGTTTCAAGCAGATGGTACCAGTTCGCACAAGCCCAAAATGGCATAGCCTACATAGCGTTTTGTCATCAAACCCTTTAAATATACATATATACACACACATACACACACTACTGTTCAAAAGTTTTGGGTCACCCAGACAATTTCATGTTTTCCATGAAAACTCACTTTTTCATCAAATGAGTTGCAAACTGAATAGAAAATATAGTGAAGACATTGATAAGGTTAGAAATAATGATTTTTATTTGAAAGAATAATTTTGTCCTCCAAACTTCGCTATCGTCAAAGAATCCTCCATTTGCAGCAATTGCAGCCTGGCAGACCTTTGGCATTCTAGCCGTCAATTTGTTAAGGTAATCTGAAGAAATTACACCCCACGCTTCCTGAAGCACGGCCTACAAGTTGGATTGGCTTGATGGCCACTTCTTACGTACCATACGGTCAAGCTGCCCCTGCAACAGCTCAATAGGGTTGAGATCTGATGACTGCGCTGGTCACTCCATTACAGAAAGAATACCAGCTGACTGCTTCTTCCCTAAATAGTTCTTGCACAGTTTGGAGGTGTGCTTTGGGTCATTGTCCTCTTGCAGGAGGAAATTGGCTCTAATCAAATGCTGTCCACAGAGTATGGCATGGCCTGGCAAAATGGAGTTATATCCTTCCTTAATCAAAATCCCTTTTACCTTTTACAAATCTCCCAATTTACCAGCACCAAAGCAGCCCCAGACCATCACATTACCTCCAATATGCTTGACAGTTGGCGTCAGGCACTCCTCCCGCATCTTTTCACTTGTTCTGCGTCTCACTAACGTTCTTCTGTTTGATCCAAACACCTCAAACTTAGATTTGTCTGTCCATAACACTTTTTTTCCAATCTTTTGCCCATCTTAATCATTTCCTTTTATTGGCCAGTCTCAGCTATGGCTTTTCCCTTGCCACTCTGCCCTGAAGGCCAGCACCCCGGATTGGCCTCTTCACTGTGAACGTTGAGACTGGTGTTTTGCAGGTACCATTTAATGAAGCTGCCAGTTGAGGACCTGTGAGGCGTCTATTTCTCAAACCGGAGACTCTAATGTACTTGTCTTCTTGCTCACTTGTGCACTGGGGCCTCCCACTTCTCTTTCTGTTCTGGTTAGAGCCTATTTGTGCTGTTCTCCGAAGGGAGTTGTACACACCGTTCGAGGAAATTGGCAGTTTCTTGGCCATTTCTCACAAGGAATAGCCTTCATTTCTCAGAACAAGAATAGATTGTCGAGTTTGAGAAGAAAGTCCTCTTTTTCTGGCCATTTTGAGAGTATAATCGAACCCATAAATGCTGATGCTCTAGTACTCAACTAGCTCAAAGGAAAGCCAGCTTTATAGCTTCTCTAATCAGCACAACAATTTTCAGCTGTGCTAACATAATTGCGCAAGGGTTCTCTAATCATCAATTAGCCTTTTAACACAATTAGCTAACCAAATGTGCCATTAGAAGACAGGAGTGATGGTTGCTGGAAATGGGCCTCTGTGCACCTATGTAGATATTCCATTAAAAATCAGCCGTTTGCAGCAAGAATAGTCATTTATCACATCAGCAATGTCTAGACTATATTTCTGATTAATTTAATGTTATCTTCATTGAAAAAAAACAGCGCTTTTCTTTCAAAAGTAAGGACATTTCTGAGTGACCCAAACTTTTGAATAGTGTATGTATATATATATATATATACATATATATTAATAAAGTGTTTATGTATGTTATTGCCCACATTAAGTAAAAACGGCCCGCTAATATATCTTGTTATGGCCGACCTGCATTGGCCGAGTTCAGCAAGTGCACAAGTAACCATTGGCAACTGTGGCATTCGCTCTCTATGAAGAAGCAGACGACAGTCATGGACCTAACATTTAGCCCTTTAATGAGTCTTGAAGTCACGTACCTCAGAAGTCATAGTCATAATGTCATGATAGCACAACATACGTAACCAATTAATAAAAATATTATAAATTGCTTATTTTCGCATTGCCTAGGTATTGGCCTTTGGGTTGCGGTACTACTCAGGCCGTAATACCATGGCAATACGAAAATAAGTAATTTATGTCGTATATATGCATGCACACACACACACACGCACACACACACACACACACACACACACAAACACAAGTTAACTGTAAGCTACAGTACTGTCCTCATTGTGAGCATGCTGTAGGCAGAACGTGAGGTATGGGGAGTCCTAAGCATTATGGGCCACGGCACCATACCTTTTTCCTCTTGCGGGCTTGCGGGTGGTTCTGCCCATCCTGAGCCTTGCCTAGCAGGTCAGGAAACACCAGTGGCTTGAGAGAGCGAGAGCGGGGGGTCCGCGGGAAACGGAAGGGGTCCATCACCCGAAAGTCGCGCCCGTAGCGGACGGAACAAAGAGACCGGGACCGCAGGCGTCCTGCGGAATGTAGGCTGTTCACCCCGATCATGGCGAGGACAGGTTCAAAACCTGGGGTACCAGCAGGTCTTAGAACTCCCGAGATGTTCGCAGAATTTGGATCTTCTCAGTCTTATGCTTTCGTGATGCTATCACAGCCGGAGTTTGGTCTTCTGAGGATCAAGCAAAAGCACTCTTTCTATCTAGGTCTATCCCTTTATCCCTCTATGGGGCCCAGCAGGTAGGTGGCATAATCGAGAAGACAGGGGTTTGCTCTTAAAGCCAGGCAGTGTGGAAGCCCTTTTCCTGATCAGACAGGGAGAAAGAATGATGTCAATTGAGTCTTGGAAACCTTTGGATGATTGGACGAAGTCCTGAGGAAAAAATTGTAATGAAATGGCCCCTTTGGAGCAGAGTGGCTGGACATGAAATATTAATCCGTGTGCATTTATAATACATGCAGAGACATGGACATTTGTTTATTCAAAAGTCTCTCACAGTTTTATCCACAGGCTCTTGAGGAACTGTCATTAGCCTTTCAAGGCCCTCTAAAGGAAACTGCGTCCCACTTCCTGTTGCGCCATGTCCAAGCAAAAGCAGTCCAGTATAGGGTTGGGGGTTTCGAGTGTCCACAGCCCCCAGCTGGGTCCTGAAGGCCAAAGATGTCTTCACCAAATAGTGCCCCCCGTTTTCTCGCACCCCAAAAAAGACACAGTGACTCCCCGGCTCGTCTCAGTAAGCCCTATAGCCAAATCTTATGGCACTAACTGCAGGTGCACACAGCTTCTTAGTAGCTCACCCACGGACCTGTACGCAACCTTACGCACCCAGATGGGCAATTACACTTGTGGTAAGCACTGGAAAAAGAAAAGAATCGGAAATTGCCGGAAATCAACAGCTGGAAAGAAAACATCCCACACTTATGACCACAAGAACCTGTGCGGACACATGTACATGCAAGCAAATGCACAGGCTGAAGAGAAGGAGAGAGGCAACCACCCACTCACCACCATAGAATCCCAAAGCCCTCTTGATATTGCGTCATGTCTCCCAGAAAATGACACATACTCGCAAAAACAAGACAAAGCGTCAAACAAAAAAACCTGCTAAAAACTACAGCGAGCTAACAGAAATTCCAGGTGAGAAACAGACAGCCTGGCGGGAGATGCTGGTCCAGCGGATGGCTGGCGATCTTGTCCAAGGTTGGGATATTATATCCTGTTGCTCCCTGCATAAGATGGACTCTCTCCATGGAAGTATGGAGATTGATCTGCTCCTCTGTCAAAAAGACCGATACCCTCTTTGTCCTCAATTGGACTCGTCACCACGTGCTGTCTGACTGCATTTTTTCAGGGCTTTTTTTGGATGGTAAAAAAATGCTCCAGATTTTTTTTTCCTCTTTGGACCGACACCTGTTTTAGCACCTAATGTGTCAACATGCTCTCCCTCCTTCCATTTCCCACGTTGCGTACGGTGCGCTGAGAGGAGACGTGGCGATCCGTCCTTGTCGCTTAGTCTTTTCGAAATGCCGTCGCCCTTTTTTCCCCTCTCTGCTGCAGATGAGGAGCATTTGAATCACAGTGAAAAAGAGACCTGATGGGCGGGCGATCGCTCTCTCCCTCTCTCTCTCTCTCTCTCTCTCTCTTCGGTGCTCCCTCCATGCGTATCTCTCCCCCTCTCACCGTCTTCGAGCAGCGAATCACAATCGTCCAGCCTGACGCCCCCCTCCCCTCCTCAGAGATGCTAATTAGCATTCAGAGCTCGTCTCCACATAGGTGGGAGAGGTACGGCAAGGAACGGATCCAGGGGGAGAGGACAGACCGGTGGAATATGTTGCACGTATAAACTGTACACATGCAGAGATTTAACACTTGACTGTCGTGACGAAACATGAGGAATTACATTTCCTATCGGAGTTTGTTATCTGTACTATCAGAACAAATAGCAGAGGCAAGGGATGGACAAAATATCGGAAGCACACCCGAAAAACGACTTCATCTTTGAAGTATCTAAATCGCAATTACTAAAGCATAAGGTGATGCATATCAATTTTGATCCTAATTAGCGCCGTGTGTCCGCTTTAAGGATCTCTGAACCACAGCACTTCGCTGGGTAAGTTTCAAAAGCTAGATAAGGATACTAACAGATATCCAAAGAGGCCAAATAGTCAGTACCCTGAGTCGTAGACACGTTGCTTAGGAAGCTGCCAATTTATTTCATGAGGCAAGCGTGAAAAATTATTGCATCTGTTGCCAAAAAAACCAAAAAATTAGAAACAGAAAAACAAAGAACTGTGGCCAGAAGTCAAAGCACCATGACAGGGGCAGACTCACTCGTGTTAGAATTGTTGCTAATAATCACAGAACTTCAGGTCTAAAAATCACAGCAGAAATTAACTGATTCATTACAAAACCATATTCAATAAAAACAGCACATTTTAAGCTTCCAAAACTGGTATTTATGCTGGTGTTTCTGGTGATTTCCACCCATATATTCAAACCAATTTAAAAAAAAAAGATTACACATTCAAGCACCAGAGATTTATTGCCAGAGCTTTAATGAGGTCTTGAGTTGGGGAGGCGACAGATTGATTGTAGACTAGAATGGCAGCACTTAGAGTGAACCGCGTCTGTAGAGCAGCCACAGGCAGTCCTGTAAACCACCCTGATCCTTCTGCTCCATCCGCCAATCCATCACACATATTGGACAGAGATGTGAGGGGCTGATTCACCAAACAGAGCACAGAGGGGCACAGGACACACACAGGAGGCGAGTACAGTAGATGGAAATGAAATGGAAATATATTGGTGTCCAGGGAGGACAAAATGTTATTATGGGTGGCAAAGATGGTTTGAAATGAGAGGAAAGGATTAACGAATAGGACAAGCACGTACACACAAGTTCAAACCAGGCTGCAAACACAAACACACACACACACGCACGCTTTCAGACATAAACACTCACACACACACACTTATACGCAGACTTGCACGCGCACACACACACACTCGCATGCAGACACATGCACGCACACACACACACACACACATACACACACACACACACTCTCCTGGCTGCTCAGTATGCGGCCCAGCTGGCCCCGAGCTCTGATTCACAATTACATCCCCCACAGATAAAGGGTCAAGATAAAATTCATAAAAACATTTTATTTGGGACAGACCGTACTCAACTGAGTAAACTCAGCATGGCCCCCGCTTGGACGTGCACATGAAGCCAATCAACCATCAGTCAACAGCTGCTCTTCACGAGGCATTACAGCCCAAGGACACTGTCTGGCTATTTTTTGCAGCTCTCTCGTAGTTACCGATGCTGCATCTCTCACAGCTGGGCACAGGGTGAACAGAGTAGAAGAGTCAGCCCAGCTGAAGTGGAATCATACCAATCCAATCACTCAGCTGAATTTATACAGGGGATTTGTAGCAGTCAAGGAATCAATCATAAAATATGATATATTAGACTTTTTAAATTCTTTTTTCCTTCTGTAATAATAAGGTTGCTGCACACTTTTAAAGATCAAAATTAAGACTTTTTTTTAGACCTTTTTAAGTTGTAAACGAAAGAAATTTAGACCTCTCACCCCTGATTTAAGACTTTTTAAGACATTTAAGGCCTTATTTTTCCAAAATCTGATTCAATACTTTTTAAGACTTTTTCAGGAACCACGAGAACCCTGAATAAGGTGAAAGTGGCCGTCAGGGAATGAGTCATATGCCTATACCACTTTAATTTCATTCATTGAACGAAGAATTATAATCCATTTCTCCAGCTCAGCCTCGTCATCTTTATCATGAGTGTGAATCAGGCAGGCAAATCATGATGCATCGTTAGACGAGAAAGTGGGCACACAGTCACTGCAGGGCTATAATCCTTCTGATAGCAAGACTCGGGTGGAAGAGGTTAATCTGCCACAAAATACCCGTGGAAAGGTTCAGCCACAATTAGGTTAAAAGTCTACGGTTATTTTCTTTACTTTGTTTTTCTTGAGGTTTTCCCTTGTGTCCGGTATTAATTTCAACTGTTTGAACATTTACTGTTTATTCCTTTGATGTTCATCCTGTGCGACCTTCTCATCTCAACAGCTGGAATCCAGTTTCACAGTCTATGTTATGACCCTAACTTAGGGAGTCTATTCTCCAATCCTGCTTTGAAATTTTTATTAAGAGGTATGAAAGAGCCTGTCCTTCTTCACCTGATAGTAGAGTCCCCATCTCTTTTAACATGTTACATCGCTTATTAACTGTTCTTCGAAACGAGTATTTTATGAAGGTCACTGACACTCTTACTCGATGCTGTTTTTTTATAATAATAATAAATATAATAGATTTTATTTATATAGCACCTTTCAAGCAATACAGCACAAAGTGCTTCACAAGCAGGTAAAATACATGTACATAAAAGCAATAAAACAAAATGGGGAAACAAGGAATTAAGCATCAAAGGAAAATCAAGATAATAAAAGGAGATGTACATGAAAACACAACCATAAAAGAATTTAAACCGTAAAATCATCAAAAGCAAGCCTAAAAAAATGAGTCTTTAAAAGAGATTTAAAAGACATTAGAGACTCAGCATTTCTTATGTTGTTTGGGAGGCTGTTCTAGAGTATTGGAGCCTTAACCGATAAGGCTCGATTTTGCTAACATTTTACAGATTTCTGCGTTGTGGAGAACTCACCAGCAATTCAAGCTCTTTTTGTTCCAATTTTTCTAAGTCCTGGTCTGTTAGACATCATCTGCATACCCTTCATACGTGTGGCCCTTTGCCTCCACAATAATCAATGTACAGCTCTTCATGGCTTCAGCAAAGTGGTATCCTTTACTTCACATGTAAGTGATGGTTTTTTCTTGTATGAGTTCAATGTTCATGCTCTGACTATGGCATCTCAGGTGCACACTGGTGTTTGGAAATGCATGCATGCATTATTTACGCCTAAATTTGGATGATTTTACAAATGATAAGCATGTGCGGTATGTGCTTGTACTTTGTGAATGAATCATCATCCTATGATGGTGCTGTGGAATTATAATTACAGAGGTCATTGCCTAGCTGTCAGATCACTGCAAATGCTATGCCATCTTGTTTCCTACATCCACTAGCAGTGGCTTGGCTCGTGCGCCAAGCTAGTGCTGTGATCACGATCTGCCTAGCTGGCAAGCCATCACAGATACTACATAAGAATCTATCCCACGCTTACAAGCAGTGGCACAGCTCACAGGCGCTTGGCTTTCGCCTCGGTTATGGGTGCACATCACCTAGTTGGCAAGTCGTAACAGATACTACGCAAGTATCGATCTCACATCCACTTGCAGTGGCAGTGCACGTACGCTAAGATAACTTCTTGGATGTGGCAGTTAGTATCCTTATTGGTAAATAATCACAGATACAATGCAGTATATCTACAGTACATCACGTCCATTAGCTGGGGCATTGCTCACCAGCGCTTGGCTAGCGCCAAGTTAATCGATCCACACTGCCTAGCTGGCAAGTCACTGCAGATGACCTGCCAGTATCTACCTCATGTACACTTGCAGTGGCACTGCATGCGCGCTAAGCTAGCACCACGGCCATGGGAGCTACATGCTTAACTAGAAACAGTCATTCCACAATAATGTGCCAGCCCCAGTGAATTTTTACAACAGTGTTTATGGTTTGATTAAACCATTTCGCTGGGAGACAAAATGCTGAAGTTCATGAATATGCAGTATTATCCCAGCTTCAGTGCTGTTTCTGTTATTTCTAGTGAAAGGAATCAACTGCAAGTAGTCCAAAATGAAAAAATCGTGGTCTTTATTCAATCCGAGTCCAAAGCCAGGTAAACACAGTAACGGTACATAAGGGCAATCCGAAAAACAGAGATTGTTAGGCAGTAGGAGAGTAGATCGTCCGAAATCCGAATTCAAAAACCAGGGCATCAATATACAGAAATCGCAGTTGGGCAGAAAATTGGTCGTAATCAGAGAGCAAACAAATCCAGGCAGGCACAGACAGAAATCGGAATCGGGCAAAAGGATGACACAGAATCGCAAACAGATCACTGGCATACATGGGGCTCGGCACAGAGAAAACAGGGCTTCGGCCAAAATATTTTTCCGAAGGAGATTTCCCCCTTTCCAACTTTTTTTGGGGGGGATTTTCAGTTTGTCGGCGGGGATTTTCAATTTGTCGGGGGGATTTCAGTATGTAATGGCTAGCTGTCACAACCATAAGAGACTAACAACTATTCATTTCTGAGATGAACTGAAAATAGACAAAAGTTCTCACAAAAATAAAACATTTATTAAAAAAAAGTAATTACTGCACTCAGTGACTGAGTAAAATTTGAAAAATTAAAAATACAAGTTACAACTGCCATGACTATAATCAGATAATGGATATTACGCAACAGAATGGTATGCTTTAGAACAGGACTGGGCTTGACGAGATTCTCTAGTCAACAAACAAACCTGCAAAGACACAAAAAATAGCAGGGCTTTCACTATGCAGCGCGATTCTCGATCGCTATGTATACACATGGAACTCCACGTGAAAAACGAAATTGACAAGAACGGAAGGCGACACTTTGGAAACCGTTATCGTACGCCCATAAATTAAAGACCGGCTTTGACAGCATGAAAAACAAAAATCAGTAACATACAAGCCATCTCCCCCATTATCAAAATTATTCTTTTGATTTGAGGCGAGTCCGGTGAATAAACATTTTAATGAACAGACAACAGGTGCAGACGACGCGAAAATATCTACAGCGCTGGGCAGACTAGTGATTACCATGTCTGAAATTAGGGACGATGTTGGCCATGAAGATGTTCAGCCACTGCCCTGTTTGCGGTGCTGCGCAATGAAAGGGAAGATTCAAGATCATCTGCAGTCAGCGGCAAGGCAGAAAACGAACCAAGTGATTGGCTAGTTACTCTCTGAATGTCCAATCTGTTCAGATTTTGTAGGCGTGAATGAACATGCGAGTCAAGCAGTACTTATATAGGTGCTTTACAGCTGCTTGTACACTGGACGCGAAACAAATGTTTCGCAAGACAGACTACATTGACTTTGAACGGAATCTGTCGTGCGAAAAATTCGTTTCGCATACAGTGTGCAAGCAGCTTATTTCACTGTAAACATGGGCGGGAATGGCTCGCTTTGACCATTTTTTTTCTATTGCGGGCGCTAGGGCAGTTTTTGCAGGAATCCCACAATCGCACTGCTTGGCGGAAGTCCTGGAAAAGTTGATTAACAGTCTGGCAAAGCGAAACAGAAGTGAGGGTCTACAAGGAAGGACAAAGCTAGGCAGGGAAACGGGTGTAAGGAATAATCGAAACATCAACTGAGAGGGGAAAACACAAGAAGTAATTAAACAATACAGAATGGGAAACAATGACGAAGACTAATTTTCACACGACACATAATTTTCACATTTTCACATTTTCCTTAAAACAACAATGGCTCCATTCAAGGAGTGCCTAAGAGGGGAGAGATTGAAGAAAGCGATTAGTAGAAGAGATAGCTGCAAGGTTTCTGCAGAAACTCAGGCAAGGACCAGGAGAGCAAAGAGAGGGCGGAGTTACAGATGGATGTGGAAAGCATGAGATTCAATTAGTAATGTTAGTAGTTATTAGTGCAGTAATAACTTCACCCAAATAGTGTAAGTTAGTATGTCAGCTATTAAAAGCTATTAAGCTATTAGCTATTAAAAGTAACGAACCGCCCTTCGTTACATACAGGATTAGTATATTAGTAAGGGTTAGTAGATAAATTAGACAAAACATACAGTGATTAGTACTTAACTAGCAATCAGTGTGGAAGGTAGTAAATGAGGCATGAAGGAACATGTGAAACACTCGTGAAACTTCCGAAATCACCAGAAATGTGACAGCTCGCAGACAGGTGCATGCGCTGGCAAAGAACATACAAACGCAAGACATCACAGGGGCAAAATGATGTGCATAAACTGTTAGATGTTACTGAAAGCGTAAACTAAATAAACCAAGTGGAAATGAACATAAACCAGAGCTGGCAGAAATAACAGATCATAACAGTTTCATTTTCTGGAATTTTCCAGAGAAAGCTGATTGCTATATGCAGGCAAAATATAGGTTACTGGCAACACAGTTGCCACAGTACACTGGCAATCAATCATCTCCGCTCTGTTTCCCACCGAGCTGAGATTTACAATATATTCATAATTGTATGTCACAGCTGTCACAAAAGTACTATTTTTAGTCAGAGAAAACAAACATTTATTTGAGAAAAACAATATACTTTCTTTTTCAAGCAAGAGGTAAACTATTCAAAACTAATTTAATCTCACATAGAGACAATGGTGTTACTAATAAAACTGCCTCAAGTGTTGTCAGAGCAGCCACATTTGTGTCACGGCAGTCATGATTTATAAAGAGTATGGGCCGAATTCATGAAAGGTGTTTATCTGTTACACACAGCTAACTGTCATTAATGGGTGATCATCCCTTGCATCGAGATAATCACAGATTTTCAAAGGCTATGTAGACACTAGAGATGTGCGGATTGCGGTTATATCCACTGGAACTGTGGTTAATTTGCGAATTGGGTGGGTAGGTCATACAATTTCAGATTCTGATTAATACTGGATGCATTGCAGGTGGGTGAAACATCGCATGATTAAAGTGAAAATATGCATTACATTCTCTAAAATGTGAACATATTAGCTTCATCTTCTTCAGGCTAAAATTAGCAGACTAGAGTCTTACTGCGCCTGTGCACCAATTGTGCAGTCTATTTTCCAACAGCAATCGATGCAAGAAAGACAAGAGAAACAATTCAAAAAGGAGCATTAAAAGGAAGAGCAGAAAAGTTCCATGTGGGAGCCCGCCGGTGATGTCATTAACAATGACGCCGAGTCAAGTGCAGGGTATGTCATATGCGACAGCTGCGAAATGATATATGTTTTCTGACAGCCACAAAATGGGTACCTCAAACTTAGTCCATCATGTCTGTGCTAAATGCACGTGAGCAAGGCACTCAAAGATTAAAAATGTCTTTATTTAACAGACATGTCCAAAGAGGACTTGTTTTAAAACAAGTTTCAAAACCCCTTTTCTGAAAATAAATTGAAATAAGATGGCGTTTTACATTCTACAAGTGTCTTTTTTCATTCAATCTATATCCACTTCTCTGTGAAGCTCAAATTTTGAATTATAAAGCCTTAAATTGGGTAAAACATACAGCGCACTCAATAATTATTGGCACCCCTGGTTAAGATGTGTTCTTTCGCTTCTAATAAATTCAGTTTTTTTCTAAATAGTGTAGGACCACAATGAAAAAAAGAGCAAATCCAACCTTTAATTCAAGTGCATTTATTCAGTGGATGAAAAAATCCCACATTAGGAAATTATTCTTTTACATCAAATCATGTGTGACACAATTATTAGTACCCCTGATGTTAATACTTTGTATAACCCCCTTTTGCCAACAAAACAGCACCTAATCTTCTCCTTTAATGTTTCACAAGATGGGAGAATACAGAAAGAGGGATCTTCGACCATTCCTCTTTGCATAATCTCTCTAAATCATCCAGTGACCTGGGTCCTCTCCTCTGCACTCTCCTCTTCAGCTCACTCCACAGGTTTTCAATGGGGTTGAGGTCTGGGGACTGAGATGGCCATGGGAGGAGCTTGATTCTGTATCTGGTGAACCATTTCTGTGTAGATTTGGCCACATGTTTAGGGTCATTATCTTTCTGAAAGACCCAGTGATGACCCATCTTCAGCTTTTGGGCAGAGGCCACCAGATTTTGATTTAAAATGTCCTGGTATTTCAAAGCGTTCATGATGACATGAACCCTAACAAGGTTCCCAGGGTCTCTGGAAGAGAAACAGGCCCACAGCATCACCAATCCTCCCCTATACTTGACAACTTCACAGTGAGAATGAGGTGCTTTTCTGCATACTCATCTTTTGCGTTCCGCCAGACCCACTTAGAGTGTTTGTTGCCAAAAATCTCTTAGTCTCATCTGACCAAAGCACATGGTCCCAGTTGAAGTCCCAGTACCGCTTAGCGAACTCCAGACGTTACGTTTATGATTGTGAGTGAGAAAAGGTTTTTTCCGTGCATGCCTCCCAAACAGCTTGTTGGCATGTAGATAGCGCCTGATGGTTGTTTTGGAGACTTTGTGATCCCAAGATGCTACTATTTGCTGCAACTCTTTAACAGTGAGCTTTGGAGAACTTTGGAGAACTTACCATCCTCCTCACTGCGTGGTGGCAAAATAACCTTGTGTCCTCGTCCAGGCTTGTTTACCACTGTTCCAGTTGTTTTAAACTTCTTAATGATTCCTCTGACAGTAGATATGGGCACATGCTGGCGATAGGCTATTTTCTTGTAGCCATTGCCTGACTCGTGAAGGTCGACACACGTCTGCCTTACTTGAATGGTGTGTTCCTTTGTCTTTCCCATGTTGAAGAGTGGATAAGAGAAATGGCCTCTGTGTCACATCATATTGATATCCCAGGGAAACAGGAAGTGATGATTTACCTATTAAATGTTCCTAAACACTCTGATCAACTTTGTAAACTACTGTAGAAATGACAGAAATACTTCAATTACATTTAATTCGTAGGAATTGTTAGGGGTACCAAGAACTGTAGAACAGGTGATTTTATGAAAAATAATGATTTCTTAGGGATTTTTTTCCCCTTAAAATTCACTTGAGTTGTTGAGATGTTCAATGTGAGATTATGCTTCTGCAATAAAAATTGAATTTATTTTAAGGCTTTTAACACATCTTAACCAGGGGTGCCAATAATTATGGTGCTCGCTGTAAATTGCCTGATTTAGCTTTTGCACAAAGGGGTTAAGTCAATAGTCAGTAGTTTTGTGTTATTTCAGGGGTGGATTATTGAGATTCTTGGTTGGTGCACAATGCGTCGACACTACTCAATATTAATATTTTTGTAGAATAAAGAGATCTGCTTTACATACAACAATTGAAACAACTGATTTGGCCAGTTGAGTCATCCATGACTGGTCAAAATTATTTTTGAGTGAACCAAAGCTGCAATTTAGAGGAGAAAACAAGAAAAGCATGTGGATTTCCCCTTTTAAATTGAAACAAAAATGAGAAAAACAAAATAAGTAATTGCATTTTTCTCTATTGTGTTTACAAACAATGTCAACTTAGCTTTGAACGGAGGCTACACGACCACTTTAGTACAAGCAGATCTATTTCTGTGAGGTTTTACGAAATGAGCCAAGAGCGAGAACCAGATGAATGCAAAATGGAGGCTTTATTTCTGAAGGGGGAAACCCCCCCAACAGATCTGGCAACAGTACAATGTCCACAATCCACAAACAGAATCCAAAGGGCAAAGTCCAAAACTGTAACCAGGGCACCAATAACAAAACTCAAGGTCAGGCAAAAATGGTTCGGTACACAGGCGTGGGTTTGGTGGAGAGACAAACTCATAAGCCGTAAACAGTCCGAATCCAAATACCAGGGCAGCAAAGACAATAGACGTGGTCGGGCAAAAATAGGTCAAAACTCACGAAGGCAATCAGATCCAAAAGGGCAAACCAAAAAACAAGTGTCGGGCAATCCAGTCAGAAAGAAAATATCACGATGAGCAAGGCGAGGAACGTAGCACAAGACAAAGGAGTAAAGACGATCTGACAAGGAACTAAAAGTGCAGACACCTTATATACACATCCGGGGTGAACACATGACTAGGGTAAACAGGTGTAATCAATGACATGGGAGTGATACATGAGGGAAACTAATTACATGAATCGGGCGAATGCCGAAACGCAGACAGGGATAACGAGACATTCCTATGAACGAATAACAGCTCCGGTTAAGGAGTAATAAAGTGTATAGTCAAAAGAAAAGAGAAAGCCTGAGATATAAATGGAAACTGCAGTAGAGATAATTAGTGATAGGCAAGGAGGGCGGAGATACAGATTGGGCGAATGCTGAGAGATCGTTAGTCTATTAGTATGTGCAGCTATACAATCCCGAGTGCAAGTTAGTCAGTTAGTATGAATATACAATGTTAATCGGGGTTAGTAATTATCGAAAACAATAAACTGTTAGTAGGGTTAGTAGATAGCATAAAGAGAGAGGAAGGAAGAAAACGAGATATGAAGAAAGATTGAAATCCCAGAAACCAGGAAATCACCCGAATGAGTGGTACGTCAGACAAGGGACCGTGGGCAAAGACCTACACAAGACAAGACAGGGTAAACGAAGTGCAGGACTAGAACCAAAAACAAGACTATAAAACATGGCAAGGCTATGAAACATGGCAAGACTAAGAAACATGGCAAAGACGTAAATAATAACAAAACAAGAAAAATAATAAAACATGAAATCAAACAACCAAAACACAATACATAATCCTAGGGATGGTCAGAGGCAGGCAGTGGTCACTTAAACACAAAAGGCATACATGGCAAGCCAGGCACAGAACTAAAACATGGAGCTAGACAAAAGAATGGCTGAAATGCAGGATCCCAACAATTTCACTCGCAGAGAAGAGTTCTTTCCTATTACATTCCAAATATAATATTGTAACTCCAATCCACCAAGGGGTAAACACATCTTGCTTCTGAAGGGAATGAAAGATGACACTCTGATTGGTTTATTTCATGTTACATCCAAAACACACACATTGGGAATGAGCCCTCTGAACCATTTGCCTTACTTTTTGTTCTGACTATCCACCAACAAACTGGTATAAGTGGATTTGGGCAGACCCTAAATGCACTTATCCAAGGCACTTTAGGCCGTGGGCTGAGATAGTATAAAAAGATAGTATAAAAAAACAGCTTATGGTGACAATCCACAGTGGAAAACATTCAACAGAGACAACAGTGACAAACTTTTATATAGAATTTGATTTTTTTAAACTACTTCATTGGGATACTATTGGCTCAATTTGGCTGACGTGGTTGCTACAAAGGACAACGATTTTTTTCTGTCAAAAGAGATCTTTTTTTTGGACTGTTGGATAGATACTATGGGCAGGTATATTGAGCAGTTTGCACCTCAGGCTTAGCTGAGGAGGTTAATACATGTAACTCCTGGGAAACAGGGTTGGGAGTGAACTCGTCCATATTCTAAACCGTGTTTGAGCTCGGCTTGCTAGTGAATATTCAATAACTGATCCGGGTGTGCCATCCAATGATAGACTAGTGTAACTATGTGCATAAATAGAGCAGCTCCATGTCCATTGGTGTCTACATCTGCGCAGAGGGGTTAAACCAAAACGATCACTCTCTTTCTCGCCTAGCTCACAGAACATAAAACCCTGCTTGAGTGTGCAGGCGTTGGTGCGTGAACAAAGCGAACCATAAAGACGTCTGCAACGGAGCCTCGGTATTCTGATCTACAAAAAGCACAAAACAAACACACTCACATTCACAGCCAAAACTGTGACAATTTTCAAAATTCAATATTTTCATGCAGTTGCCTAATATTAGAAAAGGGTGTCCTTGAGCAAGCCGAGGTAACAAAGCTCGGGTGCAACAGCCGTTCTTAGATGCATGAGTTTCTGTAACGTTAAATATCTGGGTCAAGGTATAAGGCACATGCGGTAATGGTTAATGTATAAAACTGTTTTATTTCTCTCCGCAGATTAGTGTGATGTACCTTATTGTTTTCCCTTTTCATTTTGTCACTGTCATAAAAATAATGCATGCGTCCAATTTAAATCTGAAAAGAGTGAGTCAGGGAGTGAGAGAGTGAGAGAGAGAGAGAGGGACTGCTTCAGATGAAGGCACAGAGAAAAAGAGAGAGCAGCAGGTTCCAATGCACTATGAATACTTCAGTGAAAGTGCTTGCAGGATAAATGGACGAGGGTTCCCACAAGGAGCGTCAAAGTGAGATAAAGTCATCTCCAGTAAGCTGGTTGATAGCCAGAGTTATCCAGAGTTCAATGGTAAATAACCAGTGAAGAAAGAGAGTGAAAAGGAAAAAGATGAGGATGAGTCAGGTCTAAGAGTCACAGAGAAAATGGGAAATGACTTAAAAAGCAGATGGACTAATACCAAAGACAAACAATGATAAGAGTGGGAGGAGTGACTGCAGTGCTGCACAAAATGGAGTGACGGAAGGAGATGGAGCAGGTGAGAGTGGGAGGCGAAAGTCTTTAGAGGCACAATGCGAGGGACAGAAAAACAGAATGGGAGAGGGGGAGGGACAGAGTGAGGGAGAGAGAGGTCAGAATGACTGCTTTGAAATATCGTTCATGCATTATCCATCCGCCCATCCATCCATCTATCCATCGATACGCTGTCAAAACTGTTTGCTCCTCATCAGTGTCGGGAGGGGTCTGACGGCCCATCCCAGTATCAAATGGATTAAAAGCAATCATGCACCTAATCATTGCACTCATAATTTCTGCACATATTAAAGCTCACAGGATAATGTAGGCTCTAAAATTAATCAAACTTGCCCAAATGGGGATTGGAGGGGGGAAACAGGAGTACCCGAAGGAAACCAAATCAGCCTTATGGAGAACATGTAAACTACAGACAGAAAGGTCCACCCATGCGCAACATTCAAATGCAGTGCTGTGAGGAAACAAATTACAGCACGGCCATGCTGACCTATTATTATTCACTAATAAAATGCCAATTCAAGGTTAATGGGTTCATTCTGAACTCTCTCAGTCCAGCCTAATTCCACAGTAAAGCTGAGAGCTGATGATATCAGTGTGCATTAATGAGAATTATGCAACAATGTCAGAGTGTTCTCATTTGCATACTGCCCCAGTCATAATCCTTCAGCTCTTCAAATGGCAGAGGAACAAGCAGGCCTTCTGTATTTGCTGGATTAACCCTCCACAAAAGAGACAAATTAAAGTGGCCCAACTAATGACGTTCAGTCAGATCCCTCGAGATGTAAATGTTACTCCGTCTCTTTAAGGAGACGCTGCCTTAGGTGATGCTGCGAACACAATTAGGCAGTGGCACAGAGGAAACAACGCCATCTACTGGTCTTAGATTGCCACAGGTCCCCTCTGTTTATCCCTGGAAAGCAGTTCTGAGGCTGCTCGAGCCAAGACCTGCTTGGCAGCCGAAGAAGAAGCCAAGCCACATAGGGGCAGCTGTGCCCACCAGCTGGCATGGCATTCTGGTTGCCGCACTGAGCACAGCTATGCATGCCAGCACAAACAGTTAAGCCAAAAATGACACAATGGACATATACTCAAAAAAGCAATTACATGCTCTTTCGCAAAAACATGTACACACAGAAATGCTACCACACAAAGAAATACGGACTGTCATGGACACCTGAAAAATTTACATGGGCACAAATCCACAAAAATATTCAGACATGCGTGAATACAGACCGTAAGTTTACACAATCACGAACGCACTTATATGGACATTGACAGAAACCAATTCAAATTCAAAGATGCACAAAAACACAGATATACACAAAAAATAGTGCCACGGGCCCTGTAGCTCACCTGACCACTCAAGGGAAACGCCTTGAACAAATTTAGTGTCCTTATGGGTGGGAAGATACTTGTCAAGTTTCAGCTTCATTGGTCAAGTACTTTTAGAGAAGAAGAGTTTTAAAGGTTTCAGTGTAACTTAGAGGGGTCGTACAAAGTTGATGGTCAAAGCAAGGTCAAAATTCAAAATACGGAAAAAATCGTATTATATGTGATGTATCTTGCCACTTACTACCTACATAGCAAATTTCAGCTGAATATGTGAAATAATATCTTTCAGATGGCCAATTATGTGATTTTCAATATGGCCGCCGGGTCGGCCATGTTTGAAATCGGATCGGAACGCCTTGAACAAAACTTAGTGTCCTCATAGGCAGGAAGGTACCTGTCAAGTTTCACCTTCATTGGCTAAGTGTTTTCGGAGAAGATGATTTTGAAAGATTTCAATGTAACTCACAGGGGTTGTATAAAGTTGAAGGTGAAAGCAAGGTCAAAATTCAAAATACGGAAAAAGCCGTATAATATGTGATGGATCTTGCCATGTACTGACTACATAGCAAATGTCAGCTCAATATGTGCATAAATAGCTTTCAGATGGGCAATTATGTGTTTTTCAATATGGCCGCCGTGGCGGCCATGTTTGAAATCGGATCTGAACGCCTTCAACAAATTTTGGTGTCCTCATGGGTAGGAAGGAACCAATCAAGCTTCAGCTTCATAGGCCCAGTGGTTTTGGAGGAGAAGATGTTTACGAACGACAAACGACGAACGACGACGACGAATGACGGACAAACAAGCCATGACATAAGCTCATCTGACTTCATGGTCAGGTGAGCTAAAAACTCACACACTGTGTAAGCCTGCTCCTGAAGATGCTTTTAGCTTGGTCTTCGAAAACACTACCAGATCACCATTGGAAAAGAGACTTTGGTCTCAGCTGGTTTTATCTGGTTAAATAAAGGATTTGTTTGATTGATGGATTGACAACCAGGTAATTATTACTCATCAAGTTTTGACCAGACCGGGATGGAGTTTCTCAATGGAGAATAGTATTTTACAATTTCCAAAGATATACCGGTAAATAATTCGCTTGGAGTTCATCAAGAATAAGTGTGAGCAGTGCCACAGAACAGAGCCTGCAGTCAGCTGGTGTAAGTCATCATCATCTTCGAGCTCATAAGAAATTGACAGAGGGAAAAATGACAGCTTGTGGCAAAGGAGCGAGTCCAAGTGCCTCAGAGCAACATCACTTTTGAAACGCAGTCAGTAATTAATCAACATGCAATGATCAGTAAGAATCACTCCCATGAGCCCGGCTTTGAGGCTCATTCTGCTATAGCACTGCTCTGGAGTGCGGGCGAAACCCATGGCAGCACATAATTTCAAAGGAAGGATTTCAGTGCATGTTCCACCATATATCTGAGATTCTGTCTGACCAATCAGGGAGCAACAGTCATTTAGCAGCAGTTACAAACAGTGCCTTTATAAATGCCTGTGAACTTCAGAGTATTACAAATGACAAAAAGATATTTTAGTTTCTGATGAGGTAAAATCACAGGAGCAGTTCTGTACCAAATTGTCTAAATATTGTTAAATTAAGGATTAGACGGCAGTGTATTGTCAGCACACTCGAGAAAGGACAGCTGTGCGAAATGTAAATAAAAAGAGAATTTAAACAATATTCAATTGAAAATAGCAAAGAGAACATATCAAACGTTGAAATCGAGAAATTTAGTTGTTTTTTTTGTTTTAATATCTGCTATTTGGACTTAGATGTCAAAAACCTGCCCACTCTCCTGCTCACGCATGCTCATGGCTCACCTTCAGAAGTTCCTTTTGAAAGTTTCTCCCATCGTTCAGTCCTTCCAGGTTCCCAATGAACTGCAGACAGGACATCCTCTTGCCATTGCCCTGCAGACAGGAGCCGAGAGGGTCACTACCACTGCAGCCTGCCTCTCCATCACACCGACGCCTTCCAACCCTATTCCCAAATGTCATTCACCTTGTTGATCTTCTCTACCATAGCTCAGGTCTGGGATCTTTAATCCTTCATTCTCAGAAATAGGGTACTGGAGTCCATTTCTGTTACACGAGGGTCACCGACACTAATATACCCCCAAAAGTTTATTACTAGAGGTAAAGCAATCTATGAGTACCCTTGTGGGGGCTTAAAAGGAACATACTGTAAACATTTCCAAGTGTACAACAGGCAAACCTTGTAGAGTACTGCCCTAGTAACAAGCCATTTTATCCTCAAAGGGGCAATGATGTACTTTATTGTCTGAGAGTGTATAACCCATTGATCTTCTATCCATTGGGGTTTCATTGCAACTCCAATACAGCACACTTCATTCAACGTCCAAAAATTTTGCAAGGTGGGTAAGTAGGGCCGTACTAGGGTTGACATGAAGACACAGGACTGGGCATTGTCCATCTGTACCCTCTGTCTCTGTAGCCTTGGAATGGTCTCTACATGCAAAAAAGGCACTATGTCATTTCAAAACATGAGCTGAGGCAGAATGATTATTGTTCTATACCCTAGGCATCAAGCCAAAGTCCAGGCGTATATCTAACCCAACAGTATTCCTGGCTGAGTTTTCCATCTAATCAGTTGGTCAACACTTCATCTGCTTTCCATCTTATCTAACTGACCACCAAAGACTGCTCTAGATTTTTGCGCTGAGGAAATGGGAAAGAGTGGGATGTGTAGCGCTTCATGTGCATTAGGTTTGAAGGGGATAATGGATTTATGCCCTTACAACTCAATGTGAGTCTCCAGTGAATACTACCAGGCTCAGGCATGCATTTGGTTGTTGCTATTTTCCCCTACTGCCTACAGCAGTACAGACACTTAGGATCAACTGCTTTATCTTTTGTTGGTCTTCAAGCAGCAGATTTGGATGTCTAAACTACAGAACTGCATTAAAACTGCAACAGCAATCTGAATCTATGAAGATAATATTCTTTCAATATTCTTTCAGTTTTGTGTTCTGGGGGTTCGACACATGCAGTCTGAAATTCAGCTCACGGCAAATGATCGATATTGCTCCGCTCACCCGCCATCTTTCCAAGTATTCATAACAGTTCATTCACTATTTCGGTTTGCGTGCTTCATTTTCGCATTGTGCAAGGAAAGGAACGCTCCTGCTCAAAATAGATTAACAATCTGTTTAAGAATACCCCACACCAGCCCTTCATTTCTCCCTTTTAAACACTCACACGACCATGGAGATCTGTGTTTAACAGCATCAGGGCACAGGTCAGGGTGTGTGCACTGTCTGGAATAGAAATAAAGAGATTAAGTACTTGAATAAAGAAAAACACCTGTCAAAATAAAAATGTAGCAGTATTCAGAAATGTTTTCTATTTTATGTCAGGAATCAGCCAAACCCTGCCTGCAGTGTCATGTCATTACCAGCACTGAATTAGATCAGATTCATTCACTGCAAAATAATCAGTTTCTATGTTAGGAACTATTTTAAACTGAATAATTTTCAATTGGCCATAAATTATAGTGCAAACCCTTTTCACTATACCAATTGAAACATGCCTCCAATTCTTGGACCATTAAACCTCTTTTAATGTTAGAGAGTGACACATGAGGGGCCCCAAGTCCTCATTTACATTGCAATCACCAAATGGTATATTAATCACTGGATTTGGCCATTGAAAATATATAGAGTAACCAAAGAAAGACGACAACAAGGAGATTCTAATTGAGAGAGTATTTTAAAGAAACATATGCCATAATTGAGAGTCAGTACTGAAAATGTCATGTGGCAATATTAAGAAATAATTCCTGAGTACATTCAGCTCAAAAGTATAAGGCAAACCAAATCTTTCAGCATATAGATCTTGAACAGTACAAACAATAATGTCTGCTCAGGCAGAAACAAATGCTCTGATGAATGTGACCCAAACACAGACTCTCACTTACCACCGTGTGGCCGCTAAGACTGTAAACAGAAAAATGTGGCCGCTGAGATTAGAGATCATTAGCTGTGCACTGCATGTCTGCCAGTCAAACTGGCTGGCTTGTTAAGGGACTTCATCACACAGAAGAAATGAATCAGCCCAAATCAGCTCCTAATTACCTCCGCCAAGGAGGTTATGTTTTTGCCTGGGTTTGTTTGTTTGTCTGTCTGTATGTTTGTTTGTTTGTCTGTTGGTTTCCAAAATAACTCAAAAAGTTATGGACAGATTTTGATGAAATTTTCAGAGAAGGTGGGTATTAAGTCAAAAGGTGATTAAATTTTGGCATATCTAGGCCAAAGTACTGCTGAGATATACGCAAAAGTTCAAGATTTCAAGTCTTTCCAATGGGCTGGAGTTCCAATCGCCGTGCTTTTGGGTTTTTCTGTCCCCTGGCGGAGGTCTGCACTCTCTGAGTGCTTTTCTAGTTGTTTATATGACAGTCGCCCACAATACTATTACCATCCATAAGGGAAGAGTTCATTTGGATACAATCGATGATGTGTTGTGCATCGAACTAGCCCTGTATTTACATACAGACAAGAAAAATTTGTCGATTTAGATTTTCTATTCTGTATTCATAATTGGCCATAAATTTTTATTACATGTCGGAGATAGGGCTTACATTGCAAAAAAGAGTTGTATCTCCTGAATGCTCTGTGACATTGCCACAAAATTTCATGAATAACTGTGAATATTATAATAAACCTGTCCAAATTTGGTTTCCATTGGCCAATAGATATCACTAACAATCCATGCAATGAACAAAAGATGTCTTTAAAAGCAAGGCCATCTGCAGTCAATCAGCTTTCAGCCGCTATAACTATTTGATTAGCTGAGCAATGGTAGATCTTCATGAAACTTGCAGGCCAAGAAATATTTTGACAATTATGAGCCATGAACTGGAATTTCAGAAATTTATAAAAAGCCAGTCTATATTGCTTTACTGCTTTAAAATTCGTTATTGCTTCATTTTGCTTTGACCCCGTTAATTCCCACTGGCGATGATAGTTAACCTCTGATTCTGTTGTTAAGTCATTGACGGTGACTCATTCTGAGAACTCGAAAAGCACTCAGATAGCGCATACCTCCGCCAGGGGGCAGCAAAACCCAAAACAACGGCGATTGGAACTCCGGCCCATTGGAAAGACTTGAAATCTTGAACTTTGGCATATAAATTTGCTTATTTCAAATGTTCTGGCTGCAGCAGGTCTCAAAAAAGTTGAGACACAGGCAAAAAAGGGCCAAAAAAGCAGTCAATACATAAGAAAATCAGCTGAAAGAACATTTAGCAAGTAATTAAGTTAACTGGCATCAGGTGTGTGACATGATTGGCTATAAAAGGGATGTCTTAGAGAGGCTGAGTCTTTCAGAAGTAAAGATGGCCAGAGGCTCTCCAACCTGTGAAGGCTTGCATAAAAAATTGTGGAATACTTTAAAAACAATGTTCCTCAAAGTCAATTTGCAAAAGCTTTGAACGTCTCATCATCTGCAGTGCATAACATCATCAAAAGATTCAGTGACACTGGAAAAATCTCTGTGCCTGAGGGACAAGGCAGAAGACCTTTACTGGATTCCCGTGATCTTCGGGCCCTCAGATGCCACTGCATCACTCACTGGCATGATTCGGTCATGGTCATTACTAAATGGGCCCAGGAATACATCAAGAAACCACTCTCTGTAAACACAGTCCACCGTGCCATCCACAGATGCCACCTAAAACTCTATCAAGCAAAAAGGAAGTCATTGTTGAGCACAATCGAGAAGCGCCACCGTGTTCTGTGGGCCAACGCTCATTTAAAATGGACTGTAGCAAAGTGGCAAAGTGTCTTGTGGTCAGACGAGTCCAAATTTTACATTCTTGTTGGAAATCATGGGCGTTGTGTCCTCCAGGCTAAAGAGGAAAAAGACCACTCCTCCTGTTATCAGCATTCAGTTCAAAAGCCAGCATCTCTGATGGTATGGGGATGCACTAGTGCATATGGTGTGAGACACTTACATGTTTTAAAAAGCACCATGAATGCTGAAACGTATATAAAGGTTTTAGAGCAACATATGATCCCCTTCAGACGACATCTATTCCAGGGAAGGCCTTGTGAATTTCAGCAGGACAATGCAAAACCACATATTGCAGCTATTACAACAGCGTGGCTTCATAGTAGAAGAGTCCATGTACTGAACTGGCCTGCCTGCAGTCCTGATCTTTCACCAATTGAGAATATTTGACACATAATGAAACGAAAAGTCCATCAAAGGAGACCCAAAACTCTCAAGCAGCTGGAAGCCTGTATTAAACAAGAGTGGGATCGAATTCCAATGGCTAAACTCAAAAAACTTGTCTCCTCAATGCCCAGACGCCTCCACTCTGTGTTAAAAAGAAGAGGGGATGCTACATCATGGTAAACAGGCCCCTGTCACAGCTTTTTTGAAACCTGTAGCAGCTGTCAAATGTGAAATGAGCTCATTTTGTGGATAAAATTGAAAAATTCTTGTGGAAAATTTGCAATGTTTTCTCTGTTCTATTGTGAATAAAATATTGGCTGGTATGATTTGAAAGTCACTGCGTTTAGATTTTATTCACAATTTACACTTTGTCCCAACTATTTCAGAATTAGGGTTGTATTATAGATTCTCCCAGTCAATTTCATACTTTGTCATTCAAGTTCTTATTCTGAGCATTCCATTTCACGCATTTCACACTCACAGCACTGAATCAGCTTTCAAATTCCCAATCTGGTCATTCAAATTCACTATACAAGCAGTTGTTCATTAGCGTCATTCAAATTCAAAATAGGAGCATGCACTTCAGCGATGAGCATTCAAATTCATTTCAAGCTGGCGGCTTATATTCATATTCGTGAAAAGGCAACCATGTTCAAAATAAGTGCATTCAATTTAAATGAATCATTGCATTTAGTGAGCTTGGGGTCTATGTGTGGCTTTTTTTTCAATTTAGTTTTGAATAAATTGGTTTTATCATCAATACAGCTGCTTTGAGTCAGGCCTATATCTGTTCATTCTCAAGTGTAACCTCATTCGGGTACAATGGCAGCTCAATGCGTACACTACAGGCGCATTACAAACGAAGATAGGGGAAGGTTGATCGACACCCTCGAGAACGAAAATCTTGACTACATTGCTTTGGCGGACACCTTTGGAATAAATCGAGCAACGGCCAGGTCGAT
The DNA here is from genome assembly GCA_029721435.1 of Gymnothorax reevesii. Classification (NCBI taxonomy): domain Eukaryota; kingdom Metazoa; phylum Chordata; class Actinopteri; order Anguilliformes; family Muraenidae; genus Gymnothorax; species Gymnothorax reevesii. The sequence goes on from CM056582.1 coordinate 66,267,219, forward strand.
AGTTCAATAGTTTGTATCTTCGTAGGAGGGTTTCAAGCTGGAGACGTCTTTGAACATGTTGAGCAGTGTATACTTCATGTTATTTCTTGTTTTAGTTCAATATCTTAAAGAATTATGCAATAAATGTTTTCGTTAAAAGTCATAACAGGAGCATTTGTTGTTGATTGGTATCTTATTTACTTTCCATCCGCGAGATTGAGATATCATGATGTTAATCAGTTGGTCTTCGGATTGACACATTGTGTGGATGTTGTCTTTGTTATGTGTGGCGTTATCAGTGTAAGTTAGTGTAAGTTAGAGGATGACGTTGTGTTTTTTGGATGTACTGCTGACTTGGCCTTATCATTTAAAATTTCTTGAGATGAAACAATGAGAATACATGAGCATATACAAAGACATGATGTCACTGTGATGTCACAGAGATACAAAAACAGAACAATATAGAACCTTAAAAAAACACATACATATATATATATATATATAAACATAGAAGACTATGGAATTGGAAATACGAATTTTGCACGTGTGTGTTAGGGGGAGGGTGTGCCGGTGGGTTCTGTACGTGTGTTCGTTTTATGAGAAACGTTCGTCCCCCTCTCTCCCACAATAACCCCCTTCTTCAAAAATCTATCCTGTCTTCTCTACTAAATTGAGTGTGCACGAAGTAGGAGATTGATCACCTGAAAATGAAATTGAGCACCCCAAACAGGCTCATCGTGATTATCACGCGAATTTGAATGCACAAGTAGGAAATGCAATGCTCGCATTTGGAAATTGAACGCACATGCGTGAATTTGATTCGCTGGAAACGAAATAGAGTTTGCATAAATGAAACTGATCGCTCGGATTCTGAATTTGAATGACCGAATATTTTCGTGTGCGTGCGCTGTGCGAATTTGAATGCACATTCATGAATTAAAATGACAAAAGTATTAAACTGACCAGAAAAACCTATATCATAATATTTTACGTTTTTTGCATATTTTTTTAATGCTTTGTGTCTAAGATCGTTTTGAATTTTTAGTTTGTCATTTCTCCACAACGTGAAAATTTTTCCATTGTGGTCTTCATTTGTTGTTAACGTTATTAATCAATAGTATCAGTGTAAAGACCCACTTTGGAAACTTCTTTCTTCATATTCACTACTTGTCAGACAATATCAGCAAGCAAGAGACAGAGCCAGTCAGTAATGCACATATAGGCCTGAACAGGTTTGGAAAGTGAAATTTTAAATTGATAAATTATGATTGAATAGATATTTTTCTTTGCAAATCACCCTCTACTCTGTGTTTGTTGGGTGCCTATGTTTAGCATTCCGAGGTTAAACATAGCAATTTTGCAGATGTCTCTCCAATAAATATTGCTTCAATGAACAGTCAGCTACATTGTGTACAGCTGATCGCGTGTAAAATTGTAAGCTGTATCGTCCACAACATGAGGGCTTCCCCCAAGTGAATACATGATTTATGCAAAAATATACAAGTATCATATGGAAAATCACGTTACCACTGAAAGGTAATAAAAAAATGGCCAAAGTGAGAAACAAGAATTAATTTTAAGTATTTAAGAATTAAAAAGTATTTGCCCCCTTCCTGATTTCTTCTATTATCCTTATTTGTCATGTTTCAATTTTTCAAATTATCCAACTAATTTTAAAATAAGACAAAGACAACATGAGTAAACACAAAAAAACAGCTTTAAACGATCATTTCATTTATTGAAGGAAAAGAGTTAGTTAAAATCTACACCACACACGCGAAAAAATAATTGCCCTCCTAAATCTATTAGCTTGTTGTGCCACCCTTGGCTGCAACAATTGAAAGCACATGTTATGAAATCCTTCCACTAAGCAATAGGTGCTTCCCATGATTAAGATTTTAGCTGAAAACGCTGAAAATCGCTGAAAACAAAGAAACAATCACAAAGTATCCGTGAGCGCCCAGACAGTGCATACGTGTGCCACAGCATTTCAAACTTTCAAACTCATGGATTTTAAGGTGTATGGCATGTACGATTCCATTCTTCCATTCCCGCAATGGTGACAAATCCTTTAAAAACAATTCCTGGAACTAGAATTTTATCTCGATCACTTCCCAAATGAAATTAGCTCTCAGATTTGCCAAGAAACACACCTTGTAATAAATTTCATAAAAATCTGCCCAAAAGGTTTTCAATAATGTTGCTAAAAAACAGACATGACAACAAACAAAAAACAAATAAGGAAACAAACAAACAAACCAAAGATAAAATATAGCCTCTCTGGCTATAGGTAAAAATAGGAGACCAAAGGGACCAAAAAATGTTTCAAAGCACAACGGCATTAAACACATACAAATGATTAATCACGTACAGTTTAGATATGGGATGAAAAATGCAGATCATTTCCAGTCATCTGCCATTCTCTGTCTCGCACACACACACACACACACACACACACACACACACACACGGGCATGTGCACTGATGGCCTCCTCTCACCTTCAGATAGTGACGAGTTTGGGTTGCAGTAGATGTACCTCCTGGAGAAGTGAGCTAGGATGCGCTCTCGCTCCTGAGTCTCCCCCATCAGGGCAAACTCACTCAGGAAGGCCCTGAAATGCAGAGCAGGGATGGGTGGGAGAATGACTTCAGCACTGCCCAATTCTCACTTAGCTTTTCACCAGACTGGTTTATATTATACAGAAACTTTAGAGACGGTCTAGCAGTAGGGCTTTCTGGACCAGTGCTTGAGTCAGGGGCTACCACTACAGTATACAGGGGCATAGTATGCAAGTGAGTTGCAAGTGAATTTGCCAATGTCTAATGCTGTCTGCATCAAAGTGAAAAATGACTGTAGTTCTTTCAGAGCTGAGCAGATGAAGAATGTAATGTCTATGGCAGACAATCTCAAATGTTTTAGAAACAAGAGCATCACAAATAAAGGCTGTTTTCATGATAATTGGAGTCTTTTCTGTGACGGAGGCAAAAAACCCCCCTCAAATCCCGCATGATTTGAACCCTGATCTCACTAATAATGTAGGTATAACCAAACATGCATTTGGATCTCAAAAAGGATCCCCTCAAGGGAAGTTAGAAAGCAAGTAAGAGGAGCAAATGCTGAACTCAGACACAGACACACATTAATGAGTCCTGCACACCGCTTAGTAAACGCATATGTCATACCAACCACCAGAGGGCAGTGTTCTCCCCGTTACACTGAAAAGAATGGCAGGTCACACGCAGTAAAATCAGATTCCTAAGTTGTTTGTAATATGAGTTCAACAAGCTAAAATAACGGAAATGAGTCAGACTTTTTCACCTAAAAAACCTTGATATGAATGCCCAAAAATCTGGAGAAATCTTCTTCAGATAATGCATAGAGAGGTGAGCCATGATACCACGTGTATACACTTACCGTAGTGCCCGGTCCAGAGGCATGCATCTGAAGTTAAAGAAATGCAGGTACTCCTCGGCTACCATGCGGCTGAAGTCATTGCTGGAAAAACAGCACAGGCAAGGAGAAAGATGGAGTCACTTTTTGGCCATGCATTACAAAACCCCTCCCACTGTGCAGAAGGTCTGTTAATCTGCTGAAGCATCTCTACCCTAGGAGACTCCCCTGGGAGTATCAGTCACTAAATTATAATTCCACATTCCGTTCTTCTGCACCTTCCCTTAAATCTTTTCTTAGACATTTTTTGGGCTTAACCAAGCTTTATTTTGACTGGATAGGGTGGTGAGACAGGCAGAGTGGGGAGCGAGACAGGAGGCAAGCAAGAAAGGTTGATGGCTGGATTTAAACTGCTGACACTGCAGTAGATGGATCTCTCCAGGCTGCGTCTCCATCCCATAATTCTTTTTTGAGCGTCTCCTCCAGGATGGTGCAGGGAGAGAGAGATAGGCAGGGTGAGGCCCATTAAAAACAACGCCTGCTAGAATGATTTTGATGTTTACGTTTGTGTAATAAAGACAGAGTAAATATTTTAGTAAGAAAATGAGGCAGCACAATAAAAAAATGCCGCAAAAGCAAAGTGTGTGAGGGAGAAAAAGATGGCAAGAGCGCAAGAGGCAGTGAGAGAGAGAAATGGGCTCAGAGATCTCACTTCTTGCTCAGCTGTTTGGCCACATCAGACTTCCTGAACCCGTCCCGGGTGTAGAGGCGTTTGGCCAATCGCTTTGCAGCCTCCAGGTCAGCCTTGCTGCCATTGGTCAGGGTTTCAGTGCTTCCAAGGCCCAGCAGCTCGCTGAGGTCCCGATCCAGGTCTGAGTCCACCGCAGCCCGGGGAGGCCTCTCTCTGAGTAGGGGAGATGTACAGAGAGCACATTCACCCAAAACAAAATATTACCAAGTATTTTAACCTTGTATTTGGATTTAAATGCTTATTTTTATTACCTTTTTTTTCTGAGAAAAATAAATTCTTCCACTGATCTGAAGTACAATTTTGACTTATTTCTAGATTTGTTCTAGGCGTGAGATAGTTTCACTTCTTATCCCAAATTTTTCCATGTTGCAAGACAATCACTGTATCATTTTAAAGTCTCTAGTGCAGATTGTTATCTTTCAAGAAGTTTTTTGCAGTAAAATAGTGACAGTATTTAGCAGATATTTTGAAGTGTTAAACACCAGGCTTGACACAGAGCTTGTTTTCTTTTTTTTTTTACCTCCGCCAAGGAAGGCTGTGTCATACCTTTGGTTTGTGGGTAAGCAAGTTTGTTTATTTACTGTCAACACTATTGAATATGTTGCGGTCACATATAAAATTTTTACCAGGTGCATCTTGGCCAAACTTCAAAGTAATTTCATTCAGGAAGTGATCCGGATCAAATTCTTCATCCAGGAGTTTTTTTCTTATCTCCACCAAGGAGGTTATACTTTCAACTGTTTGTTTGTTAGTCTGCCCATCTGTCTGTTTGTTAACAGGATAATTCAAAAAGTTAACTACGGTTTGGCATGTAATTTGGGAGGATGATAGGTGGTAGTCCAAGGTAGAGTTGATTTAATTTTGAAAGTGATCCAGAACATATTCTTTACCAAAATAACAGATATATGGCATGATGCCAGCCCACTCTTGTTCTTCTCACCTTATCTTTCAGACTGTTGGTGCATAAGCCTGCCAGTTCCTTAGTATTTCAGACCTTCAGTAAGTCAGTAGATGTGTCTCCATTACCCAAAATCTAAATAGCGAAATAAAAAACTGGTGATGGAAACATGAATTTTGAGAAACGTCTCAAATATCGCTAAAAAAGTTTTTACGCTCTCACGAGGTGGTTTTTCAGATGTGTCTATTCTGCAATGTTTCGCAAAAGTGGAATGGAACCATTTCTCTCCGCATTTTCAAGTCCCAGTCCCTACACGCAACAGACTCTGACCTCTGTTCCAGTCCAAGAACATCCATCGTCAGTCGAAAAGAGTTTTACGAGAACAACAAGATTTATTCGCAAAACATTCTCATACGGAAACACTAGGAGCTCACAATTGTGCTTTGTCAAATTTTTAGAAATATGGCTTTTATTTTGTGCAGATCTGTAATGGAAACACAGCTAGTGAGTTATTTAGTCAACTGGACTTTCTGCCTAACAATGCGTCGACTCTCTGGGTCAGCTAACAACTGAAAGTCAGGACTCCCCCTCATTACCAGTCTAGCCACTTCAACCCTTGACTTCCTCTCATTTAATTCTATATGATTTATAGAAGACTTCCTCTTCCATATCACTCTCAATTTATTTGCTTCATTTTTTTCATTATTTAAAGTCTTTAATGTCCAGTTTCCATCTCACAGCAGGATGGCAGGTGCCCAGCCTGATCCTGTGGAGCCTGACTTCCCCTCTGTCTTCCTCTCTTCCTCCCTCTCACACACAAACACTCTCTCTCTCTACCGCTTGCCCTCCCTCAATAAATTGCAGCTGCAAAATAAAATCATTATTACAGAAGGAGGCAAGGAGGAGGATACTTTATCATTCTTAAATGATGTATAATCATAAAGTTATTAGTTTTGTAGTTTTCAAGAACATCTAAACTATTCTTTTGCATTTTACATTTATTAGCATCATGCCTCGAGAGGTGATCTGGTGATCTCGTAATGAAATAACTAATAATTATGCTTCCATTTTGATAGGTAACATCAGTTTTTCCACATACTCAAATGCACGGGTACATTGATTGGGTAAGTGTCACAACCCTCGTGAGTCCTGAATTGCTTCCTCCCCTTTTCCACCAGCTTTGTCACCATTAATTTATTGTCTCGTTTACTCCCTTGCTCTCAGGTATTGGCACCTGTATGCCATGTACTTTTGTGAATGACAGGTCTATGTAAGTTAATTGCGAATTCAGTAGGGTTGCTGGATTGTCATGCTTTAAACCCTAAAAAGCCTACCAGTCAGTTTTGGTCCTCTAGGTTTTAGCTCAGCTCGTCTTCTGTGTGTTTTTGGTAATTTAATGATAAAGAAAATATAATTACTCTTTTGAGTCTAATTAATAAGAACAGGCTCCCAAGCCTATATTTCTGTCTCTAGGATTGGGGCCGCAGTCTTATTAATTCATTTTTCCAGCATGTTCCTCTGAGTCAGTTTATTAGGAACACCTCCATGTCACCACTGTTCTCCAGGATTGGGACAGCATTCCTGCAAAACCTTTCAGATCAAGTGTCAAGCAGTCCTACTTCTGCCACCTGACTTCTGCCCAGGTAAATCGACTGGCCTACGTGCCGACATGCCCCCGCCCTCCTCAGTCATTATCAACTTAGCTGGACTGCCCTCTTCTCAGCTCTGGGCTACAGCCTCTCCTACTATTACCGTATTCCTATTAATAAATACTCCCTTGTGGATTGTACCATGAATCTGTGTCTGGTTCCTTGTCTGGATCATAACAATATGTGATGTAAAATGATAATGAATTTGTTGTTTCAGCATGTTTGGGTCTTACAGGATTCCAGTACTGAAAGATAATGGAGCCATATCTGCGTGCCTTGAGGCTGTGTGATGTTCAAAAATGATTTCATTTCCCGATCATTTCATGGTGCCTCTGGTTCAGAAAAAAACCTGCTTATGCCATTCAAATCTGAATTCAAGGGCTGAAAACAAACCGTTTGCTGAGACCACGCTCCATTAACCCTCCTTTTGTTTGTGTTTCACTTGAATCAGCTGTTCTCGCAGAGACAAAGAAAAGTTCATAGGACTGTATCATTTAAATGGGCTCACAGGAAAGGGGAGTCATGTGGTGTAATCGGAGGGGACACTTACGTACACACCACACAAGCATGGGCACAAATGCATGCGCACTAACAGGCACAAAAATACAAGCATGTAGACCCAAATTACTCACACATTCAAACTCACAGATACACACATCCAATCACAAGCAGAGATGGATAAACAAATATGAGAATCACATTTGTGATCATATATCCTCTTGTGTTCAGCCAGTGCTTCTTTAGAGAAGTGCCCTGGAGCACTCGGCCATCAGAAGGCAACACAGAGTGAAGTAGAGCCGAATAACCAGCTTTTTCCAATCTACTGGGAATGACATCACTATGAAGATTGGAAAATGCCCATTATTTGGCTCTAATTCACCCTGTGTTATCTAATGCCTACCAAAGCAATCAACTATAACCTTTAGTGACATATTTCTCAGAATACAGTGATAAATATCATACAAATCAAAAATAGCAAACTAATGGCTTCTGAAATTTTAAACACAGCGCATCCATCTGGTGATGTTTCATATTCAAATTAAACAAGACTTCGTATTTGTTCTTCAAAGGCCCAAAAAAAAACAAAGCTAACATCACAGGGCACCTAGATACACATGCATCTAAATACATAGAGTGATTTTGGCCTTTAGCCAGCTGATATTAATTCCACTAGTGATGGTTAAAACAATAGCTTCAGGCAAACGTGCAAAAGTTATTGCACAGGTACGTGTATCAGCAAATATGTATTTCACTTTACAAAACTGTCACACGTAAATTTGAGAGCTCGGCCAATCATTCACTTCATGGTAAGGGTTAGTCCATTCAATCAAATGAACTGTTGTTATCACATCTGCAACAGACAACTGGAATGCTAATATTGCCCAAACACTTAGATGAGCAACCTAGCATATTTAGTTGGTGTCTCCCTGGGCTACATAAAGATACGTTTTTACACTCCCAAATGTGAGGTGTCAGCACTGGATCAGAATCACACAGAAAAAAACAAGTAGATCAGAGGGATCTAATAGCTGCGACCTGGCCTAGCATCCGTCACGTGGCCTAGTGTCCATGACTGGTGGTTTCTTGTACAAGTGTGACCTCGAAATTGGTAAATGACCTTGAAAATGAATAGGGAACCCTTCCTCTGTACCAAGGAGTTTGTTGTAAGATTTAATAGCCATCCATCAACCTTAACTCGAGTTACTGTGCGAAAACTGTGAAATCGGGGCAAAATCAACACTTTTTTGACCAGTGTGACCTTGGGATTCGACAGATGACCTTGAAAATCAATAGGGAACCCCTCTTCTATACCAAGAAGCTTGTTCTAAGATTTCATAGCCATTCATAGAATTAAACTGGAGTTACGGTGCGAAAACCGTCAAATCAGGCAAAATTGACACTTTTTTTTACCTGTGTGACCTTGGGATTTGACGGATGACCTTGAAAAACAATAGGGAACACCTCCTTTATGCCTAGAAGCTATTTCCGAAATTTCATGGTGATCCATGAATTCTAACTGGAGTTACAGCGCGAAAACCCGCAAACAAGGTCGTGACCTCTCTGAAATTGACCTTTGACCTCGACCTTGTGCATGGACATCACTGTGGTGAAGGTGAATAACTCCTGAAAATTTCATGATGATACGACGACAGGAACATGGTCAAAAAGGTGTCACAGACGGACGGACGGACAGACAGAGCGTTCATAGAGCTGCTTGGTCGCAGCTAAAAATGATAGTGATACTACAGTGTTGTAGAATGAACAAGATGAGGCTGGTAACCAATGATTTTACGGAGAATAATGATAATAGTCATGTAAATCATTCAGAGCACTTGAGCAGCTTGTTTGAGTAGTATGTCGCATGTCATTTTGTGCTGGGTGAGCTGTCGCAGGCACTGACCTGGGAGAGAGCGCGCTGTACCATCCCCACGAGGGCGTGTCCTCTGAGCATGTGCTGAGCCGTTCGCTAGATGGTGCACGGGTGGCATCGGAGTCCAGCGCAGCAAGGGTGTCCTCCAAGCCACTTGGGGTCTCCCTACGAGCCAGCGGGGCAAAACTGAGCCCCACAATCTCACGAGCACTCTGGTAGGTCTGGCACTGCACCTCAGGGGTGAGGGTGGGCAGGTCGAAGGTGTAGACAGATTGGCCGCTGGAGGTCAGCAAATCCTCACTGTCCAGACTGGAATAGGATGTGCCCTTGGCTCGGTGTGACTCCATAATGCTTTCAAAGTGGCGGCTAAACGAGTCCTCTTTAGCCAAACGGGGACCTGACACCAGAATAGGGGTCTTCAGAGCTGGGTGGCCTGGGTAGAACCCATCCATAGGCCTATAGAAAGGGAGAAATCTAAATCAATAAACAGCTAGCTAGCTGGGTGAACAAACTCAATCCATGGCCTCTCTAATTCAAAACCATGCACAACACCAGAGTGCTTTATTTGACCATTCTTATACACTTGGTCTTCAGCAAGCCAGTCAAGGCAAGCGGGGAAAAGGGAAGGTTATAATTATCTGCCTTATTTGTTTGCTTGTTTTCAAAACAAAGAAGAGCGCAGGCATCTTTTAAAAGAATACAGTTTAGGTGACTAGAATGTCACTGGATCTTCAGTCACTGGCCCAACAGAAAACTAGCAAATGGATTAGCAATTTGAGCCTTTGGCATGATTTTCACAGTTATTTGGTTAGACCTGGTTGACCTTACTGTCAGTATTATGGGTCTGGTAAGGCTAATGTGGGTGTGAAAAGAGGACACAGGGTAACTGACAAGGAGGGTGGAGTCAGGTGATAATGCAAATAAAGGACAGAGTCATCGGAAGTGTTGAGTCAAAAACATGTGCCAGCCTGAAATATCAGATATCATTCATTTCTCTACATCACAGAACATGACACCGATTTAAAGGTGTCATGTCCTGTGGTCACTTAAACCTCTGGATTAAGGCTACTTTTCCTGTATAAAGCGAACAACTTCCAAGAGCTCCCTTGAAAAAGAGATTCCAATCTCAATGGGACTTCCTTGGTAAATGATGGACAAAAAAATTGAATGAAAGCCAGATAGTCTAAATTGTCTTGTCTCAATAACATTCTTCTATGTTCAGGCCCATAGTTATAGCCAGGAGATGCCTCAAACCAGAGTATTGTAAGGTGTCCATTCCTGGCTGACATCTGTCAAGCTCTGTGACCCTACTTTTCCTGGGCCAGCTCTTGATTAGTAGGTATAGGGATGTTTCCTTCTTGTGACTGCCGAGGCTTTTAGTTTTCTGAATGAGCAAATTTGAATAGTTTAAGCGGGAGGGTGTGTCCGGAAGGCCACATCACCCTGCCCGATCTTCACCAAAAACGAATCATTTCTTCCTTTCCGCCAGAGGATTGTCCCTACCAAATTTGAAGACAGTCTGTCCAGAATTGTGGCCTGTAGTGTGCAAACAGACACACAGATAAATAAATAAATGCGACAACCACATACACCCCTTCCGCAACATTCATTGCAGGTGGGGTGAATAATAGGGCGTAACTAGCGGAGTTGTTCTGGCAGACGACTTGAGACATGGCCAAATTCCCATAGGCACTCACATGCATATCAGTCATTGCTCCTACCCCTCTGAAAAGTGGGCCACTTAAGCAGATGTCTCGCTCCGTTTCCACGGCGAACATGCCTCTGCCTGCTGCTTTGCTGCCCCACTCTGCTGATGCATCTCTCTTGGTTGCTGCTCGCTCACTTCCCACCTCCACCTCAGTACCCACCTGTGTTTTCTTGTTCTTCCTGTTCTCTTCTGCCTAAGCTCAGTAGGCCACAGGGTGTATCAGGGTCAGAGCCAAGATGTCAAACTATCATAGTAGCTACTTTTTCATAATACAATTAACAGTTTACACGTGAGGTGGCTGCATATCCTGATAAATGTTTCAAGAATGGCCTAAGCATGAAGACATTATTTATATTAGCAGGTTGTAACAACCACCAAAACCATGATTGATATGCTTTTTATGCAACATACATATGTCATGCAGAGGAACATTTTGTGGTGTTTGAACTGAAGTGTTGGAAGATTCAGCTCATTAAAACTCTTGAGAGTTTCTTTGAAAATGTATTGAAATGACAAGATAGTGATCAAGTGAGTGAAAAAAGTTCTCTCTATTGTTTGGTCTTTGGTGGGCGGAGCTTGCGATATGGGCGTGCCTGCCTCACAGTCAAGAAAACCCAGCCCACCCCAGCCCCAACCATGGCCAGGCCTGGGAGGAAGTGAAGTGAAGCACAGAGGACGTCCAGCACAAGCCTGACCCCCACATACCCGTCCACAACACCAGGTCTGAACACAGACATGGCTAAAATCTATCTTTGAGTCCTCTAATAATCAAGTCTACAGTCAGACACGGATCTGTCCTGACAAGAGAAACACAGCAATGGTTTCCACCAGCTTTTAGTATAATCTGTTTTGTGTTCAATGAACTGTCTGCACGTGTCGGTATATGTTCGCATGTGCTTCTGTGAGCGCATTTCCGACACAGTGACTCACCTCTTCAGCAGGGTATTGAAGACCTCTCCCTCACCCTCAGAGTTATGTAATCTCTTTCTTTCTTCCAGCCTCCTCTCACCGGCCCAGCCCAGGCTCTCCTGCTCCTCCTCCTCCTCCTGCTTCTGCTCCTCAGCGTCCATGCGTTCATACGCAGCTCCTCCCAGAGGGCTGCTGCCCGGTGTCCCCGGCACACTGCGGTTGCTTCCGAAAGCCGAATCGGCGTCATCATGGTCAGCCATTAACTCGTCAATGTCTGTCTCCCGGTAGCAGCGCAGTGGCACTGCGTCCAGGTCCGTCTCGGAGTACTTGATAGTGCGGCCGATTATGCCAGTCTTGGGCGATGCCCCTGTCGCCATTGGCGGAGGGGTCACAAGCTCCACCTCCACATGCTGCACATCGTGATTTGCCGACCTTTGACCCTCCAGGGGCAGAGAATTTGGGGGTGTCGGAGTTGGGGACTCACTGGAGGTACCACTGGGTGGTGTTGTTGAAGCATCTGGATTAATTTGGGGGGGAAGGACCATATTGTTACTTACTTTTTTGGATAATCATCAAAATTTACAGCTTTTCTTTTCTGTCGTTCTTGTAAGATTATCTGAATGATTCATACAAACCATGAAAGGTTTAAATATTTTGTTATGTGGTTCATTTAAGGGGTAATTAACGAGAAGGTGTGCTTTCCACGGTTTTAATGCACAACGCGGAGGCAAATAACCACCGTCCGCGAAGTGCATTAAAACCGTGGAATGCTCACCTTCGAGTTGATTATCCCGCTTATACCATGGTCATTTGCCAGCAATATCAAATTGCAGCATTCACAAATTTTGGTGAAAGTTTTGCACTAAAAAAAAACGAGCTGGTAATCATTAAAGAGGCGCCGCGCCTTCTCATACCCAATAGCCTACTATAGACCAAGTTAAATTGCACCAGCTATCTTAGTTCATCTTACGTTCACGGAGAAAGATTTTTTTTTGCACATGCTTACATCCGATTATCAGCTGATTTGATAACGGATTTCAGCTGAAATGGAGATTATGCATAACGCAACATTATGTGCGATTATGCAGACTGTAGCTAACTTGCTACCCACAATTACAATGAACTTATGACGGTTTCCGCAGTCAGCGAGCTGAAATCGTAGCACGTAGCTAGCGAACTGTCAGCAGTTGCTGACACATGAAGTGAACATGTTAGCTTCCTTTGTAACCGTACACAATTACAATCGTTTAATGAATAAAGCCTGATTACTTTGCTGCTATAATATTTCCGGTCATTATCGCTCGAGTATCTATAGTTAACCGCTCCGCTGGACGCAACTTGTATGACGCCGCTAAATTTACTGGAGATAAATGAGCAGCTAGGTTTCCGTTGTACCCAGCCGAATACCACGTTTAATGTTGCTAGGGTTACAAGTTGGCTAGTGGATGAATTTCGAATGGTGAAACGACCAAAGCCGAACTACCTGTGCGGTTCCACGGTTTTAATGGATACCTACCAGCCAATCAGAAAAAAGTATTCACCCAGACCATGGTATAATTACCTTTACTACCTGCATTAACATTGTCTCCAGATGGTGGCCCAAACAGGAACTCCCATTTGGCGCGTGCCATTTTCTGGGAATGCACGGAGGGACCCATTGAGGAGAGGCCACTGTCCGACTGCAATGAACAAGCACACAAAAACCTATCAAAAATTATGGATTGTGTTAGATATGGTAGGAATGCTTATTTGATTGTGGAGTTTATCACTAACACAAACGTATAGAAAGACGGTGCATGTACATGTGCTCACACGCATACACTGACACATAGTCACACAATCACTTACAGCTCAGGAAACTCAGTACAGAGAGGAGGCCTTCACCAGTACCTGTATTCCTGATGTAGTCTGTCCTATCTCAAAGCTCCTGTGGCTGGACGCTGTGGACTCTGGTGAGATGCAGTCTCGATCGCCTCCGCAGTTTGAGGAGCACCCTGGCTCCTGTTCCTCCTCTGCTTTTGGCAGGACACTCCAACGCTCCGGAGCAGGGCTACTCTGCAGTTCATCCCGTGGCTCCAGACTCTGGGGGTAGTCCAGCACCACGGGCCCCAGTAAGCGAGCCTCTCTTGTCCGAAGTTGTAACTCTTTCTGCAGCAACGCAGGGGGGGTACTGTCCAAGCTCCCCTCCGCTCTCTGTCCCTCCTTAGGACCGTCAGCACTACATTCCGCAGCACCTCCCCACTGTTGATGGGACATCAAACTCACGGGGACCTTCGTGTCAAGAATTCCGCCTCCCTGTTCAACATGGAGCCTAAAGGAAGGTTCCGGGCTGTCCCTCGTCGTGAGCTCGTGTGTAGGGCTTGGCACCCAGTTCTCCACCATATTCTGCGGGAGCTTGTGGCGGAGGAGGGTGAGAGAGTCAGTATCCTCAATACACAATTTCTGTCTACGGGGATCTTTTATTGAAGGGTATACAGTGAACCTGGGCTGCCGTGCAGGGGGGGCTGTGGACTCTGTGTCTCTACCTCTCGACTCAGTTTCTCGTGTGGGTAAGGGCTTGTCCCTCTCTGCTCCCACAGGAGAATTAGCTTCTGGGACAGAGTCCACTGGGATGTTCATCACAGCGAGGTGGCTTCCCAAAGCCCCTTTCTGCCCCCGTTGCCCCAAATTTGGACTGCATGGCTCAAGATGATCTCCCTGACTTGAAGGTGAGGGCAACTTCCTGGCCTCTCTAAAGTCTTTAGAGGTTACGGCAAATTCATTAGTCAGCCTGCGGGCAATTATGGGGGAATCAATAGGAGAGGCTGTCCTTGACCCACTCAGCTGGTTTATGCCTCTGCCTGCACTGCTGAAGGAGTCACTCTGGGACAGGTTTACCCTCTTATCCAAAAGTGGGGCATTTAAAGGCCCACCCTTGACCCTCAGCTGCTTTTGTGGAATCTGGACTTCCTGGGATTTGTTCACCATGAAAGTAGACGGGGTTGCCAAGGAGGGCCTGAATGTGGTGGGGGAGGAGGGATGATTTTTTGATGGGCCTCCCAGATAGGTGGTTGGGGAGGGACCAGCGCTGCATACTGGGGCCGATGTTCCAGCCCAGGACTGGCAACGAGACTGCTGGCGGAGGTGGTCGCCAGGGCCTTTAGATGCACGACGCTTCACCACTGGTGATCCGAGCTCTTCTGATGCCAAGTGGTTGGTCGTCTTAACTATGGAGCAGGGGCCAGAATTCACTTGGCGACTCCCCGAGCCCCGGTGCGACAGTGCTGGACTGGAGTTGCACGAAGAATCCGGGCTATATAAATAGATAGGTGTGCTCAACCTCTTGCGGAGGTGAGTGGATGAAGCTAGTGGCGACCCCTCGGCAGACCGACGGAGGCTGGGGGAATTGGCCGTGAAGGAAGCCGCAGTCCGGCGGCGGGCACTCAGTGGGCTGTCCACTCTCCTGACATGGGCCTTCTCTATGTAGCTGAAGCTAACAACCGATCGCTGGCCTTCACCTCCTCGCTCAGCCGGCGACAAGCGGGATGATCTTGGGCCCCATGCCTGGGGGCTACTGGGAGACTTGGGAGAGTATTGTGCTATGCTTTCTTTGCTATCCAAAGGATTTAAAATAGCTGAGAACAGCTGACTAAATCCATCACACGGCTGGCCCTGCTGGACGATGGTCAAAGGAGACCTACGTGGGTCACGTTGGGGACTGGTAGGTGGAGATTTAGAGTGATAAAAGTTTCCGCCCCCACCAAAACCACCACTGCTCACTGTGAAGGCCCCCTCAGAGAGCCTGTTAGCTCCTGGAATAGCTGATCCTCTCATCTGGACTTCCTCCCGCACCGGTGTGGCCATACCTGGAACCTCTGAATCTTTGGCCTCATTCCCTACGCTCTCAGAACTGATCGCACTTCTACAACAACATGAAAGACCTGACTTGATTGGGACATGACCTTAACACATGATGAAAATGTACAGGAGCCTCCTCCCCTTCACGAAACCTTTTACTCTTTCTCCTTAGTTCTAAATGCTGCACTTTTCCTCAGGATGCAACCCCTCTGATGTAACTAAATGAGCTTTGGGCACCTCGGGTACAGTAGGGGTCACAACCTGTCAGGCAGGCAAACCAAAAGTTTCTGTTCATCCAGGAAAGCCAGCAGTTCTGTCACATCCTTCAAAGACACAGAAGGAGAGGGCAATGGAGTTGGGGAGAGAAAAGGACAGTAATAGTTAGGAGGGAGAGAAAAGTAATTGTGGATATCTTAAATATTACTGTCACTACTAAAAATGACAGCATTCCATACATCTACCAGATAACTGAAATTACATTCTTTCTGGTTAAAATTCCACTCTGACATGTCAGTCATTAAATTGTACCTGTAAGAATAGAATTTTAGATATCTAGTATTCCATTTAAGATATCTGTAATATAAGAACAATTGTAGATATTCATAATGAACCAGGAGCATAGACAGAAATTTTGCTTTTGAAGGGCCTAAATAAATGTAGGCAGGCCGATTTTTCCCAGCAAATATAGACATTTGAATGAAAAAAAAAAACTTTGCTTTAATTTGGCATACAACAAAAACTTCACTGTTTTCAATCATTTTCCTTGAATAACAAGTTATCTGATTCGTAGAATAATCCATCAGAAGTTAAACACACAACTTACATCTTAGTGCAATGTTGCAGCAGTTAAATAGTAAATTTTATTTGGAAAAAATGTTTCCAAAAATGTTTCACTAAGTGCACTTCACTAAAAGGACAAGCTACTCTACTACTACTTCCATGTCCTTTCAAAGCACTTTACTGTACATCCCCATGGATAACACAGGCTGCTAAATGTAATGTCATGTCATGCTAAATCTCACATTTGCTGATGTAAATTTCAGTTTGTGGTTGATTTAACTACAGCAAAGGAAATGATTAGCAAAGGATATCCATAAATTTGAATAATGTTCACTGAAATGCATACAATTTTACGTCCACATGAATGATCTTATTAAGGAGAGGTCAGGGGGACACCAGATGCAAGAGTTTATTTAAACACAACACAAGGGAAAAGATGGCAGATAGGCCAGAAACAAAACACTGTGCACATGCACTGAACCACTGGGAGAACTAAGGTACACTGCCCAAGGGAGAGGGGAAACAGAAATGCACACTTCTAGAGTGGCTAGACTAAAAACAAAAACTGGATCTAACTAAACTGAGGGAAACACTGGGAGACTTAGACAAGGGGCAGACAAGACGTGGGCGCAGCAAACACGAGGCTCGGGAAAACCACAAAGGAAAAACTCAGGAAACAAAAGTCCCGCCTGATGGCCTCTTCTTCTTCCCCACTGATATACACATGGGAGGAGGCGGGGATACAGAAGGCAATCTCTCAGGTGGAAACAGAAACACATGGGATTAATGAAAAAATTCACGAGGACCGGGTAAACAACTAAGCGTATGCCGTTGGAGGCGACGGCTTGGGGTATATCCCCGAATGCCCCCAATCCACCAATTCCCCAATCCTTGAATAGACCTTGAAAAGACTTTCATTTGAACTTAATCTTAGGTCAATCAGACAAATGGTTCTGAAGATATGGCCAAAATGGTAATTTTCCATCACAAAGCGCCACCTGGTGGCAAAATATTGAACCATACAAGTATGATGTCATCATGTGACACGTTGTGAGGTCATGACCTTGTAATTGCACATAGTTTCATGTTAATTGGACAAATGGTTCCAAAGATATGGCAAAAATGGTACATTTTATGTGACAAATTTCCAACTTGCGTCAAAATTTTGAACCAAACAGGTATAATGTCATTGTGGGACAAAATCTCAGCTCATAGCCTTTCATTTGCTCTTGATTTGAGGTCAATCGGACAAATATTTCCAGAGATATGATAAAAACAGTGATTTTTATCCATTTTTGGCCCCTGATGGCCAATCTAGGAACAGTAAATTGTCCAAAAGCAAATCAGTTCTTCCTCTTTATGATACTTACTTATGTGCAAAACATGACATTTCTAATTGAAATATTACTGAAGTTATCGCGTTAACACGTAGGGCGGCGGCAGCGGTTGGACCAAAAACATAATATCCTGAAACGCCGCTCGGCGTTCGGGGATAAAATAGGCCTAATGAATTGAGACAAAAAATCGAGACAATCAATCAAGCTAGACAGTTTAGATTAAGGTAATCTAAACGTGACAAGTATAAAAGCACCACAAGAGAAGCAAAGGAAAGCATAGCTTTAAACGCAGTTAATCAGGGAAAGATTAGGAAGTATTTACAAAAGCTAGAAACACTCGCACTCGCTAATGAGTTAATTAGGTTAATACTGTGACAAATTATATACACACCCTTAAATAAGTGCTGGTTAGTACGGGTTGGTAATTATCCTATCAGAGAACGCTTTCATTCAGAGTTTTGCGAGACCCAGAATTAAGCACAGGAGGAAGCAATGAATGAAATACCAGAGCCTAAACCGAAAGAGGAAACGTGATTGGACCACGAGACTCAGGCATGCTGAAAGCTGTCACACGACATCAAACGAGTCAGGGCAATAGGGAATTAATGGTCAGACCGCAGGAATGGAGCTGAAAAACAAATCAAGAGAGGCACGGAGGAAAACGTACAAGCACAAATAAGCACATAAAGCAGAACCATAACATATCTTATTTCTTGGCGTATCTTCGTGAAGAGAACTAGCCACAACTGATAGTGCTGAGTGTTTTCAGAATTTGTGCAATATTAATAAAGAAAAAAGAATGAGAGCAGATCAAGACCAATTTTTACTTTATAGGGATGCTTTGTGCCCTCTCCTTTTTTGACTCAGCTGTTGCTGGAGTCGGAACCAGTTACATTCCACATCCTTCTCCCGCCTTATTTTGAACAATGCCCTTATCCCAAATGCAAACTAAACTAGAGCACTCGGCAACTGAACACATGTATCCCCCGAAGGCCCCCCAGTTGGGCCCAGATGGTCCCAGTGTACCCAAAATCAATAGGTGTCCTGAACTTACCATAATACATGTCCCTGCAAAATTTGAAAAGAATCGGTGCACTTATGTGGGCTGTCGAGCATTCACAAGAAAATCTCGGCGGACGCGGCGGACGCGTGACGAGGCCAAATCCATAGTATCCTCGAACTTCGTTCAGGGGATACAATTAGGACGCACACGCACACAATACGACAAGACACAGCGCAGAATCTGCGTTGTTAGTGCGCCATCTATTGGAAAAATCAATATCAGTAATGCAACTGCAGAAAAGACGAAGCTTCCTAGCGCTATGGGAGATGGTATACTCAATTAAACCGCGAAAGCGCCAAAGAACAGTAGAAGAACAGCTAGAACTAGAGAAAATGCAAAGTGTGCTTGCTCAAATGTTTCCAGCATCACTGAATGTATCAGATATGAGAGAAGCTTAGACCGTGTTAATTGTGTTATATGTCTTTTATATGTGGTATATGTTTTTAGCTCACTGTGTGTGTGTGTGTGTGTCTCTGTGCGGATGCGTGCGTCTCTCTCTCTCTCTGCATCTGTCACACAGTCATGGTTTAGACATGGAAGTGTCTTTAACTTCATTAAGAAGGGAGATTTCTCCTTTCTACCCTTATATATGCTTTTAAACTTAATTCAAAACTCAGCTGTAACACTAGCTAGTTTTAGTTAATACTTTCAAAAAACCATTCATTCCGAAGTTTCTGCATGGATGAAATATGTTGTTAGTCCATGTTTTAAGTGAGGCTTTCACACGACAATCGCTGAAAGCGTCTGTGTTGCACTTGAGTTGTAACTGAGTGGCTAGTCTCCTCTGTCGGAAACTGATGCGCGTTCCTGCGCTAGGCTTGGGTATGGGGGGTGGGGACTGCTAACATAGGCTTAGGAGCTTAGGACAAGAAGCTACGAAAAAGACCAAATCAATTGCAGCAGCTTTAAGTTACAGATTTGTTCAATGAACATTTCCACTGGTAAGATAGTAATTGTTGATATCAAGAATTAACATTCTGAATAGTGAGAACTGAGTTGTAGATATCTTTAAAATTGGCACTGGTCAAAATGACAGTATGGATGTGTTGGTCTTTAATTAAAGGAGCCACATCACGATTACTGCATATGCTCAAAACATTGAAAATTGTGAAGTGAGTTCTCAACTTCCATCCTCGCCAATCCGGCTTTGTTTTGCATTGTATTTCTATATTTTAGTTACTCGGGCATTCTGCTTTTTATAATTTAGGAGTTTCTATGGAAATGAGAGGATTCAAAGTGCTATTTTAGCGCTTTTGCCTGAGGATAGGAACAGTGTAAGCTGGTTTACAAACTGCCAATGAACATCTCATAAGGAAAATTAAGAACTGTCATCTTTATCCCTCCCATACACTGACTCTCTCCAATGTTTTCAACAACCATATACAAGAATTCAAACAAGCAGCAGGGTGACTATCCTGGTCAGACAGGTCCTTAATTCACATTGTTTTTACAGGTCAGACTTTTTATTCAGCTTGGACTAGGATTCTTCACTGAGATGTTTAAGGATTGCATATTCTCTGAAAGCAAAGTAAATAAATAAACAGCAGTATGCTGATGTACTTTAGATGTTGTAAAGTCTTATTACTGTTGCTCTTCCAAGCTTCAGGAGCAAATGCCTTTTAAATGGGAGCCCTGTCGAGTCCTGGCTGAAACCCCCGTTCACTGAGTTGATGGGATTGGTTTTGGACCATCAGGTGCAATTCTGATAAAATCTCTAAAGGCAGGTGCTTTTTTCCAGATAGAATAAAAAGTACAAGTCTAGCAGGCAGTTCTAACTACAAAGTGAAGTGGCAACACTGATTAGGCCGTAAACATCCACCTTATTACACAAAACCCGGAGGCTAATCCAAATCTCCCTGCTTCCAGACGTGAGGGAGGTATCCTCTCTGTCCCACAGGAATCAGCTGAGAGAGTATGTTGCACCTGCCTGATTTCTGCAACCCTCTAAAGTTGAACTTCCAAGCCCACAATTCAATAGAAGGTCTGAGTGATCTAGCAACTCAGTCTACACTTTCATGGAAAAAAAAAAAAAAAAAAAAAAAAAAAAACCAAGAGGAACAGTTGACTTTTGGTGCATTGTTGGAGGGTGGCTATGTTGGATTTACTTTGTGGACTGCGCAATGCTTATTTAATGACCTCTTCTGTGAGGTACCGTTCTGGAACCAAATGCGAGACTAGGAAGTTTTAGCAAAAGTGGGTTTTATTGAAGTTGGGGGGGGTTAACCACCACAGGGCAGAAGGCAATGGTACAAAGTACAGAATCCAAAATCAGAATCCCAGGGACGTAATCAAAACTGTACACAGGGCAGCAAACGCAAAACTCAGAGTCGGGCAAAACTGATGGTGCGATCAGGAACCAGTCGCGAGAACCAAGCAATGCAGTAGATTTGGTTTCATTAATAAAGGGGTAAAACCCCTGCAGGGCAGAAGGCAAAGGTACAAAGTCCACACTCCAAAAATCACAATCCAGTTGGGCAAAAATAGAATCAAAATCCAGGGCAGCAATCACAGTACTCGTTGTCGGACAGAAATGGTCTGGTTCACAGGTATCAGAGAAGCGAAGTCAAAATCCAATGAGCGTAATCCAAACCGTAACCACGACAGCAATCACAGATCTCGAGCTCGGGCAGAAAAAGGGTAAAAAAAACAGATTCAACAATAAATCCAAAATCACAAAGCCAAAAATCGAAAAGTCGGGTGGTCCAGTCAGAAAAGTATCACCAAGTAAACAAGGCGAGAGAAGCGTGGCACAAGTAGACAGTGCCACAACGATCTGACGGCGAAGTGCTGTGAAAAAACTCCTAGTACACTCCAGAGGAATTACATGCTAAACAGAACACAGGTGCCAGAAATTAGATTAATTACAGAGGGCGGAACAAGAGGGAGAACCTAATCACAATAGGCAAAAGCCAAACAGGACAGGGATCACGAGACAATCCTATTGACGAACATACGGCTCCAGTCATGGAGTACTAATGTGCATAGATAATGAGAGAAAGGACAGCGTGATCAAGTGTGGAGATTCCACAGAAATGCAGTAGAGGAGATTAGGGAAAGACAAGAGGCGGAGGCTAGGACAGGGCGAGTGCGGAGAGCTTGTTAATCAATTAGTAAGTGAAACTATACAATCCCTTAGTGCTCATTAGTAAATTAGTATTATATACAATGTTAGTGTCAGTAACTTTTAGCGAAAACAACAAACTGTTAGTATGGTTAGTAAAATAGAAAAGTAAGGTGAAGAAAGCAAACGAGATTGGAAGGAAGACTGAAATCCAGAAACAATTAAATCCCCCCAAGAGTGGCACGCAATACCGGGGCTGTGAGCTGTGACAAGACAAAAGACCCGACAGGGGGAGACAAAGTGCAATGCATGGTGGAAAGCAAAACATGGACCGGAATGAAATCTATGGTAAAAAGTAAAACCTGGAAAAACTACTAAATCAATACATCAATTTCTAAAATTATCAAATCATAAAACACATACCAAAGAATAGTCAGACATAGCAATGAATCAAATACCAATAAAGCAGAACCTGGCAAACTGATCAAAACATGGCAAGGCAAATCAGAACATGGGCAAAGCAAGGCAGGTGAGAACATGGCAGACGGCAGAATCACAACAAAAACAGGTTCGGTACACAGGCACGAGTTTGTCAGAGAGTCCAAAGCCGAAATCCAGTGGGCATAATCCAAACCGTTAACAGGACAGCAAACACAGAACTCAGTCGGGCAAAACAGGTACAGTACACGGGCAGATAAGTATCAAAGAAAAAGCCAAAATCAGAATCGGGGACATTCCAATCAGAAGTATAACACTAAGAGTACAAGGCATCAAAAATCGCAGCACAGGGAAAACGTTCTGACAAGAACTGTGAGTGAAATGACTGCTAAAATACACGTAGGGGAAGTCACATGCTATGATAGTGCACAGGAGAGTTGGATCAGACTAATTACAAAGGAATGAACATGAGGAAGTTCCTGACTACAAGAAATTGGCAAAAGCCAGAAAGCGGACAGGGATCACAGAGACAGCCTACTGACAAACATACGGCTCCGGTTAGGGAGTTCTACCGTGCACAGAGTGAGAGGCAGAACAGTGATTAGCCAGGTGCAGAAAATCTGCCGAAACACAGCAAAGTAAATTGAGTGAAGGCAAGGGGCGGAGACTAGAGCAGAGCGAGTGCTGAGAGCTTGTTAGTCAATTAGTAATGTGTAGCTATACAATCTCTAGTGCTTGTTAGTAAGTTAGTACTATAAACAATGTTAGTCTTGGTAAGTAAAATAAAAAAGCAAGGTGAAGGAAGTAAACGAGATTGGAAGGAATGGTTGAAATCCCAGAAACCATAAAATCAACCGAAAGTGTGGCACACAATACTGCGGCAGTGAGCGATCACATGACAAAAGACCAGACAGGGGGAGACAAAGTGCAATGCATGGTATGAATCAAAACATGGACCGGAATTATAACTGAACGTTATATATACACGTGAAAAACAAAACGTGGCACGGAATCCGAATCACAATACAAATCATGGTCAGGCAAAGCAGAATAATAAACAGACATGGCAAGCAAGGCAGAATCACAACGAAAACATGGTCAGGCAGAACAGGATCATAACACCTTCAGGGGGCTTGCTGCATTCAGATTAATAATAATTGATGACAAAAGTCAATGTTAACATCAATGTATGTCACTTAACCAAGCCCATTCTATAGTCTTCAGTTCCCTCCTTGCAATCCAGTGAGGAATGTTCCCCTCCACCTTTGGTGTCAGCTTGCCAGCCACACTGCAGGATGTCACCACTCCTGTAACTGCCCTCTCCATAGACTTTCTCTCTTTATTATTGACAATATTTGTATGTGATTGATACATAAAACAGACAAACAACTGGGTTAATGAATCAGAGCATAAGAAAAAATGGGAAGGATCATTTCTTTGCATCTGAAACTCAAATCGTCTTCATCAAAACATTCAGCTTATTTCTCTGTTACAATACATGAGCTATTGATTCTTGTCCCCATCGAGACAAACAAAGCATTAAACTCTAATTGTGCAATAATGGAATACTTGGGGTACAATGGGATACTGGCATATCTCCAAGCACAGTAGTCTAAAAAGCTCCAGTGAGAGAGCTACTCCCCGGATAATCAGGAATAGCACAAGGCTGTCAGTACAAAGCACACTAACATTAGTTCAAGAGATGCTGTCTGGTTCCAAGTCGATTAGAAAGGGATTGTAAACAGACTTCTGTTTCATTCTGACAGCCAAATTATCTCTCTTTTTTCCCCTCCCACTCTCTCTTCCTCAGTCAGTACTGAAAGAGTCAAAGATGGCTGCCAAAACCAGCACAACATGTCAGAATCATAAATGTGTTCACAGCCTGTTCAGTGCTATTTTAGGGTCTCAAAGAAAAACAAGATCAAGAGAGAAGGAATGGCAGGATTAATGGTCAATGCAGTAGAAAAACTTTACAGCTGTTACTACCATGTAAAATGCCTTCATAAGAAGCCCTTAGATTGGTTATTTTGCGGATTTTTTAGTTGCAGGTTTGTGATCTGATGACTGCAGTACATTTCATCAGATTTTCCCACCTAACTCCCTTGACTCCCATATGTGATAACACCCCATAAAAATGAAGGACTCTAACAGCAAAATGGAATGAATATGACCACTTGTACAAGACCAGTGTGATTTTCTCTGACCCTATAAACTGTGGTCATGCCATAGCTTCTTCATCTGAATAGAAATCTATTACTTTAATCCAACAAGCTCTCCGACTCAAACCATAAATGATCCGAAATAGGATATACACACACGCACACCAGCTCACACACCAGACACGCAAAAGCAAACAGCATAATCCGTATTAGCTATTTCACAGGCACAAGTCTAGTGCATTTTAACTGAAAGGCATATGCAATCAACTGTGTCACGTGAACAGCACACCACTCAGAATCCCCTAACTCCCTCTTGCCTAAGCCTATACTGTTTCTGCCGAGTCAGCCTCGTTCACCTCTGCTGATATTAGCACTATGGCGTGAAATACGACCTCAAGCATACCGGACCATTTGCATCTAAATCTCACAGCAGTGAGCTGTTCCAATAGGCTGCGGTGGTCATAATTAAGGTAGAGCTGCTGAACTGTTATCCTACTAATACATACAGAACTGTTGGGGGAAGGTGGTGGTAATACTCTATCACTTTTTGAGGAGGTATCATCCATTCCCAGCTCCCACATCATCCAAGCAGTAAGCAACAGCATAATATTAGGACTCTCAATGGTGTGTCCCTGCCTCTCACCTATTGCAAGGTGGGACATATTCCTGCCATGATCCCTACTAAGAATAAAGATGCATTTCTTTCACCTCGAAAGTTTGAGGCCAACGCTGAGAAAGGCGCCACACCAGAGTTGACTGCATTATAATTTAATTCAGAAAATCAACTGGGGTAGAGAAAGAGGGCTTTCTCCAGTTATCCATTGTTAGCCATTGCCAGAAATGCAAGTTGATAACAATGCATTACGAGGTGTTTTGTGCATACAAACACCGTGACACAATGCCTTGTAAGCAGAAGTTAGACAGTCCTGTGTGTTTGACTGATTTAATGAGACTCAAATAAGTCAGAAATGCTAATAATTAGTACATTACTACAGCTTTGTGTTGATACAGGGAGCAGCCATCTTGGATTTTGAGGTCGGGATTCATGAGGTTCTCCCAACTTTTGAAGCTGAAAATCCAGCTTGAGGTGGCTTTCCAGTTGAAATTTCTCGATTTCCCAAGTCAAATGGAATGCGGCACAAGCATCTTTGATAATGAATTGATTGACGATGCGCACATGGAGGCACATGGACAGCATACAGAGAAAGAATACTATCTATCACGAACCAAAAGTATGTAAACAGAGTTTTCCACGATTACTGGTCAGTATCCTGTCTGACACAGTTCACTCTTGAGCATTTCCTGTAAGTTCATGGAATATGCTAAGTAGCATGGTTGCTGTAACGGTTACTACATGCGAGTACACTGCACTGGACTCTTAGTAGGTCAATACAGTGAGCACCATAATTCATTGGCCAGTGACATTTATTTCTTGGTTCTGCACTCTCCCATTTTGTACTTGGACGAATATAATGACAATGATATAGTCCATATCGGATTAACCGTTTGAAAAAAAAAACCAGCATATTTATTGCATATCCCTTTTTTTTTTTTACCGAAGTTTTAAACAGCCTTTTCCCTTCTTTCATCCTGGACTTCACTCCCTCTGTTTGGGGACACCTCTGTGTCCTCACCATTTAGTGTCAGGAACCTCGGAGTGTTGATGGATACAAACTGTTCTTTGTGGCTTTTAAGGGGACAGTCCCGGTCTATCTTAAGGTAGGTATAGACTCCCAAAATAGGCTTTTTTTTATTGTTTTTGACATTTTCTTAACCTCTTAAACCTGAGACTCAACACAGCAAAATACCTACAACGCCGCGCTAATTAAGTAGCAATATAGTCATATAACACATCAAATGAAACTGGAGAGCCTCTGCTACAAGCACATATAAGTCATTTTTACATACACCAAGCACAACTCAAAGAGATATACTTTATTCATTTTGGGTATGTCATTTTCAAACAGAAACCTAAAAAAGAGGCTGGGGCTTAAGAGGTTAAAATAACCTTCAGTAACTTTATAGTGTGTGTACTTGATGGGACTATCAAAAATATGGACATCTGTTGTTTTTTGTCAATTTCTCAAAAAAGTTGATATTGACCTGCCAAGCATTGCTTCAAACACCATTTCTCCTCTTTCTCTTATGCTATCATTGTGAAACTTCGAATTTAAGTTTACCAGATGCATGTCTATGGACTGATCAGGCATTTTGAAGAAATCATTTGTGTGACTCTAGATTTCCAGAAGAGTTCCACATTGCGGTAGTCATTGCGGGACCTAATTAGCATAATTTATGTAAATGAACAATCACTTTAACTCTGCATTTAGTAGTTGTTCATATGATGTTGGTACTAAATTGTTATGAATGAAAGAGAAATAAATGTATTTGGGAGTATATACC
This sequence comes from Gymnothorax reevesii, assembly GCA_029721435.1. Classification (NCBI taxonomy): domain Eukaryota; kingdom Metazoa; phylum Chordata; class Actinopteri; order Anguilliformes; family Muraenidae; genus Gymnothorax; species Gymnothorax reevesii. Next base: position 66,293,953 of record CM056582.1, read on the forward strand.
TCCCTTAAAAACTCCATGAGACCCTAATACACCTGCCAGACCTCTCTGTTGTGCCGCTACTGCTTTCCAGGCGCATCCCCCTCTTTGTTTTGCGACTGTCTGGTCATGTCTCTTGTTCGTTCTGGCTCCTGCGTGGTGGAATGACCTTCCCCAAGAGATCAGAACAGCAGAGACTCTGACCGCTTTCAAGAGCAGCCTGAAGACTCAGCTTGTCGACTTAACCTCTCCCCCCTGCCAAATGTTGTAACTAGATTTACGCATTAACTGACTGGTGTTTCCCTAAACAAATTGTTTTATTGACACATTTTTCCACATATGCTTTATTGAGCAAAGACCTTTCTATATACTGTATTGACACAACTGGTATTTTAAATGTTCTTTCCTCTCCACTCTATCCCATCAGATGCACTTAGTTTTGTACGTCCCTCTGGATAAGAGTGTCTGCTGAAAGACAATCATGTAATGTAAAGTAATATGACCCAAGAAGGTAACTCACTATCCCCCATCCCTCATTTTTGGGCATCAGAAAATACTGCCCAGTTGAACATAATGTGGAATGAAGTAATCATTTTAAATACTGGCCGAGTATCCTTCTCATGCAATTACTGCTTGAAGTTTGTGATACAAAGACATTGCCAGACACTCGGTATATTCCCTGCTGAGGCACTGCAGGCCTGTGCTTCAGTTCTTGCTTTTTTGAGGGGTTTTTGTCTTCAGTGCATGTGAAATGCTTGTTCAATTGGATTAAAATCCACAGTTTGACTTGGTCAACAGAACAAAAATTACAAAAAATATCTCACTGCTCAATAAATGAGGGCCAAGGCTGATCTCAAGCCCTTGGCGCTATAAAGCAACGTTTGGGCAGATGCCCAGGCCGTCAGTATACATATGGGAAAAAATATCTTTCACGTCAGTTTTGAACGGTACAGGTAGTGTCAGTATTAGACAACATTGTCACAGAATCAAACCCCGAGCTACCTGCTCTCGAGACAGACACACTAACGAGTGCGATTCCACACCAGCTACTGGTCGTGTAACCATTACCCAAACTTTAATAACTGTATACCCCGAAAGCAATCCCAGCCCTAATCCTAAACGTAACCAAGTCATTGTGGTAGCTAAGCCTAATTAAGTTGTTTCTGTGCCTAAAGGTAATCCTCTCCCAAACCTAACCCAACCCTGAACATAATCAAGTACTTTCAATGCCTAACCTCTACCCTAATTCTAACCCCAAACCTAAATATAACCAAGCAGTTTAATGTCTAAACCTAACCAAGTTATTTATTTATTTATTTTTAAAATTTGGCATCTCCAATGCCACCCGAATCTGGAATGCCCAATTAACTATGTATAAGACTTTCGCATGCGACCCCCTATTGCCAACTCAGGAGAGTGATGACAGCTCACGGCTCTCCTCCAATGCAAGTGCCTGTCAGCCACTGCTTCTTATACACTTATCGCTCGAAACCTCACAAGCTCAGACCGAGGGCAGAGGATACCCGAACATGAACAAGCTTACAATCTTCCTAACGAGCACCCGTCTGGCCAACAGGAGGCACCTGAGAACTTATTATTTACAATACTCTATCCCGGCAGACCCTTCCCCATTTGCATCCCTGTATCGCATTGGCAAATTGTGAATTACTCTGAAAAGAGCTGCCGAGCACTGTCGGCTGATAAGAGGCAGGGATCGAACCCACGCCGTGTTTGTCACTCCTGCTTCGCAGCGCGACGCTTTACCAAGCAAGCTATCTGGCAGCTCCTAACAAAGTTATTTTGGGGGTAAAAATAATGGTTTAACAATTCTCTCAAATTAGGACACCAGAAGGCTCTATTTTAGTCATAAAGTGACGTTTGGGCATATAGCCTAACTATCTTACGAGTTGGGGTGAGATCAAGTTGAATGGTTGATTACAATGTAACACTGTTCAGGACCCAGTATTGAGTCTGTCAGTGCAAAGGGTTAAGGATCCTTTGCCATTTTGAGGAAGAGCAGCTAACTTAGGAGTAAAACTGGGTGAGCCAGTAAACCTGAAGCAGTTGACTTTCAATCTTTCCATGTTTGGGATGGATTTTGGAGTGCTGTGATGCAGCAAAATAAGTAACCATGCTTCCTTCAATAAAGCCTTGTACCCAGGTTCAAATTCCTTAAGAAATCTGACGCTGTACCTAGCTACTTAATTATTAGCTGCCTTTGACTGACTGCCTAGTCCCTACAATTTCCTTCCAATATCCATTCAACAGCAGCGAATCATTATTACAACAGAGAATTGCTTCTCCTGTTTATTAGATAAAGGAAAAATCTGGTGGGAATGTTGTGGGCCTAACTCAAGAAGCATCTGTGGAGGAAGGTTCCCATTTGAAGACACCAGTGAAGTATTCTCATATTCCTCCTGTTGGCTGGTATTTTCATATGCAGAGCTGATCCTTACTTGGTTCATTTGGTTATAAACCAAGCTACATTACTAAGCCTTTATGAACTGGCACCCCAATTATTAATACACATTTCCTGTTTAAATTTGATATCATATAAGTGAGTCCACTGGCATATGTGCATATAAGTGACAAAAATGGAATAGACCAGCAACAAGGTTGTTTTTGACTGAATTTTTGCCTATGCCTCTCTGGAAGGGGGCATTACCCACTGGTTTTATTTTCAGTTTTATGGCTGTTGAAGTGCATTTTACTGAAAAACAATTCCGCTGAACAAGTTAGCGACTCATGAACTTGCCAAACCGCTTGCTCTTAGCTGCTATTCCAAGTAACAGAAAAAATGTTTATATTCCACCCATTATCTGCTGTAGGCAATGTTACAGCGCAAAAGAAGGGCAAGTGCTATCATGCCAAGGTAATACAGATGCACAGTCTCTATGACAATACCCACAGTAAACAGACAGGCTGTACAGGCCCAAAAGCAAGACAAATGCACTGAGGTGCCATCATGTACATTGACAGAGAATATGCAGTACCAACCCATCTTTTAGCAGCACACCCACACAAGACATGAGCATTAACTGAATTAGACAACAATTGAAAGGAGTGCAACAGACAAAGAGATTTAAGATTGGCATGTCTACTTAGCGCGATTAAAAATACAAAGGTGAAGTATGTACTGTATTTGCGGCAAATAAAAGAATCAATCGATTTTTATTGCTTTTCCAGTGAGATACCAGTGGAAATAAAGAAAAGCAGGTGGTATTGTAATGCTACTCGTGCCATGTGAACACGCTGAGCACTTCAGTAATAACAAACATTGAGCAGTTTGTGATGTGTGCAGTAACGCTTGACTTGTTCTTTTGGGTGTGGTCAATAGCCTGCATAAAGCCAACAAAAAAAAACTAAAAGAAAAATGCTACGTCATGACTCAAATTAACGGCTTACAACACAGGAGAGGAAAAAGAGTTGGCTGTCTGTCCAAGAATGGAAAACAGGAACTGTCACTGACCGACCCCACTTAGGCCAGCCATGAGTGACTACTGAAGCTCAAGAGCGCCACATCTGGTCACAGCTTGTACGTGACAGATTCCTGAGGACAACCCAAACTGATCATGAAACAAGGGATTTGAGACGTCTGAGGGCGAGCGCAAGTACCGTTCCACACTGCCTATGTCAGCAACACGTGTGTGCGCACAGCCCCTTCAGAAAACCCACTTTTTTCCCCATTTCAGAATAAAGAAGGGGAAAAAATCAGCAAATTGGCAGTGAAATTGCAGTATGGAAAATATTTTTGGTCAGGAAACTCTTGCAAGAAGCCAACCAATGACTCCTTTTAAACATTGATGGTGATTTTCAAAATATTTTTTTCTGTATTTTTAATCAACCTACTGCAATCTTGAATGATAAAGCTATCAAAGTCTCCCAAAAAATACATTTCGTATTAATTCCAAACTAGTTACGGCTCAGTCCAGTGATCTGAATTCAATGAATTAACAAAATATTGGCATTATTGTTTGGGCTGAAGCGAGCTTATTTTTGAGAACTTGGCGTGCAGCTTGCAGGTATAGCCAGCAAGTCAAAAATTCAGGATGTCCAGTTGGTTTAAAGTAAAGCTTGTACAGTCATTTGTTTTTGCTGTTTATTTTAAAAGAAGGCAACAAGCAATAACAGTGAATTGCCTGTGCCTATGCTGCTTTTGTTAGGACAGCATAGAAATCCACTAACTGTATGTTGCTGCATTATATATAAGGGGGTATGGAATCAGAAACAATGACTAATCAAATGCATTGTTGAAGAATAATATTATGCAAAGACCAATTTTGTGATATTTCTGAAAAAAACAATGACGGAGATGTTTCTTTGTAAGAAAATTAACAAATCATTTGATCTGCACATGCGATTCAAGCTATGAGTAGCTATTTTTCAGAGTTCCTACCTTTGTTTTTTCAATGATGCAATTTCTTTCTCAGATGGGTATTTTGCAATCTACTAGTTTCCTCAAGAATGAACAACTAACTAGATCTACAGAATCCTCAAAAATACAGCATGTATTGTGTGTCTAGCATGCAGCATTCTGTTTCGCTCAAAGGCTATCAGACCCTTTGACCTTCAATCTTAACTGTGGAAGTGTCCAAAGTCACATTTTAGCAGCCAGACACAGGAATCATCATTGAAGGAAAATATCAGCAAAGTTAGATCAAAATTTTCATCTTGGACCACATGGTCTATTACCACTGGAAAAGTGTGCAACTAAATATACTGAATAATTGCAGTAAACAAGCGACTGAAGTGCATTGTATTAAGAGTGTTGTTGCCATTAGGCAGCTCCTCATTCAGAGTGCCGAAAGGCTCGACACATAATTGACCATGTCTGATCAGGCTGGTCAATAAGCCCTCACCCTGAGCCAAGCGGAGCAGTATGGGCTCCCCGGAGTGTGGTTCCTCTCAAGGTTTCTTCCTGTCTGCACCAGAAGTTTCTCCTTGCCACTCAAGCCTTAAGCTTGCTCTTCTGGGGATTTAGGACGGGGTCCTCAGACACATATTGTAAAAATACTTTTTGAAAAGCCTGGTACCCTGTGCAGAACCATTCAGTACCAAAACTAAGCAAAATATTTTTGAATGTTCAGTTAATTTAGCTCTATAGTTCTGCTGCCTCTTAACTAAAGGAATTTTCTGTTCAATCTTTGCCCTCTATGCTCCCCTGAAAACATTCCAAACACGATCCTTTTAGGGCTATTAAAGTCAAGGTCAAAAACTATGAGGGCACACCCCAGCCAATTCTTAAGACAAAGGAGAACACCAAGTTACAGCCTTGTGACCACCAATAAGACAAGAGCATGTCCCCTTTAAATTCATTTATTCACTTATTTAATTTTATTTGTATATTTTTCTACCCCTGAATGCCATCCAAGATTTACCTATCGAGCTTATGTTTTTAAGAGCAGTAATAAAACTTTTCAGAGGTGTTTGATAACTAAGCTTCAATGATTCCTACAATATTCATGCTTTGGTCTCATTAGGCAGAGACTAAATGCATGAAGTTCTTTATAAAAATTCCATAGCGCTCAACTCTACTCCTAAAAACAGAGGGGAATTTCAATGCATAAGTGGCCCATTTCACAAAAGACAATTGACCACTTTTCACACCTTCACACATCCGCAGCTCCACCAATCTGCATCCCCTGCTTTGATCACCAAGAGAGGGGATCCCTTCCCCTCCCTTCTGTGTAACTATATAAAAATGTTAGCCTTTCCTGTGTACACTGAACTTTTATAAAACCTAAGACCAATGAAGGGTTTTGAAATCCGTGCAGTGGATTTGGGGGTTGATATCTGCCATTTCCATTGGAAGATCCGGCCGTCTTTTGAATCTGAAACTTTTGGCCTTTCTCAGGACAATTTCAGGAGACACAAGCTTTGGTTTGGTGTTTCCTTTTTTTTCTCCTTCTTTCATTTTTCATGTCCGTTTAATTCTTGAGGATGGTAGCAGTCTCTTGTCTGTAGACAGAGATGTTGTATTCAGTTGCAACTCTTTATCAATTTTGACTCAGATTCTGAATAGTTTTTTTCTGGTAAAGGTTGATCCAACAGGTGGCTTTGCCCATCAACAAATTTGACAATTAAATTGTTAACGGTAATGTGTTATGATCCAGACCAGGTATCAAGTGCGGAGGCAGAGTACAATCCAGAGGTAAGGTTTATTGATAGTAATACGGTAACAGTGGGATGGAACTCAGACGAGGATAGCATAGTTCAGGTCAGATGTTGTGGGCAAAGTGAGGAGGCCTTGCCGATCTCTGGCCAGTGGCTGCCTGGGATGACAGCTCGATGAAGTGAACACTTTACCTGAGCCAAGCTGTCCCAGGGCAGGAAGGAGTAGCTTAGGAGAAATGTGGTTCCATTCCTGAAGATTGAAGATGGACTGATAGCTTGTTCCTAATAAACTAGACAGAGGAGCAGACTTGGAACAGGAATTCACAAGAATGCGGTCCCGAGTCCAGTGCCCTTAGAGAGGCTTGGGAGCTTGCTATTATTGACTAAATAAGGAAAATACTTTCCGCAAATTGCGACCATTAAAGATTATGTTTTCATTTCAATTGGTGAAGAGTTTAACGGGTAAATTCTGATTGGGTTTAAATTCACAAATCGAATTACCATAGAGCAACTTGCAACTCAAAGGAGGGGGTTGAAATTTGCAGCACAGATACTGAGACTGAGACCTAGGAAATGAGACACAGCCGGGGACGAGTCAACTCGCAAGACGCAAACCAATCACGTCTTCTAACAGACATGCAAGTTGCTGAATGTGGGGAGATACTAAAGGCATTCACACCACGTTTATGACGCTTTGATTACAATCAAAAAATGAATTCTACATGTCGTATAACTGAAGGGTTTTTAGAGTTGATGCACTTGTGTTCAGTATTCAGTGGGCCAGACATTAAGCAGGGGCGTCTAACTGTTAAAAGTGCTGGATTCAGAAATAGCTCCGAATTCAATTAAGCTTCACTTCCCTGAAAGTTGTGACACTGTCAAGCACGCACTTCAACCATAGCCCTTTAAAAGCAGCAAGATCCCAATAACGGTATAAGGGAAAGATGATTAAAAAGTACTCTTTGGGTGGGCTTGGTTCAGTGAAGCAGTGAGTTTCAGTGCAGAGGCAGATATGGAACATGAACCTTAGCCAAGTCCTAGCTGACTGCAGTTAGCGCTCCTGCAAGGAAGCTGCATAATCAGCAGGGGCATCCTTCAATCCGCAAGGTCTACAGGCTGCAGGGTTGGCCCTGTCTCATGAATCCACAGCTGCTGCAGTCTATGCAAAGTCCAAACCTGCTGGAGTCCCAGATGTGAACACCGAGTTTGTGTGCACACATTTTGGGGCAGGGGGGGAACCATTCAATATGCAGTGGAAGGTCTTTAGCTCTTCATTATGGTGTAGAAAAGGAGAATGTTTAAAAGTATGCATTGATGTAGGAAAACATCCGAAAGCTATTCTTTTGTTGAGAAAAGCCGCAGTATCAGTAATTTAGTCTATAGCCACACAAGTTTCCCTTAGTCTTCATATTGAGGCACTATTTATGTGTTAATAGACTCAGAAATGCATAACAAAAAAACTAGGAAGACTCTTTCTAGTTTTTTCAGCTTCTCTTTTGAAAAAAAAAAAAGGCTAGGCAAGCATTGATCACCAAAGTAAAGACCATTCAATTTAATCCCTCAAAAGCTCTAACATATCTCATGCTATGTAGAGTTTGTTCTGGTGCCCAATGCACATCCCTGTTTGCATTCTATGGCCCAGTGCTGGTGCTAAATACGATAAGTAAATTGGGAGGAGCATAGTAGGCCTTATCATCACCCAGAGAGGCAGGATTCCAGCTGGATCACTTCTCATTAAAGGACAATTGGATTTGGTTCGCACAAACAGAGCCAAATGTGTATTTCTTAAAACAATGAGATTTCACTGCAAAATCAAGCAGCTCATGGGGAACTCAAGCAGAGATTTTAGTTTTGAAGTGCACTTCAGAATGCAGCTGCTGATTAGAAACATTGGAAAAACAGTTGTAGCACAAGGAGAGGTTTCTAGCACATCAGACTTTCCCTTTAGCATACAAGGTCGTCAGATAAATCGCACGTTCAGTTGCTGCACGGAGAATCAGTGATGGCACTCAAGAGAGATGATAGCTGCTGCGCAGCAATGGTCAGGGCCAGGCAATTTATGGCAAAATTAGGCAATTCTGAGCAACAAGCAGAGTGTAGGAAGATGGAAAAAAAGGCATTCTAATGTGCATTTTACATCAGTTGAAGCTTGAACTCACAATCTCCAACACCAAGAAACATCCTCTATCTCACTGAGCTAATTGGTAAACAGGAATGTCACATGTAGCTTCACAAATTGACTAAGCCAGTCACCTGAGTGCAAGACAGCAGCTGTTAGCGTGTAAAGGCAGATTTCAAACTGCTATCAAAAATTCAGTTATTAAGACAAAAATCCAAAAATACTCCAATTGCATCTAGACAGCATGGAGATGTTGGTAATTTGTTTTTAACAATGATTTATTGGCTCCATAAGTGGAAAAACGGATGTTTAAAAATGCCATTTTTGCATTGACTCCAACTGTTTGCATGAGAGCGAAATTCAAAGTGCCGTAAAAAAAAAAAAATTCAGAATTTGAGATACAATTCTGATATTTCCCAAACATCATCTACCATGACTCCAAAATTTTGTCATTTTTTTAATGAACATTGAAAATGTATTTAGCAAGAATTTGCAAATATATGTTTACAATACCGTTTACAGTCAAACATTTTGATGCACTGCAGACTAAATTTTTGATAAATCAAAAATCTGTATGGATTATTTGTGTAGGACAGTCTGAAGATGCTCTGTAGAAAGTTTGGCGTCAATTGGGCAAAAATTGTGGGAGGAGATAGGTTTAATAAGTTTTACAATTTTTGAAAAAAAAAAAACAGTGATAGACTTCATAATGTGCAATAGGTACAAAGGTTTCTTCAGTATTGGGGCTACATTTGGTGAAAGTTGCAAATCTGTAGCACAAATGGTTGATTTGTTGTGAATTTTCAAAATTTTGAAATTTAGAGGCTTGCTTTAGCACCACCATTAGGACTATTGGCCTGTATTTGCAGCTGAGGCAATCTGGCATGGGACTGGACTTTCGTGCAAAGTTTGGTGATTTTTCGAGCAAGGGAAGTAGGATTTCCTTGGAGGAAGAAGAAGAGGGTCCTGCAGAGGGTCCCTGCTATGAGGAAACAGTCCATTATAGTCCCTGTTGCCAAAACCAGGTGTCTGACGACCCTGAAAGATTTCAGGCCTATAGCGCTGACCTCACTAGTAATGAAACCATTCGAAAAACTGATGAAGAAAGAAATACTAACCAGAACAGAACACTTGCTTGATCCTCTGCAGTTTGCATACAGATCCAAAAGGGGTGTGCATGACGCGACTTTAACTCCGCTCAATTTCATCTATTGCCACCCTGAGGGCTCTAGCACTCATGCCAGACTATTATTTGTTGATTATTTGATGTTCAGCCTTTAACACTATCCAGCCTCATCTGCTTGTCCAGATACTCACTGACCAGTTCTCTGTGGAGAACAGTATAGTCGGCTGGATACTTCATTTTCTGATGCGTAGGACTCAAAATGTGAGAGTAAATGGGGAGCTTTCTGACTTGTCTATTACATTCACTGGCCTCAGGGATGTGTCCTCTCTCCTCTACTGTATATTATGTACACTAATGACTGTAGAAGTACATATGAGAACCCCCAGATTTTGAAGTTTGCTGAAGACACGGTGAAAGTGAGCCTGCTGGACAGGGATGAACTCTCTCATAGTCCTGTTGTTGATTATTCTACGACTTTGTCAGAATTCGTTTTTAGCAGTCAACGCCTCAAAGACCAAGGACAGGGGCAATTGATTTTAGACATTCCCAATCTTCTCCAGTCATCACTGTAATAAATGGTCAGAGCATTGAATAGTGGACTCTTATAAGTACTTTGGTACTATTCTGACCTTCTGACTAAACTGACCTTTGAGTGCAACACTGATTCTGACTATAAGAAGACAGCAGCGCCTCTTCTGTCTTAGGAAACTTGCAAAATTCCAGGTTGACAGGACCCTGCTGAACATGTTTTATCGTTCCTTTGTTGAGTCTTACTTTCTCTTTTATCTGTTGGTTTCAATCTCTTAATATCAAAAACAAAAACTTACTGTCAAGGGTGGTCAATGTCTGCAGTAAAATAATTGGCATGGACCAGGAAACTGCAGGATATGTACAACAAAAGGGTGTACAACAAAGCAAAATGCATCTTGTCTGACAGGTCCCATCCCCTATATCAACAATTCACGCTTCTTCCTTCAGGTTCCCCTTTCAGACTTCCACCTATCAAAACCAACAGATACAAACAATCCTTTACTCCCACCACTGTCTCCCTCCTCAACTGGTTGCTAATTCCACAGCACACTTTAAACAGAGAACACTTTATCAGCACAGTGTGATCAATTTTGTCAAATATTTATTGCTTTTTAGTACTTTTTGTATTTAGACTCCTAATACCTATTGTTTTCTCAGTGTGTTTTTTACCTGTATTCAGTGTGTTTTTTTATCTGTATTGTCGTAATCTGTGTTCCATGTTGTGGGTTTTTTTATTGCTCCTCTACTCTTGCAGTTGAATTTCCCCATTGGGGGACAAATAAAGTTATTGAACTGAGGAAGAAGAAGAAAGAAGAACATGCTGTCATGGTTTTGGTATTTGGTCATGTTTATGTTCTGGTTTTGTGTTCATGATCATTGTCTTTTATTTATTCTTTTTGGTTTTTGTAACATTTGGGTTTTTGGTCCATTCTATGTTCAGTTCCATTGCACTTGTCTCCCCCGTTTTGTGATGGTTCAGTCCGTCTTCCCTGTCTGCGTGCTCACTGACTTCAGGTGATTTAAATGTATTCCGGTGTTTAGTATATTCCGTCGAATCTCGTTTTCTTTCTTCAACCTTCTGTTCTAATTACTAACAAGACTAAGATTTGTATTTTGTATTATAGTCTACTAACACAACTAACCATGTATATGTATTTGATTATTGAACTACTAATGAGCACTCTAGTTTAAGTTGTAAAGCTGCACCACTACTAATAGACTAATTACCTCTCCGCAATTGCCCTGTTCTATTCTCCACCCCTTGTCTGTCGCTGTCCTCTCCTGAGCTTCAGCGAGAATCTCTCGCACGTGCTAAATCACTCTCCTGCTCTTGTTATCTGTGCACGTAGAACTCCTGGACCGGAGCTGTTTAAATGTCATAGGCTGTTTGTGTGATTCCCATTCGTTTTTTGTCTCTCGCCAATTTTCGTGGTTAGGGTTTCCCTCATGTGATTCTCCCGATGTAATTAGCCTTATTCCCCACAGCTGATCTCTGTATAGCATGTGACCTTTCCTGTGTGTATATTAGGAGTCTTTTCACTCACAACTCTTGTCAGAATGTTGATCAATATTTCTTTGTGCAGAGCGCCTCGTATGCCATTCATTATTGTTTCGCTTCTACTGGATAGTCCGACCTTGATTCTTGCCATAGCCCTTTTTGTACTGTTTTTGTCTTTCTGGGTTTTGACCGATTTTGGTATGACCACAAGTTCTGTGTTTGGATGCCCTGTGTATGACCATTAGCTTTGCTCATCGACTATGACTTTTTGCCTACCGTTTTTGTACCTCTGCCCATCTGTCTTACTGGTTCTGATCCCCATCTAGTCGATACGGTTTTTGGATTTCGTATTGTGGCTTGGCAACTCGTGTGTTGTGATATATATATATATATATATTTTTTTTTTTTTTGCTTTGACGCGGACTCCATTAAAGGCATACGTTTTTTGGATTCCTGTCTCTCACGTGTGGTTCCTGAACTGTACGTCACACACATGCAGGATGACAATGGGGTCCTGGCAGCTCAGGCTGCCTGGCCCCTAATGATAAAAAAAATGCTTTAGAGTGTCTATGAAAAGTGTGAAAAGGTCCAGTCTGACCCAAAAGCACCCCTAAATTAGATTGGGCTCCTTCGTGTAGCGTAGAGCCTATTGGAAGGAAATACAGTATTTCTTAGTGTATGGAATAAGTGATTTCATTACTAAAAAAATCAATGTCCTGTGCAACATGCCTTCATATTTTAGAATTTGTACATTTTATGTATACGTACTGGTTTTAAGTTTCAAATTAAAACTGTTTGGGCCAGTTTCAGAACAGTTTTGAATGGAGACTCTCCATCAAAATTCAAATTTAGTCATGAACATTTTGAATCATGGCAAAACTGACCCCTAATTGCCTATCTCACAGCACAATTCAGTGATTGAAGCAACTTATTTTATTTGTCCATAAGCAGCATCCAAACTACAATGGCAACCAAAATGTTTGAGAGGAGCCAATAGTCAATGCTGGAATTGTCCCTCTTTGTCATATTAAGCAACATCCTGGCCAAGCCTAACAGGCAAGATCTACACCAGGTATACGATACAGAAAATGACCAGAGTACTCTAGTTTCCCACAAAAAGAGACTAAGGCTCATAAACATTTGAAGACCAAAACAGAAAAATGATCATTATAGTCACATGCATTTTCACGTTGGGGGGAAATTCTGAATTAAAATTTCAAAATGATCTTAGAGACAAAGCACTGAAATATGCCTAAAATATATAAAACATAACAGAAATGCCAAGTCTCATGCGGCGTAGGTCTCACAAATTTTTAGGCTTATTCACCGTAGTCCGTAATTATTCATTGAATGCTTAAGATTCTCACACGGAATTAAAATCCTTGTGCATTGAAGTTTATGCTTCACTTGCATAAAGGTGCACCTCATCACAAGTAACATGGAAAGCGATTATGACTCCGGACTTCCTGTGCTTCTCTTTACTCGGCGATTGGAAACAATGCATGTGTTTCATGATCGTTTAAATTGTTCTAATGAAATAAGACCATTTGAAACGTTTTTATGCAATTCCATTGCTTTCAATCCCTCAGTAAAGACAAGCGTGAGAATTCCCGAGTCATAATCGATTTCCATGTTATTAGTGGGAAAATCCACCGTAATGCACATGAAACTGATTAACTTGATACATAATGACTTAAATTCCGCAAGTGAATGTCTTTAGTGCGCGTTGATTGCATAATTGCTGACTACGGCACAGGAACGTGAATGCCATTAAAAGGAGAGAATCACGCCTAAGGCATGACACTTGGTATCTCTGTAATATATAATATTATAGTTTAATTTAAATATAATAATATACAATATATAAAATATACAAAAATGCTAAATTTGGACTCGTTTTTCCTTTGTAGTCCTTTGCAGTGCAGTTCAAGGGTATGAAAAGTGACCAAAAATGTATCTTTTGTCAAGCACATTGGAATAAAAAAAAAGAATATTAAGGGAATGGAGAGAGATAAGGCTTAAGTTAATGGTATATGTATCGATGTTGAATGAACCACGTGAGAAATCTATCCCTTTTTATCCCTCTCTGAACAAAAGCCCAAAAGGGGGATTTTGTCGTGGTGCAGTCAGTCTGTCCGTCTGTCCGTATTGGAAGGTACTTGGCTTATGAAATCGACTCCTCTAACAGTTTTCATGGGACATCCCTGAAACTGTGCACATATGATGCAGACAGATTGCTGATGTGCATACTGCAGTGGCGACACCAGCGGGGGATGCTGTGCTCTCAGAGAAGTCTTCGTTCAATGCAGCTGTCCAGACACTTGCAAACTGCACTGGATGTTGGTACTTATTTCTATGGAAGCCCAAAGTGGACAATATTCAAATGAAAATCTAATCCCACTATTGCATTATAATTTTCCATTTATGAATGAGTTATTTGAGACAATATTAAATTGAAAATGCATTAATCCGATTATCACTTTCATTTTCACATACACATATGGGAAATCTATGACTGTATTCAAATGATAATGAAAAGCTGTTTGACGTTTCAGTTTCAAAGTCATGCCCCGTGATACAGTGGACAATATTCTAATGCAATAAGCAAAACAGCACCCCCAGCCTATTGCATTTACACTGACATGTCATCAAGCTCTTTTAGGGTCAACATGATAATGAAAATGCTGTTTTCTAATCACTTGGAAATAATAATGACATAATAATGATAACGACATTTGACATTTCATTTTCAAATACTTATCCTGCAATACATGGGACAATATTTAAATGCAGTAAGGGAAACAGCACCTCCCAGTCCATTGCATTTTCAAATACATGTCACCACACTCTTTTTGGGACACAATGAAAATTAAAATGCAATCTGTCAGCGTCTCATCAAGGCGGGTCTTCCGCTAGGACGTCACTCATTAGGGGCACAAACGGAAACCATGTTCCTCATTTGCATGCCAACCAATCAGCTTCTGAGTAGCGCTTGTACACATGGGGGCTTACTGATAATGTCATGATGGTTAGGCTGCCATGTATTGTGTGCCATCGCGCAGTAGGCTACGTTGCACTTTGGATATAGCCATCTTAGCAGCTAGTATGCTAGCTAACGTTAACTAAGGAAAATATTTGTAAATGATCATCACATTAAAGCGATATAATTTGATTTTTGCCCCAACTCTATTAATGAGCTAGCTGTAATATGCATGAACTTATCCGAGGCTTCGCGGCAGTGTTGTGCAACTGCAACCCAAGTGTGCTTGTAGATCTCAGAGACGTTAGTGAGCTTGCTAGTGAGTCTAAAAGCAATCGCTTAGGTACAGCTAGCTAGCTATGATGCCTACTGGAGAAGCTCTTCCAGCCCTGATTTGTCACTTTCAACGCCATCTCGCACACACAACCTCTTTCACCATTCGTCAGCTGCTTCTTTTCCCGAAAGAACAAACTAGCAGTTCAGCCTGAGACATGTTATTTCATAGCAAGTTAAAGCAGCATTATCCTTCCATGCATGCTATAGCGTATTATATTACTCCAGATAAAACGCTATCCGTCTTCCCACCCTGCTGATGCTAGATAGGGGAAATATTTGTCATCATTTTTATACTTCATCGCGGTGATACGTTTTTCCCCCATCTTCACAAGCTAGCTAGCTGACAGCGATTGCCCTTGTGCTTGCCGAGCGATAATAGAGCATCTTCAATGCCTGTCGACAGACCTACATTTGCAAACAAGTAAAGATTGAACCTCCCGCTGACAAAATAAAAACAAAAACAAGATAAATACCACATGGATGATGCTCTCCTGTGCACCTTTTTGCAACCGTGCCATGGTGCCTGAACATTCTCGCCACGCTTTTCCCTCATGTGCAAATTCCTTCAGATAAGTCCATCGCTTTTTGTCTTCCTTCTCATTAATATACTGTACTTTTCATACATATCCTCCCAAAAACAGGTTGGCAAAAAGTGTGCCAAACACAATATGGAGTTTTTTGTTGAAGTGAGCCTCTTTTGCTTCATGTTGGCCAGAAATTTTCTCAGCAGGTCTGTTTTCTTTTGCAGAAAATTATAGACTCATCATCCATGACCTGCTAAGACAGCCCTTGCACTGCACCCAACCGCAGCACGCCCAGGCATTTCACTTTCTCTGGACAGGTGTCAGTCACTGTACAATGTGCTCCGTGGCCAAATATCATAGGGCTATGAATGGGCACATTAAATGTGTTCAAATGTGTTCAAACCATCCTGAGGGCCGGGACTTGGATAATTTATATCACTGTCTTTTGCTCGAGTTTTCCTCCCCCTTTCTGAAGTATTCCCTTCTATGAGCACCGGTAGTTTGAGGGACACCATAAGCTCTTACTGCCTCTTCCTTTTATTGTTTTATTGACCCAATCGAATCCCCCCACTCCTTCCTGCACCCTGTCCTTCTCCCTCAAACTGATCCAGCTGCTTTCCAGACCTCGACCAGTCAGGCCTCCATCTCCGACCTCTACTGTTCCCTAACTATGATCTACCTGTTCCACATTGACCACAGAGTCCTGATTACAAAAAAATCATGTCCTGGTGTTTCTTGCTATCCCTGAGTTTGTGAATGGGTCCATTGTTCTGGTCCATGACAAAACTGAAAAGGTCGTCCGCTGCTATATGCATTAGCTTTCTCTGCCGGTGGATTTCCAAGTGAAACTCTCAATGGTACAACTTGCAGTCTATATTTTGACACACTGAGCGGGCTTGAATAGTGTTGAGAGCCTCTGGAGGGTTGGACCAGCGGGTTTTCAAACATAAGTAAATGCAGTGGACTAATAATAATCAATTTTGATTCCAGGGGAGGGGGAGGCTCCTGACTGAAAGCCTTATCAGAGATACACAATATAACTAAACAGGCAAGCAACCATGGCAACTGCAGCAAGGCCGGTGAATTGGTTTTTATTTTCTCACTGTCCCTTCTCCCAAGACGAATAATGAAAAATGATATGATGGAATCCATGTGCCGCTAGCCTGTGCAGCGTTTCAAGCTCTTGCAAAAACATGGGTCACGTGCACAGCTCTGCTGCGCCTTCAACACTTCATAATGTCATTGTGCAACTGAAACTAAATGCTGACTCCTACCTGTCGTCTGTTGCTTACAGATCCATTATTTTTCAACACGAAATGACGGACGGCGATGAGATATAACTTTGATGAAAGTGCAGGCCACTGAAGAAAGCCCGCAAACACCGCATCTGGTCGGAAGTATTCAGCTTTGGTTTAGGATAAGTTGATCGGTCTTTTTCAATAGGTGCCTGGCTGCGTGATCACTCCCATGCAAACTGACGGTGTGCAGACATGCAACAACAAGTTGTTCAAGTTCGACTAGCACGTCGATTAAAAACATAACACCCTTAAGAACCAACCGCCGCCTCACCAAAGTATTTCCCATGAAGTAATCCTAATGACAGACCGTAGTGATTCGACTGATAGCTTCATCTCCAGAGGTGAGCTAAGGATTCAAATATATTATAAAACAACGGAATGTAGAAAGACTGAACCAGACAAATGAAAGCCCATCAGCCTTTCGTCTTTTGCTATGAGGCCATTAATTGTCCAGAGCTTTATGCGCACTACAATTCTTATATTTTTCGCTTATGATTTTTGTCGTAATTTCCCACGCTTTCACAGACAGCCGCTTTAGTATTTATTAAATTTACGATGCTGCGGCGAATGCACATGTCGTAAAATTCAATTTCACTGCGGTGAAGTTAGTTTTACACTTGGCTTGTGAGTCGTCAGCAGTCACAGTATATCAGTACGAATTAAGTGCTTTTTTCTCTAGATTGTTTCTTATAGCTATTTTATATCAGGCATGTGAGAACTGTGATGACGTAGGCCTACACCTAACAAATCTTTAAGATGCAGTGATTGTTTTCAAAGGTATAGGCATATCACTGCCGGCCACCGTACAGCAGAATTTTTTGCTAATTACGGCTAATGAGTTTAATTTTTTTTTCGTCAGAGATATGAATTTAAAGCCGTTTATTTCATTTTAAAAATAACACGTGGTCTTATGCACTAAACAATAGCTTATCTTTAATAACTACGGACCAAAACTCTGTTACACACAGGTAGATAGTGGCTTATGAAGTCCTCATTCAACTACAAACCGCAGTATTTCGTACCCGTCAATTAAGTATCTCTGACAGGGAATAGCTACACCTCGCGAGAAAAAACTGAATCTAAATAGCCTCAAGTAGCCGTGCTAGAACAAGATCAAGAACGTGACGTTCCAATACACAACAGACATGCTACAGAAATTGAAATGACTTACCACGCATTACAAGGAATTTCTCCGAATACGAAAATGCACGCCGCCTGTGATCGTGTGTCCTGACAACAGGCAGTTGTAGAAAAGCCGTATTTACCGCAGAGCGGCCCGCAAAAAAATCTTCTCGTAGTCTTCACGCAAGCTGATGGTCGCCCTATCAAGCATAACGAGGACACAGATCTGTGTCACAAGTGGGATTTGGTACTAGTTTTTGCCAACAGAGGGGAGCGTGGTTCTGAAGTGAACAGCTCCCCGTTATGTCCATCCACTCTTTTCAAGGATACGAATGCGGGAGGACGCGCGCGATTTGCCCTCCGCAGAGAAACTCCACTCATTCGCATTCTCATCTTCACTCTCTCTGCAGGGCACGCTCACACCCCTGCTAACGACCGGCGCGAGCATGCCCAGTGTCCTCCTCTCCGGGAAACGTCGAATTTACGCCAGATCATAAACAGATCATTGACAGCCGAAAAACGCCGAACAACCGTGATATCAATGCAACCAATATTTACATTTAATTAACGCATATGATTGGTTTTAAACATGCGGCACTGAACTGGCATACCGCCGAGGAATATGCACATCACCTCATGAAAACGTCATGAAACTTGACCTCAACAATATAAAACTTATAAATATTAATATTTCTGAAACAATAAGCTGTAGGCTGAAGTTTAGAATAATTTTGTGTATCCTGAGAGTATATGCTCTTATGAAGTATTTTATTTCTTTAATAGTTTTACTGTATTTCTAAAAGTCAGCCAGTCTATACATTTATTTCGGCCTTTTCTAATTGTTTTTTACTCATCTGTGCAATCGGTAGCGCTAGGTGTTTTGCTCCAAATTGTTTCAGTGCAATCACGGAGATGGGGACTGAGTTATTGAACCCGCTGGAGAACGTGCTTTACCACCCCCAGGTGGAGCTAAAGGTGCACTACCTCAAATTTATCAATTGTCCTAACGTTATGAAGGAAGTGATGTCCAGCCCAACTGCCACCGGGCGAATGATTAGTCTAATGTAGGCCTATGCCTTTAGTTGAGAGTTGGAAGCTCCATAATTTCCGGCAGAACCATGCGCATATTAGATTCCGGATCTTAACGCATAGGTCCCCGATTAGACGGCTGGAATGCCTGATCCTATTTGGAAGCGAGCTCAAACAAGCGGTGATGGCTGGGCCAGAGGAAGCAAGTGCGCACTTTTGCGCAGTGCCAAGAAAATCATTTAGAGCAGCATGGGAAATGAGCACCGCAAATATGATATAACAATTGGTTTAAGAATGGAGCCCCACATCAACATGAATTTGTGATTGAAGGGTGTCTGAAAATGAGTTGTGTGTGATAAGTTGATTGAAGCAACACTTATATGTGATTACTGAACAAAAGAGGCCTTGGCCAAAATTGCTCTTCACGTTTCAAGTCTGCTGCTCATTCGCTCAGATTAAGTTTTGTGATTTTTTTTTTTTTTTACAAGCTACCTGCACTTGAAGCATACTTTTCTGCCAGTAGCCCATAACATGAATGCATTACTCTGGCTACACTATAAAGCAAACTATTCCCTTAAACTAATTTTTCATGTATTTTCAAAAGTAGGTTCAAAGTCAGAAAAATGATTTTATTTTTTTCATATTGTAGGACTATGTCTCATACATAGAGTAATGGTGCGATCAGGAACCAGTCGCGAGAACCAGGAAATGCAGTAGAGCTTGTTTTATTAATAAAGGGGGAGGACCCCCGCAGGGCAGAAGGCAAAAGTACAGAGTCCACAATACTAAGAATGGTCAGACTGGCAGAGGTCACTTAAACACAAGAATCCTAAACATGGCTGAGCCAGGCACAGAACTTAAACATGACAAACAAAAAGCAGATTCACAACACATAGTCTGTATCTGCTGGTTACAGCAGTTCAGTCTGCATCACATTTCATTTTATACACATTTCCCTGTAAGTCAACAGGACATTTTGTGACACCACGCCTCTAACGCCCTTAATCATCGACTCAACAAGACCCCGCCCGCATTCCACGCTCCACTTGATTCCCCACATCTGTTAATCATTACCACTGTGTTATTAGCAACCCTATATAATTGAGAGCTTCGCACTGCCTCCGGGTCAAGTCTTGTAAGCCCGTGGTTCACTGCTTTGTATGGATGCTGAAACTTGTTATAACAACTCTTCATTCTATTTCTAAACTGCACCGTTGTAACCTTACCAGCACGGTAGTATATTATATTGGAACCACAGTTCCTGTTTGTTTGCATTTCCGCCTTTTTCCCTGTTTGCTGTGGGACAGCAAAGACGTAGTGAATCCACATTTGTCTTTGCATTTAAATCCAGCTCCATAATAGCCGTTATTTCCAGCACCTTATTCGCTGCCCGGGAAAAGTCCTTGCACGTATTTGGGATTGTTGGAAACCTTGGAATCACCATGAAAATTTAAAATGGGCCTGAAGTTCCTCAGGTTTGAATACCGCAGCTGCATTTTACAGGCTCACACATGGGTCATAGGTTTTATGGGGTTACCCAGTCAAATAAGATGTAAATTCAAGGCATGATCTGACCCAGCAGTCTCCTCAGGAGTAGGCATGGACCTCATTAATTTGATGTTGTAGCTTTTTATCAAATCTCTTGAAATTATGCCACAAATCAAATGTGCCATTTGCTTTAACACTACAAACTTAAAAGTTACTTTCTGCAAGACGTGAGCTGGCATTAATGGTCATGAATAATTGATGCTTACAAAACCTGTACCCTATCTGACCTGTTTTGCACCGTAGTTCCAACAGCCTTCAGTATCCACTTATTATATGTTGCACTGGATAAAAGCCCATGTCAAGTTAAAGATCACTTAATGATGGAGGCTAAAAGATTTGGCCTCAGGTCCAGTGAAAGCCCCCAGTGTGAGAGTATCCACTCAAGTCTGAAACACTGAGACAACCAGAGTTCCCAGTGTTATGTATGAGTTTTATGTAAAGCATCATATATTATCTGTAATTGGAGATTTGTTACATACTATTTGTGCTGCCTTACTGGTCAGCTATTTGCTTATTTTGTTCATGATTTAGCACCCTCTGGTGATTATGATTTTGTCAAATCTGCCATTCTGAAGGCTTATGAATTGGTCCCCGAGGCTAACAGGCAAAAATTTAGAAATTCTTGCAAGGAAGTCAGTCAAACTCATGTTGAATTTGGCAAGTTGAAGGAACAGTTGTTTGATCAGTGATGTAATTCCATGAAAGTTGTGAAAGATTTTGACAGAATGAGGCAACTTATTCAGATTGAGGAATTCAAAAGGTGTATCCAGCCTGATATCATGACTTTCCTTAAAGAGAAACAAGCTAATACTTTGCAAGATGTTTCCACCCTGGCTGATAGTTATGCATTGACTCATAAGTCTTCTTTTGTCTAAAAATCCACTTTTTCTAAACTTCAAGGTAAGTCTCAGTCCAAGACTTTTTCTAATAACACTTCTAATGATTCCAAGGCCACTTCTGAGGGGAAACCTTCCAGTGCGACACAATCCGCTGATTCTTTTCCTTCTTCATCTTGCCAATACTGCAAAAAGCAAGGTCACCTTATCTCTGAGTGTTATGCTCTCAAGAAAAACCAATAACCAGAAGAAACCAAACCAACTGCTTTTATTAGGAGAGAATTTCTTGTGTCAAACGTCACTTCACCTGATCTTCTACCTTCTGTGTCTGATTCTGATATGGAGGGTTTTGAGCCATTCATCACCGATGGCTTTGTTTCACTTTCACATGATTTTTCCTCATCTGCTCCTGTTTGAATTTTAAGGGATACTGGGCCTTCCCAATCTCTTATTCTTGTAGATATTTTGCCTTTTTCGGACAAAATGTCTACTCAGGCTAATGTCCTTATTCAAGGAGTGGAATGTAGTTTTACAAGTGTAACTCTGCATAATGTTCATCTCCAATCAGACTTATTTGACTTTGTCTCTGTCTCTTACTTTCAAAGGTGTTCATTTGCTTCTTGGTAATGATTTTGCTGGGGATAAGGTTGTGGCCTACCCTGTTGTAACTGACACTCCTTTGATTCAAGAGTCAGACTCTATAGAGGAGGATATTCCAGACCTCTATCCTTCATGTGCAGTTACTCATTTTATTGCCAAAAAGGCTATTCAAGATGATGCTGACTGGGACCTCAACCTGGCTGAAACCTTGATTGGGCAGTCTTTTCATCAGGAACCTTCCAGTCCTGAGATGTCTGGGAAATCTTCAGACTTGTCCTTGTCTGGTCATTCTAATGACATTCGGTTTCAGAAACAACTTACTCAGGAGAAACAACTAGCTCGTAATCTAGCACATCTTCTACGACAGGCTGTAAGTGAAAAAGAGGTTACTCAAGTTCCTGTCTGTTTTTACGACAAAAATGGTGTGCTTATGAGAAAGTGGCATCCACCTGATGTGCCTGTATATGAAGAATGGATGATTACCCATCAAATTCAATCAATCAATCAACTTTATTTCTATAGCACATTTACAGATGGCTGAGCCGCACCAAACTGCTTCACAAGAAAGTAGTTCAGTGCAAAAAAAAAACAAAAAAAAACACAGGAAACACCATAGGCAAAAGGAAAAAAGATTAAAAGACATTGACTTTAAGAGATGGAGGTAATGGAGGTAATGCAATTAAAAAATAAAAAGAAAAAGAAAAGATCATTTAAAAGGAGACATTAATCAAAGGCAAGTGAAAAGAGGTGGGTCTTTAAATGGGACTTAAAAATATTCAGAGTCTGGGCTGCACGGATGTGGAGGGGGAGGCAGTTCCAGAGTCTGGGAGCTGCTACTGCAAAGGCTCTGTCCCCCTTGGTTTTTAGCCTGGACCTGGGCACTTCCAACAGCAGTTGGTCAGCTGACCATAGTGTTCTGGAGGGGGTGTGGTGACGTAAAAGATCAGACAGGTATGTGGGGGCCAGACCATGGAGGGATTTATAAACAGACAGTAGAAGTTTAAAGTCAATGGGATAACGGATGGGGAGCCAGTGGAGTGATGTGAGGACTGGGGTGATGTGTTTGTGCTTTTTTGTGGAAGTGAGGAGTCAGGCAGCTGAGTTCTGAACCAACTGCAGGTGGCGAAGCTGTGATTAGTCAATGCCGGTGTATAAAGCGTTGCAATAATCCAGTTGTGATGTTCTGAAGGCATGGATAACTCTCTCTAGATTACTCTGAGACAGTTAGGCTTTGGTCTTAGCTAGGGTTCTCAGGTGGAAAAAACTTTTCCTAACTACTGCACTGACCTGCTGCTCAAACTTGAAGCCACTGTCAAAAATCACACCTTCCTGACAGAAGACCGGTGAGAGGGCCTAGGGCATTGGTGGAAAAGGCCGGAGAAGTTTTGCCGAATACAATGATCTCTGTCTTGCTCTCATTGAGGTTGAGAAAGTTAGCACCCATCCATGCCTTGATGTCTACCACACAGTCAAGCAGTGGGTGGAGTGCAGCCTGTCCATCAACCTTTAGGGGAAGATACAGCTGGATATCATCAGCAAAGCAGTGGAAGGGGATGTTATGATTGACCAGGATTTCCCCAAGGGGTAAGATGTACAGCAGGAAAAGGATGAGAGGTAGTATAAAACCTTGAGGGACCCCGAAGGTGAGGGGGGCAATAGAAGAGAAGTCGTCCCCAATCCGGACAGAGAAGCTCCTGTTGACCAGGTAGGACTTCAGGGCTGTGCCTTTGATGCCAACGTGATGCTTGAGGCGAGACTACAGGATCCTGTGATCCACCGTATCAAAGGCTGCTGCAAGATCTAAAAGCACCAGGATCACAGGGCTACCTGAGTCAGCGACTAGGAGCAGGTCATTTAGCACTCTCAGGAGAGTAGTCTCCATGCTATGGGCTGTTCTGAAGCCAGACTGGAATTTCTCATAAATGTTGTTGTTGGTTAAAAAAGATTGCAGCTGAACATAAACCTCACGCTCAAGGACGTTTGACAGAAAGGGTAGTTTGGAGATAGGCCTGAAGTTTGAGAGAATAGCGGGGTCAAGGTTTGGCTTCTTTAATAATGGCTGCACCACGGGATGCTTGAAGGCAGCCAGGACGCAACCAGAGGAAAGGATGATGCTGATCAACAGTAGAAGGAAGGGGGCAAATGTGTCGAGAACTGTAGCATCCTTGAGTAGCTGGGGGGGGGGGGGGTAGACAGTCAGAGGGGCAGCTGGAAGGCTGCACGTCGGCCGTAACAAAGGGAAGCCAGAACCTCGCCCTTCAAAGCTTAATGACTTCAACATTTCGTAGTTCACTTTTCTTCATCAGCAGTTGCTCATACGAATTGGTTGAAGGACAATTAAATTTATTTTCGATAGCAAATGACAACGCAAATTATCAGCACGTCTTTATAAATTAGTTTGCAAGGCTTCTTTCATAAGATGCCGCGACAGTCTATTTTCTACAATCTTAATATAGAAGAAAATAATGCGATGTTGCACAGCTTATTGCTTAATGAGCCTCACGAATCAATTTGGGCATCTATGCCGTTTCGTGAGCTTCTTGAGCGCGTAATTTATAGCGTAGGCCTATGGTAATTTATGTCGTAATTTATGTGTGAAAGAAAACCCCTCAATTTCGTGGTGCAATGTATAACAATGCTATCGAAAATACATTTGACTCAACTGACTGTTCTAACAATTCGTATGGGCAACTTCTGATCAAGAAAGTAAACTGCGAAAGGTTTAAGTCATTAAGCTTTGAAGGGCGAGGTTTTGGCTTAACTTTGTTACGGCCGAGGACCCTCCACTGTTTAAATGAATGATTGAAAACAGGTGATGAACAATCATTAACATTAAGGGATTGTTTGGGCTTCCCCTGTGGCCAATTCACGAGCTGCCCCTGATAGGGTAATGGGCTCAAACTGCTCAAGGACGGCTAGCTGGAGAAACAGGGAAGGGGCAGGGAGTGGGTGGCAGAAGTATCAGAAGTCCTGAGCGCTGCAATCTTATCAATGAAAAATTTTTGAAAGCTTTCACAGAGGGCGAGTGAAGGCACAATTGGGGATTTGTGACGGGGGTTTCTGAGAGAATTAAGTGTCTTGAACAGCACCTAGGGTTTATGATTGTTTCTGGAAACCAGGGTGGAAATGTACTGTAATTTGGCTGTTTTAACGGATCGTTGGTAATACGGTATGTTGTGATCCGCATTTCTGCCTGTCACGTTTAAGTTCTGTGCCTGGCCTAGCCATGTTGATTGATTTCTGTGTATAGCGTACTTTCCAATGGAGGTACCGCGCCTTGAAACTTGATGCCTGGTGGGTGCGTAGGTTCCAATAAATAAATTGAGAACAAGCAAAGGGAACTCGCACACCTGTATGCCGATGCAATACTGTTTTATTGCATAGAAGGGAAAAAAAAAAAAAAGTGCTACCCAAGTGAGGAGTGCAAACGTTTCGGTCCCAGTCAGACCATCATCAGTGCAAACATTGAAAATGAAGAACACCCCCTTATATAGGTTAGGCCACGTATACGGAAGACAGGTAGTAGGTATACAACCAAGCTTGATTCCAGGCTAGGGTATGTGGCTGGAGACATCCTATCAACAGTACCGCACCTGTCGTGGTTAAACCTATGACCTTGATGGTAAATACCATAAGGGACTAAATAATAATAATAAGAAAAAATAATAATGAGGATAATAATAATGAAAATAAGAATGATAAGAATGAGTACATAAAAATGAATCATAGCTAAAAACACCTGGGGGGGTGGGGGGTGGTTATATATCAAAACAATAAATATCATCATCAACAGACAATAGGCACAAGATGCAAGTATAAAGGCTATTTATAGAAAACAAGTTAAATCGAAGTCATCGTTCAGTCCATTTGGTTGCAGTGTTTTTAAATAAAAAATCCACTTGGCCTCACATCTCAGTAGAGATTGGCTAGAGCAGCTACTCCTACGGTTGGGGAGAACTCTATCAATGCCAGCAAACTTCAAGTCCTTGGCCGAATGTTTGACATCATTGAAGTGCCTTGCAACCGGCGATTTGAGGTCCCCCCTGTTTATTGCGCTCCGGTGTTCGTTGAGACGAATTCTCAACTGTCTGCGAGTACATCCAACATATTGAAGACCACAGGGACAGCTAAGGAGATAAATCACATTCACAGAATTGCATGTTATGAATTGTCTGATGGTATAGCGTCTTCCTGTTGAAAAACTGGTGATGTGGTCTGTTTTATGGATGTTGTTACAAGATGCGCAATTACGGCAGGGGAAAAAACCTGTCATGTCATCCAATCGCGCACACGGGCCTTTGGAGTGATCAAAAGTATCTGAATGCACAAGCCTGTCTTTTAGGTTCGAGGACCTGGAGTATGTAAAGAGGGGCAGGTGAGAAAAGAGTTCAGAGCAGAACGTATCAGTGTGGAGGACATGCCAGTGTTGTTTAACAATGTTTTTTATCTGGTAGCTGAAGGGTGTGTACGTGGTGCAGCAGATGAGAGGAGGGTCCTTGCGCGGTGGTTTCGCACCTGGACGAGTGCGGCATGAGTTACCCTCAGATTTCGCCCGGTCCAAGGCAGAATCGAGGACATCGGTAGCATAACCACGCTGGACGAACTGTTCGTACAACTTGTCGGCCTCTTTCTGAAAATCATCATCCCTTTGACAAATCCTCCTTACACGTAGGAATTGACAAAAGGGTAACTCACGCTTAGTGGGCTCAGGGTGAAAACTGGAAGCATGCAAACAACTGTTTTTGTCTGTGGGTTTTCTGTACAATGTAGTGAAAAGTTTCCCATCTTTACGTATAACCCAAGTGTCGAGGAAATGTATTTGACTCTTGTCCTATTCCAGACTGAATGCAATGGTATCAACAAGGCTGTTCATATAACGGTGGAAATCTTTTAGTTGTTCTTCTGTGCCTTTCCATACTACAAATAGGTCGTCTATGTAACGCTTGAACATCACAATGTTGTCAATAAAAGGGTTGTTTGTGTGTATGTAAAACCCCTAAAGAGCAATTACCAAAAGACGGATATTGCCCGGGTTGAAGGCCTCACGTGTTCTCCTAGTCTAACTTTAATTAGAGCGTTCTTCTGGCTGGTGTGAATCACAATATAATGGATATTTTTCACCGTCCGAGGACGGGGCATGAAAGCGCAATGGTTACGATTTATCTGACTCCATAGAACAAGTAGAATACACAATCTAGCTATATCCTCGTTAAAAATCTGACTCCAAATTAGAATTAGAATTGATAATTTAGGGAACACCCGCGTGGATTTCGAGACAAATCTGCCATCAAATACGGCAGCGCAAACCATCATTGCTCAGTAAATGCGTCCCCAGGGTTAATTAAACGCAACTGTCCTGGATTCAATTCGACAATACTTCCATTGGTTAGACGAGACTATCTTGCTTGCGGCATCTTGGCATTTAAACAGCACTGAGCTCGAGACGTAACAAGAACCCGGATTTGCATAAAACTTATTACACAAACCCTTAGGGGGTAGGACATAATCTCAATCTAACTTAGAAATATCGTTACCTACACATGTCTTAGTAGGAGTTTCCCCTTAAGTCCCGGTCGCAACAAGGCTAGAATGTACAAATGTTACAAATCAAGTAAAATCACGCAAGCTGAAAAAGGAATAACAATAATTTATTCACCAGGTAGGCACAACTTGAATCAAACAATAAGCCAATTATCAGTTACTTATAATTTAGAAGAATTTAGAGTATTTTCATACCTGGAAACAGATGAATGACCACGTAGAGCTAAAGTCGCTCCACGTGGTCGGGGAGAACTCACACGTTCCCCCGCTCCGGAACAAGGCAACATGTGACCCCTCCCCAACTCACCTAAGCGCGTCAGATGTTGAATAAGAAAGGACAGGACAGGACAGAATAAGTGACAAGAAAAGAAGAGAGCGCCCCCATTGGATCTCGTACCTTTAAAGGCTCCAAACCACACCTCCGAACAAGGTAGAGGAAAGAGTGGCCGAATCAGAGTTTTACTGGCCTAGGTGGTAAGATTATATTGCAGAGAGGAGACTAGGGTAGTTGCCCGCATGAATCTTGCAAACAAGATGTACCATAATTCCAAGGGAAATGAAACATGTTCCATTCAATTCCTTAGATTTCTCAGAGAATAAAGCGACCAAACATGATATATATATATGTGCTAAAATGATGCAGTTGTCATGGAAAGCCTTAAAATGGAATATTATAGCCCAATTGCGTTATCAATATATAAGAAGTTCCTTCCTAGGATATTGAACAGAAATATATTATGAATTTGATAGAAGTTTAGGTTGTTTTAAGCCGATTAAAGTAGCTGCGCTTTAACTTCAATGAAACCAGTGAGTTGGAGTTCCAGAGATGCTGGGCCTGCTAGACTTGATGGCTCCCACCCCCCGCCGTGGGGAACAAAGGATGCCACTCTCACCGGCAGGCAATAAGACCATTCTAGGGTTATAAAACTTTACTGCTAGCTTTTGGGCTCCACCAGATCAACCAAACATTCAGATTTTACATGCATAATGGGCACGTGTTCCAACTATGATTTTTGACACATATTGTGAGCCAAATCAAATATTCAGGTTCTACATGTACGTGTTTGTGTTCCAAGAAACCCATGAACAGATTTGCATAGTCGGGAGCGAATGTTGCGCCCATCGCTGTCCCTCTGATCTGAAGGAAAAAGTCATTGTTAAACAAGAAATAATTCTTGGTTAGAACCAATTTTGCCATTTCAGTCGGAAAATTAGTTGGCGGAGAACGTTGGGGGTGCGTGTTAAGAAAAAACTGCAGCGCTGCAGGGCCAATGTCGTGGGGGATATTGGTGTAAAGGCTTGTGACGTCCATGGTGATTAAAAATGGAGGGGGTGGTTTGGTGCAATTTCCTGGATTGGGTCTGGCTGCCCGAGCGTCGTGGAGATTTAAGTCACGAATGATAAGAAGTGCTTAACGATCGGAGCACAGTAGAGTAGAAACATCCAGATAGATACTTAAAAACAGGGCTGAAACAAATGTTAGACAGAGCGCCCTTGGAAGACAAATCACCAAACAGACTGGCGCCATCTTGTTTTTCCAAAGTCTTATCATCAAGAAATTCTTAGCCTGGCCCATGACAAGCCTATGTCAGGCCATTTGGGTATCAAGACGACCCTTCAACGTGTTAGGAATCATTTCTTCTGGCCTTCCATGAGGTCCGATGTACAGGAGTACTGCAAATCCTGTCATACTTGTCAAATGGTTGGGAAGCCAAAACAGAATAATACAAAGGCTCGCCTAAGACTAGATCTGGTTGTGAGAACCTACTGACTATCATGTGTGCTTCCATCTGGTTTCCTGAGGCAATTCCACTTTGTAATATCAAGACGAAGGCTATCATCAAGGCTCTTACCAAGTTTTTCTGCTTTGTTGGTCTTCCTAAGTCTATTCAGTCTGATAAAGGGTCAAATTTCATGTCTGGAATATTTCAATAAGTTATGCATGAACTTGGTATTAAACAATACAGGTCATCAGCTTACCATCCTGAGGGACAAAGTGCTTTGGAGAGGTTCCATCAAACCCTGAAGAACATGATTACGACCTACTGCCTTGACACAGAGAAAGACTGGGATGAAGCTGTCCATCTTCTTCTGTTTGCTGCCTGTGAAGCTGTTCAGGATTGTCTTGAGTTCAGTCCTTTTGAGTTTGTTTTTGGCATACATTTTGTGGACCTCTGAAGTTTCTGAAGGAAAAGTTGCTGGCAGAAGATAATGTCCCAATGAACTTGCTTCGGTGTGTCTCTGACTGCCGTAATCATCTCTCTAAGGCTTGTTACTTTGTTATGTCTAATCTCAAAGAGGCTCAGTGCAAAATGAAAACCAGATATGACCTTCATTCCCAAGATAGAATTTTTAAAGCTGGAGACAAAGTCCTTCCGCTTTTGCCTCTAAGAGCTCGATATTTTGGCCCTTACACCGTCCTCAAAAAGGTCAGTGATCTAAACGATGTAATTGTAACCCCTGGAAGAAGGAAACAAAAACAAATGTGTCACATCAACATGCTGAAAGAATACATTAACAGAGACACTCAGCAAAAGCCAGTCAATGTGATAAATACACTTGAACTGGAAAATTCTGAAGAAGATTGTGACTCCCACTTGAAAAATTAATCGAGTCCAGCCAAACTTGAAAATTCAGACATTCTTCAAAATATTGACGTCAAGTTGTCCCAATATTCACATATTCCCTGATGTTCCATCAAGGACTGATATGGTTTACCATGATGTCATCCTACAAGATGATGCCAAGCCTGTAAAACAACATCTTTACAGAATTAATCCAGAGAAGCAGAAATGCCATAAACAAGAAGTCAAATACTTGCTGGAAAATGACTTTATTGAACCAAGTAACAGTGACTGGAGTTCTTCGTGAATTTTAGTTCCCAAACCCAATGGAACATGTCGAATGGTGAAGTCTACAGGAGAGTGAATAATCAAAAACAGACTCATATCCTATTCCCAGGATTGATGACTGCATTGACAAAGTTGGACAGTCAAAGCATGTCACCAAATTTGATCTCCTCAAGGGCTTCTGGCAGATCCCTCTAACAGACAGAGCAAAGGAGATCTCTGCCTTTTTCACACCAGATGTAACGTAAAATACAAGGTGATGCCCTTTGGAATGAAAAATTCTCCAGCCAACTTCCAACGTCTGGTAAACAGAGTGATCGCTGGACTATCAGGATGTGAGGCCTACATTGATGACACAATCATCACCAGCGACAGCTTCCAACAGCACCTCACCTACATTAGAGACTTCTTTCAGAGAGTGTGTGATGCCAAGTTGACTATCAACCTTGTTAAAAGTGACTTTTGTAAAGCTACAGTTGTTTACTTAGGTCATATTGTTGGACAGGGTCAAGTCAAACCAATTGATGCAAAAGTAAAAGTTATCACTGAATTTCCTGAGCCTACAACTAAAAGACAACTAATGAGATTTTTAGGGATGGCTGGTCACGACAGAAAATTCTGTAAAAATGTCTCCATCATTTCTAAACCTTTGACAAATTTACTGAAGAAAAATGCAAAATTTGTTTGGGATGAAAAATGTCAAAATTAATTTGACCAACTGAAAGCTATCCTCAAAAACGCACCAGTTCTCTTACATCCTGATTTCAAAAAGAAGTTCAAGTTGGCTGTTGATATTGGTGCAGGCGCAGTTTTACTGCAAGAAGACACTGATGGAGTAAATCATCCTGTTTGTTTCTTTTCCAAAAAGTTGGTAAACATCAGAAAAACTATTCAACAATTGAAAAAGAATGTTTGGCTTTACAACATTTTGAAGTCTATTTGATTTGTTCAGCTACTTCCATCAAGGTCTTCAGTGATCACAATCCCCTCACAGTCTTTCATAAGATCAAAAATAAGAATCAAAGATTACAGAGATGGAGTTTACTTTTGCAAGAGTATGATTTGATATTTCTCACATCAGGGGAAAAGATAATGTTATTCCAGATGCATTTTCACGCATGTAAATTTTACTTTTCTATTCGATGAAAAATTTGTGAAAAATGCACCGGTTGTTGGGTTTTTATAATGATCAATGATACTTTATGTGTAAAGTTTCAAAATTATACTGATTATAAAACCATGTTAATTTTAACAAAAGAAAGCTTTTAGCAAACCTTTCTTTTCTTCAAGAGGGGACGTGTTATGTATGAGTGTTTTATGTCAAGCATTGTATATCATTAGTAAATGGAGATGTGTTGCATACTATTTGTGCTGCCTTACAGGTCAGCTATTTTTTTATTTTGCTCATCATTTGGCACCCTCTGGTGGTATGTCTATAGCAAAACATGATCTGATGCAATACCACTTGTTTTTGATGAAATAGACTTGTGCTTTCTAGAGGTTTCTGGCACCTTCTTGCCTGGAGGGGGCTGAATTACCCAGGAATCCTGAAGATCTTTCCAGAATGTTCCTAGTCTATGGAAATGCTGTGATTTTGGTCAGTTAAAGGGAGTTTTTGTTTTGGCATCAGATTTACATAGTGGCAGTAGAGTGCACAGTGGATTATTTGTAGAAATTTTTGGACCTAATTATTGAAGAATAAATTTGTTTAAGTTGTCATTGCTGGTTTTCTTTGTTGTGATTTTCAAGTCAAAACACCAGTCAGACATAGTTGTTCATTATAGAATAGCAATTGGGATTGAGTGATCAGAGAGTTCTTCCTCCCAACGGGGAAACGCCGTTCATTAAGCTTATTGGCCATACATGTGAGATGGATGTGGGTCCGAGGACCTAGTCCAATTACCTCCGGCCGAATTTGAGTTAACAAGTCTGTCCTACATCAAAGCTCTTGTATCTTTAAAAATAGCCCAGCAAAGCGGGTGTTTCTCCTCAGCCTCTGGATTATTTAGAATGAAAATAAATTGACGAAGCCCTTTGCAAGTTATCCTATGGAATCGGAAATACCAGATGGCAGCTGTTGCAGCCATAATGGACATCTGATTGCCGTCAAATTCAATAGGCTTTTGCAAGTATACAAGAGTAAGCGACAGAGCAAAAATGGCGTAGATTGAAGAGGGAATTTTCAAGTTATCGAGCAGTAAACAAAATTCAAGATGGCGGCTGTGGGGGCCATACTGAACATACAAACACTGTGAAGATCGAAAGGCTTCTGTAGGTACACAAGACCAAGTAACACAGCAAAAATGGCTTTGATTGACCAAGGCATTTTTGAGTTATCATGCGGAATGGAAATTCAAGATGGCGGCTGTGGCAGCCATATCTGATTTTGGATCGCAACTGAAATCGATAAGCTTGTGAAGTAATTATACCCCAATTGCCTGAACAAATATTGTGATGATCGATGATGGCGTTTTTCAGTTATCGCACGGAATAGAAATTCAAATTGGCAGCTGTGGCAACCATATTTGATTTTGGATTGCGGCCGAAATCGATAAGCTTTTGTAGTAACTGTACCTTGATGTTGTGACCAAAAATCATGGTGATCGGCGATGGCGTTTTTTAGTTATCGCACGGAATCAAATGTAGACAAACAGACAGACGGACAGACAAACGCCGTGCGTGATGACAATACCCCTCTGCCCCTAGTCGGGTCTGAGGGGTAAAATGGCCCTCCTTTGGGCTGGAGTCAAACTGACTCAAACTATTATTATTATTATTATGTTGCCCTTGTGCATTGATGAGCCTTGGGTATCCAACATCTGTCGCTTTTTACTGGTTTGTCCCTCCTTGGAGCACATGGCAGGGATGAGGGGATTGCATTGCATATGCTCATTTTAACAAGGTGGGTACATACACTACCAGTCAAAAGTTACCCAAAATTTTTCCCGTTTTTTATTGAAAATTATGCAGTTCCAGTCAAATGAATAGCTTGAAGTGGTACAAAGGTAAGTGGTGAACAGACAGAAGTTTTAAACAAAAGGTAAGGTTACCCAGGTTTTTTGTATGCCGTCGAGTAGGTGAAAGGATGGTTCCTCAGTGTGTGACATCAACTCTCCTGGGATCTTGAAAAACCTAGTAATTTTGTCAATGGCAAAGATCTCGCAATTGAACAAAAATTTTAGGTTCTGGACTTTTCCTAACATAAAAAAATATGATAGAAACTTGATTTTGAACGTTCAAATGACACTAAAAACTAGTGTTTCAAGATTTCCACCACTCATAATGACTGCAAATGAAGGCTAAACTCAGTTTCTACCAAAAGTGACACACGTACTGGGGTTTTCCAGATCACAGGAGAACTGTCAAACATGCAGGAGGAAGCGTGATGGTCTGGGGCTGTTTTACTGGGTCGGTGTCTTATAGAGTGAAAGGCACCCTGAACCAAAACAGCTACCACAGCATTCTACAGTGCCATGCAGTACCCTCTGGTTTGTGCCTGGTTGGTCTGGGGTTCATCCCTCAGCAAGATAATGACCCAAAACATAAGTCCAAGCTCTGCCAGAATTACCTTAGGAAAAAAGAACGAGATGGTAAACTGGAAAACATGGAGCAGCAGCACAGTCTCCAGGCTTAAACCCCATGAAGATGGTTTGGGATGAACTGGGCAGAAGAGTGAAAGCAAAGCAACCGACAAGTGCCCCACATTTATGGGAACTTCTGCAACAGAGTTGGGAAGAACGTTCTGAAAAATATTTGATTTCCATTGTAGAAAGAATGCCACCAGTGTGTTCAGCTGTTATATCTGCCAAAGGTGGCTACTAAGTCAAAAATTTTAAATAAATTTTGGTTTATAAATTGATTCCATGATTTCTTTTTTAACTTTGATTGTTAATTTGTTCTATCCTGTCAATGCTTTCATTCCAGAGTACAATGAAACATTAAACTGTATGTTCTATTAAAATGTTCTAGACATTCTATTAAAAAACTGGAAAAATTGGGGCGTCCTAAAATGTTTGACCGGTAATGTAAGTCAGTCAGTCAAAATATGACATTACCAAGTATTGGCTAGCCTCTTGGGTGTAGAAAACTTTATTGAGCCTGTAATATAAAAGTAAAAAGCAGTAGAATAGTGGTTTACAACCCTTTTGCTGGAGATCAACGATTTTCGCACTAATCCTAATTTAGCACAAAATTCCTTTGATTTGCAATTCAAGGACAAATCTAGCTGTTGAATGTATGCTTTGTGACGGCTGGAATGAAAAGCTGCCACTGCAGAATCAACTATCAGACCAAAAAATGACCACGGACACAGCATGACTTCCATACCCTATCTCTTCCTGCATTGGCGTCTACAGTGCTGTGTGCTGGGGTAAAAGTCAGCCAGAACGCAGTGGTACACCGTACCGGGGGGAGATATACAGTCCTCTACAGCCGGTACGCAGGAGTATGCCTCGGAAGAGCAACTTTCACCCCTGCACACAATGCAAGCCCTTTCAATTTTCAAGTGAATTTCTCCGAAATAAATGTAAATTTGATGAATACATGAAAATCATCAACAGAATGTACTGCCCGTGACATATTGAAGTAGGTTATAGTGCGCTGGACAAACGTTATCCTCTTGCATTTTATATTGCACAATTGTTAATCTTTATTATCTTTATTGTTTAGGAAAATTTCACATCCATAAAAGTAAATTTGAAAACTCAACTCCATTATTCAAGTTATTTTTGATTGAAGTTGATAATTATTTTAAGTCTCTTAAATTGATTACAAATAAGAAATGTATATCAATGATTGATTTTCATTCAGAGGTTTTCTATTAATAAGCTGTCCCAAATACAATTCTCATCATATACAGAATATTATTACAAAGTCTGTCATACCAACGCAGTCTACACTCTGCATTGTAACGTTAATCCAATGGTAATGACTCGAGTGCTGTGGATTTTTGCAGACAGCAGTGAGCAGTCGGTTTTGCAAAAAAACAAA
Source organism: Gymnothorax reevesii (assembly GCA_029721435.1). Lineage (NCBI taxonomy): Eukaryota > Metazoa > Chordata > Actinopteri > Anguilliformes > Muraenidae > Gymnothorax > Gymnothorax reevesii. Next base: position 66,328,969 of record CM056582.1, read on the forward strand.
AGAAAAATCCCCAAGTAATAAATTGTGAGGTTTCACGATTAGCAACCTAAATCATGAATGACTCTGTCATGCGTGCGAGTAGTCCACCACTCACTTATGCAAGCAAACACATGTGGAAAGTGGGAACACGCAATGCGTTCTTTTGATTGGATGCTGGTTGCCTCGGTGGTGCAAGGCTGGGTGCTGGGGGTCGTGTGCATCCTTTTGACAGGGAACGGTAAAACACAACTTATTCAAAATGCAAAGAAAAATTGATAATATGTTTAAAAGAAAGAGAGATAAAACGGTGGCAGTTGAGGAACAGATGGAGGAAGATGCAGAAGAACAACATGGAGCAGGTAGGCTATGCAGACAGACCAGAGATAGTGTTTTCTCTGTGTGTTCAAATAAAAAGCATCAGCAACGCCCTAAAAGCGATCAAAAAGCCTGCACTAGCATTACTCTGTGCCACCAGCAGGTAGCAGTGCATTTTCCCTTTCTCTGTTATTTTGAGGGAAAAAAAAAAGATTGTTGCATTGTTCAATGATGTTGAAGTTGTTCTGTTGCTGTTGTTCTGATGTTATTTCCCAAAAAATGATGTTTGCATTTTACCTGAAAATAAATGTTTTGCCATAAATTATGTTACGTGTCTAACATCAATCATACATCATACACTCAAAGACGTGCAAAGAATTTAAGAACCTCAAAGTCAGAAAAGAGCAGTCTTTAATAACTTTAATATGATGCGAGCGCTCGAAGTGCACGCTCGCAAAAAATGTTTTTGAGTAGCACAGTTCCTGCAAGAATCTAATCTTACTTTCACCCCTGGCTGTGTGGTAACCTTGACCTGTTAACTGCACATAAGATTTCATGTCTTAAAGTTTCAGTGCTCATTTTACACCATGGCACTACACATTCAGAAGTCAAATTAACCCATAAAGAGAGTCAACATGTTAGCCAACCCCCATGGCCAATGGAATTGTCCCCCTCTTTGGTGTGTCCTCTCAGACTGATTAAAAATAGGCAAACAATCGACAGGCCCCAAATCTCAGTATAGCACAGATGTCACAGTCATGTTGTGCATATACAGTGCAGTGAAAAAGTATTTGCTCCCTGCCTGATTTCTTTCTTTTTTTGCACACGTCACTCTTAAATGTTTCAGATCATCAAGCTAATTTTAATATTGGACAAAGATAACTAGAGTAAATAAAAAATGCAGTTTGTAAATGAGGATTTCATTTATTGAGGGAAAAAGCTATCCAAACCTACATGGCCCTATGTGAAAAAGAAATTGCCTCCTAAACCTAATAGCCACTCTCGACGACAAAAACTCCAATAATGCATTTGCGATAACTGGCAATGAGTCTTTCAAATCGCTGTGGAGGAATTTGGCCCATTCCTCTTTACAGAATTGTTTTCATTCAGCCACATTGGAGGGTCTTCAAGCATGAACAGCCTGTTTAAGTTTATGCCACAGCATCTCAATCAGATTTAAGTCCAGACTTTGACTAGGCCACTCCAAAACCTTCATTTTGTTTTTTTTTAAAGCCATTCAGAGGCGGACTTGCTGGTGTGTTTCGGATCATTGTCCTGCTGCATAACTGAAGAGCGCTCCAGCTTACGGTCACAAACTCATGGTCGGACATTGTACTTCAGGATTTTCTGGTAGAGAGCAGAACTCATGGTTCCATCAATTATGGCAAGTTGTCCAGGTCCTGAAGCAGCAAAGCAGCCCCAAACATCACAATACCACCACCATGTTTGACTGTTGGTATGATGTTCTTTTTAATGAAATGCTTTGTTAAGTTTACACCTGCCCTTCTTTTGACCCCAGCCTGTCTCGTCGACTTCGCTTTTTGGATTTCGTTTTTGGCTTGGCAATTCTTGTGTCTTCTGGTCCTGACCCTGTTTTCAATACAGGCATACGACTTTTGGAATTCCTGCTCTCGCAAGTGGTTCCTGAATGCACCGTCACAGATATATGGTGCTTCCCTTCATTAATCTGTTCTCTAACACAAAATCCTCATACTTGGCTACATGTTCTGTCAGGCAGATGGGCTCTTTCACCTATTCCAACAATCTAATCTCAGCAGGTTTCTCCCGTTGGCCCAATTCATATTTGTGTTTACCTTAAGTAACAGCACAGCAGCCCTAGCAATTCTGCCACAGGTACATCTCTCGGCTCAGCTATGTCAAGCCTCACAATGGTCTGATATAGGGGTGCTAATGAATATTCAAGTAAACGTGTACTCGCTGTACACAAGGATAACAATTCTCTGCGAATCTGTGTATTTCCGAGGTTTTTGTTCATTTTTTGTAATTTTCGCTAATTTGATGAGAAAATGTAATGATATATGAAGAGGTCTATCAATGCGCTGATAAAGTGCGAGGTCTCTTTCGTTGGGGTCAACACTCACTTCCTTGACAGTGGTTCACGTTCACAGCCTAGCAACACATTCACTCATACACTTAACACATGGCACAAATGACCTAATATTTGACGATGAAAATATAATGAAAAGTGCTTTCTGTTCTATAATGAGCATAGTTTGGGTTCAAGATTGCTGAAAATAAAGCATAAATCTATACATAGACACGAGGACCATGGCAATAAACACTGCGCAAGATATTTGGTTCGTTCAGCATGAACCAGTTGCCTTGGCTGCGGCAGGTTGACCTTGGAGTGACATCACGACTTTTGGCAGCACATGTATGGATCCAAACAGATGAGTGTGGACAGCGGTCAGCCTCTCAGCTTTCATTCCCGTGTATTTATCCCCATTGATCACTTTAATGTCTGTTTTCATGTGCTATCACAGCTAATATGACGTCTGTAGCCAGCCCTGCTGGTGGTTCAGACATGATCTCTGGTGTACTGACAAAGAGGTTCAATGAGGCATTCTGTGACGTTCTCGATGTTTATTTGCGTTTTTATGCAAATTCTCATGGGTCATTATTGCGCAATGAAGGGTTGCAGCAGTACTACCAAAAATACACAAAGGCCTTTTCACCTTTCCTTGAATTCCAAGACATCCTCAAATAATATAAGCAAGACAGGCTATATAAAATACAAATTGTAAGCTATACCAAATGCTGAAATGGGCTTTTCAAAGAAGTTCATAGATGTGGACTGCAGGTGGGCCAATCTAGCAGCTGCATTTTCATATAAGAAAGTCATGATGTTGTAATAAATTCAGAATTGTCCTGTTGCCATTGTTTTGTTGAAATAAGTCAAGGCATCTCTGAAAAGATGGCATCTCAATGTTGCTTGAAGCATGTTGCATGACGGACAACTGCACCCATGACTATATGCCCCCGCATGATATGCTGGGGGAATAAAAATTCTATCCTTACCTGTTCCATCCCATTAAGTCATCTAGTCTCATCCCATTCCCGTCCCTTTCAGCAGATATATAGAGCTCAACAAATTTACTAGACCACCCGTCATAAAAAAATGAGAAAACAAGAATATTTCAGAAATTTGTCAAAAACTAAAAATTATTGTTATTTCTTTAGCAAATAATGAACTGAAACCACAAAATAGTCCTTTTTCACACATAAAAACAACAACAAAAAAAAACTATATTTTGAATGGCCTCCTTTGGCCTTGATAACAGCTTGCATTCTTGCTCTCATCCACTAAAAATAATTTTTGATGTTCAAGATTGCAAGAAAATAACTTATTTGGCATCTTCACCAAAAATAATAATGAGGTTATCTATTTTTTCTCTTTTGTAAAATGGTAAATTCAAAAATTCATGGATAACAACAATAATTATATTTTAGCAATAAAAACATAATTTCAGTGAAAGAGCTTGCACTTACTGGTGGATTAACCATTACAGAAACATAAAAATTATTTTGGTAGTTTTGAACACTGTTAATTACAGGCATCTGAGGCATAAACCTTACATTGGGTGGTGGTCTAATAAATTTGTTTAGCACTATTCGGTGTACATTAATATGCCTGTTTGTATTATAAGCAAGGAATCAATGGAAAAAGTGAGTGCAAGGATTTGTATGATGTGACATAATTTAAGGTAATTATGATTATTTTCATTATAATGAATGTTTATAGAACTTAAAATATAGGATTTTAAACGGATGGACAAGTATGTTCAAACTATTTTCTTTGTCGTAAATCATACCTACATTTACATATTTGTGACACAAGAAAACATGAAAAGTCCCACTTCAGTTTGCAGACAGGTTTTATTTGATTACCCATGAAGCTCGACAACAGTATCATTTCAATTGAGGAAAAGAAGCCATATATTACTTCATTGATCCAATACAGTGGATAATAACCTATACCTGACAGTGCATTGGCCTTCATTAAAACAAGTTGAATACCATAATGACACCAACTCTCCCCAGTTGTTTTCAAATACTGGGTCATTGCAATCACACTGAGGCAATATCCCTGTTCTTTGAGGTTGTGAACATTTTATCCTCATATGCCAGTCCTAATTTTATAACATTACCAATGGTGAATTTTTCCTGGCACCTGTTGTTTGTTCAGGTTTCATTTCTCTCAGACATTTTTTTGATTGGCATTTTCATCACATTTGTTGATTTCAGATTGATTTAAAAAAAAAAAAAAACACATTACACATTATACACAAATCCAAATAAAGGGCAACAAATGTCTTAGGGTAAGAGTAAATAACATTTCATAAATTTGTAATGTTATTTCTTCTTAACTAGACTTGTTTTCATAGTTTTTTTTTTCTTTCTCCCCCTTCGACTGAAATAAAGCTTTCAATCTTTACATTAGTTGTAAGTCACAACTGGTCTGAAATTAGTTATACTCAGTGCCATTAAAAACACACAGGTGAGGTGTATACTGTATTTGCGGTAAATTGAAGAATCGATCGATTTTTATTGCTTTCCAGTGAGGCGCGAGAGGAAATAAAGAAAAGCGCGTAGTATTGTAATCCTGACGCGCACCTCGTGGACGTGCCAAGCACTTCAGTAATAACTAACATTGAGCTGTTCGTGATGTGTACAATAACACTTGAATGGCTCTTTCTGGTGTGGTCAATAGCCTACGTAAAGCCAACAAAAAAAAATGAAAAATGCTAATGCATCAAGAAAATGGAACGGTTTGTGACACAGGAGAGAGAAAAAGAGCCATTAGCACGTTACGGACAGGTCTCAGCCACGGAGAGGTGGTGCGTCATTTGCACTGTCTGTCACTGTTCAACAATCAGTCAGCTGTCTATCCAAGAATGGAACACCGACACTGTCACTGACCGACCCCGCTTAGGACAGCCACGAGTGACGATGGCAGCCCAAGAGCACCACATCTGGTTACAGCCTGTACGTTACAGATTCTAAAACTGATCATGAGATGAGGTGTCCGAGACGATTGAGGGTGAGCGTAAGTACCGTTAGACACCGTCTACGTGAGCAAAACATGCGTGCAAACGGCCCCTACAGAAAACCCAAGTAAGTAGGCCTTTTTTGGATGCTCCTTTAGTATCTAGGCATGATGTCCCCACCGGGTCGACACCTACATACTGATTTACATTAGCGTCCCCGCACTTTCCCAGCTTTATATTTCCCCTGATCAAACTGTTTGGCATCAAATACTGTCAGGGGACACTCAGGAAACTCATCGGGGGGGGCAGACAGAACCGGAGGATAATGCAGGGACCAGGCTCTTTAATATCACAATCTGAGCGCCAATAGACAATACTAATAAACAGATCAATTAGCTATGAGGGATTCTTAGTATACAAACTGATATATGCAGTTTGGAAATGCAGATAATTATAATACTCAGAAGATACACAGAATAAACAAAATGAAAATACAAACACTCAAAGGATCAAAATGTAAACAAAATAACAATGTAAACAAAACCAAACTCAAGAAACAGTATATATACAAAAGTAATGCTAAACGTAACAACAAAATTCAAAATCCAGAGGAAAGTACCAAAATAGCAGCAAGAACCGCAAAGTATCAAAAGAAACAAGAACAAACCGATCAAACCGATCCACACAACACCCGTGGAAATACCGATGAACCGGAAACTGCAGGAGCACGAAAACAAGGACTTCTCTCGACGACACCGATGACCATCTGACTTAGACTAGGCCCATGTCCGAAATCACTCACTCATTCACTATTCCCTACTCACTATAAAGGGGACTCATATATAGGGGACTATATCGTGAGCTCATGGGCAGAAGGAAGAAACGCTTTTGGACACCACCCGGTTCGTTTTATTGGCGCTGTTAATGGCGTTATAACTGCTGCAAAATTAATTATTCTTCAGTTTGAGTGCAATGCATGATGGGATGTTTTGCTGAGTTAGTGATCATCAGTTACAAACAATTTGGACAGCACAACAAAATGGCGAACCCACACAGCAAAATGTTAAGAGTTAAATCAAATCTTAAAGAGTCTATTTGGTCCCACTTTGGCAAGTCTGGACTTAAATAGACTCTGTAAGAGCAAATTCCACTCCATAAGAGTCAAATTTACTCAGATCATTTTACTGTGCACTGTATAGTGCACTATATAGTGAGTAGTGAGTGATTTCAAACACAGTGTAGGAGTTTAAGGAGGCTTTAAACAGGTGCAGTCAGTTGGTATTCGAGGGAGTTTGAACAAGGAAGTAGAGCGTTAAGTTAAGGGGGCGTGGTCTCCGGGTTCCCAGGCACAGGCATGACAAATACAGAATCATTATGTTTATCCAAAACAATCCAAAAGTGCATTTTCCATCCCACCCAAACTTGTTTGGAAATGGGGTATCACATTTATAATAACACCTCCAGAGCTTTTGTTTAATCATTATTAATATCTCGCTGCCACCATTTACAATCTTGCAAATAATATGACATTATTTAAATATCATTGTCATTTGGATTTAAATTAGCAAATACCCACAAAGCCTATGATTGAATCAGTATTACAGTGATGACCATGTTTCAGCTGGCAATAATTCTTTTAATTCTGACTGACATTTCTTTTTTCCCCTTTCTTCTTACTTTCTTCACCATTTTGTGCATACACAAATATACAGTACCAACATACAAGAAATATATAACACTGCATAACACCAAAACATAATAGGACACATGGAAATGGTGACAGTGAGAAAAAGTAAACATAAGTTCAAGCAAAATATCAAAAACAGGACTGAACAAAAAAGATTGGGAAAACGGTAGAAACTAGAGGCGGTCAGAGAGTGCAAAACTCCGCCGAGGCAGCAGTCAAAATCTTGCTGAGTGAACATGGCCCATAAGAAATTTCAGGTATCTGCAGCATAGGATTTCAAGATGGCTCCCATGGGGGTCATACTGTTTGATGGAGCGCGTTCAAACTGATAGGTTCCATCCCTAGGGCGCGACCAATCAACCCACAAAATTTGAGTGATATCACTGGAAGCAAAGTTCAGTAATAGCGTGTCATAGGGTTTCAAGATGGCTACTGTGGCGGCAATATTCTTTGACCAATCGCAGTCAAAATCAATAGGCTCCATCGCTGATGTGATGTAATAGCAACCGGCCCACACAGACAAACCAACACTGGCAAAAACATGGCCTCCATGGCGGAGGTAACAAAAAGATTCAAAGCAAACAAAAAAGCAAAGGATAACCAAGTTTAATCTGCTTGGATGTTTTTTTTCTTCTTGTTCTTTCCCAGGCTTTTTCAGGGCATGTTTGGCTTAGCATTAGTAGGGGCTCTTGTCCATACAAACATTCTTCAACTTCTCATTTCTTCAACAACCATGTTGGAAGACTTTCTCATAGTCATTGAAAAGATGTTGCGTTTTGGCCTGATGTGCATCAAGCAAAGAAAATAGCTGAGGAGATTCCTGAAATCAGAAGAAAAGGGTAATGAACTGACCAAAAACTTATTAAAACCTGGAATGATAGTGGTGAACTGTAATCTTCACAGAAGAAATGGGTTGGAGAAAAATCAAGACTGACCCTGATCGGAGATCACTAAAATTCTTGGCGAAGTCTCACGATTACAAAAAAAAAAAATCAAAATAAAAATCAAAAGTAGATGGCTATGACTACTCATGGCTATGTTTAATTACGAAGGTAAGAGCCTTCCACACGCAAAATGCAACAAGGGTTGGGAGTAGGCAGCTGCGTGGTCACAAAAAAGCCACAAGTTGGTGGGGCCAATTGGGGAAACAAAGGCTTCAATTTACCAAGGAGCATAAAGATTAGACTGAGGAGCAATAAAAAAGGTCATGTGGTCTAATGAGTTCAGATTTACCCTATTCCAGAGTGATGGGCACGTCAGGGTAAGAAAGGAAGCCCATTAAGCGATGAACCCGTCATGCATAGTGCCCACTGTACAAGCCTCTGGAGGCAGTGTCATGATCTGGGGTTGCTTCAGTTGGTCAAGTCTTGGACTCAATCAAATCAATGGACTTTTTAATCCCTAAGGGCACAGGCATATTGCCAGATAACATTGCCATTGGGATCAAATTGCATCAAATTGGGAGTTTGTACCTTGACGTATTGAAAGTCTCTGGCATGTGCTGGAGAAGGCTTAAGCAACGGAGTGGTTTGACTTACCCATCATTAATATAATATCTTGGCCAAATATGAATGCAAATATAGACAGGAATAAATGTGAAATTGTTTAAGATTGTTGTAAGAATACTACGACAAATGTGTGCCGTGATCAAAGCTAAAGGTTACCCAACAAGATATTATATCGTGCACACATATAGGCATCATATGTAGACATTATGGGGAAAAGAGTTCAACTTGAGACAATGCAAAAATATTTTGTATTTGGAACTTACTACCAAACATCATTCAAATCAGAACTGTGGTACCAATAAACAATTTACAGGATGATGTCAGTGGTAATGGACACTTCAGCCAGACATCACAATAAAAACAATATCACTTACTGACCAATCGTAATGAAAACCGGCTCAGAGCAAATTCTAAGCGCTCCAGAGTTACTACCATTAATGTTTACACATGGAGAGAAATATGGGAAGAGCTTCTCTCCCAAAACAAAATGAAAGGTGTGGATGTGTGACATGTCAGCAGAGTCGAAGAAGGACACCTCGCCCGAATCAAAATCAAGCTGCACCCTGATCTTGGTGGGCTTGCTTTTCAGTGTGAGGGGAGTGGCTCCTTCGGCGCCGTACACGTCGCCAGCCCTCAAAGTCACAACAAAGACGCCGCTGGCTGGGTCACAGGTGATCGTTCCCTTCCTGTTAATAGACTCCCTCACGACTCCTATAGTCCACTCCGGCTTGGCCCCCACCTCTACCTCCCAGCTGTGTCTCCCTGAGGTGAAGCCTTCTGCCGCTAGCACGTCTACGCATGGGTTAAACCTCTCCACATTGTTGGGGAGGTTTAGCATAAAACCTGTGTTTTTCACACTGGTCAGGTCTTCTGACAGACAGAGCCAAGGAGCTGCCGTGTTGGGGTCCAGAGTCACAGGAGCTGAACGAGTGAAAGGGAAATCATTTAAACGAAAGGAAGGTTTTCAGTAAAGCAGAGGAATAAACTAGAAATATTAGTTTTTGCAAACGAAAACATACGGTATGCATTCCCCGAGAAGCCCATCCCCAGTTGAACTTAAAGACATCCTAGGCTAAGAATAGAGATGGAAAGTGATAGTACATATGTCACAGCCAATTATGTTGATACTGTCATAGGGTGACCTTGAAAAAACAGGTCAAGGTCAAGGTCACCATACCCAACAAAATACCCTGGGCCTGATCGGTATGGGTGGTCAATATGTAATGGCAACTCAAAACCCCCAAAATCCAAATTTAGACAATCTATCAAATGACCTTGAAAAAGTAGTGAAGGTCATCCATGTTCGAACTTGTCTGAGCCCCTCCAGAGATACATCTGTGGTATCAATTTCAAGTGCGTAGCTCAAATCCCTCCAAAGTTAAAGAGGACACAACCCCAGAATCTCATAATGCCGGATGACCTTGAAAAATCAGGCCGAGGCCAAGGTCACCATACCCAACAAAATTCCCCAAGCCTGGTCACTATGGGTGGTCAATATCTAATGGCTGCACAAATACTCTTGGAGATATTAGCAAAAACATTTGCAGCGGCGGACGCGGCGGCGGCAGCTTCACGCTACTGAATACATACATGCTCCCCCTGTCAGGGGATGCATAAATATTAAAATCCATGCATAAATCTGCTATCATTGCTTTACTTGCCATGTACAACTCAAGAACAGAGTGAAGAATTTTTTTTTCTTAGTAATTAATCAGGAATGTAACTTCGCATCTACTCTAAAAAAAAAAATAAATAAATTAATAAATAAATAAATAAATAATAATGATAAAACTATTTTCTTGGGGCATGTCCCAGGAACCCCCTGCAGAGTTTACGCAGAGTGCATCTCAAAGCATAGGCTGCATCCTGCGAAGGCTGCATTTTTTGGGGTCGTCATCAGGCATGGTGCCAGGATTTCAGTTTGGGGTGGGCCACACCAATTGTGGGTGGGCCTAAATTCCAAAGATTAGGTCACTTAATAAAACTTAAGCCTAGTCCAGACCAAAGATTCGCGACCAGACGAGACCGTTTTAGAACATCGCAGGGAGGAGTTGCAGCAGAGTGAACTGGCCCGTCGCAGCTGGACTCAAGCCGGCTGGTGGCGTCGCCAGAGATTCAGCATGTCAAATCGCCAGAGGTTGGTTTTCGAACTTAAAGCACGTAATCCGTCTCAACAGCCAGTCAGCTCGTAGCGAATTCATCTGGTCTTGTCTGTTACAAACTGTCAGCTGGTTGAACTGCGCCGGTGTTCTGTCAAGTTTTGCTCCCTTGTCAAAAAATGCTACCTTAATGCAAAGCGGTCGTAAAGTCTTTGTTTTCGCCTTGATATTGCAATATGAATCAGTTTACAGTAGCAACTTTGTTATTTGTTAGCTTATTATAACATAAGCAGATTTCATAACGAGTTGGACAAGTTAATGTATCCAACTTGTGATAAAATCTGCTTATGTTATAAATTTGTTCAAAGATGTATGCCCATATACGCCATTATCATCTAATTTTCGCATTTTCAGGATAACCCAGCATGTACATGCAAATATATTTACGCTTACAGGTCGAACTGCGCACAGAAAATAAATCTATTTATGATTTTTGAAGATTCTTAAGATATGAGCGAGGAAACAGCCCAAGATTTTAGGTTTCGCAAGCGCAGAACCGCGAGGTAGCATATTTTGATGGGTAGCAAAATTTTCCAGAACACCTGGAATAAACGGAAGAAATTTACCAAAGAGGGCAGGTCTACCGCCGCGAGCTCCTGGCACAGATTGGAAACAGCGCCTTGGGTATCTCGTTGAAGCACCCATTGACCAGTGGCGCAGTCAGAACTTAAAATTGCGTGGGTAATAAACATCCCTTTAAAAAAATTTAGTTCTGAGACGATTTCTTTCATTTTTTTCTAATTACCTTCAATCCAAAAACACTCTACTATCAGGTGTTGCTTGTTCACCTTGTTATGGCAAAACGTCAATCATTCTTTTGGACGCGCAATTTTGTGCATTTCAAATCTCTGTCTTTGATTCAATTTATACAATTAAATCAATCAAGAAGCACAGGCTAGATCGCCTGATGAGACAAAGGTAGTGCAGAATTTCCAGAGCAGCTTACCTATCGAAAAGTAGTCCATAGGCCAACTTATGAGTAACTTATTTTTCTGATCTGAATTACGCCTATTGATTTCTCGCCCTATATCGCATCACAAAAGATATTCTTATGAGTGGAAAATTCTTTTAACAAAGGAAAATGACCAAGAACAAGTTAGGACTGATAATTGTATTAAAGCGATGTTGTGTGACCGCTCATTTTTCAGTTCTGGCTACGCCACGGATTTGAAATGCACAAAATTGCGTGTCCAAATGAACGATTGTCGTTTTGCCATAACAAGGTGAACAAGCAACACCAGATAGTGCGGAGCGTTTCCGGATTGAGTGCATATGATTGCTATAGTAAGAACTAATAATTGTTTTAAAGAGATGTTTAGAGCCCACCCAATTTTAAGTTCTAGCTAAGCCACGGCCATGGACGGCTCCAAATTATTATGGAATTATATTTGTGCCACAATCCTGAGCGAGCAATTGGACATTTTGAGCGCGGAAAAATATATTTCGCAAGCACAAAAATCTTGTTTAGAGAAAAAAGAAATTTTGTGAGCAAACAAAACCTTCCGATTGAGCGAACAAAATAATTCTGTGCTCAACAAATATTTTTGCATGTTTGCTATGATCAATATAAACGTGCAATATTAACCCCCTTCCCTCAGTTTCACTCTATACCCTCTCGAAAACTCATGTTCTGCACGCTGGCAGACCGCAGCATGCTCGCTCAAAGCATGTCTCTCCCCCTCTCTCAGTCTGACCTCTCTGTGTGCGCTCAGCTTCACCTGCGCGCTCGCTCGAGCTGTGCTGAGTGTTACAAATGTGCCACAATTCTGATTGGCTGCCTCGGTCTCCAATTAGATGCATTATGCCCAACCACCAAAGAATAGGGGAAAAGGTAATGACGAAATTCGTCTGCGACTGGATAATAGTGCTGCCCTTGTTTGGGACGGGTAAAGTTTAATGTTATATCTCTATGTATCTTGAGACATCGACTGTTGTGTGACTCGTGTCCCTCTTTCGCAACACTGGCTGCTGCTAACTATAGCATTGCACAATGTCTTCTGAACATCAAAACCAAAATGCCACACCGCAGCCACGAGCACCACGTTTTATGGACCTTTATGAAATTTTGTTGGTTAGTCTGTACACATTCGGCTTGCGAACCAAGTTAGCTATCTAGTTAGGTTGCTAGCGTCAGGTCAGCCAACTAATGTCCGGAGAAAAGCAGAAGCTTACAGACATTAAACGTTACTTCCATGATAGCTGGCGAACTTGACAATCTTAAAAAAAGAATAGTTTTGGCACCTTTATCCTAGCTGATTTATTTCAACACCCCTGCAGAAGGAACTTTGCCGATATGTCTGTCGCCATAAACTGAAATAGGCTACACTTATAACCTGCATATCAAGTCTGATCATCTAATGTTACACATCCACAAGTGAAGTACACGATCATCCTTGATTAATTTTGTGAAAGCAAAGACACGTGTTTTATGCAGTGATTGACATCTCATTCTAATGCTTAAACACTATTAGCAATCAGTTTTACTTGAAATAGCAGAGCAAGTGCAGGTGTGATTAACGATATTAATTAGGGGTAATATTGCATTTTGGTGTAGCTAACAAAACCAGGGTGCTGCTGCCGTTCCCGGTGTTGCTGTGCTGGCTTAATACTGCAGCATGGATGTATATACAGAACGAAAGATAATGTGGTGTCAAATTACAGCAGTTGTGGTTGTTTAGTGATATTTGGGGTACTGCTTTAGACAAATAACCTGAAAGCATAATCTAAACCTATGTGGAATACATTTGGAAAAATCTGGAAGTTTATTCTCAAATGAACCAACCGGAAAAATAACCTCTAACGCGGCGAGTGCTTCGAACCACGGGAACGCCGGTGCCAGCGTCGGCTCAGCTCACCAGTATCATCTGGCACTAATGTTCGTGAAATATGAAGAAACAGATCACGGTAATAACACACGATGCGCGGCTGAAGAGGCCCATCAGTCCGGAGCCAGGGAGCCGGCGCCCGGTGGTGCAATGCCGGCCTTCATAGCTGCCAGCGGGGACACGCGCATCAAAGCCCCGCGTTGCGCCACCGAACGCACGCTTTCACGAATATTAGCGCCAGGTGATACTGGTGAGCTGAGCTGACGCTGGCACCAACGGTCCCGTAGTTCGAAGCACTCTCCACGGTAGAGGTCATTATTTCGGTTGGTTCATTTGTGAATGAACGTCAAGGCAAACCTTTATGTCGATAGACTTATCTGTAAAGTGCCTTCTTCAGGCGTTATATGTTGAAATGAATCAGCCGGAGAATGGTGCCAAAGCTATTTTTTAAGACTGTCGAGTTTGCCAGCTATCATGGAAATAACATTAACGTCGGTAATCTTCTGCTTTTCTCCGGACATTAGTTGGCTGACCTGACGCTAGCAACCTACCTAGATAGCTAACTTGGTTCGCAAGCCGAAGGTGTACAGACTAACCAACAAAATTTCATAAAGGTCCATAAAACATGGTGCTCGTGGCTGCGGTGTGGCATTTTGGTTTTGATGTTCAGAAGACATTGTGCAATGCTATGGTTAGCAGCAGCCAGTGTTGCTTAAGAGGTATATGAGTCAAGAGTCACACAACAGTGGATGTCTCAAGATATTAGAGATTTAACATTAAACTTAACCGGTCCTAAACAAGGGCAGTACTGTTATCCAGTCGCAGACGAATTTCGTCATTACCTTTCCCCCTTTTCTTTGGTGGTTGGGCATAATGCATCTAATTGGAGACCGAAGCAGCCAATCAGAATTGTGGCACATTTGTAACACTCTGTACAGCTCGAGCGAGCGCGCAGGTGAAGCTGAGCGAACACAGAGAGGTCAGACTGAGAGAGGGGGAGAGACATGCTTTGAGCGAGCATGCTGCGGTCTGCCAGCGCGCAGAACATGAGTTTGCGAGAGGGTATAGAGTGAAACTGAGAGAAGGGGGTTAATATTGCACGTTTATATTGATCATAGCAAACATGCAAAAATATTTGTTGAGCACAGAATAGTTTTGTTCGCCCAATCAGAAGGTTTTGTTTACTCACAAAATTTCTTTTTTCTCTAAACAAGATTTGTGTGCTTGCGAAATATATTTTTCTGCGCTCCAAATGTCCAATTGCTCGCTCAGGATTGTGGCACAAATATAATTCCATAAATTATCGCCCCTTTCCTTCTTTTTTGTTTGTCCTCGCCTTTTTCTAAATTGCTGAAATGCAACTTTTGGGCCTCACTCATCAACACTAGGAAAATAGGCCTAAAAAGACGAAATTTATAATGGAAGCGCTGAGAGTCAGGGCGATGGAAAAGATACATCCTCTCATCTCTTCGCATCGATGTGAACTGGCAGGGTTCAGAACATCGCAGACGGGCGTGTCACAAGTAGTTGGAAGTTTCAACCAGTCTCGTCGCGAATCTTCGGTCTGAGCATTAATCTTCACATAGTAAAAACGTCCGGCTGGTGTACTACTATGTATTATATATCTCTTTTATATCGAATTTGGTTGCTAATGTTACTTAAATATTTTGTTGCAGTTTTTAAGGTTTCAGTAAATAGGCTACCTATCCGCGACCGCTCTACTTGGTTCTGACCAAAGAGGAGTGCTCTGGAATCTTTTACGCGCAGGCTGCACTGTAGCGCATCTCCTTAAAAGCGTCCACGTTGACCATGCTTAAAGCGTCAACACAACCAACCTTTTAAAATTGTTTTTAAAATGAACAAATTTGAATCACTAAAAAATTTAATCATGAAATATAGTTAAAATAATATAATAATAATAATTATTATTATATTCAATATCTATTATATATATCTATTTTATTTATTTTTTTTTTTAAAGGAAAGTTTAGGGTGGGCCTTGAGATGAGTGGGTGGGCCTAGGTCCACCCAGGGCCCACCCATAACACCGTGCCTGGTTGTCACTTAATTCCATCCACAAAACTGACATGACAAGTCATCACTGGTTTCCCTAAGCTTAACTTGGTAACCCCAAACTGTAAACCTAGCACCAAACCTAACCCGAGCCCTATCTATATCCTTATCTCTAACCTGAAATATTAGTTTGCAGGGTGGAAATAAGTAACGTACAGTCTTCGAAGGCTGCTGCCTACGCTTTGAGATGCACCCTGAGTTTCAGTTCACAATATCTAAATTAAAGATAAGCCTCTTTTCCTGTGCCATCTCCAACAGATGACTCACTGTATTGCACTGCCCCCAGCATCTTCTCCCAGACCCTGAACTTCAAGTTGCTCAGATGTTTTGCCACATCAACAAGCATCCCCTGGCAGACGAACTCAGGGTCTTCCAGTGGGCAATGGGCTCTGTGTTAAAAAGCAAGCGTCACCATCTTGTTTTAGGCATGAAAGTGCTAGAGAGAGAGAGAGAGAGAGAGAGAATGTCTGGTCAGGCAACGTACCTCTTCTGGGCATCTTTGTAGTTCTGAAAGATACAGAAACAGAACAGGATGTTACATGAGGTCTGACAATAGTTGGCTGCCTTTTATGGTAGACTGAGTAGGGGTATTAAAATCAGACCCAGGTGTCAGTAAAAGTAAAAACCTTAATGTCTGCAAGTGTGCCAGTGACCAGGATGATCTCATGCCCTCAGCATCATATGTCAACATTTGGGCAGATACCCAGGGCATTAGTGTATAAGTGGAAAAGGAAACCTTTAACGTCAGTTTTGAGCACTACAGGTAGGCCCCCATAGCAGAGCTGCCAACATTGGGTTTTATAAATTAGGGAGATTCAAAGCGAGTGAAGCAAGCAAGGCAAATTGGGGGGGATACAGGGTACAGGTACAGGTACCTTTGGGCCGTTGGAGGGGTCCAGCAGTAATTCCCTGCCGGATAGTGCTCCTGGTAGCTCCTAGATTTTGGTCATTTCCCTCAGCTAATTTCAACACAATTTTTGCAACTTAAATGGGGTTTTTAAGGCATCAATCTGCAAAAACTAGTGTTTCCATTGATAGTGAATGGTAATAAACATTTGAATACCATTTTAAACATACATACTTGCAATCATTGATTTTGTGTCAGGAGTTGTATTATAGTAAACTGGTCACTGTGTAATAAATTCTATAAAAGAAAGACAGTATTAGAATCTTGGTTTCATACATTTGATTTGATGCCTCTTTAAAATTCCTTGGTTGATGAGGAGTGGGGTCCAACACTTGATGCAGATACACTCCTTGCAGATGCTTGCAATGCTTTGTAAGTAGTCAGTTTGGCTGTTGAGAGGAAGTTCTCCAAGAATCCCCTATCAGGGCACAAGATGCCAGCACTAGCAATGTTTTCTATCAATAAGGACCGCAGTGCGTTCATATTCATAGAGCTTCTAAAGTCAGTCATGCACACTCTTGGGTGGCACTGACCATTTTAGGATTAGTCATTTTCAATGCAATCTCATCCACACCACGTTGTTATATCGCTATCTAGTCAACCAGTTACTGCTAAGCCTCAGCAGCAAGTTCAGAGTGGAAGCTCAGGCAAGCTAACGTAAGCAAAGGAAAATCTTTGAAAATAATTGTCGTATTGGAGCGATATATTTTGTTTTTTGTCATAATTTCATATTAATTACAGCTAGCCAGTGAAGTTATCTGTTATTTTTTGTAGAGCTTTCGTGTGTCCCAACTCTACTTTTAGATTTTTGGGACTTTCGTTAGCTTGTTAGCTAGTTCAAGGGCAATCGCTGTTACAGCATGCGTGCCCTCCCTAGAAGCTGGTTGGCTGGTATGCCTATGAGGACACCTGTTTATCTGGTTAGTAGTTCATTTCTTTGAAATTCAGTAAACAGAAATGGATTAATTTCAGTTAAACTGCTACAGAAAATCAGCAATTTGGACAACACTTATTGATAACTTAGAAATTCGGGAGATATTTGGCACTAGTCGGGATGTAGGGAGATAGGAGCATTTCCCGGGAGGCTCCCGCAGAATCCGGCACAGTAGGCAGGTATGGTATTTACTCACTTTTGCAGCCGGCCAGTATTCGGCACTTAATAATAATAATAATAATAATAATAATAATAATAACAATAATGCATTTTTTTTATAAAGCGCTCTTAACTAAAGCTCAAAGACGCTTTACAACAAATCTTCCACATTGGCCTCACTTTTTAGGCTGGGAGTCTGCCGCTTGAGAAAAATTTGGCATGAAAACGGATAAGTCAGTTCAACACCAGACACTGCACGTCTGCCCACCTTTATGATCAAAATGTCCTCACTCTCAATGACCTTCTCGATAGCAGCAATTTTTTCCTCTAGGATGGTGGCATGCTGTGCAATGTTCTCCATCTTTTGCTGCAGCGCCTGGTGCTTTTCATCCACGTCTTCCTTGATTGCCTTTAGACTCATTGCTTCTTCATTTTGCAAGAAATTGTGAAGCTTTGCAAACTCTGCCTTTATCTGTATCTCTGTGATTTGACCCTGTGCCTGAAAAGGAGGACAAAAAAAACAGCACAGCGCTTTGTAAACCAGGTGTATCTGAATGGTTTGAACTTTCTGAATGACACCCAATCAGGATTAGCAGTTTTGCTTTTCTTTTTTTTTTTAATAAAGAAAAAAGATTATCATACTTCTGTCCTCCCCCAGTGGGCTCCAAATTTCTGGCACCCCTGACAGGCAATGCACCAACAATGTAAAAAAATATATAAACAATATAATTATAGAGAAATGGAATACACCAACATGTGTGAAATACTTTATTAATGTCTCAGTGGAAAATCATAACAATCATTTAATACAACATAAATTTAAACAAAATCAAGATTTCATAATTATTGGCAGCCTTAAATTAATACTAAGTGCAACCACCGCAAGCAAGGATTACAGCATGGAGTTTTTTCCTGTAATTATTGACAAGGTTATGGCACACATCTTGGGGGGATTTTGGACTATTCCTCTGTGCATATCCTTTCAAGATTGTGCACATTCTTTGTTTTGCAAAGGCCCTGCTGACAGATTATTCTTAGGTTTGTCCGCATGTGACAAGATTACAGGATAGCCCATGAGGACTGGATGCCAACTTCTGGGCTGATGCTGAACTAGGACCTGACAGATGCCCGAATGGTAAGTTACCGTGTTCAGCTGAACAATGTTGTGAGATCTGTGTATCAGCAGGTTAGAGCAGCTCTCCCAGTGCCAGCCAGCAGCCCTCTGTATGATCTACAGCCAGAAGACTGGGTGGTGTTAAGAATTTGGGAGGAAAACCTGGCTCAAGCCTCAGTGGGGCAGCCCTTATCAGATTCTACTTGTAATGCCAAGAGCTCCACCAGCACCACAGGAGGGATAAGGGTCAAAGACCCACCTCGATGGATGCAGAGGAATCACTCGTTCTCACAGAGTTTAAAAACTCAAAGAGAAACAACACATCAAGAAGCATGTGATGGTAATCTCAGCTCAACATGCTACGCCAGGGCAGGCAAACTGAGGCGTGAAATCCCTGCAGATGATTAGGCTGCAGTTCTGAAGTTGGTCAAGCTCTGCTGGGTCTCCTCACCCTAGTCATTGTCCTGCTAATCATCTTTGTCAGTGAGAAACTGTGCAGCCACACCTGTGGGCTCAGCGTGGTAAGCCATAAAATGAAGATGACAAAACTGGCCAAAAGATAAGCCATTAACAGAGATGAAGCTTGGTAGGACTATGCTGACACCGGGAACCCTACCATATCATATACTAACGTTTGGTAGGACTACGCTAACAGATCTGCAAAGCAACACTTAAAACAATCCCATTGTTTGCTCCAACATGCCCTACTCCATAAAGGGACCAGTGTTATAGAGGTATCACTCGAGAAACAATCAGTCACAGACAGTGTTTGATGGGAATAAGTATTCACAGTGGAAAAGAAGACAGTGGAAACGACCCTAATGTATCTGTTCCATTGAATTTGTCATGTTTGATTTCCCCAATAATCAATTAGGATTGATTTTTCCTGAAACACTGCTTGGCATGGTCACAAGTCTCATGGAAAATTCCCTGTCCCATAGTATTTAAGCATAACATGAAGTTTGGAATCTGTGTTATAGGTAATGGCACAAATGAATTAGTGCAACTATACACTGATCAGTTTGGAATAGTTTATTGTAAATGTATCCCCATATAAAAGGAACAAGTCTGAGTAGCTCCACCTATAACTGGGACCGTACCCAAATCTTTGATTATGGAAAAAGAATTGGTTATATGCAATAGCACACCGACTGACACAGACACACAAACATACATACTGCACACACTATTACAGTATTCGAGCATCATCCATGGAGATTTTAAAAAAGATTAATAAATCATTCTAAAAGATTACTAAGAACAGATGATTTAGATATTTCCATGTCTAGGAAAAAACTGGGATTTAATAGGTGAAGTGTCCATTACAGGATAGATTTATCATATTTTTCTTTCATTTGCAGTATAATTTACAGTAATGATTTTGCATTTACCAATAATTAGTAAAATGCTTATAAATTTTGAAGTTTTTGTAATTGCTTCAGGCAAATGAATTAAAGTCAATGTATTACTTTGTTTGATTTAAACATTATGTCATTTGAATCACTAAGTTGTTGTCACCCTTGTGTGAAAAGTGAAGATACCCAGTAGAAATGGGTAGTGAGCAGCTGGAAAACGGATGCTGCTCGTTTTATTTAGATCACTACAACTATAACTTACATTTGAATCATGGAGTTACAAAAGGGCCCAAATCCATGATTTTGAGAAATCCAGGTTATCTGCCTATCTTGTATATTGGATTAAGACCTATGAAAATGAATTGAAGAAAGGCCCAACTCCAGTACATAAAGTTGTTAACTGAGGTGAGCTCTTTAGCTTTGAGTTGAAGAACGGCCCAATCCAGGAGTTGGGGCCCTCTTCAACGAATTTTATTGGTGGCCGCTAGATGGCAGCACCAGTTCAAACATGGAAGCGCCCACAGAACATCGCATGTCCGATTCTGAGGTGAACAACCCAATGAACAAGCACCCATTGGCAGTGTTTTGGAAGTAAAGCAGACCTACTGTCATCCCATATGCAGAAGCAATGCTGTAGTTTGAAATAAAATTCATTGGAGAAATCATTGTAGTCCTTTCATTTTGTCCGTTTAATTACAAAAGGGCCCAACTCCACCATGTTTCAAATGCAACCATTATTTTATGTGACAGGTAGTATACTTCATGTTCAGCCTAAATAAACCTCTGTCTGGCCTTAACAAGTTACACTTGGCTGTTTGAAATTTCCTTTTATAGCATTAACAGCAAACAGAAAAAAATGCTCTCCTGAAAAAATACCTTGGTGGAGTTGGGCCCTTTTGTAACTCCATGATTCATTTTTACTTATCAGTAAAGTTACACTCTTTTAATCCAGCGCATTGAAATTATTTAACAGTTTTTTGAGTGCTACTGTGTGTGTGCGCATCTGCCAGTTTTCCAAGAGCATGATTTGCCTGGATGTCCTCAGGGATGGGGTTAAGGAATCATTGTTTCTGGGGGTCCTGAAATTGCACTGGGTTTTCTGCAGTTACCAGATTCCTCCAAAATTTGTCCCAAGATCTACCTACCACGTTTCCAATGCCCTAAAGAAAACTGGAGTCCTGTATCACACATATGTACAAATGGCTATTATTTCCACTATTATGCAAATTTATACATGACTGAAAGTTGTGTTTTCATCGGTTTTGTGGAAAATGAGGAATTATTTTAAGATTGTATAACCCAAAATCAATGAATAGAATAATTATTAAATGTTATCAAAAATGGTAAAAGGAGGGATAAGTCAAAGAAATATTTTGATTGACCATGTGATAGTTTAATTATTATTCTATTATTGTAAATATAATGCATTATTATGCATTTAAATGCATTAAATTAGGCCTCTGTTCTCTCTGCACTTGCAAGACACGCAGTCTGTAAGACGAATGTTTATGTCTCTCATTTGAAGATAAGGCAGGAACTTTTAGCCCTAGTAGTGCCAAATGATCAAGTCAAATCTTATTCCCAAGTCAAAACAATAACACGTCAATTCCTTAGCCAAAACAATAACATGGCAAGGCCATGGGACTGGGTGTCCTGCGATGAGGGAGAAGCCAGCTGTGATGAAGGAAAATTACTGGAAATTGTCTGTAAAAGCCCAGCTTGTACATGCCAGCTTACTCTTTTCACAGTTCACACATTCTCTAGTTTAGCTTAAAAATGAATAAAAGTCTTTTGCAGTGAATCAGTGTTACTCAGCCTGGCTTGGTGTGAAAAAGGGTTTTCCCTCCAACGAAGAATTCAACCATCCCAACATGAATTCACAGATAAAAACTTTAGTATCTGTTATGACGTGTGTGTGTGTGTGTGTGTGTGCGTGCGTGTGTGTATTCATGCCAACTTGCCAATAATTACACACTCAAAGGGTTTTTTCTATCAATTCTCCTAGGATGGCTTTGAGAGGGAGGGTGGACAACCAGTTTCTTGTACCTTAGATGGGCAATGTCTCCTTCTAGTCTCACGCCTGTCATACCTGGCAAGAATTCTTTCCGTCTTTGGCAGACAGCCTTGGAGTAGTCCTCGTTAATTTAAATTCCAATCCCCCTTAGCTAAGAGCAATGTTTGGCTACAATATGACCAGGTTTGTCCCTGCTGTTTCCACCTCCAATCCATTTCCCAGGCCTGTGCACACGTTCCACTTCAATGTCTTTTTGGTTTGGTCGTAGTTTTTCCAGAGAACAGACTCATAATTTTGCTCATAGATTCGGCCCATGTTTCATGATTACTCCCTTGGATTCTGTCAAAAACAAGACTTTCTCCTGGATTGGACCCCAAGGTAATTCCATTTTGTCTTCTACTGTTAGCATGGTCTCGCACATTGTTGATGTGTCCTTCCTTACAAAAGAGCAATCTGTGGAAAGTTTTATTTCAGTGGCTGTTAATTTGTCCACAAACCTCTGGATAAATTGAAGGCATACTTTCAACTCTTTCTCCCCTTTGACTGTGCTATCTAACCTTGAGTTCAGACTCCTTAAGGGAGCTGAACAAAGCTTGCAAACTGTTTGCACCGAGGTGCAGAACAATTGATCCCGGCGTCTAAATGATGCTGTAATTGTAATTGCTTCTGAAGCACATAACTGTATATTGAATGACTTTGAGAAGGGGGTGCCCTTTAACAGTTCAAAAGATGGGTAACTCAAGTCAAAAATAATAATATAGACGTTGCACGAATTATTGATCTGCTAGCAGCCTGGGATACGTGGTGACATAGGCCACCAAGGAATACGATCCCCAGCAAAAAATTATGAAATCACCACACAGAGGATTTTCATCCGGGTTTTTTACTTCATTGCAAACAAACAAATTGCAGATATGACACAAAAATTTTTTTTTGTTCACTAGCTTCACATTCAGTCATCCGATATTGAGGGAAAAAGATATGGAATTACCTTTTAACTGGCATTTCTAGAAAAAATTACAGCACAAGTCCAGATGTGCAAATTAGCCCGCAGTTATGAGAAAGAGTCCTTGTAGACCTTAACAAGGTGTTAGACTTGGCTAATTGAGAGGAACAACAGCACCAACTAGACAGCTGGCAGCTAAAACAATGGGAAGGATAATGAAACTGCTTGAAGAAGGAAATACAACATGGAAAGTGGCAAAAAATGTTTGCTGTTCTCAGTCAGCTGTGCCAAAAATTTGGTGGAAGTATAAACACAATGTGACGTTTATAAAAGGAAAACATACATGTAGACCACAGAGGACATCAAAGTGTCAGGAAAGAAAAATTCAAACAATATACCCTGAAAATAGAAAACGCTCAACAAAACTAATGAAAAACAAATGGGCAGAAACATGAGTCAATGTTTGTGACAGAACTATAAGAAATTGGCTCAAAAGAACTAAGAAGGTAACAGTGGGTTAAAGAGAGGCAATCATGGAGTATGCGTGATTGGATGAAAGTGATCTTCGGTCACAAATCTGCATTGGCCAAGGCGATGATGCAGGAACTTTTGTCTGGTATCATTCCAATGAAACATACATAGACGACAACTTGAGGAAAACCAGCAAATGTCTCCATTCATCAATAAAATTGGGTTGCATGTCAGGTAAAGGACCAGTGGGAATGGTAACCATAACCTCAACAGTCAATATGCAGTGTACATTGAAATTTTGGACTATTTTCTGATTACATCAACAGAAAATAGGTTTGGTGAGGATAAAGTCATTTTTCAGGATGGCAATGCATCTTGCCACAGAGCAAAGCGTGTAAAAGCTTTGCTTCAGGTTGGGCATATCAGCTCAATCACATGGCCAGCAAATAGACTGGATCTCAATCCAAAAGAAGATTTATGGTGAAAAAAATAATAATAATAATAATAAAAATACTCCATGACAAGGCCCTATCATGCAAAGCTGATCTATCAACCACTATTCGAGAAAACTGGAACCACCTTGTAAGAGAATATCGTTTTTTGCCAGTGAAGTCCAGGACTCAAAGAAGTCAGGCACTCTTAAAAGCCTGAGGAGGAGCAACAAAGTGCTAATTCTGATTTTTCTGTTGACGCTTCCACAATTTTTTTCCTTAACACTGACTGAATTTTAAACTCTACTTGACCATGAAAAAATATGCCATTAATTACATTGACTAACCATAATTTGTTTGAGGTGATTCATATAGTTTGAATATTACACTAATAGACAAAAATTGTTTTGTGTTATATCTACAATTTGTTTTTAATTTTTTTTTTTATGTTTTGCTTATTGATTATGAGGTGGCACGGCGCTGCAGTGGGTAGCACTGCCGCCTCTCAGCAAGGTCGTGAGGTTAAATCCGGCCTGAGGCTTTGCGTGTAGAGTTTGCATTTTCTCCCCGTATTTGCATGGGTTATGTCTGGCTAACTGCAGACTATGAATTGCCTAAAGGGGTGAATGGTGTGTGCGCCTTGCGATAGATTGTCGAGCTGTCCGGGGTGTGTAGCTGCCTTTTGCCCACAGTCAGCTGGGATAAGCTCTGACCCTAATAAGGAAGAGGCAATACAGATAATGGATGGATGAATATTGATTATGAACTCCTGGCAACAGCATGAAGCCAAACATAGTTGCCATGGGCAGCAGTTGATTATTGTTCAGTTTTATGTACCCAAATGGGAAAATCAATCTTAATTTTTGTAAATTAAGATTACCTGGTTCTAAGGTAAAATATCAATGCATCAAAGGTGTGGATATCCATTTGAAAAATGCAAATTAACTCTTTTTCTCTTGGCTACTCTCCTTAGTGGCTTCCTTGAATATTGGCTGACCGAATACAACTTCGCCAATCAGTGGCCATGATTCAATACACCAGATCAGATGGCAACAAAGATGGCGGCACCTGTACAGGCCCGGTGTGGCAACAAAATCAAAAGCGTTATTCACGTTTAAAATAAAAATTCTTGGGTTCAAAGTTATTTCTCAGAAAGGGCATGGATCACTGTGTTCAAATTTGCCGAAAAATTAATTAATCTTGAAGGACCTTAACAGAAAATTGCTTGAAGAACATTGTTAGTTGTTCCAGAAAGGTGGATTGACCTTGTTTCTCGCTTCAGCGAAGCCCAGCCCTAGACAGGCCAGTACGGTAGTCAATCATCTTCTGGCTAGTTTTCCAATTTCTTTCAATTATTGTCGATGTGTTTTGAATGGCAGTCAAAGACTGGGGAAGATTGTAGTTGAAAGACAACTGTGCAAGGAGGTCTCAGACTTAGGGGGCTAGGCCAATACAGCTGAACGCCAGTCATTGTTGATCTACAGTGGGGTCAAAAATTACTGGCACCCCTAACTGGCAATGCAAAAACAACACAAAAAAATATAAACAAGACTAGGTGTAACCTAGTATATGGCTGGGCCGCCAAGTGCTGTATGAAAATGTGGGCCCAAAAAAAAGGTGCTAAATGAGGCAAAGCTCACACAATTATATGAAGTGCTAGTTTTTATGCGTTTCCCTATTAAATCTCGCAACCGATAATGTCCTCCATCCTTGTTAACGGTCGTATCGGTTAACAACGCATTCTGACCATATGATTCTTTCATGCTAGATTGGTAAGATGTGTGGCATTCCTCTATCTCCATGGAATCTTGCAACCGGTTCCAGAGAAAACAAGCAAACTAAACCAATCTAGCATGAAAAAGATCCTAATAATGGTTCCATTGTGCTCATAATGCAACAAAATCAAATGGAACTTTTTTAAGAGCTGGATGCCAGCTAGGGCAAGCGCAGCATATGCATCTGCTATATTAATATTTAATCCACCTTTTGCTGTTCATTAGAAGAAAATATGCATTAATTTTTGCTAAATGGTGACCAATATCGCCAAGAAACATAAATTGGCGTGAAAAATTGGGCATTGTGAACATTCTATTTGTACAAAAATGTGTTTTAATTTAACAGTATATTTGCCTGATTATTGCAGTCTATTGCTACACTGGATTCAAATACTGGTTGTGTTACGGCGGCGTAGTGGGTACACCAACGTAGTGGAGAAGTAGCTACCTCAATCACGGGGTGTGGAATCCAGCTTGGTGCAATCTTTTAAACTTAATATTTTCTTAAATTTATTGTTTTCATTGGTGTCACTTAAAGTTGCTCTCATAGATACAATCAAAACGGCCACCACAACTGCTTGCGTTCACTGAACCAACTCATGAACGCGCCAGGGAATAAGTTCATTTGGAAACCAGTCGGGGTATCATACCAGTATTCTTGAAAATACTGAAACATAATAGTGCCGGTGCCACTTCCACCGTGTACGTGAATATTCCAGCAATAGTCATAGTAACAGTATTTATCAATTTTTCCTATCGTGTAAGTTCGTATGTTGAGCTGAGGGATGTTTAACGTTGATGTCACCAACCGATCTGAAAGGACAAAACAAGAGTGGACGGGATAATCACACACATAAATGTGTGTTGCGCGTTCAATTCCAATTTTTTTTATCCCCCAGGCATATAATGCGGGGGGATATAGCGATAGCCATGTCTGTCGGTCCCTCTGTCCGTACATCCGTAATCATTTCTTTTCCGGGGCAGAACTCAAAAACCGTTCAATATTTCCTCACGAAATTTTGATGTGTAGATCTGACATATCATGTAGATGTGCCTTTCGCCATTTTGGAATTTCTTGAGAAGTTAATCGATGAATATGGGGGGCCGGGGGGATACACCATTGCCAGATGGCTCTTGTTAATTTAGCAATGAAACTCACTGAGCACAGTGCCCTCAGACAAGTAAGGAGGGGAAATCTGTGCTCTCGAATCACAGAGCTACTGCCACTCCAAATGCAAGAGAATAAAACTGGGTAACTTAATTTTCAAGCAATACTGCGGACCCACAAAAGCCCTAAACAACTGAACTGAATTCATGAAATGCCCCCGTTTTTAAAGGGGTAAACGGTTTTCAAGCCATGAATTTTACGACTTCACAGAGGCAGGCAAGTGAAAATTTCACTTACCTTTGTAAAACCCCAACAAAGCAATTCCAAAGACGGATATTGCCCGGGTTGAAGGCCTCACGTGTTCTCTTAGTCTAACTTTAATTAGAGCATTCTTCTAGCTGGAGTGAATCACAATAAAATGAATAATCTTTCACCGTCCGAGGACGGGGCATGAAAGCGCAATGGTTACGATTAATCTGACTCCATAGAACAAGTAGAATACAAAATTTAGTTAGATCCTCGTTTAAATATCTGACTCCAAATTAGAATTAGAATTGATAATTTAGGGAACACCTAAATTTTTCGCACGAAGATTACATTCAAAGTCAAGACCGCTTATCAGCTACCTCATGTTAGTTTGCATGCTCTGCTAATTAAAAATGCTCCTGGTTAACTTATATGCAGAAATTCTGAACGGTATGCTTGTTTTATTTCGGTAAGCATCAATGTGGCAGTTTCATCATAACGTTGCCTCATGGTAGCCACTACAGTTGACGCAAACCAAAGAGGTGCTGTATGTGTCTGCCAAGTTGAGCTGCAGTTAGACCAGACGTAGATTTTGCAGAGCTTGGGGTGCGTTTTTGGGTGCTTATGAAACGATCGCTTCTCTTATCCATGTAAGCCTGATACATCTCCAAAGGCTGGGCAAGCTCTCTGATACTACTACTAATGGTGAAAGCAATAGGGAAGCGCACAGGCTAACGTGTTCGGTATAACAAACGCTGCATTGCCACCGATTGAATATTCTTTCCAGTAAAAGTGATCAATTCGCTAGCTCCACATAAGCAACGGTTCACGCAGACGGAACTTACGGTCTGTAAAACCTGCATTATGTTCATGACATAACCGGAGCTCTGTCAAGGTCTTGCACGCTATCCATAATGCGCCCATTTTCCGCGAGGAAAAGCTGGTCATTCCGAAGCAAAAAGTAAACCATTACCACAGGCAATATCCAAAAAGACCGTTTAGCTTGGAGCTTTCGCCCCTCCGTCACATACCAGCGCAGAAGCTGTTCGTTTCTCCACGCCAACAACACACCACAGCTATGCACACGAACCAGCAGGTCCTAATACACACCGAAGCAGTGCATAAGATGTTGGTCCACTTTTAGCTGCCCCTTATTGTCCATGTTTCCCTCTAAACTCAGACCCACTGGATTTCTACGGTCTCCGGTCTACGCTTGGGCATGTCGACCCGTTCTACAAATGTGTCTGTATGGGGTGGATTTGAGCTTCCCCTGCATCCTAGCTAGGAGTAGTAAACCGCTGTACTCACCAACTGTTGCTGTAGCAAACTGTAGCCGATAGCAAATTTGTGCTTGAGCTGCCAGACTTTCGCACTGAGTCCTCCACTTTCGTCTTTGCGTTTATTAGAACAAGTTAATTTCATTATACACTATCTATACACTACATCTATACACATGTACTGCATTTTATAGCAGAATTTCCCTGCTGATTCCTGAGCTCAGATGGCATACGCGTCGAATGTTTCACTGTGACACTGCATCATCCTGCCTAGATCCGCCCTCCACAGAGCTGACCAGTCAGAGGAAAGTGGGCACACGGGGAGTGGGGGCAAAGTCGGAAGAGCCACCCCAGTGAGGCGTTTCAGGCAGAGACTGCTATGGACTACAAATAGGGCTTTTTTAGAATGGCAGTACGAGCGAAATAAGTACCCTTTTTTTACTTTGCGCGATCATGAGTACTCTAGGGGAGTCAAAGACCAAAATATAAACTTGGAAAAATAGCATATTAGGTCTCCTTTAAACCCCTGACTGCACAGTCCATACCCAGAATACTGCAATTACATCGTAGATGCCTGTCTTGCACTCTGCAAAACAGTTGGCCAAATCATTCGTCTAGCCTGCCATTTAGATAAATGAATTGTTATGAATGTATTTTTTCAAATATCCAAAATGAGCTGGTTACAATCAATGTAGTCTAGCAATACCCAACTCTCCGCTTTTTTATCCTGCACTGATCATATTAATAATAAACTAGTTAGTGACACCGAACAAAATCCAATGAATATAAAGTAGAAATAACCGAGATTGCGTCATCTTATTCTCGAAAATATGAATGCTCTGTAGGCCTTCAGATTATTTTTATCTAGCCTCGCTACTGAGCATTATAAACATATCGGCAGGTTTGGCTGTAGAAAACAATTGGATCACAAAAGAAGATTTTGACTACCTTTCCTGTGCACACCCTGTCATTCCCGTTTTTTATACGCTTCCTAAGATCCATAAGAATTTGCATAACCCTAAAGGAAGACCTATAGTAGCTGGCAATGATTCCCTTCTAGAATCTCCATCCAATTTTGTTGATAATTTTCTTAAACCTTATGTGGCTTCTCTACCATCCTCCATCAAAGATTCTACTGATGTCATCAATAATTTATCCCTGTTAAACGGGATACAGAATGACATATTGCTTGTAACGAAGGACTTAGAAAGTCTGTATACAAATATATATCCCATGATCGAGGTCTGGAAGCTCTTAATTATTTTTTGAGAGATCGGCATGAAACACCTTCTAGTGACTTTATCACTAGATAAAGAGAAAGATTTTTTCCTGCAGATCAAAGATACAGCAATGGGGTCTACATTCGCGCCAAATCATGCAAATTCATAAGTTGGTTTTTTTGAAAAAAAATTTGTGCTTAACAGCTTAAGAAATCCATATTTTCATAAAATATTGAAATGGTTTAGATATATTGATGATGTAATTTGTATTTGGAATGGTACTGAAGCAGAACTTATCAACTTTGTTTCATTCCTGAATGGATGTAACCCAGATTTGAAATTCACAGCTCAATATGACACTAAACATGTGCATTTTTTGGACATGTGGATCGCACTCCATGATGGTAAGTTGACTACTACTTTATATCAAAAAGAAACCGATAGGAATACTCCTCTTCTTGAAAGTAGTTTTCATCCGGTACCCCTCAAAAAGGGTTTACCTAAAAGCCAGTTTTATAGGCTTCAACGTATTTGTCATTCAAAGGAAGATTTTGTGCAGCAAACCTCAGCTATGAAACGCTTTTTAGATCGAGACTATGCTAATGAATTAGTAAATGAAGCTTATGATGTTGCCTTCAAAAAATCAAGATGCGAACTTTTACAAAAAAATCAAAAGAAGAATTGACAGTTTTCTGTCACGTGTATTACCATATTTTCTCCCAAATCTTCCATGTTTAAAAATCTCATTATGAAACATTGGAATCTTCTCAAGTCAGGTCCTAGTTTAGGTTCAAAATTTGAATATCCTCCACTGTATGTTTTTAAAAGAGCACCTAATTCACGCGATAAGCTTATTCGTGCTGGGTCCATCACAGTCACTCATGGCTCCTATTAAAGATGGATATTACCCACTGCCACAATACTTACAAAGCTCAAGAATTTAGTCATCCTCAATCTGGGAAACGTTTCAAGATCAAAGGCGTAATCATCTGCAACACGAAAAATGTGATATATGTCCTAAGATGTCCTTGTTTATGATGATAAGATGACCTAGTTTATGTAGGAAAAACATCTAGAAATCTAAAACAAAGAATCAGTGAACACAAAAGCACCATAAGACGTAAAGACCCAGATTATCCTGTTGCTGTACATTTTAATACACCAGTGAGAGGAGGCAACAGTGAGAAGTTACTTCTTAAAAGAGAACTTTATTGGATGTATACTTTAAATAGCTTTAATACGGGCCTCAATGAAGATTTTGATATGCGTGTATTTCTATAATCAGTTTATGTTTGACCTGGTTGTGGAGTGCTATCCACATGACTGATTTACCTCACTTTCTTCTCCTATTTATGTATTTTTCTACAGACTTTTAGTGCACCTGTTTTATGACGGTATTCCCTGATGTAGATTACAGGTTCACTTATCCTGATTGTGTTGTGTATATATCCTACATATAATATTCTTTGTTCATTTTCCACAGAGGCTCTTCAGGAGGCTTTTGTAATTAGTATAACAATTTAACATGACTACAAGTAATTATTCTTAAATGACTGAAACAATGAAATGTCATGTATGAAAAACACAATGCTCCATGTGAATTTGCTTGCCTCTTGTGTTTAATTGTTTAAGTCAACTACCACCAATTAGTCTTCATACTTTCACAATCATAATGTATACCATGTAAGAACTGGTATGACTATGCCTCTACAGCAGTTTAATTGGCCAAAATCATTGAGAATTGTTCTTCTGTGATCTTTTGGTGCCAATTTAAATGCCATGCATGTAAAACAAAATGTTCTATTAGAATCTGCGTGCTTGTATTTGACTCATTGAACTAATTGACTAATAATAATTAGAGGTTTACAGATGTACATTATGATTCGTAGTAAATCATCGATTTAAGAATTTGTATGACTGTTTCAAGCCATATTAGCTATTCCTTTTGATTCTTGGTAAATTTTCTGGTCTAATCGAAATGTGATGCATGTTAGAAAATGTTCTACATGTATTGGCTTAATTGCTAAACATGGTTTACTAACTGATCGATATTAATTAGAAGAGAGCCTAAAGATTTTCACAATTATATAAGTGTTTCTTTTTTTCGTTTGTGCTTCACTCAGACGAAGGTCATTCAACCGAAAGCTTGGTGTTTTACCGTTGTCTTTTTCACCTAATAAAGCTTGCTGATCCTGGGAGTGCCCTTAGTACATTTTTGCATCTACTTTCATTAAAATAAATAAATAATAATTGAAAGTGATTCCAGCCAGTGAGCCAAGCGGTATTGGAGCCTACACTGACCTCTCTGTCCTGTATGCCCACTACCACAGCATTTAACCCTGCAGCACTAACATGTCTGCCTTGACCATGGCCTGCCAGAACCTGCTGTAGTGTGTCAATCCTTCCCATCCAGTGGCCAAACTTTCACTCAAGAAGCAGGGGGGCCAGGGCATTTATTAATTAGTCTAGGGAGGCAGATCTGTCATTTAGGCAGTCAGTACTGACAGTAATCCAAAACAATACTTTAACATATGATAACAGTATGGTGAATTTATCTGTCTTCAGTGCAAAATAAGGACAGTTTATGAAATAACCTGAAGTGCATTTATGAAATGAGTGTCTTGTTTAGGAAGCAGCTGGAACTTGGGATATCTCAGCAACATAAGGTGTCAGAGAATGCAGAGGCTGGCCTCCCAGATCCATGAACTCACTAAATTGTTTTGTCAGTCTCGAAAATGTTGAGAATGTCGATGACATCATGCGTGCTTTCAGATCTAAACAAGCGTTCACCAAGTCTGGGAAATACTGCTCTTTACGTGGCACATAGCTAGTCCTGTCACCGGATCTGTGCAGCATTGTCATTCTAGTACCCAAGCTGACTTACAACCATGAAGAGGCTGGTACAACGATCGCACTACACTGCTACTATACCAGCA
Organism: Gymnothorax reevesii; assembly: GCA_029721435.1. NCBI lineage: Eukaryota > Metazoa > Chordata > Actinopteri > Anguilliformes > Muraenidae > Gymnothorax > Gymnothorax reevesii. The sequence continues at coordinate 66,361,417 of CM056582.1, forward strand.
GCACCCATTCCAACACAGTCGTCTAAAGCCCAGATACTGATGTTACCATCGCCTTCTTTTCCCTGACAGATAAAAACTGCCTCAGATATTTACCTTCTAACTGGCATTAAAAGGAAGTTGTACATTCTGGCTCTGCAGGATGTGCGTGAGTCATTTGGCCTTGAAGTCAGTCAGGCATTGATAAGGTTATATGTCTTCGTTAAATGTGACTCAACCAGTGCCTTACATGGAAAAGGGAAATGTCGTCCATTAAACCTTGTTATAAAAGAGACTGAATACCAGTGGGAACGACCCACTTTCAATCATTTATAAAAATAATATTACTGAAACTTAACATTATCAGATGTCACCAGTTTTCATTTTAGCAGAGGAACATTCACAGGTTCAGCTGACTAAACAGTGCTCTGCACACACTCCAATGCACCCACAGCAATCACACACGGAAAGTATCCCATAAAACTCTGGTAAATCACACCTCAGAAAAAAAGGGTGCATAAACTACCATCCAGAGATCAAACACCTAGCAAACCTTGTAAATCAAACATATTATACCGATTATGGGAGTAGATTACAGTACAGACAGCATTTGCACAGTCACCTCTAACCTAATGTTGATTCCTGAGGTCTAAAGGCCTACCTGCAAAACACTGCTCCATCCAGCATTCCACACATGACACTGATCAAGCAAAATCAGTTCATATTTTGTTTTTAGGTCTTTAATAAAAAATAATAATAAAAAACCTTTGTTAATAAAGGTAGAAACAGAGGCAGTAAAATGTAGTATGTATTCAATTTCCTCTCTCCCTCATTGTAATTTTAAAACCAGGTTCCCAGCTTCCTTCGAAATCTATGCAAGCATGTGCAGATGGGTTTTGCACAGAGGAGAATCTCACCATTTGTTGCTGAGGTGGCTACACCTTTTCATTTTTACATTTTCTCTTGTGAAGGTTTTTTTTTTTTTTTTTTTTTTAAAAAAGTACTTACACTGATATGTTCTGCTGTAGTCTTGCACTGTTGTTTAACTTCAGTCAACATTTGATGCCTCCGTTTTATCGGCTCCAGAGCAGTCTTGAGGTTTTTCTAGAATTAGAAGTGAATTCATTTGAACGTTAATAAAAATACATGTGCTCAGCAAGATTGGTACTGTAAATATTTACAGTACCAAAAAAACTTTTGGATAAGCTTTATACGCCTTTGAGTTCTGAGTCACTAGTAAAATTTAAGAGGTTAAAACACAGTAATAATCTCAGATGGCACAAATTAATCTGAAGTAGTGGTTATTTTCATGAAATTATGGTGACATGTGCTCTATTAAACCCAGTTTGGACACTTGTCCTGTGCAATTAACCGATCCCAGTTACTTAGACCAGGGGTTCTCAACTGGTCTCACGTTGGGACCCACATTTTCCCATGGTCATTATATCATGAACCACTTTTATAGAATCTAAACCAAGCAAATATATTTTTCAAAAACAGCCTTTGAAAATACATACGTCATCTATTTAAACATACATACACATTTATTTGCAAAATGCATTTCAGAGCGCATTATTAAGAAAATGAGGAATATTAAAACAGCATTAGTGAATAAAATGCAATTAAATACCAAAACTGCACAAAATAAATAAGGCCGCAAAACTAAATACTTAACTTCTATGAATATTTCGGGATTCAGAGCACAAAATGAGGAGGAACATGACAACTGCATGTATAAAAGTGAATAAAATAAAATATCAAAACTGCACAAAATAAATAAGGCCACAAAACTAAATACTTAACTTCTATGAATATTTCTGCATTCAGAGCATGAACTGAGGAGGAACATGACAACTGCATGTATAAAAGTGAATAAAATAAGATGATCAAAACTGCACAACATAAATAAGGCATAAATAAGTCAAATGCAGAGGACAAATTACCCCACAGGATTCAAATAAAAGTGTATGTGTCTGTATCTATCTGTCTAACTCTCCTCACTTCTTCCTCTTCCGCTAAACTCCCCCTCGACTCTCCAGAACCTCAGCACCACACTAAAAGTGAACGTCAATCAAATGATGGTTACCATGGCTCCATTAAAACATTATTCACCTGCAAGGAGGTGTATGTTTTTGCCGGCGTTGGTTGGCTTGTTTGTTTGTCTGTTAGCAGGATATCTCAAAAATGGCTGCATTGATTTTAACCAAGCTTTGCAGGATGTCAGAGTAGCACAAGAGGAACAAGAGATTAAATGGCATATCTAGGCCTAAGTACAGCTGGGATGTATGCCAAAGTTCAAGATTTCCAATCGCCGTACTTTTGGGTTTTTCGGTGCCCTCGGAGTGCTCATTTATTTATTTTTAAACCAGCTGTCCTCGACCCACTTTTAGGTCCCTACCCACCAGTTGAGAACCACAGACTTAGGGTAATGATTCTAAAATTCAGTCCCGAGACCGCTGTTTTTTTTAGTCCCAACCACAGCTGCAATTCCAGAATTTGTAACAAGCCTTTTATTTTAATTGACAAGGCCTACACTGTGGTCCCTGACCTCAAAGGGTTTATGGGCGAAACCCCCAAGCAAAAGCTCCCTCCCCCCCCAAAAAAAGCCTTGATACAGTACTGGCCCAGACAGCCTCATGAAATTATAACAAACCTAACCCAATTTTATCTTTTATATGCTCAGACTGCCTATATTTACTCATTAATAATGAAAAATACCTTTATATGTTTTTCATGCGGTCAGTAATGAATTTAACTGCTTCACTTATTATTTAATGTATTCATATTTTTGTTGTAGTATTCAGCAATAATTGATCATCATGGAAAGAATCAAAGAGCAAAATTTCAAGTTGATATTGCTTACATATCAGGCAACATGATAGAACTCAGGTGTTCAAGGAAAATAATTAGTTATTCATTACTTTTAATAATGCAAAGCCCAAAATTGGCTATGATCCTGGCAGGAACCATTCACAGACTCCATAGTAGAAGCCGAAGATGCGTTTATATTGTCAGGATTACGGTAACAGCAGATTCTGCTGACAATGAGCACAAACATTCAGAACTAGACGATGGCTTTAGTCCAAGAACACAATACATGATATCCAGAGAAGGAAGAATTGACTATCTCTGGCCACAGACAGAAGATGGCCTGATACAGTCTAATGACCAAACACAAGTGAGTGGGTGCAGAGAGCTTAAATAAACAAGAGGCCTGTCGGCCTGGAGAGCTCCGCTGAGGATGACTGACATGTCCATGTCATAACTTCATTTCAGAAATCCTTAAAAACTATTACAATATGAAATGCTGAATTTCTCACAAATCAGGACGTAGAATTTTCTAATTTTCGCAGGGGATCATCAGAACATCATAAGGAAGGCTCACAACACATTTGACAAAAAGTTTTTGAGATATTAATGAAAGACTTCGAAAATCAGTGTTGGCGCACATTTTTTAAGTCCAAAATGCTGAATTTCTCAAAAACCAGGACGTAAAATTTTCTAATTTTCAAAGTGAATAACATAAGGAAGATTCGTACCAAATTAGAAAAAACGTTATCGGACAGTTTTTGAGATATCCAAATTTGAATTGACAAGTTGACGCGGAACGGACAGACAGACAGATACCAGATGACTTGAAAATAGAAAAGCACTGCTGACAGTCATCACAGTGAGCAAATAAGAGGCCTGTCGGCCTAGAGAGCTCTGCTGAAGATGAGTGAAATGTCCATGTCATAGCTTAATTTTAGAAATCCTTAAAAACTATTGCAATATTAACACATGACACACTTGGTAGCCAGAATATGCTGTGAACCAGTTTGGTGTCTCAATTTATGTAGTATAACAATAGAACCACACAGCAAATTGCAATCATTTATTTCAACCATCTTACCAGCAAGCAATACTAACAACCAACAAATACCCACCAGACCTCTTGTTGAGATATTAATGAAAGACTGAAAAAATTAGCATGAACACTGATTTTCTAAGTCCAAAATGCTGGATTTGTCAAAAACCGGGATGTAGAATTTTTTAATTTCCACAGGGGATATTCATAACATCATAAGGAAGGCTTGCACCAAATTAGAAAGAAATTTATCAGACAGCTTTTGAGATATTCAAATTTGAAGTGAAAATTTGACGCCGGACAGACAGAGGGACGCCTGACACCTCAGCACTAGAAAAGCTCCGCTGACTATCGTCACAGTGGAGCTAAAAAGTTATCAGGCAGTTTTTGAGATATTAATGAAAGACTGAAAAAATGAGCACAGACACCAATTTTCTAAGTCCAAAATGCTGAATTTCTCAAAAACCGTGACGTAGAATTTTCTAATTTTCACAATGAATATTCAGAATATCATAAGGAAGGCTCAAACCATATTCGAAAAAAAGTTATCATCAGACAGTTTTTGAGATATTCAAATTTGAAGTGAAACATTAACGCCGGATGGGCAGATAAATGGACGCCGGATGACTCGACATTGGAAAACCTCCGCTGACTGCTATCGTCACAGTGGAGCTTAAAAATTATCAGGCACTTTTTGAAATATTAATGAAAGACTGAAAAAAGGAGCACAAACTCTATTTTCCAAGTCCAAAATGCTGAATTTATCAAAAACCGGGACATAGAATTTTCTAATTTTACAGGGTATCATCAGAACATCATAAGGAAGGCTCACAACAAATTAGACAAATTTGAAGTGAAAAGTTGACGCCGGATGGACAGACAGACAGACGCCGGATGACTTGGAATTAGAAAAGCTCCGCTATCGTCACAGCGGAGCTCAAAATGGAAGAAATATGGTCAAATCTTGGTGCATAAAATGCAAGGTCAAAAACCACTTCTGAATGCCTGGGATCTCCAATCCCTCTTAAGGACAATCATGCCACTGTAATGGACATCATGACATGGACCTGGAAATGTGTTGGAAAACTACTGTTGGTAAATCCAGTTTGCCAAATCAGCCACCTGCCTATTATTGTGCAGGTGCCCCCTCGCGCCACCAAAAAAAGCTCTGTCATATGGAGAAGAGACAATAGTGCTGCAGCTTCTGTAGAGTGGATGACTGATGGCTTTTTGATGAGGCACTGAGGCTATCTGAGTTTGCGGGACCAGAATAATGGACTCTGAGCGTGGGACCAAATATCTTGAGTGAACTTTTTAAAGTGCCTCCAGATTTTGTAATATGTTTGGAATGCCTATCCCTCTTTGTTTAAGTTGAGAAGGATATCAGGGGTCACCCAGATGAGGCCAGAAACAATCAGGAAAATTTGTCAGTTTGATTGGTGTGTGCCCTAATGGATAAGGAAACACCGCAATAAAATGGATTCTTTTCATTGACTTAAAATTTTAAAACTGCTGGGCTGTTATTGGGTCTTGTGACTTAAATCTGATTGAGATGCCCTGGCATGACCTTACACAGGCCATTCAGGCTTGAAAATCCTCCAATGTGGCTGAATTAAAATAATTCTGCAAATAAGAGTGGGCCAAAATTCTTCCAGAGTGATGTGAAAGACTTGTTGCCAGTTATCGCAAATGCTTGATTGCAGTTGAGGGTGGCACAACCAGTTATTAGTTTAGGGGGCAATTACTTTCTCACTTGGGACCAGGTAGGTTTGGATTGCTTTTTCCCTCAATAAATGAAATCATCATTTAAAAAACTGCATTTTGAATTTACTCAGGTTATCTTTGTCGACTATTAAAATTTGTTTGATGATCTGAAACATTTGTGTGACAAATATGCACAAAAATGAAAGGTCATGACCTGAGGATGTGTCCCACAATGACATTATACCTGTTTGGTTCAAATTTTTGACACAAGGTGGAGCTTTGTCACTAAAATTCACCATTTTTGGAACCATTTGTCCAAGTGACATGAAACTATGTGCAACTGCAAGGTCATGACCTCACAACGTGTCACATGATGACATCATACCTGTATGGTTCAATATTTTGCCACCAGGTGGCGCTTTGTGATGGAAAATTACCATTTTGGCCATATCTTCAGAACCATTTGTCCAATTGACCTGAAATTAAATTCAAATGAAAGTCTATTCAGGGATTGGGGAATTGTAGGATTGGGGGTGTTCGGGGATATACCCCATGCCGTCGCCACCGACAGCATAAACCTAGTTTAAAATGTAAAATTTGGGCTGTGAAGTATATGTGCTGTGATAGGGCTGGGCGATATCTTGGTATTCTAATATATATCAATGTATTTCTAAAGAAGATAGGACACAGGACAATCTCACTTGTGTCTTCGATATAGTTCATTTTGCGTTAAAATGACAATTCAAGGGCCGCAAGTTCGCACCCATTTCTCCGCTCCCTCTCCGTGTCCCTGTCTCACACACACAACTTTTCTGCTCCGCCTCCCTTGCTCTGTAAACATAAGACCTCCCCCCTTCCTCTCCACTCAGTGACGACCACAGACTGTATAAAAAGATGGACGCAGCACTCGGGCCTGAAAACTGAGGCCAATGCGTAAATCTCCAAAATTTGCATTCTACTTAACAGCTAGCAAATGGAGACGTCGGTGGTTGCAGAAAGAAGTTCAATCCTATAGATGTCTGTGAGGAAATGACCCTACTTTCCCACCAGATTTATAATTATATCCCCGAACGGCGTTTCGGGGATATTATGTTTTTGGTCCGACCGCTGCCGCCGCCACACTGCCTTATGCGTTAACGCGATAACTTCAGTAATATTTCAAATAGAAATTTCAAGTTTTGCATATTAGTAAGTATCATCAAGAGGAAGAACTGATTCGATTTTGGACAATTTACAATTTATAGATTGGCCACCAGGGGCCAAAAACTGAAAAAATCACTGTTTTTATCATATCTCTGGAAATATTTGCCCGATTGACCTCAAATCAAGTGCAAATGAAAGGTCATGACTTGAGGATGTGTCCCACAATGACATTATATCTGTTTGGTTCAAAATTTTGACACAAGGTGGAGCTTTGTCACATAAAATTCACCATTTTTGCCATATCTTTGGAACCATGTGTCCAACTGACATGAAACTATGTGCAACTGCAAGGTCATGACCTTACAACGTGTCACATGATGACATCATACCTGTATGGTTGAATATTTTGCCACCAGGAGGCGCTTTGTGATGGAAAATTACCATTTTGGCCATATCTTCAGAACCATTTGTCCGATTGACCTGAAATTAAGTTCAAATGAAAGGTCATGACCCGAGGGGCTTTATATTGTATTGGGTCTATTCAAGGATTGGGGAATTGGAGGATCGGGGGCATTCGGTGATATACCTCAAGCAGTCGCCTCCAACGGCATAAGCCTAGTTTAAATAATGATTTTCCAAATCACTTTATTGTATCCATCGCAAGCTTCAAGTGTCCTTTCATATATCTTGATGTTTATTTATGTAAATTATGGTCCCAAATAGACTAGAATAAAGGATGAAGCCAGTATCTGCTTTTGGGGCGTGGCTATCCTCTGGTCCTTGTCTGATACGGTAAGATCCACCCGTAGATCCACCCCACGTTTCTCCCCAGATATTCAGATCACGCTCTCATCCAATAGAAATCACATCCGGTTTCAAAATGACAAAATGGCGCAATTTAAATTGCCAAAATCGAGGCTTCCGCAATGTATGCTGAAATCAATGGGTGACGTCTTGGTAGCTTCGTCCATCTTTTTATACAGTCTATGGCGACAACATAGAGATTGAATGCACTGCAGAAGAGGGGTTGGTCAGTAAATATATATAGTTTGTTTGCAAACAAGCTACCGGTATTTAACCACTCGGTTTTCCGTGGATTAAAAATCCGTAAAAGTTCGTTCAAATGCGAATGAGAGGCAGAGTCATGGAATTAGCACAATGCTCAGATATAGCAAATGCGAATCTGCAACCACTAAGGTGCAATTGGAATTAAATTTGTTTGGCAATAAACAAAGCTGTTGAGAACCGCGCACCTCCCCTAGCAAGTGTCTATTCTGCAAATGCCATGCGCCCTAGCCTGAGCTCGAGAAGCATATGCTCAAGAGTTTATAGTTGGTAAGCTCAAGCGCAAATAGGCAGTGGTCTTACTGCTTAAAGGAGCTATATGCAAGTTTGTGGCCAAAACTGGTAGTGCAGTCACATTCAAAATAGTGCAGAGCGCAGTATCCCCTCCTCCTCTCCCCCAGACGAGAGGTTGCCGGATCCAGCAAGACCGACTACTACATGGAACTACCATGGCTTCATTTCAATATCACCAATGATTTGCTCTGATAGGGATGTGTTCAGTTCAGTTCACAAAAGATCATGACGAATGACTAACTAACTTTAGCGATGGTCACATTAGTCAACTTGCTCGTCACTCTTCTGTCTGGATAGCCCAATAAAGTCCATACTGTAATATGCGTAAAGAATCAAAGAAAACTCAGTTGACCGATATACTGTCTCAATTACATTTCGTATTGCCATAATGGCCGTGCTAATGTTGGAACGGTTTCCACAGTGTCTTAGCATAATGCCAGAGAAACCGACTAATAATGCATCGCTAATGTCAGCAATGACGAGTTGCGGTTTTGTTTTTCTCAAACAATTTGTTACCTAGTCAGTTCAATGACCCACGGCCACCTGCATACGCACTAACGTACCATGAACGAACATACATAATGTTATTCGACTGTAGAGAATATTTGAAATATCTGTGCCTACATTAAATAGAACTACGTTAGCCAAACTGAACTGAATCTTACCTGAAGGGAGAAAATTAACAACAAGGCATGTATGGTGGCCTTTAAGGTCTGATTAAGAATGCAATCATTACAAACAACTGCCAAATTTTAATCGTGACAATCATGTCTCAGGCTGTGTACAAAACCTATGCCCAAATAAGCCCAGAGGGTTCGGCTTCATCTTCAAAACCATGTTCTGAGGATCATAATTAAAATATTGGACAGTAAAATATCATAATTCTGCACTTAGAAACCCTGTTATATTGCCTCCCACTGTCAGTGCCTTGAGACTTTTTGAAGATACTGCAATTTGACAAGAAAGCATGTTGTTTCATTGTCACACACCATATTCAGAGGGCCGTAATTTAAAAATCCCACAGTAAATTTTCTCTACTTCTGGATTTTGATACTCTGATGTACTGTCTGGTACTGCAGTGCCAGATTGTTAGACTTTTTGCAGGTATAGGGAGATATAGCCATTGAAATTATTCAGATTGTCCAATTGGGCAAGAAAGCATATCGGCACACATAGCGTGTTCCGAGGGTCATAATTAAAAAATCCCACAGTAAAATTTCTCATAATTCTGATATTGCCTCTGAAACCCCAGTGTCAGACACTTGAGACTTTTTGAAGATATGGAGCTACCAAATACGCTGATACTGCAACTGGGCAAAGAAGAATATTGTCTCATTCTCACACATACCATATTCAAAGGGTCAAAATAAAAAAAAACCTGTCAAATTTCTCATAATTCTGGATTTTGATACTCTCTCAGGTTGACTGAGATTTTTTAATATAAGGAGATATAGCCATTGAAAATACACAGATCATGTAATGGGGCAAAAAAAAAGCACATTGTCTCATTGCTACACATACCACATTCAGAGGTTCATTGTTAAAAAATCCCATTGTAAAATTTCTCATAATTCTGTATTTTGACACCGTCTTACATTGCCTCGAATACCCCACTGTCAGTTCCTTGAAACTTTTTGAATATAAGGAGATATAGCTTTTGAAACTACGCAGATACTGCAATTGGATAAAAAAAGCATTGTCACACATACCATATTCAGAGGGTCATAAAAAATCCCACAGAAAAAATTCCTCCTAATTCTGGATTTTGATACTCTATTTTATCTTTTTTGATACCGCAGTGTCAATTTTTTTTTGAGAATCACAATATCAAACCATGCAAGTTGGGAAGAAGGCAGAAATAACGAAGCAGTTATTTAAGGTGGATGGAGAAATTTGAATTAGGAGCCAAGTTCAGCCTCTTATAAAGGCCCAGTCTAGTCTACAATTTAGCTGTGGTACCAGAAAAATTAAGAATGTGAAGGCTTGAGCCATTTGACCGCACACCCCTTCAGAAAATTAATGTGAAGCCATGACCCCCCATGACCCTCGAGAACAATCTCACATCCGTGAAGGCACGAGCCCTTTGACCTTCGCGCACAATGTCACACCCCTTCAAAAAATTAACAATACGACGGCATGAGACCCATGACATTTGAGAATGACCCCCCCTGCAACATATACACACAAACGCTCGCACACACCCACGCGCACATAATTTCTCCTAATTTCAACTCTTTCGTTTCCCCTCAGCAAACAAACGCTTGAAATAAAGTTTCACTACTTTTTATCACTTTTACTTTTGCCCCACTCAAATAATACACATTTAAAAAGCACATAATAATAATAAAAGTTTGTCCCTAAAGTGACTATATCCCCCGCCGTTAGGTCACCAAAACCGACTGGTGTCTGCGCATTCCCAGTAGGAAGGTTGATTCCAAAAAGAATTGAAATAGGTTGACTCCTTCTTGAGATATCGCGCTGAAAATGTTCGGGACGGAAGGACGGACGGACGTACGTACGAACGGAGCTGAATACTATATGCCCCACTTCCCGCGAAACATGCGGCGGGGGATAATGATACAATTAAATGTATGCTTTCAAAGTATAATCCACAAAGTGTAAAACAAGCACATATGTGGAGAACACAGCTAGTCGTACGTCAGAAATAGGTGCATACAAAAGCGTGGAGTTGTTACAATCCGATATTTTTTTCAGCATTCACTTTCGATTTTTCTCGGGTTGTGGTGAATACATCTGAATAAATCTAGTACCAATTTGTTCCTTATTTTCTTGGCTTTAATTTGATACCATCCATTCACCATCTGAGGCAAGAGCTGCAGAGTAAGGGCACATAAACTAAACGGAAGTCAGGGGTGGAGCGGAGGCGGTGGAGGAGGCGGTGGAGGGGGTAATAACACAATGTATTGCAGACAGCTTGAAACCTAGGTTTGGTTCATGGATTAGCCCCAAGGTGTCTCTGGTGACAGGAAATGATCCAGTAGAAACAAAAGGAAGCCATTTTTAATCAAGGTCAAACCATGTGCTTTGGCCTGGAAGAGCATGCTGGATGATATCAGCCCAATCGAAGTTGTACTTCAGTGTATCATTTGACGAATTAACTCCTCAACATCAGGTAAATGAGATGAAGAGATTGAAAAAGTAAATAAGTCAGAAGTCAAGTCTAAATCAATGGCCAGGTTCATCAGAGGAGTGCATTGAGTGGATGGACCATGTGTTTGGCCAAAGTTCTGAGTCTCCAGCCTCTGGTTCTGATGGAAGTAAGCATCCCAGCTGTAACAACTTTACTGAAAGGTCAACTCGCCCAACCAAAAATGTTCTGCACACAAGCTTGGAGTGCTGGTACTGACAATTTTCCTAGTATCCTTTCAGGTTCAAGATGTCTGAGAAAAAATTTAACTGTGACAGGTGTGGAAAGACATTTGTTAGGGCAGACCATTTTTGAGTCACTCAGTGACTACTTCTTATTCCACATGACTTCCGAGGGTGTGGTCACCCTTTCAGAGGATCTTACTTGTGATGGCCATGGTCTTGACTTGACTGAAAAAGACGGTCATTTCCTCCTTTAACATCAGGACCATGAGGATATCATGCGTGTTATTGCTTCCTAACGAACATTTGAATCATCTCAGGGCAGAGCTGTGACCAAGTCATCATGTTCAAGTCAAATCAAGTCACTGGTTGTTAGTTCAAGCTCAAAGCAGACGAGGGAGAGCAATGAGGAGTGAAAGGGGGTAGGGGAACAAATTAGACAATGAGCTAACTAGTGAACAAGCAGAGTGGGGAAAGCTGAGAGCCATGAGCTGCATTTCATGTCGACATTGACCCCTTTCTGATCCTAAATGTATCTCAGCTTTTAACTCTCTCAGCTTTCCCCACTCTGCTTGTTCATCAGTTAGCTCATTGTCTAATTTGTTCCCCTACCCCCTTTCACTCCTCACTGCTCTCCCTCGTCAGCTTTGAGTTTGAGCTAATGATCAGTGACTTGATTTGACTTGAACATGATGACTTGGTCACAACTCTGTCTCAGGGACACTGAACTGACCTGGCAACATGCTAAACTGAGTCTACTGAGGGTTATTAGAGACCTTAAATGTCCCATTGATTGATTTAGCAATTTCCACCTGTGAAAAGGGTTGAAATTTTTGTTGATTTTCAATGCTTAGGGCATGGACCTTCAAGTAAGCAATTTGGAAATTTGATGGTTTTATGTTGAAGAGGAATCTTTCTTCTTCCTTTTGCAAAAAACCAGACAGAGTTATGTTCAGTATTAAGTGAGCCACGACCACTTATTATCTTACACCCTATTTTGAGAAAACGAACAAAACGTTTTCAAATTCTAATGCATTTTCCTATTAAGCTGAAGTGTTTGGTCCCTCATAACTCTGGTTCTAAACTGCTTATTGGTGTTTTGATTGTATTTCCTGAAAGTACTTTTGCATTCTAATAAAATATCAAAAGATTTGTCATTTTTGACCATGTAACGCAAATTAGCACCTATTTGTGACATACGACCAGCTGCCCCACCAGAGCAAGGGAGGGTGGGAACAGTGCAGAACTGGCCAGGCTGCCAGAGGAGGAGGGGAGGAACGAGAATAAACTAAAATGACATTCATCTTCAACTGCTCAAACTCCAGTTCTGAAGCTCACTTGCCCCTTGTAGGTGCTTTCAGCAGTGGACGGTGTTAGAATGGGCACTCAGACTGGTCTGCAGCTATGAAGCATTATGTGCTGCAGAGTTTGATGCCCTGTTTGTGGCGATGAATTCCTCCCTTAAGTGCCATTTAAATTCTCCGCGTCTCATGCTTCCGTAGTTCTTCTGTCACCTTGGACCAGCTGGGATAGTCTTTGTTGCCCTTTAGCATCTCTGAGCCTTAGTTGCCCAATATGTGACAGTTAATGGTCCATCCCTCCTTGGTCCACTGTTGGTAGGTACTCACCACCATCAAGCATCCCAGCCACCTTATGACTCTGTCGCTGCCCTGGCTCTCTCATATGGCTAAAACAATTTGGCTCCGGCAAAGTTCCTTAGTTCCCATTTCCCACATCCAATATCCAAAAATGAGAACTGACTATTAGCTCACCATCTAAGTTCCACCCGCAGACCTTAAAATGTGCGGTTGTTATGAGATAAGCAGCGTTACTTCCTTCATCCCTGAGTGGCTTTGATGTTTTGGTTCATCAGTGTATATAGCTATACACGTACAGTTGAGGCTAAGCTTACTCATTAGCAAAACATCTGACCTAATCTGGAGGCAGAGCAGGAAGTGAAATTCATTAACGCCAAAATGGAATTTCCATTCAGCTTGTATGAGCGATATTACCGCCGAACGCAATTTCCAGTTACAAACGACAGTCTGTATAGGACAAAAGCAATGTCAGCAACCACACCAAAAGAGAAATAAAACCATCTTTACTTCCCAAGTTAACAACATTTCAGATTTTTTTTAATGTGCCAAATCTGATAAATTTTAGGCTCAGTAATTTTGTGTCAAAACTCCTTAATTGGTTAGTTGGGCAGCCCCTTTGACACTTGGTATCGGTAGTACAGATTATCTGTAAACAAATTTGACTTCAAGTCCTGTCATTTTTCCAGCAGTTCCTTTAAACATCATTCTTCAACTCGGGACAAACTCACTCACCTCATTGAAAAGTTCACTCCTGGGAAACAACTACGCCATTTTGTTTATTTACCAAGAGGGTATGATGCATCGGAATTAAAGTTAAACTAAATTAAAATACAGTCTTCCCTTTCAATTTTTTTTCCACCCTACATACATCATCGCTGGCACCATACCATTTCAGACTGAAATAATAATAATAAAAAACCTTCTCACTTAAATTTTTGCAATCTAATCGCAGAAAGGAGCCTAAAACTTCCCTTACATCGGTATTTTACCCGTCCAGCCCACTACACCGGGTGATCGATCGCCCTAGACCGTCCGTTGTTCTCACTCTACATACCACGATTTTTCTGAGAGATTAGTTTCTTTTTTACCTTCGCCAGCGACTTCGCTGACGAAGGTAATGTTTTGATCCCCGTGTATTTATTTGTTTGTGTGTCTGTCTGTATGTGTATCGAATAACTCAAAAAGTACCAAACGGAATTTCATAAAATTTGGTGGGTTGATTTGGCATGACCTGAGGATCAATCGATTAGATTTTGGGAGTGATCGGGTCAAAGGTCAAGGTCAAGGCCACGAAAAGGTCAAAACCGACTTTCGGCCATATCTCGGTCAATTTTTATCCGATCGGCATGAAACCAACGCCAGTGGCGAGGGATTCAGTGGCGTCGGCGAAGGTATGCGCTCTACCGAGTGCCCGTTCTAGTTTTCCCCATGTTTTGGGGGTCAATGGTGATATGAAGAGGGTCCCTTTAGATGTTGCTTTTTTTTTATGTGGTCAAATAATGTCCGGTAGCAAGGCTTTTGCACGCCTAGTAGGTTGACAGGTACGTAGGAGAGGACCAAAGGTTGGCAAAATCAAAATGGAAAATCCACCTGATGAAGGTCACACGACCGAAACGTTGTTCACAATGAAGTTTTTTCTTCGCAGAGAAGACAATGTGCGGGAGTTTTTCCATTGTGGTCCAATAAAGTCATCAACAAGCTTGGTGGAAGTATTACCACGCTTTGCGTGACTATCCTTCACTTCTGAGCGTCGTGAGAATAACATTGAAGGTACTGTGACCTGGGGGGTATTCCACAAAGCTGGCTAACTGAGTAAGCCTGGCTTTTTCACAAAGTAAAACCTGGAAACTAATCAAATCTGGAACATGGACTGAAATAAATACAGCTTTCCGGGTTTTACTTTGTGCGAAAGCCAGGCTTACTCACCGAGCCAGCTTTTTGGAATACCCCCCTGATGAGTGCGGTGAGTAAGGTATAAACACGCGAGGGTACTTAAATCTAAACATCTCATCATTGTGGCGGTTTATTTACAACACCGCATGTGTCTAACATCTTACCGCATCTACATCGGAGAATAATCGCGCACAACTCTAACTTAATTGGTCAAAATACCTTCAAATCCAAAGCTACTTCTTCAGCAGGACAAAGCTGATGATTTCTGTGCTTCCTCGAAGTCTGACAGACGACACAGAGAGTTTCGTCATCATCCTCACAGAAAAGTAGCAGTTTCTCGCCGTGCAGTTGACAACGCAGATCCTTCTGTTGATCAGTTTCACTTTGGGTCTTCTGCTCCAAATACAACTCAACGATGTTCTTTAAAGCCCTGTTAACAGGGGGCTTGTCGATTGATGACTTTCGCCTGCATACGGGACACTCCCGATTTCCTTTTTCAATCCAGCATCGCTGTAAACATTTTTCACAAAAGCTGTGACTGCACAGTAGAACAACTGGGTTTTTGTAAGTATCACAGCATATAGAACAGGAGAGCTCATCCTCTAAAAATGACTGCTTTTTCGCCATTGTTCCGAGGCGAACACCTCATTTCAGCTCCCCACTTTAAATGCCCCACTTTCAGTTTTAGTTTTGGAGGCAACGAAGCCAAAGAACACTCCCACTGGGCTGGTTTGATAGGTCTGGCGCTCCATAGCAGAAAAAAAAAAAAAAATTTAAAGACTTCTCATGATGTCTATGGTGCAACACTACTGGACATCTAAATTGGAATTTGTGCTTGTAACAGATTTTGTACATGTGTAACAGTAAATCTGTCACAGTGGAAAAAAAAACTTCACCCAGCAAACACAACTCAACACTCAATCAGTTTCAAATTCCTTTGCAGGTCCACCAATCCCTCTGTTCAAGTCATAAATTTAAAAACTCATATGCTCACGTTTGCCACAGTTGTTGCAGAAAATAAGGTGCAGAACTCCTGAGAAGCTGCAAAAGTGGAATTTGTGGTTGTGAAAATATTGTTGTACACACTTATCAGTAAATCCGAAGTGACTAAGAAAAGGTATCAAACTGGCCGAATTTTTTCTACCCCACAAACATAACGCATATTTATACCTTCTCAAATCCTTTCTGCAAGTGCTCAAATCCTAATCTACGAACAAACTGAGCAACTCACGACCACGTTTTGCCACAGTTGTTACAGAAAATATAGTGTAGTAGCTATAGTACTGTTTTGTACACCTGTATTAAACAGCATAATTTGTAAAGTTGTATTTTTTTCCTCCCACAAATACAATTCTGCAGTTACTCCGGCTCTAAGATGAGCCGTTCTCTACGACTGCTTGAAACTGCTGCCGCAAGGCTCTGCCGTAATGTGGCGCAGAAGCACTGATCGTTTAGTCTTCTTCTTTTTCGTTTATAGTGTGTATTTTAACTCCAAAGGTACATTACCGCCACTAGCTGGACTGGGGTGTGGTACTAGAGTCTAACCTTTCATGTATGAGGCAGCCAAACAGAAAACAAAACATAAACAAACCAACAACAGCAAAAAAAAAAAAAAAAACTAAATTCTCAAAGGAAGAATTTAAGGAACTAAAGGAAGCTAAATATATAATTAAAGCAGATTTCCCCTGAGATTCTTTATAGAATGTCCTCTAAAGATTTTTTTTCGTAACGTGAGTAATGATGACAAAAGTCAGCCTGGAAGAACCATTAAGCAGAATTTTTCTGATGTTGTCATATGTGGACCTTGAAAGGGACCTACAGTTATCGTGGTGAAAAAATAAGAATGTCTATTCTATTCACAAAATAGGGAGACACCTTTATTCAAGAATCCCGTGCTTTAAATGTAACATGAGTAATGCTGGAATTGCCCAAATACCAACTCATTGACTCTCTGATCAGACTATTGATTGACTGACTGATCACACAACTTAGTAGTATTTCAGTTATGGTGTATAAAGACCTCTTTCCACTTCCTCAGCAGCAATTCAAAAATATAAATGTAAGGCATTACAACTTTTGATTATGAAAACAGAATTATGTTGAAAGTTTGAGTTTTTGAACTTTTCCCTCAATGAAAAAAAAAATTCAATCAAATTATTCCTTTCACATGCATGTGATTGCAGATTATACACAGATTGAGAATTAATTTGAATACAATTTGAGGTCTGCTGAGACTTATTCCCACCATCTTTATACATGTATCATATGGTCATCTTAAAGGATTACTAACATGACGTTCCTTTTCAGTGAAGGCACTCAGTTTAAATTCAATTCAATTCAATTCAAATAGACCAGGATCAAGTACAATCAGTATTTTCCGAGTAGCTGGACAACTCACTTGGTTAAAGCATCCTGTTGTAGAGCAGAAGTGTCTGGGTTCGAGCCTTGGTTAGAGTAACACACAATTGGCTGTTAAGCTATAAGGATACAAATTCAGAAGGGTAATATAAGATGGTTCCCTTAAAGATTTGGGTGGGATTGAAGATGCCAAATGAAAAAAAAAAGTTTTACAATGGATTTTCTTTGGAACTATTTTCCATAGAACTTTTTTTCTATCGGACTCAAGGTACTAAAGTTCAATAGAATTCTATTGAACTGTCCTATAGGATTCCTTTAGCACATTTTTTGCAGGGAGTTTCTGGACAGCCACACTCACACAACCCTTTAGATGGATAACCCTTTAGACCAGGGGTTCTCAACTGGTCTCACATTGGGACCCACATTTTCCCATGGTCATTATGTCACGACCCACTTTTATAGAATCCAAACCAAGCAAATATATTTTTCAAAAACAGCCTTTGAAAATTCATACGTCATCTTTTTAAACATACATACACATTTATTTATATGTGCAAAATGCATTTCAGAGCACGTTATTAAGAAAATGAAGAACATGAAAACTGTGAATAAAAGTGAATAAAATGCAATTAAATACCAAAACTGCACAAAATAAATAAGGCCACAAAACGAAAAACTTAACTTCTATTAATATTTCTGCATTCAGAACACAAAATGAGGAGGAACATTACAACTGCATGTATAAAAGTGAATAAAAATAATCAAATATCAAAACTGCACAAAATAAATAAGGCCACAAAACTAAATATTTCTCGTCTGTGAATCTCTATGCATTCAGAGCATAAACTGAGGAGGAACATGACAACTGCATGTTGAGCGCAGCTAGCCACAGCTGCCGAAGTCCATCCCGTAGAGGAATGCGGTGGAAGCTGTTAGTGTACTAGGATTTCACATCCGGGAAAGCAGCACACACGGACCATTTTCGAAATATTTGCACAAGTTTAACTACCGTCCAAGCTCGCAACCGCAGTTAAGCCGCTTGCACACTGGACGCGAAACAAATTTTTCGCAAGACAGGTTATATTCAAAGTCAATGTGAAAACGTGAATATACGCATTTTGCGTGTATTCGCATCTTTGCATTGACATTGAATGTAATCTGTCGTGCGAAAATTTGTTTCGCGTCCAGTGTGCAAGCAGCTTTACTGTCACCCAAATAGCTGATCGTTACAGCGCGCAGTTCACTCCGATGAGCCGCACGGAGGAATACGTAAGTTGGTTAGTTCAAGAGCAGATAAAGCACTATAATTTTTTTTTAATATAGCATACAATTGAAATGGTGTATTTTTTTCAGGTAGGACCTCTTTTAGGCCACAAAAATACGCTGTCTCCCTGGTCCCGTTCACAAGAGTGTATCGCCTAAATTCCCAGCACTATGCGCTGCAGCAGCTTCCTGAAGGAGTGTAGAGAGCTTTCTACTGCATCTAATGTAAGTAGTTGCTATTTGTAGCTCATACAACCCCACTTCAAAAAAGTGACTATCCCTTGAAGTCCAACACACCTATGGGTGCAAGTACACTTGCTGTTTGGGCAACCTTTGTGCTGAACGGGCAAACAAAAACTGCATCAGTCAGATGCAAGCAAAGACCCTTGCGTCATGCTTGGCGCTGCTTTACACTAGATGTAAAATAAAGCCCTTGGGCTTACCATATTGGCCGGAATATAAAACGTCATTCTGTTTAGTCAAATATTGCATCTGAAAACTGAAGTGGTCTTCCGTTCGAAGTTTAAACTTTTAAATGGCATTACATATTAACTACAGCAGATGGTGCCATTAATTTCAAAAATGGTTACTTTCCACCTTATGGTTCAGTGTTATTACAAATCTCAAAAGACAGTTTTTACCCCTCAGCCCTGAAAGAGGCACGCACGGTGTCCGTTTGTCCATCTGTCTGTCCATTCACATTTGATTCCCTGTGATAACTGCTAAATGCCATCACCGATCATCACGATTTTTGGCGAGGACATCGGGATTGACTTACCACACGAGCTACAGCTGCCATCTTGAATTCTGTATTCTGCACGATAACTTGAAAATGGCTTTGTCAATCTATACCATTTTGTCATGGTTATGGTTTTTGGTTCATGTTTATGTTCATGTTTATGTTCTAGTTCATGGTCCATGATTTTGTCTTATTTATTCTTTTTGGTCATTGTTTTGCGCAGATTTTTAGTTCAGTCCATTCTTTAGTTCCACTGCACTTGTCCCCCCTGTCTTGCGATCTAGTTGGCTCAGTCCGTATTCCCTGTCTGTGTGCTCACATGCTTCGGGTGATTTCAATGGTTCCTTCGCCTTACTGTTCTGATTACTAACAAAACAAACAAAAGTGTATTTTGTATCATAGTCTACTAACCCAACAAATCCATGTATATATATATATATGTGTTACTAACTTACTAACAAGCACTTACTAGTTAAATCTGTAAAGTTTCACCGCTACTAATGAATACTAATTTCCTCTCAGCAATCGCCTGTTCTAGTCTTCGCCTCTTGCTCAGCTTTACCTGTCTCCCCCCGCGTTTCTGCGAGAGCTCTCACACGTGCTTAATTACTTTTCTGCACTCATTATCTGTGCACTTAGAACTCCTTGACAGGAGCTGTTTAAATTTCATAGGCTGTTTGTGTGATTCCCATCCGTGTCTTGGCTTTCGCCAATTTTTGTGGTTAGGGTTTCCCTCATGTGTGTCTCCCGTTGTAATTAGTCTGATCCAGCTCACCTGTTCCCTGCATAGCATGTGATTTCCCTCCTGTTTAAGAGTGCTCACTGCAGTTCTGACTTTGTCAGAATGTTGATCAATATTTCTTTGTGCAGAGCTCCTTGTATGCCATTGAGTATTGTTTTCCTTTGACTGTTTCATCTGACTTCGATTCTTGCCATAGCCCTTGTATTGTTTTGTCTTTTGATTTTTTTTATGACCACGATTTCTGTGTTTAGATGCCCTGTGTATGACCCTTGGCTTTGTTCATCGACTACGAATTTTTGCCTACCAAGGTCTATGTACCTTTGCTCATCCATTTTTCTGGTTCTGACCCCTGCCTGTCTAGTCAACTGTTTTTGGATTTCATATTGTGGCTTGGCAATTTTTTTTTTGGCTTTGACCCGGACTTCTTTAAAGGCATACATTTTTTGGATTTCCATCTCTTGCGTGTGGTTCCTGAACATTGCGTCACATTTTTGCTCAGTTGCTTGGTCTTGTGTACTTACTGAAGCCTATTGACTTTGACGGCACTCAGATGTCCAGTATGGCTGCCACAGTTGCGGTCTTGAATTTATTTTTATTTTTTTGCAGGATAACTTAAAGGCCTTTGCCAATTTATATCCATTTCAAACACTTCAGAGGCTGAGGGGTAATGCTTGCTTTGCGGGGCTGTTTTTATTAAATTTTAATGACTCATTCTGTAATGGTGTTTTCAGGAACCAGTCGCTGCTGTAGAATTTGCTTTATTAAAAAAAGGGGGAGGACTCTCACAGGGCAGAAGGCAAAAGTACAAAGTCCACACTCCAAAAATCAAAATCCAGTTGGGCATAAATAAAATCAAAAACCAGGGCAGCAATCACAGTAATCATAGTCGGACAGAAATGGGTCTGGTTCACAGGTACAGGAATGTCATAGAAGCAAAACCAGAATCCAATGGGCGTAATCCAAATCGTAACCAGGGCAGCAAACAAAGATCTCGTGGTCCGGCAGAAAAAGGTCAAAACTCACAGATGCAACAATAATACAAAGGCAAAAATTGAAAAGTCAGGCGGTCCAGTCAGAAAGATAAACACTGCGTAATCAAGGCAAAATGAAACGTGGCACAAGAAGTCTTAGGAAAACTATCTGACAGAGAGTGGCTGTGAAAAGACACCTAATATACATTTCCAGGGAGATCACATGGTGAGAGACACAGGTGCAAACAGTCAGACTGATAACAAGGGAGCAGCACATGAGGGAGAACCTAATCACATGCAATTTGGCAGAAGCCAAACCGCGGACAGGGATCACGGGACAAACCAATACAAAGACATACAGCTCCAGTTAAGGAGTTCTAACGTGCATAGATATTTAAAGAAGGACAGCGTGATAAGATGTGGAGCTTCCACAGAAAATGCAGCAAAGCTAATCAGGGATAGACAAGAGGCGGAGACTAGAACAGGGTGAGTGCTGAGAGCTTGTTAATCAATTAGTAAGTCAAACTATACAATCCCGTGGTGCTTGTTAGTAAATTAGTATTATATACAATGTTAATTGGTGTTAGTAACTTCTAGCTAAAATAACAAAGTCTTCAGTTTGTAAGATAGAGAAGTAAGTAAATGAGATGGGAAGGAAGGTTGAAATCCAGAATCCAATAAATCACCCGAAGAGTAACACGCAGGACTGGGGCTGTGTGCAATGACAAGACAAGAGACCAGACAAAGTGAAATGCAAGATGGAAAACATGAACCGGAATATGACTATGGTAAAATGTAAAACATGGAAAAGTAAAAACTAAGACAATACATAAACTAATCAAAGTTACCAAATCCCAAATACACATACAAAGAATGGTCAGGCATAGCAAATATCAGAAAACACAAAAGGCAGTCAGAATTAACAAGGCGTGAACATGGTCAAGGCAGAGCAGAACATGAGCCAAAGCAGAATCACAACACATTCATTTGAAAATATTACATTTTATTTTTCTTTAACAACTTCATTGACAAAACATTGAAAATGTATGAGCATACATTGGTTTATTCTGTGAGTTTGTAATTGAATTCATGTTAAATTAAGTTTCTTTGAAAATTAGATGAAGGTGAAAGATGCGTCCTACAGATGAGCTGAGATGCATCATCAATAATGGAATCTGGGACCACTGGGTGTTTTGGGTCTTTCAACATAAAGCATTCTCCCTCAGGCGATGCAGCTGGGGTTAAACAGACCTCAGCATGCGTCCCAAGAGCATTTGCCAGTGGATGTGACCTCTTGACCCAAAGCCAGCTTGTGGGTTTCTCTGCAGCTTCAGTAGCGGATGTGATAGCCTTCCTCTTTGCCCACCCAGTAATTCCCAGTCCTGTAAATGTTTTGCAGTCATATAGCCCTGTAAATTCTCAGCAGTCCACCTCCACAGGCTTACCGTGAGTTTGCCAGCCATGCCTTCTGCACACTTCCAAAAGCTCCAGATACTACTTGTTAGCCTCATCCATTTGCTCTTCTCTGAGCACTGTATGAGTTCCAGCAAAATCAGTTGCTTGGTAGACTCTGAAACGATGATCATGTCTGCTTGAAAGTGTGTTGGCGTGATCCAGGCTGGAAATCTAGCTTCTTGCTCAAGTCCACTTCCAGTCACCTGTCAGTAGTAGTGCTGAGCAGCCCAAACTCTGCTGTAGGATGTAAGTGGAGCTTTTGTCTAGCTCTGAGGAATTTGATGGAGCTTAATTTGGTTGTGGCCTTGCTGGTGTTGATGGCTCTCAAGTCAAGCTACATTTATTTATATAGCGTGTTTAAAAACAGAAGTTGATCCGAAGTGCTTTACAGAAGAGGCAGATACAGAAGAAGTACAACAGTCAAGATATAGAGACAAAAATAAAACAATAGTCAGGCTAAAAACATAACACTATATTAAGGAGCAAAAGGGTGAAATAAGCAAACATGAGAAAAGGCTTCATTTTATGAAAATTTGTGTGTTTGCTTCAGAGAGAAAAGTTGAAGAGGTTGGCTTGGAAACTGAGGCAAAGGAAATTACTGCTGAATGTTGAAAAACTGCTGAAAGGTAAACACAAGACTTTAAAGCTGAGAGTAATTGTTGAAATGAATTTTCAGCTGCATCATGACCGAGTCTACTCCGCTTCAACCCAGCTGTAAAAAAAAAATGGTCAAGTCGAGTCAATGAAGATGACGAATTTCTATGGCTCTGTGCATATCTAGGTCAACGCAGTACATGCTGAGAAATTAGCTTCATGGTGGCGCAAACATGGCAGGCCACAGTGGCAGACTGCTGCAGCTGTTGTTGCTTATGACTCATTACCAGTGCCTCTCCCAGTCCTGAACTGCGCCATGCTGACCTGGCCAAGTAGTGAAATGCTACTACTCGTGGCTTTCTGAACATTTCTGCGCACTGTTTGCTAGCTAAACAGCCAATAATGGCAAGCTGCAAGATGTCGTTAACTTGTGTTGTGATGTTATTCACGGCCTCCTTTTTCGTGCATTAGCTGTGCCCCCAGCTGCTACATAACCCCAAAGCATAATGGATCCACCTCCATGCTTAACAGTTGGCAACGTGTTCTTCTCCACAAATACTTCACCCATTTTTCTCCAAACATACCTTCTTTGGTTGTGGCCAAAAAGTTCAATTTTGGTTTCGTCAGTCCAATGCACATTGTTCCAAAAGGCTTGAGGTTTCTCAAGGTTTTCTTTTGCATACTTCAGACGCTTAATTTTGCGTTGAGGTCGTAGAAGAATATATTGGTATACTGGTTTTTTTTTGCGAGTTGGCACTCCCCCTGCTTTGGAGTGCAATTCATTTTTACACCACTGTTGTAAATACAAAGCCCTCCATGGATTGCCGTAAATGTGTTGCTGACATCAAATTCAAAATGAGCAGTGTAAGAAAAAAGGAAGAAGGGACTATTCTAATCTTCGAATGACAAAATAGTGTTTATTCCCAGTAAAACGGCAGAGGTCAGAGGTTCGGCGGAATGAAAGTGAACCCCCAAGCCTCCCCAATGTACATTTCATATGCATGAAAAAGATTTTGAAGTTGGCCAGACCTATTAATTGCATTAATTACTTAGACAATGCAGATTACAGTCTCTTTGGATGAAACAGCTCTTCAATTGCTCACTCCCTATAATTGATAGCTATGCCAGGTAGGTGCGACAAATTGTTGTCAGAAATTACCATGTTATGATTCTGCTCTGTTTGCCATGTTTGTTTATCATTTTGACCTCTGCCTTGTCTGACCATGCTTTGGATTTTGGATTGGGATTTAGATGTCTGGCTCTGTTCATGTTTTGTTTTAGTTTAGTTTATGCCATGTTTTTCTTTTTGCCTTGTCTTGTATTCTTGCCATTATCCACCCTGCTGTTATATTCCGGTCCATGTTTTTGCTTTTGCCATGCATTGCACTTTGTCTCCCCCTGTCTGGTCTCATGTCTTGTGATTGCTCACAATCCCAGTACTGCGTGCCACTCTTTCGGGTGATTTAATGCTTTCTGGGCTTTCAATCATCCCTTCCAATCTCGTTTACTTCCTTCGCCTTGCTTTTATATTTTACTAACCTATACTAACAGTTTGTTGATTTTGATAAAGTTGCTAACCTTAACTAACATTGTATATAATACTAACTTACGAACGAGCACTAGGGATTGTATAGCTGCACTCTACTAATTGACTAACGATCTCTCAGCATTCGCCCTGTTCTAATCTCCGCCTCGTGCCACTCAATTTACTTTGCTGTGCTTCTAGCAGATTCTCCGCACCTGTCTAATCACTGTTCTGCCACTCACTCTGTGCACATAGAAATCCCTAACCGGATCTGTTTGTTTTGTCTATAGGCTGTCTTGTGATCCCTGTCCGCATTTTGGCTTTTGCCTATTTCATGTGATTAGGTTCTCCCTCATGTTTGCTTCCTTTGTAATTAGTCTGATTTCCTACACCTGTTTTCTGTTTACTATGTGACCTCCCAGATGTGTATAGGAGTCTCCTCAGAGCAGTTCCCTGTCAGAACGTTTCTCTTATTTACCTGTGCTGCTATCGTCTTCACCTTGTACTCATAGTGTCATTCTTCTGACTGAACCGTCCGACTTACGATTTTTGGCTCTGCTTTTTGGTACTATTGTCTGCATCTGTTTACGAACCCTTTTTGCCCGACTAGGAGTTTTGTTTGTTTGCCTGTTAACGGTTTGGATTACGCCCACTGGATTTTGGCTTTTGCTTCCCTGACAAACATGTGCCTGTGTACGAAACCTGTTTTTGCCCGACCAGGAGTACTGTGTTTGCTGCCCTGGTTTTCGACTCTGATTCTGCCCTTCTGGATTGTGACTTTTGGATTGTGGACTTTGCACCTTTGCCTTCTGCCCTGCGGGGGTTAATAAACTCTCATCTACTGCACTGCTTGGTTCTCGCATCTGGTTCCTGAGTGTACCATCACATGCCAAGTGTATTGT
The DNA here is from genome assembly GCA_029721435.1 of Gymnothorax reevesii. NCBI lineage: Eukaryota > Metazoa > Chordata > Actinopteri > Anguilliformes > Muraenidae > Gymnothorax > Gymnothorax reevesii. The sequence goes on from CM056582.1 coordinate 66,386,816, forward strand.
ACATTTGATAGGTGGATCCTGACCATTTGGCCAACTGATGTGACTGATTCACAGTGTTTGCGACTTGAGTAGATTAGCACATGAATCTTACAGCAGATATATTAGAAATAATAATTTTTAAAAATTCTCAGTTCCAACATTTGATGATTTTATGCTATTTTCAACTGAATCTGTGAATTCAATAAGGGCCCTGCACCATGTTGGAAATGTGCGGAGTTGGGCCCTTATTGAATTCACCAATTCAATTTAAAGCTATTACCTTTCTGGCATTTTTACACTTCCTAATAAGTGTATGGCACACACTAAAATGTAAAAGAAATCCACTAGGTGTTGAAACTCATCGATATTCAATTCTCATATTCTCAAAAGTCTGACCAATCATTTTCTTCGGTCTGAATAAAATGATTTGCCGAGTTTCCTGTCTGCGCCCCTTCCAGTTGCCTACTGCTGTCACTGCTTGCGAGTCGTGCGCCTCTCTGGCAGAGCAGCAGAGCGGTAGAGACAAAATAGGTACTCAACAAAGTTAGCCTGCAAATAGCCTAAAATGGCTGCAACTGCTAATTTAATGACTAATGTTACTGGGACAATTCTGGTGAGGTAAGACGTTATGACAGCAGTTTTGCAATAAAATATGAATCCTGCTGAAATCTGAATCTGACTGTATACAAACAGGTGCTGAAATGCTATAATTACTAATGTTAATGGTAGTTCGTCAGAAGTTACAAGGGCATTTTATTTTATAGCACATATAGAATTGAATATTATGTAATTACTGTTGGTTACTTTTCACGAATGGGTGCCTCTGAATCTGATTCCATTGCCTCGTTTCAAGATGCTTTCACACCGGATGCGAAACAAATTGTTCGTACTACAGATTATATTCAAAGTGTTGAGATTTACGAAATGAACCAATCGCGAAAACCAGATAAATGCAAAAATGAGGCTTTATTTCTGAAGGGGGAAACCCCCCAACAGAGCTGGCAACAGTACAATGTCCGCAATCCAAAATCAAAGTCCAATGGGCGTAATCCAGAATCAAAACCAGGGCACCAATCACAAAATCCGTAGTCAGGCAAAAAGAGGTCGATAAACAAGAATGCGGTACAATACAGGGATTATGCAAAGCTCGTAGTCAGGCGGTCCAGTCAGAAAGATAAATCACTCAGAATCAAGGCGGAAACAAACATGGCACAGGAAACTAGGAAGAACGATCTGACAAAGGAAGTGCATGAACAGACATCTTAAATACACATCCGGGTGAACACATGACCAGGGAGAAACAGATACAATGAATGATACAAAGATCAGGAGTGACACATGAGGAGTAATCTAATTACATGAATTTGGCAAAAGCCAAAACGCAGACAGGGATCACAAGACAAACCTAAGTACAAAACAACAGCTCCGCTTAAGGAGTACTAAAGTGCAAAGATTAAAGGAAAGGAAAGCACAAAGTATAAGTGGAAATCCACAGAAACTTGCAGCAGAGATAATTAGGGATAGGCAAGGAGGCGGAGACTAGAATTGAGCGACTGATGAGAGATCGTTAGTCAATTAGTATGTGCAGCTATACAATCCCGAGTGCATGTTAGTAAGTTAGTAAAAATATACAATGTTAATATGGGTTAGTAATTAAGCAAAAACAACAAACTGTTAGTATGGGTTAGCAGATAGCAAAAAGAGAGAGGAAGGAAGAACACGAGATAATGAAAGAAGGTTGAAACCCAGAAACCAATAAATCACATGAATGAGTGGCACGCAAGACAAGGGACCATGAGCAAAGACCTACAAGAGACAAGACTGGGTAGACGAAGTGCAAAGCAAGGCATGGCAGAAAAATAAACATGGCAAGGAATCTATGAAACAAGGCAAAGACTATGAATACTACAAGCTATGAAAAATAATAAAACAGGATTCCTAAAATTACCAAAACACAATACACAAGCAAGGAATGGTCAGACAAAGCAGTGGTCACTAAACACAGAAATCAAAAAGCATGGCAAAGCCAGGTACAGAACTTAAAAAAGGCATGAAAATAATACAGAATCCCGACACAAAGTCAATGCAAAGACGCGAATACGTGCGATGTGAAAAGTTTGTTTCGCGTCCGGTGTGAAACGACTTCATTTGCGCTACTCACCTTCGCACGTGTCAGGGGAGGAGGGGAGCCTCAGCGGTCAGGCAGGGGGAAGAGGGTGGGACTTTGGAGGGAGGCGGAGTTGTTCATGTTCAAATTTCTACTATATGCTGTTCCGCATGCCAGAAAGGGAAGAATAGCTTTAATTAAGGCTTCAAATGATTTGTAGATCAGTATTTTTAGCTTTTATTTACATGTCTTCACAAATTTTTGGGAAGAGGGGTTGTAAACGTTTGTACAGTATATCTTTGTTTAGGCGTTTTTTGCTCAGTCAAAATATTTCATTTGCTTATGTCAGAACTTCTTATTTTGAGTTTCTTCCATCAGTGAAAGTGATTTCAATGTTGTTCATCCAAGTACAGAGCTGAAAAGGATGGAATAGGGGAAATTACGGGGGGGCTTCTTATCTTGAGGGCTTCTCAGCCTGATTTACCTGACCTTTTAACTCTGGAGACTGTTCCTGGAGAAAATTTCTGGAGATTTATCCCAGCTTGAGTTACTTCATGTGTGTATTTCTTGTATTTTTGTCTTTTTCATTTTCCCTGATTGTTCTTGTTTTAACCGTCTTTATTCATTGATTCCATGAATTAGTTCTCCCTCACCCGTCACCTTTCTGCTTTCATTCCTCACACTCACGCTCTCGCCCTTCCCCTCCCCGTTCTGTTTTGCTATGAGCACACCTCATTTGTTGCCACACTTCCCTGAACACTGTCTTCGCTCATTCTCACCTGTTCCAGAGATGCCAAGTCTCACGTGTTCGGCGTAGATCTTACGCATTTTTTAGGCTTATTCGCCGTAGTCCATAATCATTCATTGAACGCTTAATGAGATTCTCATGCGGAATTAAAATCCGTGTGCATTGAAGTTTCCGTTTCACTTGCGTAAAGGTGGACCTCATCACAAGTAACATGGAAAGCGATTATGACTCCGGACTTCCCGTGCTTCTCTTTACTCGGGGATTGGAAACAATGCGTGTGTTTCATGATCGTTTAAATTGTTTTAATGAAATAAGACCATTTGAAACGTTTTTATGCAATTTCATTGCTTTTAATCCCTCAGTAAAGACAAGCCTGAGAATTCCCGAGTCATAATCGATTTCCGTGTCATTAGTGGGGAAATCCACCGTAATGCACGTGAAACTGATTAACTTGATGCACAATGACTTAAATTCCGCGAGTGAATTTCTTCAGTGCGCTTTGATTGAATAATTGCTGACTACGGCACAGAAACGTGAATGCCACTAAGAGGAGAAACTCACGCCTAGGATGTAAGCCTTGGCATCTCTGCTGTTCCCCATTTCAATCAGGCTCTTCTTTCTTTTTACATTCCCCTCTTTGTCCGGGTTCAAGTTAACTCAAGTCTAGCCTGTTCATCTATTCAAGTTTTCAAGAATAAGCTTCCAAACCTAATCAGGATCCAGGACTGGAGCTGCATTCTTGTTAACCCATCCGAGATTGTTCTCTTAGTTCACTTTGTTAGGAACAAGCTTCCTGCCCTGATCTGGATCCAGGATTGGGACCGCATTCCTCTCAAGCAACCTCCTCTCCCTCTGCGGCATTTCAGCGCTGTGCAGAGTCTGTATAACTTGCTGCATCCTAGAAGCCACTGGCCAGCAACTGCTACCTGGATTTGCCAATAACATCATAGTGCTGAACTGTCTATCATTATTCTGGGGTTCCGTCCCTCTATGCTCTTTGAGGTTCTGTCCTCATTTTGCACCATATTACTGTCAATAAACTGCCAGGTGAATTGCACGCCTGACTGACACTTGATTCCTGGTCAAGAGCGTAACACCCTGGGTTACTAAGAAAAGTGTAATCAAAGGTGTTCCTTTTTCTTTGAATCTTGAATCTTTTTTGTAAGTGGACGGAGTCTGGCGCTAGAAAACTTATTGAGATGGAAAGGAGCAAGATAGTAAAATAGAATTGCTTGAGTTCAAAAAGGAGTTACTCGACAAGGTTTTGTAAAATTATATAAGTTGCAAGGTAAGGAAATTTGAAAGACCCCCACTCCAGTGTTTTTGATGTCAAGCCTATGGGCAGTATGTTGGGAAAAGATGCATTAAGATCTGGTAGAGATGGGTGCTCAGAGAAGGATTGTGAGCTATAAAAAGAATTAAGAGCAGGCTGTTTATCGTCACTGTGGAGTTAATCATGAAGCTGAGGCAATAAAAATATCATTAAAGGAATTTGGAAAATGGGGTGGAACAGAGGGGCACAGAACAAGATGCCATGCGTGGTGGCTACTAAGGGAGACTGAGGGCAGAAAAAAACGCATTGTGGAAGGAACAAAGTACAGAGGAGGAAGGAATGAAGTGGGCCTGACAAACATTGTATGGACTAGGTACGGGCAAAAATATGTTTTTAGCAATTCTAGTGATGGTGATGGTGAAAAATTCCATCCAACCATTATTTATACTGATTTTTCCTCACTAGGGTCGCAGGGGAGCTGCTCACAATGGTCGAAAGGCTGGGATATACACAAGACAGTTTGCCTGTCCATCACAGGGTGCACACACCATTTACGCACACACTCACACCTAGACGCAGTTTAGAGTCTCAAATTAGCCTGACACGCACGTGTGTGGACTGGGGGAGGAAACCAAAGTACCCAGAGGAAACCCACACAAGCTCTACACAGAAAGGGCCCAGGCCGGATTCAGGCCCATCACCCTCTTGCTTGAAGGCATGTGATAAATTGTACAAGAGAAATTGTATCAAGGGCAGAAAAGAATGATAGTACATAAGGCAATGTAGCAATGTAAAGCAGGATTAAATTCTGGAAATGTTTGAGAAAGCATTTGGTGGGAACCAAACATTGAGTAGCAAGGCGCGTGTGATTGGCACTTCTCATTGAAGAGTGTGGGGTAGAAGTGTTTTTCTGTAGTAGGCCTATCCACCTTATTCCCATGTCCCATGATCCCTTGTGCAAATATTGGGCGTAACTTCCGCTGCATCCTGTCACTGAGCTGTTTACTATGGTAGCGGCTCACGCAAATCCTTGTTTTAAGCGATTAGAAAATAATATATGTGGAAACATCACCTTTTAGCCCTCAGATGGGATAAAGTTACGGTATCGCTGCCTTCGATTATCGAAGAACGGCAGGACGACCTGAAGCAGTGGCCACATTAGCGCATTTGTCTACATTAGCGACTCCATTGCCACAGACTGCGAAGCTATAAACAATCTACAAAGCTCTGAAGCGTATGCAGTACTTCCACAGCAACAAGGTCAGTCTTGTTTTGTTAAAGGAGGTAGTATATGACCTTATGTACCTCAAAACAGGTATACAAGTACTTAGTGATGCTGTGATGAGGCCCCGTGAATGTATCAAATCCTTTCAGGCAATTGCTTCATTAAAAGGCCAATCATGTAGTCATGTTTAATAGTTCATTTGAGAGTGCTGACATCTGCTGGTCATTTGATGTACAGCAGTGCTACTATGATGTACACGTGTGGGCTTCATCTGCAATCACATCTCTCTCTCTCTCTCTCTCGACGAGATTGATTTTAGCAGATGTATATTATGTTGTACCCTATTGGGAGATATCATATCGAAATGTTCCCAAACGGATGATGTCCTCCTTTTTGTTGGCTCCATTATCTCCAGTGTTTTGTGTGTACCTCACCAGATAACGCAGAACACGTCTTGAATTTCTCGCGGCTTTTTCAGTGGATCGAATCACGCAACGAGACAATCATGTGACTTCAGAGAACCGGGGCCTCGTTTGTCTTTGGTCACGTGATATTCTGAAAAACAATACAGGTCTCGAAACGGGCTTCATTAAGGCACGCCCCCTTTGATCAATGCAGACCTCGGGGCTTCAGTGTCAGACATAACTACAAGTACTTTCTGAGAATAATTATGAAGGAAACACTGTATTTCAGCGGTAAATATTGCTCTACATAAGAAACGTAATGGAATGTTATACAGAGTATATTAAGCCATCCGACAGTGCAAGTCTAATTAGCTCTACTCCAGCCAACTACATTATACGGTAGTAAGTTGCTAGCTAATCCAATACTATAACATGTAAAACACAGTGAATCCATTTCTCCATACTTTTAATTTTAGTGAAATGAGGTTTGAAGTGTAAGACTATTGTTTTGAACAGAGTTGGCTATTTTCAAATTGTAGTAGACTATTGCTTCTTCTACAGCCTTATCTTAATCTGTACTTGATGAAACGTTAGTTATACTGACTGGCATTACCAGATGAATACAACAATTTTCTGTCACTCCCTTACGTGAAATCATACCTTGTGCTCTACTGGCTATGCTGTCAAAATGCTTCTGAAGACCTGGCGTCTCCTCTGTGGCAGTCTGTCTGAGCCTAGCCATAAAGTAGGAATTGTTGTTTGTTGACATTATGAAATAAGCACCTAATGTTTTCGGTTTTCTGGCTCTCTTTTCTGTAGGTAGGCGATGGAAACCGTTTCGCTGAACAGGAGGACAATCCCCTATGTTCTGGGTGCGTGTTCAAAACACTGCTGATCAAACCATAAATTTTGCTTCCTCTGATTGTTTATTCAGCCTCAAACAGCACAATAGGTGCAGGAGCTCTGATGGGACATTTTAAGAAAAGCAAGTTAATTTGTTAAAAAACGAGCTGTAATCGCTAAGTTAACTGAAAGAAACACCGCTGCTCTTCACTAAAACAAATGATAAAATTACTTCCGTCGGAAGTTGCACCCCTCATCATATCTACAGTAGCGCCTTCAGGAACAAGGCAATCAGAGATAGCAGACCAGGCCCCAGCCACGGGCTGACAGACAGAGTGACAGACACACACACACACAGAGACATGATCATTGCTTAACCTGGCCCCCTAGGGGAGTGGCCAGGTAATATTTCGATATGAGTAGAAAAGGCCTTGTAAATATTATAAATCCAGTAGGTGGCAGTATTACGCCAATATTATTTAGAGAAAAGGCAGAAAAGGAAGACGGAGCACAAGAAGAAGACCGGAAGAAGAGGAGGAAGGTCTACGAGCTACACAACAAGCTACTGCTAATGAGGGTAGATGCAGCCCAGGGTGGGGAGGAGGTGAAAAGGAAAGAGAGAAGAGCACTGGAGCTGCTGCTAGTGGTGACTTGCAACGCAGCAAACTGCAGCATGACTGCAGGAAAAGTGCTGCTGACTTCTTTGACTTAAGAATTTGGCGGCAGTTTGGTTCTTACTGCCCGAGATCTAGTGACAAAACATAGTTTGGAGACCAGATTGAATCTTTGGGGATTCTGCCTGATGACAGATCTTGTAATATGTGACCCCCAGCAGCTGATTGTGTGGTGCTCAAACCACAAAGACTTCAAGATTTATTGGTTAGCAATGGATAGCATTCGTGTAACAACTGGAGAAAGGGATAGGGCAGCCTCAAAAAGTTACCACTCAGTGACCTTCCAATGTGAGAAAAATTCAAGCTGACAGCAGATTTTATGGATGGAATTTTTATTAGTGGAAGAGTCACTGCTCACCTTGATGAGACATTGCAAACAGTGCAGAATTTTCATGATGCAATGATATCCATGTTTGAAAGGCAGGAGATATGACCGTGCGTACCCACTAAAAGGTGGAAAAAGTCCCAATTTGATCGTATGGCTACTTAAAGCCTTGCCCACATGAACACATTTTTGAAATCTTAACTGATGTTTAGATGTGACAAACACCATAATGACCTAATATCATATGTTTTATTGTTTTTTTGTTTTTTTTTGGTTCTCTGGTGAGTGGAGAGCACATTCACAAAACGATTTGAATCCCACGCTACCGATATCAGATCAGAATTGAGCATGTTTAACCCCTAGAGTGCTGAATAAATTTTCAAGGTATTAGAAATCTAATTATCCTTAGCCGCTGGAAACCTATCATGTGGCAACTTGTTTAAAAGAGCTCCCTAAGGGAGGTAGCCACATGATAGGTTTTCAACAGCATCTGGTTTTGATATCTTATACCAGGGGTCCCCAATCTTTCCCAGAAAGGGCCAGTGCGGGTGCTGGCTTTCATTGCAACCAAGCAGCTACACACCTGATGCTACCAATCAAGCTTATCAGCAAAGAGTCCAGGGGTTGATTTGTATTATCAGGTGTGTTATGGCTCCAGTTTGTTATTACATATATGACAGCAAGGGATGACAGACACAATTTTAAAACTTAAACACATTTAATAAAACAAAGACTTTTAACTAATCTACTATCTACTCTCCTGACCAAGATTGTTAAACACAAGAACAAAAATATTTACAGTCCCTTTGGTGGGGTTGCTTGGTGATGTCCTGGGTGAGGAAAAATGCTCCAACACAGGCAAAAATCCACAAAAAGCTACACAGGTCTTGAAAAGAGTGACAGGTCTGGTCACATGTATCCTTCTGCTTGCAATTTCTCCTATTACTACACTCCCTCAATTTTCGTCCTTATATACTCTTTTGCAGACCCCTCCCACATTTAGACCTCTTTTTTTTATTCTCAGGGACTTGTCCCAGACATGCCCAAGACATGCCCAAACCTAACTCCAGTCTGGGCTTAACAAAAGAAAGGTCAATACTGCTATCTAGTGGCTTCTATTAGCATTACAGGTGTATAATTGCTTGTTTGCAATGAAAGCCTGCACTCACACTGGCCCTTTCTGGGAAAGACTGGGGACCCCTGTCTTATACCATTGGGAAACTATAGTTGCCTATAGTGCTCAAAGGGTTAATATTCTTGATTTGAAATCAGTGTGGCTGTAACAGGCTTCTGAACAGATCTGATGACATCAAATGCATGAATTGTGCTTTGATGTGAGCCCAGTTTTTGGATAATTGGAGACTCCAACCTCTTCAACCTGGAAATGAGTACAAAAGGGCATTGTACCTATGCCTGGCGATGAATTGGTGAACTTTCCAGTGAGTGTTATTGACTCTTTCTTCTTTAGATGCTGGGATATGGATTTATTTTCCTTTTTTTTTTGGAGTAGACTAATCATTAAACTATCCCACATAAAAGAATAATCCAGCCAATTTTGAGCCCAATTCTCAAGTCATGCCAAGTCTCACGCATTCGGCGTAGGCTTTACGCATTTTTTTGGCTTATTCACCGTTATTATTCATTGAACGCTTAATGAGATTCTCACGCGGAATTAAAATCCTTGCTCATTAAAGTTTCCGTTTCACTTGCGTAAAGGTGCACCTCATCACAAGTAACATGGAAAGCGATTATGACTCCGGACTTCCCGTGCTTCTCTGCAGGGATTGGAAACAATGCATGTGATTCATGATCGTTTAATTGTTTTAATGAAATAAGACCATCTGAAACGTTTTTTATGCAATTCCACTGCTTTTAATCCCTCAGTAAAGACAACCCTGAGAATTCGGTTTCCTTGTCATTAGTGGGGAAATCCATCGTAATGTACGTGAAACTTGTTAACTTGATGCTCAATGACTTACATTCCACGAGTGAATTTCTTCAGTGCGCTTTCATTGAATAATTGCTGACTACGGCACAGAAACGTGAATGCCACTAAGAGGAGAAACTCCCCCTAAGACGTAAGCCTTGGCATCTCTGCGATTCCCCCTTCCAACAACCTTAAGCAAAACCCAATTTTTTAAAATTGTTCAACAGATGATCTGGCCCGACTTTCCAGTGCTGTGAGGGGAATTAAAATTGTATTTCTCGACGCCAGATCTGTTGGGGGGCCCACTGGGGCCGTCCCGCTTTAAGTCAAAAATATCCAACATGTTCAGTTCTTACAATCTCATGTCAGGTGGCATGGTGTCTGAATCATTCAATGACAGGGTATTCCCCTCACTAGAAGAAATTAACAAGTTTAATACGTTAAATGTGGTGTCACTCATATCAAAACATCGGTTAAGATTTCAAAAATCTGTTCGTGTGGGCAAGGCTTTAAATTGTAAACATCTGAACACTCGAGTGGGCAAGGCTTTAAGTTGTATGCATCTGAACACTCGGGTTGTTGAAGCAACGTTAGACTCAAGCTGTGGTGCTATAGGGGCATGTCCTCAAACTGCAATGGCAGAAGGTGCCGTAGTAGTTAAATATGAATCTCATTTAGGTCGACATTAATGGCTAAATTTTATGGCAGTAATATTATTTGTTTGAATTCTGGAAGAACTATGGAGTTTTTAATTAATATTTTGTTCTCATGCGTTTTTGTGCCAGTACACTTCCTTGTTCTTGCTTGGACTTGTTAGCGAGGAAAAAACTTTCAGAGATGCCAAGGCTTACGTCTTAGGCGTGAGTCTCGCCTCTTAGTGGCATTCACGTTTCTGTGCCGTAGTCAGCAATTATTCAATCAATTTGTCATTGTGCATCAAGTTAATCAGTTTCACATGCATTACGATGGATTTCCCCACTAATGACACGGAAATCGATTATGACTCGGGAATTCTCAGGCTTGTCTTTACTGAGGGATTAAAAGCAGTGGAATTGCATAAGAACATTTCATATAGTCTTATTTCATTAAAACAATTTAAACCATCACGAAACACATGCATTGTTCCCAATCCCTGAGTAAAGAGAAGCATGGAAAGTCCGGAGTCATAATCGCTTTCCATGTTACTTGAGATGAGGTGCACATTTACGCAAGTGAAACGGAAACTTCAATGCACGAGGATTTTAATTTTGCGTGAGAATCTCATTAAGTGTTCAACGAATAATTACGGACTACGGTGAATAAGCCAAAAAAATGCGTAGGACCTACGCCGCATGCGTGAGACTTGGCATCTCTGAACTTTCAAATTTGCATATTGTTCATATTTAGATGGTTCAGTTTGGCCCATGTGTCTTTGCAGAATCATTTTCATTTAGCCACACAGGAAGTTTTTCAAGCATGAACAGGCTATTTTATGTGATGCCACAGTATCTCAGTCAGACTCAAGTTATTCTCTAGATAACTCCAAAATCATAATTTTGTTGCTCTTGAGCAGGTGAGAGGTAGGCTTGCTTGTGTGCTTCAGATCATTGTCTTGTTGCATAACCTAAGTGTACTTGAGATTTTGGTCAGAAACGGATGGCCAGGCACTCTCCTTCAGGAAATTCTGGTAGAGAGGAGTATTCATGGTTCCATAAAGTATGGCTAGTTGCCCAGGTCCTGAAGCAGCAAATTGGCTCCAGACCATCGAAGAACCACCAGTGTTTGACTGTTTGTAAGATGTTCTTATTGTAGAATGCTGTGTCAAACTTATGCCAGATGTCACGGGACCCATATCCTCCCAAAACATTGACTTTGGACTCATATGCCAACTGAATATTATCTCAAAAGTTTTTTGGCAAATGTGAGAAAAGCCTCTGTGTTCTTTCTAGTCAGTCATGGTTTTCGCCTTGCTGCTCGCCTATGGATGCAATTTTTGCCTAGTTTCTTTCTTATTCTGGAATTGTGAACACTGATTTTAACTGAGGCAAGCGAGATCAGCAGTTTTTCAAATAATCTTTTGGGTCATTCCATATAAAATTAGCCAAATTTGAAAAATGTTCCCACCTGACCCTTGTAACTTCATGTGTATTAGAGGTGGCTAAATGAAATTTTCAGTGCTGAAGGACATATTGGAGCAATGATTTTAAAAAAATGCAATTAAATCGATTGTATGCCCATTCTATTTGTCACAATCCTAAACCAAAATCTGGATTTTCTTCAAAGAGATTTGTTCTGTTACCAACTTCAAGCTTCAATATCATGGGACCTGTGGAAGTTTCAAAAGCAACACTGCACCAGTTTAATAAGTATGATATAGTGTAGTACACATAATGGAACCACGGATGTGTAATGCATTTTCTTGTAATTCCCCAGAGAAAACTTGAAAAAGTGCATGTTCGGAAAACTTCAAGGAGTCATATCACCATGTGGGGTAGGATGATGATCAAATCAAGTAAGAGCATGTGAAAGATCTCATTTTGATCCACATTTTCATACAAGGCTCATCCTCTAGACATGATTTCTTCTGTGTCAAATAATTTTCACACTCGTCAATGTAGAGCTACAACATTGGCCACTCTTGGGAAGATTCAGCATTGTTCCAAGTTTTTTATGCCCCCGTAAACGAAGTTTCGGGGGCATATAGTTTTTCACCTGTCCATCCGTCTGTCTGTCTGTCCGCACTTTGCGATGGCTATAACTTTTGATTGGCTCATGATAGGACTTTGATACTTGGCATATGCATTGCTTGTGAGAAGGCATTTCAGATGGAGTCATGGCTTTTTACCTTCTGACCCTGACCTTGGAGCATGACGTTTGGCGACAAAAACTTTAACATGGGCCATAACTTTTCGTTAGCTAGTAATAGGCATTTGATACCTGGCATATGTATTCCTTAGGATAAGGCCTTTCTGATGAGGTAATGAATTTTGACCTTGTGACCTTGACCTTTAACCTTTGATTGACTCATGATAGGCCTTTAATGGTTAGCATGTGCATGTTATGTACGGGGGCATCAGTGTTTCACAAACACATCTTGTTCCATTGTAGATGAGGGCTCGCACCCGTGGTTTGCTGGAGTGTCACGAGTTTTAAAAAATGTGTTTCGCGGGGGCAAAGGCAATACCCCTCAGCCCCAACACACTGAATCAAATGAGAGGGTGTTTGAGCCAGAGTAAAAAATCATTGTGGTACAAAACCTGGGCGAGGCACGCCTACCCACCAAGGCAAGTCCACATGTGCAAAATCAAGTTCCTAACCCAAGTGGTTTGAGAGAAATGGTCCAGACAAAGTTTAAAAGTTGAAGGACATTCGGGTATGAAACCTCAACGAGGCATGTCTACCCACTAAAGTGGGTACACGTATGCAATTGCCAGCTCCTAACCCAAGTGGTCACAAAGAAACTAAATTTTCCCGCTCGCCGCCTTTCTGTGGAGGGCATGACAATACCACTCTGCCCCTTAATCAGGGCTGTGGGATAAGAATGGCTTTATAACCTTTCCCAGACAAATAAATAAAATAAATGAAATGGACTGCATTTATAAAGAGCTTTACTAGTCACATGACTCCAAAACACTTAAAAATATGCCTCGCATTTACCCTGATGGTGGAGGACTGCCGTGCAAGGCGCTAACCTGCACATCAGGAGCAGTGTGGTTCAGTGTCTTGCTCAAGGGCACTTCAAAATGTTCTGTGGAGGAGCCAGGGATCAAACTAGGAACTTTAGTTCTTAGAGCACATGCTCTACCTGCTGATCTATGCCACCCCAAACAGATGTCAATGATTTTGTTTCTCATCAGCTCTTGAATATCTTTAGACTGTTGCTTTATGCGCTGCTTTTCACACGCTTCACATTGCTAGATACTGAATAAGTTAGTTATATTTAGATTCAGCGGGGCCAACAGTTACCGTGCTGAGTGAGTCAACTGAAATTAAACCCAGTTTTCAATTAAATTTGGATTATTAGTTGATTTGGTAACTAAGGCGGAACTTACTTTTTCATATAGGGTTGGATGGCTTTTTTCTTTTAATGTAAGCATCATTTAAAAACTGCATTGCGTGTTTACTCGGGTTATCTTCGTCTATTATTAAAATTAGTTTGACGGTCTGAAACATTTAACTGAGACAAGTATGCAAAAAAGAAAAAAATGAGCTCGGGACAACTACTTTTTTTTCACAGCACTGTATTTTTTCTCAGTCAGGAGCACTTTTGTTCTTGAAGTGTAGTAAATGCAATTCCCGACGGCGAGAGTGGGAGCTTCCGAGGAGCAAGTGAAAGCAGCATTTGAACACAGTTCATCTTCAGAATGTATCAGAGCCGATGTGGTTGTAAATCATATCACGTTTGACCAATCAGAATCACTGTACTGTATCATGAGTACGTGAGCGGGGACTGCAATTTACATATTTATGACAGAACCATGAACTAATCGATGATTGGTCTAATAATTTCATCTGAGAGACCCAAAACCAATCACCAACGCCAGCGCGTTGTACGACATGATAAGCAATGAGCTCACCCTACATAAGCTCCTCCCACGAGCATTTCATCACTCTTTCCTTCATTCTCGTTTGTGCGAGGGAGAAAGGGGTGTTCTCTTGAGTACTCTGTCTGGCAGTCGACTAGCGTGCTTGCTTGACAGCCGGGAAGTGCAACTGTCTTAGTAGCAGCCTAGCAACAGTTTCGCTCACCACACATAATTTTCTCGATATACGTTCATTCAGTCATTAATAATATTTTGCCGCAGTAACAACCACATATAGTTAGTTCATGTTGGCTAGTTACTGAACTGATCAGAGAGAGAGAGGGAGGGAGAGAGCATTTTGCTGGCAGGCTAACGCCGTACCTGCTTGGGTGAAAATCGCGGAAAATAATTAAAATCATAGTTGCTGTATATACAGTTAAAATGAACGAGACGGAGTACCCTCCACCCCTTGCAGAGTATGACTTCGAGAAGCGATTTGACGAGAGGGTGGCAATCGAATGGATGCAAGAAAACTGGTGAGTAGACGATTCACGAAGATCAGGGTTATGATTTCAATGAAAATGCTTTACAGCAGATCGATTGCCTCGCACTTGGTACATAAAGTGGGTTGGTCCACATTGTTCCCCTCCTCAATGTCATGCTCAAATTGCTTTCTGGCGGAAGCCTACAATTCAGATTGAATATCTTTGAAGTTATTTCATTCACCATTTGAGGGAATTTTGAATTTTTGATCGGTGGAAAACATTTGTCGGGCGCGAATGCACGTGTTCAGGTTCCGGTTTATTTGAGCGATTATCTTCTGGTTTCCAATGTCCTTGACAATCGAATACCCCCAAACTTGCTCCGGTCTTCGAGAGGGCTTTCCCTATCAGCAGCGATGACATCTCGTATTATACTGTTGCGGTGATGTGAAATTAAGCATGTTACTAATGTTACCATGTATGAAGGATTAGTTTTATAATCAAGAGGGTGCGTTCGTCAAACACTGTTCTTACTTTTTCATATGATTTTATCGTGCTCAATTATCATCCATCATTAATAGGCCCACAGAACAAATTTTGACCCTTATTATCAACGGGGGTTCACATGTAGGTACACCCTGATAAATAACCTGAATGTAGTAGCATCATAAAAATAGCCTCTCATTTGAGTGGTATGGCACAAAGAAACATACTCAATTTAGTGCAAAGCAATAGATAACATGATATGGCATGATGTTAAAGGTTTTTTTTTTTTTTTTTTTTTTAATATCGCCCTCTTAATTGTATTATGCTCTTATCGTTACATCTGCAGAACTGGAACAGAAAATTGCTATCGGGGGAAGTTGTTTCATGTCATTTACATATGTACGAAAGTCGAAATAACACGTCCTTACATTGTCTAATTATCTACGGTCATTTTCCGCGCGCACTCGCTCATACACGCGGAAGCATGGATGATGGGTCCTCAGCCCTGGTTCTAGAGAGCAGCAGGGTGTGTCTCTTTTCTTACATATAAATCAATTAATACATCAAGAAATTCATTATAAAGTGAGACCAAACTTGCCTCACTCATTGTTGTGTCTCAACTGAAATTGGATTTTAATGGGAAAGGAAAAATTAACCAGAATCAGGGTTGGGGACTCATGCCATACATTGTGATATTTATAATTTTTAATATGTATTATTTTGTATATAGGTACACCTATAAATGTTGATGTGTTGCTCAGAACAGTTGCCTGTCCTGGTCTCACATCCTTTGCCTCAAAGTTCAAGTTCTACCACTTGTTCTGTGTCACGTGCCTTTGAAGGGACAATCATGTGATGGACTGTCTGTTTTGCCTCCACCTTTGACTTGTGGAGTCACCTGCAGTTGCGCAGGCATAACTTTTGGACACAGGTTTTTGGCCTGTTTTATTGCAGATAAATATTTCTTAATCCTTTGAAGCAATCATTGAGTGTATTAGTTTTGCATCTGCTGGAATGATTTGCACACAAAGAACATAGCAAAGGCCCTATATGGATAGCATGGCGCTCTAACCAACGTATCACAGCACACAACTATTGTCTTTGTCCATCATCACTTGGTCCTTGTATAATAATAATAATAATAATCTACAATTATTATTATTAATATTATTATTTGCGGAGATGGTGGTGTCAGAATGGTAGCATGAAATGCTTGCGGCAATATTGTGTTGAAAATGATGCAATCGCTACGGTGCTGACAGTTATCACACACCATATCAGTGCAGCAGTCAGTATCAGCTCTCTTTGGACATTGTAGCAGCTTACTGTAAGATCATCGCAAAAAAGGTATCATACTTTCCCCTTTGCCCCCACAACCAAAGAAGATAATTAGTCACATGGGGTTATTTTATGACTATCATTTTAGCCAGAAAGATACTTTCTGACCCATGAGACCACTCTGATTGTCATGAATACTCACCTGTTTGATTCCTCCCCCATCCTGCAGTTTGCATCAGGAAATTTGGATGAAAAGGCTGTCAGTCACCGGAAATGAGGGTAAAAACGGCAGAGTTTTGCTTGTGTTTGACACCAGTCTCCAGCTCCCCGTGATTTATGGCCTCGGCCTGCATCAGCACCCATTTTGCTGATTAGCGAAGAAATGCAGCTGAAAGAGCACACTTATGCTTTTTTTGGACTTCTGTTCCTCCCGTCCCTTGCCTTCGCCGTTTCTATTTTCTCTGTTCCCTGGGCTGACATAAGTGGCCATTAAACCATTTCTCCTCAGTCGCTGTTTGACCTCGCGTCTTTTTGCGTCTTCCCTTCCTGCGTCACTACTTCTCTTGATTTTGATCGCTCCTTTTATGGTTTAACTTTTATCTCTTTCTCTCTCTCTGGTCATTTGTTTTGGTGATATGCGCACTTCTCACTCTTATGCAGCTCTGAACTGCAGATGGCATGTATACAACTGATTATGGGAGCCTGTGTAAGTTTAATTTATGATGCTGTCCTCACAGTATAAGTCCTCCTCAATGCTTAGTATACATTTTCCCTAGATGATGTCTTTGAACCATGGTGGATGATTTCTATTCCTTGCATATTACATTAATCTCTGTCTAATTTGCTTTAAATCAAGCTTTACTTTTTTATTATCACTTTTTTTCCTGCTAAACGCACAGATTTGTGCCTGGTTAATATCTGAAAAGGCAGAGGCCTAACCCATTTCTGAAGTCATATTCGAAAGAGCTGGCCAAAGTGCAAAGTTTGGTCAGACAGAATCCACCTCAGACAGTTACTTTGAACAGTCTCTGACTGTAGATTGGGAGACTGTAAAATATCAGGACAGAGAAGATAAGAAAATGCATAGAATTGCTATACTTTGGCTTTTTTACAATTTTTATCTTAAGTTCAATGTAGGGTCTTACACTCCATGGCATCATTCATATTTTGCTTAAAGACACATTCAGTAGGAATTGGTATTTTTTGCAAATCTGCGCTCTTTACAGTTTCTGAGTGCAACACTACTGTTGTACATACAAGTCTCACCTTGACCACTCACCTGTCACCACTCTTGGAAAACCGCACTGGTGCATTTGTTGACAGGCTGAAGGATTTGGAATCGGAAAAGACGCCAGAAGTCAAATAACTATGTTGACTGACAAAGAGTAATATTACTGGAGCTGAACTTTGCATTGTTTTATTTATGGTGACACAGAGATGAACATTAACATATAGTGAATGTGGAGTGCGGGTAATGAATACAGTATTGTTGCTGACTTGATTTAGGATACATTGCACATAATACACATTAGACAGTGTCGGTAATTTATTACAAGTTTGCTGAGATAGGTTTGCGAGGTTGCAAGCTTTCTAGGCTTACTTGGCGTGCAATTTCCGGAGAGGGACTAAACTTTTTGAATTTATTTGTATGCATGCTGGCCTGAGACAGAACTAAGGTTACAAAACATTTGCCATTCATAAAACTACAACATCTGTGAGACAGGGATGACGCCGATGAGGTTACAGCTTATGTTGCAGTCTTTCATCAGTAGTTTTTGTGGGGATGAACTCTCTGCTGTTGGATTTTCTTTGTTTTCCATGAAAAAGTCATGATGAGACCAGTAGCTGTGCGACTAACATCAGGCTATACCATGTAGGAATGGTGGGGGATGCTAACGGACACAACAGCCTGTCAACAAAATTAAACTTTAAAAAATAGGATTCTAGATTGGCACAAAGTGATATAAACTTGGGTGCAAGCTAGCAAATACAGGTAGCTAGTAACAAACTGACACAAACGCTTATTATCGGTGCCGATGTTGCTCAGAGGTTGAACTAGCAATTGACCTGTCTGACTTGTCAATCACGTGTAGAACAATAACCAATCAGAATGCCTTATTTTCTGCCTAATTTTCCCGCCTGACCTGATAGTGCCGCTAAATCGTCCCAGAAACAAATCGATCATGAGCTGTATGTAAAATAGATGAGGTTGCTGACTTTGTCAGTTGCCAGAATGGTCCACAGGAGCTGATGGGAAGTGCAGTGCGAACGCTCAGATTCTGGCTTGACGACTGTACTATGTGAGCATGTAAACCGTGAGCTTCACGCCTTTACATTGCAGAGGATTTACTTGCGCTGTGTGAGCTGGATTAAATGGCAGTATTACTGAACTTTGCATAGTGAATGTCCAGCTTTTGAGAAATCTGGTGAAATTTTTTGGCTTCGTTAGCTAGCTGGCTACACAACATTAGGTAGCTTGGCTAACATTCTGCTAACATTAGCTTAAACTAGGAAAGCAACAGATTTCCCAATGAACTTAGTGGGTGGATTAACATTAACTGAGAAGTTCATTGATAATAATGCTGTCAAAATCCACCTGAAATACCTGATTTGCGCCATTATTAATCAATCCATTGGACTGATAAGTGCATGCCTTGCAGGTACCATTGAGGTTTCGGGTGACATGAAACGAAATGAGCCGTCCGAGAGCAACGCTAGTTACATAAATGCTGTAGTGACCAGTCTGACATTGTCAGTTGGAACATGAAGTTGACAAATGCACGTGCTTACAAACCCAAAAATGAAAAATTCAACAATCGCATTATCCATCTGTACGAAAAACTACTCCGATGACTTTACAGGTGTAGTAAGATTCCACTATTTTGTCTGACTGGATTTCAAGGTGTAGTTTATTAGGAGTTAGATTTTTTTCGCATAGCTTGCTGACACTTCGCTGTGACTCTGACATCACCATCCATACTGTCAAACATCTTGGTCTCGTGCTCATATCTTTGAGTAAAATCATTAAGACCTCGCAGTAGAACTTTCTTGGACAAGTTAGACACATTTGGCAAGAAACACTCCATAATATTATTTGTAATATGCTAGAGATGCTCAAATGGTCAAATTTCTGCTAAGTGGTCGCTATTTAGGAAATGTGTTGTAAAGCTTGTGGGACGTAGCAATAGTAACCACAGGGGCGAAGCTTACCGCTGCAATTTGGAAAGGATCATTGAACCTCGGTCGAAACGGGCTGACTTGGCTTATGATCAAGAACTGCGATTCGACAACTTTGACAGCACAGACAAACGAGCTGAACACCAATCAAATGTGACATAGCAAGCCATGTAATATTGCTTACTAGCAATAAAACAGCATAGTGTCTGTCTTGCAGCCTTCTATTTTGCTAAGCTTGGTCTAAATGTTGGACCCCCTTGAAAATGAGATGGTTCATCTCAAGTAGCTATCCCTCAAATAAATTTGAAATTTGTAAAGCCAGACCAAGATTTACTCTTGTTTGACCTCTTGCTCGGTCACTGTCTTTTTACCTCTGCCAACGAAGTTGGGGCGGAGGTTATGTTTTCGCCCCTGTTTGTTTGTCTGTCTGTCTATCTGTCTATTTGTGAAGAATATAACTCAAAAACTAATGCACGGATTTGGCTGAAATTTTGTGGGTGCAGATCACCGCGATCAGTGAAACAATATGGCTGCCACGGCAGCCCCATCTTGAAATCGTATGACACGTGATAACCCAACTTTGCTCCCACTCATGAAGATTTGGATTCTGCTGCCTTGGCGGAGGTTTGCACTCTATGAGTGCCTCTAGTATTCTGCTTATCTTCCCCTGTAAACGTCCTCAGCTCAGCCTCTTCGCCTCTGCTATGATGTCTGTACTGAAAATACTGGGCTGGTTAGCGGGAGACCCATAGCTGGTGTTATGATGTGGCTGTAGTGTTGTAAAACACACTGCACTTCTCATGGAAGATCATACTTCATCAGCCAAAGTGGTGCAAGAACAGGTGTTTGGGGCACAGATTGAAAGATGCACCATTCTCCCCATTACGAGCCATTGAACCATACAAATGATTTTGAATGATTTTGATACTTTAACGTGAATTAGTTGCATATTGTTGCTTTTGGTTTACGTAAAATAGCTATCCATTGTGGATTGTAGACTTTTTAAGTATAGAGTAAAATGGTAAGATGTGCATATGCATGAATTTTCAGCTTTAACAGCTGAGATGATGGTCATAAATGGTACTTCCCTTTTGAGCAGCTTGTTTGCGCTTTAATGTTTTGTTGCACAATTTTTTTCCATTCACTATATAAAGACACATTTATCTCCACATAATAGCATTGTGCAGGGCAGTTACTTTCAGATTCACTCTTAGGATCCTCTGTGTATGGTGGTTTTCTGCCAAACTGTAATGGCAAGTCTTGGAGGATAATAAGCTGTTAGGCTAATTGCTCTTAATGAGGCAGTTTTGAGTAGTGAGGGCTGATTCGTCCTCATTCAGCTACAAGGTCAGTCAGTCTATTTTGTCTTCTGCTTTATTCAAATGGGTAGCAGCCAGCTGGGACTGTGCTGTGTTCAGAATCACCTGTATTTCCTTCTGGAATACTGATCGAGGCCAAATACAGGAAGTGGTAGGCCTATTCGGTATTTGTGACCAACGTGAAAGTACACCAAAGAGAACGTATCATTCGGATTACATACTTCACTGGCTAAGTATTAAAGGATGCAGCCAGAGCTGCCTTCATGGTGTTTCGTATCCCGCATGGTCTATGGTAGCGTCCCAGCAAAACTTAGTTGTTCTTAATAGCCTGGTGGTCATGTGAATGTTGTATAGATGGTTATAGTCACATACTGGTTATGCACCATTTATTACCATTGAGCAGCATGTGTTGTTTGGTCCTCCGCTTGCCCCCAAAATGGCTTTGAGCTGCTGAGGTATGGACTCCACAAGACCCCTGAAGATGATCGGTGATATCTGGCACCGAGATCTTAGCAGTAGATCTTTTAAGTCCGGGAAGTCGTGAGGTAGAGCTGCCATGGTTTGGACATCGTACATCCCACAAATGCTCAATTAGGTTGTGATCCGGAGAATTTAGAGACCAGAGAAATACCTTGAACTCTTTGTGATGTTCTACAAACCATTCCCTAACAATGTGTGCTGTGTGCCAGGGCACATTATCACACTGAAAGTGACCACTGTACCACCACTCGTCTACGCAAATTCCCAGCCCTAGTGTTTCCCAGCTGGACATTGCTCAGAGAATCACACTAACTGCACTAACTCTGGACTTCTTCCTGAAGTGCATCTTGTTGCCATCTTACCCAATTTGACTGCATTCATGTGGCCAACTGGACTATTTGAACCAGGCAACCTTCCTCCATTGCTTCAAGGACCAATTTTGAAACTCACTTGCACATTGTAGGCATTGTCGATGGTGGACGGATAGGAATTGAAACTGCACGGCCAGGTACACAGCAGGCTGCAATGCTCTGTGTGTTGTTGTGTATCCTTTTCATAAGCATCAATAAAATTTTTTGCAACTTTTTTCTAAGTAGGCCTTATGCCAGTTTGGACCAGACAGGATAGGCTTCGTTACCCTTGCGCATTGGCGAGCCTTGCAGCCGATTTATGGTTTGTCCCTCCTCGGGCCACGATCGGTATGGCTCTCGCCACTGCTGACTGGGAGCACCCCACTAACCTTGCTGGCTAGAAGACACTCTGACCTGGTCATGTAGACATAACAATTTGGCCCCTGTCGAAGAAATCTTTATGCTTGTTCATTTCTCCCGCCTCCGACACGTTGACCACTAGCACCAACGGGTTGCATACTGTCTTACATATTCCAGACCTTGGTATGCACCGCCGTTTTGAGTTAATCGGTGTTACTTACTTCATGTGCAAGTGGTTATAATACTCTACCTTATCACTGGTGACATGCAGTATGTCGTAAACAGGAATGAAATTCCGATTTTAAATGTTTACTCATTTACATCAATCTGTATTCCATCCTATGGACTGCAGTGTACTTCTCACCCACGATTGTTTTGTTACATTCTGAGTGCAAAACCTGCTTATTATTAGTTGCAATGAATATCCCATAGAGAATGAATGTGACATTGTCAATGGAGTAAATGTTAATCAGCCAAATCAGTTCTCGGGGGGTTGTCTAGTTATCTGCAGCACACACCATGGTAAATTATGCAATTAGAAGGAGCTTACACGTTTTCATTGATCCACTGAAGCTTAAGCAGTGGTGCCAAATTAAGAGCTCAAAGCAAATGCCAACTCAGGGCAGAACTGTCGACTGGAATAAAAGCACAGTATGTGTGAAGTGACAGCAGGACCTTTTCTGAGAGGCCTTGTGCATGCAGGTTTAGACCTTTGGTTTCAACCAAAATTACAACGAGGTTAAGTGTCCATAAGTATCTGAACAGTTACGAAATTTATTGTTTTTCCTCTCACTGCTGTGTCACTTTGGATTCGAAAACAATAAGAATGAGCTAGAAGTAGGGCTGTCCAGTTTAATGAGTGAGTATTGACTATTATGCTATGTGGAAAAAGGTATGTACACTTACTTTTTTTGTTGCACTGTAAATTTTTAGCAGCCATTCTGATGCCTAAATTACCACGAGGAGAAATCATGCCGGAGTTGATTATGTGGGACGTTTTCTCACGTCGAAGTTGTCTCATTTCAGAATTTTCTGTCAGAAGATGAATATTTTTTATCACAAATACAATTTGTTAAAATGTTGAAATGAAAAGCATTGGCAAATTTCTGTTTCCACACAACATTAGGATCTAAGATGAAGGGATGGGGAGTCTGCAATAATGTGTTTGATCAGGCTGAAGTATCTTGGTTTGTACCAGTGTCCAATGGGATGATGAGTCGGTGTTAAGGCTTTTTCTCTGAGGATGCATTTCTACAGTAGCTCTGCAATAACTTAAATCTTCTACATAAAATTACATGTTTCCTTTGAGGGACATGCACTGCAAAGATTAATCATTTTGAAGCATATTAATGTTTCCCAAATTAGTTAATGCATTTGGATTCAAATGACTGAGGCCTGACACCTGCCATCTGAGATCCAGCTTAAACTCTATCAGATGGTGAACATTGGTAAAAGAAGTGTTTTTTTAAACTATTTTTTTCTTGTAAAAATGTTTGTTGGTTTCTCAGATGACAATGACAGTACATGGGCCTAATTGGCATTTTGATGGCAGATGATTTTCTTTAGCTTTCAACAACTTTCAAGTTATGTCTCAGACTTGGACTAATTTTGGCAGTACTACTTTATTAGGCTCAATGAATCTAAAATAACCACCAAATATCCCTCATTAGGACACTGAATCCCACAGTTTGAACATTTATCTGGACTATATATGATCCTGTTGCATTGTTTGAGACAAGATACAGTATATAGAGCTGAGCTTTTACATTTTTTTCTGTGTTCTTGATAGATTGTTCTTATTAAAAACTGTGATGGTTATCTTTTTGTCAGAACAAGTAAATCTCCAGATTTATCACATCTGTTATGACCATTATTATTGAAGCACCTGCAGAACCTACTTAGTCCACAACACATCCCTATTGGGGTGGTACCTATTGCTGCACTGATAATGGTCGTAATAAATGTGATAAATTTCTAGATATAATTCTCCTGATAGGAAATAATAATCGTTACCATTCAAAATGAGAACAACAAATTGAGTGAACAGATATTCATTTGAGAAGTTCAGCTCCATATACCTTGAACCACATCGAGCAACTGCATTGTAGAAAGGTCAGTTAAATATTCAAATTGCGGGTTTCAGAGG
Organism: Gymnothorax reevesii; assembly: GCA_029721435.1. Classification (NCBI taxonomy): domain Eukaryota; kingdom Metazoa; phylum Chordata; class Actinopteri; order Anguilliformes; family Muraenidae; genus Gymnothorax; species Gymnothorax reevesii. The sequence goes on from CM056582.1 coordinate 66,410,901, forward strand.
CCTAAAGAGGGGTGTAGAGCAGAGCTTCTTACCCAGACTATTTCACTGGGACTACCCCAAAATCTGGAAAGTTGGAGTACTCTTGAGCTCAGGAAAAAAATGACTTTCATTGAATTGGGGAGCTGGTAATCAGTAATACTGCCAAAGCTGATCCCAATCTGAGACGTAATTCTAAAGGATTCACAACAACAAATTTCCTCCTTTACGGTCTACAATGCTTCGGTATAAACAGTATTATTAAAATAAGATGTGCACAACCACTCCACTCGGCCTTTCCACAGTCCACGTTTATCTGACTGGTAACAAGCCTGAGGCAATTATGCATACTTGAGATTCAATAGCGGAGCTGTCAGGCAGTTGACGTCAGAGTAAAGTCAGCAATAAAGCCGGTATTTGCATGGCTCTGTTGACTCGTTTAATAAACTTCCTTTCTCAACAATCATTCAAGCTTTATTGGCAAATTTTTTGCACCAAAATTTGCAGTATTGCCCTATCGGTGCGCAGCATACAGCTGCAATATGACTTGCTGAAGAACGGATGCGGTATTTCTTTCTTTTCCTCTCCCGAGAATTCTATAACTCAGAGGCAATATTCCATTACACAAAGCAAAAGTTTTAGCTGAAAATTCACCATAGGCTTTGGAGTAAACACTTTTGAAAGGCGATGTTGGAACAGAACAGCTTTGTCAACTGGGTTATCCTCTCAAATTATCCTTTGTCGCTGTCAAACCATCGCTGACCGTATCCAGCTATTTTCAAGTGTAGAAGGAACTTTCTTACGAGGGGAAGGAAAGTGCACTGATGAAACATGTTGTTGTGGTAGCGGAGATGGTACAGTTTGAATTTCAGTTTGAACTGGAATCGCTTTGCTTCAACTGACATAACTGTCCAGCCCTGTTACATTGGCTAACCTTACTTTGATGTCACTTGGGTCACATGACCCGCAGCCCATTAACCTTTGTTTTGGACTGAGGCTGTTGACTGGGATGGTTGAAATACGCTATGAGTGATGAAATAACTCGGAAAGAGCTGTAGGTAGTGTAATTATTGAGCGATTTACATGCATTAAAACCAAAATTTAAAATAACTATGTATGTTGGCATGAATCCTCTTAAGTTATTGAGGAAACCATCTGCCGTCAAAATGGCGGACTCGAGCCACACAAATTAACCATTGTCTATGAATCAAATGAACTGTTACAAAAAAGTTTAAAAAACACTTCTTTCATCAGTGTATTCCATTTGATGGTTTCAGCAACATCTGAGATGGTGTGAGCCAAAACCCTGTTTCTTCCGGTAACCCTCTTTGTTTTCTAGTCAGCGCATATTAATCTCAGGGCCAAAGCCTGCTCACTTGTGAGGGGGTTTAGGGAAGGTTGAGAGACGAGGTCCATGGTCCTTGGTAAGGCTTTGGATTTTGGTTGGTATTGGAGTGTGTAATGATACACGTGTGACAGGTGTCCTGACTAATACGGACGTGCTTCTTGCTTCCTTTCAGGAGCAAGTCCTTTGTGTTTTGCGGCCTGTATGCAGCGCTTGTGTTTGGTGGGCAACACTTCATGCGGCAGAGACAGAAGCTGGAGTTGCGGAAACCGCTGGTGCTCTGGTCACTTAGCCTTGCCATCTTCAGGTGAGAAAAATGCAAACTATGGACTGACTTACTCGCTGACCGCGGATAACGACCACTGAAAATGCAAAGGTATCATGATAGCTGAGCTTGTGATCGGTTAAGATTGCAATGTAGCGGGGATGACTGAAACTTTGGTTGAGCGAAGCCATGACGGGCCAAGACACCTTTTTTGTATATCAATTGTGCTTCCTCGCTCCTTGATTGAACCGGAAGTTGTTCCAGATCCGCCATCTTGCAGGCCGTCTCAAAGCATTTATCTCTGCTAAGAGGAGGGAGCTCCAGGGAGCAATGAGGGAGAGCAGCCTCCCTGCAACTTAGATACAGTATATGCAGTATATATCTATGTCCTAGAACACTTTCAACTGAAAGCGGTGACATCAATCAATTACAAATGACGCTGGCGGCAAAAAAGGGTGCAGCAGATCAGAGAACTCACAGTTGGGATCGCACAACTTTTAAGTCACAGTTCCGCTCATCTTTTGGATCAATAAAATAAATAGAAAAAGAGGTGACAATTATAACTTTGCTGTCCATTTAATCTGTGGAACACTAAGTATGGAACTTTAGCACATGGTCTTAATTGAAAACAACATTCAAGATGTTCAGTATTTTCTGTAAAATCCTAAAATAGCCATCATGACATATTCAATATTCAATTTTTAAAGTGCAATATGGGAAGACTTCAGTGTTTTATGAAAACACATTCATCTACAATTTAAAAAAAATGCCTCTGTTAAAATCTTCACCATGGTGGTTTTGGTGTTAAAAAGCATGTGGCAGTTGAACTGTATTTCTCGAGATGACGATTAAATTTTGCAGTTAATCTGTACTTTACGTGCTTACCAATTCTCATAGACGACATTATACCTGATCCAGTTGAGCATTGGCATAAGAAACTGATGTCGCATCATGTGACGTTTCAGAGGAAACGTCATCTCATTTCTCTAAAAACACATTTCCTTGATTCTTCTCTCCTCGCATGGTTTCCTTGCATCTGTCCATGCATCCTCCGTGGCAGGAACTAAGACGCAAGGAAAAGACACTAGTTATAGGAACAAGGATGCAATTTAACAGAATTGAGATGCACCTATCAAAAATGACAGTTGAAAAACACTTGGAGACTCACATTAGTTTCATGCATCTTGGTTTGGGGTCAAATCTATTGTGGCCATCTCTATGTTCATTTTTGCCGGAGACAATTCTGAAAATTTTTGCTTGTACTTTTATGTTACTTTGGTCTCAAATTGTGAGCTTGTCATCCCTTGGTGTTATTACAAAACATTTTATTCCTGCTTCTCGCGTGCATCGAATAAAATTGTTTATTTTGTGCTGACAGACACAGGTGTGCTGAGCCAATGACTAACTGTCCCAGAAAGATTGCAAACCTTGCAAAATCAGTCTTTGAAACATCAGACGGTTGCACAATTTGCCTTCTGAACTGGGCTGTTTTTTTTTCATGGAAGTTATACGTGTTCATGAGGACCTATCGCTGTTTATGCATGATAAGGTTGCACATAAGACTTCTATTTCTTGGAAAGAGTTTTGACGAGATTAGATTGGTTCTTTTTAGGCTCGCCATCAAAAAAAAGGAGGTAGTGATACATTTTCAAGCTGCCTGGTCAAAGGTCTCATTGTCCAAATGGAAGTACGAACACCATGCAGATGTCTATTGTCTATAATATATGCCATGTTCAATAGGTTCTCCATCTCCCAGGTAACCCTTTGAGAGAGAATTCTTAGCATGAGATGTTACAGGGTTGGTTTCCCCAGAAACACGGTCCATGTACATGGGGGAGGTTAAAGGCTTTGTTGCCGTGATAGCCAGATAAGGGATAAATCATCTGTCTGCCCCCTCCCCATTACGAAACCAAACACAGCTCCCTGCAGGGTCACAGGTACTAGCCATATGTGTTTAGATAAAGCTGTACTTGAACACTTAATCTGAACAACTGATGAGGGAAACAGTCATTAGAGATTATCTGCACGTTCCCACTGTGATTCACTGGCTTACTGTCTATGTAACCACTTATAACTGAGGTTGGCTGGGAAAGAGCATAAGTCTACTAACTATGGAGATGCCTAACTTTTCATTTTATTTTGTGTTTTCGCTAGAAATTGCTTGCAGAAGTCTGAATTCTTACGGAATGGGTGGAGACACAGGCGTTTTCAGTCTAGTTGGACACTGTTCAGGACAGGAATGTGGATACACAGCAGTGTATGGGTTATTCTTCGACGCCCAAGTGCACTGTGTGAATTTAGAAACTTGACAGTGTAGCCTGTGGGGCTATTCCAGAGAACTACCGTCCATAAATCTTTGTTGAACTTGCAGGAATGTGGATGACAGGATTGGGAGGTTGCTGTCTTTAAGGGGTGCACAGTAGATGGCGCAGAACTGGGGATGGCTAAGTCATCGTAGAATGTCCCTGCGTTCAGTGTCTGCTCCCCACTGGTGACACAGTGTATTATCTCACTACCCATCTGTACTGCAGTAAGGGCCATATATCCAAGCGGTTTCAAGCATACATCGCAAACAGAAGCACAGCACTGAATAATGCTGCCTAGCCTGTAATACACAACAAAAAAGTGCACTTTGGGTGTTTTGGTCACCATTTACAGGAATGAGGCTGGTAGTTTTAAAACTGCCCTTCGAAAGACCCTTGGAATATAGGCTATAGATACATTCTGACAAGCCAAAACATTAAAAGCACACACAGTAGAAGTAAATCATGTTGATTTTCTTGAGACAATGACCCATTTCAAGGTCTGCAGACAGACCTGAGACTGTACGCAAACCGACAGTTTTCATAGTTGACGTGTTGGATGGGGAGAAATGGGACCTGAGTGAGTTTGACAAGGACTAAATCATTTTAAGCACACCAGTGGGCAAGAGAATCTCCTAAGCAGCAAGGCTTCTGGGGCGCTCTGGTCAATAGTGGTGTGTAGTGACATACCAGCAGTGATCCATTAAGAGGGTACAGACCATGAACCGGCGGGAGGATGTAGGGTACCCAAGGCTCATCGATGCAGTCGAACAACAAAGGTTAAACCATCTGGTCTGAACTGATAGAAGGGCCACAGCAGCGCTATACAGATTGTAAGGATACTTACATGAGGAATGTGCCACAACACACAGTCTCATCGCATCCTCTTGCATATAGTGCTCTATAGCTGTAGTCCAGCCAGAGGGTGTATTCAAATCCCAGTCCACTGCCAAAAGTGCCAACAATGGGCACGTAATCGTCAAAAGTGGACTTTGGCGCAATTGAAGAAGTTTGCCTGGTCCAGTGAGTTCGGTTTTCACCTGTATCATGTGCAGCGGCTGGGCATGTGCACAATTCAGCTGGGGAATACAAGAAGACACCGGGCTGTCCCGTGGGAAGAAGACAAGATATTTGTGGAAGAGAGATGCTGTGGGAAAAGTTCTGCTGGGAAACCATGGGAATTCAAGTGGACATCCGTTTGATGGAGCTGTTTCTGAGGCAAAAGGGGGACCTACACAATATTATGCAGTAACTTCAACTTCGTGGCTGATTGGCATCCAAAAATAGTTGAAAAATTACTGTAAAAATATCACATGTATACTCTACAACTCCTGTTTTTGTTGATTTTAATGTCAAGTTCCTGTGTAGCGTAGATAGAAATTCTCTTTGGGTGTCCTTCCCCCGTCGGTGGGGCCACTGTGTGGGGCCACAGCTGGAGCTGGTGACTCTCTCATTATGTGACTAATGCTGAGTGTTGATGGCACCTTTCCTCGCGTGCATGATGTCTGCTGACCAACTTTCATTCTGTTCAATAACTGCATTGGAAAGACTGCTGCTCAATGGCTAAAGTGTGAGGAGTGGCTACAAAGTATTTATTGTTGCCCCAGACAAAGTAGGGGTTACTGTGGATTAGGCTTCGCCATACGTCCACCGCCACTGTACAGATTTCTGTGTGGATGCTCCACAGACCACAAATTTTAAAATATTTTATGTTTGGTATGTACATGGGCAGTGGTTAGGACACGGTGCCTATCGATTTTGGTTGCCATGATCACATCATTCTCTGAATAATAGACAAAGTTGAGTCAAAAATAAGCCAAAATGAAAAATTTGGGCGATCGGCGGCTACACCCATTGGTGGCGGGCGACCGACCTGTCTAGTTTAAGCCAGGAGCCTCCTGTTTAAATCGGTCAAGCTGTCACAGAAAGCACCCAAAAACCGAGAAAGTGCACCTTTTTCCGAGAAATTCCTATAAAAACTTAGAAAACACTGAGGTTTACTGAAGATTTAAGGCCGATTTGGTTAACCTCCGAAAAATTTTACAGAGGTATCCCAAAGTCTGTCCAGTTTACTTAAGTTTGGACCACACTTCAGTAAACCTCGGTTAAATTTTTCCGGAAACACACCGAGTATTGTCAGGCCCGAGGATTACCGATGTGGTCTCTGAACTTCAGTGGGCCAGACAATCCTCTGTGTGTCTCAGGAAAATTTAACCGAGGTTTACTGAGGTATTGTCCAAACTTACGTAAACCGGACAGACTTCAGGATACTTCAGTAAAATTTTTCCGAGGTTTACAGAGTTGGCCTCAATTCTTCAGTAAACCTCGGTGTATTCAAAATTTTTGTTGGAATTTCTCAGAAAAGGTGCACTTTCTCAGTTTTTAGGTACTTCTAGTGTGTACAAAGGTCAAACTGTATCTGAAATCTTGGCTTACTCTGGAAATAATTGCAAATTTGATATGCAGAAAATCCCGATTTGACATGGGTATGATTGTACCTATAAATCATGTTTAATCTAGATGTTAGTTGATTACCTGCCCGATGTATGGAGGCAGTGCACATCTTTGGACTTCTTTCAAGTTCTTGCGGTAGACTGTCTTCATGCTTTTAGTGTAGCATTTCAGGCATGAGGAGTGCACACATTGTGATTGATGCAAAATGTTTTTTTTTTATTTATTTAAGAGTTTATATGAGCAGTAGCTTGTAGAACTAGCTCAGACAGACAAGTGGAAACATGCCCTTGTTCTCGCATACTCTCCCATACGCATCTACCATTTCATTGCCCCTCTGAATTTTTGAGCGCTGGAAGCTGCTCTCCTGCATTGCCTCAGCGTCAAACTTGCTTTGTCTGCTGCTAAAACTGTCTGATGCTGCACTACTCTGGTCTGCGTCTATTCAACCCCCACCTTCGCCCCCGCATGGGCTCTGAATTCTGAAGAAACTCCCCGATAAAAAAAAAAACTGTGCATCTTTAACTTCAATCTATGTATTGTTTTTCCTCAAAAAGACATTGAAATAACTAGTGATGGAGAGGAGGGATGGTGCCATTTTCCTCATTTTTTGAAACCATATCCCCCTTAATATGACGTTACGACTGGTATTTTAAAAAAAGGTTTTGCAGAGCTGCCGGATAGCTCACTCGGTTAAGGCACTGCGCTGCAGTGCAGAGGTGACTATCACGTCGCGGGTTCGAGCCCCGGTGTAACCACTGGCAGGGGTCGGCAGCTTTTTCAGAGTAGCGCACAATTGGCCATCGCGCTACAGGGTTCCAAATTGGGAAGGGACTGCCGGATTAGGGGATACAATAATAGCTTTGTTCGTTGCTCTAGCGCCTCCTGTTGGCCAGACGGGCGCTCGTCAGGAAGACTCTGGGTTCGTTCATGTCTGGGTATCCTCCGCCCTCATTCTGAACTTACGAGGATTCAACCAATGAGTGTATAAGAATCAGTGGCTGACAGACACGTGCTTCGGAGGAGAGCCGTGAATTGTCCTCACTATCCTGAGTTGGCAGCAAGGGGTCGCATACGAGCAAGCTTTGTACATAGTTCACAAATTGGGCATTCCAGATTCGGGTGGGATTGGAGATGCCAAATTAAAAAAAAAAAAAAAAAAAAAGGTTTTGCAACTGTAGTAGTAGGTTACAAGCCAGAGCTGATAATAGAGTGGAGATAAAATAACTCTTTAAAGCGATTTTAAGTCCTGACCTGTTCTCAGTCATTTTAAATTATACAAAACCCAAAACCAGTGAAGTTGGCACGTTATGTAAATCGTTGATAAAAACAGAATACAATGATTTGCAAATCGTTTACAACTTCTATTCAATTGAATACACTGCAAAGACAAGATGTTTAATGTTCAAACTGAGAAACTTTTTTTTTTTTTGCAAATAATCATTAACTTAGAATTTAAAGGCAGCAACACATTGCAAAAAAGTTGGCACAGGGGCCTTTTTACCACTGTGTTACATCGCCTTTCCTTTTAACAACACCCTGTAAACGTTTTGGAACTGAGGAGACCAATTTTTGAAGCTTTTCAGGTGGAACTCTTTCCCATTCTTGCTTGATGTACAGCTTAAGTTGTTCAACAGTCTGGGGTCTCCATTGTCGTATTTTACACTTCATAATGCGCCACACATTTTCAATGGGAGACAGGTCTGGACTACAGGCAGGCCAGTCTAGTACCCGCACTCTTTTACTACGGAGCCATGCTGTTGTAACACGTGCAGAATGTGGCTTTGAGCCCATGTGGTGATGTCCTTTACATACTGATGTCGGTTTTTGATGCAGTACCACCTGAGGGATCGAAGGTCACGGGCATTCAATGTTTGTTTTCGGCCTTGTCGCTTACGTGCAGTGATTTCTCCAGATTTTCTGAACCTTTTGACGATATTACGGACCGTAGATGATGAAATCCCCAAATTTCTTGCAATAGGTCGTTGAGGAATGTTGTTTTTAAACTGTTCGACAATCAGCTCACGCATTTGTTCACTAAGTGGTGACCCTCGCCCCATCCTTGTTTGTGAATGACTGAGCATTTCAGGGAAGCTGCTTTTATACCCAATCATGGCACCCACCTGTTCCCAATTAGCCCGTTCACCTGTGGGATGTTCCAAATAAGTGTTTGATTAGCATTTTTCAACTCTCACAGTTTTTTTTGCCACTTGTGCCAGCTTTTTTGAAACATGTTGCAGGCATCAAATTCCAAATGAGCTAATATTTGCAAAAAATTACAAAGTTTACCTGTTCGAACATTAAGTAACTTGTCTTTGCAGTGTATTCAATTGAATATAGGTTGAAAAGGATTTGCAAATCATTGTATTCTGTTTTTATTTATGATTTACACAACGTGCCAATTTCACTGGTTTTGGGTTTTGTAGATCTGGTCTATTGTCCTCTTAGCATAAAACAATATTGAGTATGTTTGCCATTGGCCTGTTGCACTGCTGCACTGCTGCAGCTCTCTGTTGTATTGACTCTACCAAATGTTCAATGGTGACTAAAGGGAAGTGTTACCCCTCCTCTTCAAGAGCTGCACAGAGTTGGCAGATATTGGCTGTAAGTGGGAACCAATGATGAATTCGTTGGTCAATGACGTTCCAAAGATGGTTCATGGAGGACAAATCTGGGAATAAGCGAGGCATTCAAGCACGCAAACATTCCTGTGTTGAGCGTGCCAATTGCACGCTCCCTGAGGTTTCAAGTCATCTGTTGCATTTCGAAAAATGGCTGAACTAGGGCTTTTAGGTTGGCCTTTCATTGACCAAAGGACAGTGTGCGCCTGGGCTAACCGTTCGCAATTTCAATAGCTGTGGCTCAGGCCCCACCTGTCTGACGGGCCAGTTTTGACAAAGGGCATGACCCTGACAACAATATGGCGAAGGTGATCTAAATGCTCGAGACCAGTAACTCTCAACTTTGACCACATAATTAAACCCAACTAATTATACCACAGAAATAATTTAGCAGATTATTGAGAGGATTGATTTGTTATATACAGCCCCAATTCTGAAATAGTTGGGACAAAGTGTAAATTGTGAATAAAATCGAAACGCAATGACTTTCAAATCACACTGGCCAGTATTTTATTCACAATACAACAGAGATAACATAGCAAATGTTGAAACTAAGAAATTTTACAATTTTATCCACAAAATGAGCTCATTTCAAATTTGATGGCTGCTACAGGTCTCAAAATAGTTAGGACAGGGGCCTGTTTACCATGGTGTAGCATCCCCTCTTCTTTTTAACGCAGAGTGGAGGCGTCTGGGCATTGAGGAGACAAGTTTCTTGAGTTTAGCCATTGGAATTTAATCCCATTCTGGTTTAATACAGGCTTCGAGCTGCTGGAGAGTTTTGGGTCTCCTTTGACAGACTTTTCATTTAATTATGCGCCAAACGTTTTCAATCGGTGAAAGATCAGGACTGCAGGCAGGCCAGTTCAGCACACGGACTCTTCTAATACGAAGCCATGCTGTTGTAATAGCTGCAGTATGTGGTTTTACATTGTCCTGCTGAAATACACAAGGCCTTCCCTGGCTTAGATGACGTCTAGAGGGGAGCATATGTTGCTCTAAAACCTTTATATACCTTTCAGCATTCATGGTGTTTTCGAATACATGCAAGTGTCCCACACCATATGCACTAATGCATCCCCATACCATCAGAGATGCTGGCTTTTGAACTGAATGCTGATAACCGGAGGGGTGGTCTTTCTCCTCTTTAGCCCGGAGGAACACGACGCTCATGATTTCCAACAAGAATGTCAAATTTGGACTCCTCTGACCACAGGACACTTTGCCACTTCGCTACAGTCCATTTTAAATGAGCCTTGGCCCACAGAACATGGCAGCGCATCTGGATCATGCTCAACAATGGCTTCTTTTTTGCATGATTGAGTTTTAGGTGGCGTCTGAGGATGGCACGGCGGGCTGTGTTTACAGAATCTTTTGATGATGTTATGCCCTTTCGATGATGAGGCCTTCAAAGCCTTTGCAATTTGACGGTGAGGAACATTATTTTTAAAGTATTCCACAATTTTTTAACGCAAGCCTTCACAGGTTGAAGAGCCTCCGGCCATATTTACTTCTGAGAGACTCAGCCCCTCTAAAACATCCCTTTTATAGCCAATCATGTTGCACACCTGATGCCAATTACTTGCTAAATGTTCTTTCAGCTGATTCTCTTATGTATCAATTACTTTTTCAGCCCTTCTTTGCCTGAGTCCCAACCTATTTGAGACCTGCAGCAGCCAGAAAATTTAAAATTAGCTCATTCTGTGGATAAAAATATAAAATGTCTCAGTTTCAACATCCATCCATCCATCCATTGTCTATACCCGCTTATTCCTCACTAGGGTCACGGGGCGAGCTGGAGCCTATCCCAGCTGACTACGGGCAAAGGCAGGGACCCACCCTGAACAGCTTGCCAATCCATCGCAGGGCGCACACACCATTCACTCTCACGCGCATACCTATGGGCAATTTGATGTCTCCAATTAGCCTGATATGCATGTCTTTGGAATGTGGGAGGAAACCGGAGTACCCGGCGAAAACCCACGCAACACGGGGAGAACATGCAAACTCCACACAGAAAGGCCCCAGGCCGGATTCGAACCCACGACCTTCTTGCTGTGAGGCAGCAATGCTAACCACTGTGCCACCGTGCCACCCTCAGTTTCAACATTTGAAATGTTAACCATGTTCTACTGTAAATAACATATTGGCTCATATGTATATATCTGTGCAGGCGTGTGTGTATATAACTGCTCAAAAAAAATTAAGGGAACTCTTAAATAATATATCAGATCTTGAACTAATTATTCAAGTTGAAAATCTTTGTTAAGAACAAAATGATGTACCAACAGGTAATGCATATCATTAAGCCACTATGGTCTGGTTTCAAAATAAACCCGAAAATTAAAGTAAATGAAAGTTTCCAATTTGCGTAAATTTTATAATGACTCGGTAGCATGCCTGTATGGACTCCCATCAGTGTCTCAGCATGCTTCTGATGAGTCAGCAGATGGTGTCCTGGGGGATCTCCTCCCAGACCTGGATCAGGGCATCAGTTCCTGCACAGCTCCTGCACAGTTTGTGGCGGTACTTGACAGCGCCGAAAGCACCAATACATAATGTCAAATAGGTGCTCAGTTGAATTTAGGTCAGGGGAGCGAGAGGGCCAGTCAGTGGCATTAATGCATTCATCATCCAGGAACTGCCGACACACTCTGTCCACATGAGGCCGGGCATTGTCCTGCACTAGGAGGAACCCAGAACCCTTTGCACCAGCATAAGGTCTGACAATCGCTCAAAGGATTTCATCCCAGCACTGAACAACAATCACGGTACCGTTGGTTATGACGTGGAGGTCTGTGTGACCCTTCAAGGATAAGCCTCCCCAGACCATCACTGACCCACTGCCAAATTGGAAATGCTGGATGATGTTACAGGCAGTATGACGTTAATCATAGTCAACGTCTCCAGACTCTTTCACGCCTGTTCCATGTGCTCAGTGTGAACCTGCTCTGATCTGTGAAGAAAACGGGCTGCCAATGGCAGACCTGCCAATTATGATGTTCTCTGGCGAAGGTCAATCGAGCTGCACGGAGCTGGGCTGTGAGCACAGATCCCGCCAAAGGACGTCGGGCCCTCATGCCACCCTCATGGAGTCGATTTCTGACAGATAGGTCAGAAACATGGACACCAGTAGCCTGCTGGAGGTCATTTTGTAGGGCTCTGGCAGTGCTCCTCCTGCTCTTTTTTGCACAAAAGAGCAGATACTGGTCTTGCTGTTGGGTTGATGCCCCATCATGGCCTTATCAAGTTCTCCTCTTGTAAGTGCTGATCTCCTGGTATCTCCTACATACTCTTTAGACTGTGCTGGGAGACACGGCAAACTTTCTGCCAACCGCAAGTAAGGATGTGCCATCCTGGAGGAGCTGGACTACCCGTGCAACCTGATTAGGCTGCAGGTACGGCCTCACGCTACCAGTTGTGACACTAGCAGACCCTAGCAGAGCACAAAACTTGAGGATAATCTGTCAGGAAGGATGAGGACAAAGCAATTGTCTGTGGCCACCGCATTCACAACCATCTTCTTTCAGGGGTTGTCTTGTTTTTGCCTCTCCATCGCACCTGTAGTCAATTTCATTTGCACCAAAGCCTGTGAAAGTGATTTGCAATCATTTGTTTGGTCAATAAATAATTGGATTTTGCCAAGGTTATTATTGTGTGTTTACTTCACAGCAAATCAGCACACTTTACTCTCTTCTTTCATTATACTTATTGTATGCTTCTGTCAGTGAAGTGGTGCACCTTAAAGCCTGCTGTGTTTATTATTGTGTGCTTGCTCCAGCGAAGTTTCAGTTTTAGCCCCATCATTTCCATCAAAATTCAACAATTTTCAGCAGATTTTCCGACATTTTCTGCTCTTTCATACTTTCTTGTGGAATGTAAATACAGCTTTCTGAATGTTTAAATTATTTTCTTCGACTTTTCAACCTTTGATACTTTTTGAAATATTCAAAACATTCATTTGTTTCATCTTTTACTTCTATCATTGACTACAGTTCAAACCCATCCCTCTTAGAACTCTAATAACTCTTTCATACTTTCAGCTACAGACTTCATTTAAACTTTTCACGGCTATTAACAAAAAGCTGAACAAAAGTTTATCTTGTCCATTTTTCATTACAATATCACAATATAAGTTTTATGCTCCTTTCGGACCATTTCAAATTTTATAATAGGTGTGTATTTCATGGATTATAGTTGATGATGTCACGGAACCCCTACCTCATGCAATTCAGAGCAAAGCGGTTTGAATAACTTTTACTATTACCAGGCATACTTCCTCAGCAACTTCAGACACTTCAGAATTAGCCCTTAGAAGTTTTCAACCTGAACCCAGCACACAAATGTTCCTTAGAAAATTTGGCCATTTCAAGTTTCATTTATAAATGAAGACATAAAAGGTCTACAGTTGATTTCAAAAGTTACATTTCCATTTGGAGTCTGATGTTGTTAGCTCTCAGTATGAAATCTAAATCCAGTATTTCCCAATCAAAGTTTATCGTCCTCGGAAATTATTTGTGATCTTTAATGATTGTTGAATACGGAAGTTCTCTTCCTAGTTCTATTCAGAGGAACAAGCTCCCAAGCCTTATTCTCGACCTCCAAGATTGGGACCGCAATCCTATTAACCATCCCTCAACCTAGGAACATCTTTCAAACCTTCTGCAGTCATCAGTATTGGGACTGCATTCCTCCTAAACCCCCCAGTCCTGCCATCTGACAGTTCTTCTCTGGCAAAGTGTGCCCTCTGTCCTCACTCCATCCCGCAGCCGTCCCAGATCGCCACTGGCCGGGCACAGACATGCCCGTGCCGACCTGTACCATCTGAACCGAATGATGTTATTCTACTCTGGGCTCCGTCCCCCTGTCAGCACCAAATTACTATCAATAAACTCTGCTATTGGATTGTACTTTGACTCCGCATTTGCTTCCCGGTCTGATTTCTGTTGTTCATCTGCGTACAAGTGTCTTTTTAAAGGCACTACCGCTTGCAGTAGTATCGGATACAGGCAAGGTAAATTTATTTATTTTTTTAAGAAGTATGAACACAGCTGGCACTAGAAAAATCTTGTCAGTTTTTCAGAATTTTGAGTAGATTAACTTCATGCTGCAGTATAAGTGAGGCCTTATACAGTATATGGGCAGAGCCATTTCCATGGCTGTACACCACTGGCAGTTGGTCACCGTGATGCTAATTCCAAGTGATGCTATTCTTTAAGATGAGACACAGTGCATTGAGTACTGCTAAATAACTGACCTCCTCTCCCATGATAAACAGTCCTGGATCAGTTCCAACCATCCCTGCCAACAGACAAGACATGCATTGGTATCTGATCCTGGATTACTTTGCATCAAGGTTGAGACATGCAATACATTTCACTTGTTGTTTTTTTTCTTTTTTTTTTTCTTTTTGGCGTAAGAACTCCGCCAGTAGAAAGATTGATGTTAACAGCCTGAAGGGGAAACTTTCCTCAATTGCTTTGTCATGTTCAGCTTCAAGCTCTGACAAAGACTGATTAAAAAGAGCAAAATCTTCCATTTATTTAACACTGAGTTTGCTATTTTAACAGTGGCATTACACCACCACCACAATCACCCTTCCTAAGATTTTGGTGTGTTGCCTCAGCATGTCAAGTGTGTTATTTCATTTAAGAGCAGAAAACACTGATGAGCGGGAAAAAATAGTTTTGTGTCCACAGAAGTGTAAACCAGGGGACTACTACAAGGGGCCGATCCATTTGTTGTGTCACTTACGTTCTCATGTAAATGATTCGCTTATTCATATTTGGTACAAACTTGCTATAACTGTAACATCCTTCTTTATTTTTGTTTTAGCAAAATTAAGGCCTCTGTACAGTGTGCAGTACAATGCACAATCTACTGTACATTGTTCTGTCTAATAAAAGCATCCTCTCAGGCTGGATGCTTGGGATATTTTTCTGAAATATGTGGTGGGATGTCGTCAGTTGTCCCACATACAGTGCACAGAGTGGAAGACGCATGATGGGGCTCTGAGTGTTTGATCCAAATCCAGTTTGAGCCTGGAGGGGGGGTTAACAAATTGCAGAAAACATGGAAAATGTTGCTGAACATCCCCTTAAATCCCGCACTACAATCAGACCAGCTAATCGTAAACCCATGCAAGACTGTAATTTTTCATTTGATTTTGAAATTACCAACTGAGCAAGCAGTTAAGTAGTGATTGATTGCTGGCCAAACTGCTGAATATTTTATTATACTTTTTAATATAAATTATAAGGAACAAACCCCAAAACCAGTGAAGTTGGCATGTTGTGTAAATCGTAAATAAAAACAGAATACAATGATTTGCAAATCCTTTTCAACCTATATTCAATTGAATACACTGCAAAGACAAGTTACTTAATGTTTGAACAGGTAAACTTTGTAATTTTTTTGCAAATATTAGCTCATTTGGAATTTGATGCCTGCAACATGTTTCAAAAAAGCTGGCACAAGTGGCAAAAAAGACTGAGAGAGTTGAGAAATGCTCATCAAACACTTATTTGGAACATCCCACAGGTGAATGGGCTAATTGGGAACAGGTGGGTGCCATGATTGGGTATAAAAGCAGCTTCCCTGAAATGCTCAGTCATTCACAAACAAGGATGGGGCGAGGGTCACCACTTAGTGAACAAATGCGTGAGCTGATTGTCGAACAGTTTAAAAACAACATTCCTCAACGAGCTATTGCAAGAAATTTGGGGATTTCATCTTCTACGGTCCATAATATCGTCAAAAGGTTCAGAAAATCTAGAGAAATCACTGCACGTAAGCGACAAGGCTGAAAACCAACATTGAATGCCCGTGATCTTCGATCCCTCAGGCGGTACTGCATCAAAAACCGTCATCAGTGTGTAAAGGACATCACCACGGGGGCTCAGGAACACTTTAGAAAACCACTGTCAGTAACTACAGTTCGTCGCTACATCTGCAAGTGCAAGTTAAAACTCTACAATGCAAAGCGAAAGCCATTTATCAACAGCACCCAGAAACGCCGCCGGCTTCGCCGGGCCCAAGCTCATCTAAGATGGACTGATGCAAAGTGGAAAAGTGTTCTGTGGAGTCCACATTTCAAATTTTTTTTGGAAACTGTGGACGTCGTGTCCTCCGGACCAAAGAGGAAAAGAACCATCCGGACTGTTATAGGCGCAAAGTTCAAAAGCCAGCATCTGTGATGGTATGGGGGTGTATTAGTGCCCAAGGCATGTGCAACTTACACATATGTGAAGGCACCATTAATGCTGAAAGGTACATACAGGTTTTGGAGCAACATATGTTGCCATCCAAGCAACGTCTTTTTCATGGATGCCCCTGCTTATTTCAGCAAGACAATGCCAAGCCACATTCTGCACGTGTTACAACAGCATGGCTCCGTAGTAAAAGAGTGCGAGTACTAGTCTGGCCTGCTTGTTGTCCAGACCTGTCTCCCATTGAAAATGTGTGCCGCATTATGAAGCGTAAAATACGACAACGGAGACCCTGGACTGTTGAACAACTTAAGCTGTACATCAAGCAAGAATGGGAAAGAGTTCCACCTGAAAAGCTTCAAAAATTGGTCTCTACAGTTCCCAAACGTTTACTGAGTGTCGTTAAAAGGAAAGGCGATGTAACACAGTGGTAAAAAGGCCCCTGTGCCAACTTTTTTGCAGTGTGTTGCTGCCTTTAAATTCTAAGTTAATGATTATTTGCAAAAAAGAAAATAAAGTTTCTCAGTTTGAACATTAAACATCTTGTCTTTGTAGTGTATTCAATTGAATATAAGTTGAAAAGGATTTGCAAATCATTGTATTCTGTTTTTATCTACGATTTACATAACGTGCCAACTTCACTGGTTTTGGGTTTTGTAAATGTGTAGCTGGACATGCCCAGTACCCTTATTTTGCTATGTCCGATAATGTGAAGCTGTAGCAGTTTTTGTGTGAACCTGCTGCCCCTCATCATTCTTGTCCAAAAACGTATTGTGTGGCCTGCTGCTTTCATATCACTGACTACGGTCATGTATGCATTGAGAGCAGATGGAGTTGGACCTTCATATTTAGCTTTAGCATGTAGTGTGCTGCCACCCAAATGAACAGCAGGGATTGTTAGAGCAATATTGACCAATCTACTGTATAACATCGCAAGGTCGTGAACTGAAACAAAATGGAAGCACTAAAGCCAGAATACCCTTTACACACCATAGTACAGATTCCTTCTGTTTGGAATTCCCCTGGTGGTAAAAACGACCACACCAAAGAAATATTTCTTTGCTCAAGGGAGTGGAAAATGCTGACCAGTGGTGGAAGCATGCGGTGATGGGCCCTGGTGCAAGAATTATTTTCGGGCCCCTCAGCCCTCTCATTCACAAAATGCGCACCTGATTGAATTGTGTTAATTTGTGAATATTGATGTGCCCAGTAGCAGCAATACACAGACACAATATAACGGTATCGCATCAGTTTGTATACAACCCCAATTCCAAAATAGTTGGGACAAAGTGTAAATTGTGAATAAAATCAAAACGCAATGACTTTCAAATCACACCAGCCAGTATTTTATTCATAATAGAACAGAGATAACTCAGCAAATGTTGAAACTGTGAAACCTTTTTATCCACAAAATGAGCTCATTTCAAATTTGATGGCTGATACAGGTCTCAAAAAAGTTGGGACCGGGGCCTGTTTATCATGATGTAGCATCCCTTCTTTTCATTTAATTATGGACCAAATGTTCACATTTCCCATAAATCTCCACAAAAGGAAGGCCAGAGGAAGAGGATATTTTCCATAATATTAACAGGAAATATGTAGCCTTACCGCCATCAACTTCAATAGAAAAATGTAAGTCTACGGTTAAGTCTAAGTCTGATGTTGGCCCCTACATATTTTCATGAGCATTAAATGGATTGATCAAAAACCTGAAAAAGTTGGTCCCCATGAAAAAAATTTGTTTGGCTTTGGTGCTGTTTATATTAGGAGGCAGTCCATGACTGCAAGTTATGTAAAACAATCTGTCACTTTCTGCAAATAGCGCCGGCCCCATTAAATGATAAAATTCTGTCAATTTTAAGGTATTACAGCTACAGCTCTGTCGCTGTGACAATTGGCTCCCATCACCCACAGGCCTGGGTGTGACTATCCCCCTGGTATCTCCACCACAGGTGCTTTTAAGGCTTTCCATAAATCATTCAAATACTTGATCAGTTTAAGATTAGATGACTGAGGAGATGAAAAGACGTGTTTTATGGTCTTAATCATGATTCTCATACCATCACAAGAGCAGAGTGCTTGTGCTCACTGATAGGCTTGTTGTTATCCTTTAAGATCACCGACTCTGAGAAGAGAGGGTGAAAGCTGATTTTGATATGCTTTACCATTTATCATAGGGTTAAGAAATAATTTACATTAATAAACCATTGATATCAATTTCTGTGAGTGCAAATTCACGTATCCACACGAAGAATAAGCAACATCGTTTCATTATAGAACTACTAGAACAGTTTATTGTGGATGACTATCGCCATGTTGTGATTCTTTTACCTGTAGTTTAACCCCTTAAGCCCTGAGCCTCTTTTTCGAAAATCGCAAGCCCAAAATGAAATTAGTATCTGTCCGACTGCTTGGTCCATTTGAATAATCTCGGTATCATAATAAAGGTAAAACCTTTTGGGATTTCTGTCCTGGTGTAAAAATCACTATATATGTCACTGAGTCGGAGTATAAGAAGATGGAACACAGTATGAATGAAAGATCTCATTTTGCGCCTTACAAAGTTTTACTTCTATCCCTTGTAAATTTGTTGAGTTGCAGTCTGAAACCTCTAACAAATTACAGCACAGAATCTCATTGTTATCTGTGCAAAAGTTTATTCTTATCAGGTAAATCAGAGCAAAATGAGAGAGGAATGTGTAGGTGGCTTGTCCAATTTGGCAATTTAGGTAACTTGTGTTCCATTTCAGATTTCTTAGGTACCAAACTGTAAAACTCATTTAATTACACTTATATGTCACTACAGGCATACATTCCATCCAAATACAACACTTTTTATGCTCCCGTAAACGAAGTTTCGGGGGCATATAGCTTTTCACCTGTCCATCTGTCTGTCCGCACTTTGCCAGAGCTATAACTTTTGATCGGCCCATGATAGACTTTGATACTTGGCATATGCATTGCTTGTGAGAAGGCATTTCAGATGGAGTCATGACTTTTGACCTTGTGACCTTGACCCGGGAGCATGACGTTGGTGACAAAAACTTTAACATGGGCCATAACTTCTCATTAGCTAGTAATAGGCATTTGATACCTGGCATATGTATTCCTTAGGATAAGGCCTTTCTCATGAGGTAATGAATGTTGACCTTGTGACCTTCACCTTTAACCTTTGATTGATTCATGATAGGCCTTTAATGGTTAGCATGTGCATGTTATGCACGGGGGCATCAGTGTTTCACAAACACATCTTGTTAATTTTTTGAATGGAAAAAAAAAGTAATATTATTTCTGCCAGTTTTGTTGCCTATAGCGAGCGCAGATTTACCCTCGAGCAGTTTTTTATTATAAAATATCAAAGGTAAGAATTTTTTTTTGCTCATCTCTGTCGACTGTAAAGTGTATGCCTGCTTTTCTTTGAGTGTGGTGTTGGTTTAAAATGACAGGCCTCCCATCGTTGGATTCTGTGGACTTTCCTCTTTCATTTGAGGTATCATTTGTATGCATAGCACAAATTCAGGAGAAGTTCTGGCGATTCAGCGCTGATATGATTTTATCCTGTTTTGCTACATGCTTATTTATTGCTTGATGCTTGAATTGTGTTCGGTTGAGGCAGAAGTGGTCTACATGAGCTTCTGGCCGAGTTTATTCACGAAATATGGATATTCCGCATGACAATGTTGCGATTTGGAAACATGCTGTATTTATTTTGCGTAACCACTGCCCCCCGGTCCTGGGGCGTAGGGCTTAAGGGGTTAAACAACATTTACCCTTGTACTGTACAAGACCTTTTTTTCCCCCAAATATCCAGCATGAATTTGCATAGCCTATGCACTCTCTCTACGGCATTAGCGTGATTAATCATGGTGACAGCTGGTGGAACTATGTTTCTTAAGTTCTCTGCTCACAGCATCTGAAATGTGCTTTATTTTATTTCCTTGTATTTTGTATACGGAAACATTTTTAAGTGGTATTTCATGTAGAATACAGAAATAAAGAAAGTATCTTGGCTCGGAAAGGTATTGTTTCATTGACGTCAACTAGGAGTCACCCTCGGGTCTTGCTGTCGGCAGAAGACCACTGCCACTAGCTTTAGTCAGTTTGCAAATGCTAATCATATGCAAGCTACATGATTGTTTTTTCTTCATTTTTGAATTATGCATTTGCTTTGTCTTATGTTATTAATTGTGTAATGCATGTGAACTGTGTGACCAAGCAATTCATATTTTCCTATGTTTATTTCCTTAACAACAGTGTACATATTATAATGTACACACTACTTACTTGACTTAGGTATTCCTGTGGATGCCTTGGGGAGTAGAGGGTCGTAATGTACGCATTAAAGCACTGAAAATGTATTACATTTTGTTGCCTATTTGAAATTAAAAATATCCTATGGCTGAAAATACTGAACATCTGAATGTGCCGCTGTAAGAACCTGAGGCGAAATTCATAGCAGTCGTTGGAGCAGAGGGACTTTCTGTCTTGCCCTCTTCCATGTCTTGTCTGTGGGGCAAGTAACATTGGGGTAGTGACTGGTTCCTCAGTTATGATGCATAATAATCTTGACAGCTGTCCTAGCAGAATGAATTATAACTACCATCTGGGTTTTATTTCTCTACCAGCATCATTGGTGCAGTGAGGACCGGCTCGTACATGCTTCATGTCCTCTACAACAGCGGCTTCAAGCAGTCTGTATGCGACCAGAGTTTCTATCGAGCCCCCGTCAGCAAGTTCTGGGCGTATGCCTTCGTACTCAGCAAGGCCCCAGAGCTAGGTGAGACACATGGTGGGGGTGGTGGTGGGGGGATAAGGAATGTGATTAATTGTGATTGAGAGAAAGGAATACCTTCATCGTGGTACGGTTAAACTGACCTTGAAGGGCAGCTGGATTTTTCAGTCCTTGAATTCTCAGGTCAACCCATATCACAAGCCTCGGTGCTGGGTCTCCCACAGCAATATAGCTGTTCTCTCACCAGCTGCGAGGCAATGATGTAACTGCGATGCTAAGGTTGCTGAAACGACCTCTGCAGCGAGAGAGGGAAGCCATGTCTATCCTCAAAGGGAAAAAAAATATAGAAAGCAACCAGAATATGGAGCATATTTGTCTTTTCCATTAAGTGAGGCTTTCGTCTCTGCGTTTATGTGCAATAGTGTCAGTCTATATGCGGGTATATGTATGGTCCGGTTTCCTTTCTGTGTCTTCGCAGTCGACAGTTCACTCATGTGCCTCCTGCATTGTTTGTATATAGTTCATAGATGTTGTGCGTCTTTGTACTGGCTGAACTGGGATGAAATTGGTATCCATCAAGCTATGAGTTCACTAAGGGGCTATTCCTTTTGAGTTGTCTCTGAATGCATCTTCTGTCCTGACCTCAGGTGACACGGTGTTTATCGTGCTGCGCAAACAGAGGCTGATCTTCCTGCACTGGTACCATCACATCACCGTCCTGCTCTACTCCTGGTACTCCTACAAGGATCAGGTGGCCGGGGGCGGCTGGTTCATGACCATGAACTACCTGGTTCACTCGCTGATGTACAGCTACTACGCGGCGCGGGCGGCCGGCTGGCGTGTGCCCCGCCAGTGCGCCATGGTCATCACCGCCACACAGATCGCGCAGATGGTGATGGGGCTGGCGGTCAGCGGCCTGGTGTACATGTGGATGCAGGAGGGCCGCTGCCCCTCGCACGTGGACAACATCATATGGGGCTCTCTCATGTACTTCAGCTATCTGCTACTGTTCGCTGCCTTCTTTTACCAGTCCTACCTCAAGGGGGCGACGCGCCCCAAGGCGGAATAGCCGCTGTTTACTGGAGGGGGCGCTTTTAGGGAGGGGGAGGGTAAAGGAGGGTTCAGCTGGGTGGGAATGTGGGGTCAGTCATTCACTGGGAAAGGGGGGGGGTTGCCTTACACGGTGGTTCATATTACAAAGCGTGGAGCAAGATTGGAGAGCGTCACTGCGTATGTCAGATTCTACAGCAACTGGTTTCCAGGTCACCTGACGTTTATTGCCAGGCGTTATTTCCTGTACAGTATCTCCTGATGACATTGTCATGCTTTTTTATTTTCTTGGTTTTTTTGTTTTAAAAAAAGCGGGGAAAATGGCATAAAACTCAAACTATGTAAAAGAGTGCTAATTAAAAAGAACCAGTCTCAAGACCTGCCAGCAGTTACCACAATCTACGAAGGAATGATGAGTTAAGTAAAGATGCTATGTGCAACTTTTTTACATGTATTAATCACTTTCAATTGCCAATGTGCAAACGGACTGTATCGTAACTTCAAAATTGAGACAATTTCCAAAGCCTTTGGTCGCCAAAAACATCCTGCGGATTGATTTACATGTGGAGGTATCGGGTCGGATTTTTGCTGAATATTCAAAGGAAGTGACATTATGTGTGCTTCCGAGTGTTTCCTCCATCAGAAAGCTATAAACCTGGGGACCCGGCTCATTTTTTCACTAATGTGCTTGGAAATGGAGTCGGCTGCCAGCAAATGACTGGCAGCACCCTCCGTGACACGGTGATCAGCAAAGAAAACGTATAGAATTGTTTTCTCTGTGATCAGTTTCATGCTGAAAGACCATCACAGTGAAGGAAGCAATGGTATCCTGAAATGATACAGCTGGGTGAAGTACTATGATGAAAATAACACAGACTATGTAATGCGGAGACAATGCCAAAAATGTCCGTTCTTTAGAACCTGATACTTTTTCTGTTTTACATGCATTATCTCCAGTGTAACGTTGCTCATCCCACTACTATCATTTGTTATTAAAAAATGTTAGTTTAAGAGTAACATCGCAAATCATTGCCGGACCCATTCATTACAGTAAGTTTAGTTGACAATAAAAAGGTCTAGTCTATGATGTTGAAACAGTACATCGATTCAGTGAGAGCTGTGATGGAAAGCATCACAACTTATGTGTAATATTCTCTCTAGTTCATGAGCCAATGGCATTCTAATACAGCACATTTAGCTATGCTGACATTGCAAAACCTCTTGCTGAAAGCTGGAAAGATAGCAACTGATAACGATGGCAAAGATTGCTCCCTAGCTCCAACGTGTCGCGTAAATACAGTCAATGAATCACGCAGTTAGAATGGATTACTTCAACATCACTTGCCTATATTGCTCCATCTAGCAATCTGATGGCGATATTATGCTTTATAAATCCAATTTAAAAAAAAAAAAAAAAAAGTCGGACTATAATGACAGTGTATTAGGGTCAATGAATCACATTCAGTCTTGTCTCAATTTTTTTGGTCGATGTCCAGGATGCTTACTCTTGTTGATAGAGTGCAAGCCACAAGATGTTGGACACAATTTACTTAACGGCCACCAGCGTCAGTAATCCTAAGGAATTTCTGAAAGTTGCACATAGCACCTTAATGGTTAAAGTAGCACCTTTTCAATCCCTTGTCTTGAGGTCATTGCATTTGTTAATCTTTTGAACGTCTCTGTCGGGGCTCAGTCAAAACAAAAGACAAGCTTTACTGTTCAGTTCACACACACACATATATATATATATATATTATATACATACATACATATATAGCATGGTGTCACAAATTGTTCCTCCGTCCTGAGGAAGCAAATAGGATTGGCTCTGGTTATTCTGACAAGCAGTAGTTCTCACCCAAAAGGACACCTCCTGAGAGATCTACAGTATCACAGTATTGGCAGTAATGTATGAAGTGAATAATGCCTTTTCACCCAAAAACAGGATAATACATCATGTTTTTTTTTGTTTTTTTTTAAATGCCTCACAAATGGGCATATTACCCCCATACCCAAGTTGCATAGTATGGCATAGAGGATCTTTTCAGGAGAAAAAAAAAAAAAAAAAAAAATCGCTCTGTGGAATCAGAAATTTGGGTGTAATTGATTTCTGGTCATTACCCTATGGAACTTCATTTATATACTTGAACAGGTGGCTTCTTTTGTTATGGTTACCAGTTTGCCATAATGATAAGGAATCTCCAAAGGCTGGAGATCAAATTCTTGGTGCTGTTCCCCTTGAGCTCGGTACTTGCACTAAATTACAACAGTGGGCGACCAGATCTGCTGGAGTTGGCTTTCATGTGAGTGGAAGCAAATGTTTAGTGTCGGAGTTTGATAAAAATGACACCAAAATCCAAATGATTTTCTGGAGAATAGGAAATGTAGTTGAAAATGCGAGGTAAAAACAATCCGAGTCGTGTCTTTCAGTATTCATGTCCTTTCGCTGTTCTTTGAGGTCTGTCATAATTGCTTTGAGGAAAGTGTTTTTGTCACAGGCTGAGGTTTTATCTTCGGACCATCTGAAAAAGGAAATTAATTTTTGGGGGAGTCTGAAAAGATGATAAAGTTTTAGGCAGCATTATGATTCATATCGATGGCGGAGTTCACTCGATAGCCCAACTCACACTGCAGCCCTGGCTAAATCTCACGATTTGTGAAAAGAAATCATTTTCAGTGAGTTTGTTAGTCAAGCACATATATGTAATCCCAGGTGCTTTGCGGACTTCTCTCACAAGAGGCTCTCCACCTCAGGGTCTTTGAGCCTCGAGGAGCCCGCAATACTAATGGAAATAGTCATTGATGTTTTGTTCACAACAGCAAAGAATAGAATGAAAAATTAAAGCCATAGATAACCTTCAAATTGGTAACCATGGAAAGCAGTGCTCTTGATTTGGATGTTTAGTTTCTTGAACTTTCAGTGATCTTTGACATCACTGTTCAGGGGCAGGGATACTATGGATCAGCGATCGTCTCGCCGCGTCCGTAGAGATTTTCTTGCGAGTGCTCTGCAGGTATCAAATTTGAATGGATTTATTTCATATTTGGCATAGGCCTAGTACGTGGTAGTCACTATGCGTTTTGATTTTAGGAGTGATTGCTTTTTGGGGTCCGGGGATACACGTTGACCAGTGGGCGACAGACAGTCTTTTATGTTTTTATATGTCCAGGCTGTGTATATATTCAATCTTTTCAGTGTAGGAATCTAGTTGAAAAAGCTCCCTCAACACATTTGTTTGATCAGTTTTGGGTTAATTGTTGTGGGAGCATCCAGTTGCTTTAGGGGTGGGTTTATCATGTGTTGTCATGGGCCAGCTCAAGGTCTGCCGCGAAACTGGCATATCTCAATGTTTCCATATTAATATTCCCACAGGACATGTTTTCAGTAAGGCTGTGCTATGACTCATTCAAAACTCGGAAGTGATTGGGGATATAGGAACAGGAATGAAGGAAATGGTTTTTCTTACTTTTCTGTCATTTATATAAGGTCATAATATATTTTCTTTGAGAAAAATGCACTGGGCAATTCCAAGAAATAAATTAACTGTGGCCTCTGTTGTTTTTAATCGTTTTGAATAGCTATAACTAATGTTGCCTTTTTTGAAACAATATCATGCACTGTAATTTTATTTCAATTGTGTATAGAGCTGTGTGCCACAGTAATATTGCACAGCAAACTTTCCACAGTTAAATCAGTAAAAAGTCGATTTGGTTCCACTCTGGGCAATAGAAAGATCATAAGAGTTCATTTGACTTTGTTAGAGTTGTACTAACTCAGCACATTTCACTGCTTGGAGAATAGACTTTTGATGGTTCAGTTTGTTTGGGAACTCTTTCGAAGGGGTTTTATGGCGTCAGATTTGCATCAAAAGTTGCGAGTGCAACAACATATAATTTAGCAGAAGTGCTTGTGGAAAAAAGCAGCGAACGCATGAGTTAATGGTAACGCTAGTTAGCTAGCTATCTAGGTAGTTAACAAGCTAGCTGTATCACTTAACCTATATCACACAGTTTCACAAAAAAAGTGGTCCAGTTCAACACTGGAAACAAGATCATTGTCATTTTCATGAATATTTTTATTCTCAAGCTGGCACAATGTTCATACAGTAAAATGTTTGTTACTTTGGCCAGAAATTGCACATCTCTGGCCAAACTGTCTGCTTGTTGTTCAGTGAACAGAAGCTATAAATCACGACCCCCTTCAACCCTGTGGATGTTATAACGTTAAAAGTGACCAATCAAGCACCTTCCTTACATATCACCCCAAAGTGTAAAAAGTCAGGTTGATTTGCTTGCGCAGTTGTCAACTTCAAGAGAGGAGTTGACCTGCAAGAGCGAAAATCCTCTCCAGCGAGAGCAGGAGTGAATTTCGAGAAAAATCAATCTGCACGTGCGTGCATACCCTCCAGCTATCATGAAGCAGAAACGCTATCGCGCGTGCTTGCCGTTTTGTGCATTCGCTGCTTATTCCTTTCAGTGCATACACCAGCCCTTGCGTGTGAAATATTATAATGTGCTCATGGCCATGTTTTCTTGCACTTGCAAGTTCTGACCCAAATCTTACGCCACAGGTTTTTCTAAGTTAAGCGTTTAGGTTGTACGACAGTTATCGGTGATATAATGGCCTTTTCTTGATGAGGCATCTTTAAAAATTGGAAAGTGCAGCAAAAAGGAAAAAAGAAAATGTTAACGTCAACAATGCTTGTTTAAAGGGATGTGCTCGTTTACAGTGGTTGTTACTTCACCCCACGGAGCGGGCGTGAAGTACTGTTTTTAGTGGCTCTGTGTGTTTGCGTTTCAGCACTTCGCGTGAATGGGGTGAAGTCTGCCATCTAGCGGCTCTGCGTGTTTGTTTGTGTTTCTGCACTTGCTAATATCTCTGTTTGCCTTGCTGCCTCTGTGTCTCAGTCCAAAAGAACTGTTCTGTGTGTGATGTCACTCTCAATGTAATGCCATTTGCTCATTCAAGTTCCAGGCAGGATGGTCTTTTGTGAGATTACAATGCAGTACTGTAAACTCTAGAAATATGAATCTTGTGGGGAAAAAAAAGAATATTTTCGTACGTTGAACACACAGAACGCAAATGAGAAAATGTCAATTTAGCCATTTCCATGAACGCCGATCAGCCATAACGTGGCTTTTGGTTGGGATACGCAAGGCAGCCAGTGAACATTTTGTCCTCAGAGTTCACGTGTTGGACGCAGGAAAAATGGGCAAGCGTGAAGATGGAGATTGTACATTGACCATGGAGCAATGTAAGAATATGGCCTGATCTGATGAATTGTATTTTCCATTACATCAGTGTGACGCCTTTTTGCAGCATTTTGCTGGGAAACCTCGCTTCCTGCAGTTCACACGGATGTTACTTTAACACTTACCACTTATCTTAACAGTGTTGCAGACCAAATATGCCCCATCATCCAAACAGTACTCTCGAATGGCAGTGCCCTCTTTCAGCAGGATAATGCGCCCTGCCACACTGCAAAAATGGTTCACGAATGGTTTGAGGAACGCAACGAGTTCGACACGTTGACTCCAAATTCCCCAGATCCCAGTCCAATCCAGCATTGATGTGCTTGACAAACAAGTCCAATTCATGGAGGCTCCGCCTCACAGCTTACAGGACTTAAAGGATCTCCTGCGAAGGTCTTGGTGCCAGATACCACAGCACACCTTCAGAGGTTTTGTGGAGCGCATGCCGATGGCTCGGGGCTGTTTTGGCGGCAATACGGGGACCTACTCAATATTAGGCATAATGTTATGGCTGATTGGTGTATGCTGTACATGTTGTATACATATTCATGTATGGATGACATAGCAATATAAAGAAAGCACTTAGGTTTTTGCAATTTATTAAGCTATGCTTGAATCATGCTCTGTGTTGGATGAAGGTATGGCACAACGTTGTTTTACTGTTAGGGACAGTGAAAATAAAGTCAATATGAGCTTTATTTATGCAGCACCTTTCTTACAGTTATGCCTCTGAAAGTGGGAACAAGGGGGATTATGATAGTGGTGGTGGTGATGATAATTGTTCACTTCTTGGTGCTGGTTTTGTTGCATTGAAAAAAATACAATTAATTAGCACTCAGATTAATTCTACTGAATTAAGCATTTTGTGGTAGTCCAACCCATCCTCTCCATGTACAGCGTATTTGAAAATTTAGTTTAAAATATTTTCTTGCTTTTTATTTTTAATATATTTTGTAGGAGAATAATTGATAAACTGAACCAAAACTGATTCCAAATACCTCTTAAACCACAAATGTGCAATGTACATCTTGCACAAAAATGTAGGCTGCATTTTAGTGTCACATGACACTTTCGCAGCCAAGTGTTGCCCCTGTTACTGTGGGACAGACAGTTACAAGTGATCTTTTACATTTAACGTTCATTCCGTCCATGACGAGACACAACTTCTGGTTTGTTCATTCATTTTTCACTTAAAAGCTGTGCATTTGTTGTAAAAATTGTGTTATTAGATGAGTAAGGGTGGGCATGGGGGGGGGGGCATGAGAAGTTGGTAGAACCAAATGAAATAGTAGCTACAATAAGTATGTTGTAGGCAAACTTAATTAATTGTGACATTGGACAGCTTGTATATCACTTGCTTTTATACTGAGAAAAGCTCTAGGGCAATAGCGAATTGTAGTATCACGTCTGCATTGACAACCAGACCGACTAGCAAGCATGTCCATACGTAGGTACATTCATTATTTTTAAAAAATGCTGCATGCCTGACTGGGCAGTTAAATGGAGAGAGAATGGGGACATTTACGACATGTTCAGTTTCATCCGCATTGAAGTGCCTGTAATTCTGACATGGAGTGAATCAGTCTTAGCCTAATGCTATACATGACATCGAGAAGTAGTGAGCAAGGACAATGTAAAAGTGTAATGTTAAGCTCAAATGCCATCAATGTCACTGTTAATAATGTCATTAATGATTTTTATGTGCTTCAAACTTTTTTCGTTTGCCACCACAACTTTCAATTTCTTTTTTTTTTATTTCAATCATTTCACAAAATGCCTCTGGAATTATAGTGACATTTTAGAAGAAAACAAAGAGGGAGATACATAGAGAAATATTTGTGACATTTATGCGCCAAAATGCTTTAGCATTTTTTCATTTCTACTTTGCACCGTGTATGCGTTACTAGGATCACCGTCAGTCAAGTTTGTGCGTAACCAGTCAAATTAGACAGTAAGCAACCTTCTGGGCTAACCTCTTCAGAGCCTGCATTGCTGTGTCTTGCATTTCGCAGAACACACACACGCACACACACACATACACACACAAAAATCATTAAAATGTTCAAGGGCTTTCATGTTTTGAATGTTTTAATAAAGAAGTTATGAGAACGGACACATTCTTCCATTGTGTTAATACAGCTGCCATTAGATTCACTGCGGTGTTGATGGACGGTGTGGCACATTGCAGCTTTGCTTCCTACAGCAGAAGAGAGCAAATTCATATTAACTTTATTTGGACAGCTTCCTTCCTGTGGTTTTGCCGCCTAGAGTGTATGAGTTGACAGTTAAGGTTGTTTGGGGTGATGATGGTGATGGATTCATTTATGGCGGCAGCGGTGGTGTTTTGATTCCAAAACAATAATAACATACAGTGTACCGCAAAGCCGAAAGTATGTGGTCACCTGCTCATTCGACATCGCATTCCAGAATCATGCGCATTAATAGATTGAGTTGGTTCTCCTGTTTGTCGTTCCAAGTGTCTCCTGATAATGATTTCTATAAGATATTAGAGCAATGCTATGAGAATTTATGTGCATTTCAGCCAGAGAACCAGTGAGGTTATGATGTCATTTCAAGCAATGAGGGCAATGAAAAGGCCCCCATACTGTTGGAAGCAGAGAATCGTATTGTACGCAATAGAATGTGGGTATTCCTGAAGTGGAAATAAACCTTGTGCTGTCCGTGATGAGAAACAGCCCTAAACCACAGTGTCCCTATACCTTTAGTAATACAACGTAACCTTACCAAGGAATATAAAGGATGGGTCTCAGAAGCGTAAAGACCGACGTTGGGAGAGGGACTGAAACTGTGTTCTACAGGTCTGGCCCAAGGTCAATTCTGCCCATGGAGAAGAGTCTGGATCCACCACGTGGATCCAGACTCTTCTCCATGGGCAGAATTGACCTTGAGCTAGACCTGTAGAACACCGTTTCAGTGCCTCTCTCAAGGTCAGTCCTTATGCTTCTGAGACCTACATCCCTCACATTCGCAGACAGATTTTTTTTTTTTTTTTACATGCGGGGAGTCCGGGGGAAAAGGCTAAGTGTTCGGCTACTATCCTTTCTTCTAGGATTTTAAAGATCACTAAAGCCTCTTACCCTAATTGCCATGCCAGGAACAGTGATACTTAACAAAGAGCTTTTGACAACTTTCTAAGAAGATCGGGGGGGAAAAAAAAATATCGATGTTAAAACTGCATCATAGTGTTACGCAAACATCGTCCTGGATAGGCTAACGACCATCACCAGGACCTGTACTGTGACACCTACTGCTCTCAGTCAACTCTTCATAAAATTTAAAGCAAATTAGCTTTTATCTGTAACTGGGTAGTTAATAAAAATATATTGGTTCTTTCACACATTTTATGTCATTTCTGCCTCCACTGACCAAAGCTCACAGCATCTGGTGGTGGTGACAAATGAAGTACAAGCACAGTATTTTAGATTTTACCCTCTAGCCAGAGCAAGTGAGACAGGAGGCACTTGGTTCCTCAGCGAGAACTAATCAGACTGATTAGGCAGTATGATATCCTTTCTTCCCAGAATGCTCATGTAATAGTGCCATGGCCTGGTTAAGAGTTCAAATTCAAATCAGTTTAGGAACTGAAAATTGTGCTTTTGACTCCAAGGAACAGAGCGTGCTGACAAAGGTCTACAGAATCTGGCACACACTGTGCAGGTGCGCGAACTGTGGTCCTCATTAATAACCCCAGCTGCGGTCAAGCCAGTCTCAACTTCAAAAATCACGGCCAACGTGGCCCCCACATCATTTCATGCTAAGTGTATATACCAGGCGTTATGGTAAGAGTGGGACCATCATGCCTCGAGGGCACACAATGAAAATGTATGACAATTCGCAGGGCTTTTGAAATACTGCATCAGAATGTCCTGTCTGATTAACACTGAGATAGTCTGCCATTATGCAGTCATGAAATTTGTGGCAACAGGGAGTTTACCTTTAATTCTAATCTGTATGTTGAGGGAATATGACAAAAATAAGACATTACTGAGGACTATAATTTTGAAATTCAACACCCAACAGTCCTGGTGTGTGAATTACAGTCTGAGCTAATGTATCATCATAGTTTGTAGGCAGTAGATATTCAATTATTAATATTATCATTATTATTATTAATAATAATAATAATAATTTTGAATTCATTTTAATATGAATCTATTCATTGTGTTTATTTATGAATGTATTCTCAGACTGACTGACTATGTGAAATCATGCTCACTAGAAGCTGGCTAAGATTTTGAAATGACGGCTCGCATGATCGTGTTCTTCAGAAGTGGAGGCTGGCTTGAATGCAGTGGCTTACATCCGCTATTCGAAAAGAAAGAATTTCTAAATACGTGACTGACGTCATCAGTGGCTACGAGAGCACTAGAACCACTACAGCTGCCAGCTGTACCTTCTGTTTTTTTTGGCTTTACTCATTCATCATTGACCTTTTGGGGACATATCTCCTGTGCCACCCTGAGCTTAAAGATGACATATTCTCCTCTCCACCCCCAACCCCCCACCTCGCCCAGAGGCTTTCCAATTTTCACTTAACACCATTTGGGATAACACCCTGTACTCTGCTATGGCATATCCCTCAAGGCACACATACATAGCTGAATTTCTCCCACACTGCAGCGGATGTGGCTGGCGGCACGAAGATTTGTACGCTCAGTATCTACTTGTCTCTCTGTTCTCATTTCCTCCCTCACTTAGTGTTCAGCAGCTCGGTGCAGGGGGAAACCATTACAGCTTTTTTTGACTCAAGGGCCCAAAGGCTGAGTTTCGACCTAATCTCTCCAGATCAAGTCAGAATCCCGAGCCCCGCCAAGGCTTCGGACCAGTAGCTCTTTGGTTACCAGTTTAGCAACCGACGACACTGCTACTCTGCCGCCCCTAAACCACTTGATTGATGATAGATCCACTGAATTGTGTACCTCAGCAAGGCAGTATTCAAGGCGTTGCATGGAAGATTCAGGAAGTGCGAGGGTGTAGGTGGATTCAACTGGAATAAAAGTCACAAATCCAAATTTTAATGTCCGGAAATCCAAGCCCATGACATGACAGAGAACAGCTGGGTTTGAGCGGGTTTTAATTAAGGGTCTTACTCCTGGGTAGTAAGGAATTTTGCGACCTGCATTATAAATTTACATCTGTACATGCATACATTTACAGTATGTATGCGTGTGTATATACAGTGCTGTGCCAAAGTCTTGGACACTCGACCTTTTTCAAATTTAAATCTGCTTTAGATGTTTACTTTGCGTTTTCCACATTCAAGTTTCTGAAGATAAAAAGTTAATTTGAAATTCCAAATGCTAATTTAAGGAAAAGTTTTATAAATAAATTAAATTAAACAACATTCAATACAGATCATGTTGCATTGATAGAGCCCTGATGCCGACATCATGGCTGTGTGCAGTTACTCAGAGGGACAGACACAAGTGAGATGGTCAGTCTGCAGAAGAACGGCGGCAAGTTTTCCTCTCTGCTTTGAACAAACAAAAAGTCAATCATCATAAAACTATATCACAATAGGACAGTGTCCCAAACTTTTTGGTATAGGGTAGTCACACCACATATTGACTTGATTTCATTTTTAGCAGTTTACAGCTTCGTTTAGTACATTTCTCAGGTATTTTAAAATTTTAATTCCATCATTTTTGCAATCATATTTGCCCTACAAAATTACTTTAAATGTGCCAAAGGCTTTTGCACAGTGCTGTGAATGTGTATGTGTACTAGGGGTGTCAACATCTACACGTGTAAACGGTTACACGGATAATAAATCATAACCGTTTAGAAAAATCAATAACCCGTGAACACGTCATTTTTTCCTCCTCTTCCTCCTCCTCGTTCATTTCTCACCAATACATATAGTTTCCTATTTTTAGGGGTGATGATGTTGCATGAAAGCTTCAGATAATAACATTAACTAACTATAAACTTAAATGTTCCCATTAGCGCATACTGATGCATGGGGCCCAATGTTGCCTTGATATAAAAAAAAAAAAAACCCGCAGCCACAGCCAGTGTCACGCCACTTCAAGAATAGGCTGCAGAGGAGTTGAGAAGAGCGCGGCGCTCATCATCTTCTCCATGTACTAATGTTGTGCAGCTGAAAACAAAAACTGTTAATGGCTTGTTATTTTAGCCTATATTGTTGCGTGTTGTTGTACGTTATATTGTTGGTTGGTGTTTTGTCGGCTTTTCACGACCTGATCACACATCCTCGCGTCTAAAGAGGAGGAAGAAAACATCTTTTTTTCTTGCCAATTTTGGTGAATAATTGTGAGAGTCCCCTCTACTTTTTTAACTTTGGTGGATATAAGTTTTTTCCTCTCACTTCAGCTTACTTTGGCTTCTTTTTGAGTTGCTTTCTCCCGCCAATTCCACATTACTTTTACGTATATTAAAATTCAGGCGCAGCTCCCGCTGCGAGAGAGGGATGCAGTTTGCACTTTAAGATTTAAAAAAAGTACAAAAGTGAGCAATAGTTAAAACAATGATTAAAAAAGGTTAACCCTTTTTCAGCTTTCATTTGTATGTTTTCTTATCTGTCAAAATGATACAGGATTTTATTTTCAACCCATTTTACTTCCTGTGGTTATATAGCGCAACTGTGATAGAAAAACCTCCTAAATCCCCAACGTGTAACCGGGTATACGTTGGTTAGAAGTCCCGTGTACACGTGTAGAAAAAATTGTAAGCGTTGACACCCCTAGTGTGTGTGTGTGCGTGTATATATATATATATATATATATATATATACATACACACACACACACACACACACACACGCACGCACGCACACATACACACATACATCCCCAATTATGAAATAATTCGGACGAAGTGTAAATTGTGAATGAAATCCAAATACAGTGACTTTCAGATCGCATGAGCCAATATGTTATTTACAATTGAACATAGATAACATTTCAAATGTTGAAACAGACATTTTACATTTTTATCCACAAAATGAGCTTATTTCAAATTTTCTGGCTAAAAAAGCAATTAATTTATTAGAGAATCAGCTGAAAGAACATTTAGCAAGTAATTAAGTTAACCAGCATTAGGTGTGTTACATGATTGGCTATAAAAAGGGATGTATTAGAGAAGCCGAGTCTCTCAGAAGAAGAGTTGGGAGTAACTAATTACAAAGTAACTAAGTACTGTTATTAGTAAGGCAGTAATGTAACGCATTACTTTGATAACTTAATTAATCACATTACAGTTACTAACAAATAAATGATCTAGTAACTTCCATTACTTTAAATTTCTCAACTATCGGCAGGACAGGAGGCCAGAAAAACGTCTTCATCCTCTTGTTCTTCTTCTTCCTTTTGAGTATATTGGCGATTGAGACTGAGGACAGAAATCAAATCAAACGTCCTTTTTCATGTGTGTTCATGCCAGTACTGTAGCCTTTTACTTGTTTACTTGTCTTGTGCATAATATCATCAAAAGATTCAGAGATACTGGAAAAATCTCTGTGCATAAGGGACAAGGCCGAAGACCTTTACTGGATGCCCATGATCTATGGGCCCTCAGACACCACTGCATCACTCGCCGGCATGATTCGGTCATTGACATTACTAAATGGGCCCAGGAATACCTCAAGAAACCACTGTCTGTAAACACAGTCCGCCAAGCCATCCACAAATGCTACCTAAGACTCTATCATGTAAAAAGGAAGCCATTGTTGAGCATGATCCAGAAGCGCCACTGTGTTTTGTGGGCCAAGGCTCATTTAAAATGGACTGTAGCAAAGTGTCCTGTGGTCAGCCGAGTCCAAATTTGACATTTGTGTTGGAAATCATGGGCGTCTTATCTTCCAGGCTACAGAAGAGAGAGACCACCCCTCCTGTTATCAGCATTCAGTTCAAAAGCCAGCATCCATGATGGAATGGGGATGTATTTGTGCATATGGTGTGGGACACTTGCATGTTTTAAAAATTGCACACTGTCGCCAGCGGGACCCCTCAACCTCGCGCTTGCCCTATCGTGGTGGCCATATTGATTATCAGAGTGGGACAGAAATCGATTGGGAGCTTCCTCTAACCACCCCCAACATACCATCAGAAAATGAGAGCATTTGGCCAAGGCGTTTTTCAGCTATCATCCAGAAACGAGAAGTTAATGGACAGACAGACGGACGCACTCGCCATGACAATACCACTCCATGACTTTCGTCAGCTAAGGGGTAAAAAGCACCATGAATGCTGAAAGGTATATAAAGGTTTTAGAGCAACATATGCTCCCCTCCAGAAAATATCTGTTCCAGGGAAAGCCTTGTGTAGTCCGCGTGCTGAACTGGCCTGCCTGCAGTCCTGATCTTTCACCGATTTGGGGCACAATTACACAAAAAGTCCGTCAAAGGAGACCCAAAACTCTCCAGCAGCTGGAAGGGAGGGATCAAATTCCAATGGGGTCATTCCATGTCAGATCATGAAATGTGTCTCACCACCACCTTCTCAATTTTGCTAATATTTTTATGTGCAGCTGTATACATACAGCCTCCTCCATAATTATTGGCACCCGTCGTGAAGATGTGTTAAAAGCCTTAAAATAAATTAGATTTTTATTGCAGAAGCATACTCTCACACTGAAAATTGTAGAAAAATGTAACCTTCAACTCAAGTGAATTTTAAGGAGGGAAAAAAAAATCCTTGACTGAGAAATAATTATTTTTAATAAAATCACCTGTTCCACAATTATTGGTACCCCTAACAATTCCTAGGAATTGAATGTAATTGAAGTATTTCAGTCATTTCTACAGTAGTTTAAAAAGTTGATCAGAGTATCTAGGAACATTTAATTTGTAAATCATCACTTCCGGTTTCCCTGGGGTATAAATATGACGTGACACAGAGGCCATTTCTCTTATCCACTCTTCAACATGGGAAAGACAAAGTAACACACCATTCAAGTAAGGCAGATGTGTGTCGACCTTCACAAGTCAGGCAATGGCAACAAGAAAATAGCCACTCGCCTGCACCTGGCCGTATCTACTATCAGAGGAATTATTAAGAATTTTAAAACAACTGGAACAGTGGTAAACAAGCCTGGACGAGGACGCAAGGTTATTTTGCCACCAAGCACAGTAAGGAGGATGGTAATAGAAATGAAAAGTTCTCCAAAGCTCACTGTTAAAGAATTCCAACAAATGGTAGCATCTTGGTGTCACAAAGTCTTCAAAACAACCATCAGGCGCTATCTACATGCTAACAAGCTGTCTGGGAGGCATGCACGGAAAAAACCTTTTCTCACTCATAATCATAAACGCAAACGTCTGGAGTTCACCAAGCGGTACTGGGACTTCAACTGGGACCATGTGCTTTGGTCAGATGAGACCAAGATAGAGCTTTTTGGTGACAAACACTCGAAGTGGATCTGGCGGAACACAAAAGATGAGTATGCAGGAAACCACCTCATTCCCACTGTGAAGTATGGGGGAGGATCGGTGATGCTGTGGGCCTGTTTCTCTTCCAGAGGCCCTGGGAACCTTGTTAGGGTGCATGGCATCCTGAACGCTTTGAAATACCAGTACATTTTAAATCAAAGTCTGGTGGCTTCTGCCCGAAAGCTGAAGATGGGTAGTCACTGGGTCTTTCAGCAAGATAATGACCCTAAACATGTGGCCAAATCTACACAGAAATGGTTCACCAGAAGCTCCTACCATGGCCATCTCAGTCCCCAGACCTCAATCCCATTGAAAACCTGTGGAGTGAGCTGAAGAGGAGAGGGCAGAGAACAGGACCCAGGTCGCTGGATGATTTAGAGAGATTGCGCAAAGAGAAATGCTAAAGGACACGTCTTAACCAGGGGTACCAATAATTATGGAGGGCGCTGTATATATCACTGACAAATTCAAAATGAATTTTTGGTGAATTATTTTCTAAGGGTACTGTCCGTCATTTTTCTTGTATTTAACATGGCATAACTTTTTTTTATTATTGCACCTATATCTTTGAAACTTTGCAGCTAAGCTAATGTTATACAGCTTAATCAGAAAATACAGTCTATTTTACTTTATCTTTCTTGGTTGTGGGGCTATGAGGACACCAAAAGTGCCTTTTGTTCAGGCAGTTACATGTTGAGGTCCCCAAAGCGCCCCCAATATGAACCCTAACAGCGGCTCTCTGGCATTTTTTCCATTCATTTGTGTCTGCTGAATATAAATCAGAGTGAATTCACCATGAATTCATCACCATCTGCAGTCACTACCTTGCCACATGTGAGGAAAAAAAAAAAAAAAAAAAAAAAAACCGCTAAAATGCCACCTGTTCAAACCCCTAGAATCTCCAAAGGCACACCTCGGATTTTCTTCTATTTTTTTTTTTATCTGATTCCTCTATTATAGTAGATAGACCACTCCAAAAATTGTTGACGTGTTTTGACCAATATAAATTTTGCAGGTGTTTGAATAGGGGTGGGGTAATCACGAGAATCGCGTGGCACTTTAAGCTTCTTACCATTTAACTGTGCAATATTCCTGTATTATAGTAGACATAACAGAACAAAAATTGTCGATGTGACTTGAAGGACATACATTTCAGAATGGTCTAAATAGGAGTCAGAAATTTTTGAAAATCACACTTCTTTGCATCAATAAAATTTACAGACACTAATTCTTGTAAACTGACTGTCAAATTAAAACTTTGTATTCCATGCCATGTTAACAGTGTTACTGCTTCCTTAATGCAGCAAAGAGCGCAACAATGTTGTCTGTCCCAATTTTGTCCAACTTATACTGCCGGGCTGTGTGTCCAGTGACATCCAGAGTTGGAACAGTTCGAAGAATGTTATTGAATGGAACCCAGCATTTTTCAAAAGAAGTCCATGTTAATGCTTGTGTCCTCTTGTTTCGCTTCATGAAAAACAATAGCAATAATCAGAAATTATTGATCAATAACTGGTTTAGGTTTCTCATCGCCAACATGAACTACCAACCTGCATAAACTGACCTCTCTGTAAATGTGTCATGCATTGATGAATTGAGAACTTACAATTATTGTGATTCAATAATCATTAACATTGGGTAAGAAACTGAAAATGCCACGTGAATCTCGAGATTACCCCTGTTCAGACACCTGCAAACTTTATATTGGTCAAAGCACATCAACAATTTTTGGAGTGGTCTTTCTACTACAAGGAATCAGTTAAAAAAAAATTGTTCACATTTGGCAAGTTGGTGATGAATTCATGATGAATTCAGCCTGATTTATATACAGCAGACATAAATGAATGGAAAAAATGCCAGAGAGCCTATGATAGGGTTTACATTGGGGGTTCTTTGGGGACCGAAACATGGAACTGCCTGAACAAAAGGCACTTTTGGTGTCCTTATTGCTCCACAACCAAGAAAGATAAAGTACAAAACCCAAAACTAGTGAAGTTGGCACGTTGTGTAAATCATAAATAAAAACAGAATACAATGATTTGCAAATCCTTTTCAACCTATATTCAATTGAATACACTGCAAAGACAAGTTACTTAATGTTCGAACAGGTAAAATTTGTAATTTTTTGCAAATATTAGCTCATTTGGAATTTGATGCCTGCAACATGTTTCAAAAATGCTGGCACAAGTGGCAAAAAAGACTGATAGAGTTGAGGAATGCTCATCAAACACTTATTTGGAACATCCCACAGGTGAACGGGCTAATTGGGAACAGGTGGGTGCCATGACTGGGTATAAAAGCAGCTTCCCTGAAATGCTCAGTCGTTCACAAACAAGGATGGGGCGAGGGTCACCACTTGGTGAACCAATGTGTGAGCTGATTGTCGAACAGTTTAAAAACAACATTCCTCAATGAGCTATTGCAAGAAATTTAGGGATTTCATCATCTACGGTCCGTAATCTCATCAATAGGTTCAGAGAATCTGGAGAAATCACTGCACGTAAGCGACAAGGCCGAAAGCCAACACTGAATGCCCATGACCTTCGATCACTCAGGCGGTACTGCATCAAAAACCAACATCAGTGTGTAAAGGACATCACCACATGGGCTCAGGAACACTTCAGAAAACCGCTGTCAGTAACTACAGTTCGTCTCTACATCTGCAAGTGCAAGTTAAAACTCGACAATGAAAAGCGAAAGCCATTTATCAACAGTACCCAGAAACGCCGCCAGCTTCGCTGGGCCCAAGCTCATCTAAGATGGACTGATGCAAATTGGAAAAGTGTTCTGTGGTCTGACGAGTCCACATTTCAAATTGTTTTTGGAAACTGTGGACATCGTGTCCTCCGGACCAAAGAGGAAAAGAACCATCCGGACTGTTATAGGCGCAAAGTTCAAAAGCCAGCATCTGTGATGGTATGGGGGCGTATTAGTGTATTAGCACCATTAATGCTGAAAGGTACATGCAGGTTTTGGAGCAACATATGTTGCCATCCAAGCAACGTCTTTTTCATGGACGCCCCTGCTTATTTCAGCAAGACAATGCCAAGCCACATTCTGCACGTGTTACAACAGCATGGCTCCGTAGTAAAAGAGTGCGAGTACTAGACTGGCCTGCCTGTAGTCCAGACCTGTCTCCCATTGAAAATGTGTGGCGCATTATGAAGCTTAAAATACGACAACGGAGACCCCGGACTGTTGAACAACTTAAGCTGTACATCAAGCAAGAATGGGAAAGAGTTCCACCTGAAAAGCTTCAAAAATTGGTGTTGTTAAAAGGAAAGGCGATGTAACACAGTGGTAAAAAGGCCCCTGTGCCAACTTTTTTGCAATGTGTTGCTGCCTTTAAATTCTAAGTTAATGATTATTTGCAAAAAAAAAAAGTTTCTCAGTTTGAACATTAAACATCTTGTCTTGAATACAACTTGAATACGAGTTGAAAAGGATTTGCAAATCATTGTATTCTGTTTTTATCTATGATTTACATAACATTATGCCACGTTAAATACAAGAAAAATGTTAATCGAAAAAAAAAATGAAGGAGTGTCAAGAAGAAGATGATTTTCAATCAATCTATTTTGTTTTGCACAAATCTTTTTTCTTTTTTTTTTTTATTAAATCTGCCGTCAGCTCCAGTTATGTCAAAATAAGAGCCGCTGTGACATTTGGCATTATGAATTCCTGGGCTGTTTTTCAGAAGCTTTCTTTGCCCCCGTGTGGAGACAAGAAAAGAGTGTTTCGGATGAACAATAGACTACATTCAGAGCATGAACAGGAAATGCTGGTCACAGGAGTGCCTACAGCTTTCCATCCTGGTCCAGGGAAGAGATGTAATCAGATGGGTATCTGAATTACCGACCAATGCCTCCATACTTTTCTAACACTATCAATTCAACTAATGCACCCCAATGTGAACTGCCGCAAAATGTGTGCAGGTCTAAAAAGTAATTAATAACCACATTTATTATGTTTTCAATCTAAAAGCTGATATCA
The DNA here is from genome assembly GCA_029721435.1 of Gymnothorax reevesii. NCBI lineage: Eukaryota > Metazoa > Chordata > Actinopteri > Anguilliformes > Muraenidae > Gymnothorax > Gymnothorax reevesii. The sequence continues at coordinate 66,451,507 of CM056582.1, forward strand.
AACAATTTTGCTGCGATAACCAGAGGGGAACAAAGGAGAGGAAACCATGTCACCTTCCAATCCCCTTTACATTTTCCCTCAGACTGTAGGGTTCCGTTGCTCCAAGAATTGGGTGTGAAGGTGTAGCTTCTTAAGCTAATAATTATGTGTGGAGCTTGCAAGCCCTCTCTGTGTTGGCACAGATTTTCAAATTTTCCTCAAGACCAAGGTGTTATCTTGCATTTCAGCCGATATGTATTGACATAAACACCAGCACCTGCGGCCCCGACCAGGATTATGTGGTTTCGAAAATTGGTGGAAAGAATAATAATAATAATCCATTAAAAAGGAAGGTTTTAGATTTCTTACGATATTTCATGACTAGCATCACCTCAAGAGGGCGCAAAATAGCAGGACAGAAATATTACTTGAGAGAGTGCAGCTTTTGCTCGAGTCTATGTCCCACTAGGTTTGACAAAATTTGTGTGGTTTATGAATGAAAAAATGATTCAGTAATAGCTACATACACACAAACACACATACCCATACATACATACACGCACACTCATCATATTTCCATGTTTTGTGGGGCACCACATAGACATACATAATTCCCCAATCCCTTACCTGACCAGAACCATAAACACTGCATTCCTAGCCATAAATCTAACCTGTACTTAACCCCAAACTATAAACCCTACTTACATTAGAACCCATGAAATAAGCTTCTATAAATATCTGTGCGAATAATCCTCACAGAAATTCATGCTTGGTGTGAATGGGCCTTTAGGATGAAAAAAAAAATCAGGCATTCATCACTTATGGGGACATTTTGTTCCCTCAAAAGGTATGAATTTCCACCCACATGCGCACGCACACACAAGAACCCAAACACAAACACACACGCGTGCAAACACATATGCACACAAACACACACACACATGCCTTAGTTCATCTTTACTCAAGAAGACCTAAAAATTATTTTTGCACCAAAGCCCAAAATCCCCCATCCCAAAAAACTTGGAACATCATGAAAAAATGCAAATAAAATCAACTGATATGAAAAATTCATTTAACTTCTCTTCAATTAATAACAGAAAAATCTAAACATCACGTTATGTCCTCACATTTTCATGTAATTGCATATTGGCAATGTGATGAGTGCAACACAGTCCAAAAAAGTTGGCAGGGTCAACTGTTTATCACCACCACGTCTTTAAATCATACTCATTAAGAGTCTGGAAACTGAAAACAAGTTGGTTGAGTCTAGCTAGCAAAATTTTCCCGATTCCTCCATTATACAGTTCTTCAGCTGCAGAATCATATGGCGCCTTTGTTCCAGTATATTTCCCTTCATAATGCAACATATATTCCCAATCAGAGACAGAGAAGGACTGCAGATAAGCCAGCCTAACAGCCTAACTCTGCTTACATCGCCATGCACTTTTAATTCGTGCAGAAATTGGTTTGACGTCATCTTGCTGAAAAAAAAAAAAGCAAAGATGTCCCAGGAACAGACAGCGTCTACATAGCAGCATTGCTCAAGAGTTCATACCCATCCTTCTGCATTAATAGTGCCCTCAGAAAACTCATCCAGGCCATGTGCAGTGACACACCTCTATACCTTGACAGAAGCTGGCTTTTCTGATCTGATGCAGATAACAACATAGGTTTCCCTTGTCAACTTTGGTCTGCAGGGAAAAAAAAAAAAACACTTGTTCACTCATTGGACCATAAAACATGCTTCCATCACTGCATTATGTCCACCTCAGATGATACCGAGCCCTGAAAAGTTGTTAGCGTTTCTAGAAAGCGTTCGTTTATGGCTAGTGAGGTGTAATGATGCAGATGCTCTGAAGCCTGCTTTATTCTGGGGGAGAAAAAAAAAAACATGACTGATGATGTTAGAACCACTTTCTGCTTCATTCGAACTGAACTATCTGACTGCCTCAGTTTGACAGACAAGGCTTTGAAAATTTTTGAAATCTTCAGTTTGGTCAGCTAAAATACGTATCCTTTTTGCTGTACAAAGCAGTTTTCATCCAACATGTTGTACAGCAATGGCAATTTGAGAAAACATGGCTAAAGATTGTAAATAATAAAACAAGGGAGGGATATAATGAAGAACAATTAAAAGCTGTTGAAAGTAGTGCTTGCAGTTGCGGTTGGAATGAAGATTAGCATGTACAGGGGTCCCCAGGACCAACACTGAGAACTACTGCACTAGTTGGTTGCAATTTGCTTTGTTGATCGCGGTTATTGTCCAGTACACCTACCACATACACTGCCCCACAGTCAATACCTTTGCCTTATAATATAACATGACAACACTGGAGTCAGATTGATACCACACAAAAATACAACACAGACATGTTTATAATTTAAAAAAAAAATGTATTGGGCTAAGTGTGCACATCAAATCAATCCTGTTAGAGTGCACCATTATTTGACTGAAAAACATCTATTTTACCAGATGTCACCCACAAATCCTACGAATAAAGCTTCAAGTAGTGAGTCAATTGCCGAAACAATGAATCAAAAAGGTTCAAAGCTTCATGTGGCCTCATAACTAACCTCAGCTTTGCATAGTAAATCTTTAACTTTAATTTGGGAATGCAGCAGCAAATAGTATTGACTGACAAAGGTATATCAAAATATATCTAATCATGTTGTTCTTTAAACAGTGATGTGTGAGGGATTGGAGATCACGCATGATTGGAAGTGGTTTTTGGCCCTGCTCTTTCTGGCAATGTTGGGCTTTGACCATATTCTTACAATCTTTTATGTCACACATTAACGAGGGCGAAATATCCAAAATCCAACCAATTTGTATTTGTTGAAAACTGTTCTGAAACTGATGTATCATAAGCCTAAGCATCTATTGAGAAATTAGAGATCCATCTTTGCTCTTGAGGGACTAAAAAACAACTGAATTCACGAGTAAAAGCATTAAATAATGTGTTATTGTAGAGTTTTCACTATCCTAGAGGGTGAATGAACTTTTCAGATCACTCATTTTTGTTTATATTTGCATTTTCCATGATGCACCAACTTTTTGGAATTGGAGCTGTAAAATGTACATTTACCACCATGCCGCCCCCCCCCCCCCCCCCATCTCCGACCCCTAACAGCCAAGGCCATTATTAATATTATGTTCACTTCTTCAGTCATACTAATCTGTATAATCCTATTCATCTGTACACCTGGCTTCTAAGAGACTTTAATAGACTTGTATAACTAAGACCCATATAACTAAACATTCACTTCCCCATGCAGCAGGGGATGGGCTCCCCCTACTTTGCCCATTTTCTCCTGATATTTCTCTCATTGGGGGGTGGGGTGAATGTGTTTTTCGTTCCTCACCACTGTCTGAGGATTTTTCTCCCCTCCTGCTGGGAGATTTTTGCAGCATAAGCTATTCTGGGGACTCTGACCAGGCATCTGCCCCACTGATATTCTATTAGCCGTCTGTGTAGCAGTTCTGTAAAAAGCGCATTACAAATTAAACTGAACTAAAAACACTGGGAGCGAATGACATTCTAACTATGAGGTTAACAAGTATGGCGGGTTTTGACCAGGTGTACAATCCTTGAGTACAGATGTTGCCATCTCAGAATAAGTGTCTTGCATAAAGCTTCATGAAGAATGACACTTTCTGTTTAAAAAGCAACTTTTTATGATCATAATAATTTTTACATTTTAATCAATACCTCAGTGAGGCTGAACTTGAAGGATAAAATAAGAAGCATGTCTTACAACAGCTAGATATCAAAATTTGGTGCATTTTATTCGGCTTTCGATTTAAGAAATTAATGGCGCTCAAGTAATTCTGCATAGAAAAAGCTGAAATCCCTGCTGTTGAGTTTATTATCAGATTGGTGTACATTTTAGTCTGGGTTAATTATGCTAATATAATTCCTCAAGCAGTTCAAAAAAGGTGACAGAACATAATTTGATTGAACATTTTATTATAGACTTTATATTGGTATCAGTCTGCAGCTTTAATGCAGCCCAAGAATAATCCTCTGGTCAGTAACACACATTCAGGGTTTTAAGTCTGGCTCAGCCCTGGACACCGGTTCTTTGCATATTATGAAGTCTCCAGGGCAGGTAGTGCTTTGGAAATCTGTGGAAAGAACTCCCTGAACTAACTTTAAAGCTGGAACTGCACCTCCCCTATACGTAAGCAGCCCATTTACTTGCCACCTCAGGGAGTAGTTGGCCATAGTGCAGTATGTGCCAGGTTTTATGTGTGCTGTGATTCATGAATAGGGTCTTTTGTCCTTGGCCTCTCACAGGATCATACAGGGTATCCATCCCCAAGGGTATGAAGACCCTGTGGTCTCGCATGTTCCTTGAAGTATTGCATAATTACTCAGGCAACCTATAAAGGTAGCTCGAGTGTAGGTTGACCGCTTTGTCTGCCTATCGATCTATTGCTTACCTCAAGAATTGGAAATCACCCAAAAATAGTTGGGAATCCTGTCATGAAAACCAGACAGCGCATGACATGAGATCATGTGACTGAGCTGGGCTGCCCGAGCGAATGCCTACTTGGTATGGAGTTGTGCTCAAGGTTTAACAAAACCTCTGAAACAAAACCTTCTTCTGAAACCCCAAAGATAAAGTAAGCACGGACATAAAAACTGTAGACATTACAGATAAAGTGAGGACAAACATAAAAACTGTGTTGACATTACCATTCCAAAATATACTTTTTAGATGGTGTACGAAGATGTGTGTACAGTACGCGTGTGGTACCAGTCAAATGTTTGGAATCACAAAGAAATGTTTATGTCATAATGTTAATCATTAGTAATGTTACAAAATATTAATGTTAATCATTAGTAATGTTATTAAATATTTTTAGAATTTGAAATTACACAATTAAGCTTTTTACATTTGACTGAAAAAAACATTTTCACCAGCCATTACTCCAGCATTTTAACAAAGCACTACTTCACACTATTTACAAGTAATCATGGTATTGTGCCAAATTTGTACAAAGTAAAAAAGAGACACATCTGATCTTATAGAGTGTGACATGAGTAATGTCAAAGTCATCAGTTCACTTTTTTTGATGTTTAGTGGATACTATTAAATGAGGCTTGTAGCTAAGGACCATTGATCCATGTTTTTCTTTTTTCAAACAGGGAATTCTGATATAATTGTCTGCATCTGGGCCTTCCATCTCTCTCTCTTTCCAGGGTAAACCCAGTAATCTTTCAAGGGAGTAGAGCACATAAATTTGAGTAAAATCTTTTGATTTCTTGGCAGTATCACGCATTGAATACATAACCTTGATCTCACAAAATAAAAACTGAAATTGTTGAGTGTTGCTGACCTGTTTTTTTAAAGTAATATTTATACTGAAATGCTAGTACATGAGAGAAGACAGCAACTGATTTAAGGATAATTGTACATTCTGCAGTGCTCTTTGTGATAGGAAGGCTTTCTCAGGTATCAAAATGTCATGCTATGTACAGCGAGGAAAGAAAGTATTGAGTGCATTAATATTTTTCTCAGTAAATTGATTTCTAATGGGGCTTTTGACATGAAATTTTCACTAGTTGGTAACAACCCAATAATCCACACATACAAAGAAAATAAAACAATATGTCCATAAATTGTTATGCGTCATAAAGTGGAATGACACAGGGAAAAAGTATTGAACAAACTTTCGGAAATTTCTTTAATACTTAGTAGAAAAGCCTTGTTTGTAATGACAGCTTCAAGACGCCTCCTGTATGGAGAAACTAGTCGCATTGTGTGATTTTGGCTCGTTCTTACACACAAACTGTCCTCAAATCTTGAAGGTTCCGGAGGCCTCTTCTATGAACTCTGATCTTCAGTTCTTTACTTGGATTTTCAATTGGATTAGAATCGGGCGATTGACTGGGCCATTCTAGCATGTGGCTCCAAGTGCTCCATCGATGCAACTGCTTCAGATTTGAGAAGCAGCTGAAACGCTGATCCTGTGTCGAATTATCCTTTATTGACAAAACTGTCTTTGGTGAAATGCTGAGCACAAACAGCTAACGTTCCCTTTGGCCGTGGCTGTTTGCTGCAAGCAAACAAAAAAAGCTACCCACTGATTTCTGGTGGCATCGTCCTTTGGAAGAGAAATATTTGGGTTTTTTTGCGTCCAAAATTAGATGGACAAGTAGCTTTGGGAGAGATACTGACAAAATTGCACCTCAAATGATCTGTGGTTCTTCTTTTGTATTTCCAAAAGTGTAGACGCTACTAAGGCATAGTATGATCTGCCGTTGTTAGTGCCTGCTAGAATAGTTTCCGGTGCAGGCAGGTCCAGCGCTGTGGTTGGCTCTAGCTAGGTCTGTACGGCACAACCTGACGTCAGGTTTTACCCAGATCTTGTGAAGATCTTGGGAGTAGCTGTTCTAAGAGGAAATCACACTCACGAAATCACGTTCTTGGATTACGGCAAAATCCCTCTATTTTATGTAAAGATACTTTTCAGAGGTTGAGCATGGACAACCAACATTATAACATTACTTATATGTATTAAAAGAAGGATCAGCATGTTAGGTCCCCTTTAAATATTACATCTGACAAACCCTAACATATTGCTGTCCATTCATTGTCTTCATCAAAGTTTTACCTTTACATGATTGTTGCATTTTTGTGAATTTTATGTTTTTTTCCTTTTTCCTCTGTAAAGGAGGTTTAAATTAAAAAAAAAATAAATACATAAAATGTGAGCTGCAGTACTGATGCCATGAAAAACAATAGCCCTTAAAAGCATGTCTATACCATATTCATGCAGCTCTAAATGCCATGGATCCACTATGCAGTAAAATAAGTTCAAAGCAAATTAATTGGAACATCATGGATAAAGTTGACCCGTCCAGGCAATAACTGTACTCATCTTTATTGCCCACTGACTTAACTATTGATAACTCATAAGCGTCCGAACACAGTTCACGGAATGAAACGAAGTAAGCCACGCCACCTATAGTCAGGATCATTAGAACTCAGTGGAGCTCATAATTGCGATGCTCAGTGCTCGAAGTCAGTAGCCCAGCAGACCTCCAACCAAAAAGAAAAACTTATTATTTTGAAAGAGCAGTAAAACGCTCTGTATTCCGTCGGGTCAAAAGCTATCCTTACCCTCTAGAAAACAGCATTCGCAAGTAAAATATTTGTACTCTAGCTGTCATGTTTTAAGAAGCTGGTGTCTACACAGGCAGTGCATCGAGGCACACTTCCATTGAAAGGGAGAAAGGGGGTGAAGGGAAGGCGGTGTCTAATCAAAACTTACCTTGGATGTGGCGTGGAAACGAACTTTCCAAGGAGTCTGCTGTTCCACACATTTTCAGCCAGGAAGGACAGTCGCCGTTTTGTTCTCACTATTATGTATGAAAGAGAGTATTTAGCATCCGAATCCAACTAGTTACTGAAATGAAGTCACCGCGGGAAGCAAGAAGTGGATTTTGGGAGTTTTAGTGAACAGCGTGAATGTAAGGAAAGGTAAGTTTAGCCAGGCAGGATCAAACAGAGAAGTCGTGCAAATCATTCAGCCATTTTGATAGATTCTGGCGAAAATTTTTCTCTTAAGTTCACTATGTGCTTTCTTACTCTTTTGCTGATTTTGGGTAATCATTTGTAATCCAACTTGTTGTTTACCATAATCGAAGTAAATACTGATGCGATTTTCTTCGGCTGGAATTGCAGACACCATTAGAATTATATCACCTCCGGCAATTGTAATAATAGGATTGGCTGCATAACTAAATTTTTCCAGTAGCCTTGTAGCGATGCCATCGTTGCTCTCTACCATTTTGTGGAAAAGGTTTAAGTGCTCTTTTTTTTCTTTCCAGAAGGGGAGGTGCGAGCTTCGCTACACTGGAGTTTATTCTGATGTGCATTCGAGGGAGGAAGAAATCCAGGTAGTGGGTGTACCTGGCTTCAGAATTAAATGCTAAAAGTGGTGTCGGCGGGGGCCGCGAGGGAGAAGGTGGAAGCCTACTTTGGGTTTTGTTTCTGGTGGCAAGACTGGAGAAACCAGAGCCGAGGATGTCCCTTTGGGTGATCTTACCTGCCAGTCTTCCAGTCTTTACCATCACTGGAATATGGGTTGTGTAAGTATCATTTATTATTATTCCAAACTCATTATAATGGCATTTATATATGTATAGTTTGGTCTAGCAAGTGACATCTGTTGACCCACAAATGAGTGAGTTGCTTGAGTTTTTATGACCCAAACAGATTTGTTGCACGAAGCATACCATATGCACGGTAGGAATGCTGCAGTAGCCAGCATGCCAAATACACAGGGTTGTATTATATTTCTAAAGCATTATTAAATGGTATGCAGGGCCAAGACCACAGATTTCATGCAGGAACCTGGCCCCATGTAGTTACGGCTGTGAGACGGGATGAACAACACTGCAAATATGCTGATATTAAATATGCTGATATTTCTGTAGCGATGATTTGAAAATTACTTGAAAACAACTAATGTGATTCTTCTGTGTCCATTTTGTGTCTTAAACTGATGTTGCTGGTGGTAATAGGAACCATGCTCTACATCTAAATGGAGGATGGCTTCAAAGGTAGCATAGTCTGGGTAGGATGAGGGTGTCCGGCATTTTCGAGATTTTATGTAAGACTTCATAGTGATTCTTTTGTTTAAGGAATGGGATGAGATTTCATTAAAACATTTATGATTAATGGGCATTCAGTCATTTTTTGCAGAATGTCAGAAAGGAAATCTGCCCTTTCACAGCTGAACACAACCTTTGATTATTAAGGCTGCTACATGGCTGTTTGCACTACAGAGAGACATTGTGGGCAGGAAAATGTGGCCTGTCTGAATGGAACCTGTCAGGCTTAGAAAGTGTCTTTTTTTTTGGGGGGGGGGGTTCTTAGGGTTGCTTAGCATGTTTGGAAAAGAGTGCTACCCCTGAGGTTTTTCTGAAAAAAGAGGCCTTGTCCCCAAAAATGGTCCCGTTTGTGTAGGGCTTGGTGTGGGGTGGGGAGGTTCAGCAGGTGAGTAGTCGGGTGGGCAGGCGATGTATGAGGGAGCTGACTGATCTCTGCAAAGAGGGGAGAGAGAGAGCTAGTGAGCGAGTGGTTTGACCGATGGACAAGCAAGGACGAGGCACCTCTCTGTGCTCGCTGCCATGTAGGAATGTGGGCCTCTTGGGGTGGAGCGAAGGGTACGCCCTATAGAGGTGCTCTAACGGGGAGACCAGCCTATTACGGGAGCAAACACTGGTACCCCGACACACCCCTCTTCTGCTTCCTCCGTCCGGGCTGAGCACAGACAGGCCCTTCTCCTCGGGACAGCCCAGGGGGCTCTCTTCTCAAAATCTACGCCTCAACATTACATAATGAGGTACTCGACACATAAACGACTCCAAATATCTGTTCAACCAGCAGGACTTGCATAGAGTGAATGGCTTTGCACTTTGGGGCAGGGGCTTTTGTGCCAGGGATGATCCATACAACAGCTCTTTTTAAGTATTGGACAGGTCAAGAAATTCATAATATTTCTTTTCATCTAACTCTGGGCACGTTTGCCTTCATTAGACATTCTGTCACTGCTTCAGAACTTTTGCTGGGAGCCTGAGAAATTTCTTTGAGTTTCTCTCAAGCCTGCTGAAGCCGCAAGTAGTTAGTACCTGAGCACTTCCTCTCTTCTCAAGGCATGTTATTTCACCTGCTTCCAGAGGCTTTGAGGCGACTCGTCAATGCCAACTTGAAACCTGAACGAGCCCACACAGTATAATTTGCCTGGTGACCTTTCACCTTTGCCTGCTGAGAACCAATTATTCCCTGTCTGCAGGTGTGGTTTCCAAATTCAGGGGTCTGTCTGTTGTGAATTCACAGGGAGAAAACACAGCACACAGCGTTGTTTTTAAAGCTAAACAAAAATCCTAACACAGGAAAGCAGTGCTTAAACAAGTACATTCCTTCTGTATGAAACCATCTTTTCTCAAACTGATATAGTGACAAACTATTCATTCTTACTTGACAATCTGAACTCTGGCACAATTTCCAAATCATACATTCCTTAGGTCAGGGGGCTCCTTAGGTTAATGCCTATTAACTTTAAAGTAATCGAACTCCCTACATTGCGCATTTGCATTAATAGAAACTGCAATGTTATAAATATTTATTCTGAGAAAAGCCCCATGTTTATGTAAGAACAGGATACAGCAGGCAGGGGCTGTCCTCCAGGATTGAGCCGTGGTATATCTTGGTTTACATTCAAGGGGGATAGGTACAAAAATTCGGGCCATTTTGGCCTTCCTGTAAGACACTTAGCCAGGCATTGTTATTGTTGCACCCCAGTGCTGGAAGGAGGCTAAGAATTTCTGTAGTTTCCCTCATGGCATGGCACTGCTAATTGGGTTTAATTTTTTTGCCTCAGTGCTTTAATGTAGCACGAACAGGTCTCGTGTTGAAATGCATGGATATGGACATGTTCTCTGTAAAATCCGAACTCACTAGTGAATTGTAGATTTTGCCGGCTAACTGCTTCCTTGTGTATTCTGTGGCCGGTGTTTACGTCTTTGGCATGCACATGTTTTCCTTGGTATTTTTAGCTGCGCTTTGGCTGGCTGTGTTTGGGGTTTGATTTGTGCTGCTGACTCTCTCCCTCTCTCTGGCCATCTGATCTCCACCACTTTCCTGACCCATCGCTGCTTTTTTCTCTACATCTCTAACCTTCCTATTCCGTTCTTTTGTATACTCTTCTACAAGGTCAGTGTTTATACCAGAAAAGGTCTTCGAGAAGTAACAAAAATGCCCCCCCCCCCCCCCCCCACACACACACTCGCACACACGCACAAACAGACGCACGGTTAAGCAGTAAAAGTGCAGAGAGTGGCATTCATGCTGGTGGCCTCTGGGTAAAGGCCAGGAATGTCTCTATCACGCAGCATGTTTCTGGGGCTCTGCTGAATCCACTGTAGCGATAATGAAAGACTTGAATTTTTTTGTGGTTGACCTGTCCTTGGCCACCTTTCGCGGCTGCAGTGCTACACACTAAATGATTATAGGTTAGTATTTATATACTCGAGGCTTATGGTAAGTCAACTGCCGAAGACTTCTGGCTTTTCTAATCCTGATGTGAATTCCAGCAAAGATGATCTTAAGACCAACTTAGAAATGCAGCTGCCTCAACCAGATTTTTTCTAGTTAACCTGTCTGGTTAAACTGAGCTGCTTTTTTGCCAGCTCTTTGAGCTGGACAGTGTTGGAATACTAGCCTAATTTAACTGGTTTTAGCTGGTTTTTCCAGTGACTGTTAACAGGGCAGCAGTGAGTGCTGCCGTGTGCGCTGGCCCGGATTATTTTCACTGATGGTCGTTGGCGTAATGGGTGATAAGAACTGTGCTATTTAGCATCTAAACCATCCAGACACTGACCTGAGTTCATGCAATATATGATAAGGATGCAATAAATTACTCTATATTCATCTTTTACTTGCAAAGAAACAAATTTCGAGGTGACAGAATGACGGCGACTTGGGGGGGGAACTTGCATAAAAATTTCTTGACAGTATGGTAAGTTTGGAAGAACAGTTCAAGGCATAATGGAATCTCATAACTCACGCGCATGTAGCTTGACCCTCCTTGCACCGTTCTTGGCGCAACCTACACAAGATTCGCACAGTCTCAACTTTTTCGCAGTTGGCGGGTGCGAGCTAGCCAGTTGATCACTGCGATCAACGCAACTCATCCTGTTGTTGTTATCAACAATACACTGCGGTCTCACTGTTCGCTCACCCTGACGATTCCTCTTCACTGTTTCGCGCATGTGGCCCGCGGGTCGACAGCATCTTCACAAGCTTTTTGTCCTGCCACAGCAGGACCAGCATCAATGCGTTTGTCTGTCACCATGTGATCACTGTGAAAATGAACGAAACAAAATTTACAAACTGAAAGTAATGGAATGTATGCACGTTACTTCTTATATCACCCAAGACCAATCATAATGTCACATGAACTCAAACCATTGTCTGTGTTCAGACGCAAAGCAAAAAGCATTCATGATAACAGTTCTGCGTGTTTAGATGCAAAGCGAGCAACGTGATGAGACACGGCTCCGGGCTCCGGGACTCAAGCGTGAGTTGCGTGAGGCATGAGTTGCGGAAATGTAAATGTATGGGAAACAAGTGGTTAAGCTGGGTTTAGCTTGTGTACCAGCCTTATTTAGCTGGTGCATTAGCTTACTTTAACTGGTTTGGCTGTTACAGTAAATTAGGCTGGTGTAACTGGTTTTAGCTGGTGAACTAGCCTGATTTAGCTGGTTTTTACTGGTGCACGTGTCTAACGTAGCTGGTTCTCGCTTATGTACCAGCATGATTGAGATGCTCTGGATTTGCTGGTTTCAGGTGGTGCACCTGCTCGATTGAGGTGGACTGGACTGGTGTGCTAATGTGGTTGAACTGGACTGGTATCGTTTGCCTGCCCTATTTAGCTTGCTTTGGTTGTTGTAACGGCCCGATTTTGCTGGTTATAGCAAGTGGACCAGCATGAATGAATTGGAGTGGACTTGCTGAATTTGGTGGGTGTGTTAGCCTGATTAGCTGGTCGAGGGGCATTGCAGAACTGTTAATGCAACTTCGATGAGCTGGCTTGTGATGGCTTAGATTGTGTTTTTTATTAATGTCATTTGACATGAGTATAAGTGGCAGAAAGTGAAGTAATAGTTCATGCATTATATTTTCTTTTTCTTTTTCTTTTTTTGTTTTTTGGTCTGATACAGGGTCAGCATAAGTAAAAGAACATTTATTGGTACTTGTGCCAACATTTTAAAAAAGATGGTGGCATCAAAGGGACCATAGGAAGTTGTATCTATCTGGTAATCCTGTGACAAATGTTCGCTCAACTGTCCCATGAAGACACAAGCATTTATTTTATAGCTGAGAATGTAATTTGTATTGATTGACACTTGTCTTGAAAAATTATTGCATAATTGAGTTGCATGTCATCATGTATTTAGAGTCGTGTGTATTTATGGGCCCTCTGCCCTTTGGCTTTTTTGAAAAACCACTTTGAAACTCTCCAATTCTGAACCAGAGCAGTAAATATTTCAAATAGTTGCCGTCACTGATACTGAGTAATTGGCTTGCTGAATGTACTTCACAACAATTCCAGCTGTTCAACCTACCACTGGCTTCTCTCGGACCTCAAAAAGTTTTTGGTTATTTAATAAATTTAAGCAAATTCCTACTGCTGTTGGATGGTGGCCCGTTGACTGGGAAAATAGTCCGTGTCCAAGAGGGGCACATAGAATCTTGCTGTTCCTGAAGGTGAAAAAATGACAGGGGTGGAGGTAACCGGGTAATTCTTGAGGTAACTGTGCTTTCAGTGCCCTGCCAAAAAGGCCACATCAAACAGTTAAGCATTTACAAGGCTTTCAGGACAGCTAATTACACTCCCCTGAGAGAAAAAGAGCGCAGCTACAGAATGTTCAAAGACCTTCGGATAGTTTGGCATTCTCTGAAAAAACTGACCCAATGCTCAGTGTGTATGCGTAATCAGTCATAGTATTGAAGTACTGTATTTTATCAGGTCAGTGCCTTCACAGACTCCATGCCTATGAGCAAAATCCATGGATGAAGGAAGAGAATGGCTCATAATTCACCTGACCCTGTGAAAAATGGGGAGTTTATGAGCCAGTCAAATAATGACTGCAAATAACACGACAACAGGCTTCCTTATGACATGCAAGTATAATTAAGGATTGCTCATTTAGGTGCCTATACATCCATATCTGAACTGACTGGCCATGGCGAGATGCAAGAACACGAGGGGCCTCTCATCTAAGAGCGCAGCATTACTTGGAACTGACAGGCTCATAGTAGAGAAAAAGATTTTCTTTTTTTCCGAGTAGTTTCCTCGGAAGAACTTGAAGAACAGGGCCCCTCACTCTAATTTGGACTTCTGTCTGTTGACCCCCCTCTTAGCATGACTAACTCTCACAGAATGCACGGAGGTTAATGTCCGGAAGGTTTTTTAACTCTGTGACTCTTATAGCAAGAGTTAGACCAGTAGTAGCTGGCTAGAATTCATTTCTTTTTCCATTTAGCCCTGGACAGAGGTACATTAAATAGAACAGCAGTTGTTTGCGTGTGGACAGGAAATCAATAGATGGATCTCGGTGAACTTTATCCTGCTTGTGTTAGGTGTTTGATAAACCCCATATCTCATTTCACCCAGGATTCCCTGAACAACCTTGTCATCCCATGCATACAATGAGTCGACAAATTTGATCTTTCGGGCAGCTTCTGGCCGTTACATCATCCATATGTTAAGAAGCGGGGCAGATGGCTCTGGTTATGTTCAAAGAGCCGGGGGCCTTCTGTGTGCAGTTTGCATGTTCTTACTTTACTGTGCCCTTGTGTACCTCGGTTTCCTCCTGCAGTCAAAACGCATACATGTCGGACTAATTAAAGACAACAAATTGCCCATAGGTATGTTAGTGTGAGTGAATAGTATGTGCGGCCATCCGGTGATGGATTGGTGAGCTGTCCATGGTGTGTCCCTGCCTTTCACCTACAGTAAACTGGCATTTGCTCCAGCTGCTTTGCGACCCTAGAGAGGAAGAAGCTGTTTAGTTAATGGATGGATGACATTCTTCAGTCAGCTCTGCTATGACCGTATGTATGGTAGATCTGTGACGCCAAAGCCACTGATCGCAACATGCCTTCCATCTCTGACTGACAAGAGTAATGTACGCTAATGAAGAACTCTGAATATTCTGTGCATGCACTCCTTTAAATATGGTTGTAGTGGAAAAATCAAAATGGCAATAAATGAGGCTGCTGGATTGGCTTACTCGGTGAAGGCACTGCATTGCGGAGCAGTAGTGACCACCACAACGCGGGTTCGATCCTTAGTCATACCAGCCGACAGTGATTTGGTAGCCAGAGCAGCACAAAATTGGCTTTGCGCAGCAGCATAATAAATTAGGATGGAATGCTGGGTCGGGATATTAGAATAGTTCGTAGCTTTGTTGCTCAAGCACCTCCTGTTGGCTAGCTGGGCTCTTGTCCGTGTGATTCTAAGCTCGCTCATGTTCACATATCCTCCGCCCTCGTTCGGAACTTGCAAAGTTTCAAGCTATGAGTGTAAAGAAGCAGTGGCTGACAAGTGCGTGCTTTGCTGGAGAGCTGCAAACTGTCCCTCTCCCAAGATGGCAACATGGGGTCACATACGAGCAAGCTTGTGTACATAGTTCGCTAATTGGCCATTCCAGATTTAGCCTGGTAAAGCCTGACTCTGCTACTTCGCTTCGCACACAGAGTCTGGACACAGAGTCTGGTCATTGACAAATGTTTACTTCCTGGTGGGTGGGCGCTTGTCAGAAGCTTAAAATCATTGGTGCACCCGAAAACTAATCACTAACATTCGCCGATGACGTATGTTATGCGCCGGCTTGGCCGCCTAGTACTTCCGCTAGAAACACAGTCCTTAGGAATGCAGCGAAAACAAACTGATCAGTACATTAAAGTTAATACTGTACCCTTACATATGCCCATCTACCAAATTTTGGCCTTCACTCACTCACTTAAAAGAACCAAAGGTGCTCTTTCTGTTCTCCTTACCAGAAACAAATGGTTGAGCTATCATTTTTCCTGCCGATACTGATGCTATTAAAAAAAGTTAGCAGACTCGAAACCAACGGCAGAATTGGCGAAAATAACGCATTGTTTACATTAGGACGAAATCTGGGTTGACACGAAAACTAAACCGTTAACCATACTTGCGCTAACGTCATACCTAGCTCGCTACCTAACTTTATTGTGACAGTTTGGCCCTAAGCGTTTGGCTGTCTCAGACAGCCATTTCATTCATGGATAATGACAACATAACACTGAGACAGCGAATAGGTCTTGTGATATTAACAAAAACACGGCTTTTAAAAAGTTCGCTGCTAATTTAAATAGTGTGAAATTCGCGAGCGATATAACACTTGAAGCTACTAACTAGCTGAGGTGGTTCGGCTGTCTCGCAGCGATGAAATTGGCACTCTCTTCATATGTTTCATGATGGATATTAAGTAGATATGACAACTTTTCTCAAAACCTGCAGGGAGTAGCGCTACAAAATCATATCCTTTCAAAAAAACTAATCAAACATTCATCTTGTTGTGGCTATTAGTCGCTGGTACTGGGGATTTTCTCCGCGACAGAGTTAATGGCCTCCCATGCATCCATGTCCGTGGCCATTGTTGATTTCGGAGACTACAATTTCAAACTCGGCGCACTGATGACGTTATGTCTCTGAGGCACGCCTTCTGTTCGTTGGTTTGTCCGGCGTATTTTCTGCCATGGTAAACGAGGCAGAGTTCCAAGTGACCAGACTGAGTACTGAAGCGATATGTAATTAAGCGGAAGTATGAAGGCTGGCGGAGTCAGGCAGGCCGATTTGGGTGGAATTGGAGATGCCAAATTAAAAAAAAAAAAGCAAAAAAGGAAGAAAATTGAGAAATTCATGTGTTACAAATGGGTGTTTTTACCTCGCCCGTGATGAAGTCAGTGGTGCATGGTATTGTAATCGTTGCGGTTTGTTTGTCTGTTTGTTTGTGTGCGTGTGTCTGTGTATTAGCAATCTAGTGTCTACACAGTTGCTCTGATTGACTTTCAGACTAGTTGGGCAATGGTCCGTAGATTACCCGACTGAATTTTGGGGGTGATCTGGTCTAGATTATTGGAAATTTAAAAATCTTTTTTTTTTTTTTTTTTTTTGCTTTAACTTTCTTCAACTTCATGAAGTTGGTTTCAAACTAAAACCAGAATGTGCAACTTTCAATTCTACGTCCAACCATATGCTGCATGATCGGTGGGTAGCTTTGTTAGTCTCCGTAGCGGTTGGGGGTTAAATGTTTGGGGGGTCAAGGTCATCTGTGGAAATAATGTATTTTCCATTAGAACTTCAAAACGGTTGTAGATAGACAGATGTTTACTCTTATGAGAGCTCCTATATGGGCTTTTATTTGACACCATGACCTGTGACCCTTGGTGACTCTGAAAGATCAAACTGAAAGTCACGTATTTTCAAAGTAATAGAAGTTGAAAACGGCTGGGGTCACACTTGTAAAACTGAGTCAGGGGAAGTCTGTCAATTTTTTCTGATAGCATGCTGCATTCATCTTGCCATCAACTTTCAAGAGATTCCCTGTGCCTTTAGAGCTCACACTCCACCAAAACATCAGAGAGCCACCACCATGCTTTACAGTGGGAATGGTTTATTTTTCGCCATGGGCCTTGTTGACTGCTCTCCAAACATAGCGCTTATGGTTGATAGCATAAAGTTCTATTTTGGTTGTGAGGTGAGAGAAGGTGTCCGGCATATTTTAGGTGAGCTTTTTTGTGGGATTGGAACAATAATGGCTTCCTTCTAGCATGCAGTTCATTGTTGTTTAAGCACCTATGTATTGTGCTCCTTGAGACGGCCGCTACATCTTTTTCCGGAGCATCCTATATTTCTCTTGAGGCAGTACTGACCGGCATTTTCAAAGTTTGGATTTCTTCTTTACATCCTTTCCCATCTTTAAGAAGTTCAACTACCTTATTATGATGGTCCTTTGACATGGCTCAGTGTCTAGCCAGATCAGTGCATCCCCTTGGGAGCTAACAAACGCAATGATCATACACAGACGCTAATTACAATTTAAAAAGCCACAGGTGTGGAACCCTTAAAGGATTAGAAAACCTATAGTGAACTTGCATCGCCAAATGAAGTACATCATCTCCTATCCAAAATGATAAGCAATTGTTTTTTTTTTGTTTGTTTTGTTTTGTGCAAACTGCTTTTAAATGTTAAATGTATAAGACCGCACAAGGAAGCTGTTACTTCGGCTGGAAGAAGGTGCTTGCGTCACGTGGGGTGGTGGCTTTCTTGTTTTAAAGGTAAAATGGTGAAAGGTCACATCAGTCAGGTTCAGATTGCCCATTTCGTTAGAATATCCAACAACCGTGCATTGCGGCATTTTCGAGAATTAAATATAGATTTCCAGCTAACAATCGGTTTTGATTCTAACAACTGCTCTCTCTCAAACCACACTTGATCATCAACGCAACTTTCAATACTTACACTGTGACTACGCCCACTCGAAAGATATATTCAGCCCTCGTGACATCACACACCGGTCATTTTCTGATTGGTCGAATATTTTTTGCGGTGGCGATAGCAGATTCTGAAGTTTGTAGGATTCTGCGATGTTTGAACGTGGATGATGCTGCTTTCACACCGGACGCGAAACAAATTTTTCGCTCGACAGATTACATTCAAAGTCAATGCAAAGACGCGTATACATGCGTTTTGCATGTATTTGCTTTTTTTTTTTTTTTAGCATGAGTTTTCAAAAATATTTTCAAAATAAATAGCACCATTACACAAATTCAGCTAGGGTATACTAACTTTAGAGCACAGCTGTATTTTACACACTCACCCATATTAGGATACTGCAACTGAATGCATCAATTGAGATGGTCCGTAGACGCCAGTGCCTACGATCTGCACCTCTGTGAAAACAGATTAAAAGATGTATTTTGACATGTATATTTTCTAATGGCGTCATAATTTCCTGCCAAAAAAGATCTAAAATCTTAACGTATCAAAATATATTGTATCATAGTATTCCATGTATTGTAAATAGCTAATTTTTGCTGTATAATCTTATTTCAGCTCCATAAAAATTTTTTGTAACATAACATGTGTATTGTGGATTTTGTATCTCCGGATCTCTGGTGTTTCCAACCTCTGCAAACAGGCATCATCAGGGTTGAAAGGTGGATAGCTGAGTTGAGTTTCCAGCTTTGGACTGCGAAAATTGTCTGCTATTTTGTATTTGTATTGTAAAGTCAGTAGGCATTTTCCTTTTGTAGTTTTTTCCCAAAGGCCTGAGTGGCCCAATAAAAGTGTAGAGTTTTAATTTCTGTATGAATGCATTTCTGTGTTGAAATGAATGTATTTTCGTTTAGTTATACATTTGATCAAAGAAAATGCTTGGCTGTGTCTTTATTTTTCATTTCCAAATCAAACTTCATGTGGGCACTGGGGTGTTTTTGGCAATGTAACACTGTGGTCTCTTGACAGATAAATTGTGCTAACCTTGGCTCAGGATTTCAGGATAAGCCTGGCAGCTCTGTGCAAAGGCACAAATACAGAGCAAGTAGGCACGCGATGCCTGGAAATGTTTATCATGGTCGTGTGTGTGTGCGCGCACATGTATGTTTGTGTGTTTGCCTGTTTGTGTGTGTGTGTGCGCGCACGTCTGTGTGTTTGTGTCCGTTAGCTTGGTAACACAACCATTACCATTTCTGACCACAGCATATTTGTAGCATGGAAATGTCATAACACATCAAATTCTGGTCCAGCTGTGCAACTTTTTAAAAATTCTGGCCAGAGGGATGTGCTTGTATGTCATGTATTTTTATTTCATCAGTTTGACTACTTTTCACCAAGTTAAATAGTCAGTCACTTTTCATTTTTTTCATTTTTAGATCTTAAAACAAATTCCAAGCATTTTAGTTGCTCAAACTGAAAAAGACACTGAGGGACGGAGGCCATCTATCATATCTTTGAGAATATAAACAACTGCATGTAATATTCTTAATAGTGAGAAGATTAGCACTTGACAGTTTGCTTCTTGAAAATTCTGACCTGAGCTATTGCAGTCCATCATGTGACTCTGTCTTTTTTTTATCATTTCAGATACGCCATGGCCTTATACAACAAACATGTCTGTCCAATGGATAATTGGTAGAGTAATCCCTCATTACTTCTTCATACATTATTCTACTTGTGCTGTCATAGATGGTGTGTCCTTTTGCTCCATGACTGAATTCACTGTTTATAGCATCACGTTGTCTATTGTGGTGACTTTCGCTGTAATATTGTCTGCAAACCTCCAATCATGATGTCTTGTTCAGTGGCCGCTGCTGAGCCAGAAATAGCAGTGGTGAGGAATTTTACTTCATTTCTGAAAATCATTGTGCTCAGTCAAAAAAAAAAGAAACTTTCGAAAATGTGAGGTCCTCTAGAAGCCCATAAAGCCCATAATTTTCAGTTTATTGCCGTGCTTGTTGGTGAAGTAATGAGAAATGAAGTGAAAATGATTTTTTTTTTTTGTAAACATGTAAAATTGGCTCCACTTAAGCTGCTCTGAAGTTTTAGCTCATAAGAAATTATCTGCACAGTTGAACAGCTGACAAAACTAGAAAACTGTCATGTGTCGTAAAGATTATTAATGCTCATCAGTGTGAACACGCCCTTAAATTGCAGGATCTGTGTCAATCAGATAAGCAAGTCTTCATATCATGCATCCTCTTTGAGCCTTCGGACAGAATTCAGAAAACATGTTTTAGTAACATGGATCTGATGAATTGACATTATTTTATGATGCAAGCAAACTTAAATTAATTTTCCATAGCTGCAACTGACTGTGTGCTTATTAGCGATGCCCCCACCACTGGGCTGCTGTGTGGAATATCAAACGTTTTGTAATTACTGAATCAGAGGTAGAACTTGGGCCCAACGCATATTCACTTTGTTGGCCATGACTTGGCTGGATCAGACTTATAATATTTGCCTTGATGCATCAACAGGCTGTTGTATTCTAAGTGGACATTCTTATTCAAGCCCAAAAATTAAAAAATTAAAAAATGAAGGATGTCAACCGTAGGTTGAACGGTATCTTGCCAAAAGGGTCGTGTGTTTTTCAGCGAGAACCATGAAGGTCAAGGCCGATTGCCACCAAAAACTAACCAGCTAAGCGCCTGACCAAACACAAAATTCACATCAAGTTAGAAGTCGATCCGATCAAAGCTACTCAAAAATAAGGGTTTTGTCAACCCCTCATATTGACCAAAAATTGACCTTGACCTTGATGGAGTCCCCCAAATGATGGGAATCGTTATGAGTCATTGGTAGGCAACTGTACAAGAGATCACACGGAGGTAGCATCACGCAGAGCAGAGAACTGCTCAAGAAAAATATCTGGTGAAAAATCAGTTTTATCGTCATAACGTCACCAAATGACGTCTCTTGTATAGGCATCAATACAAGAGATCACAAGGAGTAGGCATCACGCAGAGCAGAGAAAATCGCTCAAGAAAATTTTCCGGTAAAAATCAATTTTTTCGTCATAACGTCACCAAATGACATCACAGTGCAGGAATTATGACAGATCTGGAAAGCAAGGGCTTTCATATGAGGTATTACCCGACATAGTTCCTGCAAGTTCCAAATTTGACCTTGGGGTAAAAAAAAAAATTTGACCTTCATCGACAACCATGAAGGTCAAGGCCGATCGCCACCAAAAACTAAACAGCCGAGCGCCTGGCCACATTCTACATTCACACCACAGACTTCACAGTTTGAAGTCGATCCGATTAAAGCTACTCCAAAAATAACGGTTTCGTCAAACCCTCAAATTGACCAAAAATTGACCTTGACCTTTGACCTTGACCTTGATGGAGTCCCCCGAATGATGGGAATCGTGATGAGTCATTGGTAGGTAACTGCACAAGAGATTACAAGGGGCAGGCAACGCGCACGGCAGAGAAAAGTGTTCAAGGAAAATGATTACTGACAAAAAAACAAACAATAAACAAACATTCCGACCAATCTTGCAAAAAGCTCCGCTTTTGGCAAGATAATGACAGCCAGTGTTCCCATCTTGTTGGCATGGGAGTGTCACCTCAGGGGTTAAAAAAAAAAAAACCTCCACGCTCATCATTCATTTTGTGTGGATACAGAATACCAATCAAAAATTGCTATGAAGTTTTTAACTATTTGAAAGAAATCAACTTTTTTTTGGTACGCGGTTTAAATCGATCAAAAATATTGCTGGCACATTATGATTCCACAAGTTCTGATTACCGTCTGAAATAATTGCTTTGTTCTGCAAGACTGAGAAGCCACATCATCATCAGCTAGTATTTCTATGTAATAACAGCATATGGCATATTTCTACTAATGTGCTAATTTGGCTCTGCAGAAATTGTTTCCACCATATAAACCCGAACTTCTATGAAGTTGGGACATTGTGTTAAATGTGAATAAAACAGAATATCAAGAGTTGCAAATCATTTTTCGACCTACAGTATATTCAGTTGAGTACACTACAAAGACAAGATATTTTTTGTTCAAACTGATAAACTTTTTTTTTTTTCCTATTAAAGTGAGAAATTAGCGTTTGTACGTTAACTTGCGCATGAAACGTTTCATTACAGCCCTTCAAATGAGCAGCAAAAGGCAGCCGCACATCTCGGCATTTTAATGATAATACTGACTTACTTGAAATTGGCCTGATGGGAAACCATTTATTTTTATGAAGAACTTGGGTGTATCAATATGGCGGCCCGATGCTTCACTTTGGATAATGTAAATATGACACCATCAGCAATCTGGTGTTGTAAATATATATTTGGATTGGCCCAGGCCTAGACCCTGGCAGAGTACAGGCTCTGAGGAGCCTCTTGTTCCAAAAAAAAGCCATGAAGTTTCTCAGTTTGAACATTAAATATCTTGTCTTTGTAGTATACTCTGTTGAATATGGGTCGGAAAGGATTTGCAAATCATTGTATTTTGTTTTTTTTTTTCCATGTTTTGCACAGTGTCCCAATTTCATTGGAAATGGGGTTTGTACGAAGAGCTGCAGATCCCCCCCCCCAAATTTTTTTTTTTTTTTTTTTTTTTTTTTTGTTGCTGGTTGCCACACAATGTAGTATCTCACATTAAAAAGTAATGTGTTACTGATGCACAGCAGAGTTGGTTGTTTTATGGAGCATGACAAAAAATCCAAAATCACTTTTTTTGGGGCATGATTTTGCATTTTTTTCACCCCATCAAGTTACTCATGGCCTCATCAAGTAACTTATGGCCTCATCGAGTAAGTCATCTCCAAACAAACATTGGAGCGTTTTAATTCTTACAGTTTAACTTGACTGGCACAAAGCAGAATTTAGCTCTCGCTCTGGCTTACTTCAAAGCCAGATATTACAGCGAAAATAAAGACTGTAAAGTCTGATCAATAGGTGGAACTGGATGGAAAGCGGTAGAGTGATACGGGAAGCTTGAATGATGTGTACAACTAAAAAGACCTAGTGTTGTGTTGAATTCACTGGTGATTAAGCTAAATTGATGGAGCAAATAAAGGTGAGAAATTGCGTGTATGAAAGATTCAGCATTCTTTCTGGAATGGGGGCTAATGCGAGCCTGTGTTTAAAAAAAAAAAAAAAAAGAGGTGTTCACTGAAGGACATAAACATGTCAAATGCTTCTCTTTCAACTGTCCACAGAGCGGATGAATCCAGTCTGTTTTCTTGGCTCCTGGTCAAGTTTGCAAATAATTACGCCTCAGGTCTGCAGCGGTGCTCTCGCTGTCCGTCCTTGACAGTGGCGATAGCCTGCGCTAAACTGTCAGAGGAAGTCGAGGTGGAAGAGTTATTGCTCAGCCCAGACAATGGAAATTCTAGCAATTTCTGGAAGTCTGCCTCCTGAAAACCACGTTAGTTTGTTGTGCGTACGCACATGGCCCTGACAGATTAACCCGTGTACCTTGTGGCATGGTTAGCCTTCATGGAGATGCTTAACCTAGCAAAATGGTGTAACCACTGCTGTGGTTTATGTGTCTCTTCCACAGTTCATCATTCTGTGATTGCACCACCTTGTTCCTCACTCTGGGTTGAACAATATGCCTTTTCCCCTTCTCCTTGTAAGGAATTTGGACTTAAGTGTTACATAAACCCTCAACCGGTCAAAAGACATGTCTGTCACCATTTGTTCAGCAGTAGAGTGAAATTATTCGTACGCTTGCTGAAGTCTTTATTGTGACCACAGATATAGTTATTAATGCCTTTGCGCAGATTTGGACGCCAGCGTCCATAAATTTTGAAATCTAATTCCCGAATAATTCTCTAATTAAATTTCCAAATGTTTTGTTTCACTAGATTAATTTTCCAGAGTCTCTGTGACACGCATACTGAGTTATAAAGCCTACATAGGCTTATGCATAAAATTGCCATTTGTGTTCTGTGCAAAAGGGTTAACCCCTTAAGAACTGAGATCCTTAAGAACCCCGGTACCGGGGACGATTATTACGCATTATAAATACAGCATTTTTTCAAATCGCGACATTGTCAAGCGGCATATCCACATTTCGAGAAGAAACTCGGCCAAAAGCTCATGTAAACCATTTTTACCTCAACCGAACACAATTCAAGCACCAAGCAAGTGAATAAGCAGCAGAACATCGGATAAAATCATATCAGTGCTGAATCGCCAGGATTTCTGCTGAATTAGTGCTATGCATAAAAACGATACCTCAAATAAAATAGGAAAGTCCACAGAATGTAACAATATGAGCCCTGTCATTTTCAACCGACCCCACATTGAAAGAACAGCAGGCATACACTTTACAGTCTACAGAGATGAACAGAAAAAAATTCTTACCTTTGATATTTTGCAATAAAAAAACTGCTTGAGGGTAAATCTATTGTTAGCCCAATGTGTTTGTGTTATAACGAAACTAGATCTGCCGGGATCCTAGCATGTTCTTTCCAAGGGCTTTGCTTCAAATATCTCAGCTCCGTAGCATTCCGCCTCCTTGCAATGTACGTTCCAGTCTGCTTTCGGCTTGCGATGCTGTCAGTAAGACTATACCGGTAGGAATTTGATTGTATGAGTCCTGATGGTTCTAACGAACTCTAAACCACGTTGATCGCTGAAACCCAGCCTGAGCTACAGCCTTGTGTTCCGAGTGCGTCAAACTGAGTCCATGGGACATAATAAATGTTCTTGAATAGCTCGACAATATAAACGCATAACTAGTTTATTTGAGGTATTGTCCGAATAATTATCCGCTAAATATTCAACATTCATTTTCAAAGTCGTTTTCTGACTGAATCTTTGCAGAAGTTTGCACTATTCCGCACAAATACTGAGCGTACAACAGTACAGTAGCCTACGTATTTTCCTTACCCATTCGTTGAATGGGCAATTTCACCGTAGACTTATCGATTGGGGCAGCCTATTGGATAAATTGCTGCGCTGCTGAAAGGAAATTGTGAAGGTATGATTCCTGATCGGGGTACCTTTTATTTATTTTATTTTTTAATTTTTTTGGAAATAATCGCAGTTGCCTTCTACAAATAATCGCTGGGGTTTTTGCTATTCTTAGTTTTCTTTAACATATTTTCACATTGCTCTTGTATTTATCATTTTACTTTTTTTTTTTTGTTTTTTTAATAAATATGCTCCAGTGGAGTCAAACTTAATTTTCATTGTATGTATTATCTTTGAATGGGAAATTATATGGGCAACAAAACTGGCAGAAATAATAATTTTTTTTATTCTAAAAATTAAAAAATGTTGTATTTGGTTGGAATGGATGCCTGTAGTGATGTATAAGTGAAATTTTATGGGTTTTACAGCTTGGTATGTAAGAAATCTGACACAAGGTACCTAAATTGCCAAAATGGAGAGGCCACCTAGACATGCCGCTCTAATTTTGTTCTGATTGACCTGATCAGAATATACTTTGGCACAGATAATAATGAGATTCTGTGCTGTAATTTTGAGAGGTTTCAGGCTGCAACTCAACAAATTTACAAGGGATCGAAGTAAAAATTTGTTAGGTGCAAAATGAGATCTTTCATTTACACTGTGTTCCATCTCCATTTACTCTGACTCCGTGACATATATAGTAATTTTTACACCAGGTATGAAATACCAAATGGTTTTACCTTTATTACGATACCAAGATTATTCAAATGGACCAAGCAGTCGCAGAGATATACTCATTTATACTCATTTCATTTTGGGCTTGCCATTTTCAAAAAAGAGGCTCAGGGCTGAAGGGGTTAAACAGTTAATGCAAAAAAGTGTGTTATTTAATTTTAAGAGGAATGGTTGTTGTAATTTTTTGGTTTATTTGTTAAAAAATCCACCGAGTTCTTCCGTATAGCTGGAGAAAACCTACCAGTAAAAGGTTTATGCGTTTTAGTCTTATGATGGGACATAATTTTTTTTTCTCCAAAAATATAGTTGAAAGTTTGCTTGATTTAAGTTCAAATTCAATGCTCATTGATATGTCAAGGGTATGCTTACTTAATTGAATTATATACAGACATAATTAACTCAGAATATCGGTAATAATCAATTGAAATGTCATAAATACTTGTTATAAAGAGCAGAGCAAAAATCTACATCTGAAAGAAAAAATGAATGAAATTGTTTATGGTTCGTTGGCCATCCAGTGCCAGCTTTGGTAGTTGCACGGCAGCAATGGTAAATAACAGGCCTATTTTCAAATGAAAATCTTGAAAAAAAAATACCTCACCTTTGTCTGCTGCATTTTGTCTCCTCTAAGATTCCTGGCAAAAAGTTAATAGAAATAAGATTTTAAATGTGACATGATCCTAACTTACCAGTCATACGTGACTATATGTTTTGTTTTTGTAGTGCTCTTACTTTCTCTCTCTTACGTACACACACAAACACACACACACACGCATTCTCCCCCTGGTGAGGCACACCCCTCGCAGTACTACATGCTTCATGATCTTGGCCTCCACTCTGCCTCTGCCTTGTCAAAGCACCATTAGATTCATGTGCATGTCTCCCAGTAATCCTGTTTACAGTGCCTGCGGTACATTCATTCTTCAGATGTGAGGGGAGGTTTTGACTGAAAGTTACTGATAAGCAGATGTACTCTCAGAAACTGCCCCATCTTTTAACACTTTGCTATTTACTGTGATTGCAGCTCTGTAAAAGGAATATCTGATCAAGGATGTGGGTGGTGCTGTGTTTATAACTTGAGTATCTTTTTCTGTGTGTGTATGTGTGGCGTGGGGGGGTTGTGGGTGTGTGTCTGTGTGTGTTCAGGGTGTATAATGAGTCCTGTGAGGAGATGCTGTCCCTGCAGAGTGGACCTGTGCTGTGCTGTACCTTGGATAATGTGCCTCTCATCAGGTCAGTGTCCCAGCCCTGCGTACTCCAGCTGAAATGCTGTTTCAGGCCTGTACTTATACGCTCCAACTGCACCCCTGCTGATGCCGCCAAATACTTACAAATTCCATCACCTCCTCACACAGTCACATACCTGCTACATCTGGGCTTCTCAAACCTATTCAGAGAGGGCCAGTGTGGGTGCCAGGCCCCCCAGAAACGGGGCAGGGCTTGATAAAAAAATATCCTCTAATTTTCCTCTTAATCACGGACTGAAATTTGACTGGCATTTTCAAGTCTTTGGATTTATTAGCTCCGCTGTGACCATGGTCAGCAGTTAGCGGAACTTTTCTAGTGCCGATTCATCCGGCGTCTGTCTGTCTGTCTGTCTGTCTGTCTGTCCGGCGTCAACTTTTCACTTCAAATTTGAATATCTGAAAAACTGTCTGATAAATTTCTTTCTAATTTGGTGTGAGTCTTCTTTATGATATTCTTAAATATTCACTGTGAAAATAAGAAAATTCTACATCCTGGTTTGTGAGAAATTTGGCATTTTGGACTTCCGTGTTTTTGCTCATTTTTTCAGTCTTTCATTAATATCTGAAAAACTGTCTGATAAGTTTTTAGCTCTGCTGTGACGATAGTCAGCAGTCAGTGGAGCTTTTCTAATGCAGAGTCATCCGGCGTCCGTCTGTCTGTCCGTCCGGCATCAAATTTTCACTTAAAATTTGAATATTTCAAAAATTGTCTGACTTTTCTTCTAATTATTATACTTCCCGCAACAAAGTTTATTATTATACCCCCCGCAACGAAGTTTAGGGGGGTATACTGGATTTGCTTTGTCCGTCCGTGTGTGCGTGTGTCTGTGCGTGTGTCTGTGTATGCGTCCGTGCGTCCGGACCTAGATCTCATAACCTACTCATCCGATTTTGAAAATTTGTTTTCTTGCTGGAAGGTCTATTGACTGTGGTACTTGTTGCGGGGGGTATCCTGTAAGCCATGCTTACTGACCAAATCTAGTTTGGTCTGAGCCTTCTCTGATGGTATTCTGAATATTCTCTGTGAAAATTAGAAAATTCTATGTGCCGGTTTTTGAGAAATTCAGCATTTTGGACTTAGAAAATTAGTGTTTGTGCTCATTTTTTTCAGTCTTTCTTTATTATCTCAAAAACTGTCCGATAGCTTTTTGTTTAATTGTATCTCTCTGATGTCTGTCTCTATAGTCTGGAGATACTATGGTTTAGTTCCAGGGCCGCCACACTGTTGCCACAGAGATTTTCTGTTCCGGGCTTTGGAAGCCACAATTATTACAGGAATTTCTCCAAATTTCACACAGGCGAAGATATTGATTGGACAATTATAAAGACCCATTTTGCAAATTTCGGACGTCCAAAATGGCTGCCGGCAGAACATCAGTGGTCACCAGCAGCCTCTCCAAACACAAAACATGCCTTTTCTCCATAATAAAGTTTCGTCCATTTTTCTTCAAAGTCCCTAAAGCCAGCACACATACTCGGTAAAGGAACTGCTTATTTAACAGTCAGAACATTCACCCTGAAATGACAAGCTAGCTGTTCCCACTTCCAAGCTCACAACTTTATTTCTACACTTTCACCTTATAAGGAACAAGTAAATCTCACTTTCTTAAATATTCCTTATTTTAACAGAACAGACATTCCACTTTCAGGGAAAATCAAACAATATACGCCTATTATATATATATATATATATAATATAAATCCTGTAAATGTAACGGAACACTTCAGGCCGGTTTAGGGTGTCTTCTCCCCCCCCTTCCTATAAATCCCGTCATTCTCAGCTGCGCAATCGTGCTCAACGGTGAACTGATACAACTTTCCTAGCTGATGCTCAAAGGCTTGTATGCCCTTATGTTTGTCCGATAAATGTGTTTCAGTTACTGTGGGAAGTTTCAACACTCGGGAATTGGATAACAAACGAGCCAATCAATACATCGTTACCGGGGAAGTTTCACGAGGATGTGAACTATAACTGTGAAGTAACGCAGAAGAGCCTAAGTGGTATAATTGAGTGATTATCATTTTTTGTGCGTGATGACTGTAATTGACAGTAGAACATGAGAGAATCAATGCCATGTTGAATTTCTTGCTTCAGAAAACCGATGCTCTGAGCCACTTATTGGAATACCATTGGCTCACTGTAACTGAAGTGGTTGCCACAGAGGACAACGATTTTTTTCTGTCGCAAGCTATCATTTTTTTTAAACTGCTGGATAGATGCTATGGGCAAAGATATTGAGCAGTTTGCGCACCAGGCTTAGCTGAGGAGTTTAATTCATGCAACTCCTGAAAAACAGGGATAGGAGTGAACTCGTCAATATTGCAGACTGTGTTCCAGCTCTGCTTGCTTGTGAATATTCAATAACTGATCCAGGGGTGCCATCTAGTGATGGAGTAGTGCAACTGCTTCCATAAAAAGAACTGCTCTATGTCTGCAGGCGTCTACATCTGCAGAAAGGTGTTAATCGTCCCATTCACTGTGTATTTTGCACAAATTTCCAACTGCCACAACTCGTTGATACGTGGCAACCAACCACAAGCAGGGGCCACTGAATTAGTTAGGACCAGTTTGCTGCAGACACCAGCACATTCGAGAAGGTGAAGCCGGAGCAAATTATGTACGTGCAAGATAAGTCACTAGGCGCATGTCTGCGTTGCTCCTGAAGTAAAGTCCCGTCGGCGTGCTGAGCTATTGAGCGTTTTGCATGTTTATGAGTGGGCAGCCATTTTAATGTACAGTTTCCAGTTCTAATTATGTATCCATGGTGGGTGCAAGCAAACATTCCAGCCATGGAGTTACACATCTGATACTTCAAATTAACCCCAAGAGTCTTTGCTAAAGATTTTGATCAGTGTAATTATCTGGTGTGTCACTGACTGATGGGAATGAACGCCTGCAGCCACTCCACCCCTTTTCTGGATAAGGCCGAGAATCATCAAGCACCTGCATTGACCACTACACTACGCTGTTATGTGTATCACACTCCTGCATTTACAGCTGCACACCTGCACGTATCACATTCCTGCTCAGACGATCATGCTCAAAAGTTTCTTATACATCATGCACCTGCTCTCACATGTAATACCTGCGTACACTTTTAAACTTCAGCAGAAGACACACTTAACACTTTACCCACATCTAGATACACATAACTGAGAGTTACGAGTTATTTTCATTGATGAAAGGTTGTGCTGAAATAGGCCAGATCCATCGTAATGCCATGACATTCTAAGACCACACAATCAGGCCCTCAAACCTGTGTCGTCCTCAGACAATTGGGGCGAAATATTCCGGATTCATCTTGGCACCCTGTTGAAGCCAATCAGAACTGAGCTCCCCAGTATGGGCTGAGTAGAGCAAGCCAACGGAGTGCAGAATAACTGAGTGTCCCGGCCACAGGGATAGGAGGGTCATATTTCAGTGGGGCCTCAGAGATGGAGAGTGGGGAGGGCGTGCTTAGCTTGACTGTGCTTGAGGTGGTGCACTGTGTCTCTCTACCCTTGCTTGATGAAACATCGGTCTCACCACTCAGCGTCATGGCTTTACCCTCAATGTCCCCCCCCATCCCCCATCCCCAGACTGGATTGCCTTATAAAATCCTTAAAGAACAGTGGGACACCCCTGACAAATCACTGTTTTTTACAGCTATATGCCAGTCTTTTGTATTTTTCCTTTTTTTTTTGGTGAATTCAGTGACAGATGAACTCAGACAATGTAAAGGCAATTTCCTGACTTGTGAAAATGCTGTGGATGTGCTTTTTCTGTCCAAGAAGCCAGAGTCAAGCTTTTTTGATGCATTAATCACCATGCCGGATAAAGGCCGAGGGATATTGTTTTCAGTGCGTTTGTTTGCTTATCTGTCAGCAGTAAACCACAAAAAGATTTGAATCAATTACACTATGATTCAGGAAAGGCGTGCAGTGATCCAAGGATTACCTGATTAACTTTTGGACCTAATTGGGTCAAGATCATGGACAAGGTCACCGAAAACCTACGGGGGGTATTTTGTCCCTGACGCCACTTAAAGCAATGTTTTCACGACTTTGAATGTTGGGCTTAATGTGCAGTTACAAGTGTGAATAATACATTGAGCAATTAAATCACCAAAATTTTGTGCCTCTTTGATGAAGTTTTTGAAATTTACCTCGCCATTCACTTGCATTGCGCCGACAAATATCGAAGAATATGCAACTTGTATACTTCAAAAAAACCTATTCAATACTAGGTGCTTGTTTTTTTTTATTTTATTATTTATTTTTTATTTGTATATAAATAAAGTTTCATTGATTTTCCTTCAAATGGTCTGTTAAATTTTTACAGAAAGGTATTTTATGACTTTGTTCGGAGTTTTATTTTGCTGTGTTGCTCAAAGTTGTGCTAACAATGTGCAGTTGCATATACTCACATATCTGAAGTACTTTTCCCATTACCCAGCTCATGACATATTTTTGAAATAGCCTAGGTACATATCACCTTTGCAAACCTTTCTACTGGCTGAGAGCTGAGGGAAAAAATCGATCCATGTTGCGTCACACTGTTAGTATTTAGCCAAACTGAATACCAAGTGTGACGCTGGTTAAATCGGTATGGCTTGGCAGTGTCGCAAGTTAGTGAAGTACCACTCGCATAACGAAGTTCATGTTACTTAGCTAGCTAGCTAGCGTGCCTGCAGTATTTTTTCATAATCATTATGTAACATTAGTTTGTTGGCTAGCTGCTCTGTTGATTGAATTTACCAACCATTGCTAGTTCAACCTCGAATGCCTTTGACTCAGCGACTGCCTAAGGTAACAAACTGATGGAGTTAGCTTGATGTTAACATACAATGGGCGCTAATGGAAATTACATTTGTTTTCTATTAAATTATGCAATACAGTTATGAAATAAACATGAACTTATACTCTTGGTCGTGTCATAAGAAAGTTTTGAAACTCGTTGAGTAAATTTTGGGTGTTTTGCTCTCAAAGCTTGCAACAAATACAAAATTTACTCTACTCATTCATAACTTCCATATGACATACCCACTTGTGTAAGATCCCCTAATTTTCACCCAGAACTCCTGAGTTTGTTTACTCTGGAACAGACCCGCCCCCACTAAATGGTCCAACCAATGGGACAACGTCCAGTGGCGCATTGAGATCATTGCTGAGGTCAAACGACTTTCTGTCTGAATGACCAGATCTTCTTGTGTTCAAAATGGCTTAAAAATGATAATTATACAAAAACCAAGCACAAAAGTGAATATCAGAACGAAACCCTTGTATTGTTGAGTGTGTAAATATCATGGAATGTTGGAAACGTAGGATTTTAAAATGTGTTCATATTTTTATGTTTTTGTAGCTTTTTTTTTGGCTCAGTTCAGTCTAAATGTAAATGTCAGTGTTCCCGCTACATATAACTCAGCAACAAAAGTTTCTGTGACTCCAATATTGTCAATTATGTTTCATAACGCAATTATGAAATTGTCATACATGGTGATATCAGACTGAAACAGTACACGTAAACACAACATTGAAATGGAAATCATGAAAATGCGAGAAAATGACTTTGCACGTGAAAATGTGCATAAATCATGCTTGTGGATGGCAATAAAAGAGGAGAATTTTTGGAATGTTCACATTGTGCCTGATGAACGACGGAAGCATCACTTATCGAAAACACAGCCATTTCGGATCAGGAACTCTACCGTCTAAATGCCAAGACTGTCTGAAAATGATCGGTGGAGGGCCATTGGGATGATTGAATCCGGAACCTCGCAGAGGGAAGTTGCTCATCGCCTGAATGTCCACCGAAACACCATTTGGAACTTATGGCAGCGTCATCAGCAGACAAGACATGTCAGAGACCGTCCTCGCAGCGGCCGTCCACGAGTAACCACTCCCAGACAGGACAACTGGATTCGAACAACCCATCTCCGAAATCGATTCCAACCTGCAACCATAACTGCAAGAACGATACCTGGTTTGAGGCGACTGTCTGCACAGACAATCCGTCGCCGTCTCCGTCATTTTGGCATTGTCCCACGTCGGCCAGCAAGACGTCCAATACTCACAGTACAACACCGACGACTGCGTCTACAGTGGGCACAACAACATCGACGGTGGATCCAACGTCAGTGGGATCTTGTACTCTTCACTGATGAATCAAGATTCATGCTTAACCGATGTGATGGTCGTTTACGTGTATACCGTCGACGTGGAGAACGTTATGCCAACAACTGTGTTCAGGAATTTGATCGTTTTGGAGGTGGTAGTGTCATGATTTGGGGAGGGATCACGGCTAGAAACAGAACAGATTTGCTTGTTATTGATGGAAATCTGAGAGGTCAAAGATATCGCGATGAAGTGCTACGGCCATTGGTGGTACCGTTTTTGATGCAACATGGTCCCGGAATAACGCTGCAACATGATAACGCCAGACCACACGTTGCAAGGATTGTACAGCAGTATCTGATGCAACAACATGTCAATGTCCTGCCATGGCCAGCCAGATCCCCAGACATGTCCCCAATCGAGCATCTTTGGGACGAGATGGATCGACGTTTGCGGCGGTTGGATAACCCGCCAGCTACACTCCAGGAATTGCGACAACGTCTACGTCAGATTTGGAATGACATCCCACAGCAATTTCTGGCACATCTGATTCGGTCCATGCACCGGAGATGCGTTGCTTGCATCATGGCACGAGGTAGTCACATCCGGTATTGAAGTGTGAAGGTCACAATTGGTTAGACGTCAGACAAGTGCTTCATGACGCATGAAAATGACATTTTTCGTTTTGAGTGACGTTGGCACTGAAAAGTCAGTGTTTCTCCTGTTAAATAAACATATTGATTGCATTGAGATCTTTGCGTGTCATTTATAACATGCACATAAATGGTGTCACAGAAACTTTTGTTGCTGAGTATATAATTGATCATAATACACCGCCATGGCAAAATAAAAGCCACCACGCCTATATAAAATGACTTTAAATAAACTCAAAAAATCCTAAGGACAATCATTTGTCGCCAGTTCTCCTTGTTAAGTTAAACTGAGCACTAATAATTCTTTGCTTGATGAACACGTTTTCCAATGAATAAAAATTAGCCATCGGCAGTAAAATGCGCTGCTTTCTTCTCAAAGCAATGTGTGGAACAATTAGAGAAAAAAAATATTTTGTTCACCTTGCAAAATGATAAACGACGATGTTAACTTCTGTGTGTTGTGAGCACATCCTGCTCTTCCTAATTGTATCTTCATGATTATTCAGTTCCAATTCCGGAGTCCGGAGTCATAATCGGTTTTCGATTTATATGTGAAATCCACCGTGATGCATGTGAAACTGATGAACCTCTGTGCACATAGACTTCAGTTTATACATGGCCTACGTGCTGATTAATGAAAACTGGCCACACCTGATAATGCTGTTTTGACCCGACGCTGAAGCCCTCCGCCACAGTTTCAAAAAATCCTGGAGGAAACCCTGAATGACAAACACCTCCTCTTCATCACAGAGGCATTAAATCTTGAAGTTGATCACAAAGTGTATTGTTCACATTGGTAACTACATAATAAGCCCTGTATTCAAATTCTTGAAAATATTGCTTTAAGTACAGTACATTTCTTGTTGACATTTTCAGTTTATGTTTGAAACATTATTTATTTTTCATTGTATTCTAGTGCATTTCCGGATAGGTGTGCCCATAATTCTTGAGCCGGCTGCATATGACTGCATCTAATGCACTTTCTGGATTACTTGGACTCTGTGAGCAGACTCTTGACTTCAGACTGTGCAACATGGCAACAACCACAAATTGCACTTCTATATGCTGAAACACATTTTGACAAGCCCTAGGCATGTCGATGGGTGACATCACATTATATTTGTCCATATTTCTTCTCCAGTCAATGCTTACACCTCAACTCAGGTATTTGATGGGCCCACGCTTGCCGCATTGACACTGGAATTCCCCATTAGAAAGGCAAAAGCTGCTCCCGTTTACAGGAAAAGGTGCTTTGCCTTGCTTGGGCCTCTTTAGCAGGGTTTTGGAATGTGATAACAGAGCATGTGAGAGAATAGGAGGGATGTAAAAATAATGTTATTTTTCCTGTAGTTGCTTCTTAAGTGGCCATTTCCTTCCTCTATGGATACATGGACCTCCCTTCCATGTATGTGTATAAATGTTTGTACATGTGAACAAACTCCTCTGTACATGCTATGTGTGCATGCAGAATTAATGGCAACTTATTGCTCATTTCCTTAGCGTCCGAGACTGGGCGCTGGGCAATTCCACATGCGAGTTGCTAAAACAGCCATTTTTAAAAAGCGTTTTATATTAGAAATATATAGGTTTTCATGTATATGACTCATTACCAAATCTGACACTGAAAATCGTTTTAAATTATCTTTGACGGTCTTCTCAAAATTTAGAATTGAATTTTGTAATTTTTTAGCTCCAGGACAAGGAGCAAAGTTATTTTTCCAAACCTGACAACTCCTAAAAGATATTCAGCCATTTCCTGGATTTTACTGTATTTCGATACATTGGTAGACAAAGTATTTGAGACTGTAAGTCATTGCAGGAAATTGAAACACACAATTCCAGTGGCTCATTGAGAAATTTGTGATTTTTTTTTCAACGTAATTCCATTACCAAAATTGCAGTATAGTTCTCCTCATCATCTCATTTCTGCATTTATTTAATTGTTATTTAGAATCCTCTTCCTTCTTATGTCTATTCTGAATTTTAGACATTAACCTCTCATACGTAGCTGTAATCCTGGAAAATTTGTGGTAATGGAATTACAGAATTATTCTGTAAGCCAGTGAAAAACAGAAGATGGCACAAGGTGGCATGAGGACTTTATGGAGCATAGTGGTTCGTTGTTTTGGACATCTATAGTTGAGTGTTTCTACCTGTGAGTTATGTTTCCATAACTATTCATTCATGGATTAGCAGGAATTTACAGTATAGTTTGATTAAGCAGTAGCATCTGCTGGGGAAGAGTATGAATGAATGTTTGTTCTGTAGTATAGGGTCTTGTTCACCATCCCTTTTACCAGCATCCTGTTTCTCCTGGAATTGTGCTTTACTAAGACCGCATCTCTATGTATAACATGTATAATGAGTGAATGTTGTAAGGGGTTTCAGATTGGGAAAGCATGGCTTGTGGCCCTTGCGGTCAGTTACTCAGTGAAACTTGTTGAGTCTAGGTGTGATAAAACGCTGATTGTCTTTGCTCAGAATACACGTCATGGTATTATTCCCCCCGGATGCCAAAAGGAATCCGGCAGGCACTTAGACCATGATCCAAGAAAAAAAGGAGAAACTGAAATGCCAAGACCAGAGTAAAGAAACTGAATTTAATTAAAACAAAATCCAAGAATAGCAGGTTTAAAAATAACATGGGGCAGCAAACAAACTAGGAGAAAAGAAAGAAAAAATGTAGCAGCAACAGGGCTGGCAGCTATATGCTCTGCTAACATCTCCACTGTAATGGGTTCCACCTGTGGCCCATTAAGGTCAATGTGAAAGAATTAGAAAGGGGAGGGGCTGTAAGGACCAAACCTTTTCAACACATCCCATGTCCGACATTAGTTCATGCTCAATATCAAAAGCCAGCAATCCTCCAACTAGCTTCTTGCTTTTTCATTTCTGAATAAAACTGAAATAAAAGTTTTGATATTAGTTTAGCAAATTAAAATAGTCTTCAAGATGGTTGATATGCATTAATCTCACCTGTTACATTACACTCACCTAATCTTGGAGGCTTCCTCGGTTGCCTCAGCTGTCAATTTAGTTATGTAAAGCGCATTGTATATATACACACACATACTGTTCTTGAAGAAAAATTACTTCTTCTCATCAGTGTCATGTATTGCCTTCCTTTTGCCCAGACTTGTTGAAAATTTGTTCAAAATGTTGGTTCAACAGGAGGTCAGCAACACAAACATCATTTATGATACCAATTTTCAATTGCTTTGTTGTTTTGAGTATAATAAATTTAGTAGATTCTCAGAAAATGTAGGTTACCATTTTGTAATTCCGTTATCAGTTTCTCTTTCTCATAAATGGCATCCCACAAAATATCTGTGAGTATTCCCGTCAATATAAACTTACCATGGCCTGGTCAACATCCTAGGCCACCAACTTAAGCTTAAACCTACTGCCCATCATTGCCAGATTTCAGAGAAAAATCCGTCAAGGTGAAGGCAAAAATAATGGCGTTTTTTCTGCCGTAATTCCGTTACAGACACTTTCACCTTCGCATAGCCCTCTACAAAATAGATTACCCCAAACTTTGTGTTATACAGCTCAGTAGGCATGCCAGTGGAACTGATAAAGGCATAGGCAAGTAGCTACTGCATTAGAGTAATAGATGGCAGGTAAAAATGACATGAAAATTACTCTTGAGCGTAATTCCGTTACCGAGGAATTGCCCTGCTGCAAGTCTTTCTTTGAAGTTACTGAATCATTTAGTTCTTAAGTGTCCTCCTTTCAGGACGAAATATGGAGAGTACACTTGGTGTGCGCTCATTCTGGATTTTTATTGTGTGTGTGTGTGTGTGTGTGTGTGTGTGTGTGTGTGTGTGTGTGTGTGTGTGTGTGTGTGTGTGTGTGTGTGTGTGTGTGTGTATGTGTATGTGTGTGTGTGTGTGTGTGTGTGTGTGTGTGTGTGTGTGTGTGTGTGTGTGTGCGCATGCATGCATACTTTGATTCACATGTGCATATGTACTTTTGGGTGTCTGAGTGTATGTTTGTGCATGCATCCGGATTTGATTTGTGTGGGTTCATATAGGTGTGTGCATCCATGCTTGCATACTTTATGCTTGCGTGTGTGTCCATACGTGTGTTAACGTATCTGTGCTTGCCTACTTTGTATGTGTGTTCAGAAATGCATATTTGTGTGTGTGTGTGTGTGTGTGTGTGTACGTGCGTGTTCTTGTACATGCTAAACTGTGAGAACTAAAAAAAGCTTCTTTTTTTTCCCTACAGAGTGAGGACATTATTGGGTAGTAAACTACAAAGGCAAATTGTGACTTATAAGTTGAGCTTAGGGGTAAGGTTAGAATTGGGGATAGGTTAAGGTTAGGGTAAGGATTTGGGTTGGACATGCGCTGCTTATTGTTAAGAATAGGCTACGGCTATAGAGACGCAGAGGGAATGAATGGAAGTCAATGTAATGTCCTCACAAAGATGTAAGTACAAAGTTTTGTGTGTGTGTGTGTGTGCGCGCGCGCGTTTTTGCGCTTGGTTGTGCGTGTGTGGTGCTTGGCCCTCACTACTGAGAGTTGTTTTGTCTGCTGGTGTCTCAGACATCCCACATGCTGACTCTGGAGCAGCAGCATTAAGTAGGTGAAAGGTCAGCCATCCTCGCTGGCACATTTGTGTGCTGTGACTGCATGAGGCAGAGAGAGGCACTGGGTAGACCCCCCCAAACTAGGCCCCTTTGGTGCCAAACGGCCTCTCAACACCTCCATTCCCCCCATCCATTTTCCAATTACATTATCCCAACATTTTCTCACCAGTAATGGATAATCTGCAGTTGTAAAACTTCTGGGGCACTCATGCACACATCGAGTGTAAGGGGTGCAAACTAGTGAAGAAAATGGATTGTGGCCATATTGGAGCGCCCCCTATATGTTGCACGAAGAAGATCCCAGGTGGTGTAGTTGTGCCTTTTGGGGGTTTCAGTACCATGCTGCTAATAACTTTGGAAATTTTCACCAAAAACAGCCCTAAAATTGCACTTTGTCTCGTTTCCGGGACAGAACTCAAAAATTATTCCACTTACAAACTTCAAATTTGCTAAGGACCTTACCCTTATGGTGTAGTTGTGCCTTTCGGGGGTTTCAGTTCCATGCTGCCCATAATTTTGGAAATTTTCACCAAAAACAGCCCTAAAATTGGACTTTGTCTCGTTTCCGGGACAGAACTCAAAAAATATGCCACTTAAAAAATTCATATTTGGTATGGAACTAACTCTTATGATTTAGTTGTGCCTTTTGGGGGTTTCAGTTCCATTCTGCCCAAAATTTGATTTCTACACCAAAAACAGCCCAAAAATTGGACTTTGTCCCTTTTCTAGAGCAGAATTCAAAAACTCTGCCACTTACAAAACTTCATATTTTGTACGCATGTTATTCCAGTGATCCCATTGTGCCTCTTGGGCATTTTGAAATCATAGTGCCCAAAATTTATCCGTCCATCCATCCGTAATCATTTTCATTTCCAGAGTAGAACTCAAAAAATATACCACTTACAAACTTAAAATTTGCTATGGAACTTACTCTTATGGCGTAGTTGTGCCTTTTGGGGGTTTCAGTTCCATGCTGCCCAGAATTTCGGAAAGAACTAGGTTCACTAACCCACATAACTGGCCCTGTATTTTCGTGAATTACCAAACACAACCTTGAACAATTTTCATTTGTGGAATCAATCCTTAGGGATATATGCTGTCCAACAATAAACTTGCCGTTGGTTACCAAGACCCAGATTTGATTTTACGGATGCTTCAAATAGGCAATGACTTCACTTCAAGAGATTTCGAGCAAAAAAGACGACGTTCAAATCAGTTTTTCGCGTGGGCAGCATACTTCGCCCAAAATAATTTATATGTCAATCAAATCTGTTATAAATTCTTTACTTATTTGTGTAGGTTGTATTGTGGGCAAGGCCTGCCGCCCGAGTTTAATTTCGAAAATGAGTAGTTTACATTAGTGACGCGCTTAGTTACGCAAAATATATAAATGTGGGATTGGCATTTAGGAACGTAAATAAAATTGAATTTCGTGATATTTTTTAAAATAATAACTTAAAATGTAACGTTATTTCATACAACTGTAAGTATTTTTATGTGTAGTCAAACAAATGTGTGGATTGTGTGTTTTTCGCTTAGGATTCAACACGAGGCACGAATAGTATTTCATATTGAAATTCAACTTTTCAATTGCACCTCTTGCGTAAGCGGTGTTCTTTGATGTACAGCTGTTCGCATTTCCTGCTTTGTTGACGCGTAATATTTTGAATGATGATTCTTCTCTAATATGTCTGATATGTAAATATCGAGC
This sequence comes from Gymnothorax reevesii, assembly GCA_029721435.1. Lineage (NCBI taxonomy): Eukaryota > Metazoa > Chordata > Actinopteri > Anguilliformes > Muraenidae > Gymnothorax > Gymnothorax reevesii. Next base: position 66,491,515 of record CM056582.1, read on the forward strand.
AAATAGTTTAGTGCCGTTGAGTGTTAGGCCTAATTACTCAATGTACGAGCCAGATAATCAGTGGCATCAGGCTTTTCGGCGTGATGACCCAGTTTCGTCTTTCGACAATGATCCGATGAGGAAATGCTCCAGGTGAACCCAGGTGAACTACAGGTACACGAGGAAAGGTAAGTTTTATCAATGCAAAATCTATAAAAATCTGTTCATATGCGGATATTCTGAGTTAAGCTAGAGATGTAGAACCAATAAATAACTCTGAAAAATAAGATAGGCCTATAGGCTATCTGATGCCCGATCGATGCCCGACATTTCGCCCCTCGATCAGCTCGGCCCTTGAGCACACGTCATGTGACGTGTTTTGAATCTGACCTTAATTTTGTTTTTAATATAATTAATGGGTAGCATAATTAATTCAGAAATATAAAAGACAAATATAATTTTGCTCCAGTATAAGTGTGATAAGGCATAGAAAAAAATACCCATGATTCCCATTACCCGACAGTCCCTGTTTTCCCCCTACCCTAAACATTTTACTGGCGTTTTTGATTGCTAAAGGTATCTTGCCTACTGTCCTTGCACACTTTTTGGACAAAAAAAATAATTTTTGAGATTACTGTTGAGATTTGAGTATAGGGCCTATTGAGTGGCTTTATTGTGGTTTAAAATTTTAAGAAGTACTGTATTAAAATATTTTTAAAAGATAAAATAATGTTCCTACCTACCTACCTACCCACCCACCCACCCTATTTCTATTTGGGACGTAATAGGAATCAAACCTATTTTTTTCTAGCATTTTTTTTTTTTTCTAGCATTTTTTTTCTAGCATCAGCATTTTTTTCTGACTTACTTAACTGTTTCATTAAACATTTCTGTTTATTATTTATAATTTTTTTATTGATATTTATATTTATTATTTATATCTCCCGTTGCCATGGCAACAATGGACCACTCATCTTGATAATTTTGAATTGTTAATTATTGATATAATAATTGATATACATAAATTATAAGACAATATATTTAACTCTTTTGCTCTTTGGATTGAAAATATGCCAAATAATGACATTTTGAATGGAACAATTTCCTCTCCCGTTGCCATGGCAACCATGGGCCAGACATCCTGGTAATGTTGAATTGTTAATTATTTATATAATAATTGATATACATGGTTTATAAAACAATATATTGAACTCTTTTGCTCTTGGGATTGAAAATATGCCAAATAATGACATTTTGCATGGTGCAATTTCCTGTTCCGTTGCCATGGCAACCATGGGGCAGTAAGGCTTATAACATTCATTTTTTAAAATTTTGGCTATTATGTCAATAAATGACACCAACGATTATTCGTTTTTAGACAGGGCCAATTTTGATGGTTAGTGAACTTTGTCCTTTCACCAAAAACAGGCCAAAAATTGGACTTTGTCCCTTTTCTACAGCAGAATTAAAAAACTGTGCCACAAATTATGTGGAACTGGTGGGATATGTCATCTTCTGATTACTCTTGTTTAATTGTATTACTCTTGTCATCCATGCTGCCTGGGGCAATACTGTAGCTTGGCTTTCCTTTGGGGAGCTTTTGCTTGGGGGCTGTCTCTGATAAACCCTTTGCTGTTGGCAGCGACACTGTAACCATTGTTTTTATTGGCTCTTGTTTATGGAATGTTTTTCCTGGGCTTCATATTTTCTCTGGATTGAAACACCTGTTGCTCTTGTTCCAACTGTTTACTGCACTTGAAACGTCAAAGAAAAAAGTCTACACACTGTGACTTTTGCAAATTTTTTTTGTCTTGGTTATAGCTTCCTGTATTACATATTGGGTGATACTATCAGCTTGCCTATCCATCAGTCTGTCTGTCCGTACATTCATCTGTATTCATTTTTCTTTTGGGGCCAGAATTCAAAACTAATTTGTATTTTTTCATAAACCTTCTTTAGACAAGAAACAAGTTCTGGAGTGGTTCCTTTGTGATTTTTGAATTTTGATATCGAACAACAGCAAGCTAGTGTGATAACCACAAACTTTACATTTTGGCGTATAACCTCTGAGCTGTTGGTCTCAGAAACAAAATTCTTTCTTGCTAGATTCTGTGGGTCCACACACATTTATCCATAGAACTCACGCCCATTTTCATATGTTTAAATTTTCTGCCATTCAGAATTTTTTGTAAAAGGTTTTTTCATGTTAGAATATTCTTGGATGTCCATAAGGTAAGTTTCTAAACTTGATAGCACAAGAACCTAACAATTCCATAATTTCTAGACAATTTTATTCCCGTCATTTCTACCCGTCTGAAAAGCGGGCTGTCCTGCGTGGGCATCCCATCCATGGAATGAGCTTTATTCTAAGTCTCCAGCTAGCACAACCACTGTGTCAATGGAGAGGGAAAATTTAATAATCCCACTACTACTGGCAAGTCTCTAAGCACAGATGATTGAATAAGTAGCTTGTTAGCTATCCTGTAAACTTTGCATTGGGCATGGATATGTAGCTAACATCTGCAGGCTACACAACCACGCACATGACTGTGTAAAGCTGTGGGTAAAGATATTCAGATGAGGGCCAGAACACGTCTCACGAACCTGCTTGTGACGTAGGAAGAGGAGCCAAATTTGAATGCCATGCTGAACCATATTTTATGAAAACTGCAGATCTCAACAAATGAATGGGTTGTTTTACTTCACAGTTAGTGTGTTGGTAAGCAGTCCAGATACTGTAATGAATGTTCACAGAACTGAAAAAATGAGATTTTCATAGTATGTCCCCTTTAAACTCCATCTCCTCCTACACTGTGTGACCAGTTGAGTCCTGAAGTGGTGACGACACCTTACCGTGATGCTAAAATTTTCAGTTCCAAACAAACCCGCCATTTATTTAAAATGGCAGTGCTATCTATCACTTCTCTGCTTTCCGTTTTCTCAGAAGAAAATAAATCAATGAAAAAGGGAGAAAGCCACTTTAGGTCAGATCGAATGGAGCCATTTATTTATCAGCAGGGCGTTTTACGTGGAGAAGTCCATGTGAGCATGAACAAGGTTTATTAAGTCACGGTCAGTTCAACTAAATGTTTGCTATTAAACTCCAGGCTAAACTAAGATCACTTCAGATCAGTTTATGTGCTACAATCTTACTGAAAATAATTTTGCCGCTGTTTTTTTTTTTTTTTTTTTAACTAGTGTGATAACAACTTTTGCCTTCTGACATATGGCTACAGGTTTGGGCAAAACAAAGAACCATTCCTGAGCATTTGAATTTCTCCCTTTACAGTTCTGAAACACAAGATGATCCTTTTATACTCTTTCAACCATTTTTGTCCTTTTAGCCATATTTTGTGGGAATACAACGTATAATTAGAGGTCTTGACTTTTCGAAGAGACTGTGACCCACGTGTCAGTAATTTTAGTTTGTGTTTGGAACTGAGTTTTTTAGCGCCATGGCAACGTCACTTAAGGACTCTATTAGCTTGAAATGTGCTTTCCGACCAAGATCTTGTAATGCTGTGCACACAAAAGTGCTATGATAAATGTAGCTGCAGTGAGGCAATGAATTTTGTAAGTGTGCCCTCTATTACTGCAATGAGATCTAACTCCTGAATGCAGTGTCCAATCATCACCAAACTTGAGATCTCCGATCTGAAGGCCGTTGCACTGAAGCCTACCTGATCTGGTGTAAATCCATACATGGGTGGCACTATAATAAATCAGTAGTCATAACTCCAAAACCAGTTACCCAATCAGCTTAAAATGTTGCATACTCCGTATCGGTCAAGATTCCTGTGAAAATCTATAAGTACAAGGTTATCTCAGGAACAAGGTGGCCACCGTAGAAGCATTTCACACTTAACGAACCTTTCTATGCTCTGAGCCATCACGTGTCACCACAAAACTGTGCAAGATTATTAAAGATGTGTAAGCGACCAATCAACCTTGTGCTCAAGTACTACCTATTTTGCTATTTTGGAATTTTTCAAATATTTCATTTTGCTGTGGCGGGGGAGATATGCCATCTCCTGATGGCTCATGTTATTGAATTTCTACACCGACGTTACTATTGAAAAGTTCATTTTTACTGAATATTTTGCTATTTGGTAATATGTTGCTAAGCCCTTTACTGTTCTTTATTGAATTTGCACCATAAAATAGCCGTCATTAATCCAGCTCTGACAGAATAAATATGATTCTAAAAAGGACCGTACTGTCCGTACTCTGTTGTACTTGAACACTACACATGTTCCTGGTGACTGACGTTCTCCTGTGATGTCTGTGTTGCAGTAAGTGTGGCACCCTTCCCCCTGAGAGCTGTTTCTTTAGTCTCATCTGCAGCACCGGCTCCTTCGTGGGTGAGTGTCCCCAACCACGTCCCTATTGCCTGCTGCCTGTGCGCAACTCCAGGCGTTTCTCTTCAAGTGTCTTCCTGTGACTGTGGGATTTATTAGCTGTGATGTATTATGGCGTAAAAAGTTTCTCGATAAAATTATAAATGAACCTCTTTGTGGCTCGATGTCATTTACTGCAGTCCCATCTAGAAGTGAATCGGTATGGTGTTCGCATCGATTTATTATTATACCTCCCCGCAACGAAGTTTAGGGGGGTATGCTGGATTTGCTTTGTCCGTCCGTGTGTGCGTGCGTGCGTGTGTCTGTGTGTGTGAGTGCGCGTGCGTCTGTGCGTCCGGACCTAGATCTCATAACCTACTCATCCGATTTTGAAAAATTTTTTTCTTGGTGGAAGGTCTATTGACTGTGGTACTACCCGACTACTTGTTTTTTACATTTTACTCCATTATTATACCCCCCGCAACAAGTTTAGGGGGGTATACTGGATTTGCTTTGTCCGTCCGTGTGTGCGCGCGCGTGTGTGTGTGTGTGTGTGTGTTTGCGCGTCCGGACCTAGATCTCATAACCTACTCATCCGATTTTGAAAATTTCTTTTCTTGGTGGAAGGTCTATTGACTGTGGTACTGCCCGACTACTTGTTGCGGGGGTTATCCTGTAAGCCATGCTTACTGACTAAATCTAGTTTAGCCTGGGTAACTGATGAAAACAAAAACCTGTGACTGAACTGGCCCTTCATAACTAAAAATGCAAAGTACTGCACTAGAGTGTGTCATTTCCTCACTCTGCTCTCTCTGCATGCCATCTGTGGCTGTACACCTCTGTACTGTCATTCAGTGAATTATTCCCTTGTCAGGCTGGGTCGACCTGCCATATTTTCGCCATCTGGTGCCTAGTGGGACACTGATATGTTGTAGTGTCCCGACATGGTAAATGTGTACAGAATGGACTTCTAGAATGAGCACATTTTGTGTAAATAATGTCAAAAAGATGCAAGCTCCTGTTTGTTCATTCAAAGTGCAGAGTTCCTGTTCAGCGGAGGTCTAGGAATAGTTTGGCGTGATTCAGTACTAAATTAAGAAGAGGAAATCCTCACCACTGCATTTCTTTAACGCTTTCATAGCTGTCGTGTGGTGACTTTTTTTGCAGTTCCACACCCCATATGACTAAACCATACATTGATTTTTGTGTTTTGACCTTGGGGTTGGTCAGTACAGTGAATGATTCTTCTGTTTACTTTTCAAAAGAAACAACATCGTTATTTGTGGAAGGAAATTCATGGCAAGGGCCACTGATGGAGCACGCCAAGCTGTTTCAGGAATGTCCTCAATGCCTGCAATTGTGACTCAGGAATTTACGTGCGTCTGTATTTACTGTGTGTTGGGCACTGACTTCAGCTGGATCAGAAGTGTCTGTGTTTATCAGTCTCAGTTGTAAGAAGCCGCGCTGTTAGCTGCTGTCCCCAGGCACTGCGAGCAGCTTGGCTGCATGCCTTTTCCAAACATTATGGGCCATTTTCGCGGAAAAGAACACTTCAGTGGAAAATGTTTTTTTTTCCCTCTTACTTTATTTGGTTTTTGGAGGGGGGGGTGCATTGTGGCAGGAATGGACAGTGTGCCAGAGGGAGGGCTCCCTTCCCATGGAAACAGATTTGCTCAAAAGTAGAAGAATACAGGGAAACCATGGGAACCTTGTATACTGCACTAACTCCACAGACGTGTAGTGTTCAACTGCCTGGCCTCCAACCCATATTCAGGAGTTCACCCCCCGTGGACCTCTGGTGGCCGTACTCCACCGAAACGATCTGCACCCAAGTTTTCTTAGCGCTGGACCCTGGGAAGGACCTGCCACCAACACTAGTCGCCCCTTTTGGGACCAACCGATTCAGCTGACTGTCGAGGGAGACCTGAGAGGGCAAGCAATGGCTGATTACTGGGTTCATTAAGCCTCTCATCTACAAAAAGTAGACTGGCTCATATCACATATCCTGAATTCCCATAACCACCTCCACATTTCTTTGCTCAGACTTGAAATTTAAATGTTATTAATATAGAATACACTGCCTGCCCAAAGAAAGTCGCACTCTGTAATATTTTGTTGGGCCGCCTTTAGCTTTGATTACGGCAGACATTCGTCCAGAGGCTTGTACAGTGGGCATTATGCATGACGGGTGCATCACTTCATGGGCTTCCTTTCTTACCCGGATGTGCCCATCACTCTGGAATAGGGTAAATCTGGACTCATAAGACTGACATTTTTCCATTGCTCCTCAGTCTAATCTTTATGCTCCCTTGCAAATTTAACTTGTTTGTTTCCCCAATTAGCCTCATTAACAAGTGGCTTTATCGTGGCCACAAAGCTGTTTAGTCCCAATCTTCCAAGTCCTTTTTGCATTGTGCTGGTGGAATTGCTTTCACCATCATAATGATATCCCCGAACGCCGAATGGCGTTCCGGGGGATATTATGTTTTTGGTCCGGCCGCCGCCGCCGCACTACGTGTTAACGCGATAACTTCAGTAATATTTTAATTACAAATTCCAAATTTTGCACATAAGTAAGTATCATGAAGAGGAAGAACTGATTCGATTTTGGATTGGGGAATTGGAGGATTGGGGGCGTTCGGGGATATACCCCCAGCCGTCTCCTCCGACGGCATAAGCCTAGTTAAGCATAGCTTTAAGTTCTGCTGTTGATTTCTTTTATTGTGAGGCTTCACCAAGCATTTTCACCCGTTCACCCTCCTTGTTATGGAGGATGTTATGGATACCCTCCTAACCTATGTTAGCTGTTCAGGCTGGCTATTCAGCTGCTAACGTTACGTTAAAGTAACATGCAGTCAGCTGAGTAAATAATCGCCTGACAAGAATGACATTACTCAGTTATTAATGGTATCATCTACAGAAAAGATTGGTAAGGTTATCATTCGCCAGCCATCATAATATGCCGTCAAAAAATTTGGTAGCAGCAGCCCAGGACACGTTCCTCCGTTCCTATGAGTGGTTATTGCATACTCAGCTCTCTCTAGCTGTAGTTGACTGTGCACGCTAGGTTTGGCTAGCGAACTACATGTAGTCAGTGCGGTAAACTTAGGTGTGACTTAAATAATTGCTTGTCAAGGCTGACATCACTTTTACCTTAATTGTTTACTAAAACTGAACTGCTACTTTAGCCTGTTGACATTAGTCTTGTTCACACAGGGGGTAATTTTGCAGAGCTTGCCCTCCTCCTAACAATAGCAAAATGAAGCTGGGTGCTTAGAGCGATGGTACTGGGAAGCCCATTTAGATTCTGTTTATTCCAAGACTCGGTAGGTTAGTTCTTCATCAGTTGTTCCATGGAACATAACCATAAATGTTTACGAAAGTAATATGAAATGGAACAATTAAACCTTTATGCACTGCTACTTCAGAATCAGCTGTAGTCACTTCATCTGAACCTGACCCAGCAATAGATCCTCACCACCAGCAGTCTGAATGTTTTTGATGGTGAGTTAATTACTGAGTAAGATGACTAATAATTCATAATTCACATGATGATGCTCTCTTTGTTGAGTGGTTAATTTTAAAAAATGAAAAATTGGGTGTATTGCATTAGGCACTGTCAAGAACACTGAGAAACAGAAAAATAATGTATAACATCGTGATTTATTGTCGTTAAAGAGTGGCAATGAAAAGTCGGGGGCGGGGGCCCACACCGATATTCTGTTAGGGGCCCCAGAATTCCAAGCAACTGCCCTGCGCACATTCAGTGAAGAAGATGGTTAGCTCTCAAACATGGCAAAAGCTGTGTAAATAACTGAGCATAATGACTGTATGGGGTGAGATGGATTGAATTTTTTTTCCCAATTATATTAGTTTCATCAGTGTCACATGTTAAAAAAGATGATGGTTAAAGAATACAGGATTAATAAAGGACTCTGTAAAAACATATTTGCTGTCATACATTCTTTTATCCTTGTCAGCTTCTACAAATTAAGGCCTTCCTCTTAATAGCTGAAAAACTAAAACTAAGACTAAAACTAAATAAAAACTAAACTAAAACTAGTGAATTCCTCAAAATAAAAACTAAACTAAAACTGCTTAACCACTTGTTCAGCTAACTAAAACTAAACTGAAATAAAAAAGCAAACTGTAAAACTAAATAAAAATAAAAACTAATGAAAATTTCAAAACTATATTAACCTTGGTGACAACTTTTTGGCAGTGAAAAGGGATAATCCTGCTGGTGGATAACGAAAGCCAGTTAGTAAATAGCATTAGTATAATGCAAAAATGGACGACAGTGGCAAACAAGGCCTTCAAAAGTGAGATGACCCCGTAAGTTCACAGGAAGAGAGAGACCTCAGTCAGGGTTTAGGCTGTAAAACCTAATGGAAATTCTACTGAGAGTCGTGAGTCAGTCTGTTGGTGTGGCTGGACTGACCTTTAGCCAGAGGGTTGACCCTAGGTCACGCAATCGGTCATTACCACTGCAGAGGATGCCTCCTCTGTTTTGATCTACTGCGACTATAGGATGGGAATGGCTGGATGGCGCTTCAAAAGCATATGGCCTGACCCTCAGTGGGGTATTGTATGTCACTAGGGGCAGAATGTGGTTTGGGCTGTGGGAACACTGGGCAGTGCTATTTCTTTTTTTTTAATTAATTTTTTTTCAGTGGTGTCCTTATGCAACAAGCCTATATGGCAAGGCCAAGTTTGTCTGCCCTTCTGTAGTGTTTGTTTAAATGGTGGTCGGCCTTATTTTGGTTGGGCAGAGATCTGAAGGAGCCTGTGAAGGTAGGGCCAAACCGTGCGCTGTAATGGCGGTATAACTAAGCTCCATACACTGGTGTGAGTAAGTATTACTGTGTCTCTGGGAATGCTATAGCTCAAAGTTGTCGTGAAACTTTCAGAATGAGATAACGGCACCTTTTGGCAAGGTGGGGGGGTCGTGCCTATTTAGGGGGAAATGGGTTTTAAGGCAGTTTTGTTGGTGAATGGACAATAATACAAACACAAAGAATATGTTTAAGCAGGTAGGCAATGTTTGCAAAAAAGTTTCTTTTGCTTTTGGGAAGAGGCAGGCTTTTTTTTTTTTTTTAAGCAGTTTCAAGTTATTTTGGGCTGCAGTGTTTGCAATTTTTGTGCATTTCAAACGGAGACATTCGTTTAAAGGCATAGCCCCTCTTTGAGAGTCATTTTTCATTTGTTTTCTTCTCCTCTGTCTCCAGCTGAAGTGTGTTGAAGGGGTGAGTCATCGCTGTACTGCATCCATAAACATAGCCTTTTCTGGATGTTAAGAGGCTTTTTTCCTCTGAATTGTCTTCACAGTGCATGACCTTAGTTAAGATGCTGTCATATTTTGTGCGGTCTGTATACACACAATTTCTTTCCTTTATATATTATGTGGAAATATGAAATCATATAAGAATATGATCAATCCAGCCACATAAACTAGATGAAAACTATCATTTAACTGACCGCAGGAGTTGAGAAAGCTTAAAGAAGTCGGAAAATAGAATGGCCACAACCTCAGTATTTGATCTCTGTGATGAGTGTTTGTTCCAGCACAGTCTCTTTTCTGGAATATTCCTTCACTGTTCATATTTCAATATCACAGAATTTGGAAAACACTTAGATGGATCTTAGACATGTACTGCCTGCAACAAAGAGTTCATAATCAATTTGAATTGATGTGTGCATAAAGCATGAATTAATGGTAATAATTGCAAGCGGACTGCAGTTCCAGTTTATTGTGGGGCAACAGTATTTCGAGAATTTGGTTGTAGTGGATATTACTATACAGTGGAAAAACATGCACACAAACACATACTGTATACTTACACATGCTGAGAAGCATGACTCCTGTCTCCCTTACAGAATGATATGTGTGGAACCATAGAGCTGGACACATAGAATTGCATGTGATCTCATGTATCGCAAATAAAGTGATGCAGCTCACAGTGTAATTTCAGTATTAGTCAGTGTGTCCGCTAGAGTTTTTTTCAATTTTTTTTTTTTAATGGCCTGGTGGTACCCTCTGCAAAAACATTATGCGGATGCAGCCGTCAGATTGACAGCATAGCAGGTTGGCAGCAATTTATATTTGCGAGAGCTCAGTTTTTACATTGTGTGGATAATTACACTGTAAAAACTGAAAAAATTTTTAAGTTGCGTCAACACTCAAGAGCCTGTTTTTCAGAGGGTTAGGAATGACAAATCAAATTTTCTAGAAATCATGCAATTTCTATGTTTTTTCTTTTTTTTCTACAAAGTTCATGAACTTCCCTTTTGGACATCCAAGAATATTATTACGTGGAAAACTAGGCTTATGCCGACGGAGGCGACAGCTGGGGGTATATCCCCGAACGCCCCAATCCTCCATTTCCCCAATCCTTGAATAGACCTTGTATAGACTTTCATTTGAACTTAATTTCAGGTCAATCGGACAAATGGTTCTGAAGATATGGCCAAAATGGTAATTTTCCATCACAAAGCGCCACCTGGTGGCAAAGTATTGAACCATATAGGTATGATGTCATCATGTGACACGTTGTGAGGTCATGACAGGTTTCATGTCAATTGGACAAATGGTTTATGCATTCAGCCAGATAGGGCTAGATAGCTTTTCTCTTTCAATAGATGAAATCATCATTTAAAAACTTCATTTTTAGTCAGTAGACTATTGAGATAATGCAGTTTCTGGCATCCATCTGTCCAGCATCATCGTTAACAAAGTTTTCAAGAATCATCTTCTCTGGAACTGTCAGCCAGAATGACTTGACACTAGTTCTGATTATCCTTGTGACATGCTGTACCAAGATTGTTCAAAGCATTTGAAAGTCTTGATTTTAGAATTCTTTATGATAGGATAGGAACAGATGGGAAGTCCTGTAAGGGCTTCATTTGGTATCATGACCTCTGACCTTGAAAGGTCAAACACAGAGTCACTCAGTACCAATTTTAGAAAATCTTCTCTTAAACTGTCAGCCAGAATTACTGTTGTTGTAATTGTCTTCATCATCTCCACAATTACAATTTTTTCCATGTCTTTGAATTAGAAAATGATGGCATGCCCTAAAAACTGTCGTTTCTCACATGGAAACATTAACTCATATTGGTATATTAGTACCTATGATATAGTTGGTACCATGACCCTGACCTTGACCTTGAAAGTTCCATTTTGTAGCAAAGAATTATTTTAAATTCTTTATCTTTGGCCGTCGGACTTCAAGAACCTTGGTCCTATTTTGGTTTACTTTGGTTAGTGTTGTTACCCGTGTCGCCGAAGGTAGCAGGTCTAGGAATGGCTTTTTCACTTCCGGACCCGAACTGTGAAAAATGCTCGGAGGACAAAAATCTCTTGGGAGAGCGCCAAACTCATCAAATAGAGTGGGTGAATTTTGTCGTCCATTGTCCGTTCGTCATTCGTCCGGCCCAGCCGGCCAGCCAGCTGTCCGTCCGTCCGAAGTAACAACATTATTGAGATGACTGAAAAAATAATTGGCCCCGGAAGTTGTAATTTGGTATGATGATGTATCTTGACCCAAGGCAGGTTGCTATTGAGAATGAGCATTATTGAAGATGTGTGCTATGCCAAAATCCTTTCGTTTATCTTTTCCATATGGCTGCATCTATCTGACATCATCGTCATCATCATCATAACAATTCACCATCACTCTATCAAAGCAATTTTTTTTCACCAAAGCATACTTCTACATACCACCTGCGCAGCAACGCAGGTTCAGTGATTTTGCACTTGTCTAATTAAAGATTAGTTTGATCTGAAACATTTTAGGCCATTTAAAAAATTAGTTGGTGAGTCTCCCCACTTGCCCCAGAAAAATCAATACGCCTCAGATTTTTTTTTTTTTTAATTTGTTCATATCACGCCAGAAACAAAGTAAGAAAAAATGCTCAGAATTTCTGTCCATGCAGTAGACCATCTATTCAGTTTTCAATCACCACACTGCTTTTGGCTTAGACCCATTGGATTCTTTGTTAATGCATTTGCTTGTGATTTGGATTTGTTGGGCTATTTGGATCTCACTGTTATTATATGGTTAAAAAAAAAAAAAACCTCCTGTCCTGAAAATTGAAATATGAAGGATTGCTAACCAGTTAAATTTTTTTTCTACGGATTAAATGCAACACACATGCAAAAATGGAACACATTTGGAAGGGAGCAAATACTTCTTCACAGCACTGGGGGATTGACAGAGGCCTATGCCCTAGCCCAGACTTTGGCGAAGCATGAATAATTCCGCTGAATAAGCCCCAGACGCTGCAGAGATTCTTGCAATCATATGAGAAGGAAAATTAGGGTTAAAGAGAATGAAAACACTTTACTGTTGCTTCACACACCCCAATTTTCACAGGTGGGACAGGAAGGCGAGGTTTGCACCTCCCTGCTATTCGGAAGGCGTGTCCTGTTCCCCTCCCCATGAACAGTGATCAGGGCCCTCACATGGCTGCTGCGTCTTCCCCGTTTCTTTTCCCTCTGGAGAGACCCCCACCCACTGATACAATAGCCTGTTTGGTTTGACTGTGACTTCAGAGATATAGCTGGTTTACTTTTACTCTGGGGTGTGGTGCAGATTGTGCCATGAAGTATCTGAGTGCTGTGGACCCCAAGGAATAGTCTAACCACACTGCCTTTTAAAGATGAAACCAGGAAAAACAGTAGCCATTGTTTTTTTTTTTTTGGAAAAAGATCACTGTTGACTGCACTGTTATCAAGTTGGCCTTCAGAGCCCTGGCAAATGCATAATTTACATCTTATTTCCATTCCTGAAGAAGAAAAATATTTGAAAATATAAGGCCCGTATTCAGAAACGACACTCACACTAAATGAGTACGGGTGAGTACTGAAACTTAGTGTCAGGTTATACTAATTGAGTCAGAGGTTGCCTTAACACTCATTTTCTTTCAGAGACCTCACACTGAAAATAGCCTCTCTTTCTGAGTGAAGGTTGAGTGCAGGGAACACCTCCCTTGAGCCGCACTAACTTGCGCCGGTATGTCGTTATCATGGCTTTCAGGTAGTTACAAACACTAGAAACTCTGGATCATTTACAGCCACGTGCTGAACGCAATCGCAACTATGCAAATTTTAACTCTAATGATGATAACGATGCTGGTAACTTGCTAACTGACCACCTGGTTTCAGTCTTTACGAACTGCACTGTGGTAAGCTCGAGGTTAGCATTTGTGTACCCACCAGAAGCTACTGGTGAACCGACAATGGGGGAAGCTCAAAACCATCCCTTAAAGATAATGATTGAAAAAAGGTCATATCCAATCATTTAATAAAATTTAATTTACTTGAACTACAAAAATCCAAAGGATTATCATGTATTGTCAGTTCTACTTGTTAAGTTAGAATGAGTATTGATAATTAGGTTATCGCCCTGTTTTCAATTCATTTAAATTACCTTTGCAAAAACTCCGAGAACTCTCAACATTATCAGATGTGGCCAGTTTTCACGAATGACACATATCTGTCAACTCTCACGCATTCGGTTTTTTTTAGCACTTTTCTTTACTGATGGGTTGGAAAACTCTGCGCTCAGCGTCTCGTAGGGCGCGTGTGGATCGGTCTGCGAGGCTCATGTAGCTTTAAGTCACGAGACTCCATTCTTTTCTACATTCTTAATTGCTGAATGTAGAAGGAAATGTCTCGCACGTTTCACAACTTCTTGCTTAGTGAGCCTCGCGGGCTGTCCTGCGCCTTTCGCGAGCCACTCAACCATAGAATTTATGAAGACATGCAGATATTTTACGTCGTCATTTATGTGCGAAAGAAATGCCTCAATTTTGTGAAGCAACGTATGACGACGCTATAAAAATAAATTTGATTGTCGTTTTACCAATTAGTCCTAAAAACTTTCTAATAAGGAAAAGTAAACTGCGTCAGGCTTAGATTATTCAGCACTGAAGGGTGAGGATTGAGCGTCCCTTTGTGGCACCCGACGCACCGTCTCTGGTACCCAGTGCCCACTACTGTCAGTTATGCTCGAGTGGCGTTTGTGAATAACAACTGGCGAGGAGTGGGACCGCTACCTCGGTTAGTAGTAGGTCGATCACTTTCTCACACTCCAGTTACATTTCAGTCGTACTCACTATATGGTGTGTGGAGGGTGAGTGTGAGTGTCCTTTCTGAATACGGGCCTAAGATTTAAATCTAGTGGCTCAGTGTGGCACAATGCTATTTTGTGATTTCTTCTTATCGTTTACTTTCACTTTTTTCTTGACAGGGCATATATAAGCTTGAAAGAAGGAATTTATTCTGGGCATCTTCTTTTATTTGGTCCATGTTTACAACGGGATATTGTCTGAAGCAATGCAGGGTATTTATGCAGCTGCAGTTTTCAAACTTGGAATCAAGTCTACTGCTTGAGGTGCTGCTAGCCCTTTCCTAAAACAGTTATGTCTGATTGTACTGGCGCATCAGCAGTGCAACAGTGTCACAGCGCCATTGAGAAGGTGATATGTGCCAGTTGGGTGTATAGTTTTTGGATCGCGTTTGAGTTTAGAGAGGAAGAGAGCTGGAGAGATGAAGGGAGGCAGGAACACTGTGCCACGTCAGGTGCAGATGATCCCAGTTTGAGAGGCCTGCGTTTCAGATGTTCCCAGTTTGAGATCTAGTGCTGCTCTTTGGACCAGAGTTGTGCTTGCCTTCACCCACTGGCCCTGCAGTAAAACAGCAGTTAGAAATCTGCTCCAATGAGAACAATAGCAGAGAACAACAGATTGCTTCCTGGCCCTGTATCTTATTGACCCTCCGTACTCCACAGAGTGATTCATAAACATTTATCCTTCTCACGGCAGCACTTATGTATTTCTTGGCCTCTTTCTGCCCCTGTATTTCTCTCCCTGTCTCCCTGTGAGGTCTGGCTCAGCGTAATTGTGTTTAGAGACTTTGGTTTTTAACCAGAAGGGATGTTTTTGTCGTTTGTTCTTTGGTCTGCTTCAGAATCTTGGTTGTTTAATCAGATTCTTTGTAAGTCTTGGAAGCAGAATTTTCTGGTTTTGCATTTGGAAGTGAGATGCTGTTAGAGGTTGGCTAATGAGTCCTGGATTCCTGAAAAACACTGGCGGTTTGTCAGTGGGAAGGATTATATGTGCGATGGGTGGGGTTATTCATGAGTGGGAGGGGATAACCATGTTTGGGAGAGCAGGAGGTCACCGCCCCATTTCTCTGGTTCTCATTTTCTGTCAGGGTTGGCAGCCAGAGAGCACAGTGAGAATTTAGGGAGTTTATGGGGGAATGTTTGCGGGGGAACAAACGAGTGAGATCTGGAAATAATAGTGTGCTTATCACTGCAAGGGGCAGAAGATTCTGGTGAGGATGGGCATCGGCGTCTCTTTGATACTCATTACTAGGCATTGGCAAGACAGGAAATACAGTGAAGGAAGACTTCACACAAGGCTAATCAGGGAGACATTTATGACTGAGTAATAATACCAATTAGACTATGTCTTGCTGCACGTGCTTATGTGCATAGACACATACTGTATACTCTAGAATGTGTTCTGAGAAATGCGCTCAAAGAGATATGCGCACACATACAGAACTTGCCTGTTTGTTGGTATTTACACGCTAAGATGCCACTGGAGACTCCCTCTCAACCATTAAGGGATGTCCAATATACTGTGCTGTGAAAAAGTATTTGCCCCCTTCCAAAATTTTTTTTTTTTTTGCATATTTGTCACACTTAAATGTTTCAAATCTTCAAAAACCCTCCATTGTGGCTGAATTAAAGTCAATGCTAGTTTTCGCAAACGCTTGATTGCAGTGGTTGTCGCTGAGGATGGCACAACCAGTTAGTAGGGTTCGGGGGCTATTACTCTTTCACATAGGGCCTGGTAGGTTTGGATAGCTTATTCTCCGAGTAAATGATTTAATCATTTAAAAAGTGCATTTTGCCTTTACTCAGGTTATCTTTGTCTAATATTAAAATTTTCTTGATCATCTGAAACATTTAAGTGTGACAAATATGCAAAAAAAAAAAAAAAATCAGGAAGAGGGCAAATACTTTTTCACAGCACTGTATGTAAATTAACTTACTATGATATGAAAAGCGGTTAAATGTTAGATTGTAGATGTTTTCTGAATTGTGTTGTTCATTTCCAATAATGGGTAAAAGGGACTTATTGGAAAACATCTTTTTTCATTTCTGTGTTTTTGCTGTAGGCCTGTCAAAGAGACACTTTACGGAGTAGCTCCGGGGCAAATGCCCAGCCTGACCCCCCAACATAGAATTGTAAATGGGCACTTTGTCTGTTTCTGTTTGCATAAAGCTCTGCACCAGTTTGTGACTTCCTCTCACATGTTGCCCTCCATGCACTGTGGTCCAGCTTCACAGCTCAGTTTGGGAAGATCTTTTGCACAAATGGAGCAACTGAAACACTTCCGTCAGGTTAAATCTTGCTGACTCTTCAAGGCCAATGGAATTATGGCAAAAAAGGCATTCTGGGAGTTGAAGGCATTCCTTCTCTATGGGCAGAAATAATAATCCTCTTGGAACAACCATTCTTCTGCATAAACCTTTTTTAAAGTGAAGGTCAAATCACAATTTGTTTTTTGGGGGAAAAATGACGAGGTCTTAAGTAGTGTAATTATCCTCATCCAGCTCAAATGTGTAATGGAGCTCTCTCTCAGGGTGGTACAACGTGACTCATTTTTTTCCCTCATTGGTCAGAAATGGTGAAAGTTAGTGAATTTCTCTTGTGTGTCTCCCCACAGTGGTTGTGATTGGACTCCTGCGTTACTGCCTTGTTGTTGAGAAATACCAGAACTGTGTGCTGAACACGGCCGGGCTGTCCACTGGCTGGATCTGTGCTGCTGGTCTCATCATGGTGGGCAACTTTCAGGTACGGACATGACGTGACATGGCATGACATTAGTGTGAAATTAGATCAGCAGGAGCCAGCCCTCCCCGGTCAGTAATGTCAGTCTAAAGCTTGATACATACTCCACAAATACAGAATTATTTAGGAATTAATTTTTGGAATTTACAGACACAGGCGTCTATATCTGCGTAAAGGGGTTAATGGCCTGTCAGCTGTACTGATGTAATTTTGGCTGCACCAGGGCGTGAATCACCGGCTTTCCACCAGAAGTCCTTAGCCACTAGTTTTTCACTTTTCCAGTGCATAAGCACATACAAAAGTGCATCCACAGAAACACACTCACATGCACTAGCACATAAAAGTATACACACCTACACAGGTGCATAATTGCGCAAACACGGACAATCTGGTGTCTCGCCCGTAAGTTATGTTGCTAGCTAATAAATGTAAGTCCACAGCCTGTGCACGTGTCCACAGATGCCCCCAGAGACTATTCACTCAGAACACAGCGCAAGAGCGACGTATTTGTGGAAAATTTCAATGAATCATTCCTCCGACTGTGTTTGGATTGGCTTCACTGTTGGTGGGATTGTATAACATTTGACTTTCTTCGGATAAAGAAAAGAATTTGCTTGCACAGACACGTGATTATTGTCTGACTAATGTACACATTTCACTCGCTTTTCCGGGAATTGCCTCTAGCGATGTTATTACAACAGCAGTTCTTATGATTTGTTAGTTTTGCTTGGTGCTACCGTTAATGGTCAGGGTTCTTGAAGCAGCTCTTTCTGTCACCTTTTGATCTCTGTCATAGCTGGTGATGGCTTTGCAGCCAGGGATCGTACTGTATTAATCCCCTTTGATTTAATTATTTTTGAGGATTTTTCATGCCATATCTCTCAATCTTAATTACATGAACGACACCAGCTGAATTTTTTTTGACAATAGTATGTTAAACTCAAATTCTGATGTATAACTTTTCTTTTATGCTGCATAATGTTTGAAAGAAAGATTTTTTTTTTTTCTCTCTTTGGTGCGATTACAGAGGCTACACTCTGAGATGCTAAATACTAGTATGCTGTAAAAACAGGATGGGCAGCCTGCAGTTTGCTAACAAGTACCCAAAAAAAAGGTCATTTTTCTTGACTCTGGTTCTCAAACTGACAAAGACCAGTAACTATCTATAGGCAATCAGAAGTCTTAAATCAAGAGTAAATGGACCAATCGAATACATCCAGGTATTCTGAAAGACTGCTAAACCTACATTCCAAAAATGATGGGCCCTCTGTAATAAGAGTTTGTGCATGAAAGGTTCTTTCATTTCTGTGGGGTTCTACATAAAATGTATGAAAATACATATAAAATTCCTAGAAGCTGAGAATCAAAACTTTAGGCTCACTGACATTTTTATTTCTTTAATTGCAGATGTATAAATGTGGTGGACTGATCTAAATCAATAAAAAGATCTTATTTGTCGCAAACATTATGGAACCACCATAAATAAATGAGTTTAAAAATGATTTAAAAAGAAACGGATGGAGATAAAGTGGACTCGAGTTTTTGCCTCCGCGAAATGTTTTTAGAAGCGTCGCATTTTAGGACATTAACCCAGCCTTTTTCAAAATATTGCTATTTTTGGAAGGGTTAAGTCATTGTTATTACCCGTAGAAATCACACTGAGCAGGCCTTTAACCCCTTAAACTTTTAATTTTTCACTTATTTGTTTCTTTTAAATGGAGTCTGGAAAAAAAAAAAAATTGTGACACTGACACGGTCACATACATAATCTGTTTCTGCTGATTGTAGCACTTTTTTTGGCAGCAGCATTAATTTGGATGGAAAATATCTAGATCTTGTACATCATTTTATGCGCAATTTCCTGTAATTCAACTGGACATATTTTGGATTTTTGGAAAACCTCGATTCTCCACTAGGATTTGAAATAAACCTGAAGTTCCTTCGGGTTTGAATACAGTAGCGCATTTGACGGGTTCATAGGTTGTGTCGGTTTAATAGACTTGTTCGATGTGGGGGGGGGGGGGGGGGTTCGGGCTGGGAGCGATGCTTAAAAATGTTTCCGCAGAGTATCAATGCGGGATATCTCCTCCGGTAAAGTACTGTACACATTACACATCCCGCTCTCAACAGGTCCATCCAATAACGGCCTGGAACTCTGCGTGATGTTTGTCCTGGTCCGCATGCTGCACGTGCTCTGTTACTGGCCTCTTTGCTCAAAGCGTGATGCTCAGCATTGATTTACGATTCCCTGGAAAACAGGATGATAGGGCGAGGCTTCCCCTCCTGATCTTTGTCTTTGATTCCCGCCCAGCTCCTGAGCTCCTGCTACAGCCTGTAAGCCCCCATGCCTACTCGCGCCGTCTCCCTCTAAACCCTCTGCGGTTTTGTGCGTTCGAGGAGCGTTTGAGCCCTGAATCCCAAGTATGTGTGTCTGTCCTGTATTTTCTTGTTTACCTCCTCTTAAAGTATCTCAGTGTTTGGAATGCTGGACTCCGTTTTGCCAGCAGGCTTTTGTTGGAAATGACGTGGCGCAACCTTGTGGATTATTCCTGAGTACAGTCTGTTCACGGAATTTAGAGTTTGGCTTCGCCGCATGTGCCTGGAATGAGCCGTGCAGTAACACATTTTAAAAGCCAGAAGGTGGCCATTTAAGGATGTTCTGTCTTGAATTTAAGCACCATATGGATATTATTCTTAAGGAGGACAGTGTACTGAAGATCTACGTTTCATAATTATTTCAAGAACTTCTGCAAAAAGTCAGTTTTGAATGCATGCGCTCAAATGGCCAGCTTCACAATGTCCAACTTCAGCACGTCCATGATAATTAGACTCTTGTTTGACTGGTTTGGCACTGTCAATCACACCACTGTGCCTCTTCTAGCGGAGTGTATTGTAAAAATTGATAGCGCTCTTTTGGGAATTGAGCATGAAGTCAGATCAAATGAGCCGACATAATCAGGCCTAGGAGACCAACAGGAATCCAGTGACATGTGCTTAAGTCCGCTTAAGGGCTCATGCAATTCAGTCGAATCAGAACCTACCTTGCTGATTGTTCTGGCGCCAGTCTGCAATAAAGTCTGTTCAGCTGTCAGACCGTAGACATTCTTGCTGAAAAATGGTATTCATTATGCCAGTGATGTCCAAAATGATTCAATTTATTAGTCTGATGCAGGAAAGGGCATGGTGCCTTATGAACTGATTGTGTTAGCTCTATGTTGAGAATTTGTAGCATGCTAAATATTCAGCTTAAACTTTTTGTAGCAGTGGAAGATATGGAGCGGAATTGACTGCTGCCACTTCTGGGTGACTTCACAGTTTTCTGGCAATGTAGTAAGAATAAAGGAATGCAATAATATTTTGCTTCAGAGGTATCATTTGGCAGCGTCTGTAAAATATTTCAGAGATCAGGAAAGCACTGTGTACCTTATAAATAGGCACTTTTTAAATCCACCTCAGATTAAAACATTAAGGATTGTTCCCTTTTTGAATTTTTACAACTGCAACTTCAGCAGTTTTATGAAGTTGATTTTATGCTCACTGAGCCTCATTTTTTTTTTCAAATTTCAAATAACAGTATTTTCAGGTAATTACTAGTCTGAGGTCATTGAGTGATATGGCCTGCTTCATTTGTACACAATAATGAGGGAACCAGCTTGTATTCTGTAATGTTTATTATGTAACCTGACTGTGACAAAGTGCTTGAGCTATTGGATTTTTCTCAAGTTGCCTATCAATTTGAATCAGGCCCATGTGACTGCGCTTAGATGTAGCTATGGCTAAAAATGCAATATCCTTAATCTTCATTAAATGTCTGCGTATGTATTATTGCCATATCCCAACTATCACTGAAAGCAAGCCTATTAATTTGTTAGTCAACAATGAAGCTTGATGAACTCCAGGCTTAAACGCACAGTGTACAGAACGCCTGGCTGATGTAGTGGGTTCTGTCAATCAGGAGCAAATCATTTGTAATACCAAGGGGATTGTAAACCAGATTTTCCAGGCCATGACTTCATCGCAGTCATCTCCAGGAAAAGAGCGCTGATGCAGTAGCCATGAATTCCCCTGCCCCCCCACATATTTTATTCTTGAAAGGCAATTGTGAATTGTGTTTTCATTTTAGCCAGTTTACTGAGCCTACATTTGCTATTACTCATAGGTTGGCAGCATTCCCTTATGTACAAGTCCATTTCCAAAAAAGTTGGTGCTATATAGAAAATGCTGATAAATAAAAAATGAGTGATTTCAAAATGCTCGTTCACCCTCTATTATATTAAAAACACCACAGCAACTCATTGTTTGATGCTCTAAACTGCAGATTTTATTGTTTATTAAAAATGTATGCTTATTACTAACGTGATGACTGCAACACAAAAGTTGATACAGGGGCAGTTAAGAACTAATAATGACGTGACAAGTTTCCAATAATTGGGTGATATGAAAGAGGTGACATTAAGCAGGTGAGATAATGATGCTATATTGTTAAACCTCTTGTCCCTCAAGAGCAATGATGGGTCAAGGTTGTAATTTGCCAACAGATGCATAATTGTATACTGTCCGCCTCAAAAAATCACTATTTGGATTTATATGAGCAAATAGTCTGGAGCCTACGATTGAATCATTATTGTAATGATGAATACCTTTCAGCTGGCCATAGTTCTTTTAATCCTGACTGATCCGGTGCATAACCTCTCATTTCTTTAAAAAAACCACGGCGGAAGATGTATCCCAGGTTGTTGAAAAGATGTTACTGCGTTTCAAGAGGGCCAAATTATTCGCCAACATCAAGCAAAGAAAACGGCGAAGGAGATTGCTGAAATCAATTGGAATTGGATCAGGAGCTGTCCAACAATTTATTAAAACCTGGAAGGAAAATGCTATGCTGTCAACTTCTCGGAAGAAATAGGTTGGAGAAAAATCATGACTGATCCTGATGGGAGATGCTTGGTGAAGTCTCATCTTTAAAAAAAAAATCTACAGTTAAACTCATGGCTGTGTTTTTAAATGATTAAAGTTCGAGCAATTCCACACACACGATCCAACAATATTTTGGAGGATTGGAACTGAACAGCAGCGTGGCTATATGAAAGCCACTTGTTAGTGAGGCTTGTTGAGGAAAAACGGTCTCAATTTGTAAGGGAGCATAAAGAAACAATTGAAAAATGTCATGAGGTCTAAAGAGTCCAGATTGATCCTATTCCAGAGTAATGGGCTTGTCAGGGTAAGAAAGGAAGCCCATGAAGTGATGCACCCGTCATGCATAGTGCCCACTGTACAAGCCTCTGGAGGCAGTGCTATGATCTGGGGTTGCTTCAGTTGGTCAAGTCTTGGCTCAGCACTGGTCTGTAGCAATAAAATGAATTCAGCAGACTACCTGAATATACTGAATGGCAAGTATGTGGACATTTTAAATATCTGATGGCACTGGCATATTCCAGGATGACAATGTCACGATTCAACAGGCTCAAATTATTAATGAGTGGTTCATCAACTATGAGAAAGCATTTTCACACATGAATTGGCCACCTCCAAGTCTAACCTTCACCAGTTGAAAGTCTTCGGGATGTGCTGGAGAAGGCGTAAAGGAGTGGTTTGACTCGCCCATCATCAATATAATATCTTGCCCGAAAATGAATGCAAATTTGGTCGGAAATAAATGTTGTAACATTTTATAAGATTTTTGGAACAACACCACAAAAAATGTGCACCCCGTGATCGAAGCTAAAGGTGGCTTTTCTAAGTTTGGCGCTTAGTTAAGGAGGCAGAGTGGGTCATCTAGAAATGGAAAGGTTCCCAGTTCGATCCCCTGGCTTTTTCAGGGAACATATCACAGGGTTCTTGACCAAAACTCTGAATCTGGAGCTTTTCCTGATGAGCAGAGTGAAGCCTTGTGTGCCAGCTTTCACTCTCAGTGTTTGAATGTGTGTGAATGAGTGGCATAAATTTTCAAGTCCTTTGAGTGGTCAGAAATATTATATAAATACAGAACAAAATACATTTTATCCTCTGCAGCATGGAAGATGGAAGGAATCTAGTTGAATCTCAACGTGTGAAGGGCAAGGCCGGTAACCTGAATGTGCATGATCTTCAATCCTTCATATTTCACAGTCTTATAAACAGCCATTCATTCATTTTCAGTCAACGCCATTTGCCGCTATATCCATAGATTCAAGGTAAAGCTTTACCATGCAAAGTTAAAGTTGTACATAAACACTCTCCAAATGAGACTTCTCTCGTCTTGGTGTTTGCTGAAATATGCAGTTGAGCAGTGGAAATGCATTTTTGGTCCTAAAAGTCAACAAGTGGTTTTCAAAAAAAAAAAAATATATATATATATATATATATAAAAACTGCTGTTGTGGTCTCCAGGTCAAAGATGACTAATGAATATTTCAGGGCAAATGGTATATGGGTGACTGGCTCGTTTTCAAGGGATGTAGAAATGTAGAAAAACTTGCACAAATTTTAGTGTAACATGTTCAGCCATTGAGATATTTTATGTCAGCGAGATGTTCCAGCCTTTCCTGCAAGACAATGGCGCACCTTATTCTCCACAGATTACAAGTGCATGGCTGCATGAGCAGAGAGTCCAGGTGGTAGACTGGCCTGCCTGCCGTCCTGGTCTGTTTTATATTCAGAATGTACGATGCATAATGAAGCAAAACATATGACAACAAAGGCCTGGTACAATTACACAGATGAAGACCTGCCTAATGAAGGAATGGGGAAAATTATTCTTGCCGGATTTGACCAGCTTATGTCCTCAGTGCCCAAACACTTAATGAGTGTGATACAGTGACGTGGTGGTGTTGCACAGTGGTGCAAATTTTTAGGTCAATGTTGGAGACATCACATTGTTTATTTTCAAGAAGCATTGAAAGTCTCATGTTAGAATATCAAGGGATGTGTTGCGCTGTTTTAAATACAGTAAAGAGTGAGTGGGCTTTTCTAATCAGTTCTATTTTTATTTTATTTGTATTTTCCATGATGTGGCGACCTATTTAGAGTTTGGGTGGATTTATTTCACAATACCAGACTACCTGCCAGTAAAACCCCGTTATTCCAAGATATGTTGCCCACAGAATGACACATTTACACTGAATGGTGCCTTATTCAAATTTATTTTTTGACATTTCAGTCCAGGGTCTTTTTGGATATATTGTGTTTGCAGTGCTAAATTCTTACTATCATATAATTTGTTTGCTAATCTCTCTGCTACTTTCAATGCAGACAAGATCATATCTCCTTGCTTTTAGAGAGAGATGGGAGGGGTATGAGTGGCATTACTGACTGAAGGGTAATAGGAGGAAGGGGGATAAAGTTACAAGTGGATGTTGATCAGAATGTGTGGGAGACGGTCATGAGCAAAATGGTATAGGGTGATTTAAGATTTATGTGGAAGGTGATAAGTCGACAGTTGGAAAATAAAGACATTACAGGTGGAAGGTAACTGGCTGACGGGTTGAGGATGATAAATTACAGGTGAAAGGTGATAACCAATAAGTGAAAGGTGATGGAAGTGAATGTTGACTGGTGACTGTTATTGGTGGAAGCTAATAAGGTGACAGGAAATCATGAAATTACAGGTGGAAGCTAATGGTTGTTGGTGGAAGGTAATTAACTGAATGGTCAAATGTGATAAAAGAATAGATGGAATATAATAGTTGGAGATGCAAAATGGCAGAGATGGGGACTCGAGTCGACTTGAATGACTTGAGTGTTATTCAATTCATGTTTTCAGTTTGAATATAAAATTAAAAAATTAATTTAAAAAATAATGTTGATTACCCGGTAGTAGTGGAGGCTGAGAATGGCGTTGTCATGATTGGATCACTACCCTGGCAATCAGTCATGCTCTCTCTACGTACCTTGTGTGTTTACTGGAGAAACACACCCTCTTATATCAGATATAGGATTTTTCCATTCACATTATTACCCAATGTAGCAGATCTGCTACATTTTGGAAAGATGGGCCAAAGGGTCAAATATTTGTTTTTTCAACTATTTTTCCAAATATTGGCCCATAATCAACGTATTTTCCCAGGGAAATTATTTTCACACAGTTGGAAAGGTACTTTGTTAACAGAGGGTTAAGACTTGAGTCTTACTTGAGATTTGCACATGTGTGACTTGGTCCCAGCTCTGCAAGATGGTATGGTGAGTGGTGAAAGGTAATAATATTACCGGTGGAAGGGGAAGATGACTGCTTCTGTTCTTAGCTTCATCAGTTAAGGCCATGGGCCTCCCTGCCAGCCCATAAAACGTATTCTATTAGATTTCCTGATTGTGCTTCCTCGCCATCCTTTTATCTCAGAATTCATGGAAAGGTTTCATGATCAGTCGGTTATATTTTTATGGTAATAGATTTTTTTTTACTGCGGAATCAGTTTTCGGCCGCTGATTAGGTCTGTCTGTGGATTTGTATGGAAAGACAGCTGGATTTAAGATCCTCAGTCATCCTTTAGGCAAAAGTGAACATCTGCAGAGGTTTATGGTTTAGAGTGAACATTCACCCAATCTGCACCACCTCTTTAGTGTTTCTGCCTTTGGGACATTTATTGGAAATGAGTATTTGGTGGAGGAGGGGCAAAGTTTGTGGATGTTTGGTCTCAAACCCAGCTGCTTGAAAAGGCCGAGATGCACAGCTGCTACATGCAGGTCCATACTTGTGCAAAACCAGTTCCTGCATCCTGTTATTGAGTGAATATGAAAGTAAAAGCCAGAGTTAGTCCAGCATTTTAACCACAGCATTTGCATTCTTAATTGTGCAGAATGCAAATAATGCCAATTTCTTCCTGATATGCTTGTGCCTGTTTAGGATTTGTGACACCGAGACTCTGGAAAATTATTCCAGTGAAGCAAGACATTCAGAAATTCAATGACAGAATTATTTACAAATTAAATTTCTAAATTTATGGACGCCGGCATCTATATCTTCCCAAAGGGGTTAAAGATGTTAGACAATTGACGGTCCCCTGTCTTGTCACCAGATGCACAGCCAATTAGCCATTACAAGCCATTTCACAGTCTGTTTTATCATGACCTCACGTTGGGAAGTGACGGCCCAGAGGCAAGGTGTACTGATGAACATCAGCCATCCAGTTGATCAGTTCATTCATTTTTGTGGGTGGTCTCTCCCCCTTGTGATGTCAGGATGGACAGGTTTTGAAATGTTTTGCAATGGCTAATGGGCTGTGTATCTGGTGCTGGCAATTCCTGAGAAAAAGGGGTGTACGCTGATGTTCGACAGGGGTGTGCTTCGATTCTTTTTATAACCTTTCATGCTCTGAAGAAGTGGTTGATAGACCAGGCCCAAAACTCCAAATACAGACCTAGGTTTCAAATACAGACCTAGGTTTCTTTCTTCCTTGACATTTGGCTGACGTATGCAATACTGAATGGTGAAACCATCCTCACGGTGACTATCTGGTGAAGGGAGGGTGGAACACCAGCTGTTTTTGGCCTGGGAGAGCCATTGTGTTTTTAGGAAGAGGGTTCTGAAGGATCATGTCCAAGGCACCCAGCTTTATACGTGATTCTTTAATTGAAGTCCTGCTGCCTGGACAGAGTTGACGCGCTGTCTGTGGAGACCTTGAATTGGCCCAGGAAAATTTGCATGGTGCAAGGAGGCCCCTTCTCACCCTAACGGGATCAGGAAATCCTGTCCACATCAGAGCTGTCTGCTGATGCAGATGGGCCCAGCCCTGCTGATTACATCACAATCTCATCCATTGTGCTTTGTCTCCACATTTTGTGACAGAGGGACAAAGCACCTTTGTACAGCTCCTCCCACCCTGCTTCCGTCAGTAGCTGAGCCTTTACCTTCCCTGTCCCCTGTCTGCCTGGATCAGGTGCAGTGTGGTTCCTACAGCCACGACACCCAGGGCCCATCAGAGAAGTTGTTTTTGTTTTAGTGCTCCACTGTGCTACATGCTGTGATGGACAGCGGTTTGTGTCACTCTGCCAAGATGGACCCTTTAGTCAGTGTTTATCCCCCCGGCATATAATGCGGGGGGATATATGGCCATCAGAAGGTCTGTCTGTCCCTGCGTCCGTCCATCTGTAATGGATCCGTATCCAAAGCAGAACTCGAAAACCGTTAAATATTTCTGAACGAAACTTGCTGTGCATATTAGTCAGGTCCTAAACTGCTGCCTTTTCATATTTTACAGTTTCTGAGATTAAAATTTTTTTTTTTGTTTCCATGGAAACGAGCTTAACTGATTGAAAATGAGGGTTGGGACTGTTTCCGAAGCAGAAGTTGAAAACCGCTTAATATTTTTTCATTGGAACTGTCTATTCATACTAGTCAGTCCCTAACCTGGTGCCTTTTGGTATTTTGAAATTTCTGAGATTTACATTTTTTCTGTGTCTCGATGGAAACAGGTTTATCTCACTGATAGTGAGGGTGGGGATCATTTCTTAAATACCGTTAAATATTTAAGAAACAGACTTGCTGCTTACATCATTCAAATCCTTATCTGGTGCCTTTTGGTAGTTTGAAATTTGTGAATTTGTATTCCCCCAGCATATAATGCGGGGGGATGTAGTCATCAGTTTGTCCATCTGTTTGTAATCATTTTGTTTCTGGAGCAGAACTCTAGTATCGTTCAATATTTTTTCATGAAACTTGTTGTGCATATTAATCAGGTCCTAGACTGGTGCCTTTTGATATTTTGTGATTTCTGAGAGTAGATTGTGGCAGCCGGGGGGATGCGCCCTCTTCTGAGGACTCTTGCTCAGATTGGCGGAAGAGTATATAAAAAAAGCATGAAAAAGATGATTGATTTCTGACCCTGGCTGTGGGATTGTGGAGGGTAGGGTCCATGGGGGACAAGACCAGCTCCACTGAGTTTGGGTGCCTCCAAATTCTTCAGAGAGACCGAATGAGAGACCACCAGAATCAACTTGGCCTTCTGAATCTTAATTTGAATAAAGTAGTTAATATTGTCCAATAAGAGGCATGGGCTGACTCTATGCAATACCATACCATTGGACTGTATTAGAGACGTATAGGAGGTCATATACATGTATGTGAACTTTCATTTATTGGCCTTGAACTTGACCTTCTATGATTCAAAGGTGAAACTTCACATGAAATTTTCATTACTTGTATCATCTTACTAAGTTTGCTTGTCAGTAAGCTACAGGACCCTTAAGCCGCTTTCACACCGGACGCAAAACAAATTTTTCGCACGGCAGATTACATTCAAAGTCAATGCAAAGACGCGAATACACGCATTTACAGTAATTGTTGCAGAAATGTATATTTTTCCTAGTGCAGGTTGTGCTGACTCATTTAATTTACAATCATCGTATTTTGTAATTAATTTATATTTGAAGTGCTCTGCGCAAGTCTCCATCTTTAAGTGGATATTTCCAGTAGTACTGCATCACATGGCCGGCTCTGTAAAAATACCGGGAAAACTGCACCCCTGCATTGTCATGTGGGCATCTCTGGCACTGGTGCTATTACCACCAGTTGGCTTTTCTGATACTTTTGTATCTTTTGAGAATATTCTAAAGACAGAATACAAAAACTATTCTGGAGGCATTAGCATTGCTGAACATGCGCAAGAAACTCAACATTTCACAAAATCTTGAACGCAAAAATGCTACCAGTCATAAAATATGGTAATGGCGTAGGGAACAACATGTCATGGCATGCACAAGAGAACACGAAGTAAAACATAAAAATATTGATTTGTGAAAACACAACATTAGGAATGGGGGGGAAAAAAATTAATTTGGAACGGCTTGGTTGTGGCCATTTCTTTTTTTTTTTTGTCTGACCAGAAGTACTGGAATCCATTGCCACATATCAGAGCTGCTCTCAGACCTGCATTTTTACAAACAGCCTCCACACTTTTGGCCCAACACAGTTATGTTCATGTCTTTGTGTTGAGAAGGGTCTCTCTGACCATATCATATCCCCTCATATTCATAAACGTTTTGTATCTGCCATCTCATTTTCTGTTGCATGGCTGTATGACTCCTGTTGACCTTCTGTGGCTCTCTGTATGACTGATTGTGTGTTACTGAAGTCAGTATAATAATGCATCAATTTTATATAGCGCTTTTTTGGACACTCAAAGACGCTTTACAATGGAGGCATTATTTATTCACACTCTGATGGTGGTAAACTACGTTTTTGTAGCCACAGCTGCCCTGGGGCAGACTGACGGCGTGGCTGCCAGTATGCGCCTACGGCCCCTCCGACCACCACCAAACATTCACACACAGCCATACAGGAGGGAGGGAGGGTTCCTATATTGCATGTTTTGGATGGGTGGGGGAAACCGAGTACCCGGAGGAAACCCACGCGAACACGGGGAGAACATGCAAACTCCACACAGAAAGGCCCCAGGCCGGATTCGAACCCACGGCCTTCTTGCTGTGAGGCAGTAGTGCTAACCACTATGCCACCATGCCGCAGTATGTGACTTCTGACATTGTTACTGGGGTATCTCACTGGGCTGGGACCTTTTGCCACCTCTTCCAGGTGGACTATGCCAAGGTTCTGCACTACGTGGGCGCAGGGGTGGCCTTCCCCACCAGCATGCTGTTCGTGTGCCTGCAGTCGGCTCTGACCTACCGCCTGGCCAAGACACAGTTGGAGTACTGCATGGCACACCTGAGGCTGGCCATGACACTGCTGGCCTTCATCTCCCTGGTGCTGAGTATCCTTTTAACCTGTGTGTGCGTGTGTGCGTGTGTGCGTGTGTGCGTGCGTGCGTGCGTGCGTGCGTGTGCGCGTGTGCGTGTATCTGAATGTTTTGAATTAGTGCACATTATAATATGCATGTGAATTCCTGAGAACGGGTGATTGAAGGTGTGTGTGTGCTTGTGTTTTTGGCTGAACTTGTATTTAGGTTTCCTTCAAATTGAGTTTGCTAAATCTACTCTGTTTTCATTAGACGGAAACCATTCTGTAGAGAACAGTGCAATATTTTAATCCCCCGTCATTTTGAACAACCTGAGAAGCTCAATCTGTCAGAGATTTATAGTTTAATGTGAGACAATGATGTGTTTGGTGATGTCAGAGGCAGACGGCGACCTCAGTCTGTGGCCGTTGCAGAATATATACGGATGTAAATGCACCTCCCCCTGCTGGTTCGAGCCCAGCTGTACATTCGTAGATGAAACAAATTGTGAATGGCGGACAGCAGTTAATTTTTCATTGAGTTATGCTCACGTGTCTGCAGGTTTATTGCCACGTGGGAAGGTTTTGCAGATAAGAATACAACAGGAAGAGTTTCAAAAGAAGGGGCTGCAATTGTGTAATAATTGAAGTAAAATTGCTGAAGAAGCAGATAGTCATTTCTAAGGTGTCCCAGAAATCTGAATATTGCACTCCGTATCTCAGCTTATGCCTGCATTTTGTGTGTGGTTGCAAACCTGAGTGTTAGCATAACCATCTCAGAGCATTCTTTGTGTATTTGAGTCCATTACAAAAATGTCCTCTTTTCTACGTTGTATCAAATAACCATTTACTTAAAGCCAATATGCACTTCTTCTGTTTTAGCAACTGCAGTGAGCTGAGTTTTTTTTAAATGGGAGACTGCGGTGTTTGCTTGCGCAACTGTATGCTGTACAATGTTCATTTCTGTTCATGTCCCTTAACCTCCCCTCCACCAGGTGGCGTTTTTTTTGCACAGGAGAGCTTTACGCTGCAGCACACTTCAGCCATTTTCGAGTGGGTCTTCTGCATCATCATCATGCTCTTCTACGGGACGTTTGCCTTTGAGTTTGGAGGCGTCTCCTGCGAGACTCTGATGGTGCTGGCCCGGGGCGCGGGGACATCGAGAGAGCTGTCCCGCGGTGGGAGCGGGCGCAAGGCAGAGGGAATGGGGGTACCTGGCCACCTCCAGCACACAACCGAGGGCATATCCATACTGTAACGAGGAACTGGAGAGGGCCACAGCCCTGGCCTCAACAATAACTCACTGGCCCAGATTGGCCGCTGCCGAGGGATCCCTAGGTTGTAAAATGGGAACTCATTGTGGCCCCCTGCCGAAGCTACTGAGCTACATTTGGAGGATCCCCCGCCTCATTTTTGCATATCGCGAAGACGCTAAATCCTCCCAGCTAACGGGATAAGTGGTTCCAAGTCTGTTAAACTGTATGTGGCAAATATGACCGAGTAGTTAATCGAAGATGATTTCATCAGTGCGCTGCCACTGCACAGCAGAACAGAAGAGTTGTGGAAATCCCCGATGCCTGGAGAGGGGTGCTGACCTGTATGCCTTTGTGACCCAAAGCTTTACATCACTCTGGTATTTCAAAAACAGCACAACAAGTGTGCATATTATTTGCACATTAGGTTACGTACAGCATTGGGGGTATGCAGTTTTTCACTGTATGCAGTGTTGAAAGTTACGTTTGAAAAATCTCAAGTGCCTACTTTACTTGCTGCCTTTTCTTGTGCCAAGTATTTTTTTCTTTGTTTGCTTGTTTGTTTGTTTTTGCTCAGTCTACAGCCCTGTCCACACGCACACAGCTATTTTTGAGGGCGTGTATTTTTCTCTGCGTTTTGGCCCCCCATAGATACAAGATTTTAAAAAACGCATTCTAAAGTGAAGATTTTCTATAACGCCGGTATCTGTGTATCCATGTGGACGTGTAAAACAGATCTCCTGGAAAACGTTAATGTCACAGCTCATCTCGCACAAGCCCACTATTACTTTTGTGTGATGTTCTCCTCTGACTCCTATTTGACTATTGCCATTTAGACCAGTGGTCGTCAACCCTGGTCCTGGAGAGCCCCAGTGTCTGCTGGTTTTTGATGTTACTCAGCACTTAATTGATGAAGTAAAGCAGTTGATTACATGCTTAACTCATCTCACCTGGTGTCTCGGGTTTGAATAGGGTGGAGGTAACCAAACTCCGCACACCCTGTGGCTCTCCAGGACCAGGGTTAGCTATACTCCTTTGCTAAGAGAATAATAAGCCAATCATATCAATTACCAGGAACCACCCACAAGACCCCTAGAGCCAATTAAGCTGACATGCAGGTTGTGACAGCAGTCTACGTGGAAACCAAGATTTGTCAATGTGGTTGGATATTTAGCATAGTTGTAATGCAGACAAAGTAGAAGTACAAAGATGAAAGTTTATAGGGTAGGGATAACAAGCCGTGGTCCTGGAGAGCCGCAAGGTTGTGGGAGTTTGGTGTTGTCCTGGATATTTTCTGAAATGAGGACATGTTGACAAAATTTTTTTTCTGTAATAAGGGGAGGACTATATCTGTTTAAAAAATCTCTGTGTGCGTGTGGAGAGGGCCTAAGAGCGGTAAAAATATCTGTGTGCGTGTGGAGAGGGCCTAAGAGCGGTAAAAATATCTGTGTGCGTGTGGAGAGGGCCTAAGAGCGGTAAAAATATCTGTGTGCGTGTGGAGAGGGCCTAAGAGCGGTAAAAATATCTGTGTGCGTGTGGAGAGGGCCTAAGAGCGGTAAAAATATCTGTGTGCGTGTGGAGAGGGCCTAAGAGCGGTAAAAATCTCTGTGTGCGTGTGGAGAGGGCCTAAGAGCGGTAAAAATCTCTGTGTGCGTGTGGAGAGGGCCTAAGAGCGGTAAAAATCTCTGTGTGCGTGTGGAGAGGGCCTAAGAGCGGTAAAAATATCTGTGTGCGTGTGGAGAGGGCCTAAGAGCGGTAAAAATATCTGTGTGCGTGTGGAGAGGGCCTAAGAGCGGTAAAAATATCTGTGTGCGTGTGGAGAGGGCCTAAGAGCGGTGCTTCCATGGTCGTCTACTGGTGATGGACCAAATTCAAACAAGTATGCAATGCGTGGAGCGCTATATTCCACATCGATCAAAATCTAGTTACGTGTCATAGCTTACAACTATCGTGTTGGATTCACCAAAAGAAAAAAAAATGCTGTAAAACGACTGCAATGTTGCTCTCCCCTCATTTACTTCAGAAATGAAGTATTTTGCACAATTCTTATTTGCCCGGCTGACAGTGTTAACCCTTGAACAGTTGATTACAAAAGGCAGTGAAGACAGTCATTCTAGACTTCTCCGTTTTCCCTCCGTGGTGAAACTTTCCGAGGGCTCGGAAATGCTGATCAGCTACGGATGGATTACCGAGGAGAGGCAAAGATCACAATCTCGATAACATTTATGGTTCATAAATGAGGTTTGATATGATATTGATGATATTTGTCCACAGGGGTCCCTGTAAAATGCTATATTTAGAGCAATATTTTTTTAATAGTTTTTCAGACATAGAGATCTGTATATTTAGAGATATATCGGCGAGACATTTCCTGTGGGCATTAACACAGTATGGCAATGAGGTGCTGCTTGCTATACATGGAAATGTTTTTGTGTTCTACATATTGAAGTTATTTGAAAAGAGATTTTCTTCCTGTTTGTTAATATCTTGAGAGAAAAGTAAGGGAAATTTATGCTTATTTAAAAAAGATTTATTTTTTAAAAGTACCACAGATGTTATTTTTCCATTTTCTTTTCCATTATTTGAATTTGATTCCTCTATGACTCAAATTATTCGCGATATGACTGACCTTTCAGTCGCCTTTTCTGTCTGTAACAACCCAAAATCTATGCAAAATCTTTCAAAAAGTGGACAAAAAAAACCAAAGAAGCAAATTAAATGGTTTATTAAATGACTAACTTGCACCAAGGCCCTTTGAGTATATTATTGAGATTGATTTTGATTTTGCTTGCATCAATAATGATGACCTTGCAATTTGTTTTCAGAAATGACAGTGCTGGAAATTTTGATCAGTGAGTGACAAAAAAAAGTTCTTAGTAGTTTTGTCATTCAGTACATTAAATAAAACTTATTACCTACGTTTTCAGTGCCAAACTCTCAGCAAAGGGCCAGTGCAATTGCAGTACAACTGTCAACCTTCAAAGGCTGCAGTCCTCATAATTGGGATATTGTGTGTTAAAAATGGTTTTATTAATGAATGTTCTATTGATTTAGTTCTGTTATTTAAAGTCTTTTATCTTAGTAGACCAGCCTGAGAACATGCATTTCCTTCCAGAAGAAAGCGTTTCAGTTCGGACTATTGACGAACTCCTTTCATTTGTTCTCTGCACCAAGACCTTACTGAACCTGCTCACTGTATGACGATGTCTTCCGTAGTTTATGCAGGTATGTTGCTGTCCTGCAAATCCATGGTTCCAGGCATTACTGATGTAGGTTCTGTAAGTTGCCCTGCATTCATGGGCGCATATTTCTGCTTATTTTCGATGTGTGCTCTGTCCTCAGGAGTATCCCTTTACCAGCTCTTAGATATCAGTCCTTTGTCATTTTGCATGTTCCATGTTACTTTGTGTATGTCATTGGAGGGTGTGATCAGTTTTTTAAGGCCTGTTTGTTTGTTACATTTATTAAGGAGAATGTTCTATTGCTTTGTTCTTTCTTGAGATTAGCAGGATATGAAGCCTCATGAAAGGTTAATTTTGGTTGGTCTGTCTGCATAATCGAAATGTTGTTCTGTCAGAGAAATTTCAGCTGAATTTATTTTGGTATTCCACAGAGAAACGTTATAAAAATATGTGATTCACTGTAATTGCAGCCTCAGTCTTTTGAAAACTTGTGCCTTTATTATGTATTTTTATATCTAAAAAGGAGACCAAAGACTTATTGTTGTACTGTACGTTTCATCTACATCTGTTTTAAATGTACAAAAACAAAACGAACATGTGTTCAACTATTAAAGCAAAGCCAGATTCTGAAAAAAACATTCGTATATTGTGTTGGAATTCTTAGCTTGCAGCTGGGTACTAGCTTACAATATACTGAAGGCCACCTATGGAATTTCGTAGTGTACAGTTTACTTGGGCATTATGACTATCCTCTGTACATATATTTGTATTCATCTTATTTCTAAAGTGTGGCCGAAAAAATGGACATACAGACGACAGGAATGTCGAAAGAACGTTTGATAAAATGTTTATTTCCAACTGACTATGCACATTTTCAGCATAAACCCCTCAGATCTGACATCTGGATGTGATCTGTGGGAAGTAATGAGATTAATTGGGAACATGAGAACAACAGTGATTATAAAATGAGAAATGGCATCCCCCCCCCAAATATTCCCAATGAAGACAAAAGCAAAGCCCAGGCAACTACATACACAGTTAATTCCAATCAATCACCTCAGGCTCATTATCTACAGAACTTAAGCTGCTGTGACTAAAATTTTGGCTGTGTAAACTAACTTTGTGTGTCTAGTAATCTTGGTCAATGGTTTGATTGTCTTTTATTCTGAGGTTTCACCAAGTGCTAGCAGTCTACAGAAGGTGAGAATTTTGCATGATTAAGGCAGCTGTTTAAATCGAAACGGAGCTCAACAGCACAATTGAATGCAAGCGTTCAGCAGCAATACAGTTATGAATATGCAGGCCTCATAGCTCATCCTTTGTACACAATGAAATGCAAGCGGAGCAGTATTTTACTCTCGCTTCGGTGGGGAAACTTCAACTTGCACCTTAAGTCAACGTTCTCAGCTATTGGCTGCCTTTGAAAAGAGTGAACAATTATTTATTTATTTTTTTTATTTTATTTTTTTTTTGCGAGTTTGATACCTTATGTCCGTAAACTACAGAGTCCTGATGTTTTACAATACAAATACTTCTAGCAATTCATTTGAAAAAAGAGCCATAAAGTCCTATGAAGTAATATCCCCATCTACTGGATTTTGGCTTGCAATGCATGGAACTACAATGTAGCCAACCTCTGGTCTGAGAGTGCAGTGCTATCCCTAGATTCAGCTTTATGAAAGCAGGAAAGTTTACACAAGAAAAAATGATGCAATGGAACAGATTGATTAATTTGCTTTGATTAATTCAACATTAATTACAGATCAGACACACTCAATGGCTCTCTGTGATCGAGATCGGTAGCACAAAGTGGTATGAAACAAACTGCACAGCTTCAGAACTTCTCTGATGACAAGGCATAAAGCATCTAGGGTGCATGGGTCCGTGGCACATTGTAGCAAAGTGAGATGGTTCACATTACATTCCTAAACCTGATTATTTTGAGTCATTCACACTAAATGACTACAATGAGACAGAATCTCTCACCAAAACTATTAACTCAAAGCACAGCAAACATTATTTTTAAAAGAACATGCAAAAAAGCTACATTTTGACTCAAGAGATTTACTTTTAAAAAAGTGAAAAATAAGAGGAAAAAAAAGCCTTTTTTTTGCAAATTTTATACAAATTGAACAACACATTCAGATCTTGTTGCTCTCTGACTGAATGAAAGGAGCTTGACTGCTCCAGAAAAACTGTTCTAGATCTTTGGAATACATGTTTCTCACATTCTTTGACCATTTTTATGTTTCAGTAAACAAAAAAATGATTTGGTCGTTTTTACGGCTTGGTGTCGACGATATGTCTGGAACAGCAATGCTTTGCAAACCCCTAATTGTTTGGGGATACACTGAACAGTCAGTCACGGATTCAATAGAATAATTTTTTTATATATGTTTTATATACCAAAAAATAATTTGTCAGAAGCTGTGAGTGATTAGTTACTCTGACAGCTCCCCCTGACTTCGAAGTTTAAAAAGCTGCCCTGATGCATATGAGTCTGTGCTAAGACCACATTTTACTTGAGGTTGTAATTCAAGAGAGAGACTCTGTGTGTGTTTGTGTGTGTGTGTGTGTATATATAGCTTAAAATTAGTTTTGCACCAGTGAACAATGAGGACAAATTTCAGATTTATGCTGAATCAATCTGATCACTTGTATCAAAGATGACTTAATCCTCTATTTTGTTGTTCTGCAAAAACAATGCTGACTCAATTTAATGAAGTGTTTCTGGTTCAGAGTGTGGTAATATTATCTTTATATGTAGCAAAGCAATAGATTGAAAAGGATTAAATTTTTCTTACACTAATCAAGGAATTGTATACGAAATGGTATGGGTGGATAATGGAGTAGGCGTTAAATGCATCATATTATTATTATTAATGGTAGTAGTAGTAGTATTAGAGAAGGAAAAGTTACTGCTCATGGGTGGAAACTGAGCTGAACTCTGATCTGGATTAGGACCAGCCTTTTGCAATTCTTACTGTAATCCTCACAAGAGATCAGGAATAATAGACAAGCAGGCGTATACTGTACAGTTTGTCGGAAGTTTACATGTTCCTAAACCAACCAGATGTATACTCAGTTTTTTCACAATTCCTGAAATGTAATCATACTGAACATTCCCTGCCTTCTGTGAGTTAAGATCATTACTTAATTTTAAAAATGTGAAATGTCTGAATAATAGAGAGAATGATTCATTTCAGCTTTTATTTCATTAATCACATTCCCAGTGTGTCAGAAGTTGCACTGAGTATTTGGTAGCAATGCCTTTAAATTACTTAACTTGGATTCAACATTTCAGGAAACCTTCCACAAGGTTCTCACTACAGCTTGCTGGAATTTTGGCTCATTCCTCCTGACAGGACTGGTGTGACGGAGTCAGGTTTGTCGGCCTCTTTGCTTGCTCATGGGTTTCAGTTCTGCCCTCAAATTTTCTATTGGATTGAGGTCAGGGCTTTGTGATGTCCTCTCCAGTACCTTGAGCTTGCAGTCCTCAAGCCATTTTCCCACAACTTCAGAAGTATGCTTGAGGTCGTCGTCCATTTCAAATGTTCATTTGCAACAAAGCGTTAACTTCCAGTCAGATGTCTTGCTTCAATAAATCTGGATAGTTTTCTTTGTCATGATTCTGTTGACTTTGTGGGGTGCGCCAATCTCTAGTGCAACGTAGCACCCACACAAATGACGCTGCAAGGTTAGAATCGTGCTCTTCAGCTTGCAAGCCCCCTTTTTCCTACAAACATAACAATTGTCATTATGGCCAAACAGCTGAAATTTTGTTTCAGTAAACCAGAGAAAACTTATTCAAAAAGTGGGGTTTTTGTCCCCATGTGCTCTTACAAACCGTTGCCCGGCTTTTTTATGGCAGGTTTGGAGCAGTGGCCTCCTTGCTGAGAGGCTTTTCAGGTTATGTTGATAAAAGAACTGTTTTGCTGTGGATAGAAATGCTTCTTTCACCTGGTTCCTCCAGCATCTTCACAAGGTCCTTTGCCATTGCTCTGGGATTAATGAGCTCTTTTCAAGCCCCAGTACGTTCATCTTGAGGAAACCAAATGCATCTTCTTCCTGACAGGTATGATAGCTGAGTGGTCCCATGGTTTTTTTTTTAGTTGCATACTTGTTTGTACAGATGAAGAGGGTATCTTCAGGCGTTTGGAAATTGTTCCCAAATATGAACCGGACCTGTGGAGGTCTACATTTTTTATTTCTGAGGTCTTGACTGATTCTTCTTGATTTTCCTATGATCTCTAGCAAAGAAGCACTGGATCTGAAGGTAGGCCTTAAAATACATCCGTAGGTAAACCTCCAATTGACTGATATGATGGCAATTAGCCTATCAGAAGCTTCCACAGCCATGACGTTTTTTGACATTTTACAAGCTGTTTAAAAGAGGTCAACTAAGTGTATGCGAACTTCTGAAACGCTGAAATTGTGATGATGTACATTATAGGTGAAATAATCTGTCTGAAAACAATTGTTGGAAAAGTTTGTGTCTTATCACAAAGTAGATGTCCAGACCTATTTGCCAAAACCATAGTTTGTCAACATGAAATCTGCAGAGTGGTTAAAAAATGAGTTTTAATGACTTCAATCTAAGTGTATGTTAACTTCCAACTGTAGTATTAACTCAAAATTCACAAAAAGGGACATGAAATAATGACTGAAAGTATCAAGGGAAACAATATGTTGGTTATATACCATGTTATGCATGGCTGTATGCTCTTGTTTATTGGTTTTAGAGTTTAGAAAGGTCAAAGCCATTCATGACAGTTTGTGAAATCATATCTCAGTACACAAGCGCATGAAGGCTGACGCACTTGGAGCCCTATCTGGAGAAGGCAAACTCTGAAACAGGATGTTATGTAAGGCGTAGCACTTTTCCTGAGTTTAAATATCCTTCAGCTGCTGTGAAAGTATGGGCACAGAAACGGCACCAGCACCATCAACTTTACTTCTGAGCAGATTTGAAGTCTGAGAAACTTGATTTGTGGTTTTCGAGATGGAGCGGAGTGTTAAATCACAGCCAGCGTCACCCCTCTCCCCTCATTACCGAAATGTTTGCGGATTGTTTTTCACAGCTGCCCTCCCCAATCCTGCAGTGTCCCAGCTGCATTGAACAGCTGATGGTGTCAACACCTTCGCCATGTACACGCTAGTAGTTAAGGTTCTTGGCTTTTTCCCAGGGGAACTCTTTCCTGCCGAAATGGCCATAGCATGCCGTTTTCTGGTAGATTGGCCTCTTGAGATCCAGTTCCCTGAGAATTAACACAAAACTATCAGTCCAGTCTATCAGAGTGAATATGGTACAGTGCTGTGAAAAAGTATTTGCCCCCTTCCTGATTTCTTATTTTTTTTGCATATTTGTCATACTTAAATGTTTCAGATCATCAAACTAATTTTAATATATTGCCCCTTAGACCAAATAAATGGTTGTGCCACCCTCGGCGACAACAACTGCAATCAAGCGTTTGCGATAAGTCTTTCACATCGCTGTGGAGGAATTTTGAATTTTGGCCCACTCTTCTTTGCAGAATTGCTTTAATTCAGCCACATTGGAGGGTTTTGATGTTCTTTTTATTAAATTCTGTGTTAGTTTAGCGCCAGATATAACGGGATGCACACCTTCCAAAAGTCTTGGGAATCATCAAGATGTTTTGTGGCAGATGCGAGACGAGCCTTTGTGTTCTTTTTGGTCAGCAGAGGTTTTTGCCTTGGAATTCTCCCATTGATGCCATTTTTGCCCAGTCTCTTTCTTATTGTTGAATCATAAACACTGACTTTAACTGAGGCAAGTGAGGCCTGCAGTTCTTTCACTGTTGTTCTGGGTTCTTTTGTGACCTCCTGGATGAGTCATCGATGCGCTTTTGGAGTGATTTCGGTAAGCCAGCCACTACTGGGAAGGTTCACCACTGTTCTATCCATTTTTTCTCCATTTGTGGATAATGGCTCTCACCATGTTCACTGAAGTCCCAAAGCCTTAAGCCTAATTGACAAAATATTTTCAACGAGAAGCGGAGCACCTGGTGAACCGCGCTGCCCGGATGGGACTTTTGCTGCTGGCTACGTTCGGGACGCGTGGTCGAGATGGCAAGTTCTTTGTCTGGCGGCACTATCCCTTGAAGATGTGGAGGATGTTTATCTTTTTGGATTTATGGTGACGGGATTTCTCCGAATTGGCATGGGAGTTGCTCTGATCTACCGTAAAATACGCGAGCTGGGAACGAGAGAAATGGCCCACGAGCTGCCTAGCACCGAAATTATTATGGAGCGCTTCAGTGGAGTATCGGAGAATGGTGAGTTGCTCAAAAAGACTCTGGGATCATCTGCAGAAATCGGAGAAAGATGGACGCTGTTTTGAGTCAGTGTGGGTAGTTTGGGCGTTTGACTGTGAATTTGGGCAAGAGACTGGATGAGAGGATGGGAGAACTGATGGGACCCCCCGCGTCTCCCCTCTGTCTGCCTCAGTCTCACTCAGAACATCAATAACATTCTTATCCCTCTGACAAGGACAGAACATTCTGCCCCGATAAGAACTCTGGACTCTGCCAAGGCTGCCTCCTGCAATTAATCCCGTCTTCCCCCACCTCTGTCCCCCCCATTCCCCTGAAAAAATTCCTACGCGTTTCCTGCGTGTCGTGTTATAAACCTGATGTGTATTATTATGTCTGATGTCATCTTCTGTGTTAACTGCAACATTTAATTTTCGAAGAAGAAAGTGGAGTTGGCGGCGCGACGCACGTTGCAGCGGCCCGGAGCACTTTCTCTTCAAACCAATCTCGTTGCTATTCTGTAACAATGACAATAAATTCATCTAAATTTAAATCTAAAAATGGCTTTGTAACCCTTTCCAGACTGATAGATATCAATGACTGTGTTTCTCATCTGTTCTTGAATTTCTTTAGATCGTGGCATGATATTGCTTTTTGAGATCTTTTAGCCTACTTCATTTTGTAAGACAGGTGCTATTTAAATGATTCTCAATTCAGCAGACCTGGCAGTAATCAGGCCTGGGTGTGGCTAGTGAAATTGAACTCAAAAAATGTGGTTAATCACAGTTAATTCATGATTTAACAAGCGGGGTTGAGGGCGCAATTACTTTTTCACACAGGGCCAGGTAGGTTTGGGTGGCTTTTTCCCCTTAATAAATGAAATCATCATTTAAAAACTGCATTTTATATTTACTCAGGTAATCTCTGTCTAATATTAAAATATGTTTGATGATCAGAAACATTTCAGTATGACAAATATGCAAAAAAAAAAGAGAACTCACGAAGGGGGCAAATACTTTTTCCCAGCAATGTATATAGACGGGCTTAGCACTGTTGTTGTATGAAAAGTCATTCAATACAGGAACAATAAGCTTGGCTCACAAAAATCTTTGCTGGAGCATCAACGAAATGCTGGAGATGCAGAAAAATGATCAAGGATTCGCCCCTCGACTGTATAAACTAAAATATGAACATTTGCTTTCGCTGCAATGTTGTTTAGAACTAATGCTAAGCCTTGTTTACCAATGGCCGTATTCGACTGGTAGTTGTCGAGAAGTAAAAAATATGCTCTGCCCACCTGTGCGGTGACATATTGGTAATGTTAGCAAATCTGCCAGTCACAGATTTCTGAGATCTGGAAAGCGCCAGTCAAATGCAGCTAATGACTGTGCTGCTCTATGGGTTCGTTCTTTTAATTAAAGAAGACCTTTAATGTTCCTAACCTCTCATCTTACCTTACAATCACCCCAGGTCGGAGGTCAAAGTTCTTGTGGACAATCTGCAAGAGCTCTTTTTCACTTCTCTGCGCAGAGCCGTAGGTGAAAAGGGAAATGGATAATGGATGTGCAACTCCAATGGCATATGCCACCTGAGGGAAGAAAAAGAATGGAAAATGGATCTATCAGAGTTGTCATCTTTACGGTAGAAGCAGAAAGAGGCCTCTAAAATGCCAGTGCAACAATGTGCAGTTATTATATAATAATATTATTATATATTTATATAATATAATTTATTATTATATAATAAAATTGATAAATTTATAATACACAATGGTTACGCGCAGCAATATTTCACCAATATCATGAATAAGGGGTGTTGCAAAGTCCAAGGACCTGATTAGCCAATACCTCTCACATGAGTAAAACATTTCAGTGCAGACAAATCAATAACACAACTAGAAGGGACTTGGAGAGCGCATTACCTCTGCCATTATGAAATTAATTCACGGAGGAATTATCATTGAACATAAGAGTAAGTAACATGACTTTAAACAGTGGCATCTTTAAAGTGCATAAAAATTGTTTTGGATCCTGGGTCAAGAATATGTGTCAGATATTCACCGAAATTCAATCACTTCCTCCTTAGCAGTGTATCTATCGACACCTAAAATTTCATCGACATCCGTCCCTCACATTTTGAGAATACTCTTTAACTAACCAATGAACAAACAGACAAGACGCTGGTGAAAACATTTGACCTGCTAATGGAGGTACAAACAAATTAATGCAAAATGAATCCCATGAAGAATCACTTTCAACAGTAACACGCGGGTATGTTTTACCTGCACCAGTACCCTCCGGCACAGCTTGGCTTTGACCAGGGACTTGGCGACCCAGCGGGCAGCGTAGGCAGCAGAGCGGTCGACTTTGGTGTAGTCTTTCCCAGAGAAAGCTCCCCCGCCGTGGGCTCCCCATCCGCCATAGGTGTCCACAATAATCTTCCTGCCAGTTACGCCAGCATCACCCTGTTGGCACAGCAGTGTGAGCACTGACCAGACTGCAGTGAGCAGGAAAACACTCCCAGCACAGCAGGCAGAGACACTCCCACTTGTAAACATCAGTGAGTCACTGATACTCACAGGGTAACACTGGGGCTCCCTAAGTTTCATGCTTCATTATTGCATTATTATTGAGTAAACTTCCACTCGTCAAACAAATAGTACCTTGTTTTAAGTCACTATTTGCTTGACGAGTGAAAATTTACTTATCCCATTGGCAAGTTAGTCAAAATTACCTCAAATCAAGGACAAAATTTTTTGTCTTACTAAGAAAAATGATGATAGAAATAAGTGTTTTAAGTCTTAAGATAAGTAAATTCATCTTTCCTAGTATTTCATTTTTTATTTATTTTTTTGCAGTGTTTGACAACAGACTGAAGCTCAATTTGCTCAAAAGAGGGAGCTCATGAAACTTTCCGAGGCTTCACAGCCTGCCAGAATTTCATCCTATACAGTTGAATATCAACCAGGAATACAGACCAGTATCTAGCTTTTTTTTACTTTACTCTTCCTTCATTACAGTGATGCTATCATTGATCTGTCATAGTGGGTACTTCCTTTAATACCGTCAACAAATTTGAACATCATGATACCTTTTTTTCATCCTTCATTTTACTGCACAGGAACTAACATCTAACTTGAGACATCTCACAAATCACTGACATTTAAAGAACTGCTCAGAGCTTACTTCGGAGCATGTTTATGTGAAATATTATGAAAAAAAAAAAACTTGATATGATGAAATGGAGGATAGCAAAAATCACTGTTTTTAAGGGATCTGTTTCAAAACTGTGTTCCAGCGTCATACGCAATTCACAAGTC
This sequence comes from Gymnothorax reevesii, assembly GCA_029721435.1. Classification (NCBI taxonomy): domain Eukaryota; kingdom Metazoa; phylum Chordata; class Actinopteri; order Anguilliformes; family Muraenidae; genus Gymnothorax; species Gymnothorax reevesii. The sequence goes on from CM056582.1 coordinate 66,535,370, forward strand.
TGTTATATTGTCTTGATTCTAAGTATATAATAAATAAGTGGACAATTTTGTTGTAATTTCCTCGTAAAACCATATAAAGAAACTACCCAACAAATTATAAACCGAAGTTTATGTTAATTTGCCATTTGAATTATGTTTATATCTGTAGTTTGGGAAAAGAAATGATGTAGCCTGCCTTCTCAAATCAAACTGTATGCAATTCCGAACTGAATGGTTGTGTTGTTGTTGTTTTCAATGCACGGCAGTACCCTTCTGGAAACCAACTAAGCCATGAGTGTCAAAGTGTAGCATATAGGTCAACTGAGTAAGGTGGTGAAGTTTTGGGGGTGTATGTGAGCGTGGGAACATGAGGGCATCACCTGGGGCCCCCCAATCACAAAGCGGCCACTGGGTTGCAGGTGGTAGATCGTGTTTTCATCCAAATACTTTGCCGGCACAACGGCCTTGATGACCTTCTCCTTTAGAATCTGTTTCTGCTCCTCTAGGGTTATGTAATCGTCATGCTGCACTGAAACCACCACTGTGTGAACGCGCCTCGGAATGACTGCTCCGTTCTCCTGGCTGTAATACACAGTCACCTGGGGACGAGAGGTGGGGAGAAAAAAGTTGTTTCCATGAGGTCTATTACAATCTTCTGCTTAGGCAAACAAAATAAAACCAGAGTATCTGTATGAGAAAAAATACCTTTTAGCAGTAGCAAGAGATTAGAAGCCATGTTTTGGATAATCCAAGTTCTGTACAGTATCTTGCTCCAAAGGCTGTATTTGCTTATTAATACAATTCTTCCGCCAAGAAAAAGAATTACGGACATCAGCTGGATGAGATCACAGGTGGCTAAAAAACACATTTCAGGACTTTAAACCCCCAAACATCCGATCACTGGCCATTCTAAGTCCGTGATGTGTCATCGAAGGTGAGTTAGGTGAGGCAGAATCCTTACCCATAAAGAAACAATAACTCCCTATTACTTTGCTGAATTAGCAATCAGAGGATTGATTAACTAATTTACTAAGACTAATCAGTAGAATGATGGGCCAATTTCAGTTTCCATGTCATTATTGCTCAGTGCATCGAACTTGAAATGCTCACGAGACAGCAAATTTGCTCATTTGCTTACAGGAAGCTAGTGCAGTGTCATTAGCAAATATTAAGACCTTTCTTATGCCGTCTCAATGCTTGGTCAATATGTTAATGTTAATTCCATAATTTTTTTCCCCTTATATACAAACTTTTTAATGCCATTCAAAAAAGAATGGAGTTTATTTTCAGTCCTCTTTTCTAATCCGATAAACAAAAGGTGAAAACGATACACGGAATTACCGGGAGAGGTGAGATTTTTATCTAATTAATTCATTAAGAAGTCCATCAGTCTCGAATCAAAGCGTACACGTTAATTAATCTCTTCATCATATCACTTGCTAATCGTTACAGGCTACATATAGGCTTGGTCTTAACTGTGTGGTAAAAAAGTAAAAAATGATTGTCCATCAGGCATAGTAAGTGGAAACAGGTTGACAAAATCCAGCAATAAAAGGTGACGCCACTGCCTCCCCTGACCGCACGTCTCTGTTATAAGTGATAGTACTACATAAATGTAGCAGTTCTTCCAAAAAGTTTTTCTGGATGTGCCCACCAGGGACAACACTGGCTAAGTGGGTGAGAACCAGAGGCTACTATCTAGCATTTGGCGAAAAATTACGTTAAGTGCATGTAGCACCCTCTGACTACACTAAATCATACAACCCCAATTCTGAAATAGTTGGGACAAAGTGTAAATTGGGAATAAATTCAAGACACAATGACTTTCAAATCACACCAACCAGTATTTTATTCACAATAGGACAGAGATAACATAGCAAATGTTGAAACTTTTTTTTTTTTGGCCAGGCAGGGTATATTTATTCACTGATTTAGTATAACTTTTATTTCTGATGTATTCTACCACAGAGCAACTCTTGAATGATCACCGAATAGTTTCCATTGCGTCAGCACGCCAACTTGGTGCCATGTGATCTATGAAGATCTGAGTAACTCCAAAATCGCATTCCTGGGTTTCGGCTTCCACCCCCAGCCTCAGTAAAGTGCTCAGGCCTTTCCAAAGGCCAGGGAGGAGTGGCAGGCGGATGATCTCCACATTCCCACCAATTACCAACGTGCTGGAGGGGGCGGGTCTGGGGCAAGGGGTCACTTCCAGGAGGTCACTGCCCCAGATAGAACACAAGTCTAGCATAGTTGCCCAGAGGTTTAGAATTAGAAATAGATCCAAGAACAGCAGCATTCATCTAGTGTCAGTACCTGGTGCCTTGTCAGTACGCTGAAAAATATGCATACAGTCAGGCCCAAAACTATTTGGACACTGACAACATAATTTTTTATTTCAGCGATCAACAACACCATACTGTAAAGGAAAATAAGTTACAAGTAATAAGACACAAATTCCAGCCTTTCAGCTTTAATTCAGCTTTAAGGGTATTTACCTCCAAAAAGGGTGAATAATTCTCAAATTATAGCACTTTTTATACATGGTTCCCAATTTTTAAGGAACCAATGGCAATTAAACATGTGGATGTGCAACTATTGCATGGCCAAGTATGTCTAATTTCCTCATTATTTCATCCAAATGTAAGCAGCTAAAATGTAAAGAATTGATTTAAAAATTGCCATTTGCACTTGGAATTTGTAGCAGGTAACTTTCAGTATAAATTTGAAACAGTGACCTCTGCTGGCGAAACAAGCCATCATTAGGAAGAAAAAATCAAAACAAAAGCTCTATAGACATAGCAAAAATGTCAGGTGTTATCTGCTCAATTATTTCATTCATTCTAAAAGAGGAAAAATGCCCCAGAGAGCTTAGGAACACCAAAAGACCCAGAGGACCACAGATAATAACTGTGGTGGAGGACAAGAACTCTTTTCCAAATGAAGAAAATTCCCTCATAATTGTTAGCCAGATCAGAAACGCTCTCCAAGAGGTAAGCAGATCTCTGCCAATCATCAAGATAACATTTCCCCATACTACATACAGAGAATTTACCACAAGTAAAAAAATACTTTACTGGTAAAACACTGGTAAATTATTAAAAAAAGAATGGAGAGTTCTATAAGAACATCCTGCCGGCAGATTAGACAAAGATAAACTTGTAGTAGAATAATGGGATGAGAAAAATATAGCAAAGGAAAGGAACTGCACACAAATCAAACCATATAACCTCATCTGTGACGCACGGTCATGTGTCGGCACATATGGCTGCCAATGGAACCAGTAACATAGTATTTATTGGTTATATAATTGCTGACAAAAGGAGCAGGATGAATTCTGAATTCCAAAAGGCAATACCATCCACTCATATTCGGCAAAATGGTTCAATTACTTTGATCGTGCTTCACCGTGGCAAAGGACAAAGACTTGAAGCATACCAAAACTCCAGCTAAACAATTTTTTAAGTGAAGATGTGGAATGTTCCAAGTCAATTACCTGTCCTGAATCAAAAGGAACATGTATTTCACTTACCAAAGTTTTGGCCAAATGCCTAATTGGAACTAATGACTGCTACAGTCAAAATCTGGTGGAGTATCTCGGGACAAATTTATTATTATATATTTTGCCCTTTACCCCCGCAATACAGTGGTACCAGGTTTGAGCCCCACAGCAAGCTAGGACCTCTCTGTGTGGAGATTTTATGTTTTTCCGATGTATGAATGGATTTTCTCCTGCTCCTCCCCACTCTGAGAGATATGCTGTAGAGGAACACTCCTTCCGGTGCCCCTGATGAAGCCTCTGGCTTCATGACAGAAATTAGTTCCTGGGTGCTGTATTGTGGCTGACCACTGTATATAGAATGAGTCAAATGCAGAAGACAAATTTTTCCAGAAGAGTTCAAAAAGGTTCGTCTCATCTTATCTTCAGGACATTCAACCCATTTGAATGTGAAAAGGGGAGTGAGAGGGTGCAGGTCAGTTCACGGTAAAAATACAAGAAAGCACCAATTATGAACTTGGGGACAAGACCAACAACCTTAAAGACACGCAGGGCATTTGACCTTATTTGAAGCAAAACCAGTTGAACCCCAACTATAAAGCCCATTTCTCTGCACTCCGATTGGTTCAGTAAATAATTCTAATAGCAAAAATATTCTTCCCATTGGTAGGGGTCCTAACTTACCTCTTGGATCTCAAATAATTATCCAAACGGGCCCAAAACAGACTTGTAGGCATGCAGATTTTTGTTTTTATGCAGCAACAAAACTCCTGATTCCACTACTCAAGGTTTGATTGCAGGCTATGGCTTTGTTAATTAGTAGACTATGGTGTGGCAATACAAAGCTGAAACAAAAACTTGCATCTATATCCGCCCTTTTTGGAAAAGATTCGACACCCATGCATGGTTAGTTCTGTATGATGCATTATTTAATTTATTTGTTTAATTTGTTTAATCTATCTTTTCCATCTGTGAGAATTTGTTCTATTTTGCATATTTATAAAACCATCAATAAAATTGCTTAACCCCTTTCTGCAGATGTAGAGGCTTGCATCTATGGAACTGCAAATTTAAGCACGCAGTTACTGTACTCGACCACTAGATAGCATCTCTGGATCAGTTATGGAATATTCACAAGCACACAGAGTTCTAACCCGGTTTTGAATATGGGGAAGTTCACTCCACTCCCTGTTTTTCAAGAGGTGCATGAATTAAACTCCTCAGCTAAGCCTGAGGTGCAAACTTGTCAATATCCTTGCCCATAGTATCAATCCAGAAGTTTAAAAAAATTATCTCTTACGAAAAAATTGTTGTCCTGTGTAGCAGCCACTTTAGCTACAGTGAGCCAATAGTATTCCAATTATTGGTTCAGAAAAATCAGTTTTCTGAAGCAAAAAAATTGACATGGTATAGATTCACTCACATTCTACTGTCAATTACAGTCATTTCTTTCAAAAAGTTCACTACCATGGATTTACGTGTAGATTCCTTCATCGACAAATTCACGCTTCCTTATATCCACCCGAGTACTGGTGTTGATAGCCAATCACTCAATCATGCACTCAGGCTCTTCTGCGTAACTGCACAGTTATACTTCACGCCCCTGTGAAACTTCCCCGGTAACAATATATTGATTAGCTTGTTTCTTATCCAATTCCCAAGTGTTTAAATTTTCCACTGTAAGTGAAACACATTGATCGGACAAACACAGAGCATACAAGCCTATGCGTATCAGCATGCTCGGTTGTATTCTCGGTTGTCTACATTGCGCACATTGCGTGGCTGAAATAGACACGATTTATAGAAAAAAGACTCGCAAAACTGGCCTTTGAGTGTTCAGTTACATTTAGAGGATTTAAATGAGATAAGGACATGGTCAATGGGAATTATTTCGAATGAAACAGGACTGGAGGGTTCCTTCTACTAGATACATCGGTCTCTGGAGGAGGGATTCATGAAAAAGGTTTGGCTGCTACTTTTGCTTTTGTTTTGGAATCAACAAAGTCGTATGCCGAGGTTTTTTTCCTGTTTAAAACGTTAACTGCCCGTGCATTTGGGTGGACCCCCCCTACGTTCATTGCACGGTTCTGTTGAATCAAGGGAGGCAATATATTGTTTGATCTTCCCTGAAAGTGGAATGTCTATTCTGTTAAAATAAGGTATATTTCAGAATTCAGATATTACTGAGTTAGTGAGTTGTACTTGTTCCTTATAAGTGTTGAAACGAGTTTGTGAGCTCGGAAGTCGGAACTGCTGGTTTCATTGTAGAGTGAGTGTCCTGACCCTTTAATCAGCAGTTTATTTAATGACTGCGTGTGCTGGCTTGGGGACTTAGAAGAAAAATGGACAAAACTCTAAACTTTATTATAGAGAAAAGGCATTTTTTGTGTTTGTAGAGGCTACTGGTGACCACTGATGTTCAGCTGCACTTATATTGACAAATTCATGCTAAACTCAACCAGAAAATCATTAGTTCATATTAAATTTCATGCCTCAAAACATTATTTGTGTTAAATGCATGATTATTAGATGATTTGACAGTGTAATATTTTTAGGAATCTCAGACTTTGGGGAGCCACTTGGATAGCTGTGTAATCTGGCTAATAGCAGGTAGGTAATCTAAAATGTAATGTTGAAAATGATTTCTACTTGTGGTCAAGGAGTTTATGATCCGAGAAATGTAAAGATTTAAGCCCCAGCAGTTTTTCAATTCTCAGTATTTTTTTCTTTTTGCAATTTTAATGGTGAATTCTGATGAAGATTTTTTATGTTTGCAGTCCATTTTCTCTACCAAAATCATGAAAATAAAATAAATTACAATTAATTCTAAATGCTGTAAGTGTCTTTTCTGAGTAAAGCCACACTTTTCATCTTTATGAAGCTTAAATCTTGAATTATACAGCATTAAATTGGGTAACCCATAATTAGCCAAATTTGGCTTCTGCGCAAAGGGGTTAAGCTCTCTAGTAGACAGTCAGTTCCTAAGAGACTGTTTTCCCCCATTTACTGGATTTGCCTTTTCTTTAAAGAATAATAATCTTTATTAATGCATTTAATATGAAAACTTTGGAAAAGTATCCAGTTGAGAAATTGAATTGTGTGAAAAAGGGCACAAAATCTGGATTACAGCACTTATTTAACCCTAAATGTATCCATTTTCAGATTAAGCTCCAATGCTATGCAGTTAGATTTGCTCTTTAGCATACCACTGTCATACACAGTAGTGATTTGAGCCAGTCTGGCGTTTCTGTTTAGATGCCAAGTCAAGCATGAAAGCAAGCTAGCATTTGAACAAACTTCTGCAAGATTATCCAATGGTGAAGTCATGCTGAACCCACCCTAGGCATACTTTTTCCTTTGCCACTACCTGGGTCTTGGAGTCTGGGCGGAGCCAGGGGATGGTCCCATTGCGTCTTAGTTCAGCCATCTTTGAATTGAGTTTGTGTGCCAGTACAATGGTAAGGGGCATGCACTCTTCCGTCTCGTCAGTCGCATAGCCAAACATCAGACCCTGCCAGAAGGGGAACATGACATTCCAACACTTATTGCAGTAGCTGTCATTCAGATTTTGTGTGGACAATTTTTGATAGACAACCCAGAACCAAATCTAAGGTTTCATTACCTGGTCCCCAGCTCCAATATCATCCTCATGCCGATCAACGTGGACTCCCTGGGCAATGTCAGGGGACTGCTGCTCCAGGGCCACCAGCAAATTGCAGGTCTTGTAATCAAAACCTGAAGGTGAGGATGGGGAAAAATCATTAATAGCTCAATCCCACAGTCACACAGAATTTCAACCTGCCTTCCTGCCAAACAAGCCTACAGAAACATTCAAAGAAGTGTCATCTTCAGTCAAAACCATTTGATCAATACCGCTCTAGCTATATGTCATGACCCTCGAAGCGTGAAAAGCCTCCCAAATAGCAAATGACTCTGGAACAGATCTGCCTCAACTACAACTGAGTTCAGTGCCGATCCAATTCAGAGTCTCATGGTATTTGGGATGAGTTACACTGACTATACAATATGTTTCCAGGTTCGGATATGATCAATGGTCATGTTGCTAAACAATATTTAAAGCCTCTGGAGGGCTCATGGAAAAACTTGAGGGGCCAGAACAGTCCCAGGGGGACTCCTGATAAAAAAAGGAAGTGATTCTTTAAAAACGAGCCCAGCCATGTCAGCAGATAGGAGTTGTTAAAGCATGAATGTACCACTTTCATGGTATTTCTCATGTTGTAGCCATTTCAGAAATGGACCGATACAAAAAAGAAAAAGAGTTCTCCCTCAGTTTAAATAAGCCCACCGGGTGGTGACTTGCTATCCTTACCTTTTTCAGAGTTGTCATAGCCAATGTGCTTGATGGTATCCCTCACAACCTGCTGATAATCAACATAAGCCCGGGACGTTATCTCTCCACACAGCAGCACCATGCCAGTTTTGCATACTGTTTCTGTGAACGATGCAGATTTCAGGGTCAATACAAACAATATATAGAAGTTACACAAGCCACATGTAACAGTCTATAAACAGCATCATATATCTGATACTGACTGGTTTGCATCCCTCTTAGGGATGACAAGTGAGATGAGTACTTGGCAGCTCATAAAACTGAACTGTGTAGTCATGCAAGAGTCTCAAATAAAAAGAACCGCAAATACCACTGTATGATGACAATAAGGCTGATAGCTCTAATCATAGTTATGGTTATGACATTAAAAGATGATCGATATTGTCAATTATTTAGATGATTTTTTAAAATTCTGAATAAAGCCTACTAGTCAGCAGAATGCTTACTTCAAACATCCATCCGACTGAAGCCCTCCAAATGGAAACATGCCCCTTGACCTTCCCATCCAGAGTTCCCTGCTTTTTGGTGCTGCCCCCAGCAGGCATAGAATATCCCTCTGTGACTTACCACATGCCACCTTCGCATCAGGATCCTGCCTCAAGTGTGCGTCAAGGACCGCATCACTGATCTGGTCACATATTTTGTCTGCAAAAAAAAAAACTGAGGATATAATATAATATAATATAATATAATATAATATAATATAATATAATATAATATAATATAATATAATATAATATAATATAATATGAAGGTCTGCAATTATCTTACAACTTAATAGGAGTTGCCAAAATAAGTCCCTGACAGCAAGCCCAAATTAACTGAAAGACAAATAAGACATAAAATACTTGACTGAGACATGTTGTGATCTTCTATTAGAGGTTTAAAAACTTTTACAAATGAAGAGGTATTTCTGGAATAGCTTGTATCCACTGTATAACACGTATCAACTGAACTGTCACTCTGTAGACCCGAATGCATTTATGCGTATATCAAATGGCTCACATTTGGAATGAGCGGCCAAAAAGTGTTTCACTCGGAGGGGGATGAGGGGGGTGTTGGTTTCCTTGTCTGACCTTTAGCGCAGCCTAGGAATGATGCAGGTTACAGCAGCATAGTTGTGTCTGTGGGTCTGCACTGATGATAACAGTTCACTTATCTTCATGTGGCACGCTTATTCTACATCAACTATATTAATGCGAGGAGTAGCCTCCCTTTCCGCTGGGAATAGGACAACAAGCTTGAGTTTATGGGGCCACTGGTCATTTCCTTGTCATGAGGAATATTTTATCTGAACATATTTAAGGATCTCTCTCTGGAGGTCTATAACCTATGAAAAGCATTCCTGCTGAAAAAAAAGGTTATTTGATGATGTGTTCTGATCAGGGGACTCATTTATAAACGGTGCGTTGGCACAAAAAAGATGCGTACGTCACTTTCTTTGCAGATTTCTGAATTATAAAAACAAACTTGACATTAAAAAGGGAAATTATTAAGATTATTCACAGTGTCAATAAATTCCAAGTCCATCCTGATTAAATAAATGAAAATTCCATGCAGTTTATTAAGCTCATAGGTTTATAAATTAGGTTATTTTCCACATGTCTTTTTTATTTTTTTGTGCATACAAATAATTTAGGTATGAAATCCACACAAATTTTTATAAATTAGGCCCCAGACCACCAGAATCAATCTAATTTAAATTTGATGATAAGAATGGCAATACAATATTACCCGCAATGCCAACAATAAAAGCTGATAGTCCCATTCAAACAAGATTTTGATTTCTTAACCCTTTCAAAAGAAAATCTTTTTCCTGTTCGTGAAATTATTGGAAGCAGGCAAAATGGACAGGAAAAACTTGGCAATAATACACTATATTTTCTGACTAAAATATTTCCAGATACAACTAGAGAGGCAGGCAGGCACTACACCGTACAGACGGCACATCCTCAAGTGCAAACTTTCATTTGTGAATGTAGGATTTAAGCTGCTCAGCACTTTGTGGCCTCTTTTGTCATGTTTTTTGTTTCGTTATGTGTAAAAAACTCCAGTGGGTGACAAGTCTGGACTGCAGGTAGGCCAGTTTAGCACCTAGTCTCTTTCACTACAAAGCCATGTTGTTGTGATATGTGCAGAATATGGTGTTTGGTATTGTCCTACAGTAATAAGCTTGGCCTTTCCTGAAAAATGTCTGCATGGCAATATAATCTCACCAGCCACTCCATAGGATACATCTGTTCAACTGCTTGTTAAGACAGATATAAGATCAGTCATTCACATGACAGCAACTCAATGCATTTAGGCACATTGACATAGTCAATCAATCAATCAAATCCTTTATTTAACCAGATAAAACCAGTTGAGACCAAAGTCTCTTTTTCAATGGTGATCTGGCAATATGCAGCAAGCCACGAAAAAGTATAACACAACAGTTCAAGACAATATTGAAAAAAAAAAAAACAGTACAGTATAAAACAAGAACAAGGGACAGAATAGAGACTATCATCAGACAGGACAAGACAAAACATCCAAAAAAAAAACCATAAGTTCTAAAAATGGCTCAATATAAAAACAGTGGAAAAAATATATCTAAACAGTACGACAAGAGCAGCTGATGGGAAAAGCTTCAGAAATCTTTTGTCTGAAACTTGGGATAGAGATGGGAGCAGCAATTTTAAAATGAGTTTGAAGGTCATTCCATGACCAAGCGCCAAAGTAAAAAAGACTCCTCTTACCAGCGTCAGATCGCACAGGAGGCACCTTGAATCGCAAACAGGCGTTGGATCTAAGGTTGTAAGAGTTCTGAATTAAAACAAATTTAGAGCAAATATACTGAGGTAGTTTGCCTAAAATAGCCTTGTATATTAAAACATACCAGTGGTGCAGCCTGCGCATAGCTAGTGAAGGCCAGCCAACTAAAGTTTACAGAGTACAGTGATGCGTCCTATAGGGCGACTTAGAAATGTATCTCAGCGCAGAATGATAGAGTGGATCGAGTTTAGCCAGGAAAGTGGGACCCGCAAATCGGTAAACTGTATCGCCGTAATCAAGTTGAGACAAAAATATATTATTTACTAGCCGTTTACGAGAAAACGAGGAAAAGCAAGATTTTAATCTATATAAGAAACCCAGAGTAAACTTGAGTTTCTTTGTCAACATGTCAATATGGTAATTAAAAGTTTAATTCTTGTCCAGCCATAATCCTAGATATTTGTATTTATCTACAAACTCAATCGGAGTTCCATCTAGGGTAATAAGAGAAGGGGAAGAAACTACAGACCTATGTGGTGCGAACAGCATAGCTTTAGTTTTGCCACCATACAACAGGAGTTTAGAATCAATGAGCCCATGCTGTAGAGAGATAAAATCAGACTGAAGATGTGACACAGCAGCCTCGAGAGAGGGAGCACTAGAGCACAAAATGGTGTCGTCAGCATACATATGATGCAATGAATATTTAAAATGGTCACAAATATGATTTATGTATAGTAAAAAAAGCAATGGTCCCATAATGGAACCTTGCGGAACACCCTTATCTATCATCACAGGGTCGGAAACAGTATTACCAAGCTTAACACATTGAGACCGGTTGGATAAATAACTCTGAAACCAGCCAATCGTACTATGGCCAAAACCGACATTTGAAAGAATGTTAATTAATATGTGGTGATCAACTGTGTCAAATGCCTTGGTTAAATCCACGAATAATGCAACACAAAATAATTTATTATCAACAGCTACTTTAATATCATCTAGGACTTTCAAGCTAGCCGTAACCGTACTGTGCTTGGATCTAAAGCCAGATTGCATGGGATTTAAGACATTATGCAAATCTAAAAATAATTTAATCTGGTCAGAAATTAATGACTCCAAGATCTTAGCTAAAACAGAAAGATTTGAAATTGGTCTATAATTATTTAAATCAGAAGGATCACCACCCTTCAAAAGAGGACAGACAAAGGCTTGCTTCCAAACTACAGGTAAAGTCTGAGTGGAAATGGAAAGATTAAAAATATCTGTAATCTTTAGATGTACCTTATTTTCTGGCTAAAGACCATTGCTTATTACGAGCATGAATGGAATCAGCCAGGTCCCTAGAAAACCAAGGATTTGACCTATTTTTAATCCTGATTTTTTTAAGAGGGGCATATTTATTAATGATTTTTAGAAAGTGATGCTGAAAAAAACAGCATCGTCAACAGAAGGAATTAAAGGTATTAAATGCCACTTAACAGAAGCCAGGTCATGCAGGAAAGCTTGTTCACAAAAATGTTTAAAGCTACGTCGAAGTATAACAATACGATCTGCTGAAGTTCAAATCAACCATGACAATGGGGAAGAAGGGTGATTTAAATAACTGTCAACGTAGCATGGTTGTTGATGTCAGACGGGCTGGTCTGAGTATTTCAGCAACTGCTGATTTTCTGGGATTTTCATGCACAACCATCTCTAGGGTTTGCTGTGAATGATTTGAAAAAGAGAAAATATCCAGTTAGCGGGAGTCCTCTGGGCAAAAATGTCCTGTTGATGCCAGCGGCCAGTGGAGAAAGGCTAATCGGGTTTGAGCTGTTAAAAGGAAACAATAACTCGAATAACCACTCGTTACAACAGCGTTTTGCAGAAGAGCATCTCTGAACGCACAATACGTCAAACCTTGAAGCAGATGGGTAACGCCATCAGAAGACCACACTGGGTGCCACTTCTGTCAGCTAAGAACAGGAAACTGAGGCTACAATTCACATCGGCTCACCAAAATTAGACAATAGAGGATTGGAAAATGGACCGATGATTCTCTATATCTGCTGTGATATTTGGATAATAGGGTCAGAATTTGGTGTAAACAACTTAAAAGCATGGATCCATCCTGCCTTGTATCAACGATTCAGGCTGGTGGTGGTGGTGGTGTAATGGTGTAGGGGATATTATCTTGGGACACTCTGGGCTCCTTGGCAACAACTGAGCGTCGTTTAAACGGTAGAGCCTACCTGAGTATTGTTGCTGACCATGTCCATCCCTTTAGGACAACAGTGTACCCATCGCCTGATAGCTACTTCCAGCAGGATACTTCGCACCATGTGTTACGACCCGCATAAAACGGAGGCAAATCGCAACATAAAAGTGGGAGAGGCAACACAGGCTCTAGTTTCTCTAGGGGTTTTTTAATTATTAAGTTCAGGAACACACAAAAGAAAGTGGCTTTCTTTTTTTTTTTTGGAAGTACAAAGGGATCGGCCAGGAAAAAGCGAATGTTGCCACGTCAGCGAACCCTCTCCATCTTGGCTCTGGGAAAGGCCTCTTAAATAGGTCCTGGAGACATCAGGTGGTGAGGCGGAGCAGGTGCACATCCGGAAATGAAAAGAAAGAATACAAATTCACCACCAAAGGCAGTTGGAAACAAAATAACAATTTGGGCAGAGGACCACCATTGGAGTAGAGAGAGGTAACACCATGTCATAAATCTCAAATCTTCTCAAACTGGTTTCTTGAACATGACAATGAGTTTATTGCACTGAAATGGCCTCCACAATCACCAGATCTCAATCCAATCGAGCATCTTTCAGATGTGGTGGAACAGGAGATTTGCAAGAAGGATGTGCAGCTGACAAATCTGCAGCAAGTGCAGAATGCAATCACGCTAATATGGACCAAAATCTATGAGGAATGTCCCAGCACACTTGAATCTAAGCCATGAAAAATTAAGGCAATTCTGTAGGCAAAAGGGGGGTCCTATCCGATACTAGCGAGGTATACCTAATGAAGTGGCCTGTGAGAGTATTTTGCACCAAAATACACAAATATTCTGCATCTTTAATGATGTTTTCACATGTACAAGTTATCCATGCCATGTGCAGTAATGCACCTTGATACTATTATGGATGCTGGCTTTTGCGCTGATAACAATAACAGCTAGATGGTTCCCCCTCCTCTTTAGCCTGGAGGATGCGGCATCCATGATTTACAGAAAAAATTTCATATTTTGATTGGTCAAACCACAGGGTAGTTTTTCACTTTGCCTCAGTTGATCTTCAATGAGCTTGGGCCCAGAGAGGGTGGCAGCATTTCTGGGTCTTGTTTAGACTGCATATGGCTTTGTCTGTACATAGTCAAGTTTTAACTTGCATTAGAAGATGGAGCAACAAACTGTGTTCATCAATGACCACTTTCAGGAAGCCCATTCAGCGATTCCTACTATTGAATCCTGTCTGTTTGAAATGCAATGCTTCTTGAAGACCTGAATTTCATGAGCATATAATTTTGGTTTTTAGTCTTGCCCCTTGGGTAGAGAGATTTCTTTGGATTCTCTAAAACTTTTAATCAAATTATGCAATTTTGCAATTTCATGTTGAGACATTTGCAATTTTATGTTGAGAAACATTATTCTTAAAGTGTTGAAATATTTGCCCATACCAGGGACAGATCTACTGTGGCAGAAACACCAGGGTAGCAGTTGCACCCATGCCTGCATGTGATGGGTTCTGCTGACAGGTTATCCTGGCCGCGGCAAAATGATCATTGAGACAGTAATAAGTTAAAGAGAGTAAAACAAACATGTATCAGATGTGACATGGTTTGTAGGAGGCAGGAGATGGCCCTGCACGATTCCAGTAAAACACTATTTCTTAGTATTATAAATGACAGCTAAGCCAAAAAAATAAGTCATGGGAAGTCACATTTTTGAGATTTCAATCCGTCAATGTTTAATAAGAATGAAAATATATCGAGGGCTGACGGCAATAAACAGTTATGTCCAGATGTTTTAAATTGGACATAACTGTTTATTGCAGTCAGCCCTCGATATAGGGGCCTTCGTAGACCTTCATTAGTCAATTGATTTTTTTATTGAAATGAACAGTGGTTAGGCTGCATATTTTCTGTTTATGTGATGGAAAATGTCCTTACTCTCTGTTTATTTTTGCAGAGATTTATGGGAAATATGACTACAGTATATGAATCAAATCTCCAAGTAGACTATTTTGATTAGCTTGCCAACCTTTCTCAGCAACTTCACTGAAAATGCAGTCAAAGAACAGACACAAAAATGGGAGAAAAATAGAAAGTAGAGAGGATTGTGAGGCAAGGGTAAAACTGCCGAAAGTAGATTCCTATTTTTATCTCTGCTTACAATGTGCAGCAGTAGAGCACCTGAAGAAAAACAGAGGCATTACCTTAGCTAGCCATGGTGCTATCTGTTTTTTTGGGGTTTTTTTTTTTACCATTTTCAATCAAGTTGGGGAGACTGGGGTCCGATGAGCCATATCACTGTTTTGCGATCAATCGATGACAGAGCTGCTTAAAATAGGCAAAATATTTGACCATTAATGAGTCATGGGGATACATGAGTCATAATGCCATTTTCCCTTATTTTTAAAATCATGGCATTGTTTTACTTTTCATTTTACACAATGACTTCTTTTATAAAGGGTGTTGTACAATGAAATAGCAGAGTTTGCCTTTTCCCGCACTAATATAGAACAACGCATGTTAGATTTTTGTTAACTGTTCTCGTGTTGGTAGTGCGAATGCAGTTCTGATGATCTAATTTTTTCATAATGCACTAGATAGAGAAGCTCTGTCAAAATATTTCTGAATTAACCACAAATTGTTTTTCCATTAGTATGCATGTTTTTTTTTTTTAATCATCATTGAAATTGGTGAAGTGATGTAATGAAGACAGTGAATCCTTGGCAAGCCTGAACACTGTTCTTTAGTTCTTGTCCTTACTGTCAGAAAGATATGGACTACACCATTTGATTCATCTCTGCTCCCATCTGATGACTCAATCATTGCCTCTCAGCCAGTTAGAATGCATAAAAATGGGATAACTTATCCCTGCATACAAAAACAGTGCAACTGCCATAGTTCCTATTTTTCTTGTCAAGTGCACAGTGACTTTGTAAATACTTTACAACAGTTATGGTGAAAATATCCCTTCCTATTCAGTTTCTCAAACACCCTCCCAATGCTTGCTCACATGCCCTGTATCTCTTGCCCTATTTTAATACCGTGTAATTCTGCCTGTGGTCAAACTCTGCTTCCCAAGAAGAGCAGCTGAGGCAAGGCTCAGCCCAAATTACATCAGACAGAGAGAGACCGTAGGCCAGCCCCACAGGGGAGGTCAGTCCCACAAAGCATCGATTTACTTTACTGTCCGCTTTCAGAACTTTATGAGAAGTCAGCGATGTCCAGGCAGTCACACAGTGAAAATGTTACGGCACACACCCGCAAACATTCCCTTTAAATAATTGCACCCAAGCTTTGAAGCTCCTGTCTGCAATTTAAAGCATACTGGCTTTCGTTCTGACCGCAACTGCCATTGTATGATTTCAACTAACTGTTCATTTTCTTTATTTGGTGTATATCATATTCAGAGTAGTTAATTACTCACCGAAGTCTAATTTTGAAAACATTTTTCATGAATGCCATGAAGAATAAAAGACCCACGTTGTGTTTATTTTTCCATTTTGAAGGTAATTTCAGGTTGTAACATTTTTAAACTGATCAAATAGGACACTGAGAAAATCATCGATACCAAAATTAGATTGTGGAAGACAACTACAATGAGGTCTTTCAAAATACTTTGCTTGAACTTTATAATAGCATGTGACTCATTATCATTCTCTCGCCTGTTAATGGCTCGTTTTTGAGATCATGCATCCAGTGTCACCAATTCAGAACCTACTGAGTCTTTTCTTTGATTCTCAGACCTTTTCCTCCTCTTTTTATGAACTGTTTCCAATATTTCACGATTTGAATGTGGAATTTTTTATCCTTTATGTTATGCATAGATATTTCTGTCAAAATGTGACTTAAAAGGGTAAATACCTGCACTGTATATGCAATATATGTAAATAAGAGAAATTAACACTTTATTAAAATCCTACAATTGCAATATTTGTCAAGACAACATACAAAAGGAAGTCCCAGGACCAAGTTTAGGAACCACTGACCAAATGCATCTATTATCACAATTATATTGATTGTAGAGGGTAGATTTCAAAAAGATTTTCCAAGTCTATGTTTCTGACTTACATGTCAACAGATCAGGTAACCATTGATAGAATTTGGTGTAAAGCATATCTAAAACAGGAGTGAGAAATTGTGCATGCATGAGCATATGTTTACAGAATTTGTATTTGTATTGGGGAGAGTGTTTGTGTGCAGCACATGCTTTGGTCAACAGTGGTTGAGTTCAGCAATGGCTCAAATGTACTTCCCTGGCTTGTCCTTACACTGTAATTGTAACATTACTCTCAGTGCCTGGGGTGCTTGCTTGACTGTGCCAACGCTTGTCAATGGCATACCTCCCTTTCTGCAGCCAGGGTCTCCGCTTACTGGTCTACCCCTACAAAACTCCGGCATGGAGTAACACTGCTGTGACACACCATGGGTTCAACGAGCTAGTTTCCTGAATATTTGTTCAAAGGCATCTGCGGAACAGGGAGAACCTATGCAAGCTCTTTTCAGCTCAAATAGTCAGTGTGCTGCATCAATTTATTATAATTCAAGCACTGAGCTTGTAATTTGCTTCCTTCTGCAGAGCCAGCACAGTTTGCAAATTTTCTAAGGCCACTGCCTCGCTCTGTAACGATGAAAGCATGCGGTCTTGAGTTAGGAAAACCTCTGTAACTTACCTGGATGCCCCTCTCCGACGGACTCCGAGGTGAACATGAAAGCTCCCTCTTCGTTCAGGCAATCATAGCCATTAATTGGACCGTTCATGTCTCAGGAACAGCTTGCAGTTCAACACGGTTCAAAGAAAAACCTCAAAAATAATGCAATAAAGAAACAGGAATGTGCCTTCAGCAAGCAGGCCGAGAACAATGATCTGTGCGGTACCTAAACGTCAACTGAGCTCTTCTCTGTTAAGCCGCAAGGCTGTCCACTCTCCACTCTGGGAGTAAACTATTGAATTGGGGTACTGGGGTCTCCGAATACAACATGCTCCTATAAATGGCAGGGTGGGAATCACATTCGGCTCTTGTGAGCCAATGGGACAGTCCATTTCAGTGAGGGAGAGGGGAGGGGTGGGGAGGAGGATTAAAATTTTTTGTTGAGTTTTTGTAAGCCCTTCAGTGATAGAGCTGTCCTCCTAATCAAGGGTTAACCAGACACCCAGCCTCAGTGCTTTGCCACAAAATGGACGAATGGGGGTAGGGGATGTTCATATCCTGACAAAGTCAGAGACTTCCTATTTTTCTATGACAAGATAGAAATTCTCTTCATTCTCTACATTTGTCTCACTACCTTGATCACAGATGTACATTCCAGAGAGCATAGTCAAAGAATAAAATTTCTAAAATACAAGATACAACTCCCCGAGTACATAAACACACTCTCTGAACTGAATGTAAGGAATGTAACTCTACTATTTTAATACACTTCAGAGGGACAGGCAGTTTGAGCGCATGGCAGTTCAACTGATTTACACAGCACTAGCACATCTTAATCAGTCTTGATCATGTGAGTGGTAAATACTAGCACAACAGAGCACAGGTGTTTGCGTCTCTTCTTTCGTGTTTTTGTCTTTTAACACTGTGTCTGAATTCCAATTTAATTCATGAACTTAAAATTGGATATGAATACATAATCATGATAATAATAATAATAATAATAATAATACTAATTATTATTATTATTATTATTATTATTGTCAATATAATGCCACTAAATTAAATTCAAATTCAGTCATTCCCATTCATATGAATCAGAATGCTGCACTTTAATAAAGAATATCTCATAGTTTCCATGTTCTCAAGACACATAAGCCATATAAGCACATTTCCCCCCAAAGCTAATTCAGCCAGTCACCACATCTTTTCATGTAGATGTCCATGAGTTCAGCGCAAAAATCGTTGCAGAGGATAAATTTCGTCCTCTTGACACCAGCATATATCAAACAGATGCACCCAGTAAACCGGAGGAGTTTCTGTCTCTCAGACACGTGGATACTCCCACTATGCACGCTAAGTCCAAAAAAGCCTCCAAACAACTGTGCCTTCAAATCTGGCCTGTCTACAAAAGATACAGCTAGCCATCTCCTACTAT
This sequence comes from Gymnothorax reevesii, assembly GCA_029721435.1. Lineage (NCBI taxonomy): Eukaryota > Metazoa > Chordata > Actinopteri > Anguilliformes > Muraenidae > Gymnothorax > Gymnothorax reevesii. The sequence continues at coordinate 66,554,248 of CM056582.1, forward strand.
ATCCAAACACAGACCATTGCTCTCAGTAACAAGTCAAGTATGCTGAATAAAAAGGCTAATAAGTAGGCGAAATTGTCTCAAAATATACTGTAGATCAGGTGAGACAGGGGCCTAGTCTAGCACTTTTAACCATTCACTTGATAAAAAAGTATCCCCACAATTGATACAAGATACATGACTGAATTATAATCATTAACAATCAGTAAAGCATTAGACCTTACTCCTGCTTGGAATTCAACCGAAAAGTGAGAAATGCAACTGTTTCAACGTGACTACTTTGGAACTGATCCAGGATGGGTAGCAACAGATTCTGATGTGAAGGAAAACAGACGTGATAACTTTGTTTGAAACAAATCTGGGGTCGGTATCTACATTTTTATAATTTCCATTTTATTATTTACTCTTGTCGAATATGAGCATTCTCATTTTTTGTCAAAGCACATTTGTCCACAAAACATCATTGTGATGGTCGGATTTTTGAGACGCCAAATGCTGTGGCCGGAACGAAATGAAGGATGACAAAATAGGAGACTAACACTGACAGAAATCAGAGAGGGAGACTCGCGTTTCCAAAGGACCTGGATCCAGTCCGTGAAACAATAAGGAAGCGAAGCGAGTTCGACAGAACGAATTGAAAGGGAAAACATCTCAGAAACCGAGATTTAAAAAAAATACCACCAGACGGTGCCCAGAAAGAGGAAAAACAGAAAGATTCCCATGCTATCAAGCACTTTCCTCTTTTGCAGCTAATAACGTTACCTCAACAACTTTCTCACTTGAGACCTAATCGGCTGAAGTGCAAACAAAACACTGACACTAGTGATGTGACGTTCTGTGCCGAGGCTTCGAAGCGTGTGCCCAGTAATACAGGAATTATTTTGTGAAGAGCCCATGGAGGTGTGTTTTGATGACTTCGGAAGCCTCGCCAGCCGGTGTTCTGACAAGTTTTGCTACCTATCAAATTCTGCTACCTCGTGATTCTGCGCTTGCGCAAATCCTAAAATCTCGGGCTGTTTCCTCGCTCCTATCTGAAGTATCTTGAAAAATCATAAAAATAGACTCATTTTCAGTCAGCATTTCGACCTGTGAGCGTACATATATTTGCATGTACACGCTGGGTTTTCCTGAAAATGCAGAAATTAGATGATAATGGCGTATATGGGCCATTATATCTTTGAACAAACTTATCCAACTCGGTATAAAAATCAGCTTATGTAATAATAAGATAACAAATAATAAAGTAACTACTGTGCACTGATTCATATTGCAATATCAAGGCGAAAACAAATACTTTCCGATCGCTTTGCATTACGGTAGCAATTTTTGACAAGGGAGCAAAATTAGACAAAACACCGGCCGTACCTTAAACCCAGCGTGTACATGCAAATGTATGTACGCTTACAGGTCAAAATGCGCACTGAAAATAAATCTATTTTTATGATTTTTGAAGATTCTTAAGATATGAGCGAGGAAACAGTCCGAGATTTTAAGTTTGCGCAAGCGCAGAACTGCGAGGTAGCATATTTTGATAGGTAGCAAAATTTGTCAGAACACCGGCCGGACCTCGTGACCAGTTCTTGAAGTGGTTCGCAATTTGGCACGTAATTCGATATAAATAGGGCTGTAGAACACGATGGGCCCATATTCCGAAGTCTCACCCCGAGCACATTCACTGCCCATATCCCAAAGTCTCACCCTACATTCACTGCCCTCACCCCGAAGTTACAAAAGCAAGCTCATTGCCTTCACTCCAGTTTAACAGATAATTTCTACCTCGCATAAATGCAATCTCTTTTTTTTTTCTAATTATTGGTTATTGCTCGGCAAAATAGACACCATATGGAATATGATTGCATATTGGTTATTGCTCAGCAAAATAGACACCATATGGTAATATGAGTGCATTGCATAGCCTATTTCTTGGCGTCATTGACAGTTTCATTCACAGGCATTTTGCAAAATACGACACACTTCAAACTAATAATGTCATCTGTGATATTTTTGCCTGTTTTACACTCTTTGTCCAGTAGATGACGCAAAAAGTGAGCAAATTAAGCCTCAAGAAGCGTCACCCTTTCGTGAACCATTTTGGGAGAAAGCTTTAATGCTCCATGAAGCTTCTTCTCGCCATCACTGACACTCTAGCTAGGGCAGCGAGGCGGAACTTGGGATTAAATAGAATCCGGGTGACGCCCCCAATTAATGCCAGCTGGCCCTAGAATCCGATTGTGGGCAAACTGAGCAACCAGGAAAGCTCTCAAAGCCACCACCAGCCTCCAAAACCATGACAATCATTGCATGTGATCAAATGTCCCAGAAATGTGGACAAGAGTGAATGCCCCCCCACTGACATATTGCAATATACAATACCTGTGTCACAAGTGAAAACACATAATTTTACATCCTAGGTGACAATTATTTAAATTATGTATATTTGGAGCCTGAGGTATTCACACATCATCACTTATCCTACAAACTCTTATCCTACTAACACAGTGCACACAAAAACCTCAGCCATAAGGCTTGGTGATGCTGTGAGATCAGACTGCTGCTCAAATGAGGACTGCATTGCCATAATATGTGAGCAAACATAGACACATTATTCTTGCTTGGGGAAACTTTGAAAACTTCCCATGCTTCAAAATGTTGTAGACTGCACCCTAGTCTACATAGTTTTAGGGTTTCACTGTGTGCATTCTCGTCCAATTACATCTAGACCCATGGATCCACAATTGGATGATGGTTAAAGAAGCAGGAACTTTTCTAGAAAAGCAGCCAAATTGCACCACGTCCATCCTAGCATCAGGCAGTATAATTACTGAAAGATTGGACAGTCATACAGTATGCTTTGTAGACAATATATATTATGATGATCCAGTAGTTTTGCATATTGCTACATTCAGCAAAAATGTTCAAAATATTTAATTCAGGATTATGTACATCTGCTTAAAATCTTTTTAAGGCTGAAAAAGATTGAACTGAAATGAAATGAAAGGAGAAATGTCCTAGCACATTCCAGCAGCCTGCTGGCCAGTCAGAAAAGTCAAAACCAGTATCCAGCAACAGGCAATAGGCAGATCCACACACAGGAAACCAGTGTCATAACAAGAAGAGCCTCAATGAAGTATCAAACTCATGCTATTTTAGAAGGGAGGAAGATGCCTAGCCTTGCAGAGCAGACGGTCCTGCCTGATTCATTGTCTCAAATCCTGCTGGTCCGTCTTGCCAACTACCATTGTCCAACAATATCATGGCTAAATTGTTTACGGCCCAATCAGGGGAAAGAGAGGTGGGAGATGCAGACGTGACATCACCAGAAAGCAAATAGACTCAATTTCTTTATTAAAAGAGAAGCAAAGAACGTCACTGAAGGCTTTTCTGAAATGATGTTTTTGCTCTTCTCCCGACCGGTTTTAGTAAGAGTTTGATCTACCAGCTGGCTCCTCTGGTCGTGAAAAAGATGAAAAGGACTCCAAACCCGACATGGATTGGTCGGTGATCGTCCAGTCAGCAACCGCAGATTTTTTTTTGAAGGTTCCTCCTCTGAAAACATTTTTGAACGGCTCTTTCCCAGATGGGCTTGTGAAATATTTTCTGTCCATCTGGTGTATCAGGTTAGAAGATGCCCATCGCACCTTCAAATTCAGTGGTCTGATCACACAAAAATTTCTGCCAGATGACAAAACAGGAAGTTCCAGTCATAAGAATTTACTTATGTGAGAATGGAACTAAAATCATGGTCATCGTATACAATGTATCATCCAACCTCAATTCCATAAGAATTGGGACAATGCATAGAATGTAAAGGCGCGTTGCTGCAGTACTGTCAACCTAAGCACGAGGAAGAAAGTTACTCAGGTTCCAAATAAACACTTTGCATGTACCTCGACATTTCATAATTGGAGTGTAAAATTCATTGGACCACTGTATTGACAAAATTGCATGTTACTATCATTACATTACTGGATGAGCAGTATAATAAAAACTGAACTATTAAAAAAAAGTGACAAAACTCATTGATGTCACATCCTCAAGACACGGATTTCTTCTGATTAAAATAAAATACTAGTACTTTGTTCAGCTAGGCCTTCTATATTAGGAATATAAAATGTTTGCATTAAACTTTTGAGTTTGCAGAATTCTTTGAAAGGTTTTGTACCCCCTGTATGCCTGTCTTTTTGAGTCACATCCAGGAGCATAAGAAATTTTTTAGTTTTTTCTGTCTTATCAATATTTTTGTAATAATTTCCACTCGTCCAAGTGGGTGCTCTGAGAATATACAGATATAGTTTTTATCATAACAAAGGAGTAATTTTTCTGAACGAGTTGTTTAGTCATTTTCATTTCCAAATGCCACATCCGTGATGCTAGAATTGCCCAAATAGAAAAATTAATCCTTCAGTTAACTGATTCTCCTCATCGGGATCACACACGAGTTGAAGCCTATCCCAGCCAAATAAGAGCAAAAGGAGGAACATACCCCAGACAATAATAATTCATCAAAAGGCCGCAAATTATTCACTGACGTGTGCACACCTTTCAAAAAAAAAAGGCCCCGAGCCACATTTGAATCCACGGTCTTCTCAGCCAAAGGCAACAGCGCTACTTACTATGCCACCATGCGGCCCCAAACAGAAAGCAATAATTTGCTAATCCATTATAACCTGTATTCAATTGAATTTACCACAAAGACAAAACAAGAAATGTTTTAACTTCTCAAATTTTCTATCCCCCACCAGGCGATCAAAAGCCCAATAGGGGGATTATGTTGTGCAGCAGTATGTCGATCAATTCGACTGTCCGTATCGAAAGGTACTTGGCTGGTGAAATCAACTCCTACAGTTTTTGTAGGAGATCCCTGAAACTTTGCACATTTGCTGCAGATAGACAGTGACTGATGATACGCATATCAGCATGACTCCGGCAGGGGGTGTTGTGCACTCACAGTGCTCTTATATTCTTTTTTTTATAGCAGCTATTTCTAAATGTAATTTCTGCAACACAGGACAATCTAAAAGGGCTGCAGGCAGGCCAGTCTAGTACCAGTACTTTGCTATTACAAAGGTGCACTGTTATAATATATGTGGTGCAGAGTGTGGCTTGGCATTATCCTGCTGGAACAAGCAGGGGCATCCCTGAAAATGCTGACTGCTGAAAGGCGGCATATGTTGTTCAGAAATGCATGTTCACCCTTTCTGCATCAATTATGCCTCACAGATGTGCAATTTTCCTATGCCAGGGGCACTAATGCAGCCCCAGAGCATGACAGGAGCTGGCTTTTGAACATGTCACTGACAACAGTCAGGATGTTACTTCTTCTCGTTGGCCCTGAGAACAAAACATTCATTATTTCCAGTGACTAAATAAAATATGGACTTGTCAGACCACAGCACTCATTTACACTGCCACATCAGCCCATTTTAGATGAGTGCGAGCTCAGAGTAGCTGGCAGTGTATCTGGACGGTGTTGGTATATGGCTTTCTCTTAGAGTTTTTGCTTGCATTTAGCAATGTCAAGATGAACTGTGTTTAAGGACACAGGTTTCGCAGGTATGTACAAGCCCTCATGGTTTTGTACATGAAAGAATCCAGCCGATTCTTTATGGTGTGCCCTCTGAGGTCTCAAAGGTCACATGCATCAAATACTGGATTTTCGGCCTTGGTTTTTTTTTTGCCTCAACACGCATGAAGTTTGCTCTGGTTTCTCCAAATGTCCTGAAGTTTTTCGTCGCATTACGGACTGTTTTGGCGAAATCCCTAAATTCAGTGCAATCGTTCAATGAGAAACCTATTCAAACTAGGTATATGACCATTTAGTAGCCCAAGCGTTTATTTCGCAAAATTGACTTGGGCCCCAGGCGTTTATAAGAATCAGGCGGGTATTTGCAACAGGCCATTATTTATTTCTGCACGGATCATTGCCAAGCCAGATCGGCTTTCCTACACAGTTGTAAACTGACTGAATTTAACCGTTAAATTAACGCATTGTTTCCTTGTCATTTTAACTGTAAGTGGAGCCCTGCGCGCATTTAACCGTGGAATCATCTTCGTGATCAGGTAATGTTTTCCAGTATCCGCTACAGGGCACGGGCACCTAGTCACGCCCTGGGGGTGTGACCAGGCACGTCTGGGTGCAAAGTGAGGCGTATACATGTAGCTGTGCCATGACTGGTTCCCTGTCAAGGTAACTGACAATGGCTGCGTTTACATGAGTCCAAAAATCCTACTTATAATCAAATTGACAGGTTAGTGAGATTCAAAATGTCTCATGTAACCACCTTAGCCGATCCGATTCACCCAGATCGGTTTAAATTTTCGATCGGATTAAAAGAGGAAGTCTACGCCGATTGATAATCATCTTGATGCTGAATGATAACGGCTGAACAGAGTGGATTCAGTTGATGGATTGGATTATTCATTCTGCGCATGCGCTCCCTAGTACGTAGGAGTACGTAATCACGTAATGACGTCAGTGGGACCTTTTGCGCAAGTCAAAGAAACTGAATTCGGTTACAGCAGGGGCCATGCATACAGATCGAATCAGATTCATTTAATCAGTTTGATTTCAATCAGATTGATGAAAACAGTCCATGTAAATGCAGCCATTGAGTTCCCCCTCCTGCATTCAGATGTGGGGAGAAACACAGCAGCTGCAGGGTGGTGTGTCATCCTGACTGGGCTCTCAGCACATTCCTCTCAGGGCCCAGCAGTAATGCTTTTTCATCATAAAACTCTTCACAGGGCAGTCTTTAGTTCCATAGCCATAAAAATATAATTACTATGGCTGAAATCAAAATGGGCACCATGTTTATTATATTTCTCCTCTCAAACTAACAAAAAAACCTTTTGGCGGTTCGTGCAGATTATAGCAGGGGCATTCACTGATGCACTGAAAAACCATTAATAATCCATTAATGGTGTCCTGTCAGAGGATTAATATTACGTATATCCTGCAATAGTCCCTGGAAAATTGATGACTCTTTCAGATGTGGGCTGTCAGGTCCTGAATATTTTTTTAAATCATTTTCCTGCTGTCAAGCCGTTCGCATGCTATTTCCAGTGCTATTTTCCTTCATTCCATTACTGCATTGCACATAGTCTCCCCTGTAATGTCTGATGTGATTTGTGTTATCATGTCAGTGCACTCCCCTGTCTGCGTGCAGACACACTTCAGGTGATTTCGGAAGTTTCCCGGTATTTCACTAACTTCTTTCAAGTCTTGTTTTATCTTCTTTCCCGCTTTTCTGAAATTACAATATTAATTAACTGCTTGGCTGCTTAGTTAGTATTGGTCATTTCACTGTAAACTAATCCCTTTATCTGTATGTAAACTAGCCAACTAACATTCACGTATTTTGATTAGGTTTGTAGATATCACTGTTTACTAATATAACTAATTCTGCCCACAAAGCTGGCTGACTGAGCAAGCCTGGCTTTTTCACAAAGTAAAACCTGGAAACTATTCCAAACTGGAACATGGACTGAAATAAATACAGCTCTCCGGGTTTTACTTTGTGCAAAACCCAGGCTTACTCACTTAGCCAGCTTTGTGGAATACCCCCCAGCTCCGCTCTGTAACTCCGCCCCTTTTGCTTTCCCTGCTTTGATTACAGCTCACCCACCTCAGATGCACTTCTCTCTCTGTCCCGGAATCTTGTGAACTTAGAACTCCTTGACCAGAGCTATTTATCTGTCATAGGCTGTCTGCGTGGATCTTATCCGCGTTTTGGTTTTTGCCCATTGTTTGTGGCTTAGGACTTCCCCATGTGTGCTCATCTCTGTAATTAGTCTTATCCAATCCACCTGTTCCCTGCATAGCATGTGACTTCCCAATTCTTTATTTATAGTCTTCACTGCAGTTCATTCTGTGTCAGAATGTTGATCAATTTTCATCTGAGCAGAGCTCCTCGTATGCCTTTTGTTAATTGCTTCTTCATGACTGTTTTGCCCGACCTGAGTTTGCCATTGCCCTTCTGTTCCTGTTTTGCCTTTTTGAATTTTGACCTTTTTCTGTCTGACCATGTTTTCTGTTTTTGGATGCCCTGTGTATGACCCTCTGCTCTGGATCACGACTACGATTTTTAGCCTGCTGTCTATGTTCCGTCGCACTTCTGATTTACTGGTTTTGACCCCAGCCTGTCTAGACTTTGCTTTTTGGATTTTGTTTTCGGCTTGGCAATCTTGTGTCTTCTGGTCCTGACCTATTTTGTAAAAGGCTTACGATTTTTGGAATATCCCTGAGTTGCGATTGGTTCCTCTGAGCATATCATCACATGTGTCTGTGTGCTTTAACAATCCCATTCCATTATTGTAAATTGGCATGGTGTGTATATAAATCCCCAGTTTCATCTCCCCGTTGCTGGATTGCCTCATTCTCTTCATTGTGCATTTTGCCAGTTCTAGTCAAAGAGCTCCAATATCTACCCGTTTTTGATGCCATAATTAAGAAACAAGTGACTACTAATTAGGGTTTGCTCATCTTGTACCTTAAGTGGCTCGGTGGCAAATTCTCCAGTCCCTGAATGCTGCGGTCATTTGACAGTGCAGTCCTACTTTCCCTGTTACCCAGAGTTGCCGCCTTTGTATAGACCTTGGACCAATCATCAATGACTTGCCTTACCGCCTTGACCCAGACTGTCCTGCTTTTGAAAGTGTGGGGCTGAAACCCATAATATTCTGATGGTCAAATAGGCATGATTAATATCTTTTGGATTGATTGTTAAACTGAGCCTTGAAATAGTGAATCACATTTAGGAAGAAGTGGATGCAGACATTGCCCAGCACAGTAAATCCTTTTCAAAATTATATTATGCTTTCAGTAATCTAACTCCTTCAGTAATTTCCCTGAAATTCATGTAACGGCAGATTAAATTTAAGCACATCGACTTACACAATAGCTCAAAGGATGCTTGTCATTTCTTTGCCACATGTTAGGTAGTAAATAGTGACGTTACATTCTACCTGTTGGATATAATTCATCTTAGAAAATACATTACTAGAAATTGTGCTCAGATCGCACACCTCCACCAAGGATGCAGGTGGTATTCAAGTTAATTGTATTTTATGCCTGATTTGCGTAATTAATCACCTCTCTTTGCCCAGCGGATCCAACCTCTCTCCAAAAGTTTTGTGTTGATCAGTTCAAAACTTTTTGAGACAACTTGATGGCAGGCAGACGGAACTTCTATCAGCTCCATAATCCTTGGAAATAAACTTCTAAAAAAGGTGCAAACAATGGAGACATGAGCAACATCAATTAGAATCCTCCTTAAAGCACCATTTTCTGGATTTGATCCCTTGGATATTACATCAGTATTGGTGCGCCGAATTAATTCTCTTTAGTTTGTTGGTTGTGTTCTTCAGGCCTGATGTCCTCCTTGAAAGCTTTGAACTCATTGCATCCCCAGAAAAACTTTCAGGGATGCTATGATCCTGGAATAAAGCAGCTGCCTCTGCTGTATCTGCCGCTCAGATTTTGGTGTCTTCACACGAGAGCAAAAAAAATAATTCATTGATTTTGTTCATTTTTAGCCTTTGGATGGATGGGAACCGAAGCCAGAACTAGTTTGATAACTTATGATTTTAGCCTTTAGTTGGGCTGATGGAGACCTAAATATGCCTCAAAATGTTAAATTCTCATTTTGGTCAGCTCTTTTTCAGTGATTCCTCCAAACCTTTGCAATAAAAAGATGCCACAAAGGATGGTTAATAGCAGCTTTTCTATCAGGCCCCTGGTTGGGCCCATTTGGTTGTAAAGGGTGCACGTTAGGGGATATCTGTGCTTAAGCAGTCTCCTGATGGCTAAGTGCTCCAGTTTTAAGATGGCCTCTGTCGGTGGTAGAAAAAACAACTGCCCACTCATGCCATTCGTATAAGTCATAATTTCAGACCACAATTCAAGATGTTCTCAAATCTCTTTCACATTAAGGAATGAAATGCTTTTTCTTCAGTACTGTATTTGGTTTGCATCTCTAACCAGTCGCATCGAAATATATTTGGTTGAAAAGCCAACAAATGTTTTTAGCTGAAGATTTTAATGCAAAATACAATAGGTTTAAGACGTTGCCTTCATTTGATGTCTTAATTGGAAAGGTAGGTGATGCTGCCTTTGTTTCTTCAGTGATAAACTGGTCAAATAGGTCAAACTCACTGAACTCAAATCAACTTTGCTTGCTAACTTAGCTAACTACTACTTCATTCATGTAATACAATATTTCACATGACAGCAGAATGGAGACTTTGAGGCACTGACAGGGGCCATTTTGCATTTGTGTTAGAGGGAAGGTTAACCTCGATGCACGGCCAATCAAGGACCTAGTAATCATGGTGAGAACTATCCTTCTGAACATCCAAAGAGTGGGACTGGGTTTTCGCACACATTGGAATTCAGTGGGATGGAAAGGCTGACCAACTGCTAAAGAGGCATTAAAAAGTAGATGAGTATTAATGTGCCAATGGGGAAAGGAGAAGTGAAGGAATGGGATGACGAAAGCAAAGCAAAACATTTGCATAACATACAGTGATGTGTGGGTAGAAAAAGATATTTAGGTGCGACTGGGAAGGAAAGGATCTTACAAGATTAACATTAGGTCACACTAAATTGCAACCCTTCACATTCTCAGCAGAAGGAATGGTCTATGTTCAGTATATGGTGTTAATGAAATTGTGGAACATGTACTGCTGTCGTGTTAAGTACAGAACACAGAGATGGACATTCCAGGAGATCAATTTACTGTAGTAAAATATTGAGAATTTAAAACAGTGGAAGAGATTCTGGGAGAAAAGGGGATGAACAGAGATATCACGATGGCCCTCATTTCTTTTCTGAAAATTTTATTATTATTATTATTATTATTATTACTACAATACCACCTCACAGCAAGAGGGGCGTGGGTTTGAATCCAGCCTGAGGTGTTTCTGTGTGGAGTCTGCATGCTGTCCCCGCGCTTGCATGGGTTTCGTCCATGTACTCCAGTTTTCCTTAGTCTAAAGACAAACAAATCAGGCTAATTGGCAACTCTAAATTGCGCGTAGGTTTAAGTGCATGCGTGAATGGTATGTGCCCTGCATTGGACTGGCGAGCTGTCCAAGGTAGGTCCGTTTCCATAGTCAGTTGGGATAGGCTCCAGCTCACCTGCGACTCCAGTGAAAAAGAAGCAGTGTAGAAAATGGATGGGTTATTATTATTGCTATTATATTTTTTATTATTGTTGTTGTAGCTGCTGCTGTTGTTGTTAGTTTCTTCAAGCAAATTTCTGCAATGGTTTTTAAAGTGGCACACTCCCACACAGTAGGTGGCAAGACGTAATAAAGTTAGACAAATTCTCACCCGGAAGAAGACAAAGGAAGAAGAGCCTTGTTGCACTGTTTCTATGGAGATGGAGCTTGTTGTTGGACGCTAACCTGCGCTGGAAGACAGACTGTATGATTGCTAGCCACTGCGTGTTTCTGTAACTCAGGTACCAGCTAGCTCGCGAGCTAATTGCCTTTGCAGTGATTTGAATTATTTGTTCAATGGACGATTTTCTCGTAAAACTGGCCGTTTTAGGTACACTGCTTAGCTAAATACGGACTGGATACTTTTTTGTGGAGTAAAGTAAAATATCAGCGAGGCTCAGTTAGCTATGCTGCGACAGTTAACCTAGCCATGTGCGTTACGGACAGGACAGGGCAAAATGTCACGAACAGTTCATTTTATCTAATGCACTCAGCTGTTACTACTATAGCATTTGTTCACAGTATTGTTGGTGATAGCAATGCAAAAATCAGTAATTCCAGGGCATTTCTGTATCAATCCATTTGTCTAGGGAAAGATAGTAGGTAACAATACAATAATTAGTGTCATTCTAATTATTATTAAATTGGTTGAGGGTGTTACAGATGATTAGCAATGAAAAATCACTGTCATTCCATTTGGAGAGGGTGATGTTGTTGAGTAAATTACCAACAAATCATTGTCTTTCCAAAAAGTCATTCCATTTCTTAAAGGTGTAACGGATGCGTGCATTGAAGAAAATCCAGTCATTACAACTCAAAACACTGTCATTCAATTTGCGGTGGGTGATATAGGTGGTTAAAAAGTGAAAATCACCGTCCTTCCAGCTCTAATCAGCGCCAGTCCATTTGTCGACCATAATATGGGCGAGTTTCATAAAGAAAATCCTGCCATTCTATTTTTGTAAGGAAATATGGGTGAAAACAATACAAAAACTAGTGTCAATCCAATTAATATCACTCTCATTACATTTGTAATCTGAATAACAAGGGACCTGTCATTATGTAGAATTGTGTTTGTCATTCATCATTCCAAGTTCTTTGTCATTCAGATCAGGGTGTGCCAAGTTTGACAACTTCATCTACTTATAGAACCCCTAAAAAGTAATGGCTGTTGTCCCTAGAAAAATGGATTCTGAGTACTTGAAAGCCTGCCTTGGGAAATGTCTGGTGGAGGGACTTGCTGAAATAGCGGAGAGGCGACCTATGGATCCAATCGAATTCCTGGCCCAGTGGATTTACAAGTATAAACAAGATATGGACTACGAAGACAAGGTACATTTGTCTAAAAGTTTGGGTCAAAAGTGTGCTATTTTTCCAGGGACTGAGATTTTCTGCACTTGAATTGACAATGGAAATATTCAATTAAATAAATGGAACCACTTTGACAAATTTAAGCTGTGCTCTGAAACTCAGAGGGTGAAGCGTAGCTAGATCACCTCTCCGCATCCCTGAAACTACATGCTTAAGGTGAACATCAGGGTTTGTTGTGTTTTAACTATCCATAGAGGAAGGCACACCAGAAGCAGCTGGATGAGGAACGGCAGCTGGCCGAGGCGGAGGCTGAACAGCTGCAGCGAATGCAGGAGGAGGCAGAGCAGATCAGAGCTTCGCAGGAGCAGCTGAAGGTGGGGAATACTAGGTGATACCTTTCAGATTAAGGGTTCCCTGACACATGTATCACAAGCCTCAGACATGACTGCACAGAGCAATAACGTTGCTAACAGTTGATATTTTTATTCAGTGCTTGTTGACCGTTCATTAAAATTGTGATTTTTTTGGAGGTCGGAAATAAACATTTGCCTTGTGACCTGCTGACTGTGGATTCCTCTGCAAGAGAAACATCAGCTCATTAAAACAAGCAGTCAGTAGGATGTGTCATTTTTATTCATTGGTAGATACAGTGCTTAACAAATTTACAAGACCACCTGTCATAAAAACGAGATTACACATAATTGTTCAGAAATTTGTCAAAAAACTTGTTTAAAACTAAAAATGATATTGTTATTTCTTTGGCAAATAACAAACTGGAACAACTAAATAGTCCTTATTCACGCATAAAGACCAAAAAAACTTAATATTTTGTATTGCCTCCTTTGGCCTTGATAACAGCTTGCATTCAACCACTAAAACTAATTTTTATGCTCAGGAATGTAAGTGAATAACTTATTTGGCATTATCAAAAAAATAAATAAATAATGTGCTTAACTATTTTTCTCTGCTTTTTTCTAAAACAGTGAATTCGAAAATTCGTGGATAACAACAATAATTATATTTTAGCATTAAAAATATCATTTAAATTGAAGAGCTTGCACGTACTGGTGGATTTACCATTGCAGAAACATAAAAAATGATTTTCGTAATTACCAACAGTGTAAATTTAGGGCAGCTGTGGCATAAATCTTACATTGGGTGGTGGTCTAATAAATTTGCTAAGCACTGTATTTATTGTAATGTGCGCTCTAATTTAGCTGAGATACTGTTCTTCATCAGCCAGCAGAACGTGTACCAACACCGGAAAGAATGTTACTGGAGAGGTCAATGAAGCTGGCCCCTCCGACACTCCCCTCAGTGCAGGAGGCAGGGGATTCGGTATGTTCTTATATCGCTCTTCATTTAAACCTGTTTATAAAATTAGCTTTTCATGTTTTTGTTTTGGCTTATGCTTCCCACAAAACGGGTTGTGGTCATCATATCAGTAAAAGCAAACTTAAAAGTCATGAAAATTATATTTGTTGGTCAATACACAAACGTTCACGTCCTGCAAAGGGTACGGCTAAATTTACCTGTCAACTCATACCATTTATATGACTCCTAATGTGAATGAGGTCCAAAGGGCAAATATCATTTTTAGAGCCTGTAAGAACATTTAAAATGCCCAGAAGCTAAAGGGGCTAGGAGGACGATGACTGATGGAGAAGGCAGATGCTGGGAGGGTCCAGAAAGAGACTGAAATGGGAAACATCTGGCAGGTACCTCAGGCGAAGGATGCAGGGGCCAGTGAAGAGCCAGGGAATGGCACTGCTGAGGACCTGCCTGGACAAGAGACCGCTGCCGATTCAGGGTACAAAACTGAAGGTGCCCTGAAAGATGTAGTGGAGGATCCTCACGCTAACAAAGAGGTGACAGGCAAATTCGTAGCCCCTCTTATTTATGAAAGATAGCTGTAAAATATCAGTTTGGCCCATCATTACTTCTGTGACCTCTGTCATTTTCTGTGCCTAAGAAATGCCATTGGTGCTAATACAAAGGCGTAGTTCTTGCTTGGCTCTACATTTCTGCAGAGAACTCCTTTCTGCTTTGTAACATACTTGGTGATATGCTCCTGTCCTTTCTTGGTGTATGTGTCATTCTGGTTTTCCGGGCAATATTGTGCTGCCTTATTTACTGTAGCAAGCGTTCCACTTCACTCCCTTTTTAAAAGGTGGCAGTCTGGCACATCCTGTCCGTGAACTTAGCATGTTTCCTCCTTGTTTGTCTTCTGTGATGTTCTACTTTCCGATGAGCCGGCAACAAGCTTGCAACGGTCCAATTTCCGGTCAATTTCATATACCAAATTTGCTCAAACTTGTAAATTCTGTTAAGAGACACAAAGTTTACATGGGGAAGAGAGAACTCACCTAACACTGTTTGATAATTCCAAAGCCAGGCATCCAACAAACTAGACTTGTTTAAATGTATGTTTTTTCGAAAGCTATTATTTTTTCAAAAGTCAGTGTTCTAACTTTAATTGGATTGAGTTTCCATTAGTGAGTGCTTTGTTTACATTAGAATGTTGAATTTAGAACTTCCTTATCATGCACCATATTCGTGAGCTTGCACCGTAAAGGGTTAATGACATCAGGGAGAGCACTTCCCCATGTCCCACTGCCTATTTGCAAATACCTTTTGTTTCTCAGTCTATAGCAGGGGTCTGCAATCTTTCCCACAAAGGGCTGTGGGTGCAGGCTTTTATTGTATCCAAGCATCTACACACCCGATGCTACTAATCAAGCTTATTAGCTTATTAACAAAGAGTCCAGGGGTTGATAAGTAGTATCAGGTGTGTAATTGCTTGGTTGCAATGAAAGCCTGCACCCACACTGGCCCTTTGTGGGAAAGATGGTGGACCCCTGGTCTATGGTGTTGGGAGCAATGGGGCTTATAACTTGTACTGCAGCCAGCCACTAGATGGCGATCAAGCTGTTTTGGCATCACTTTTAGGGAGCTGGTAGATTGCTCATCTCCATCTTTATGTACAGTGTGATTTTTCTGACCAGAATTTCCATGCTGACAAGCCACTCTAGACCTCAAAATCCTTTTTCTAAGGGTGGAGATGACAATTACAAATGAGATTCAAATTCAGATTGTGAGACATTTCCATTATTTATACTGATGTAGTCAGGAACTCTAAATTCTCAGTTTTGAATGTTAGGCTTAGGTTAGGAATTGGCATGAAAACGGATAGTCTTATATAGGGGGCAAGATATTCTGGTAGCCAGACACTGCTTGTCAAAATAAGCAACCTCACTGCTGGTCACATCTGTACAGGTGGATGTCTGCATTCTAATAGCTATATCCTGCTTAACAGAATGAGCTTCCTTAGTGTTAATAACATTTATTCAGATGGCACTCTATTCTGGTATGTGCTGTGGTACTAAGGTATGGAATTACATAAAAATGGCTTTAATTCCTATGTCTCATACAAAATTTTTGCGACAAAAAAGCCTTAAATTATACCTGAAACCGTACACTTCAAGCAGACCTTGATTGCTCATTTCAACTCCGATGTGGTGGGGTACACAGCCAATGTTATGAAAATTCTGTCCTTGTCCAAACAGTTGTGGACTTGGCTGTCTCACTCAGGCCTACGTCCCACATTGATACTGGGAAGAGTGTGTTTCACTGTGGTTTACTGTGTGTGGGAGTCTCTCAGGTGTCTGATGATAAAGGGACCCCTGGAGCCTCAGCACTCCCCCCAGCAGAGACAGCTGAGGTCCCTGATGCGGATGCTATCCTCCCTCCGGGGGGGAAACTTCAGGCTGGACCTGAGGTCCTGTCAGGAAACAGAAATGAGCCTCCTGGGGACCAAGGAGAGGAGAAGGTAACCCCTCAAACACAAAATCAATCAGGAGTCTCACTACGCTGACAACACAGCACGACCACTTTCAGTGTGGCATTTACTTTATGAGAGTTGGGGGCAATTTGTCTTGGAGTTTGGAGTCCATAGGTAATAGCAGCATGTGAGCATGCAATATGCAATGGTTTATCCTCTTGGGCTGAATATGTGATTGAGAGGGCAGGTCAGGAACTTCTGAACAGCAAACAAGGGTAAGTTAAAAAGTTTCCAAACACATGTATGTGGAGCCTAGGGACAGTCATGATGGGAGACATGTAAGTGTGGGGGAAGTTCACAGGCTACTGTTGTGTTATTTTTATACATTTTTGCAGACAGTTCCCCAGGAGACAGAACCTGAAAGAAGAGATTCAGCTCATCACCGAACTCCAGAGCCCAGCTTGGAACCAGAGAATGACTCTAATCGGCCCTCAAACACTGAATCAGGGTCTGAATCAACTCAGCCCGTAAACGTAGACTCAGGGGGTGACTCTAACCAGTCCTTAAACACAGAACCTGCTGGTACCTCTGCTCAGCCTGTGAACATAGAAATAGCTACTGATTCAAGTCAGCCTGTAAACACAGAATCAGTGGTTGAATCAACTCCGCCTATGAACACGGTATCAGGGAGTGACTCTAATATGCCCGGACGCAGAGAAGCAGAAAGTGACTCTACTCAGCCCATTGACAAGAAGTCATTTGACGACTCTAAGCCTACAGACATCGATTCAGCCGGAGAAGTACAGAAGGAATCACTCGAAGTGGACAAAGAACGTTCAGACAGTGAACAGCCCCTTGAAGCACCTCTGGAGAAAAGTGAAACTCAAAATCATCTGGAAGGAGTGAAGGTGATTATTGTATAACCACAAAAAAACCTTTCTAATGAACATGCAAACACCACCTTTGTGAACAGAGCTGGCAACAGGATTAAATCATTAATTTACCAATCTATATGTGAAAATGAGGCACTTGAATTTACAACCCCAGTTTCGAAATAATTTGGATGAAGTGTAAATTGTTAATAAAATCCAAATACAATTACTCTCTGATCACATGAGCCAATATGTTATTTACAATAGAACATAGATAACATTTCAAATGTTGAAACTGAGACATTTTACATTTGCATCCACAAAATGAGCTTATTTCAAATTTTCTGCCTGCCACAGGTCTCAAAAACGTTGGGACACAGGCTAAAAAGGGCTGAAAAAGCAATTAATATATAAGCGAATCAGCTGACAGAACATTTAGCAAGTAATTAAGTTAACTGGCATCAGGTGTGTACCATGATTGGCTATAAAAATGACATCCTAGAGAGGCTGTGTCTCTCAAAGATGGCCAGAGGCTCTCCAACCTGTGAAGGCTTGCTTAAAAAAAATTTTGGAATACTTTAAAAATAATGTTCCTCCATGTCAAATTGCACAGGCTTTGAAGGTCTCATGATTGACAGTGCATAACGTCATCAAAAGATTCAGAGAAACTGGGAAATTCTCGGCGCGTAAGGGACAAGGCTGAAGACCTATACTGAATGCCCGTGAGCTTTGGGCCCTCAGACGCTACTGCATCACTCACAGGCATGATTCCGTCATTGACATTACTAAATGGGCTCAGGAATACTTCAAGAAACCACTGTCTGTAAACACAATCCGCCGTGCCATCCACAGATGCCACCTAAAACGCTATCATGAAAAAAGGATGCCATTGTTGAGCATGATCCAGAAGCACTCCCATGTTCTGTAGGCCAAGGCTCATTTGAAATGGACTGTAGCAAAGCGACAAAGTGTTCTGTGGTCAGACGGGCCAAATTTGACATTCTTGTTGAAAATCATGGGCGTTGTGTCCTCCAGGCTAAAGAGGAGAAAGCCCACCCCTCCTGTTATCAGCGTTTGGTTCAAAAGCCAGCATCTCTGATGGTATGGGGATGCATTAGTGCATATGGTGTGGGTCACTTGAATGCTGAAAGGTATATAAAGGTTTTTGAGCAAAATATGCTCCCCTCCAGATGACATCACTTCCAGGGAAGGCCTTGTGTATTTCAGCAAGACCGTGCAAAACCACATACTGCAGCTATTACA
Source organism: Gymnothorax reevesii (assembly GCA_029721435.1). Lineage (NCBI taxonomy): Eukaryota > Metazoa > Chordata > Actinopteri > Anguilliformes > Muraenidae > Gymnothorax > Gymnothorax reevesii. The sequence goes on from CM056582.1 coordinate 66,572,692, forward strand.
ACAGCATGGCTTTGTAGTAGAAGAGTCTGTGCTGAACTGGCCGGCCTGCAGTCCTGATCTTTCACTGATTGAGAACGTTTGGTGCATAATTAAACAAAATGTCCATCAAAAGAGACCCAAAACTCTCCAGCAGCTGGAAGCCTGTATCAAACAAGAGTGGGATCAAATTCCAATGGCTAAACTCAAGAAACTTGTCTCCTCAATGCCCAGACGCCTCCACTCTGTGTTAAAAAGAAGAGGGGATGCTACACAATGGTAAACAGGCCGCTGTCCCAACTTTTTTGAGACCTGTTGCAGCCACCAAATTTCAGATCAGCTCATTTTGTGGATAAAGTTGAGAAATTTCTCAGTTTTAACATTTGCCATGTTATCTCTGTTCTAATGTGAATAAAATACTGGCTGGTGTGATTTGAAAGTCATTGCATTTTGATTATATTCACAATTTACACTTTGTCCCAACTATTTCAGAGGTGGTGATGTATTTGCTGATTGTTTTGTTTTTTCAGGGCCAGGAAACAGGTAGGCCTGAGGGAGATAACTCCATGCCAGCCTCAGGCACAGAGCCAGAGGGGGGCAGAGTGGGCTCACGGAATGGCTCCCCCAAACCAGCTACGGGTCATCCAGAAGGTGACAAGACCCCATTGGAGGAAGATGAAAACCCACCAGCTGAGGACGGGCACATTGGAAAGGTGACTGTTTGCGTTTTATACATATCGCTTTCGGTCAGAGGTCCTCATACTTATCCAGAAATGGTGCAGGTGCAGGCTTTCATTCCAGCTATGCAGTTACACAACTGATACTACTAATCAAGATCTTAAGCAAACACTCTTGGGGTTGGGGGAATCTGGTTAGTTACTGCTTGATTGGAATAAAAGCCTGCACCCACACAGGCCCTTTCTGGTAAGGTTGAAGACCCCTGCTTTCGATAGTTCTTGTCCATGCTAAATTCAATGGTGTACAAAAGTGCCATTTCAAATCCCTCCTGGATGTGTCCTGTGGCAGAAGTAGCCTTTGTCAGCAAGTCTGGCAGACCATTTATATTTGAGTCACATTATAGTGTAACCTACTGCCTCATTGTGGTCCACTTGAAACCTCTTGTTCGGTGCCATTACGATAGTTCCCAAGTTCTAAGTTTGGAGAGATCTTGCTTGAGAGTGTGTGGTCAGGTTTACACTCATGGGCAAAAAGTGGGCCAAGCCTGAAATGGCGAAGTTTGAACCTTTTTGTGGTCCAAACAACAGGGTCAGAAAACTAGAAAGAATTAAGCAAATTGGGGAACTTTATGTAGGGACCTTTTCCCCATGATTTCTTTAAATGTTGAAACCTTATGGGTACACTTGCTGACAGCTTCTAGACAAGTGCTTAGGTAGGAAAATAGCTTAATATTACGTCATTTTGGACTAGGCCCATTTTTGCTCAGGAGTGCACTCACCCCCAATGTATAAGCCTTGCGAGCTATGAAATTTTTTTTATTAAAGATGTGGGCATGGTCGTGGTTGTCCAGGCTTTAGGGCTGCGTCTGCCAGTTTTCAGGAATTCATGCATTTATGTTTAGTGTAGGGCGGCACGGTGACACAGTGGTTAGCATTGCTGCCTCACAGCAAGAAGTTCCCTTGTTTATAGCTACGCCTCCCAGTGCACTCACCTGTTCCCACTTCCCATTAGCCTCCTTTTCCCCTCATAAACCCCAGTCTTTCTTTGTCTTGTTGCCAGTATGTTATCCGGTAAATGACCCCTGTAGTTCTTTAGATGTTAGTCTGGGTTCTTTTCTGACCGCCTGGATAAGTCGTCGATACCCTTCTGGTGGAAATTTGGTTGGCCTGTCATTCTGGGGAAGGTTCACCACTGTTCCAAGTTATCTCCATTTGTTGATGATGGCACTCACTGTGGTTCAGTGGAAAACCAGAGCCTTAGAAATGGCTTTGTAAACCTTTCCAGACTGATGGATGTTAACAGATTTGTTTTTCATCTGTTCTTGAATGTCTTTAGATTGCAAAATTATATACAGCTTTTTGCTTACTTCACATTCCCAGACAGGCTCTATTTAAATTACATTTAGATTGAACAGTGCTGGCAGTAATCATGCCTGGGTACGTCTTGTTATATTGAACCCAATCGTCAATTAAATTTGTTTAACTGGTTTATTTTAGTTACTAAAGGGGCAATTACTTTTTTCTTTTTTTTAAATACTGCATTCTGTGTATACTGGGGTTTTCTTTGTCTCAGATTAAAATTAGTTTGTTGGTCTGAAACATAAAAGTGTGGCAAATATGCAAAAAGGGAAGGAATAAAATAGGTGACTAATACTTTTTCTCCACACTGTATGTGAACGTGTGAAACTTGAGGCAGACGTGAGGGGTTTTTTATATCTTGAAAAGAAAAGTGTCCCTGTGAAGTTGCGAAGTGCTGAGGCATGTGTGGTCAGTGAGCATTCTGGATCACAGGTCAGACCAGTCAGATGTTTCTTAATCATCTCAAGGAAAAGTACGCAGAGAAAAGAAGCTCTATTATTGCTGGTCTGCCAGACCTTTGGCATAGTTTGTGCCCTGTTCTACTTTTGGCAGAGATTGGAGGGTGTGGTAGGTTCTGGCCGTCACCATCACTACACTCTGTGTTTTAATTTCTTGTCCGTTTACAGCCCTCAAACTTAAATAGAGTGTGGATGGATATCCGGTCTCCAAGAGTTTTACATCAACACAGTTATGGACTCATTTCCGCATACCATCGCCTGATGCCAAACTTTTTGCACCTGCATGACAAGTTTTGTCTTTTTAACAGACTGCATAGCTCAATTCCACTTGGCTTGCACGTAGAATTGAAATCAGTGTCCAGGATTTGGATGCCAGATGGGCCATTTTTGTCATGGAAACCAAACCTGGAGTGCTCATGGGGGTTTACTTGAGGGGCGATACAGTCAGATCCATATATATATATATTTGGACATTGATACAGTAGTCATTTTGTCTCTGTACACCAACATGGAAGATCTGAATTGAAACAATCGGGATGACCTTAAAGTGAAGACTTTCAGCTTTAGGGGTTGGTCAAAAATACTATATGAACTGGGTGGGAATACAAACCCTTCTATACATGCCCTCGCCAACCCAACCCAGTTGGAAATTCTTTGTGGTCAGAACCTGTAGACATAACCTAACACTGGGCTTCATGCCTGATGATGCTCTGCATGGCATTTGTTCCTGCCAGCAGTCACATCATTTATAAATTCAAGGGAACCAGGGTCAGCAGTCATACATGCCCACTCTTGACTGCTCTTGACAGATGAGCTTGTGTGCTTTGGATTATGAGCAGTTTCTTACCGCCTCCACACTCTTTTTTATTTATCATTCTAGTCCAAGTTGATCTTTGTCTCATCCATCCAGAAGATATGTCTGGATATCCTCAGAATGTGCTGGCTTTCTCTGTTGTTTTTTGGCCAACTTCCTGTTTTTGATGATTACTTCTTGTGGTTAGCCATCTGTATTTAATCTGTTTGCATTGATATTTGTACACCTATTTGTTACCTCCTGGAGAGTGTCCTTGATCTAGACAACTGTCATACAAAGGTTTTGATTAATCAGAGAGAGAATTATTTTTTGTCAACCATCGCAGTGATTATTTGTGGTCTTCTGGACCTTTTTTCTGGACCTGATCTGACTAGTGTGCTCTGTCTTTTGAAGAATTTACTTTTTACATGAATTGGCTGCCCAAGTAATGACAGCTCATTTAATTTGATATTTAGAGTTGACAACCACTGATTCCAAATACAAATCGGAAATCAACTTGAAATCAACTCTAAACCTTTTATCTATTTAAGTTAGGTAATGAGGAAATCAAATACCTGAATATGGAACAGTGGGGCAGCCAACTATCCAATTACATTGTGATCCCTTACAAATATAGGAGGGCCCACATGTAAAAACTGCAGAAATTCTCACTGGATTCAGATGTGAATACCCACAAATTTAAGCTGAAAGTTTGTACTTTGAGACTATATTAATAATTTAATTGCAAGTAAAAAAATGTGCTGTCGTAGATGGCTAAATAAAGTTACTTTGTCAATTTCTAAATATCTGTGGACATGACTGTACATGGGCTGTCATTTGCTGGGCCCAGTGAGGTCAAGTTTCCTCACCAGAACAAAAATTAGTAGTTAAAATAAAACATCTGGGTCGTCTGAGTTGATTTCTTCAAACTAATGTTCTTTATTTTTACCATGTAATAACAGTGGTAGATTTATAGCTTTCATACGGAGGTAAGTTCTGTAAAACTATGAAATGCTGCTGCTGTTTAACAAAAATAAAATTTTATTTTGCAGGTGGAAGATGTGGATGCCTGAAGTCAAGTAACATCTCGTTTGGATGCCATTTAATTTTTGATAATTTAAGTGGAGTAATTCTCATCACTTTCTGATCCAGTTGTTCAAAACATCCACTACACTTGTGACTGTTGTTTCACATCACTCTATTTTTGGCATGCATAACTGTTACTTTCAATATGTGGTCTAAAAGGATTAATAATCCCTCTGAACATGAAAAGCACCCAATTAAGTGAAATGCACTGCTTTTTAAAACGTGGGAATTGCAATTGCTCTTATAATGAAAACCAACATACAGTGGACTCCCCTAGGACCGAGGACGATTATATTTCTGGGAATTTATGCCTTAACTCACGCTAACATCATTTATCATTTTCTCATGCTTTTCTGAAAGTGTATCATATCAGAATGTATGTTGATTCGTAGATTGTTTTGGTGTAGTAATAAGAATTATTTATGCAGTAGAAGTGGTGTGTTTGCTTTGAATTGTGTTGGATAAATACTTAAAGACTATCAGTTCCACATTTCCGTAAATGGAAGGAGAAAAAAATCAACGTTGCCTGCGAATTTCCTGTGTTGCTGGGGAGACGTTCTTTCAAATGGATAATGAAATCATTGAATCAGAGGTAGATGCTGACAAAAGTCGTTTTGTTATGTAGAAATTTTTACGATCGACTGTTTAATGCGATTTGGCACATATTAGCACACAGTAATTTATTTGATTCGTTATCTACTATTCCGTTTGATGACTCGTAATCGGTTCTCACGGACAGACCTTTGCCCGCATTATTTTAAAACAATGAACAGTAGCAGTTGAGAAATAGAATGAAAGTCGCATTCCTGAAGTGCGTGGGCGTATATTTAGATTGGATCTGCCCAGCAATAAGAAGGCTGGAAAGTTCAGGAAGAAGGAAGTTTGTCAATCCCGCGTTGGCCCCGTTGGGTAAGTGCTGTCCGTTAACAGAATGCGTCTAGGGAACCTACCACTGGTAACGTTACAAATCTGAAATAAATTGTATTACTTCGTTTCCAATTACAGAAAAGCCCGTGGTCCGAAAGCTAGACCCCATCATGGGGATTGTAACCCGGGTTGTGTGGACTGTGCTTGGGTTCATAGATGGGATTTTTCGCGGATTTACTGATATGTTTCTGTCTAAACCACTGCCGGCCATTCTGTCCGATCTGGACGTTGCGGAACTACAAACACTGGATGATGGTGAGTGGTAATTTTAAGTATAATAATAATAAATTGCGTTGTTTGAAAAATTGCAGTTGTCCATCTCGCAGAATTTCTTACATATCCCTTTAGTCCTGAAAGTACATTATTTCATGTTTATTTTAATGGAGACCAGTAATTGGTCATGCTGCTAATCGGTTTTTTTTTGGTAATTCATGATGGCGTAATATATATGGGTGTATTGTGTGGTAAACTGTTTTTTTTTTTTTTCAGAGCAGAGAACTTTTAAAGCAAAAACACTGTGGCAGGAGTCGGGTGCTGTGATCATGGCTGTGCGTCGGCCTGGATGATTTTTGTGCAGAGAGGTGCTTTATTCGTCTGCTTCCAGTGTGTCAAAGTGCCTGGGTTGGGCTATGACAAGTTATCCTGTTGTAGCGGGAACTTGGTGTCCATAGAGCCAGGAAAGTGCAATGACATGGGTGTTGGTGGGGGGGCTTGCATTTTGTAGCTACGTGTTATATAGATAATATGATATGGACATTTTCATATCACACTCTGTATCAACCCGAGACCCCGCTGATACTGGTCGAGGGTTGATACACGGTGCGATGTGAAAATGCCCATATTTTTATTCAAAGCATCTATTTCATGTCATTGCTGTCATCATTACAGGCCAGTAGCGCTAGCATTTGCATTTAGTCCGCAGTGTTATCAGATCAATAGCATGAAAACGCGATTTTCTCCATTAAGGTAATAGATTTGCGTTTCTATGATAGCGTACACATGAAACTTTTACTGCAGCCATTTGCATGAAGATTGCTGTAAAACGCGGCATTACGCATGCTTTTTACTGATAATTCTGCATCAAGTTCCTTTCCTATAACATAGTCCAGTTCAGAAATTTCATCCGCTGAGGAGCTCTCTCCGTCATGACGGCGTCTGCAGCGATGCGTTGCCAACGACGCTCGTGAGTGTTGTTATGGCTATGGTCGCTGCCACTGATAAGAGATTTCGCCCAGCGGGCAGATCTGTAGGGGTGATACAGAATTTTTGCCCGGGGGTCTGATACAGCCTCGTGCCTTGCGCTCGTATCACATGGGCAGATTCCCCGTATTTATAAGGAAGTATATGATAAATAGAGAATGTAATATTGGCATTTTCATATCACAGGCTGTATCAACACTGGCCTAGTCGAGGGTTGATACACGCTGTGATATGAAAATGGCCATGTGATGTTCTATTTATCATACACTCATTTTGACTGTGATTAATGATGCATTTTATTCAAAGCATTTCTTTCAGGCTATTACTGTCATCATTACAGGCCAGTAGCACTAGTGTTTGCTTTTAGTCGGCTGCATATTCAAGTCAATGGAATGGTTAATAAGCTAGTTAGCATGAAAATGTGATTTTTCTCCATTAAGGTAATAAATTTGCATTTCTACCACAACTTATGCATGAAACGTTTTGCAGCAATATTCATGTGAAGGGCTGTATTAGGCATTACGCATACTGTTTACAGATAATTTAGTATCAAGTACCTTTTCTGCGGCAGCCCAGTTCAGAGGTTTCAGCCGCTAAGGAATTCATGAGTCTCTCTCTGCCATGATAGCGTCTAATCAGTGGCTGTATTCCAAAAGGTAGGGTTGTTAACTTCAAAGTGTGCATAATAAGGGCCACGTCCACCCTAGCCATATTGAAGGGCATTCCAATTGAAAATGTGCAAAACTCATCCCTTCATTTAAAGGGCCCTACAAAATGGCCATTTCCAAAGTGAGCAGGCGATTGGCGCTTTGCTCCCACAATGCTGTGCAACAACCAGAGCCTAGTGACGTGTATGATTCAAAGCCATTCAAGAGAATGACAACAACGGCGGCTAATAGCTAGCTAGCGCACAGAAAGCTTACAAACCTAGCTTGATGGTATACCACAGTCCACTGGCTCTCGCTAGTTATGTAATAAATTTTTTTTTTTTACCCATGGCTATTTGTCTCCTCATGAAAGCTATGCAGCTGCTCATAAAGCTATTGCGAAACTGATAAATGGCCAGTGAAAACAGTTCTTCTGTGAACTGGCCGTGTTTGTTTACACTTGCTTAAGCAGAAAGCAGCAGCTCCGAAATATGTTGAAAGGCATTCCAAATGACCGTTACTTGAAAACCCTACTCCCTGCTGCCCTTCGGAGTTTTCATTACAAAGGGAAGTGGTTTTGCAGGGTGTAAGGTGTAGGGATTAACCGATTAAACCTACGGAATGAAATACAGCTAGCGTCTACAGCGTTGCGTTGCCAACAACGGACATGACTGTAGTTATGGCAATGCTTGCTACTACTGAACGAGATTTTGCCCGCGGGCTGATGCAGGGTGTGTCTTCATCATAATGAAGTTAAACTAGCCAGCTATTTTGCGATTAGGGGAATTAGCCTGATAGTATGAATTTGCCTCTGAGAAGCCCCTGACTGCAGACTGCAGATCGGTGCGTGGCTAAACGTGGGCAGAGTTAAACGTTTGACTCCGCCCACTGTCCCATATAGACCACCACAGCCTTACGTCATCAGCTACTTCCCCAGGAGGCCACAGGCGAATTTGTATACTGGCTACAGCATTTACACTGAAGATCCCCACAAACACAAACAGGGAGGGGAATAAGAACACCATAATTCTGGCCAGAAACTATTGACCAACACAGGACCAATTAAGCCTTTTGGACAAAGGTTTATCATTTATACCCACCACAAACACGCACAAAAAACAAAAAGAAACCCTCAAGGGAGAAACCCAGGAATTCCACAGGAAGCTAAAACTGGTGGCCTTCTTCAAGGGAGCAGAATACACGCCATTCATCCCAAAGTCCACCTGGGAACCAAGGACCAACCAAATCCCGGAGGAAATCACTCAGATCATCAAACACAACAACACTCTGATCAAGGCACTGAACCCACAAACTTACAAGGACAAAAACAACCTCTGCAGAGGGGAGAGGCAAGCCCTACCCCAGCTGGCAAAAAACAAACAAATCATCTTAAAGCCAGTGGATAAGGGGAGTGCCATAGTGATCATGGACAGAACACAATACATACATGAGGCTAATAGACGGCTAAATAACACGGCACACCACAGAAAATTTGCTAGACCCATATATCCGGACAAAGCCCAGGAAATACACAACATTGTACAAACACTTTAAGAGGGCAGTCTTATCACTAAAAAACAAACCTTTTACCTCAGGGGAGAGGACGATCCTAGACCTAGGATTTTCTACCTCCTCCCCAAAATACACAAACCACCACAGTCCTGGACCATACCATATGAGGTCCCAGGAAGGAGACCCATTGTTTCAGACTGCAACACACTGTATATATAGTCTAAATTTCATTCAAATGAAGCTTAGCGAAAGTTTAGTCAGGAAGACTCTCTCTCTTTCGAGCTCGTCAACCCCATCTATTTTGTTCATGCATGTTCACTCGTGATTCTCCGCAAACAATATCCGGGGCTGTCAATGAGCAGTTAGCTGGCATAGCAGCTGATCACTTCTATCCAACCAGGGCACACCTCAGTCGCGTCGCTAGCCAATCATTCTGCTGCCGTCTTTTTTAAATAGGTTATTTTCTCCGCCCTAGTTCACCCATGCTGCCGCTCGCAGAACCTCCTCCACCCCAACGCCACCCTACTCATCAAACCTCCAGTTCCGCCACTCCAGCTTCACCAGTCTTCAGCCATCACCGCCACCAGTGTCTGGACTCTTCGGGGGATTTCCTGCGGTGGCTCCTGGCAGTGCTCCTGATCTTCGTGTCTTCCCAAAGAGTCCAAGCACCAAAGACTTGTTTCGATTATAAGCATATTACCCCTTTATGCTCAAAGGATAATAAATATTTTCTTGATTTCACTTGAGTCTCTCCTGGTTGAAATGATAATACTGCGCATCCCAAGTTATCGTGATTGATGACACCTACCTTACAGCCCTCACATGCCCAGCGCCCTCCGAAATTATCCGAATGTCCACGTAATGGAACCCTTTTGTACCATGTGCTGCATTGGTTGTTTTCCCCCAAATATGCGGTGCTTGTGCATATAAGTCTCTCATCCAGGGGTATTTCTGAAGTTGGAAACAATCTGAAATGGGGAAGATATGCAACATCCGGGAATTTTTTGCATATTGGCAAGGTGATGTAGGTGGAGTCAAACGTTTAACTCCGCCCGCGTTGAGCCCTACCCAGATCTGCATCATGCAGTCAGGGGTACTTGTCTCCATTAGCCCGAAAGCCCTCCGCTCGAGAAATGAAGACAAAACACAAGTAGTGGACTAATTCACAAAGGAGCTGGCTATTTCACGAATTAGGCCTGCATTTTAAGGGAAATTTTCCCAATCAAATTTGCAGGCTAGTTGCCTCTTCACTACAAAATAGCCAGCTAAATTGACATCAGGCTACTTTCAAAACCTCAAAATAGCTAGCTAATAGTTCTGATAAAGACACAGCTACAGCCTCATGCCTCTCACTTGTATCACAGGTGCAGATTCCCTGTATTTATAAGGAAGTATATAATAAAACTTGTTTCTATGACATGGTTAATTCGAGGCGTTGAGAAATAACTCGCTCCCACGATTTGGTTAACGTGGAAAAAACTTATCTGGTGGTTACGAGTTAACTTAATGGCGGGAATGAGTTAATTAACTTGAAGGGAGGTGTTGTATCTTATGGCTTCAAATTAGCTAAATCTTTAGAAAGATTTCATTGAATTCGGGGAACTAATTATATCTTTGTGGCCATGTTTTTTTTTTTTCAAGCCATTGCACTTCTTGAGCTCCTTATGACTATTCTTGCTTCTATAAAAATTTGTGGTCACCCTAAACTTTATTCTCAGCCTTTACTACTTGAGGAGTAGATTTTATAATTATTATTTGTCAACACTCCAAGTCTGTGTTCTAGATGACTTTTGCATTGAGAGACTAGTGGCGATTATTTTTATTTATTTATTAATTTTAACCCAGTTTTTGTTTTATGAATTCCTTTGTCATTGCATTCCTGGAGGTTAAGCAAGGGAAGTAAATAGACTGAATTGTATGCATGGAAATCCCAGAATCATCCGAATTCATGACCAGGCCGTGATTGTGGTCTAAAGTATATGCTGCACGTGTGCTTATTTAAGGAAATCAGATTAGGTGGTGTGGGTATGTAATCCAATTTGCAATGCTATGTATTTTTTTCCAAGTATGTGTGTTGGTTGTACTGTTTTAGAGTGCTGCAGTCCATTTGGAGTGTATTCCAACCTATATCTGTTTGTGTTGCCTCTGAGATATTGGGGTATATTTTCATATTTGGAGGCTCTCTCTCTCTTCAGGAGGCCTCTGAGCTGTCCTCTCTGAAGCCCCACCTTGATGAGCTTGGGGTCCGTCTTTATGCTGTGGTGAAGGAGAACATCGGTACGGAGGTCCAAAACTTCAGACCGTACTTTGCTGGGGAGATATTTTTGGACTTAAAGGTGACTGTTAGTGGTGTTTGGCAGATAAATGAAGTTTCTGTGTAGATCTGTAATGCTGAATTTTGTGGCAGTTTCATTATGGACCTATAGACAGATTTTTTACTACAGGCTCAAGTACAGGCCATGGCATTTTTCATTGGGGGTCTTCCAGCTACAGTGACAGAATAGCAAGTGAGGTCACTCCAATGCAAAGTGTAGAACTTATGTCGCACATCTGCAATACTGAACGCACTCCACTAATCCATGAGACCAGCAGCTTTTTTTCACTTGACTGGAGAAATGCTGGCCTTACCTTACCTTATTTGCTCCTCCTATTCACTTTAACCAACCATGAATGAAGTGGCAGAAACAAATTTTGCCTTGCTAGTGTTGTGATCAGTGGCATCATGATGAAACCATGGACAATGTTGGATAACATCCGAGGACCCACCCAATTGTTTGTGAAATCTGCTGAAGGTAATTGTTGAACAGTACTGTTGATTGGGTCATTTGTTTAAGGTGCGACACTATGGGGTGCGCAAATACCCACAGTTTTGGGTCTACTTGTCATTGCACCAGTACTAACTTTGGTTTATAGCTGTGTAGTGATTTCCAATTGGCATTTACTTCTAGATTTTCCCTCAAGGTAGAATGAGAGCATTCTTTTGCTGCCAATGGAGAATGCATTATGATTTAAAAAATTTTTTTTTTTTTTTTCAGAAACGATTCTATGGACCACGGGAGCGTAAAATGGGCCTCTCTGCATTTATCCGTTCGGGGGTGTGGCGGAATGGAATGAGAGCATTCCGGAATGGCTTCACGGGCAACGTGAAAGGAGAGGGCTTCATGCTGGGGGCAGTGTACGTTATCGGAGCTGGTCAACAGGTGAGGCCTCAAAAACCTAGTGCTTTTGGTCAGGAATATGATCATGGAATAAGTGGAAAATTGGAGACAAATTAAAACGTCACTTCTGGTTTTCACAGGGCATTGTCCTGGAGCACAGAGAGATGGAGTTTGGGGATAAAGTCAACATCCTGGCAGTTCTGAGTGCAGTAAGAAGCCTATCAGTGCAGATGGAGTAAAAATAGTTGCGTGTGCAACATTCTTAATGTTTGTTCTGCATGTAGACACAGTGTTCTGTTTCGGGTGAAAATTTGAGGTCCTCTGGACTCAAAAGAGTTGATTTTTCTTGGACTCAGTTATGAAATTCATCATACTGAATCAAGGTTTTTATATATTTTTTTTCTTTGTCATCATGAAGTCTTAACTTTTGCTGCTGTGTTCTGAAAGTGGGCTGTGTGATGTATTAATGACGGCTTGCGTCTAAACTCTGCGGAGGCAAGCTTGATGCTTACTCACATGGGCCAGCCAGACCACACACATTGCATTCATGTTGAAACTGATTGATGAATAAACAGGTTTAAACAAATGGGGTTATTCCTTTGTACATATTTCATTGAAAAGCAAAAGGTAGGAAGTACAATTCCTTAATGTCAAGAGTGTCTCAAATGCTCCTGCGTTTTAAATTATTTGTGTGCATAGCTTGCTTGTTTTCACACAGGCATGAGCCAAAGCTGTACATTCTTCCAGGCAGAACGGAGCCTTGGGCATTGAACTCTAACCCTAAGTGACTTATGGTACGTCACCACCAAATGCGAAGCAAATTTTTTGCGCAGGCAGATTACATACAATGTCAGTGAAGATGTGAAAGGGCTGGGTGATGCGCAAATGGAGTGAAAGAGTGAAGTTTGCATTGCGCTCCAGCTGAAAATATTTTTGCGAAAAATTTGCACGAGTATTTTAGTGCTCTGAAAAACATCATTTCTTACTGGCAGCAACATTGCTCAAACCCTCACTTCATTGCTTTAGATAATGGGAAAGCTAATAGTTGCTAGCGAGCTAGAGCTAGATGTATCAAATATTATTACAATCAGTATATTATTACAATCGCAATGTTATTTCCGTTAGTGCCTTAATGGTTATACCCATTTTGTGTTAGCATTGAGTGAATCCATCACTCAGCTACTGATAGTGCATTTCCGCTGACACAGATCTGGCACGGAACCGGTTCCCGAACCTAATTTTGTACTGTTCTGTGCATTTCAACCAAAAATAAATAGGTTCAGAACCCAAGAAGTTGGTTCCCAGCCAAAACCAAAAATAGCAGGTTCTTTCAGCCAGTCGTGATGACGTTAGTCACAGCATTGGTTTGTTGACATGGTTCAGCGGAAAGAATTCTGTATCCACCCTCCAGTTTTTCAGCTTTTTATTTGCCAGTAAGATTTTAAAAGGTGATGCCAATATGTATTGGGGTTTTATCAGTGAGACGGGGGTCAGAAATTAATTGTAATATTTAATATCGCGAATGCATATGCTGCGTATGGTCTAGCAACCCGGTGTGTAATCAATAACATGGCTGTCACCGTTTTTTGCTGTTATCATCTAAAGCCGCACTAGAAATTAACCTCTAGATCGTCTTGACTGGATGTACGCTTGACGTTTATACACACCCGAATGTTTCTCTGGGTACCAACACATCAAGGTAAGCCGAAAAAGTAGTGATTTCATTCGATATTGACAAACGTTAAGAGCAAAATTCTTTCCCTTACATTTGAATGTGTGTAGCCTCCAAAATACCATGTTGTGTTGTATTATTTTTCTGAGTATAACAGTAGCTTTTAGCAGTTAGCTTGCTGGGAAAAAACTAGTTTCACTAAGTCAACGGTTATGCAACATTTTCTGCTGGTATTCAGACAAGTTTGAAGTTTGACTGTTTTAAGTTTTTCAACCAATTTGCGGCAGAGTGAAAGTTTCACCGTACGCTAGCCTTAAAACGGTAAGTTGTTATTTCTACTTTACGTTGAAGCTAATTTACACCTAAAAGTATTTTCACTGTGGCTATTCTTACGTGATCGTAGTCCATTGCAGGCAGACTATTCTTAGCGACTTCTGTTCGGGCATGCGCAGATTGAAATTGTAGGACTTGGCGCAATATTTGTCAATCATGTCAATATGGCGGCCGAGCTTGTACAAAGGGGTGAGTTCTCCAATTTTAAGCCCCTTTCAGGCACTGTTACCAATTGTGTACAACTATATAAACGGAACTCTTGAAAGATCGCAATAGCCTTCAAACGTGCAACAAAAACGTGTTTCAACCCAGATTTGGTTGTTGCAGAAATTGACTTTGCTTGCATCCATGGCGGCCGCAATTTTAAGACCACTTCCACGGGTCGGCGCCCTAACCAAGGGTGGTTACGTTAGCCTAGCTAAGCCTAGTAGGCCTATTATGTTTGTATTGAAGTGTACAATAAGTCCTACAATTTCAATCTACGCATGCCTGAACAGAAGTCTCGTAAGAATAGCCTGCCTGCAATGGATTACGGTCACGTAAGAATAGCCAAGGTGAAACATAATACAAAACCCAAAACCAGTGAAGTTGGCGCGTTGTGTAAATCGTAAATAAAAACAGAATACAATGATTTGCAAATCCTTTTCAACCTATATTCAATTGAATACACTGCAAAGACAATTTACTTAATGTTCGAACAGGTAAACTTTGTAATTTTTTGCAAATATTTATTCATTTGGAATTTGATGCCTGCAACATGTTTCAAAAAAGCTGGCACAAGTGGCAAAAAAGACTGAGAGAGTTGAGGAATGCTCATCAAACACTTATTTGGAACATCCCACAGGTGAACGGGCTAATTGGGAACAGGTGGGTGCCATGATTGGGTATAAAAACAGCTTCCCTGAAATGCTCAGTCATTCACAAACAAGGATGGGGCGAGGGTCACCACTTAGTGAACAAATGCGTGAGCTGATTGTCGAACAGTTTAAAAACAACATTCCTCAATGAGCTATTGCAAGAAATTTAGGGATTTCATCTTCTACGGTCGGTAATATCGTCAAAAGGTTCAGAGAATCTGGAAAAATCACTGCACGTAAGCGTCAAGGCCGAAAACCAACATTGAATGCCCGTGACCTTCGATCCCTCAGGCGGTACTGCATCAAAAACCGACATCAGTGTGTAAAGGACATCACCACATGGGCTCAGGAACACTTCAGAAAACCACTGTCAGTAACTACAGTTCGTCGCTATATCTGCAAGTGCAAGTTAAAACTCTACAATGCAAAGCGAAAGCCATTTATCAACAGCACCCAGAAACGCCAAAGTGGAAAAGTGTTCTGTGGTCTGACGAGTCCACATTTCAAATTGTTTTTGGAAACTGTGGACGTCGTGTCCTCCGGACCAAAGAGGAAAAGAACCATCCTGACTATTATAGGTGCAAAGTTCAAAAGCCAGCATCTGTGATGGTATGGGGGTGTATTAGTGCCCAAGGCATGGGCAACTTACACATATGTGAAGGCACCATTAATGCTGAAAGGTACATACAGGTTTTGGAGTGACATATGTTGCCATCCAAGCAACGTCTTTTTCATGGATGCCCCTGCTTATTCCAGCAAGACAATGCCAAGCCACATTCTGCACGTGTTACAACAGCATGGCTCCGTAGTAATAGAGTGCGGGTACTAGACTGGCCAGCCTGTAGTCCAGACCTGTCTCCCATTGAACATGTGTGGCGCATTATGAAGCGTAAAATACGACAACGGAGACCCCGGACTGTTGAACAACTTAAGCTGTACATCAAGCAAGACTGGAAAAGAGTTCCACCTAAAAAACTTCAAAAATTGGTCTCCTCAGTTCCCAAACGTTTACTGAGTGTCGTTAAAAGGAAAGGCGATGTAACGCAGTGGTAAAAAGGCCCCCGTGCCAACTTTTTTGCAGTGTGTTGCTGCCTTTAAATTCTAAGTTAATGATTATTTGCAAAAAAATATAAAGTTTCTCAGTTTGAACATTAAACATCTTGTCTTTGCAGTGTATTCAATTGAATATAAGTTGAAAAGGATTTGCAAATCATTGTATTCTGTTTTTAGTTTGTATTAAGGGGGAAAAATAATTCTGCCTAGTTTTTAATGCATATATTCATGGCCAACTTTTTATCCTACTGTATATAAGATAATTTAAGTAAGCGTCCCTTTCCAACTTGCGCTCCCCAACAGGCAATATATTAAAACTATGCAGAATCAAAACGAATTTGGAGAGTAGCTTGGAGCTGACTGAAAGCATAATTGAGGAAGGAGGAAGCTATATAGATGACTCTGCCATTTGCTAACGTGAATCTTAGCTGGGTGGATACCCAGTCCCAAATATTTTCGAAAAATGGGAAATAACATGGTTCCTAAAATGGAGCCTTGTAGTGCACCTATGATGATTTCTGAAAATGTAGGCTAGTGGTCCACAGGATAAACACATTCAGCTCAGTTAAAGTTTTTGAAATAGCCTCTCAATCATGACTTATACTTACAGTGCCGTGAAAAAGTATTTGCCCCCTTCCTGATTTCTTTCTATTTTTTTTATATATATTTGCCACACTTAAATGTTTCAAATCATCAAACAAATTTTAATATTAGACAAAGACAACCCGAGTAAATACAAAATGCCGTTTTTAACCCCTTTGCGCAGAAGCCAAATCTGGCTATTTGGGTGTTACCTGATTTAAGGCTTTATAATGCAAAATTGCAGCTTTACAGACAGAAAAACTTTGGCTCAATTGAGTCTAGACACTTGAAGCATTTAGACTCCCATTGTATTTCAGTTTATTTTTATGATTTTGGAGGAGAAAAGGGGCTGCAAACACAAAAATTCTTCATGAAAATTCAACTTTGAATTAGAAAAAAAAAATAGTACTGACAAGTGAAAAACTGCTGGGGCTTAAAACTATACATTTCTGGAATCATAAACTACTTGACCACAAGTACAATTCATCTTGAACATTACATTCTAGATTACCCGCTTGCTATGAGCCAAATTAGACAGCTATCCAGGTGTCTCCCCAAAGTCCGAGATCCATCAAAATGGTTCACTGACAAATCATACATTAATCATATATTTAACACAAATTAACTTTTGGGGCATGAAATTCAGCATGAACTAATGATTTTCTGGTTGAGTTTAGCATGAATTTATCAATATCAGTGCAGTTGAACATCACTGGCCACCAGTAACCTCTCCAAACGCAAAACATGCCCTTTTTCCATAATAAAGTTAACAATATTGTCAATTTTTCTTCGAAGTCCCCCAAGCACTAAATTAAGTGCTGATTAAACAGCTAAAACATTCACGCTACAATGAAAAGCTAACTGCTCTCACATCCGAGCTCATAACCTTACACCTTACGCTTAGCTTTGTATCCTATTCTTATTGTCCGATCAATGGATTTCAGTTATTGAGGAAAGTTTAAACACTCGGGAATTGGATAAGAAACGAGTCTATCAATACATCGTTACCGGGGAAGCTTCACAAGGGCGTAAACTATAACTGTAGAGTTACGCAGATGAATCTGAGTATATAATTGAGTGACTTGCTATCGACACCAGTACTTGCGTGGATAGAAGGGAGCATTGCATTTGTCAATGGAGGAATCTACGCGTTAATCCATGGGAGCGAACTACGCATATATTGTGTGTGATGACTGTAATTGACAGTAGAATGTGAGAGAATCAATACAGTGTCAGATTTTTTTGCTTCACAAAACATATTTTTTTAACCACTAATTGGAATACTGTTGGCTCACTGTAGCTAAAATGGTTAGCTTTCTGTCGCAAGTGATAATTTTTTGAAACTACTGGATCGATACTATGGGCAAGGATATTGACCAGTTTGCACATCAGGCTAAGCTGAGGAGTTTAATTCATGCAACTCCTGAAAAACAGGGATTTCAGGGAACCTCTCCATACTCTAAATCGCGTTTCAGCCCTGCCTGCTTGTGAAAATTCAATAGCTGATCCGGGGGTGCCATCTCGTGGTTGAGTACTGTGACTAAGAGCTTAAATTTGCAGTTCTATAGACGCGAGCGTCTACATCTGCAGAAAGGGGTTAAATGATGATTTCATTTATTAAGGGAGAAAAGCTATCCAAACCTACCTAGCCCTATGTAAAATTGTAATTTCCCCCTACATCCTAATAACAGGTTGTGCCACCCTCGGCGACAAGAACTGCAATCAAACATTTGCGATAACTGCCAATGAGTCTTTCACATTGCCATAGAAGAATTTTAGCCCACTCATCTTTGCAGAATTGTTTTAATTCAACCACATAGGAGAGTTTTTGAGCATGAATGGCCTGTTTGAGGTCATGCCACAGCATCTCAAGCAGACTTTAGTCTGGACTTTGACAAGGCCTCTCCAAAATCTTCATTTTGTTTTTATTAAGCCATTCAGAGATTGACTTACTGGTGTATTTCGGATCATTGTCCTGCTGTATAACCCAAGTGCGCTTGAGCTTGAGGTCACAAACTGATGGTCAACATAACATAACATGAATGGTGAGAATACGCCGTTCAGCCCAACTACGCTCGCCAGTTTCTTTATACTATTGTGAATATATCCCTTCAGATACTCAGTGATTCAATGGTATCTAGCTTTAAGTCAAGCCTGCTCCTGAAAACCCCCAAGGTCTCTGCCTCAACAGTATGGTCAGGCAAGCTATTCTACATTGAAATTATTCTTTGGCTGAAGAAATATTTCCGAATATCAGTGCTATATTTAC
Source organism: Gymnothorax reevesii (assembly GCA_029721435.1). Classification (NCBI taxonomy): domain Eukaryota; kingdom Metazoa; phylum Chordata; class Actinopteri; order Anguilliformes; family Muraenidae; genus Gymnothorax; species Gymnothorax reevesii. The sequence continues at coordinate 66,591,251 of CM056582.1, forward strand.
ATATGGTCAACTTCTATTTGTGACCCCGAGTTCTACTAACAACACTTGGTCGAAAGAATCCTACATAATTCACTTTGTTTATCCCTTTAACATATTTAAAGACCTCAATCAAATCACCCCTTAGTCTCCTTTTCCTAAGACTAAAGAGATTAAGGACCTTCAGCCTCTTCTCATAGCTTTCATCTTTTATACCTGGAATTAGCTTAGTGGCTCTTCTCTGAACTTTCTCTTTAGCCTCTATATCTTTCTTAAAGTATGGTCCCCAGAACTGTACACAATACTCCAGATGTAGTCTAACGAATTTGTTGTACAAAAGAAACATCACATCCTTTGCTTTGTACTCAATACTTTTGGCAATGTATCCCAGCATCCGATTGGCTTTTTTAACTGCTACGGCACAATGGCTAGAGCTTGTGAGGGTTTGGTCAACAATCATTCCCAGATCTTTCTCCTGTGAAGCACATTCCAGTTTTAGACCTCCCATGAAGTTATCCCGTCTAATGTTTTTATTACCTACATGTACAACTTTACATTTTGCTACATTAAATTTCATTTGCCACATTTCTGCCCAATTCTGGATTCCATCCAGTTCATCCTGAATCACTTTAGTGGACTCTAAACTATTCGCCAAACCCCCCAATTTAGTATCATCTGCAAATTTAACTATTCTGCTCTCAATATTCCTATCAAGGTCATTAATGTAGATGAGGAACAGCAGGGGTTCCAACACCGATCCGTGGGGGACCCCACTCCCCACCATACCTAGCTCAGATGAGATACCACTGACCACCACTCTTTGTGTTCTGTCCTGTAACCAGTTTTGAATCCACTCCAGAATACCTCCTGTAACTCCAATGGAGCTTATTTTAAAAAATAGTCTCTTATGCAGTACTGTATCAAATGCTTTCTGAAAATTCAAGTATATGATGTCATAAGCCCTGCTCTGGTCATCAGTCTTGGTGGCCTCTTCAAAAAATTCCAGGTTTCTCAGGCATGACCTTGCCTTACGGAAACCATGTTGGCTATCCGTCAAGGATACTGTTAGGTTCAAGAAATAAGCCAGCTCATCTTTTAAGATAGATTCCAATATTTTGCACGCATTGCAAGTTAAACTGACTGGCCTGTAATTTCCTGGCACGGTACGGTCCCCTTTCTTACATATTGGTATTATACTGCCCTGTTTCCAATCATTTGGTATTTCTCCAGTTTCTAAAGACCGTCTGAAGATGGCGGCTAGCGGCTTAAAGATGATCTCACCAACTTCCCTGAGCACTCTAGGATATAAGCCATCATGACCCGCCGCCTTATCTGCTTTTAGTTTATTCAACTTGTCTAATCCTTCGTTATCCCAAACCTCAATTTCCGCTAAATAATCTTTAGCATTTAACATGCCCTCTGGCCGAATAAAGACCCACTCTGAGGTAAAATTCTCAACAAAGTAACTGTTTCAGGCATTCGCAATATGCTTGTTATCATATAGCAGCGATCCATTTTTATTCTTTATGCACTTAACCTGCTCTTTGACTTTCCTTTTTCTGCTACAGTACTGAAAGAAGCACTTAGGGTTAGTTGTTGCCCCCTCTACAATTTGTCTTTCATACGGTCTTCTAGCATTCCTCAGCTCTTTTTTGACCACAGCCCGCATTTTACTGTATTCAGCCTTATTGTTCTCATTGTTATCCTTTACGTACATCTTATAAAGATTCCTGTTTTCCCTCAAAATCCTACGAATACTTTTGGTCATCCACTGAGGATTCTGCTTTTTCAGCTTACTTTTGGACACCTTTGGAATGAATCTGCATTGCGATTCAAGTAAAACCCCTTAAAATCTTTCCCACATCTCATTCACAGACTCGAAGTCCAGGAGTGTCTCGCATTTTATTTCACTTAGATATGAGCGCATTCTGTCAAAGTTTGCTCGCCTAAAATTGAAAATTTTTGTTTTTGAATACACTTTTTTTAACTTCCCATGAAACATCAAAATTAACCGCAGAGTGATCACTTGTCCCAAGTGGCTCCAGTACCTCAACATTGCGAATTCTATCTGGGTCATTACAGAGCATGGTCTAAAATGGCCTTCTCTCTTGTAGGTTTATTAACATTCTGCACCAAAAAAAATTATCAATTATAACATCTAGAAATTCTTTCACGGATCCTTTTAATATTCTATATGCGTGCATATGGGACGAAAATCTAGGCCACATTCAATTTTGGCCAATTTTGGCGCAGTGGCTTTGCCACTATTTTTTTCCAAAGTAATCCATGATTCACAGAATCAAAGGCTTTGGAATGGTCAACATATAATTCTGCACAATTTAGCATCTCATCATAAAAGCATACCCCATCTATCAGACACCGAGCTGCTGGAATAGTACTGTGCCCTGACCTAAAGGATGATTGTGATTCACTGTGAATTTTAACTTCTGTTGAAAATGGACCTCGCTGTCAATTCACAACCGAATTAGGAAAAAAATAAATAAAAATTAGCCCATACAACTAACTTAGAAATCGGTTGATTGCTGACATCTAATGGATCACAACCAAAATATTATGGAGGAAAATAAGCTGACCTCCATATAGTGGGCAAAAAGATTGAGGCAAGACTCAAATTAAAAATCTCAACAATTGGCTCCACTTCAAAAGTTGCAGTAGTCTTCACAAGGTGAGGATCTAAATTGTCTCGACTAGCACATATTCTACAGTCAATGATATTCAGGGCCTGACTTGCATCTAGCGTCGAGAAAAGATTTGGCAGAATGTGGTGAGGTTTAATCAGTTTCCAAAACACAGTGGGGTAAAGCGTAATGGAGAAATACAAAACAAGGATTTAGATTTTTCTTTCCTGCAGTCATCAAATTTTTTTATTTGTTGACATATAAGGCATGTCTTCATATTTAGGTGAAAGTTACGTCTTGTGTTCAAGTTGAGTTTTGTGAATGAGAGCAACCATTGAAAAAATTGACACTGGACAGGTTTGAAACTAATCGGGTGCTGACCGAACACTATCCAGGAACAGAGTGATGGAAATAATGACCTTCACCTCATTTAAGTGAATGGTGCTTGGCAACTGAACTGTTCTCTGTAGTACGTCCAACTAATCAGACCCCTGGCATTGGCTCATTGCTTAGTGGTAAAATCTGGAATAGAGTTAGTGATTGGTGACATGGAACAAAAGTACTTGAAATTGCCTTTAACTTAACAAACCTACTTTGATGGTGCATGTTAAGGTACGACATTTGAGTTTGCCCCTCCCCTACTTTCAAAGAGAGGTCTATAACTGCCTCCTTGGGTGTTATTGAGCCCACAGCTTCTAGGCCAGCTTCTTACAGAGTCTTGCTGAAGATTAAACCACTGATGATTATGAGCTTTACATTTAGCATTACCTGGGTATTACAGAGGCAGTTGTTTAACCCCTTCAGACCTGATTTTTTTCTGCTGAGCAAGTAAAATTTTATCCAGTTGCTTTTTACTCCTCTACAATATCGAAATGGAGGGGGGAAAAAAGACCTTTTTGCTAAGTCAGTTTTTTAGTAGTATTTTTACATATCCATTACAAAGTAAGCCACAACTGAACGGGTGTGAAATGTCATTAAAACTAAAGAAAAAAATAGGCGTGCAATGCACGGAATACCCCTCAGCCCGATGTCGAAGTTTTTGGAGACGCCCGCCCGCCCGCCCAACCTCACGAAGGATAGCAATACCCAGTCAGCCTTGAGGGCTGAGGGGTAAAAAATTGGATATGTTTTTAGCATTTGGAAGTGGATGTCTGCATATGTCTGCATGTGTGTGTATGCCTGTGTGCAGGTCTGAACATGAACAACTTTCATGTTTATGATTTTGGGTAACATAAAATCAAGACATCAGTCATGATGTCTTTGTCAGTAAAATATAATGAACGAATTGCCATATTTTTTAACAAAGTAGGCTACATGTAGCAACTGATCAATTGGAGCAGACTTCATGAGCTTGTGGATACTTTGATTTATTCACTCATTTTCGATGAGCGACCTGAAAGCAGGTTCTGTGTGGCGCAAAGCACAGGTGGATGTTGCATTTGTCACAGAATATTTTGTTTCTCCCATGCAGTAGGGTCTCTTGCATCAGATGGCCTCTCTCTTATCATAATAATTTGGTTCAAGGAAGTCTTCCACTTTATACTCAAGGAACATTGCATGAATAAAAATATATATTTATTAATAAATAAATAGTCAAAGTTTAGCTATGAAATACTCACAAATATTCCGTAATTTTGCATAGTGACACTAATAATGAAGTGTTGGCTCATATCACCCAGCACCTGATGTCCACTGGAATGAACATCACCCAAGACCCGATGTCCATTGGAATGGACTCTGCACTTAAAAAAAATCATGTACTTTGCAGTTATGAGATATATTCAGAGTAACTTAAAATATCATCACATTGAATTGTTAGACTTATGCTGAGTGCAAATCGATTGGGCTACAATCAACATAAATTAATATTTATGAGGAGAAAAGGAGCTTACTCCTCCTGCTGTCAAGCATAGGAGCCATGCTCCTCTTGTCTGATGTCTGCAGTTCTTTCAGATCAAGTTACCGGTCATTATCTTCATTGTGATTGGATAATCAGCAACCAATCAGTAACAAAGAATAAAAGTCAAAGATTTTTAAAGGCCTAGACCCAAAAATGTCATGTCCATTCCAGTAGACGCAGGGTCTGAAGGTGTTAATAATACAAGAGTGTACTAGTAGACCTCTTCAAAATTTCCCATCATAAAGCTTGGCATAAACTGCCAATGTCAGTTATGGAGACTGAACCCATATCCTTTTATTAACTGAAAAATAGTGAGCAGTCATTTAGTACACAACCAGTGCCGTGTTGGGCATTGCAAACATTAACTTTCCCAGCATCAACCTACTATTTTGGCTCGAATTGGAAAACTGTAGAAGAAAGTTCTGTGGAAAAGGGCACTAGAGAAGACGGTAAGCAGACAATTGTGAGGATTGAACTCAATTGCAATGTATTGGTAAGTGGGAAATAAAATAAAAAAAACATAATAAGGAAGCATTAAACTGTATACACTTCAATTTTATTTCATAATGAAATTTTTACACAACTGAGACTAACCTTCACTTTGGATACAAAAAAATAACTGTTAAATGCTGAGCACCTACACAATTCAACTGAAGAGTTTTCACAGTCTGTGTAGGTTTCTAATATTCTATGGAATATCACACATGTAATCCACACATTAGGCAGTGCAGTCATATCTTTGAATATAGTAAATGTATTGAAGAAATTGCAGTTTTAGATAAAGCCATGAAAAAAGCAGGTGATAAAGTGAGGTTCTGGGCGAGCGTTGGGGTGACACGCAGAAAATTGGACAATTAAGACCAATTCATAATGTGTATTTCTCCTCAACCTAATGTATAGTGGCCACTAAATGCACAACTTAATCACTGTAATTAAAGTTTTCAGTAGGTGTCTTATGTTTCATTAGCATTTGAGAACAGGCTGTATGGGCTACTGCTTGGTAAATGCTTCATACATCCAACAACATTTCTACAAGGATTAATATCGAGACCCTTGCCTGTTCATAATCACATATAGCCTTACATTCAAACGTCGCATGGCTATACCTGCTTCATATTGCACAGGTCTAGAGAGAGCCTCTGTGTGCTGTGTTTTGTTCCGCCGGTAATGGTAACCAGGCCGCAACTCATGATGGACAATTAATTATGCAATCATTAAAAGTTTTAGCAATGTCAACTAATAATTATAAAAATGTGGGCAATAATTCCAGAATTCTCCAAAAACAAATGTTAGGCCAACTGGCAAAATAAATGCAATATAACTGGTCGATGCATTGACACCTGGGCTCTGTAATGCAGTCAACAAGCTAAATTATAGGATAGTAGAACAAACAGAGTTAGCCGTAGAGTTGCAATATGTTTAAGGGAAATGTTCTGATTTTATTCATTTTGGTTGATAAGGTATATATTCGGTAACAGAACAAACACACTACGGGGTTCCTCCAGCACCAGGTTTGAGAGTCCCACACAAAATGCTCTTTCAGAAACCTGTGCATACTCCCACCTGGTGGTCACAGGAAGCAATGCATCTTATCTGTGCACTGAACTGCTCGTAAAATTGGCACAGAAAGCTCAAGAATACGGTTGTACTGCGCGAGAAAACATCACTTTGATAGAGGTCCATTTACAATACGTATAAACTGCTACAAACACCATATTTTGAACAGAAAAGCTCCATAAACCTATATTTGGCATAAGGGAAGATGGAGGTGGGGGTAGATCGCAGTATTAACAAAGGGATTGGGTTTTGTTCATTTCTACATTCGTTATTGCAACATATGACCAAACAAACAATGATTTACGGATTATGTTGGTCACCCTGGTTCAAAATTATTTTTCCCCCTCCCATAGGGCTGGAGAAGCATTTGAAACGCCCTCTCATGATCGTGAAAATTACAGAGGCTGGAATGCCAAAAATAAGCTTTGCTATGTGCTAAAGTCGTCCGACTTCCCCAGCAGCCATGTGAACTGATTGCAAGGGAGTACAGGAATGAGGCTGGGAACCCTGCCAGACCACTGACCTACAGAATAAAGCTATCCTGTACAAGGCTATTCCTTCAAAGCACACAAAGAGATACTGTATTCTTCAATATGAACACATCATGGAAGAGTCCACACCATCTCTTCAATGATGTACAGAATGGAACCAGAGACTTCACTATTCAACCATTAAGGCAAGAAAAATGTAACAGGGACAAAAAATGAAATGCATGTTCATCCATTCATTTTCACATACTGTATGAACCAAAACAAACGAAGGGAAGTACACATTCCCTTTTCCTAAGAAGAGAATAAAATTAACACCCTGGTTTGCAGCGAGGAACTGGCTCTCAACTCCGAACCTAACCATATTTATTAAACCATTAAATGCAATTTAAAAGCTGTTCATTGGTTTTACTAACCTGGTCTTGTTCAACCAGACATAATTTACCCTCTCAATCACAAAATGGCTGGGATTCAATGAACAATTGTCCCAAACTCTGACCAACAATTTAAAATCAAAATTAATCTCAAACAGCGTCAGGTAATTTTAGCAATTACTGAAATCAAGGTTAAGCGCAGTTTATGGCCATTATGTCAGTAAAACCTTCATGAAACAAAGAAAAATAAAACCCCACAATGCTTTCAAGACTTCATTTGGGCCATTCAATCATTGGAGTAAATTCTCACGAACTTTATAGTAGAGTTTATCTACTCTACCCTAATATCTACAGCTGTCGTAAGTGGAATTCTAATGCTGTAAGTGGACACTTAGTCATTGAAACGAAACCATTAGTAGAACACTTTGTTAAAGTTTGCATGCAAAATTATGCAACACACATTCTAGAATCTTTAGTTAATTGCAAAATGCTGATGAAAATTAGCATACGTGATGAATGTGTACGCAAGAGTTGAGGACCACTGCCCTAAGAGCTAATGCATAGTTTGCTGTATCGTACAGTGATGTGAATGAAAACAGAATAATACTAATCCAATGTGGGTGCCATTTCAGTCCTGCTATTCCGTACCGAGTCCCTAATGCCACTTTTCCATAACACAGTTTTAGCGCTACTCGACTCGGTTTCCGTCGTTTTCCATTACAATTGAGTACCACCTCAACGTGGGCAGGGTCATCATAGCAAGCATCACTCCCTGGCCAATCAGTGGCAGTCTGTTGATGTCACATTTTCTGCTCAACTCAGCTCGCTTGGAACCCCTGCTGAGTAGGTACTAAAAAAAAAGTACCTGGTACTAGGTAGTGTCACAGAATGGAAAACCCTAAAAACCGAGTAGAGTCGAGTAGGTGCTAGTGGAAAAGCCCTATAAAGAGTCCTTCTTCCACAAGGCACCAGAGCACCTTTGGCGTTATAGGAAGTGACACATATCGCCAACAGTATTTCTTGACTAAATTTTGCTGAAACTAAGGTTGTTCCATGAGTGCATGAAACTCTAATAGTGTTGTTTTCTTACAAACAGTTTAGAAGTGTTGCCCATGTGGTTCAGTCAGCACATTTACTTGCCATAAATGCTAACTGGCCCCAACAACCATAACATAGCAGGTTCAAGCTCCAGCCAAGTCACCAGCGCAAGGTCATGGGGAGAACGCAACAACAGGATACAATTGCCTTCGGGAACCAGATACGCTGAGGTTTAAATTGATTCAACATGTTTTAAATATTAACCATCAGTTACAGGCAAAAATGCTATTTTTTCTTCACATACATAAATACAAGTTCTAACGACATGTTGTAACAGTAGCAATTACTTGAAAGTAAAAGTTGAGGACTGCAGTCAACTGAATACAGGATGGAGTCAATAAATAGAAAAGCCTCTGTGGTTTAAAATTGTGCCCGGTAAAATACCATTGGCTGTGCTTGGTCAGGCAGAGGCTTAGGTCACTTAGGTCAGCTTCAGCCCTGTACCCCCCACCCCAGACCACCCACCACCCCAATGTCTCCCTGGTCTATCACCCATACATTCTGAGGGGAGGGTTTGGGCAGTCATGTGCATCATATGAAAACTCCCCAGTCCCACACAGTCAGTTCCCCTACAGGCCCTTGTTGAAGAAGACGGTGGTGGTGTCAGGGCTGGTCTTCCTGATGCTCTCCTGCAGCTCTGGCTCCAGACTGCTGACCTTCATGGAGCTGTGGGCGGGGGAAAAGAGACACGTCATGCCATTGGATGACTGGAGGGCTGCCCACAGCCCAACCCAGAGAACATGAATGTAGGTTAACCCTTACCTCTTCTGCGGGAATAAAGCACAGCAAAGCGGGGTGGCAAACACCAGGCTGAGGGAGAGGAGCAGATAGGATAAGTGAGACACAGCGAACACAAGGAGTTTGGTGACAGTTTACTAAACACATACAGTACAGGTCAGCAGACACTGCCCAATTCCCATGAGACGTCACGTGCATCTCTCGTGGCTTTCTCGCAATAATCTCCTCTTTATGTCGCGTGCCATTATCAACCTCGTACTCTGCCCAGACAAGCTTCGCAGTAGGCCGGCCGCCGAACCTACCCACGTATGCCTAGAGCCTGCCAAATGCGCGACGTAATGTAATCCGAATTAGGCATATGCACAGTTGTTACTGACAATGACTTTTTATATGCGGATTTAATAGATATAATACGTTGTTGTGTTGCTGCGTTGTTGCTGGTAATCACGAATCATTAATCTGTGAAAATCGAGGGTGGGGTGAAGAAGAGTATACGATATCCAGCAGCGAAGAATCACTTTGAAAATCTCAGTATACATAAACCCTACCGCTGCTCTGAATAAAACATAATGTGCTACATACATGTAGATTGTCATTTTGCATTTATTTCAGCCGGTTTACAGTTTCATCATTCCATCAGTTCATGTGCTAGAGGGACATAACTCATAATATTTGCTGTTAAATAGCCTTCTGTTTGACGATGTTGGTTTATTCTTAAACATTTATAGGCCTACTGTAAATGCACCGTAGAATATTTTCTGTGCACTTCTAATAGACATACATAAAGCAACAAATCTATCGATTCACAATTATATTAAAGCGACACCTTGTTGCAGTATCCAGAAAAGCTCACAGACAGAGCTCCCATTCCATGTCTTTTTTCCTTAAATTGAAATTGGTTAAGTGTACAGTAATTATTAGTTTTATAGTTGTTTGGCGTAGGCTATAGATTTCGCCTCTGTATGTAGAGTTTGATGGATTTAGTTTGAATGGATATCCCTTGCTTCTGCGATCAGACAGTCTCTTATGTGTGACGGCGTTTCTCGATTTTCATACAGATGGATTATATGCGCTCCTAAACAAGAGGAAATGCGATGCATCTTCTCTACTGACATCTTGCTTACTAAATGATAATTTTGATCATTATGTATGATTTTTAAGGACTGATGAACAGGCCTCAAGCGGATAAAAAAAACGACTCCTTTTCCATTTTGACATCTGGAACTCGCGGCCTTGGTATTATCTAATTGTGTTCACAGGTGGAATGAAACACTTGAGTGCAAAGGGGCATCAACTCATTTATCAAGTATAGGATTATTAAAATAATGTCACGCAAGGTTGCATTGTTAATAGAAGAATTTGATTTTTCCTTTCTGTATTTGTGATAATATAACTATCCTATAGCCTACAACCCGCGTCCCAATTGATCGGTCCAAAACTTTAAACTTAACAGAGCCGGTAAACCTCTCAATCGAATAAATACAATAATCACAAACGAATAAATCTTTTTTTTTTGGACCAGTTTAATAATCCGATGACCGATGACACTGAAAATATAAATTAGGTATTTTTAACAAAATGTTTAACAAATTAATTTGTTCCATGAGAGATGACAAATTAATTTGTTAAAATCAATCCAACAAAATCAATTTGTTCAGGAAGTAACAAGTTACTTTGTTTTATTAACAAAGTAGAATTTTTGCTGTAGCCATTAACAAAATAGGCCTATTGTTACAATTAAGTAACAAATGTGTTTTGCTAACACGATTGGACCACAAGATTATTTTGTTAGGATGTTTGTTAAAATAAATCTGCACAAACCGATTATGCGGCCGATGTACATGTAGATGTAGAATATGTAGAATAATTTAAGTGCGTACTTTAACTAGGCTTATGCCGTCGAAGGCGACGGCTTTGGGTATATCCCCGAACACCCCCAATCCTCCAATTTCCCAATCCGTGAACAGACCCAATACAATATAAAGCCCCCCAGGTCATGACTTTTCATTTGAACTTAATTTCAGGTCAATCGGACAGATGGTTCTGAAGATATGGCCAAAATGATAATTTTCTATCAAAAAGCGCGACCTGGTGGCAAAATATTGAACCATACAGGTATGATGTCATCATGTGATACGTTGTGAGGTCATGACCTTGCAGTTGCACATAGTTTCATGTCAGTTGGGCAAATAGTTCCAAAGATATGGCAAAAATGGTGAATTTTATGTGACAAAGTTCCACCCTGTGGAAAAATTTTGAACCAAACAGGTATAATGTCATCATGGAACACATTCTCGGGTCATGACCTTTCATTTGCACTTGATTTGAGGTCAATTGAACAAATATTTCCAGAGATATGATAAAAACAGTGATTTTTTTCAGTTTTTGGCCCCTGGTGGCCAATCTAGAAATTGTAAATTGTCCAAAATCGAATCAGTTCTTCCTCTTTATGATACTTACTTATATGCAAAACTTGGAATTTCTAATTGAAATATTACTGAAGTTATCGCGTTAACACGTAAATCAGTTTTTGGCCCCTGGTGGCCGATCTAGAAATCGTAAATTGTCCAAAATTTAATCAATTCTTCCTCTCAATGATACTTACATATATGCAAAACTTGGAATTTCTAATTGAAATATTACTGAGGTTACCGCGTTAACACGTAGGGCGGCGCGGCAGCAGCGGGGGTCGGACCAAAAACATAATATCCCCGGAACGCCATTCGGCGTTTGGAGATATAATTACTTCACAGTGAAGTGGTAACGCAAGAAGTGAACAGTAGGGTGATTTTTAAACCAATGCCAATAAGTTGTTGACAAATCAATCAGCTGTTAAAGGAACAAAAACAGGCATCAAAGGCAGTCTCCTCATGTTTAATAACCTGTTTTGCGGAGGATAAAATATGGTGGGATAGGAATATAATCTGCACGCACAAATATCTAGATTGCGGCAAAAAACAAAGGTAGAATAACGCTGTCGGTGTATGTCGCTAGATATTGAAACTTAAAGAACGACGACATACAGCAAATAGCCTATACAGAGAAAGGATGGCATAGGTTAAAACTTGCCTTCCCGTTGCGTTTCTGCTCATTTGAAGATCCTTCACAATCAGACGACACTGAAATTACTGCACGTGATCGATTCTCGCCAAATTCGCTGGGGCCGTGCGGAAAAGTAGCTAACAAATCTATTTTGTTAAGACGACTGGACAAAATCTATTTTGTTGAAATCGGATTCTGCTGGATCAACAAATTAATTTGTTACAAAGGCGTAAAAAATGTGTTTTTCTTAAATTTTAACAAAATAATTGTATCATCAATACATAAGAAAATCAAAAACATAAATGACACTGTCCAGGAGCCATATTTTAAACGCGCGTGAGACCGTAAACCTCATAACAGAATGTTAAAGATTCGGAATCTCGTTCACTAACAATGCTGTTTACAGACACCAGTTTCATGTAAGACTTAACGCTATCCCCGCTTGTCACCGGCACTAGGCCTATTACTTTCCCTACGCACGATATATGTGACTCGTACATTTGCGTTGCGTCACGATATTCTCGTGTATGTCTCGTGTATTTCTCCTGATAATCTCGCGTAGAAATGGCACTGTCTGTTGGCCTGTATGGTACAGACATGGGTAGAGACTGATTACTGATTACTACGACGCCGACTGTGTGGAGACAAACTATGATATACTCTGTCCACTGACAGGCAGTGTACAGTAACTTCAAATACAGCACACAAGTTACATTCTCAACACAACAAGATAAACTGTCCCAACAATTTATGAAGTGGAAAAAAAAACAAGTAGATAAGAAGGATCTAATAGCTGCGACCTCGCCTAGCATCCATCACGTGGCCTAGTGTCCATGACTGGTGGTTTCTTGCACAGGTGTGATCTCGAAATTGGCAAATGACCTTGAAAATCAATAGGGGACCCTCTGTACCAAGAAGCTTGTTCTAAGATGTAATAGCCATCCATGAAGTTAAATTGGAGTTACGGTGCGAAAACTGTGAAATCGGGGCAAAATCGACACTTTTTTCACCGGTGTGACCTTGGGAATCGACAGATGACCTTGAAAATCAATAGGGAACCCATCCTCTATACCAAGAAGCTTGTTCTAAGATTTCATAGCCATTCATTGAATTAAACTTGAGTTACGGTGCGAAAACCGTCAATTCGGGCAAAATTGACAGTTTTTTGACCTTTGTGACCTTGGGATTTGACAGATGACCTTCAAACAATAGGAAAGACCTTCTCTATGCCTAGAAGTTATTTCTAAAATTTCATAGCGATCCATGAATTCTAACTGGAGTTACAGCGCAAAAACCCGCAAACAAGGTCGTGACCTCTGTGAACTTGACCTTTGACCTTTGACCTCGAACTTGTGCATGGACATCACTTTGGTGAAGGTCAAAAACTCCTGAAAATTTCATGATGATACGACGACAGGAACATGGTCAAAAAGGTGGCACAGACAGACAGACAGATGGACAGACAGACAGAAGCGTTCATAGAGCTGCTTGGTCGCAGCTAAAAAAAAGCTGTGGAATGCGAGTCACAAAACTTAAGAACCACAAGATACAAATTTATCAGTCAACCAAACTTGACATGAACCTGGAGGAGAAAATAGAATTTCAGCTTATGGAGACATTTCTGAACATAAAAAATTAAGGACAAATCATATTCTTGCTGATAGGGCTTTACACAATCAGGTCTGGACAAAGCATCAGTGTCTCAAAACTATTGCTAAGGAGCACAAGGCACCAAGGTCAATCATGTTGGATATGAAGGTTAGAATAAAATGCGGAAATGGAGGCAAAAGACATCAAGTCAATTGTACAGGGCAGCAAACACCTCGAGCATCAACGGTAGACTGGTCCAAAACAGCCTTCTTGCTTGGCTTTTCATAGCCTCCGTCTGTTCAGACTCTTTTTGAATGCTAGTTGAGAACCACCTACAAGAAGTCCACACTCCTTCACTTTGTAAGGCTGCTCACAAACCTCTTTATAGCCTCCTTTGAAAAACACAGAGGGGCAGTTGGCTCATTGAGTCTTTGGTGTGTGGTATACTCACCAGAATCCCACCAGCCCCACCTGAATAGGTGCATTGAGGACAGGAAACCGCTGTAACACAAGATGAGAGGGACGGTCAAAGAAAAGTGCTGGTTCATTGTACAACTTGAACTTTCAAATACTTGTTTCAATTATTATGTATTTGTTATGAGAAGCAATATATTCTTTGTAACAAGTGCTAGATAAGCCCTAGTGACAGCTGATGCAAGGTCATTTTCTACTGATAACATCCCTCTATTAGAGTGATACGTAAAGGATAATTAACGAGAAGGTGTGCATTCCATGGTTTTAATGCACGACGCGGAGGCAAATAACCACCCGACGCGAAGCGGAGGGTGGTTGCCTCCGCGAAGTGCATTAAAACCGTGGAATGCTCACCTTGAATGAATGAATGAATGCTTTATTTCGGACATGTGTAGAACAGAAAACATAACAATAGTCAAGACAATAATAAGACATAAAAAAACATTATAATAACACGTCCGAAAAGGAGCAGGATGAAGCATAAGCTTATTTAGTCCTACCCCTTCTTCACCTCTCATTACTATTAAGTCTCTTATACATACTTAAACTACATAGTTACAAAAAAGAAAATAAATAAAGTAACTAAACATATACTATACATATGTACAAGAAACAAAGAATACATAAATAGAAATAGAAAGTGATTCACAAATACAAATATAATTAATGAAAACACCCTTCCTCTTCCCTGTACCTAGTGAAAACCATGTGTTTATACCGCTTTTTAAACTGGGCCATGCTTGGACATTGCTTGAGCTCCACATCTAACCTGTTCCACAGCCTCACTCCACAAACAGAAACACAAAAACTTTTCATTGTCGTACGCACCCTCTGATGTTTTAAGTTGAACTCCCCCCTCAGATTATAATTCCCCTCTCTGTTAAAAAACAATTTTTGTATGTTACCAGGAAGTGTCTTATGGATTGCTTTATACATGAATTGTGCTGTTTGAAAATGAATCATATCAGTGAGTTTTAGTATACTGGATTTTATGAATAATGGATTTGTGTGATCTCTATAACCGGCTTTATGAATTATTCTTATAGCTCTTTTCTGTAAAATAGATAGTGAAATTGTTGTACATTTGTATGTGTTGCCCCAAACCTCTGCACAGTAATGTAAATATGGTAAAATTAGAGAACAGTAGAGAATGTGGAGTGATCTGTGGTCCAGGATGTGTTTGGCTTTACTCAGAACTGATATGCTTCTTGATAGTTTACTTTGTATGTGTTTTATATGAGCTTTCCAGTTAACCTTATCATCTATTATTACCCCAAGAAACTTATTTTCATACACCCTTTCAATGTCTACCCCATCTACCTGTATCTGTGCCTCAATGTTCTGATTGCAGTTGCTGAATATCATGAATTTGGTTTTACTTAAATTTAATGATAATTTGTTTCTATCAAACCACATTTTCAATTTGCATATCTCCTCAGTGACCCTCACCAGTAGTTTATGTAATTCACCCCCAGAACAAAAAATACTAGTATCATCCGCAAATAATACTAGTTTTAGTACTTCTGAAACTTTGCATATATCATTTATATAAAGAATGAATAGTTTCGGACCCAACACTGACCCCTGGGGGACGCCACAAGCAATGTCCAAGCATGGCGATGAATGTTCACCCAACTTCACAAATTGTTTCCTGTTACTTAAATAACTCCTCACCCAGTGCAGTACTACCCCCCTGATCCCATACCTTTCAAGTTTATTGATTAAAATGTCATGATTGATTGTGTCGAATGCTTTTTTAAGATCTATGAATATTCCAACAGAATGCAATTTGTGTTCAATGGCATTGGTAATCTACTCAACTGATTCTATTAATGCTAGTGATGTTGAGCTGTTTGCTCTAAACCCATACTGACTGTCAGAGAGTAATTTATGTTTGTTTATGAACTTGTCTAATCTATTATTGAAAAGTTTTTCTAGGATTTTGGAAAATTGTGGAAGCAAAGAAACAGGCCTGTAATTTGTGAAGTGGTGTCTATCCCCAGTTTTATATAGCGGCACAACTTTAGCTATTTTCATTTTGTTAGGAAATTTACCAGTTTGGAATGATAAGTTGCAGATGTATGTTAGTGGCTCAGAAATCCCCTCAATGACCTTTTTTACAACTTTTATATCAATTTCATTTAAATCAGTAGATGTTTTACATTTACATTTATTTACAATATCTATAATTTCCTTTCCTTCCACAGCTGTGAGAAACATTGAACTGGGATTTCTTTCTATAAGATTGTCATTCCACTCCTCAGATACACATGGATCTGGAATTTTTTCTGCCAGCTTTGGTCCAACATTTACAAAAAACATATTGAAGCTATTGGCAACATCATTGATATTATCCATTCTCATATTATTTTCAATAAAATATTGAGGGTAGCTCTGATGTTTAGCACCATTTTTAATAATACTATTTAAAATGTCCCATATTCCTTTAATGTTGTTTTTGTTATTATATAATATTTTGCTATAATATTCCTTCCTACACCCCCTTATAATATTAGTTAACTTATTTTTATACTTTTTATATTTACTTTCTGCCTCATTAGTTCTTTTTTTAATGAACTCTCTATACAATGTATTTTTCTTTTTGCAGGCATTTTGTAATCCCTTTGTAAACCATGGTCGATCTTTATGTTTTTGTTTTCCATCATACTGTTTTATAGGACAATTTTTATCATATAATGATGCAAATATCTTTATAAAAGTTTCATAGGCACCATCAACATCTTTTTTGTTATATACATCTTCCCAGTCATGTGCCAGTAAATCATTCTTAAATGCACTCATAGCTTCCTCTGTCCTCACTCGCCTGTATTTTAGTTTCTTCTCTGGCTGATTTCTCTGCTGGTTATTGTTATACACTATAAAAACTGGTAGGTGGTCACTGATATCACTAATTAATAGTCCGCTCACTGTATTATTCTCAATATCATTGGTGAATATGTTATCAATTAAAGTAGCACAGTGGGTTGTGATTCTGCTGGGTCTGGTGATTTTAGGAAACAAACTCATGCTGTACATTGTATTAATGAAGTCATCAATCATTTGATGCTTATTTGGATTGAGCAAATCAATATTAAAATCACCACAGATGAAAACAACCTTTTGATTAGTTTTAGAGAACATTTCTCCTATCCAGTCCTTGAATGCTTCAATACTAGAGCCTGGTGCTCTGTATATACAGCTGATTATTACATTTTTGCTTTTTTCATTATATATTTCAATTGTCATGCATTCTAACAAGTTATCAATCACAGTTGTCATATTTTCTACTACTTTGTAAGTCAAGTTCTTATGTACATACACAGCTACACCTCCTCCACTTTTGCTCCTTCGGTTTAGACAGTTAAGTTCGTATTGATCCAGGTCAAAATCCATTCCTTTAGCTGTATTGATCCATGTTTCCGATATAGCAATTATTTTGAATGGTTTTATGAATTGACTTAAATATTCTTTTATGTTATTGAAGTTTGCATACAAGCTTCTACTATTGAAATGTATTATTGATAACTTGTTAACTTGATAACCTTCGAGTTGATTATCCCGCTTATACCATGGTCAGTTGCCAGCAATATCAACTTGCAGCATTCAGAAATCTTTGATGAAAGTTTCGCATTTGCACTAAAAAAAAAACAAAAAAACGAGCTTGTAATCATTAAACAGGCGCCGCGCCTTCTCATACCCAAAACCCTACTATAGGCTAAGATAAATTGAGCCAGCTATCTTAGTTCATCTTACGTTCACGGAGAAAGATTTTTTTGCACACGCTTACATCCGTCTACCAGCTGATTTGATACCGGATTCCATCTGAAACGGAGATTATGCATAAGGAAACAATATGCGCGATTATGCAGACTGTAGCCAACTTGCTACGCTCAAATACAATGAACTTTTGACGGTTTCCGCAATCAGCGAGCCTGAAGTCTGCTGGCGTAGCACGTAGCCAGCGAACTGTCAGCAGTTGCTGACACATGAAGTGGACACGTTAGCTTCCTTTATAGCCGTATACAATTACATCGTTTAATGAATAAAGCCTGATTACTTCGCTGCTATAATATTTCCGGTCATTATCGCTTGAGTACCAATAGTTAACCGAGCCGCAGGACGCAACTTACGTGACGCCGCTAAACTTACTGGAGATAAATGAGCAGCTAGGTTACCGTTGTACCTAGCCGAATACCAGGTCTAACGTTGGGGTTACAAGTTGGCTTGTGAATGAATTTCGAATGATGAAACGACCGTAGCCGAACTACCTGTGCGGTTCCACGGTTTTAATGCATACCTGCCAGCCAATCAGAGAAAAGTATTCACCCAGACCATGATATAAAGAGTAATGTCTGTCAGATGAACCACAGTTTGGCACCTTTCATCCAAGTTGCCACATTTTAGTAAAGAAAGTGACACTGCCCATTACAGAGCCAACTGATCTATACTTTTTTCACTCCACCAGCAGGATGGAAGAGACAGAACTGAGGAAGCACTGTTCACTGGGCCACAGCTCACCTTCATGAACGCTTTCTTTTCCAGTGTGTTCATAATGACCGGAGGGATAGCTTGAGAAAGGAAGAGAACAGAATGAGTTTGCATTGAAACAATGCTCTTGCACAGGGCCTTGGAGAGTAAGCAGGGATAGGGATGCCGGGGGGGCTTGTTTACACCCTCCCCTCACTTGTAACACACTTCTAATGATAGCACCTCCGGGGAGGCTCTTTGCTTGTAAACCTCCCCCAACTACAGCTCTCACTATTGGATGGACTAAAAAAAAAAAATTCCTGGTACAATGCTCGGCAGGTTGCCCGACTGCAAACACTGGCAGCTATGTAAACCTGACACCAGCTTATAAAGCTAGCTGAAACGACAGTGCATGGATACAAGTAGAACACAAAAGCCAGAAGAATGTACAAGTCACACAGTAATTAATCCCTTGAAGACGTAATGTAACCCAGCCACATTCATTTAAGCTCAAAATCGATGGGAGACAGGGGGGCCATTTTCAGAACTGAGTATGTGCTAACAGTGAAACAACGGTTCCCCAATATCAAGAAACAATGAAAAAAAAAAAAATAGACGAGGTCAACAGAAAAGTAAGGAGTGCTTTTCCATGCAGGGAGAGCTGCACTCCAATACAATTTGCTGCAGTTCTTTTTCCATATTAAAACAGTTTCCTTCACTACCTTAACATTCCTTTATAACAACTGCGCATGTTCACCAAAAGGAAAATATCATGATAATAGTTCACTAAAACGGAGCCTGTGGAAGAGTAATGGCAGGCAGTTCAGATGACAGCGGAAGGGCCAATAACACTATTACCAGATACAGTACAATCACAAGCATAAATTCCAAGATGAATGACCTCCACCCCAGCAGAGGGCGCTCTCTCACCCATGGCTGGCACTGCCATCCCGATCCTCGACACCACCACCTGGATGATTGCCTGCCTAGCAGCTTTTGAAGACTCGCCAAGCCGGTTTCCATTCTCATCTGTAACCGGTATTCCATACTTCAGCTCCCTGAGGAAAGAAGAGTGAAATATAATTGGCAGCTGTAATGTCCTGTACAACCCTGTAAAAGGGGCAGAACTGCCTGGGCTCCACCAGCCTCGATCAGTTAATACCTTCCACAGAACATATTCACAGCTCTGACTGCTGAGGTCAAACAAAGGTGAACCTACTGACCTGAGGATTCCAATGTAGTAAAAGCAAAGCAGCCGAATCAAAAATACAATGTGTTTACATGTAAATGAGACTGGGCCAGCCTCTTTAACCAGATTTTTTACCCTTATTTTAACCAGGGAAGTCCCATTGAGATTGACATCTCTTTTTCTGCGAGGAGTTAGGAGATAGACTGAAACATTATCTTGAGACTTCAGAAGATAATGATTCCCATAGTATTAAATTACTTCTCCCATAAACCCAAATAAGCACGGTCCTGTTAGCAAGAGCAAGCACACATGCATCTTTCAATGGGGTGATTCAGTAAAGCACAGTGGCTATTATAAACAGTTCCCCGTGAGGGTCAAGAAGTGAATATTTTAATTTGCATCCATATATTGTACATGTAAAGGTTAAACTTTTTTATACCTACAAAACACTGCATTTTAAACTTTTTTTTTTTTTTAAACTTCAGCTGTAATCAATGACAAAATAATTCTCACCGGTTAAGCTGACTGTAGTAGAAAATAGTGCGCAACTATAAATGCATTTTTATAAACATAACATCCATTGATATATTCATTAGAAGCTACCACTGCGTTAAGGCACCGTTTTGCAGAACAGTAGTGACTCCCGAGACCTGGTTTCAAAGCTCAGTCGTACCAGCTGGCAGTGGTCGGTAGCCTTTTCAGAACAGCGCACAATTGGCCTTGTGTTGCACGGAAATAAATTGGGAGGGACTGTCATTTTGGGATTATTGAACTGCAGGTTTATTCTTTGCTCAAACGCCTCCTCCTGAGATTCTAAGCTTGCTCATGCTCAGGTATCCTCCGCCCTCGTTCTGAACCTGCAAAGTCTTGAGCTATGAGTGTAAATAGAAGCAGTGGCTGACAGGCGCGTGCTTCAGAGGAGAGCCATGAACTGTCCCTCCCTACCAAGATAACAACATGGGGTCGCATACGAGCAAGCTTGTCCACATAGCTCGCTAATTGGGCATTCCAGATTCGGGTGGGATTGGAGATGCAAAGTCAATTTTAAAAAATTAAATAAAAGATAGGAAGATATAGATCAGTGGCAGCTGGTGAATTGGCGATAGGGGAGGCTGAAACCCATCCCTTAAAAATAATGATTGGTCATGACCTGTTTTCAATCATTCATTTAAATTACCATTACAGAAACTCCGAAAACTCTCAACATTATCAGGTGTGGCCAGTATTTCATTAATAACGCATACCTGTCAACTCTCACGCATTCGGTGCCAGTGTTAGTGGCATATTCACGTTCCCCAGCTGTAGTCAGCAATTATTCAATCAACGCGAATGTAAGAGACTCTCGCGCGGAATATAAGTCCTTGTGCATGGAGGTTTATCAGTTTCACCAGCGTTATGACTCCGGACTCCTCATACTTTTCTTTACTCGGGGGTTGGAAGCAATGCATGCGTTTCATGATCGTTTAAATTGTTTAAATGAAATAAGATCATTGGAAAAAAGACGTTTCAAATGATCTTACTTCATTTAAACAATATATATGTATATTCATTAGTCTCTTACCTCTGCCTCATGAAGGGAATGTTGATGCAGTTGGCTGCAGCTACAGCAGCAAACGGGACGAACCGGGCGATGATGGCAGGCAGGTGCTGCATGGGACAGTCACGGCACACGTAAACCATGCAGATACAAACCCACATCTCAATCAACATTCGAACAGACA
Source organism: Gymnothorax reevesii (assembly GCA_029721435.1). Classification (NCBI taxonomy): domain Eukaryota; kingdom Metazoa; phylum Chordata; class Actinopteri; order Anguilliformes; family Muraenidae; genus Gymnothorax; species Gymnothorax reevesii. The sequence continues at coordinate 66,612,504 of CM056582.1, forward strand.
CCTTAATACTGTGGCCCGAATTCAGTAAAAGTTTGACCTTAGCTTTGACTGCCAGTAAAATAAAAAATTATTTTACATCACTCTAATATAATTTGTCAAGTTTAGCAATCAATGAAGAAATAAATAAAATATATATTTCAAAGGATAGACAATGATTCAATTCAATCACTGCCTATATCCCTCTAAAAGCAGGCATTTTGTATTTGCTTTTATAGGTGTCTTAACTATTTGAGGTTTGTAAAGCAGTTAAGCTAGGTCTGACCTCGAATCACAATGCCACCTGCAGCGTCTCGCAGCACTAAGTTAGAAAGCAAAATATCCACAATAAGACTGTGGTGAGACTGTTAGTGTAAACAATCACTACAGAAGGCTGTAATGCACAAACGGCATCAAACACAAAAGCCATATTGTGCGTAAACACATCACTGCCTCTCTACTCTATATTTCAGGAACTCAGGAAAATGTAGCAGGAAATGCCACATTCGTTATGAGAAATATCCTTGGAATTTGCACTTTAATAAAAAAAAAGGTATGAAAAATGCACCAGTCAAAAGAGCTCAGCCTCCATAAATAAATAAAATGACAGCAATGTTGGGGGAAAAAAGATTTCAGCTGCACTCTCCTCCTTAACTATGAATAAGGTTCAGCTCCCGATAGCATGTGCAATGCTGTTATTCTAAAATATTTCTTTGAATTTACAGTAATAGTGTGCTCATATTACAGGCCATATCGCAGCTGTGGACAGTTTGGTGTGTGTGTGACTGACAGGTGCAGGTACCTTGGTGAGGGCCCTGAGCCCCAGTGCAGTGACCACAGCTCCAGTGGTGGCACTGACATAAGCAGCACCCAGCTGACTGCAACACACACAACACACACAAGGACTCATTACCACTTTACTGCCACACAACAGTGTAGTCCACAAATACACATTATCTGTCATTTACGAATTACAGCCTTTTTCATACATTTTTGCTGCCGTAATACCTCTGGACTCAAGAGAATACTATACATGGACAAAGACAAACAAACAATGACAACTAAAACCATCACCATCAATGACACTAATAGCAGCAATCCCTATTTACAAAGTTCTTCACAAATTATCAATGCTTTGTAGATGGCAAAAACAAACAATGAACATATGAAATGAAAATTAATTCTCTACAAAGAGAGCATATTGCAGGCAAGTAAATTAACCCCATAAAACCTATTCTGTATTCAAACCTGATCCCCAATGTGTCCTGCTGAATTACGGGGAAATGTGTGTAAAATGATGTACAAGATTTAGAATTTCTGTTTGATAATAATAATTCTACTAAATGGACAAAAACCTTTTCTGACTTTGAACCTAGTTAAGGGAAAACTTAAGTAAAAAGTTAGAGTTTGAAGAGTGAACATTAGTAAAACTGGTTTATTACTCTGGAGTCCTGATGCCCTCTGGCAGAGTATAACTAAATTTCAGGGCCAGGCTAGACCTACCAGTCCTCCAACCTGCTCAACCTTAGCTTCCTGTAAGGTTTCCAAACTCACAAACATACAAATGAGAGGGGGGCCTCAGAAAGACAGGTTTCCAGAATGTTCCCTGGGGGTAAAACTGACAAAAAGCGAGAGACAACAAACTGACTAGGCCCAATAAAGTGCTAGCTTCCAAATTCGCAATAACCTCCATCGAATGTTATCAAGTAATGATCGTGTGATTGGGCTATGCGTGAGTAAACATCATCAGATATTGTCCTGCATAGGCAGGGAGTGTCTCACTTAACAGGGCTGTTCCTGAGTCACAGAATTTCATCAGATCTGCCAGGATTACAATAAGGTGAAATGTCTAGACGCAAGATAAAATCACGTGGTGGGCCAACAAAATGTACCGTATGACACACAGGAAATAACATTACTCCCTAAATCCACTATCCTCGTCCCTAAATCTTAACGCTGAGAGCACTGAAATAATTTTTTTAAAATATAAATTTAATGATATTGTGCTGTTGAAAACCTATCATGTAGGGACTTGTGTAACCCTTAAATGCCCAACTATAGTAAAAGTTGAAAGAAAAATCTAGGTATTCTGGTAATATGTCCTGGGTAGAGGCTTATAACAATCCAAGAGCAATTTTTGATTTTTGGTGACATTTTACCTCATTTTACTTTTGTGACATACACGTCACTCTAAGTTTCTAGGATATAAAGAGAACTTTTGTCCATCATTGTTTTGGTAGATCACATATAGCTGAAGTATAGGCATAGCTTAATTTTCATTAGCTTACCTGTTTGTCTACTTTATCCAGTGATGAATGGGTGCTGATTTATCATGTGGATTCCACCATGGGGGCGGCCATATTGGAAAGGTTAGCTGGTGCAGCTAGTGTAGTGTCAGTTCCACTTTTATGCATCAGATGGCAGCACTGATGGTCTTAATATGTCACAATGGACATTAGGTTGCAAAATTTATATGGGGTCAGAGGTTTTGACAACGCCCAAAATCTTGTGACAAATTTGTCACAGGGGGCACTTAAAAAAGCTCCCCTGCAGGAGATCTTTTAAACAAGTTGCCACATGATAGAATTTCACGAGCTTTGATATTGATATTGTACATCACTGAACAACATCAGCTGTATTTAGCGCTTTGAGGGTTAATTCTTGAAAAATGATTACTAGAGGTTCAGGTGAATCTGAAACACAGCAGGTTAGCTACCCTGCCATGCCCAATTGAGAGTGAATACAAGGCGGCTGAAATCAAATACCACAGTGGGGTGCAAAAATTTGGGCACCCCTGGTTTAAATGTCTGTTACAATTAATCTCCAAGTGATTGAAAGCAAACCTGAATGCTAAATGCTACAAAGTTGAACATGACACATTTCTTCACATTTTAAAGCAAGAATAATTTATATTTTTTACTTTCTACAGTTTCAAAATGATAAAAGAAGGAAAAAGGCCTTGTGCAAAAGTTTGGGAACCCTGTCAGCTACTACTTTGTAACTCCTCCTCGGGCAGCTAAAACAGCTTGCAAACACTTCTTGTAGCCAACTAAGAGTCTTTCAATTCTTGTCTTTGGAATTTTGCCCAATTCTTCCTGACAGAACACCTCTAGCTCAGAAATATTCTTCGGCCTTCTTGCATGCACGGCATGTTTGAGGTCTCTCCACAGATTTTCAATAATATTCAAGTCTTGGGACTGTGATGGTCATTGCAAAACTTTCATCCGTCTTTCCTGGAGGTACTTCATGGTGGATTTTGAGGTATGCTTCGGGTCATTGTCTTGCTGGAATACCCATCATCTCTTCAACTTCAATTCCTGGACTGAGCTTTGAACATTAGCCTCTAGAATCTCTTGATATTTGGTGGAATCCATTCTTCCTTCCACCCGCACAATATTGCCTGTGTCCCCAGCTGCTACACAACCCCAAAGCATTATGGATCCACCTCCATGCTTAACAGCTGGCAGCGTGTTCTTCTCTACAAATGCTTCACCCATTTTTCTCCAAACATACCTTCTTTGGTTGTGGCCAAAAAGTTCCATTTTGGTTCCGTCATTCCAAAGCACATTGTTCCAATAGGCTTGAGGTTTCTCAAGGTTCTCTCTTGCATACTTCAGACGCTTAATTTTGTGTTGAGGTCGTAGGAAAGGCTTCTTTCTTACAACTCTGCTATGCAGGTCTTTGTTGTTTAAGGTACGCTGTATTGTTGTCCTGCGAACAACTAGACCTGTGTCTGCTACTCTTTTTTGCAGCTCTTATACAGTGATGTGTGGGTTCTTCTGATCATTTCTCACTAGGTCTCAGACCATTCTATCTGAAATTTTTCTTCGTCTTTGAGATTTTGCCTTGACTTCAATTGTTCCATTTATTTTCCATTTTCATACAATGTTTCTGACAGTAGAAATGGGTAGTTTGAAACATTGCAAGAGTTTTTTGTAGCCCTCTCCTTGCTGGTGGAAGTGAATTATCTTGATTTAGACATCCTTGGACAACTGTTAAGAGCAGGGGTGGGCAAAGAGGGCTGTACCTGTCCTGGGTTTTCACGTCAACTTCTGGCCTTTAGTTAGTTAATTATCTAAATTAGCCAGACAGTTCATGAAATCTGGCATTTCAGGGACATTTCTTTAAATTATCACAAATGACCACCATAGACCGCTCTCTCCCTTGATAAAACATTTTTCTTTGATCTAATCCTTGCACAAATCTATATTTGTGTACATGCAATCAATTAACTCAATTAGTCTGGGTAATTGATAGAAATAAATTCCTTCAAACACACCAGCCCTCCAGGACAGGAATTGCCCACCCCTGGTTTAGGGGAACACATGGTTTTTAACACCAGACACTACAGCCACCACAGTCGGATACTTTAGAAAGCATGGAGTTACTTCAGAATATATAGTTCAACCCTGGAATTATATTCACCTGACTCATTGAAGCCCTAACGAGTAAATCACCTGGGTCTGGGCCTTCTGAAAAGGTAACAAAGAACAAGTCGACATGGTCTACAACATCCCCCGCCAATCGTGCACTTCTCATTTTCGAACTCAATCAAGGCCTTTATGGTCTGAAGCTACACACCAAATTTGGTTACTGTATCTGTAGTAGTTTCTGAGTAAAGCTGTCCCCTTTATCTCGGATGGACGGACGGACGGACGGACGGACGCACACACGGACGGACGGACGGACGGAGGTCAAACCTATATCCCCCTCCCACTTCGTGTTGGCGGGGGATAATAATCCAAAAGGGTTCCCAAACTTTTGCATAGGGCCCCTTTTCCTTTTTTATCATTTGAAAAATAAAAAAATTTAAATAAAAAGAAACCTTGCTTTTAAATTTGCAGAAATGTGTCATGTTTAACTTTGTAGCATTTAGTGCTCAGGTTTACTTTCAATCACTTGGTGAATACTTGTAACAGACATTTAAACCAGGGGTGCCAAAATTTTTGCACCCCACTGTAGTTTGATGTTGTTCGCAAAGTTTCATCAAATTGGGTTTACTGTATATTTGTGGTCTCGCAAACTAACGGGTCATTCAAACCGTTGTCTATCGGTGAAGCAATGTCAAAGGTCACCAAAAAGTCTTTTCCACCCAACAAACGTTTTAGAAAGGTTAAAAATGAACAAATTCCCTTTAATACGACCACCCTGCCCCACCCACTTTAGGGCGTACTGGGTTGAAATGTCCAGACTAATTTATGTGATAAAGATGATGCAAACCAAGTTTTGCCAAATTTGATCTATAATTGTTTCACCAAGAAGCTACAAATTGAGGGATATAACAGTCTGATATTTACTTTTAAGAGAAATTGTGATTATCACATTTTGTATACATTTCTTAAATAACTTAGACCATTATATTTCCAGCACCTTCTCATGAGTGTCCTTTCCCACAGTTAAGACTGAATACACAACACAGTAAAATGTCACCATGACAAGAGACAAAAAGTGACCTCTATCACACATAAAAGGCATGCAGCTGAAAAAGTGAACACAGGACAGGTGCTAATATCAGAGCAGGAAATGTAGAGCTGCAGGTCATGACCTCTGGAAACAGACAGACGAAGAACCACCAGCGCTCTCCTGCTGACCGGCCATTTTTAGAGAGGTTAGAAATCCACAGCCACTTACTTGACAGTGATGGGAGCGTCTCCACTGCGGTTGGTGTAGTTCACTATGGCGTTAAAGGACTGGTTAACCCATTGCCAGAACACTACAGCAGGGGTCGTCCTAGAGAAAATAAAAACAAGAAACAGAAAAGGCATGATAGACAGACAAGGAATTTGAGGGAAATTTACACCGGCATTTTGTTGATACATGATTAAAATGGATGGATGAAAAGAAAGATAAAAGGAATGTAGACAGAAAGAGATGTTACAAACACCTTAAAGTGCAAGATACCAAACAAAACAAAAGATCATTTTGTCTTGGCCATAGCATGAATACAGAAATTCACCATACAACACCATCACAGAGAAAGTTGGGATGGTATGGCAAATACACATGGAAACAGAAAGCAGTGATTTCTAAATTTAGAATTCCATTTCATTGCAATTACCATGAAAAAAATACATTAAATGTTTTGATTGGTAAACTTCATTTCATTTGTATATACTAGTGGTTGGACTATTATACAACACCAATTCCAAAATATTTGGGACAAAGAGTAAATTGTGAATAAAATCAAAATACAATCACTTTCAGAGCCAATGTTATTTAGAATAAAACATAGATAACATTTCAAATGTTGAAACTGAGACATTTTATATTTTTATCCACAAAATGAGCTCATTTCAAATTTCTGGCGGCAACAGGTCTCAAAAAAGTTGGGACACAGGCATAAAAAAGTGTAGAAAAAGCAATTAAGAGAATCAGCTGAAAGAACATCTGACAATTAATTAAGTTAACTGGCATCAGGTTTGTAACATAATTGTCTATAAAAGGGATGTTTTAGAGAGGCTAAGTCTCTCAGAAATAAAAATGGCCAGAGGCTCTCCAACCCATGAAGGCTTCCATAAAAAAAAATGTGGAATACTTTAAAAACAATGTTCCCCAACGTCAAATTGCAAAGGCTTTGAAGGTCTCATCATCATAACATCAAAAGATTCAGAGAAAATTGAAAAATCTCTGTGCGTAAGGGACAAGGCTGAAGACCTTTACTGGATGCCCGTGATCAACGGGCCCTCAGACACCACTGCATCACACCTCGACATGATTCTGCCATTGATATTACTAAATGGGCCCAGGAATACTTCAAGAAACCACTGTCTGTAAACACAGTCTGCCGTGTCATCCACAGATGCCACATAAAACTCTATTATGCAAAAAGGAAGCAATTGTTAAGCATGATCCAGAAGCGCCACCGTGTTCTGTGGGCCAAGGCTCATTTAAAATGGACTGTAGCAAAGTGTCTTGTGGTCAGACAAGTCCAAATTTGACATCCTTTTTGGAAATTATGGGCGTTGTGTCCTCCGGGCTAAAGAGGAGAAAGACCACCCCTCCTGTTATCAGCGTTCAGTTCAAAAGCTAGCATCTCTGATGGTGTGGGGATGCATTAGTGCATATGGTGTGGGACACTTGCATGTTTTAAAAAGCATCATGAATGCTGAAAGGTATTTAAAAGGTTTTAGAGCAACATATGTTCCCTTCCTGACGACATTTATTCCAGGGAAGGCCTTGTGTATTTCAGCAGGACAATGCAAAACCACATACTGCAGCTATTACAACAGCATGGCTTCGTAGGAGAAGAGTCCGTGTGCTGATCTGGCCTGCCTGCAGTCCTGATCTTTCACCGATTGAGAACATTTGGCGCATAATTAAAAGAAAGGTCCATCAAAGCAGACCCAAAATTCTCCAGCACCTAGAAGCCTGTATTAAACAAGAGTGGGATCAAATTCCAATGGCTAAACTCAAGAAACTTGTCTCCTAAATGCCCAGACTCTGTGTTAAAAAGAAGAGGGGATGCTACACCATTGTTTTTTTATCTAACCTTTGGTCAAAATGATGTTTACTTCTTATTCAGTCGAATTCAGTGATCGACGAGGAGGTAAGCCTAGGTTGTGCAATTATACAATGGCATCAGAAAAATAACTCCCATAGATGAGGCGATAGCAGATTTATTGCCGACGTTACTTGGCAGGGCTCAAAACCAACGCTAGTCCTGTAGTCCAGGACGACCTAAGAACGCCCAGCACTACCATTAGGGCCCCCTAGACTAGTCCTGTGGACTACTAGAATTTTCAGTCCGAGAATTTTGAAAAACAACATAATTTGTCCTTTGATTACACATTTGATTGCGCTGAACGAATTCCCGGAAGTGCCACTTGATCATCGAGGCTACTTCCCGAACACCAGCGTTCTACTGATTATGATTGGCAGACAGTACTGTCAATCTCATTTTGGCGAGTGTAGCTGTATTCTATTGGCTCTAACGATTCCAACGAGTGGTAGATTGTCCAAATCGACTAATCCGTGGCGGAGATAGAGCCATGCGTATCGACTGCATAGGAATTTGCAAAGTAGCCTGGCGCACAGAACGCGTAGCTGGAAGCAGAGCACACGGATTGGCTTCGTTTCCAATTGTTTATTGATCGTTTGATTCATTTTTTTTCTCTCTACATTTTACTAAATCGTATGAGAAATATGGCCAAGCAGGGGTCCAACAGACGTTTTACTGCCAGAAAAAAGTGTTGAAACTACTGCAGCAGATCGCTGACAGCACACTGTGTGTCTCGCAAGAGGACGAGTGCCTATATCATTCACCGGACAACGCAGAGGACAGGTTACTCTGGTTAGCTACCGTCCTCCATCTTCGTAATGGTACAGAATGTCTTAAAATGTTGTATTAAAAGATTTATTGCTGTCAAAATTTCAATGTAATTGGAGCTCGCTGCTTTTTCGGGCCAAAATGCCAGCTTAGTGATGTGGTCTGGTATTATGACACGCGATACGTTTCGTGTGTTTGTGTTTGTATGTGCCTGTGTATTTATATGTGTGTGCGCGCATGTGTATGTTTGAGTGTATATATACTCATATTTATAAGGTAAAGGAGAGTTGGCGTCTGCTCCTTGGATTTATATATACGTTATTTCGCCTAGTGCGTAAACTCGTAAAACTGAGAATTACAAAAGCGGAAAAAGGAAGGCGCACTCAAAGGCTGATGTTTTAGTCTTTCTTTTATTCAAAACCACTCCTGGTCAGATGCCTGGCTCCAGGAATTTCATTTTGGTTTGCAATTTTACAGAAAGTTTTTCAAAAGCAGCACAATGTAGAATTGTGTACATGTAAATATTGTAGAAGTTCTACTATTTTTTTTTCTTTACTGTTTGTATTGTTGCAGAAATGTTTATTGTTTTACTAAAGTAATTCTGCTCTATTTGGAATCAACATTCAGTTGCTATGTGTGGTCATTTTTGGAATGGGAACTAAATAGAGGTCTGGTTGAATTTTCAAGAAATTGCCAAAAACTCTTGTATTTGGATGTATTGATCACCATTAGAGATATAAAAATGAAATATACTCAGCAACAAAAGTTTCTGTGACACCAATATTGTTAATTATTTTTCATAACGCAATCATGAAATTGTCATACATGGTGATATCAGACTGAAACAGTACACGTAAACACAACATTGAAATGGAAATCATGAAAATGCGAGAAAATGACTTTGCACGTGAAAATGTGCGTAAATCATGCTTGTGGATGGCAATAAAAGAGGAGAATTTTTGGAATGTTCACATTGTGCCTGATGAACGACGGAAGCATCACTTATCGAAAACACAGCCATTTCGGATCAGGAACTCTACCCTCTAAATGCCAAGACTGTCTGAAAATGATCGGTGGAGGGCCATTGGGATGATTGAATCCGGAACCTCGCAGAGGGAAGTTGCTCATCGCCTGAATGTCCACCGAAACACCATTTGGAACTTATGGCAGCGTCATCAGCAGACAAGACATGTCAGAGACCGTCCTCGCAGCGGCCGTCCACGAGTAACCACTCCCAGACAGGACAACTGGATTCGAACAACCCATCTCCGAAATCGATTCCAACCTGCAACCATAACTGCAAGAATGATACCTGGTTTGAGGCGACTGTCTGCACAGACAATCCGTTGCCGTCTCCGTCATTTTGGCATTGTCCCACGTCGGCCAGCAAGACGTCCAATACTCACAGTACAACACCGACGACTGCGTCTACAGTGGGCACAACAACATCGACGGTGGATCCAACGTCAGTGGGATCTTGTACTCTTCACTGATGAATCAAGATTCATGCTTAACCGATGTGATGGTCGTTTACGTGTATACCGTCAACGTGGAGAACGTTATGCCAACAACTGTGTTCAGGAATTTGATCGTTTTGGAGGTGGTAGTGTCATGATTTGGGGAGGGATCACGGCTAGAAACAGAACAGATTTGCTTGTTATTGATGGAAATCTGACAGGTCAAAGATATCGCGATGAAGTGCTACGGCCATTGGTGGTACCGTTTTTGATGCAACATGGTCCCGGAATAACGCTGCAACATGATAACGCCAGACCACACGTTGCAAGGATTGTACAGCAGTATCTGATGCAACAACATGTCAATGTCCTGCCATGGCCAGCCAGATCCCCAGACATGTCCCCAATCGAGCATCTTTGGGACGAGATGGATCGACGTTTGCGGCGGTTGGATAACCCGCCAGCTACACTCCAGGAATTGCGACAACGTCTACGTCAGATTTGGAATGACATCCCACAGCAATTTCTGGCACATCTGATTCGGTCCATGCGCCGGAGATGCGTTGCTTGCATCATGGCACGAGGAAGTCACACCCGGTATTGAAGTGTGAAGGTCACAATTGGTTAGACGTCAGACAAGTACTTCATGACGCATGAAAATGACATTTTTCGTTTTGAGTGACGTTGGCACTGAAAAGTCAGTGTTTCTCCTGTTAAATAAACATATTGATTGCATTGAGATTTTTGCGTGTCATTTATAACATACACATAAATGGTGTCACAGAAACTTTTGTTGCTGAGTATATATAGTGTTGTACAGGAGAAAATTCAAATGGCAAAAATGTTTCACATAAAAAACTGCGCCGCTGGTTTCTGACTAAAATAGAAAGGTGGAGTTGGACTTTTACCTTCAAATCATTTTTCGCCCAGGACTAGTAGACCTGGAATGTAACTAGTCCTGGGGACTACCATGGAATTCCGATGAGTTTCTAGCCCTGCTTGGCATCATAGAATGGCAGGTAACTGTTAACCAATGACTCAGTTTTTGGTAGCTAGCCAAATAGCACTCACCTTCGCTTAAGGTCGCATGTCATGAGGTGGGCACTCAAAAAGGGTGGATCTGTGACACTCTGCCAAGAAACTGCTTATTCAAAATATATTTCCTCTAAGATTCATAGGTCTTTTATTGTACTCTTGATATCAAATTGTAGATGTTGAAGTTCTCTTTCATTTGCCACCAACTTTGTTTGATTTGGTGGGATACTTATAAGCAATAACAGGGTGGATTGTATGGGCAGAAATCTGTGCCACCAGAAATTGAATTTGAATCACATGATTTGAAATTGTATTTTTTTATTTGAATCATTGCATTGAAAAACTGAATCTGAATAGTATCATTTGAAATTGAATTCATTAGTTTGAAACAGGAATCTAATAAAATTTGAAAATTCAACTCCCAAATATGCTCATGTTCAGTTCTCACAATTCAAATTCAGTTCTCAAAATTCAATTTCAATTTACTGTGACAAACATCCGGGTAGTTTAAGGACGAAGGAAGAGCAATCGATCTCAGATGTATAGGACTCCTCTTTGGCCAATCAGCGCCTACGTTCTCAAACACGAGTTCGCGCCTCCTCCTGGTCCTGGACGCGTCTTTTTTTTTCGTAACCAAGCGAGGCCAGATTTCGCATTTTCTCATGAATGTTCATGACGCAGGCGGGCCGCAGATTTATTTTTCTCTAAACGTTATGTCTATTGCATCTTTTACCTGCCCTGTGATTGGTCAATCGTCTCCGAGGAGTCATTGAAACTTATGAATGGCCAACGTCATGTGGTAGAGTCCCTGACTTACGGTAGCGTATTGCTGCCATTCCTGGAAAAAAACGGGTCTGTAGTGAAAAGTTTCTTGATATTACAAGATCCTTTTCATGTTATGACAGCATATTTTCACGCTTTAACAGGATATCTTAACGTTATTTCAACGCGAAAACATCACGTTATGACAAGAAATCTTTGGCTCATTTACATGGTTTGATTTAGTTCTACTTCTTGCTTGTCTTGAAACATGGCGAGATTATGCTATTATTGAGCACGGTGGTCGATACTGTGATTAGTATGCGTACAATGAGAGGGATTTTAAAATGCTTGGGGCTGTACGGAAGACAGAATGAGCCTGACCCCCTGGAGGTAGCGACGTTTCTGAACATCGGTCAAGCTATTAATAACTCGAAAAACGACGGTCGTACCGTCACAGCTAATAATAAAATGCGCAAATACAGCAGACATCACGTTAGTAGCATAATGTGATATACTTGCTCTCAAATAATCGTCACATGGAAAGATATAACGAGGCTTGTTCAACAAAAATGAACGTGTACTTTGTTCAGAAAAATACGCAAGCAAACTTGAATAATTTGCGATAATAATCAATTGTGATCGATTAGTGAAAAAATAAATACATAATAAACAGGATAGGAAGTTGGTAGTTTGGCCAAGGTGATGGGTGCGATTTTGATGAGGTGCTATTATGCCAGATCAGCACTTACAATTGCTTGTTAGAATACAAGTGTTTTGACATTAAGCAAATGGGTAAATTAGAGCAGAAAATACTCTTGATATAATGCATGAATTACCATCACAACTGGTATTTGGTGAAGGGTGGAAATGGAAGTGGGGAACATAAAACTTTTGAAAATCAAACTGTTTGCTGAAAATAACATTACCATACTGCCCGTTTGATGTAACCTACCAGAAGTAATACAGCGGAGTGTGCAAATAGCCTTTGATAAATTATAGGCCCAAAAATATTTTTGCCCATTCAGTTTCTTTCAGTGCACATTTATGCAAAAATTTGAAACTAAAATAGGCTTACAGTGGGGTGCAAAAATTTTGGCACCCCTAGTTTAAATGTCTGTTACAATTAATCTCCAAGTGATTTACACCAAACCTGAACACTAAATGCTACTAAGTCAAACATGAGACATCAGCACATTTCGAAGAATAATTTTTATTTTTAACTTTTTACAGTTTCAAAATGATAGTACCAGGAAAAATACCTTGTGCAAAGGTTTGGGAACCCTGTCAGCTCGTACTTTGTAACTCCTCCTTGGGAAGCTATAGCAGCTTGCAAAAGCTGTCGCCAGCTAAGAGTCTTTCAATTCTTGTCCTTGAATTTCTCCCCACTCTTCCTGACAGAACACCTCTAGCTCAGAAATAGTCTTCAGCATTCTTGCATGCACGGCATGTTTGAGGTCTCTCCACAGATTTTCAATAATATTCAATTCTGGGGACTGTGATGGCCATTCCAAAACCTTCATCCGTCTTTCCTGGGAGTACTTAATGGTGGATTTTGAGGTATGCTTCAGGTCATTGTCTTGCTGGGCTACCCAACATCTCTTCAACTTCAATTTCTGGACTGAGCTGTGAACATTAGCCTCTAGAATGTCTTGTTATTTGGTGGAATCCATTCTTCTGTCCACTCACACAACACTGCCTGTGCCCCCAGCTGCTACACAACCCAAAAGCATCATGGATACACTTCCATGCTTTACAGTTGACAATGTGTTTTTCTCCACAAATGCTTCACCCATTTTTCTCCAAACAGACCTTACTTGAAACAGTTCAATTTTGGTTTCATCAGTCCAAAGCACGTTGTTCTAATAGGCTTGAGGTTTCTTAAGGTTTTCTTTTGCATACTTCAGATTCTTAATTTTGTATTTAGGTTGTGGGAAAGGAAACTCTTGCCACTCTGCCATGTAGGTCTTTGTTGTTTAAGGTACGCTGTATTGTTGTCCTGCGAAACTCTATACCCGTGTCTGCTGCTCTTTTTTGCAGCTCTTTTGCAGTGATGTTTGGGTTCTTCTGAGCATTTCTTACCAAATCTCGGGCCATTCTATCTGAAATTTTTCTTGGTATTCCAGATCTTGCCTTCCCCAAAACCCAGGGGACAAAACCAAGGGTGCACCATTAAAAATCTGAGGGAGGCCCAAAAATTTTGGCCTGTAGTGTACTATTGTATGAATTTGGCACTTTATCCATTGCAAACTTCTTCATTTGCAAGAACTACACGCTCTTAAATATTGCCGCCCCCCCCCCATTCAATTGTCTCCATTTGTACATTGCAAAGCACCATTTTTGACTGCCATTTATTTAATAACTTCATCATGGAACCATTTCATATTCGGTGCACATGTACTAGAATGCATGTAGTATGGTATGGAAGGGTTATTTATCATAGACTTCCAGCTAAACTGGAATTACGGCCCTCAAATATGGCTCCCCTTCATTTGCACATCGCAAAGTACCATCTTTGACAGCTATTTATTTAAAATTCCGCCATATCATCTCTGTATTCAGTGGGCTTGTGCTTAAATACATCTATTATGGTAGTTAAGTGTTATTTTTTGCAAATTTGTTGCATTTCAAAAGTTACAGGCCCTGAAACACAGCCCTTCATTCTATTGTCTCAATTTGCACATTGCCAAGTACTAACTTTGATGGGCATTTATTTAATTCCACCACAAAATGTCCTCATATTCAGTATTCCTGCATTAAAGACATTCATGTTGTATTGTATAGAAGTGTTATTTTTAGAAAAATTTTGGATTTGCAAGAATTCAGTTGTCTCACTTCCCACATTGCAATGTACCAACTTGTACAGTCATTTATTTAATAATTTCACCATAAAATCTCTTCATATTCAATTTGCTTCTGCTAAAATACATGTAGTATGGTATGCAAGTATTATCGATTTGTGGGAATTACAGGCCCTCAAACAAGGCCCTTAATTCCATTTTCTCCAGTTGCTAATTGTAAAGTACCAACTTTAATAGCCATTTATAAAATAATTCTCCCATTGAATCTTTCCTTATTCAATACACTTGTACTACAGCACATGCAGTATGGTCGTGTATTTTTCCCCACTCTTTCTCCTATTCATCAGATACCAATTTTGATGGCAATTGTATGTATTAATTCCAGAGTATTTTCTGCTCTTATTGATTTACTTGCCTTATGTAAGAGCACATGTACTGTAACAAGCAATTGTAAGTGATGATCTAGAATAATAGCACCTTACCAAAATTGCACCCATCACCTTGGCCAAACTACCAACTTCCTATGCTGTTTATTATGTATTTATTTTTTCACTAATCAATCACAATTGATTATTATCGCAAATTATTCAAGTTTGCTTGCGTATTTTTCTGAACGAAGTACACATTAATTTTTGTTGAGCAAGCCTCGTTATATCTTTCCATGTGACGATTATTTGAGAGCAAGTATATCATATTATGCTACTAACGTGATGTCTGACGTATTTGCGCATTTTATTATTACCTGTGACGGTACGCCCGTCATTTTCCGAGTTAGTGATGGCTTGACCGACGTTCAGAAACGTCGCCACCTCCAGGGGGTCAGGCTCATTCGGTCTTCCGTACAGCCCCAAGCATTTTAAAATCCCTCTCATTGTACGCATACTAATCACAGTATCGCCCATCGTGCTCAATAATAGCATAATCTCGCCATGTTTCAAGACAACCAAGAAGTAGAACTTAATCAAACCATGTAAATGAGCCAAAAGTTTCTTGTCAAAATATGATGTTTTCACGTTGAAATAACGTTAAGATATCTTGTTAAAGTGTGAAAATATGTGGTCACAACAGGAAAAGGATCATGTAATAACAATAAACTTTTCACTACAGACCGGTTTTTTTTTTTTTTTTTTTACCAGGAATGGCAGCAATACGCTACCGTAAGTCAGGGACTCTACCACATGACCTTGCCCATTCATAAGTTTCCATGTCTCCTTGGAGACGATAGACCAATCAGAGGACAGATAAAAGGTGCAATAGACATAACGTTTAGAGGAAAAAAAAAAAATTTGCGGCCCGCCTGCGTCATGAACATTCATGAGAAAATGCGAAATCTGGCCTCGCTTAGTTACGAAAAAAAAGACGCGTCCAGGACCAGGAGGAGGCGCGAACTCGTGTTTGAGAACGTAGGCGCTGATTGGCCAAAGAGGAGTCCTGTACATCTGAGATCGATTGCTCTTCCTTCGTACTTAAATACCCGGATGTTTGTCACAGTAAATTGAAATAGAATTTTGAGAACTGAATTTGAATTGTGAGAACTGAACATGAGCATATTTGGGAGTTGAATTTTATTAGATTCCTGTTACAAACTAATGAATTCAATTTCAAATGATACTATTCAGATTCAGTTTTTCAATGCAATGATTCAAATAAAAAAAATACAATTTCAAATCATGTGATTCAAATTCAGTTTCTGGTGGCACAGATTTCTGCCCATAGGATTGGAGCGATGGCGACGGAGAAGCAGCTAGATTATGGTTATAATGTTCTATTACTACAGGGTAAGGCAGTGTATCTTTTATGAACTGGATGTTATCTACAAAATAAAACAAACCTTGGTGAATTTGAATGAATATTAACCAAATAACACTAGTTTTTGTAAAAATGGTCCATTCCGAGAAAAACAGACTTTAAGTAGCGGCTTTCAATACACTTACCTGTTAATTAAATACATGTTACTCTCAATAACATTAGAACGGAATGAGATAATAAATTTCTGTTTGCTGTTTTTGATTAGGCTGAAGGTATGTAATATGCAGTAGGAGTATTGAAAAATGGACCATTTTGACCCTGTCACACTTTTGTGACCCACCTCATGACATGCGACCTGAGGCAAAAGAAGATTTTTTTGTTCTTCACTTCGTAAATGAGCATTCCTGACCCATCTACATTGAAAATACATAGAACTATCCCTACTTTTGTGAGCATTCATCCTGGCAGCAGTTGAAGGGGAAAGGATTCTTCACAGATAGCCAGCAATATTACATGTGAAAATTGCAAAAATGGAGCTAAGGAAACGTCAGGGACAAGACTAGCTGTTTTTAATGAATGAAATAGACCTACTGCAGCGGGTGCAGCACATGCATCACAAGTGCCCGTAACTTAATATTAGTTATCATGTTGTTCTTATTTAGAGAGGAGATCCAAATAACCGTGAGTTGAAACAAATGAAAAAAATGACAGGCTTAACTTGCAGCTCTGTGGAATGTCTGGTATTAACCGCCATGATGACTCACAGTCTTTTGCCCTCTAGGGGAATGCAGCAGTCACGTGACTGAAGACTGTGAAGACTGAATAATTAAATTTTTTTCCAGATCATAAAAAAAAATCTAAATTTGTGGGTACAATGTCAAAAATATCCAAGTTTATAAATACAATGTCACTTCATTGAAATGACAGAAAATAATCACACTAGTCTAGCCATTTGAAGTTGATGACCATCAAAGATAACAAATCGATAACTTCAATTTTAAATGTCCTTCAAAACATTGCTAATTCATAATGATTCAGCCCAAAATAAAACCAATTCCTGAACAACATTAATTCTGTGCTGTATTGGTTGTTTCTCCATGATACTCCAGGTTTTAACCTTGCACAATACGTTGTTGTATTGCCACCACCTGCAATGGGTCAGCCGAGGTGAAGCTCATAAATAATTGATTAATCGCTCATGAATTTTGGAAATTAACTAAGCTGAAAATTACCTTTGAGTCCAACCACTAGTAAATACACAATCCATCCCTGTCATTCAAGTCAGCACTGCATTGCACAGCGAGCACAAAACCATGCAGACCTATGCCCTGTAATGCTCATGCGTCCTGCTAAATGTCCCTACTAAACATCCACGACTGGACGGGGGCAATTTAGGGCTAGTAATGAGGCAAAATTATGAATAATAATCTTATTAGAAAAGGCTGATATCAGCAGGTGATTGCGATCCTGACTTAATACAAAAGCAGCATTCGAGAGAGTCCTTGTCCTTCAGGAACAAAGACTGTCTGAGAATCACCAATTTTACCACAAATGCATATGAAAACTTTAACAACAATTTTTCCCAAAGAAAGACAGGGATTTGGATATTTCACCCTCAACAGTCATTACAGAATTCAAAACTTCATGAAATCTGGAGGAATTTCCGCGCATGAAGGGCAAAGGCTCGAGCCTCAGCTGTGATCCCTGATCACTCAGAGGCAAAGCATTAAGAACCATTATTTATCCATAACTGATAGATTGATTGGAAAACCTAAGTCAAACACTAAACATGTGGTTATATCCACAAATCCCAGTAAAAAAAAAAAAAAAAAAAACCTTTACTTTGTAAAAAGAAAGCCTTATGTTAACAACTCCTCTTTACTCGGAGGCACATGCAATCAACCATCACACAGTAGTGAGACGAATAACTATCTTGAGACTTTTATACAACAAAGAGGCACTGTGCCCTCCAGACCAAAGAAACAAAAGACCATGTAGACTCTGCCCACAACAAGTCCGAAAGCCATGCTCTGTCACAGCATGGAGCAGAGTCAGTGCCCTTGGGAAGGGTTACTTGCATTTCTGTGAAGACACCATTAATGCTGAAAAGTACAGTGTATTTTTTAGAGCAACACATGCGGTTTTAAAGTGGACATCTTTTTCAGGGACACTCATGCATATTTCAACAAGACAAGGCCAAAACGGCATTGAACCTTTACTACAAGGTCGTGGCTATATATGAAGTGGGTGCGGGTGCTAGACTGGCCTGCCTGCAATCCCAACTTGTCCCCACAGGAGAATGAGTGGTGCATTTTAAAATGCAAAATGCAACAACAAAGAACTCTGTAAGGCTGCACATCACAACACTTGCTTGCAAAAAAATGGTAAATACTCCATTGTCCGAAATTCTTTTGAAATATGTTACAGGAATCAAAATTGAAATTAGAGTTAATTTTGAAAAATCAATAAAATTCATGTGGTCGAACAGCAAATAATATACTGTTCCATTATTTTCAATGCTGCACAGGTCAAAGAAAATTTTCAGAATTCCTGCATTCAGTTTTAATTTAGATTTCACATACCCTCTCAACCTTTTCTGATTTGTTGTTGTATATATATAGAACAGGTGTGATGTATGGATTTATTTGTGGGAGAACAGGTCAATAAATGGCAGCCCTTGTGCATTCAATTGCTTTTAGATGAAGGCAAGTCAGTCAGAGACTGCAGAAGTCCTCTGCCAAAGATCACATGCATGCATACATGGACAGACAGACACAGCCTAAATCAATATTACTCAGACCTACCCTTCAGGTGACCGTGGATTAATAAATATTTTCACTGATCAAACGTTTGACCTTTTTGTGCCACTTACCTGTAAAAAGTCAGCATGCAGCCTGTTATGGTCATGTTCATGGGCACTTGTGCAGACATTCGACCAATCAGAAGCATCTTCTCACCAGTATCCGGGTGAAAGGCGGAATCGTAAATGTACTTGGCTCTCCAGAGTTCATCTTCTGTCAGCCCAGGCTTCACAATTCCCTTCCTAATGATATTGAGTAGAAAAGTCACAGTAAGCATAACATACATACTCGAAAGACCATAACAAACAAAACAAACACTGCGTGAACACTTATCAGCAACTAGAACACTAGAATGTGGATGAAAGCATACACTATCTGCTCAGGCCAGGATCAAGACAATTACTCCTCTACCTCAGCGACTAATATTTTAAGAACATACCAACTGCGTTCAAATACTCCATGCACAAACACTGCCTGACAAATAAAACAGACTCAGAGTAAAACCAAGAACATTTCTAAAAAAAAAAAAAAATCATAAATAAACAACAAAAACAGTATGATTGGTCAGACAGCCCTCACCAAACTGAATATAATCAAAAATCAGAAACCTACTCTCACAACAGTACCTATGATTTTCTTTTTTTCATAATATATTTATTTATTTTCAGCTAGTGTCCCAAAAACCAGAATCAATAAGCAAGCGTACGAGCAAACTAGCAAAGAAGAGTACACAGTCTTCTCATGTCTCTGAGCCCTTTCCTCCACCCCCATATACCCATGTACCTGTAATTTTCAACAGTGAGCCGTGCGTCCTCCAGGGTCTGGCTGGACAGGAGAACATTCCTTGGGTCAGTCACGGTGAAGAAATGCTTGGCTCGGCCCATGAAGGTCCCCTGGTCCCATCGCGGCTCTTTGATGTTCAGACCGAGCGAAAGCTCCCCAGCCATCTTCCTCCTCTTCTGTCCTTACCTCTCAGCTGTAATGTTCAACATTATGAGCCAGGTTCCCCCCTCCACCTCATCAAGCACTCGATTGTTCAATATGTCCATTCACTTTTGTAGGCCATGTCAACAAACTTCACAGAGAAATGTCACATGGGGAACACGTGGCCATACAAAGAACAAATAGTTATTTGACAAACTGCGCATAAACCAATGTCAATGATTTTACATAGAAATGCACACGGTCGCTCACACTGATAAACTGGGAAGCCTTTTGGACAAATTCAAAAGGGAGATGCTAAAATGGAGGATTATTCCCCTGTTTAAGCCCAGCAATCCCTCATAAGCCCTCCAGGTTATCATTCTGTAACCTGAAAGAACCAAATTCACCAAGTGCTTTCTGAATTTAATAATTTTTCAAGATTACGGTCACACTCAGTGGTGGCTGCTGAAAAGAACACAGGGAGGGCGGAAGACATCCCAAAACAGATGATGATTCACCTGTTTTCAGTCATTGTTCTTGATTAACACGTTTTACAACAATATGAATAATCCACTGGCAGTTAAACATGCGACTTCCTTGTTAATGAAACATTAAGGCAAGAAAGTAATAAATTCAATAAAAAATGTTTTATTGACTTGCTTTAAAAGGCTACCTTTCACAAAAAAGAAAAAACTACTCTGGATTTTTGTTAAAATGAAAACATAGATTGAAATGCGCACATTTTTGCATCCAAATAACGCGTTTTATTTCTTGCCCTTACAAAGCGAATGTGCGACACCTGAAAGAGGTGAGTTAAAGTATCTTTAATCAAAAAAACCAATCAAGACTAATTATCAGTTTAAAAGCAGTTTCCTGCCCTCCCTGCTTCCTGTCTATCAGCCAACACCAGTCACAATGATCTAATACAGAGGCATCGGACTTTGAGAATCCCACAGTTATTTGAGACATGAGGTCACCCAGTGGCATATGTTTATTACAAGCATTAGAATTATTGGGGAGCGGATCAGGTGACCAACTAAAACCTTCAATTCAGGAATGATAATGCAGGCTATTTGTTTACTCCTAAAGCAATACTGTACTGGACCTTTTGCTTTGAACCCACATTATTATATCATCATTCTTGAGTATAAAATATCTTGAGGCTTTTTTTCCCTTTGTTGAATAGCATCATTGTCTTGGTTACGGTTGGATTGCAAGCACCATTACTCAGAATAGTTACACACTGGAGCAGGCCATGGACTGCTATATGCTGACAAGGGTCAGTCATCTGCTGGAACACATGGCTAAAACTTGATGCTACATTCAAAATTGAAATCCTGACCCATGCTCTGAAGCTGTATTTGTTAGCATGTTGTTTATTAGTGTGTCTAAAAGTGCAATTAAACAGGCAACCTTATGGCAGACAGGTGCACAGCCAAGTTGCCATGGAGACAGTATGCAGATCCAGGCATGTGTGCAGGGTGCTCCCACAACACTATTCAAACATCTGACTTCCTAGGCTTATAGAAAGGTCACAATCAGGGGTCATACTGGACAAGGCACAACATTATTTTTTACCCATAACGCATCAGGTGCATCCCAACCGACAAATACAAAAAATGCAAAGATTAAATAGTTGATTAATGTCATTAAACAGTCTGCCTAATACAGGAAAAATGATGCAGTTAATTTACAGTATTATGGTTGGTACATTTCCTACTTTAATGGACTACAGGATGCTGGTCCTTTTAAAGGTGTGCTTTCAGACTCATATATTGGTTGTGGCAGTATAGGATACTTGCATGAAACTGTCAGCTTGGGACATAACAGACCTCGCAGAAAACAGTTAGTATAACTATAAAATACAGCGCCATCTAATTTTTTATGGCTGGAGGTAAACTGCCCAAAACGACACTCAGCACACAATATACAATGCCCTTTTTCAAAGGCAGAGCTTACACTGAAGGGAAAAAACTGTTTTGGCTCACAGATTATTTGCTTTTCCAAAATCTACAGCCTAAAGCAATAAAGCAAACTCATTTTCATACAGCACGCAAAGACAGGAACTTAAACGTGCCTTGTATTTAATAGCTGCCCATATGAGTCAACTGTCGTGGCGAGAAAACAACATACAAACGAACAAGAAAAAATGTGCTAAAACTGCCACAGCTGAGATGCCAGATGGTCTCGAAACGAGCACTGGCGAAGCCAAGCCTTCGTGGCGAAATTCATGGGAGAAAAGCTGCAAAAAGTGGCTGAAACGGAACAGCTCAGATGTGAGGCAATGTAACGATAACAAATGAAAGTACACTCCGCATCCTATTACGACGAACTGACAATGATGTAGGCAGATACAATTCTCTGTCATTGCGAAACTGAAATCATTGGCCACAGATGGGTCTAAAGACTATCCGATTGACCATAAGAATGTCAATTTACAATATTGTAATAGGCCAGAGAAATATTTCAGTTACATTTTTTACTTTCGTTAGCAATCCACTACAGCGCTACAGCTATAAAGCCATTTGTCCTTTGCGAAGAGAAAATTCAGAACAACCGGTGAGCCTCATAAAGAGGGTGACAAGTCGCGTGCCCGCATACAGGCTGGGTTTGACACGCAATGAGAAGGATGCCTGGGGATTAAGAACCGACTAGCATGAGCTAAGGTTAGCCGTCCTGTAATCATACAGCAGAGCAAGGCTCTAACATTGCTCCAAAATCAAGAGCTTTCCCGTACGTACCTTTTGCACTTTCCGTCACAGCAAAATTGGTCTATGTACTTTAATGTACCAGAGAGTCTTACAGCGTCAATTAATTGTGGTTGGTTTACTAGCAGTACTCCTTACGCCGACGTCCGTGGCTTCCACTGATGACAGCGGTGACGGTCAGATCTGACAGGGACCGAGTCACAAAATGAAGGTGGAGCCCTGCCCCGCAGTTTGATCTTATTCGTTGTTCATAGCTGATGGGTGGGTTGTTGATGGAGACCCTGGTGAAATGCCATTTATGATTGGTTTATGTGTTGTCGCTTCCTTCGTGGGTGTTGCACGCGCGCGCAGAAACCACTGACCGACAATTGTCCTCAAGTGAACGCCTATTTCTATGCGAATTAGTTTGAGAATGAGTACAATTTTGGTTCAAGTTTTTGCAAATTGCACTCATGTCACTTGATTTATCGGCACTTTAAGCTAGCTGTCTCCTTGGAGCTCAGCACTTTTGCGCCAAACTTTTCCACTTTCATAGTACGCCGCTCAGGATAAGAGCGTCAGTTAAGTAACTGTAATGCAATGTACTGTAATGTACACCACATCCTCAATTGCCATGTTTTCTCCCCTCATTTTTACCGCCCTTAATCGTTTTCAGATATGGTAAGGTACCTCATTTGCATAAGTGGGAACTGTAAGTTTCGAGAAGGGTGGTATCCCTCAGAACCACTGTAAACCATTTGATAAAGTCTGCTATCCAAGGAAACCAAGATATATTTTACCACCAAATTTCCCAAGTTTGTTCTTGACTTTAACCAGGACAATCCTCATCGGGAAGCTATAATTCCTTCACGAGGCCCCTCTATTATGTTTTTCTTTCTTTTTTGACTTTCTGTTCGAATGGTTGATGACTCAGAGACCACTGATATTCCATCGCAAAAAATATTTGCCAAGAAATATGCTGTCTGCAAGTCTCCGCTGCCTTACTGAAAACACTATGGCAATGTACTCAAACAACTGTTTCCTGGTCATCTAGAAGCGGAAAAGACTACAGTCAGGATTAATTGCCAGTTGCTGTTGCTCCACGTTTTCATGGAAACGCTGACCACAGTGCCTCATATACAAGTAGCTGGGAGCAATGTGTCTACGAGGGAAGCAATTCAGTCAAGGGGCAGAAGATCCTTACCTATAACTGGTGAACAATAAGTGGTCGTGAAAAAGATCTAATGACTATCGGTGTAAGTTTCAATCAGTTTAAATATTAATAACTGCCCATTGGGACTTTCTTCCAACCTCAGGGCGACTCATCATAGATGCTACATAGTTGTTTGAATTGGCCTATATAAACATATTTTTAACATACAGCAATCAGTTTTTCGTTCTGGACAAGCTTCAGTGATTTTTATTTTCGCTCATTGTTTCTCTGCAGCACACGAGGCACTATACATTTTAGTATTAAATTATAAAGGGCGGACTTGAGAATTTTTAATAATTTGGCCAATTTGTTACCACTATCCACCCTATGCAGTCTGCTATGCAGTCAGATGTGATTACAGTATTTCTTGTGTTAAAATGAGGCTAGCTATCCCTGGTCCTAAGGTACCATAAATGCTTTCAGATTTTGCCGCTTCTGAAACCTCCAACTGCATGCCTGAATTAATCGCTAGGCTAAATAAACGTTGTTCACCGGAAATTAGTCAGCATTTCTCCATTCAGGCTGCAGAATTGTAATCCTTAGCAGTATATGAGCTCTTAAATGTCATTATATAAATTGTGTAGTGCTGACGTAAAAATAATTCAGATACTTCACGTGGACTTTTAAAAAAAAAGAAAGCAGTACTTTACAAAGGGTTAATCGTGCTCCAAAAGGTCAGATGGAGGATACTACGTGCTGCTGAAAACTAAGAGGAGTGAAGCGATCAAAAGGGTCTGCCTAATGAATGGGCTTTAGGCACACAACCAATGCACAGCTAAAATTTCACTAAATTCTGTTATGGCTAGAGTTCTTTAGTACAATGTGCCATACTCCCCAAATGCCTGTCTCATCCCTTCTGTCATATGCATGCACTCTGTTGTTAATCTCCTGGAGCACATTTCCAAA
This sequence comes from Gymnothorax reevesii, assembly GCA_029721435.1. Lineage (NCBI taxonomy): Eukaryota > Metazoa > Chordata > Actinopteri > Anguilliformes > Muraenidae > Gymnothorax > Gymnothorax reevesii. The sequence goes on from CM056582.1 coordinate 66,637,078, forward strand.
GAATAGATGAAAAATACACTTGTTCCATGGGTGCCTATTTTGAAATGTAAAGCAAATGATGGAATGTAACAAGAAAGTCTTAAGAACCAACATTATAACTTCACAGCTGAAATTTTTTGGAGGCAGGTGCAGAAATTGGGGAATTAACTATGTGCCGACCTTTATTTCAATGAGCAAAGTTCCTTTGGCATTTTCACCCCAGTAATGCTGAAAAGGAAAATTAGAATCAGGGTACTATTTTTTTTTATAGAACCAGTATACTTATACTGTGATGTTTTCACAATTCAACACTGTAAGTCATCATGTGCCTCCCCCCTTTTTCAGCAGTAAGACACTTCCCCTGCATAGTTTAGGTCCAAGTCTTGATTTTATTTGCCAAATCAAACCAAGTGTTAAATGGAAGCATATGGAAGCTTGCAGAGAAAAAGAGGAAAGCTGAACTTGGAGCTCGGGCGGCTGGCTGGTCTGCCTGGGGAGTGGTAAGGAGACAGTGAGTCATCGCTTGTTTTGGAATGTTCAGTGAGGCCCATAATGGTGAAGGAAAAGTATGATGGCAAAGGCCTGTAGAGGGGGGAACAGTGGCAAAAGGCCAAAACCTGGCTCAATTTTCAATTCACGGAACAAAAAGGAGAAGTAAGAAGAGTATCGCAGGGAAAAGTGGTATAAAGAAGCTCAGATGGTAGTGCTTGCTGCAGACTACGATCAAACATTGGATTTGAGGGGTAGTTTGGATGAGATATTCTATTTAATGCATTAAAAAGTATTTTTTTAACGGACAATTAAACACTATTAATTCAGCCGTTAAAAAAATTGATTAGTATACTGCAAAGGATGTGGTCCTGCTTCTCACCCGTTAAATGCTGGCTCCAACACAGCAGCATCCCACGCCCATCCTCCCCCCGCAACCCTGACCAGAAGTAAGTGGGTTAGGTAACTGATGGGTGGAGTTAATAACTCCCTGGGCTGAATTCATTTAACCATTGGGTGGCAGTACAAGCACAGGTATGATAGTGTCCTAAGATAAAATGAGTCACGACAACTGAAGAATCATAGCCATTTTGTTTCCATCAAGTGACACAGAGCCGTTTCGCACAATGGAAATAGGACTTTTTCGTTCTTTTCTCGGAGGGCAAACCCATTAATTTCGAGGAAAAACAATAAAGTAGCTAGCAATGCTTTTGACAAGCACAACAGGGGAAATTTTTCGGGCTTGAGAAGGAGTAAACGGACACAAAAACTAATTCACTTTAAGACGGTGCCAGATATGACCATAGAAACAAAATGGCTGTGAGACCAGATTTTTTTTTGCACCCTCATGTCGTAACTCTCTCTATTTAGGAATTCTACGGGATGAGCCCTTACTCGATCAGCTTTGGTTCTCTGACAACTTTTTATAGCAGCTATGCATCTCGATTTGTCTACGCTGTATTATAGGCTATATATAAAACTACGCTTTACTGCTGAGACATATTGGAAAAAAAAAGTTCCCAAATTAGGCATAGATGTTTTGATGCTCTTATTACATTCGATAATTGATACTGAGGCATCTGAATAAATGTCAATATATGCTAACTCCTAATTTATACTCAGCATGCTTTTCATCGACGTACATAGCATAAAATCAATAGACTCGTACATATGTGGAGGGGGAATTGAAGCACCTATCACTAAAACCCCATAAGTCACATTTGACTTGACTTGTGGGGTTTTAGTAATCAGTGCTTCAATTATTTACGTTAATGACATTTCATTTACCTAGGCTGTATTTTTAGTATAATAATACCCTGATAAATATGCTGATGAGGTCCATATCAAGATTCGCTGCACTTCATATAGCGCATTATTATATCTGCGGCTGGACAGAAGGTACTGTATTGGTTGCATTCACTGATCAGATAATTTTTATGAAGTGATTACGCGACAGAAGTTCTCTGCGTTGAGCCTGGCTCTTTTCGGCGCTCATATCGAATTCACCACAACCAATCAGCTCGCCTTACGTGTGAGCAGTGAATAGCGTTGTCTCGGATGGTAGTAGTGAGGCGCAACATGGAGACAGGTAATGTTCTCAACCTTGGTCGGGTGGCTAAAGTACACGCGGGGTAGACTTTTTATTTCATGATTTATTACAGAATAAATTACGTCTATCAGGCTTTTTAATTTATCACTGTAAGGCTTATTGCTGACTTTATCAATTTATTAGACAACGCTCGCGGAGATGCGTCGCCTCGATTTTTTTTGCGTTTAATTTGCTACGTTTTCCTGCAGTCGGCTAATGTTTGGCCTACTTTTAAAACTGATAATGCATATAATTTTGCTTCGGTTACTTGAGGCTATAAGCCAACGGAAGTGATCGGAAACTGTGATCGTTGATGTTTGGTTGACGAGAGGAGTTTTTTTTTTTTTTTTTGAAAGCTTGCATAAATTAACCAACCTGTTGCTACAACGCTGTCCGAGGTCCTGACCAGCACCTCAAGCGTGGCGCACCGATGTGACGCCTGGGCTCGTATACTAGTTGAAGTTATGCGGTGCTATCCTATTGGGTATCAACCCCTAAATTATCTGATTCGCTTATCTATTTGGGTCAGTGCAATATTTTCATTGAGAAAGATTTGCAAATTTAGTAAATGAAACGTTTTATTTGCAGAAATACTTTTCACGTTTTAATATCAGAGCTATTCCAGGAAAAGACGTCCTTTTGGTTTTTTATTTATTTACATCGTGCGCAGAAAGTGTTCAAATTCAATACAATGTGATGGGTAAATTATATTATATTTTTTAGGAATGTGGGAAGTGATCCTACATGGGCCTTGATAAATATTGTCAGTGCATTATTGTGCAATAAAATTGCTATCAACTGCAAGCCTTCTGTATTGAATATATGGGTGACTACAGCATTTTAACTGTTAAAAGCTCTTGTTCAAATTATTTTGGGGCAAGTGAGGTAAGACTGCATCTCATTTCCGTGCATGATAATTCTTATAATAATTACTATTTTTCTCCCCACTCTAGGTCCATGAGAGGCAGGTGGCATGGCCAGGAGTGAGTCAATCTGCGGTCTTCTGGGGTGGAGGGTCAGTTATCACCTGGCAGTCTAACCAGCCGTTGGATGGAAGATCTGCTCTGACTCAGGGTCAGAAAATGATCATGATGCCTCTCCTCTCTCTTTCCATCCACTCACACAACTATCATCCAGCTCTGCTTGGAGATGTTTTAGTATCCAAAGTTTGGTTTTGCCTTTATGGTTTTGAATTATACGTAAGCAGTAGTATGTTTTCCCATGCCCAGATAATATGGCTGCGAGACATCCTGACATCTTTAACTGGAGGCAGGAGAGGCCTGTAAGAGACTACTGCTCAGTTTTTCTCTAGCCGCTGTGCAGCCTGTTTGGAGGTGGACAGGTTCTGTTCTTGTGGATTACCCCTACCGAGGAAAGAGGAAGTTAAGGAAGAGTGAGAGGAAGTGGACTATGTGCACACCGGAGTGGTAAAAGCAGGATATGCTACCAAGGGCAGCTTGAGCTTTCTCTCCGTCAGCCCCTGAGGCGTCAGGCTTTTGATGATTGGCCGTTGGGAGGGCTCCCCATTGCCATGGCACACCCGTCTGGCTCGGGACGTAAAGAGATGACCAATGGCTCCCACGGGGTGGGCCACGCTGGGGGGGCGCACACAGCCACCCGAAACTTGCTGCGGAAGCAGCAGAGGCATCACCGCAGGCTGCGGTCCTCCTCTCCCATGGGCCGCGTCATCCTCATCAATTCACCCGTCGATGGTGAGCGCACTGTCATGACGTGAAACTGTGGTGCCCGCAGCCATGCTGGCGAAAGCATAGTACCTTTGTCAGTTACCCCATTAGTGAGTTCTGACCCAGTAATTTTTGCATTCAAACCCCCCTATTGTTAGTATTATTATTATTATTATTATTATTATTATTAAATAAAAATTGTATGTGCTTAAAATATACAGCTCAAAAAAATAAAGGGAACACTTGGAGTTATATTGTGTTGTTTAAGTGTTCCCTTTATTTTTTTGAGCAGTATATTTGCAAAATAGAAAAAATTTGAAAGCTACTAGTAGAGATCATAGAACTAAAAACTGAAATACAGTCAGTGCATCAAGTGCTCATGGGGGCTGCCAAGCTGTCACAGAATTACAGTCCCACTACATTTTGGGTTGTAACTCTACAACTAAATAAGATAATATCAAGTATGATATGTCATATTGAAGGTATTAATTTGTTCTTTAATATTATTAAGTGAAAATATATTTTTTGAGAAAGTTATAGAAACAAATATTGACTTTAACCCTGTTTTATGGGCAAGAAATTTCAAAAAGTCAATGTCACGGAATTAGAAGAGGCAAATTGTCTCGGAATGACAGCAATAGTATTAATTAGTTTCAATGTATTTATTTCAATATATTATACATATATACATAATTATTTACATTTTTACAGTTAAGCAATATATTACAATGAGTTTTCCACTTATAATGACCAATCATTATACAGTACATACTTCAATTTTTTTTTTAATCTCCATGTCAGTAACATGATTGGGTACAAAAAGAGAATCCCAGAGAGCCTGAGTCTTTCAGAAGTGAAGTAGTGAGAGCTTCACTGCAAGGGCAGTAGTATTTCCTCTTCTGATGCCACTGTTCCAATGAAGTGGCAGGTAACCAAATGGCAAATGGACATTGTTACCTCAGCATGCAGGTCTGCTAACCCTTCCTGATGAACCGTCAGACTCCCACCTGTGTGCTTTCTTGTTTTCTGTTGAACTAAAGACATCAACAGTCATGCATACTGAGGCCCATTGTTCTAGCCTGTTGGTTAATGTCACCTCTGAGTGCATTTTTCTGCATCCCATTTGGTTGCAGTCAGTCATTGAAACCCCCCCCCCCCACCATTTATAAGTTCCCATCTGTAGGAAGCCATTCGCAGTTCAAGTCAAAACTTGGTTTATTGGGGAGGCTTTGATCTACCAAAGCGCATCACACATAGAATTTTGAGATTTCATTGCCTACGATGTGCAAGATTCAGATAAATTGGAGAAATCTCTGTACACAAGGGACAAGGCCAAAACCAATATTGAATGTTGGTGATCTTCAGGGCTTCTGGCTGAACTGCATTAAAAATACAGGATTCTGCAGCTAACATCACTGCATGGCTTCAGGAACACCTCTGAAAATCATTGTCAGTGGACACAATTTCTCACTGTATCCTCAAATGCAAGTTTCAACTCCTCCACGGAAAGATAAAACCGTTTATAATCAAAATCCACAAACTCTGCCCCCTTCTTTAAGATGGACCACAGGGAAGTGGAAAACTGTCATGCAGTCTGACCAATCAGAATAAGAAATTCTTTTTGGAAATCACGGATGCTGTGTCCTTCAGGCTAAAGGGAAGAGGGACAATCCAGTTTGTTATCCATGCACAGTTCAAAAGGCAGCATCTATGGTGATGGTATGGGGGTGCATTAGTTCACGCAATAACTTTCACATCTGTGAAGAAAACATAAACGCAGAGTCATACAATGGTATGTACAGGTTTTGGAGCAACATATGAAGAGTTTCATTGCAAAACGCAACATATCCATGTGAAGCAGTTTTAGAAAAATGCTAATTTTTGTCATGGGAAATATAAGCAAAGAAGAGCTTTCTTATTTGGTAATATGTCTTTCTAAACAAGTACAAACACAATTCTATGACGCTATTAAGTCTAAGAATAATGAATTTAGTGAAAATGTGAACTTTTCTGCCATTATTTGGCAAAATGCAATATATCCACAGAAGTGTGATTTGAAGTCAAATGCCAGCCTGTCAATAGCATAGATGTAAACATTTCCATGTTCCCGTAATAATTCTTTTAAATTCCTCCGAGCGTAGAGCACTGTCCTTATTGCTCATCTGCTGCTCAGTGCCGCCAAAAACTCAATCAGCAGGGAGAAACCTCTGTTCACTGATGGGAAACACTTTCTCAATGGATAAATTGGAAAATATTTTTTCCACAGATCTTGCAGCCTAGAAATGACATTCATATTTTTCTTTTGCCGAAAACAAAAGTCGCTGAGCAATTGGAGCCTGTTGGTAGTGCGGGATTCTCAATCGCTGATTGGCTGCATTTCCACTATTGCACTTAGTGGAAAACTGGCTTAGCATTTATCACGTATCAGAATAAAAGCTGATGTTCTAACATGCTAAACAATGTGACATACAGTGTGTTGCTAAGGGCTGAACTTGGCATGACTACAGGCTTGCCGATGTTGATCTTCTTGCAGTGGTGGTTCATAAATTTTGAATGTTATGTTTATAGCATTTTGTGATGAAACTTTGTATCTTGCCAACCGAAAAATGTGATTTTCAGGGAAGGCCTTGCTTATTTCAGCAATACAATGCCAAACCTTTTTTTGCATCTATTAAAAACACATATCTCCAAGAGTACAGGTACAAAACTGGCCTGTCTGCAGTCCAGACCTGTCTCCTGTGGAAAACATTTTGCACATTATAATATGAAAAATATGATTAAAGGTGGCCACAAAATGCAGAGCAGTTGAAATGCCATTTCAAGCAAGAATGGAAAAATATTCTGCTTTCAGAGCTACAGCAGTTGGTCTCCTGTGATACCAAACGCTCCCAGAGTGTTGTTACTTGAAAAGGAGATGCAACAGGCTGTTAATCATGCCCCAGTAACAACGTTTTTTGAAAGATTTTCTGGGCATCAAATTCAAAACAAGCTCATATTTTTCAAAAAACAATAAACTAACTCTCTCAGTTTCAACATCTTTTGTCTTTGCAATGTTTTCAATCAAATATAGAATTTAAATGATTTGCAAATCATTGCTTCTTGTTTTCTTTACATTTCATACGGTGTCCAAACTTTTCGGGGAACAGGGTAGTAATTTTCGCTCATATGGCTGTTGGAGGGGACCCTTGTCAGTTTGCAAATGAAATGTTTGTGTTGCATTTAATGTGACTTCATTGAATAACAACACAAAAGTATTATTCTTTAAGTTGATATCAGCCTCATTAGGAACAATTGTTAATACTTGTTAATCATAATGTCCTTGAATTAATTTGTAGTGTTAAATAAGGCAGACAACCCACTGCAAGTCTCGACCAGAACAGTGGCCTACTTAATCAAAAGTGATGCCAGCACTGAAATCCTGTTGCAGTGCATTTGGACAAGTGCCTCTTCAGTTACACATCCAGAGATTTTTCATTGTTTTATTTTTTGTGGCTCTCTTTAATCTTTTTCAATTTATCATCATTATCATGAAATGCAGGGGCCCTCAACCTTATCCAGGAAGGGCTGGTGTGGATGCAGGCTTTCAATCCAGTCATGGAGTTGCACAGCTGATTCTACAGATCATCACCAAGAGTTTTTAGTAAAGATTAGTAGTGTCAGATGTGTAACTGCTTGATTGGAATGAAAGCACCAACACCAGCCCTGTCTTGATAAGGTTGAGAACCCCTCAAGATTCTTCTTTGTGGCGATTTTCCTCAATACTCATGTACAACCCCAATTCTGAAATAGTTGGGACAAAGTGTAAATTATGAATAAAATCAAAACACAATGACTTTCAAATCACACCAGCCAGTATTTTATTCACAATAGAACAGAGATAACATAGCAAATGTTGAAACTGATAAATTTTACAATTTTATCCACAAAATGAGCTCATTTCAAGTTTGATGGCTGCTACAGGTCTCAAAAAAGTTGGGACAGGGGCCTGTTTACCATGGTTTAGCATCTGCTCTTCTTTTTAACCAGAGTGGAGGCATCTGGGCATTGAGGAGACAAGTTTCTTGAGTTTAGCCATTGGAATTTGATCCCACTCTTGTTTAATACAGGTGTCCAGCTACTGGAGAGTTTCGGGTCTCCTTTGATTGACTTTTCATTTAATTATGCACCAAATGTTCTCAATCGGTGAAAGATCAGGACTGCAGACAGGCCAGTCCTGCACACGGAATCTTCTACTACGAAGCTATGCTGTTGTAATAGCTGCAGTATGTGGTTTTGCATTGTCCTGCTGAAATACACAAGGCCGTCCCAGGAATAGATGTCGTCAGGAAGGGAACATATGTTGCTCTAAAACCTTGATATGCCTTTCAGCATTTATGGTGCTTTTTAAAACATGCAAGCGTCCCACTACATATGCACTAATGCATCCCCATACCATCAGAGGTGCTGGCTTTTGAACTGAACGCTGATAACATGAGGGGTGGTCTTTTTCCTCTTTAGCCCGGAGGACACGACGCACATGGTTTCCAACAAGAATGTCAAATTTGGACTCGTCTGACCACAGGACACTTTGTCTCTTTGCTACAGTCCATTTTAAATGAGCCTTGGCCCACAGAACACGGCGGCACTTCTGGATCATGCTCAACAATGGCTTCCTTTTTGCATGATAGAGCTTTATGTGGCATCTGTGGATGGCAGGGCAGACTGTGTTTACAGACAGTGGTTTCTTGAAGTATTCCTGGGCCCATTTAATAATGTCAATGACAGAATCATGCTGGTGAGTGACACGGTGGCGTCTGAGGGCACAAAGATCATGGGCATCCAGTCAAGGTCTTCAGCCTTGTCCCTTACGCTCAGAGATTTTTCCATTTTCTCTGAATCTTTTGATGATGTTATGCAATGTTGATGATTAGACCTTCAAAGCCTTTTTCAATTAGACGTTGAGGAACATTGTTGTTAAAATATTCCACAATTTTTTAACAAAAGCCTTCGCAGGTTGGAGAGCCGCTGGCCATATTTACTTCTGAGAGACTCAGCCTCTCTAAGACATCCCTCTTATTGCCAATCATGTTACACACCTGATGCCAGTTAACTTAATTACTTGCTAAATGTTCTTTCAGCTGATTCCCTTATATATTAATTGCTTTTTCATCCCTTTTTGGCCTGTGTCCCAACTTTTTTGAGACCTGTTGCGGCCATAAAATTTGAAAGAAGCTCATTTTGTGGATAAAAGTGTAAAATGTCTCAGTTTCAACATTTGAAATGTTATCTATGTTCTATTGCAAATAACATTGGCTCATGTGATCTGAAAGTCATTGCATTTTGATTTTATTCACAATTTACACTTCGTCCCATCTATTTCGGAATTGGGTCGTATATATGTCACTACATGGAAGGTGACTCAGATAGGTGGTGCTCCTTGTGTAGGTGGAGATGACAGTGAAGACATCCACACGGTCACAGTGGACAAGAGTGCCGATGGCCGGCTGGGTTTTAGCGTTCGCGGGGGTTCGGAACACGGCCTCGGAGTGTTTGTCAGCAAGGTGGAGGACGACAGCTCAGCAGGTTAGCAGGCCGGCTGTACACACAAGCCTCTGAGTGTGAATTTAGAGACAGAAAATGGCAGGGTGCTGTCAAAATGTGCCTTGAACAGCTAAAACATTTTGATATTGTTCTTTGTTCTCTAAAATCCCGATCATTTTTAGATCTCAACTGAATTATAGGTTGTGCATTCTAAAACCCTGACTATAGAGTGGTCTGAAATGGCATATTTAGTAGAGTTACAGTGAAGCAAGCCTAGTTTTACGTCAGTGTCTCAGAACCACCACCCAATGCTGCAAAAAAAAAAAAAAAAAAAAAATTTCATTGTTAGTTTGTGGCTTTTTTGCAGTAGATGTATGTTTCTGTGTGTGTATTTGTTGATAAAAAAGAAGAGACAAAGCTGTGCTCGAGACTGCTCCTGTGCTTGAGTGTGAAATTATGAACCATTGCTGGCGTCACACTGTTTCTTGCCACTGTATGAATGTTGCTGTGCAAACATGCACCAATGAGCCAAAACATTAAAACTACTGACATATGAAGTAAATAACTTTGACTATCTTGTGACAAAGGTGCACATCAAGATTTGCAGACTGACCTCAGGTGGTATGGAAATAGTTCATTCTTGTATTTGATATGTTGGGTGTGGGAGAAATGGGACCTGAGTGACTATTACAAGAGTCAATTCATTATGGCCAGATGAATGGGTTGGAGTATCTCCAAAGTGGCAAGACTTCTGGATCTCTCCCAATCAGTGGTGGTGAGCACCTACTGACAATTTTCCAAGGAGGGACAAACATGAACTGATGACCGGGTGTTGGACACGAGGGCAGCTCATTGATATACAAGGGCAGCTGAGGCTATCCTGTGTGGTCTGAAGCTGCAGAAGGGCTGCTGTGGAATAAGTTTCAGAGAATATTCATTAAGCCTATGTCAGGAGTGTTATACTGCACAATGCGCCCTGCTGCATATAGTGATTTTTTTAGTTGCAGACCAGTTGAAGTGTCCATTTTAACCCCCAGTCCACTGTGAAAGCAACTATAATGGGCATGCTAGCATTAGAATTTAACCTTGAGCAATTAAGAAAGGTCACTCGGTCTATTAAATCCTGTTATCTTTTACATCACGTGCATTAGCCAGGCAGAGTACACTGTGCACCATTTACCAGAGGAAGAGGAAAAACAAGTGGAGGCAATGTGATATTCAGGAAATGTTCTGCTGGGAAACTCTGGGTCCAAAAATTTGAGTGACCATCAATGTGATGGAACTAATTTCGCAGCATGAGGGAGACAATTTTAGGCTGATGGGGTTAGTGTTGTGGCTGATGAGTGCATGGCTTTTCATTTAAATTCCTTCCTTTCATATGAGTTTCTTGCTCTATAAATGAGTGAGTACAATTTCTTTTGGTCACATCATGCCAGTCTTTGCACTCTTATCAAAGCACTGTAAGAATCACTTACTCCATTCATGCACACATTCATACTTACGGACAATTTACGCTCCAGTTCACCTGGCATGCATGTCTCTGGACTGTGGTTGTAAATTGAGGTACCCAGAGGAGACCCATGTAAGCACAGGGAGACCGTGCAAACTCCTCATAGAAAGTACCCAAACAGTGGTGTGTTTCCCAAAATCACAGATGCTAACTTACATAGTTGGAACCTTTGATTGTGAATGGACAAACTATGTAGGTTGCTAACTTAGTTAGCAATTAAGCTGTTAGGAAATGCACCGCTGGCTAGGAAGATGTTTGAGGGTGTTTTATGTGTTTGATTCTTCCTTCCAACAGAGCAAGCAGGGCTGTGTGTGGGAGATAAGCTGGTAGAGGTGAATGGGATCAGCCTGGAGAGCATCACCATGAGCAGCGCTGTGAAGGTCCTGACAGGAAACAACCGCCTGCGCATGGTGGTCAGGAGGGTGGGCAAAGTGCCCGGAATCCGCTACTCAAAGGAGAAGACCACCTGGTAGGCTGCTCTTTCTGTGGAGGGAATCAGGGCTCAGAGGTCAGAGGTCACACCTGTAATGTGAATATAGGCCACTAGATGGCAGTATTTACATTTTTTTTGTTAAGCTCAGACTGGAGTCATGTTTAGACATGTCCTGGACATGTCTGGGGCAAGTCTCAGAAAATTAAAAAAAAAGAGGTCTAAATGTGGGTGGGGTCTGCAAAAGAGTATATAAGGAAAAGAATTGAGACAGTAAAGTAGTAGGAGAAATTGCCAGAAGAAGGATACGTGTGACCAGACCTGTCATTTCTGTTCAAGACCTATTAAGTTTCTTTTGAGCATTTTTCATCATCCAGGACATCACCAAGCCACCCCACAAAAAGGGACTGTAAATATTTCTGTTGTTAGTTGTTTAGTCATTATTGTCTTTGTTAAAAATTAAATGTGTTTCAGTTGTTAAAACTGTGTCTGTCATCCCTTGCTGTTGCTGTTGCTGTTGCGTTGTAAATCTAATAACAAATTGGGGCCATAACAAATTGGGGGCTCGTCCGGGATAGACCATTTTGTGAGTCATTTATTAAAAATCTAACATTTCAAATTGGAAAATTGATTTTTTTTTAATTGAATACATATATATTGACAACAGCAATGGATGATTTCTTGGCATCACCAACCGTAGGGGTTTTGAAGTCTTTTAAAAAGACAGAACTGCTAGAAATTTGCAGACAGTTGGAGCTGACAGAGGTAAAACCAGCCATGCGAAAAGCAAGACTGGCTAGAGAGATAGTTGAATATTACATTGATGAAAATGTGTTTGCACCAGGAGATCTGGAACAGTTTCCAGTGGAAAATCCAAATATAGAAATGGAACTTAAATTAAAAATGCTAGAGTTTGAAAGGGAGGAAAAAGAAAAACAAAGAGAATTTGAAAGGGAAGAAAAAGAAAAACAAAGAGAATTTGAAAGAGAGTTAGAGGAAAGAGCAGAAAGAGAGAGACAAAGACAGAGAGATTTTGAATTAGAGAAATTCGATAGAGAAGAAAGACTCCAAATGGAGCGACTAAAAATTAAAATTGAAACTAAAAATAAATTTTGTGCCAGTCAGGAGGTAAAACTGGTGCCTCCATTTTCGGAAAAGGATGTTGACAACTATTTCCAGTGTTTTGAAAAGGTAGCAAAGAGTTGCCAGTGGCCAAAGGAACACTGGCCTCTGATGTTGCAAACTGTCCTCAAGGGTAAAGCTCAACAAGCCTATTCGGCTTTGTCTGCAGATGATTCCTCTGATTATGAGGTTGTCAAAAAGGTTATTTTGAGAGCTTATGAGTTGGTTCCAGAGGCTTACCGACAGAAATTCAGAGGTCTGAAGAAATCTGAAAATCAGACTTATGTTGAATTTGCTAATGAAAAGCAGGTTTGCTTTGAGCGCTGGTGTACTTCTATGGAGGTCAAGGATGATTTCAACTCACTAAAAGAGATGGTGTTAGTTGAAGAATTCAAGAACTGTGTTAAAGATGATGTTAAGACCTACCTTAATGAGAAGCAAGCACTGAATTTGCAATCAGCTGCCAAATTTGCAGATGAACATGTTCTCACACATAAGTCCAAATTTCAGTCTAGCAGTAATAATAGATGGTCCCAATTTCAGAAAAAGGGTTATGGTGATACCCAAGATTCCTCACCCAAAGACAAAGACAAATCTGGTGATGGTGCTCAGAAATCCAGTAACAGGTCTGATCAAAGTGTGAAAGCTGACAGTGACAAAAGTGGTCTAGTTTGCAGTTATTGCAAGAAATCTGGTCATGTTACAACTAACTGTTGGTTCCTTAAAGCTAAGAAAGAAAAAGAAAAGGATACCAAACCAAATGCCTTTGTGAAAACAAGGTTAGAAACCCCTGTAGTAGATAACCGATCTGCTGAATTACCTGCTTCTTGTGGGGCTAAAAAGTCTGATACAGCTGACTTTGTGAGGGAGGAATTTCTTCCATTTGTGTCAGAGGGATTTGTGGCTCTGAATGAGCATACTACTCCTGTCCCCATATATATCCTAAGGGATACCGGAGCTTCTCAGTCACTTTTGTTGATGGACTCCTTGGAGTTACGTGATGAGACCGCTTCAGGGGATTTCATACTTGTACAAGGTATTGAAGGGAGGACTGTATCTGTACCCCTGCGCTCTATAATCTTGAAGTCAGATTTAGTTACAGGACAGGTAAAGGTGGGACTTATGTCAAGTCTACCTATAAAGGGTGTTTCTCTGTTGCTAGGCAATGACCTGGCTGGGGGCAAAGTAGTTCCCCCTGTACATCTTACTTCACAGCCGAGCACTGAAGATGGGGATGAGGACCCATCTCTGTATCCTTCTTGCGCAGTGACTCGTGCTATGGCCAAGAAGGCTGAAGAAGAAGATGATGTGGTGCCGTCCAGTACATTGAATAGTCAGGACTCAGGTGGTTCGCCTCATGACTCTGATTGGCCTACTATGTTTTCTCCGTTTGAGGACTTATCAGATACTTTTATCAGTATTCTATTCAGCCAGCCAGATGGGTCTGGTGATTCTGATGTGTCTGGAGACTTGTCTCTGTCCAGAAAGCGGTTGATTGAGGAGCAAACTAATGATCCTGAAATTTGTGTACTAAAGAGGAGAGCTCTTCCTGATAAAGAAATAGACGCAGTTCCAGTTGGGTATTATCTCAAGGATGGTGTGTTGATGCGGAAGTGGCGCCCTCCTGATATCCCTGCCAACGCAGATTGGGCAGTGGTCAGGCAAATTGTTGTTCCGAAGGTCTATAGGAATGAGATCTTAACAATGGCTCATAGTTTACCTTTAGGAGGTCATCTTGGTGTTAACAAGACTGTTGATAAGATCATGAAACACTTCTTTTGGCCTGGGCTTCGGAAAGACGTTTCCAACTTTTGCAAAACCTGTCACACTTGTCAGGTAGTTGGAAAACACCAGTTAGACCCACCTGTAGCTCCATTGCAGCCTATCCCAGCATTTGGGGAGCCATTCTCTAGGGTCATTGTTGATTGTGTTGGTCCATTACCCAAGACTAGATCTGGAAATCACTACTTGTTGACAATCATGTGTGCATCTACCAGATTCCCCGAAGCCATACCTCTACGTAACATCAAGGCAACTGCAATCTCGAAGGCTTTGATAAAGTTCTTCACGTTGTTTGGCCTTCCCAGGGAAATTCAGTCAGACCAAGGTAGCAATTTCACTTCAGGATTGTTTCAGCAGGTTGTGTATGAACTAGGTGCAAAGCAGATTCTTTCTAGTGCCTATCATCCAGAAAGTCAGGGTGCCTTAGAGCGGTTTCATTCCACTCTCAAGACAATGATGAGGACTTATTGTTTTGACCATGAGAAAGACTGGGATGAAGGGGTTCATTTGCTGTTGTTTGCAGCTAGAGAAGCAGTGCAGGAGTCTACTGGATTCAGTCCATTTGAGCTAGTGTTTGGTCATGAAGTGAGAGGACCTTTGCTATTATTGAGTGAACAATGGCAAGAGAAAGAGCCGGATATCAGTCTGTTAGACTATGTTAGCAAGTTCAAGGAAAGATTGCGTGCAGCTTGTGACCTTGCCAAAGAGAACTTGAAATCAAGTCAGGGAAAAATGAAAACTTGGTATGATCATAAGGCTAGAAGCCGTGAGTTTAAACCAGGAGAAAAGGTCCTTGTGTTGTTTCCCTTGCAGTCCAATCCATTGCAGGCTAGATTTCATGGTCCTTATGAAATTCTGACAAAACTCAATGATCTCAATTACATTGTGAAGACTCCAGATAGGAGAAAACCAAAACAATTGTGTGACATTAACATGCTGAAGCCTTATCATGACAGAAATGCTAGGGTTGCAGCTGTCACTTCAGATTCTCCAATGGTCGAAACGTGTGAAGATGAGGGGGAGTTTCAAGATGATGAACCAAGAATTAAAGCTGAAGTTCTTTCATGTAAATTGTCAAACACTGAAGTGTTGCAAAATCTTGATGTAAAACTCCAGCACTTAGAACCCTCACAGAGAGATCAGTTTGAAAGGTTGATCAAGAAATATGAGGATTTGTTTCCTGATGTTCCAAAGAGAGTTACTATAGCCTCTCATGATGTAGATGTTGGTGATGCCAAACCAATAAAACAGCATCCATACCGGATGAATCCTGAAAAGAGAAAGATTGCTGAGAAAGAGGTTGAGTACATGTTAGAACATGATTTTATCAGACCCTCCAACTCCGATTGGAGTTCACCCTGTGTGCTAGTTCCAAAACCTGATGGAAGTACTAGATTCTGTACAGATTATCGCAAAGTCAATGCTGTAACTAGAACTGATGTGTTTCCAATACCTAGGATTGATGATTGTATTGATAGTGTAGGGCAAGCAAAGTTTCTGACCAAGATTGATTTATTGAAGGGTTATTGGTGTGTGCCTTTAACTGAGAGGGCCAAGAGCATCTCTGCTTTTGCCACACCATCTGGATTGTACCAGTATAAAGTCCTACCCTTTGGCATGAAAAATGCCCCAGCCACGTTCCAAAGGATGATACAGTCTACAATCGCCGGATTGCCACACACGGGTGCATACATCGATGACCTGATCACTTGGAGTGACTCCTGGGAAGAACATCTAAAAGATGTAGAGACGTTGTTCCAGCGCCTGACCCAGGCTAACCTGACTGTTAACCTGAGCAAGAGTGACTTTGGTTGTGCTACTGTCACCTATCTTGGCTACGTCATAGGCCAGGGTAAGGTGGCACCCATAAATGCTAAAGTCCAAGCCATCATGGACTTTCCAGTTCCTGACAACAAAAAAGCTTTGCGCCGCTTCCTTGGAATGATCGGGTACTACCGCAAGTTCTGCAAGAACTTTGCTGAGATTGCTCTCAGTCTAACTAACCAACTGAAGAAAGGCGTAAAGTTCACCTGGGATGATGCATGCCAGAGAGCCTTCGATCACCTGAAGTCTCTGCTGTGTCACTTCCCCGTGCTCAAATCTCCTGACTTCAACAAACCGTTCTCCATCGCGGTCGATGCTAGCGACCAAGCTTGTGGATCTGTGCTCCTACAGAGAAGTGACTCTGATGACATTGAGCATCCCGTGGCATACTTCTCCAGGAAGTTCAATCGCCACCAAAGGAACTATTCCACAATAGAGAAGGAACTGTTGGCTCTGGTCCTTTCTTTACAACACTTTGAGGTTTATGTTTGTACAGGACAAAAGCCAATGATTGTGTACACTGACCACAATCCGTTAATGTTTTTGAGTAAGATGAAAAACAAGAATCGGAGATTGTTGAATTGGAGTTTGATTTTACAGGAGTTTGACTTGGAAATTAAGCATGTGAAGGGTACAGACAATGTAATTGCTGATTGCTTATCCCGTGTTTGAATGTGTATATATATATATCATGTGTTTGAATATTGTATGATATGTATATATAGACAAGTGTTCACTTAACCATTTTGTATTGAAAAGAAAAATTTTGCCTTTATGAGTCAAAATTTTTCCCTTTTGGAATGGAGGTGTAATGTGAATATAGGCCACTAGATGGCAGTATTTACATTTTTTTTGTTAAGCTCAGACTGGAGTCATGTTTAGACATGTCCTGGACATGTCTGGGGCAAGTCTCAGAAAATTAAAAAAAAAGAGGTCTAAATGTGGGTGGGGTCTGCAAAAGAGTATATAAGGAAAAGAATTGAGACAGTAAAGTAGTAGGAGAAATTGCCAGAAGAAGGATACGTGTGACCAGACCTGTCATTTCTGTTCAAGACCTATTAAGTTTCTTTTGAGCATTTTTCATCATCCAGGACATCACCAAGCCACCCCACAAAAAGGGACTGTAAATATTTCTGTTTTTTTTTTGTAATTCAATCTTGGTCTTAGTTGTTAGTTGTTTAGTCATTATTGTCTTTGTTAAAAATTAAATGTGTTTCAGTTGTTAAAACTGTGTCTGTCATCCCTTGCTGTTGCTGTTGCTGTTGCGTTGTAAATCTAATAACAAATTGGGGCCATAACACACCCATTTGATTCATGTCTTGAAAGTGCAAGAACATGTGACCACTGGAATAATAATGTCTAATAATTCAATGCTTGTCAGCTCCAGAGCCTCTGGGCTGTAATGTTCTGCTGGTGTTTCTGCCAAACATGCACTTCCCTGCCCATTTTCTCCAAGCTTTTTACTTCTATGGTCCAAGAGATAAGCTTATTACAGAAATCAGGTGGTGTTGTGCATGGGTTAAGTGACTATCTACAGACACTATGGACCTGGAATTGAGTGGCCTTGTCCAACTCAATGCATGGTTCTCTTGGTCTAGTCACTCACCAGATCTGAATCCAATTGAACATGCATTTTACATGATGAAGAGAAGATGGAGGGCTCAAAAAAGCAGGAACTGGAAATGGCTGCATTACAGGCTTGGGAAGATTTGTGACTCAACGACTAAAATAAAATTACTTCATCATGCATTCTGTATAAACTGTCAAATCTTTTTGATGTACATAAAAAATGGAGGGGGGGGGGGGGGGGGGAGGGCTGGGGGGCTTAGTACAAAAGGTGCCATCATTCTGAACTGTTCTACTGACCTGGATATAAAACATTCTCGAATTATAGCCGAGTCTGCATTTCAGCCCAAATGTATCCTTTCAAACTCAAAGTGCAAGAATAAAACCTAAACTTGAAGGCAATCAGAGAATGTACTCCCTCCGCCATTTTGAAATTTGTTGGCACTGGAAGTTTGGATGCGGATTTATCCTGGCATTAAGTATTTGTACAAATAAGTATTCTGATGGCTGGTACATTATGGTAATGGCTCGGATTACTTTTTGAATTGATGCTAGTGCTCGACAATGCTGTCTTTATGTGCATAGAAATTATTTTGGTTTCTGGATCCAAAATACGAGCCAGATTTTCACCAAAATTCAATTGCTTCCTGCTTAGAACAGTGCCTATCTACTCACAAAATTTCCTTGACATCAATCCAGAACTTTGTGAGATATCCCGCTAACTGACAAACAAACAAACCAACCCAATTACTGACAAACTAACAAACAAATGCCGATGAGACATTATCTCCTGGCAAAGGTATTATTAAAAAAAGTCACTTTATGATGAATTATGGTGCGCACAGTATATTCTACCTACTGTCTCCCCTGGATCGTCTGGAACAGGGGTCGAGAACCTTCTCCAGAAAGAGCCACTGTGGCTGCAGGCTTTCATACCAACCAAGCTGCTACACACCTGATTCTACTAATCAAGGCCCTTAACAAACGTTCCTCAGGTTGATTAGTAGAATCAGGTGTGTAGCAGCTTGGTTGGTATGAAAGCTGCACCCGCAGCGGCTCTTTCTGGAGAAGGTTCCACACCCCTTATCTAGAATCTGTTTGAGTGAAAAATTACAGTGGACAGAAATGACTGCACTACCTAATTAATGCACAAAATTAGTGGCTATAGGGGAGACTGGGGTCCGATGAGCCATGGGGACCAGTGAGCCATGTCACTATTTTGCAAATTGATGACAGAGCTGCTTAAGATAGAGAAAATATTTGACCATTGACTGGTGAGTCATGGGGATAAATGAGCCATATCACTATTTTGCCTATTTAAAACATCTTTGGCATCGATTGATCGCAAAATAGTGATCTGGCTCATTGGTCCCCATGGTTCATTGGACCCCAGTCTCCCCTACCAGTCTGGTAAGGTTATGAAATTAAATGTTTGACTGCCTTCAAGGCATCTCTGATGACTCAACTAAACCTGTCAGTGTGTGATGTATTATAGGGTGGACCTGATCCATCGCAGGATGGTGGTGGAGGAAGGAGGCAACACTCCCTCTGAGGCCAGCTCTGACGGCGCCCTCCGCAGGATTATCCACCTCTACACCACCTCTGATGACTACTGTCTGGGGTTCAACATTCGAGGGGGCAGGGAGTTTGGCCTGGGCATCTATGTGTCCAAGTAAGCATTGCCCTCCACGTTTCCTCCTCTGTGCCTAACATTTGCTTTAGTTTAATTTTAATTATACAACAGTTAGTTCCGACGGAGTAATTTGATTGGATGAGAGGTATTCCATGAGTGCGGATGATGGAGTACAACATCATTGGGACTTATAACAGCAAAATCACTCTGTTCACAGGTGTTCTAATAACCGTTAATTACACTAACTGCTGACCACAAACTTAGCACTACATTGTTAGCAACAGTCAAGTCCCAATACATTTGTGTAACTATTTGTGTTGGCGAAGCCACATAACATTAAACAAACAAAGAAATTATAATCTGTTGTCGCTTATTGCAGTGGCATTTGTAGAACTGTTGTATAAAAGCAATATCACCCTCAAGGTTGAGATGTTGTTGCCGAATATCATCCCGGTTGTGATATCTTTGGCACTTGGCCTGTGGCCTCATGCCTATGACCGCATCACAGCCGTGATGATATTCAACAACAACATCTCTCCCTCTCCTGTGATATTGCTTAAATCTATAAATTAATGTCCTAAATTGCTTTTTAATCAGATTTGATGCAAAGCAATACACAGTAAACAGGCAGATTCTTACCCTGGACTGTAACCTGTAATTATGCCAACCCCGCCCACCACCACAACATCCTACCTTGCCCATTATCTCCCCAACTGAGGGTCAAGGGCAACAATAATAATCAAATGCGAGGGCAGTTTAAATTTATCTTTGCAGTATCTCTTGTGTGCTGTGGTGAGGTCTGGTATATTTAAACTAATTAAGTGCCCAGCAAGTCAAGGTTGTTGTTCTTCTGCGGTTAATCGCATTCCTCTTTCATTGAGCTGAACGTTTCAAAGAAGCAGAGGAAAAAATTGTGTGCACTTTTGAATAATTCACGTATTTTGGGTGATGTGCTTTCACTCATGGTTGTCAGAATGACGTATTTTTGTGTAAAAGGAGCATATTTTAAACATTAATAAGTGAAATTTGCAAGGGTCAGCGACAGCGGTGGGGATTTTAAAAGTAATTTTGGGGGAAAAAATGATGAAAATATGTTATGAGAGTCAGTTGAGGATGGGCATTTCAAGTAGTTCCTAATAAAAATTAATTCAGGCATCTGGCACTATTGCTTACACTGCATTTTTATATGCAACACTGCAACACTTTCTGTCAATTATGGCGGCTGTTTTAGGGACATCAACAATGTCAGCGGTGCTGTTAACCTTGTTTATGTGACTCTACATAACCGAATAGCTGCCCAGCGGGACACATGGTACTCATAGAAAAACTTATCAGACTTGCTCCTTTCGTTCTCAAAGGCTGGATCCAGGGGGGCTGGCTGAACAACATGGGATTAAGATGGGGGACCAGATCCTGGCAGCGAATGGGGTGAGCTTCGAGAACATCAGTCACAGCAGTGCTGTAGAGGTGATGAAGAGCCACACCCACATCATGCTTACTATCAAGGTGAGAGACACTAACCTCTGTCCCCACATCATGCTCACCGTCAAGCATACATACTTGCGAACTGTGGTTTCAGTCATGTGAAACTGTTTTGTACTGTTATTTCTCAGTGATGGATTTGGTATCATAGTAAGGAAGAATACCCGACTTCATCAGATTCATCTTAAAATCATCGAAACCATACCAGAGCGTAGTATAGTGACTGTGACGATATTCACTATTTGTTATGTAAACACATGCTGTTTTTTATGAACTGGGATGAATGAATTGGCTAGATAACTGTGCTGAATAAACCCTAGAGGAGCTGTTTTTACTTCTGTTTGAGTTTCAGATTTGAGACGGATCCAGCCAGGTTTTACTCAGTGCCATTATGTCTACCTTCTGTCGCCCCGTAATCCTGTTTTGTAAAGCTGACCCTGGTATCATTAGTGATTTAGAATTGATTTTTTTCCTTTTTCTCATGTTTTTGGTTTGGAAATAGCTCTCATTTCACTCCCTTATAGTTTTGAGTCATTATCATCATGTTTGGTTTTTATTTCAGTTCATTTCCATTCCATTCCATTTCCTAACACACTATGCTAAACCACAGCCCTCCTCCTGGAGTCGTGGAGTGAGACTGTCGGCTATGCTAAAAACAGACAGCTGGCGGGCATCGGGAACGTTTCTGCTTTCTCACGTTGCTCCTCTGAGGTCGTGTTTCACTTTTAAAAAATAGCCAGAGTGCGTGCATTATTCACCAGCTAGTGAGGATCAGGTGGTAATCAACGAAAAGCCTTGTTCTTTCCCCCACCTCCTCGTTCACAGACTCAAACTTTGCAATAATGTTGCTAATGTGGGATTATATTTTGATAGAGAACCCCACACACTGCCACCGCCCCACCGAGGGTCAGGACTGTGTGTTCTGACATACCTGGCTGACCCTGGTCAGGGGAGTGGCCAAGGAACAGGATGGGAGGGGTTATATTGTACCCAGCCAACCTTCCTGTTAGTGTGCCAAATCTGTATAACATAATACATCCAGCGCAAAATAATGCATGATGCGCAGTCGACAACCTTGGCTTTACAAGAGGTCAGGGTTGCAGTGAGTGCCGTAAATGCTCGGTCAGATGTTGCAGTGCAAGTGTTGTTCCAGAAACAATACGATAATGTTCCTCCAGGAGTAACATAATGATCCACCAATTAATAATAGCTCCGCAATGAAGATTTCATGAAACTACAAAGGCTTTGCAACGCGGTTAGCGAGGACATCGGCCAGAAGTTCAAACCAGGAAAGTCCCTGAAGGTGACAGATTTAAGAGTAAAATTATATTAAATTTACAAGGCAAAAACCCCAAATAGTTTTCTTGATAACATGCTTCTCTGCAAGTCTCTGCTCGTTTGTATGAAGAGCTTGCTGACCTGGCGAACTTTCGACAAAGAAAAGCATGACATCTGTAAGTGCAGCCTCAGAGCTGCTGCTCATCGGTGCATTAGCATGTTTCTCCTGGACGAGAACCATTTTCTTGATCCCTGAACAACACTGTACATCATGGATCAATTACTCATGATCCCAGAGGACCGAGAACTGCTGGAATTCCACCCTCGCGTTACTTGGGAGTCAGGTGTAAAGACAGTCTAGTCAATCAGAAGCACTAATTGTCCCGTTAATTAGTTACTTACATGGAAGAAAAGAGAACCTGGGTTGTATTTGGATTCAAGGGCCAGAGTTGATGACCCCTGCTTTACATGATGTTATCAGATTGTGTGTCATAGACAAGGCCTGTCCTTTAAGTACCCAGCCCTTACTGCTGTTGTTCTCTTGAGCAGGGAGCTCACTGGGAATTGACCTTGTTAATAATAAAGTGTAAAAACAGACACACAAGTGGAGTGTAATTTGTTCTTGTTGCAAAGCTGAGTATAGACATGTGAGCCCGTGATATCGCCTGTGACATCACTCCCAGAGGCCAGCACTAGAATTAGATTGATACTTTGTTCTGGAGAGTCTGGTCTTCCGCAGAATAAGCTAATTAAATCTGTAGTTGTGCATCACCGTAGGTGAGGGTTGTGGCTGGAGGCAATGGTTGTGGCCCCTTTTTAAAAGCCTATTAATTCACTGGTCATATGCTGTAATGAATGAGTCTGAATGACACAAATTGATCATTCATCATCATTCCTTCTTTCTTCATATAATAATTCTCTAATCTCTGAACAGTGAAACCTGCGTTGTGATTGAAAACTAATCCTAGCTATATTTCATTCACCTCCGCCAAGGAGGTACAAAAGTATATGTTTTCGCTGGTGAGCGTGTGTCTGTTTGTTAGCAGGATATCTCAAAAACGGCTGCATAGATTTTAACCAAACTTTGCAGGATTTTAGAATAGCACAAGAGGAAGAGGATTAGATTTTGGCATATCTTAGATTTTGGCCTATCTACGCCAAAGGACAACTGAGATATACTTTAGGTCAAAGTACAAATCCAGCTATACTGCCAGAGATTTCAAGTCTTTCCAATGGGCCAGATTTCAAATCGGAGTGCTTTTGGGTTTTGCTGCCACCTGACGATGGAATGCAACAGTACCCTACATCAGCCAACGAAAATAACTAAGCACAGAGTTGCCTTGCTGTGGTGGAGGCGCTGCGCTCTCTGGGTGCTTTCTAGTTTGCATATAGTTTTGTCTGTTTCTTCTTCAGGCTGACTGTATGATAAGTACACTGTTATGATCCAGACCACGAACCAAATGCAGTGGCAGTGTACAATCCAACTGTTGGGTTTATTGATAGTAATACGGTAAGACAGAGGGGCAGAGCTCTTAGCAGAATTGCACAGTTGAGTTCAGATCTAACAGGTAAGGGTGTGTGGGTGTATACTGTGCTCAGTCAGCGGCTTTCTGGGACAGCTGCCAGGTGGAGGGCACGCTTTGCCAGAGTAAAACTGTCAGATGGCTGGACAGAAGAGTTCAGCAGGAATGCTGTCCCAATCCTCATGACCATAGAAGCCGCGGGAGTTTTTGTTCCTAATAAACAAGACAAAAGAGCGGACAGAGAGTTGATGAATAGGATTGTGGCCCCAGTCCTGGAGACTGAGAGTAAGGCTTAGGGGCTTGTTCCCATTTACTGAACTTGGAAGAGAACTTTTGAAAATTACGATCATTAAAGGTTATGAATACATTTCTAAAGCGGAAGAGCTTCACTAGCAAATACTGACTGGTTACTAAAGGGCATATAGCAAGTGAAAATACAGAAACTTTGTAACTCATGGTAGGGGGTGTAAATACGGCAACACAAATGTGAGGATGGAGGAACATGAATTGGACACAGGTTGTTTGTTAAGCACGCAAGACATAAATGTGTTTGTATTTTCAATGTATTTTCAATTTAAATGAAGTGTATTTTCAAGAGAAACATAATTTCAGAAAAGAATATGATTAGTTGTGGCGAGAGAGTGCTTTTTAGGGATGAAGTGTTTATATTCATGTAATTGGCGACGACTTGCCAGTCAAGAAAAACAAACTAATGAGAAGCTATAACTAGCGCTGTTCTAGAGGGTTACTTGTGGTTTTTACCATTCTTGTGGTCAAATGCAAACAGTAATAGTTGCTCTGTACATTCTACTGTTAGAATTTACTGTAATTATTGCTATATTATTATTTTCTGGTGAAAAAGAGCCTTCAATTACTCTTAAACTGTTTAGCATGCTTATCTGGCATCTGATCAGAAGGTTACTGGGAAAATAGTTATCATGGTATAGCATAATGACTTAATGTAAAAATACTTGTTAAAGGGCATCCAAAGTCGATTCCCATTGTTTTTGTTTATCGGCCAATCAGCGAGCCGGACCCACGCAAACTAACCGAAATAGAAGGATTATCTACGCACAAAACATTGGTTTATATGAATGAAATCGATGATGTGACAATGCAAGATGTCAACAAAAGCAAGTGATTTGTTCGTAAACATTGGACGTTCAACAACCCGTCTGAGAATCAACTTCAGATGCCCTTTAAGTATATGAGAATGCATCAAGAAAAAATTGACATTTCATTACACTTTGTGAAGTGTAATGAAGTAAAGGCCGTTAAAGTTGAGCACTTTTTACTTGATCTGCAATAGCAGTTTCTTACATGATTCCATTGAAACTAATCGGTGAATCGCTCTAATTTTTTGGCATCAAATACTTCATAAATACATAAAACAAACTATAGCAAAAAGTAAAAAAAAAAAGTCCAAGTCTCAGGAAATGTCAATTTTTTTATTTGATGCATTCGTATTTAGAAACCTATTTATTTTGTCTATTTACAATATAATTGGGTATACTTATCTATATATATATTTGCTGTACAGTTATTTGTCACTTGTTCTATTGTTTTATTGTCATCAAGAAGAAGACAATTAGACTATTCTATTTCCCTGAGCATATTTTCTGTTGTTGCTTCGCTAGTATTTCCTGTATAAACAGATTATAACGCAATGACATGTCCCATCTACATTACTCTATGATGTTCATATTTCTCCTATTTCTGTAATCTGGGATGATCCACCTGAGATGAAACTTGTGATTTTGAAGTTGTAGACAGGTGATCAAATGTTTTCGGTTTTTCCTCTTATAATCTGGCCTTCTAATTAAACCCAATCATATTCAGACCTGACTTTGGCCTTTTCTGATAGACATAAGTCTGGTGAATAACATTGTGGTCCCTTTAGGGATGTAATGGGATAAAGCTGTTTAATTTGGAAAAAGGCTCTCGGACTCTTCATCTCGGGACTTTTCATCCCTTGACTTTTCTTCCCCGAGAACTTTTTGTCCCAGGACTCTTTGTCCCTGGATTGTTTGTACCCAATAATGCTTTGCCCTCTTCCTGCATTATTACCTGAACCCTAACCCTTATATCATGGGATCCGTCCGTCAATCTGTCTGTCTGCAATGGTGGCACGTTTTCTTATCATTAGGAGACAAAACATTCTGGGATGAAAAGTCCTTGGGAATGAAGAGTCCAGGAATGAAGGGTCAGGGGACAAAAAATTCACGGACAAAAAATCCAGGATGAAAAATTCAGGGACGAAAATCCGGGGGCAAAAAATCTAGGAACGAAAAGTCCTGTAACCTGTAAAAATTGAGGATAAAGAAAACATCGAAATCACCCAAGAAATCAACTGGTACTATGATATTCTATGTCATCATGATCCTAATGACATTGTCATAGTTTTGAATTCTTTTCCTTTGAATTATATTTTGGCTTACATGTGTCATGTTTTTACATCACATACACATTTTGACATATGTTTCTTGCCTTAGGAGGTTGGGCGATATCCTGCTTACAAAGAGATGGTGGCAGAATACAGCTGGCTGGATAAGTGTAGGCATCATGCATTTTACCTTTTGTTTTTGTGACTTCATTCATTCTGTGAAACTCAGTGTTACAAACATAAGAGTGGATTTCAGCACTTTCTCTGGAGCGAAATACAACCCCAATTCCAAAAAAGTTGGGATGCTGTCTAAATTATAAATAAAAACAGAATGCGATGATTTGCAAATCTCAAACCCACATTTTTTTTTTCAGAATAAAACATTGAAAACATATCAGATGTTGAAAGTGAGACATTTTGCCATTTTATGAAAAACATTAGCTCATTTTGAATTTGATGGCAGCAACACATTTCAAAAAAGTTGGAAGAGGGGCAACAAAAGGTTGGGAAAGTAAGTGGTACTAGTGAAAAACAGCTGGAGGAGCATTTTTCAACTAATTAGGTTAATTGGCAACAGGTCAGTAACATGACTGGGTATGAAAAGAGGATTTTAGAGATTTTAAAAATTACGGAACAATTTCAGAAAAAGTGCCGTAAAATTGTAATGTAAAATTGCCAGGACTTTCAATCTACTGAACACAATATCATCAAAAGATTTAGAGAATCTGCAGAAATCTCTGTGCGTAAGGGACGGGTCCGAAGGTCAGTATTGGATGCTCGTGATCTTCGGGCCTTCAGGCGGCACTGCATCAAAAACGGACATAATTCTGCACTGGAATATACTGCCAGGGCTCTGGAGCACTTCCAGGAGTCATTGTCTGTGAACACAGTTCGCCTTGCAATCTACAAATGCAAGCTAAATCTATATCATGCAAAGAAGAGGCCATATGTGAACATGATCCAGAAACACCGCCATCTTCTCTGGGCCAAAGTTAATTTAAAATGGACTGAGGCAGAATTGAAAACCATTCTGTGGTCAGATTAATCAAAATTTGAAATTCTTTTTGAAAACCACGGACGCCGTGTAGTGCGGTCTAGAGAGGAGAGGAACCATCCAGCTCGTTATCAGTACACAGTTCAAAAGCCTACATCTCTGATAGTATCGGCTTGCATTAATGCCTATGGCGTGGGCAGCTTACACATCTGGAAAGGCATTATCAATGATAAAAATTATGAAAAGGTTTTACAACAACACATGCTCCCATCCAGACAACGTCTCTTTCAGGGAAGTCTGAAAGCATATTTCAGCAAAACAGTGCCAAACCACATACTGCATCCATCACAACAGCATGGCTGCGCAATACAAGCGTCTGAGTGCTTTAGCCTGACTGGAGTCCTAATCTTTCACCAATAGAAAACATTTGGCGCATTATAAAATGAAACATCTGGCAAAGAAGACCCAGGACTGTTGAGCAGCTAGAATCCAACATCTGACGAAAGTAGGACAACATTCCTCTCCCAAAACTTCAGCAATTTGTCTCCTCACTTCCCAGACATTTACAGGCTTGTTATAAGAAGAGGAGATACTAAACAATGGTAAACATGGCCCTATCCCAACTTCTTTGAAATGTGTTGTTGTCATGAAATTCAAAATGAGCTACTATTTTTCATGAAATGGTAAAATGTCTCACTTTCAACATTAGATGTGTTGTTTATGTTCTTTTGTTAATAAAATGTCAGGTTATGAGATTTGCAAATCATTGCATTCTGTTTTATTTACATTTTACACAGTATCCCAACTTTTTTGGAATTGGGGTTGTAAGTGTCAAATGCAAATGCTCTCTTTTGCATATCTTCGTATTTTAATTTGTGTGTTTGGGCTTGTATAACTAACCTTGTGTGAATCAACACTTGGGAAACCTATGTTTTCAGGACATTTGGGGTTGTGAGGATGTTTTGGGTGGTCCTCAATGGGGATTATGGAGGATTATGGCTAATCGTTTAAACATGGGGTTATAAAACAGGTAGCCTTAGGTTAAGGATAGGATCAGGGTTATGCATAATTTTGTTGGGGTTTATTTGGGTTCAGGAAAGCCTACACAGAATGACTGTAAATCAATAACATGCTTAGCTAAACCATTATGTGTGTTGCATGCTTGTTTGTGTTTGCGTGCACATAAATGCTCTGCTCGCTCATGCGTGTATTTTGTCCCTCAGTGGCTAATGGGACAGCGCTGTCCTCCTCCCACGGCTCGGACTCTAACTCTGTGAGCTCATCGCCCTCGTGCAGCACCCCTGCCAGCTCCCTCAGCGGCCTCTCCCAGGTCATGCTGCCCCCCAGCCTGACCTGCTTCGGCCCTGACATGGTGGATGTGCACCTGAGCCCTGCCCCCCCTCTGGACTCCAGCACTGACAGGACTGAGGTCTCCATCCAGACTGACCCCTCTGACCCCGAGCCTGCGCTCATCACCTCGGAAACCAGCCGGAGTCTGGGGGAAACTGAGCTCCTGAGGGACACAGCCATCCGGAGCGAGAGCGCAGACAGAGCCTCCAGGAGAGGGACGCTCTCCTCCAAGGGGACGCTTCTGTCCCCGAAAACAGCGCTGCTCATGGCCCTCAGCAAGCCTCCCCGTCCCATCCGCAGGTCCCAGAGCCACATCACTGTGTCTGGTGAGTCTTTAGCACCTATTTACTGAGAGACATGCTAGTAATTAGCAGCAATGAGGCATGTTGATGAGGCTGCTGCAACTCAGGTTACTACAGCTGCGACTGTCACTACAAGGACTATCTCTACTGCAGCTGCTGCTACTAAAACTATTACTGTTTCTAATACTACAACTACTACTACAGTTCTACCACTACTGCTACTGCTACTACTACTACTACTACTAGTACTTCTACTACTAATACTAGCAATAATAATAACAACGCAGCTTGAAATCTATTTATGGTGCTTATTTGCAGGATATAGAAAAATCTCTTCATGGACATATAGCCATAATGTTCCCCTTTTACTACATTTTTTATTTAAATGTTTTTCATGATATACTCTACTGTTTTCATAGTCATAAGACTGTCTCAAAAGTGAGAGTGTACTTTTCTCCAGAAGCTGCTCTGTTCATTCACTGCATCATGTGAACCGCTCAGCTAGTCGTCACTGTGTCTGTTGCATTATACCACTGTGGTGCAGTCAGAGCGTGGGCCCTTAATCAAACCTCGGAGTCGATCTTGTGGAAAGGCTCAGGGCGCACCCAGCATGGTGAAGGCCTCTCGCTCTCATTCATTGAAATGTGTCACTTGTCCACCCTTCACTTTTTGCCTTCTGTTCTTGCCATCCCTGCCCCCCTCGGCTGACACCCTGTGCAGAAAACAATCAGAAGAAGTGGAAGAAGCTGCAACAGAAGGGCTCAGCAGAGGATGGGAAGACCCTGAAACGCTCAAAGACTTTCGTCAGCCTTCTGTTCAAGGGCAATCGCAAGAAAGACACCTCCAGGGGGCGCTCGAAGTCTCCGTCCCGCTCCGAAGCGGACCGCGGTATGTCCTGCGCTCTGGACTCCCTTTGTGAATAGCCGTGGCAGACTGTGGCGCATTTTCTGTGATGATGGTGCAGCCAAAGCCAGGCTGGCCATTTGCCCTTGAAAGTCGTGTTTAATTTGGCTCAAGAGGCCCCTGTTCAGACGGCGCTGCTTCAGCGCTAATTGCGTTAATTGCGCCGGAGTTGAGTTTCGGCAGAGTGGCTGATACTGTTCTAAATGAGTTAAGAGCGCTTCACAGATGCCTCTATGTTGAAAAATTCCCCATCAGGCTTGGCAAAGTGCTTTAGCAGAGTGCTTAGCACTATGGGCTCCCGCTGTCAATTGATTCTGTTAAAAATATCCCTGTACTGATGTTACTGAAGTCCTAAATGAAACAGATCATTTTAACCCCTCTGCGCAGATTTAGATGCTGGCGTTTCTAAATAATTCTGTAATTAAATTTCTAATCATCTTGCTTCACTGGAATTATTTTCCAGAGTCTCTGTGACACAAATACTGAGTTATAAAGCCTTCAATAGGCTCATGCATGACAGGAAAAATTGGTGATATTAGTATTCTGTGCAAAGGCGTTGAGTTAAATGATGCATCATGTGGCATCTTTGTGTTAACATTATTTTGCCATGGGCCTTTATAAATAGATAGTTACACCTTTACTTTTAATTGCTGTTACAGGTCTATGGTTTGGCATGAAAGGGCAGAAGAAGGGTAAAAGAGTGCGTGTGCTTTGCTGTGTTGTGCAGTGCTCTGCTGAACAGCTGTTGATTTAACAGGATCATACCACTACTGGGAACTTTACTATCATTTAAATGCATCTGCAGTGTGAAAAGTAGGCATGCCTGAGGGGCGTGGTTTTTTCTGCATGCTTTCCAGTCCCCAGCATCTTTGTCGGTGTGAAGATAGATGTAAATAAAGTGAAAAAGGTGGTTTCCAGTTTGTATACACCAGTTGCATTTTGAAACATACGATCTGATTTACTAAGGCCTTTTTTGCACAACCCAACACCATTCATTGGACAAAAGCTAAGAAAACTGTCATTGATTAGTGCAGAATAGTGATTATGGCCAATTGTCGGTAATATTATCGGTTCAGCTTGCGCTAACAGTTTCTGCATGTGCTAAAGGTCATTGTAAATCCACAGCTTATCACCCGCACTGCTGTAGCTCTCACATCTTTAACCCACCCCATCTGTGTCCCCAGAGAAAGGGTCAGGTAGCAGCTCAGTGCCGGCGGAAGAGATGCTGGGGGTGGTGGAGGACATGGCTCGGAAGCTCTTGGGAGAGGATGAGGTCACGGCCGTAATGAGACACTGCAGGAGGGTGAGTCCCAACAGTTCCACTGGAGTCTCGGCCCTGCTCTTCCAGAGACTTCCCTGAAACTCTAGAAGCGGAGAGTTATTGTGCTGTTGCAGCGGTATGTGAAGTGCTGCGGGAAGGGCTGCAGTGGCATCTTTAATGATCAGGATTCTGTCTAACGCTAAAACTACTCAACTCGATGATATGAAGAAGGTTTTGGAGGCAACAACAAAGACCTTGTGGAGACAGAGACAACGTGAGGTCTTGTCCAAGTACTTAAGGCCTTCTATCAGGTCTGCACTTTGATGACGTATGTCTGTGGTTGGACCAAGAAGCAAAAGTGCAAAGTGAGGTCCTCTAGTGCAGAAAGACGCATAGCTCGGAGCGAAAGTAGGCTGCTTTTGCATGAAATCATTTTGTCTCTGGGTTGTCTTGTTAATCTCCGAGGTCACAAGAGAATAGTCAGATTTGTTCATGTTACCAGAAAGGGCACAACTGCTCAAATAATAGCTATTTACAGCAGTGGTGCTCCGCAGATGCATCTGTGAATACACAACACATTGAACCTTGAAGTAGATGGACTACAGCAGCAAAGACCACACAATGGTCGGTGACCTCATTTCCAAAATAGTTGGGACGCTCTGTAAAATGTAAATGAAAACAGTGCAATGATTTGCAAAACACTTAAACCCTATATTTAATTGAAAATAGAACAAAGACAAGATATCAAATGTTGAACTGAGAAATGGTATTTTTTTTCTGAAAAATATCTGCTCATTTTGAAATTGATGCCAGCACCACATTTTTAAAAATGTTGGGACAGGGACAATAAAACACTGGAAAAGTTGTATGATGCTTAAAGATGCCTGTGGAAATAGTTCAACAATTCAAGAATAATGTTTCTTAATGTAAAGCTGCAAAGAATTTGGGGATTTCATCCTCTGCGCTGCATAAAATCAGTAAAAGATACAGAAAATCCGGAACAATTTCTGTAAACCAATATTGTATGGCCGGGATCTTCATCCCTCAGGTGGCACTGCCTGAAAACAGACTGGGCGGACTCTGAAGTGGAATCATTGCATAGACTCAGGCATACCCCTGAAAATCTTTGTCACTGAACGCAGTTTGTCGCTGAATCCACAAATGCAGTAAAGCTTGAATGGTATATGAACATGATCCAGAAACGCCGCTGCCTTCTCTGGGCCCGAGCTCATTTAGATGGACTGAGGCGAAGAGGAAAACTGTCCTGTGGTCTGATTGAAAAAAATATAAAATTCTTTGTGGAAATCATGGACACCATGTCCTCTGGGCAAGAGAGAGGGAACGTCTGGTTTTTTGTTAGCATGCAGTTCAAAAGCCAGCAATGATGATCATATGAGGATGCATTGGTGCACATGACTTGCACATCAGTGAAGACACAGTTAATGCTGAACAATATATACAGGTTTGGAGCAACATATACTGCCATCAATGTGGTTTTGTTAGGGAAGGCCTTGCTTAGTTGAGCGAGACAATGCCAAGCACCATTCTGCTTGTATTACAACAGCATGTCTCTGAAATAAAAGAGTCTGGGAGGTAAACTGGCCTGGGAGGTAAACTCATGCTAACCACTGAAAATATTTTGCGCATTATGAAACATAAAATTTGACGAAGGCTGCCATATTGAGTGAAATCCTATGTGAAGCAAAAATGGTAAAACCTTTTGCTTTTAAAACTTCAGCAGTTGGTCTCCTCAGTTGTTTACAGAGTGTTGTTAAAAGAAGAGGTGATGCAGCTCAGCGGTAATCAGGTCCCTGTTCCAATATTTTTGAAACATGCTCCTGCCATAAAATTCAAAATCATATTGTTTTTTTCAAAAAACAATAAAATTTCCCAGCTTCAGCATCTAGTATGTTGTTTTTGTACTATTTTCAATTAAAAGTTAAACAATTTACAAATCATCGGGTTCTGTTTTTATTTATATTTTACATAGCATCCCAACTTTTTTGGGAATGGAGTTGTACTGTGAACTACGAACAGGAAGATGAGACAACAATGGGCATATTATGACCAAATTGGACTTGCGTTGATTGCAGAAAGTGTTGCGAGATCAGATTAATCCTGCTTTCTGTTCTGTTTTGTTTCTGCTCTGATTTCTGGCTTGCTAATGGTAGACTAAAGATTTCTGTGTAAACGAGTGAGTCTGTGAATCCATCCTTCCATGTGCAAGCGGAGCAGGTGGGATTGTAATTTTATAACTTAGATCATGTCTTTTTAGGTGAGATTAGTATACATAACTGTTATGCTCCAGACCAGGATTCAAGTACAGAGGCAGAGTACAATCCAGTTGGTGGTTTATTGACAACCTATACAGTAAATTTGGGACTAAACCTCAGAGGAGGAGGTGGGGACACAACCCCAGTACAGGGTAGCACAGTCAGTACAGATCTTGTGGGTGAAGCTGAGCTGTCAATTGCTGGCCAGTGGCTTCTGGGATAGCAGCCAGATGGAGTGCACACTTCGCTAGCACTGAACTATCCCACAGGAAGATGAAATCGCTTGAGGGGAAGTTGGTTCCAGTACTGATAACCACTGAAGGAGGTGGAGCATGTTCTTAACAAATTGGATTGAGGAAGAGACACGGAAGAGTTTACAGGAATGTGGTGTCAATCCTGGACCCTGATTAGTCCTGGGAGCTTGAACCTATTATGCTTGACTGACAAACTGACTTGTGCTGGATTAACTTGAGTGCAGTCCCAATCCTGAACATTGATAAGGATTGGAAGCTTGTTCGAATTAACTAAGTACTGAGAAAGACTTGCAGGAGCTGCTGGCATTAAAGTATTCAAGAATTTTTACTAGGAATTCTGGCTCTAAGCACAAAAGGCAAATTACAATCTAGCAACTTGCAACACGAAGCAGGGAGCTGAAATATCCCTCATATGGCCATAAGGAAATAACCAGGAGTGGCCCTGGAGTGGTAAACAAGCAAGATGTAAAGCAATCAAAGAGACATACTTCCAAAAGACATGCAAGTTGCTGAATACGAAGAGACATGAAAGGCATTCGCATAAAGGTTTTGACACTTGATACCAACTGAACATCATTTGAAAGCAACAGCATCCCTCAGTTTAGTAACTTACCTTGTATATCTATTTATAAGCACAGTCCAACCTTAGGCTAATTGATATTTGCAAGAGGATAATTAACCTCCGCCGAGGAGGTATATGTTTTCGGTGCCGTTTGTTTGTTGGTTTGTTTGTTTGTTGGTTTGTTTGTGTACAACATAACTTAAAAATTTATGGCCGGATTTTGACAAAATTGGTGGGTATTTGGTGGGTATTAACTCAAGGAAGAGGTGATTAAATTTTGGCATATCTAGGCCAAAGTACTGCTGAGATATACACCTAAGTTCAAGATTTCAAGTCTTTCCAATGGGCCGGAGTTCCAATCGCCGTGCTTTTGGCTTTGCTGCCCCCTGGCGGAGGTGCTGCGCTCTCTGAGTGCTTTTCTAGTTTAACATGCCACAGAGTGCATGTCATCTCCAGTAGGTTCCACAAACATGACAGTGGCTTCAATGTGCTCCGATATCCTGCACAGACTTCGATCTGAATCCAGTTGAGTCTCTTTGGTATTAGAAGGAATGAGTGTGCAGTAAAATTATCTCTTATTTTTGAGTCACCTTGGTGACTAAAATACCCTAAGAAATGTGTTTATTACCTGGTTGAATCCATGGCATGAAGAATTTAGGCTGTTCTGGAGGCAAATTGAAGTGTTATCTGCTATCAGACTGATGTACTTTCGAAAGTGGTTGATGAATGCAACTGAAAGTATTGAGGAAGAAAAGGAAGAGTATCATTAAGTTACTGGCTGCGGTATTGGGGTTCTGAATTGTGCCCTGACAGTCTCAGTATCTGAAACTGAGAACCAATGTCTATACCTCTCAGAAAAAAAGTCAATTACCTTTTTTTTTAGTTAATGCAGGGAGAAATGCTGTCCACTGCACCCTTCTAGAATATTCTGCATATCCTTGATTGGATGGATATCTGGTGACAGAGAGGGCCATGACTGGATAAAATCAGTATCATGTTCCTCAATCCTCCAGGCATCTACTTGCACTTTGCATATATGCGTGCTGTTATCTTAAAAATACCACTAATTGCAAGAGAGATGCGTTAAAATAAACATGATCACTCCCCTCAAAGGCACGACTGTGCTGTGAAAAAGTATTTGCCCCCTTCCTGATTTCTTTTTTTGCATATTTGTCACACTTAAATGTTTCAGATCATCAAACAAATTTTAATATCAGACAAAGATAAGCGGAGTCATTACAAAATCCAGTTTTTAAATGATGATTTCATTTATTGGGGAAAAAAGCTACCCAGTCATTGATATCCATCAGTCAGGATAGGGTTACAAAGCCATTTCTAAGGCTTTGGGCCTCCAGTGAACCACGGTGAGAGCCATTATTCACAAATGGAGAAAACCTAGAACAGCAGTGAACTTTCTCAGGAGTGACAGGCCTTCCAAAATTACTTCAAGAGCGCATCAAAGAGGAGGGCACAAAAGAACCCTGAAAAAAATCTGAAGAACTACAGGCCTGACTTTCCTCAGTTAAAGTCAGTGTACATGATTTAACAATAAGCCTGAAAAAAATCTGAAGAACTACAGGCCTGACTTTCCTCAGTTAAAGTCAGTGTACATGATTTAACAATAAGCCTGAAAAAAATCTAAAGAACTACAGGCCTGACTTTCCTCAGTTAAAGTCAGTGTACATGATTTAACAATAAGAAAGAGACTTGGCAAAATGGCATCCATGGCCTAAACCACTGCTGACCAAAATGAACACAAAGGCTTGTCTCACATTTGCCAAAAAACATCTTGATGATCCCCAAAACTTTTGGGAAAATATTTCGTGGACTGACGAGACAAAAGTTGAACTTTTTGGACGGTGTGCATCCTGTTTATATCTGGCATAAAACTAACACAGCATTTCATAAACAGAACATCAGACCAATAGTCAAACATGGTGGTGGTAGTGCGATGATCTGGGGCTGCTTTATTTCTTCACGACCTGGACGACTTGCCGTCATTGGAAGGAACCATGAATTCTGCTCTCTACAAGAAAATCCTGAGGGAGAATGTCTGATCATCAGTTTGTGACCTCAAGCTCAAACGCACTTGGGTTATGCTGCAGGACAATGATCTGGAACATGCCAGCAAGTCCACCTCTGAAGGGCTAAAAAAGGGAAAAAAAACAAAATTAAGGTTTTGGCAGAGTCAAATTCTGGACTTAAATCCTATTGAGATGCTGTGGCATGACCTTATACTGGCCGTTTATGCTTGAAAACCCTCTAGTGTGACTGAATTAAAACAATTCTGCAAACAAGAGTGAGCCAAAATTCCTCCACAGCGATGTGAAAGACTTATGGCGAATGCTTGATCGCAGTTGTTGTCGCCGAGGATAGATGAGGTTTTTCCCTCAATGAATGAAATCATCATTTAAAAACTGCATTTTGTAATTACTCTATTTATCTTTGTCTAATATTAAAATTTGTTTGATGATCTGAAACATTTAAGTGAGACAGATATGCAAAAAGAAAAAAAAAAAAAAAGAAATCAGGAAGGGGGCACACAGCACTGTATATCAACATTGACCTCACAATCTACGGTTTATGAGAGCTCCCAATATGTTAGATCAAAGGGCTGCACTTGAAGAATGACTGTTACTGTTATTTTTACCTCTAAGTAAGTTCTTACATGTATCTGTCAGTCTGTCATATGAGATGTTGTGATGAAACCACAAAACTTCATTAATGCGCAAAACTTATCTCTTTGTCCAAAGTGGGCTGTAACATACAAATAGACACATAGGGAATCAGTTGAACAAGGAAAAAAACACACTGAGCTAATATTTTTCTTCAAAGAAAAAAAATTACGGAATAGAATTTTTGCTTTAAAATTACCATTGACTTGAATGGAGCTGGAGCACAGGGTGTATTTGACCTATACTGGAGCCAGCAGCAGTGGTACCACTGGGCATTTTCTTTCAAGAGCACTTGGAAAAGAGCCTCAAAAATGAAGCATCATTGTGACCACCAGGTGTTGGTACACAATGACCGGATTGAAGAAGCGATCAAATGTTTGTTCCAGTCAGGTCAGCCCTGTACTGTCACTATTACATTTATAAAGTTATCTAGGCTGACCAGCCATGAGTCAGCGGCAAGGCTTTGCATGAGGAATTAGCCTGGGTCATGCTCAGTGGGATTAAGTGACACACCTGGCTCTTAAGAGGTTTCAGTTGATTTTAACTAGACAGCAGAAAATTATCGCGCTAAGACTACTGCTTATGAGAAAGTAATCTTTCATTTACCTCCTGCCTCTTTGTGTTTTATGAATACTCTGTTTTGCCCATAAAGATATTATACTGAGAACTGAAATAATCTCTGCTCACCAGTTCCATTGACTCCAATAGGAGCCAGTCTTTCACACGGGAATCTTATTGGAGTCTGTCGCATTTCCCTTTTGAACATTCTAGCACCAGAGCATATGCCTGAGCATCTTACAAACCCCAATTCCAATGAAGTTGGGAAACTGTGTAAAACATGAATAAAAACAGAATGCAATGATTTGCAAATCTCATAAACCCACAGTTTATTCACAAAAGAACATAGACAACATATCAGATGTCGAAAGTGAGACATTTTACCATTTCATGAAAAAATATTAGCTCATTTTGAATTAGATGGCAGTAACACATCTCAAAAAAGTTGGTACAGGGCCATGTTTACTGTTGTGTAGCAGCCCGTCTTCTTTTAACAACAGCCTGTAAATGTCTGGGAAGTGAGGAGACCTGTCGCTGGAGTTTTGGAAGAGGGATATTGTCCCACTCTTGTCAGATGTAGGATTCTAGCGGCTCAACAGTCCTGGTCTTCTCAGCTAGATTTTTTTTGTTTTTGATGCACCAAATGTCTACTGTTGGTGAATGGTCTGGACTGCAGCTTGCTTTTTACTAGACTAGTCCCAGGCTGGGAATTTTTTTGGTTAGGTGCGTTCTTCTATTCTATTCTCTTCCCCTTCTTCTATAGCGGGCTTTGAACGCATTTGGTTCCCGTTTCTGTGGTCTGGACTGCAGTCATGGTCTGGACCCAGACTCTTCTACAGCGAAGCCATTCTGTTGTTATGATGCAGTATGTGGGTTTGAATTGTCTTGCTGAAATATGCAAGGTCTTCCCTGAAAGAAGTTGTAAAACCTCTATATACTTTTCAGCATTGATAATGCCTTTCCAGATGTGTAAGCTGCCCATGCCATACTGCGCCCTCCGTAATTATTGGCATTTGGCACCCCTGGTTAAGATGTGTTCTTTAGCTTCTAATAAATTAAGTTTTTTTCTAAATAATATAGGACCACAATGAAAAAAGAGGAAAATTCAACTTTTAATTCAAGTGCATTTGCTCAGTGGGAAAAAAAATCCCACATTAAGAAATAATTCCTTTACATCAAATCATGTGTGCCACAATTATTAGCGCCCCTGATGTTAATACTTTGTACAGCCCCCTTATGCCCACAAAACAGCACTTAATCTTCTCCTATAATGTTTCACAAGATGGGAGAATACAGAAAGGGATCTTTGACCATTCCTCTTTGCACAATCTCTCTAAATCATCCATTGACCTGGGTCCTCTCCTCTGCACTCTCCTCTTCAGCTCACTCCACTGGTTTTCAATGGGGTTGAGGTCCGGGGACTGAAATGGCCATGGAAGGAGCTTGATTCTGTGTCTGGTGAACCATTTCTGTGTAGATTTGGCCACATGTTTAGGGTCATTTTCTTGCTGGAAGACCCAGTGACGACCCATCTTCAGCTTTCGGGCAGAGGCCACCTGATTTTGATTTAAAATGTCCTTTTATTTCAAAGCGTTCATGATGCCATGCACCCTCACAAGGTTCCCAGGGCCTCTGGAAGAGAAACAGGCCCACAGCATCACCAATCCTTCCCCATACTTCACAGTGGGCATGAGGTGCTTTTCTGCATACTCATCTTTTGTCTTCCGCCAGACCCACTTAGAGTTTTTTGGCAACAAACACTATCTTGGTCTCTTCTAACCAAAGCACACAGTCCCAGTTGAGGTCCCAGTACCGCTTAGCGAGCTCCAGACGTTTGCATTTATGATTGTGAGTGAGAAAAGGTTTTTTTTGTGCATGTCCCCCAAACAGCTTGTTGGCATGTATATAGCGCCTGATGGTTGTTTTGGAGACTTTGTGACCCCAAGATGCTACCATTTGTTGCAATTCTTTAACAGTGAGCTTTGGAGAACTTTTTATTTCTCTTACCATCCTCCTCACCGTGTGCGGTGGCAAAATAACCTTGCGTACTCGTCCAGCCTTGTTTACCACTGTTCCAGTTGTTTTAAACTTCTTAATGATTCCTCTGACAGTAGATATGGGCAGGTGCAGGCGAGTGGCTATTTTCTTGTAGCCATTGCATGACTTGTGAAGGTCGACACAAATCTTCTTGACTTGAATGGTGTGTTCCTCTGTCTTTCCCATGTTGAAATGTGGATAAGAGAAATGCGTCTGTGTCACATCACATGTATACCCCAGGGAAACAGGAAGTGATGATTTACTAATTAAATGTTCCTCGATACTCTGATCAACTTTGTAAACTACTGTAGAAATGACAGAAATACTCCAATTACATTTAATTCCTAGGAATTGTTTGGGCCTTAGGGGTGCTAATAATTGTGGAACAGGTGATTTTATGAAAAATAATTATTTCACAGTCTCAGGGATTTTTTTTACCCTTAAAATTCACTTGAGCTGAAGGTTACATTTTTTCTGCAATTTTCAGTGTTAGAGTATGCTTCTGCAATAAAAATAGAATTTATTTTTTGGCTTTTAACACATCTTAACCAGT